>LR991104.1:9772095-11138623 GCA_905163515.2 Lymantria monacha | reverse complement strand
GGTGTATAACATTCTTGTTTTGCAGATAACAAAAGGTCATAACAAGGGTAATGACTTTTGTTTGTTTCTCTAATTATTTCATATTGTCGTCTAGTAAGGTCGGCTTCAACAAACATTTTTAATGCTTGCAATTGGGTAAGAGGAGCGATTAGTTTATCTGTCTTGGAGTAGGCTTTTTTGTATGCACTGGCCCTTGTTGGAGAATTTATTATATCTTTAAGCACCTTTGACGCGTCTCGTTTACCACTTTTTTGTAGTACTGACTGCGCTGCATGAACAATAATTTCATCACCCATAGTAGCTCGAACAACTTCAGTTTTTCTCCGTTTGCTTCTTTCACTTAAATCTTCAAAATTCTTAGATGGCCGACCTTGTCGTTTAAGTGATGCTAGCGGAATCTCAAGGATCTTCTAACCAAGATTTATTTTGGTTTAGAAAAACTTCTTCTAATTTATGAGCTTTGGCCCATCTTTGTTTTATTTGAGATTTTATGTAAGAAAATTTGCGTTTCAAACTCTTTTTATCGTCTTCTGTTTCTCCATATTCCGATATTAAGTGACTCTCATATGAGTCTAATTTTTCAACTAAAGTTGAAAAATCTTGGGCTTTTATCTGCTCAAATAAGTACTTCCGAGTGATTACTCTTACACCAGAACCACTGCCAGATCCTACGATAAAATAAAGGTATATTAGTACATATTAATAGAAAATATGTTATTTATAGTTTTTTATCAAAAATCTTTAAAGTCTGGTGAAATTGTATTCTGCGATACTTAGCGCCTAATTTTTGGTCATTACTAGGGTAGATATGTATATTATCATGTGGCATAAGTAACATAACAGGGACGTACACTGAAGTATAACAAAAGTCCCAATGAATACAACAGTTTATGAAAAGTAAGACTTTTTGAACACAGCATGTTTGACGGGGTATTAATAGTAAAATAAACATTATTAAATCTTATAATTTTTGTAAATACATCAGTTCTTACCTGAATTATCAAAATCCATAACAATCACTTTAATATCACAGTCCAAAGAATCAATTTTACACTTTGAATGTTAAGTATAAATAAGAGCGCCGATAACTGATACGTTCACCTTAAGCAACAACCGAGTTTCGACTACCTGTCAAAGGGTCCGAACGTAACGGGATCGCACGGGAGGGGTTGTATGATGTACTTTGGTCCCTTATCTAGTTTAAGTACTAATGAGTCATTCATTAGGAATGTTTTAGAAAAAACACTTTTGACCGCCTAAATCATCCAAATCTATGTATGTGCGACGTTCCACTTCGTCTTTCATGAATCGGTGATTTACGTCGTCGGGGTATAGTGTACTCGGCGTACACTGAAGCTAGGCATTCGGACTTTTCGTCGTCCATGAACGCCTGTGACTGGTTTGGTCGGTTTAGGGGAGGGAGAATGGACACAATGTCCTTTTTGAGAGAGCGGGAAAGCTGCCAGAAGGCTGTGTGAGAAGGCTCAAGCTCTTCTATTATAGCGTCCCATTTGCTCTGTCTCAAATCTTTGATGGCTTTTTTGACCTTCCTTTGTAGGGACCGCAGTCGAGTGCGGTTGTCCTCCGTGGGATAGCGGTCATAAGCACGGGTGGCGGCGTTCTTACATCTCAACAAGTCACGGACGTTGTCCGGCAGGCGCCATCTACGATCACTCGTATCTGGCACCGGCCGCGAGCAGCCGTCGGCTATCGACTGCACGTGACTTGTGAAAGAATCGATTGCCAGAGATGTGTCTTCCTTGGACCTAATGTCCTTAGGAATCAGATCAAGGTGGGCCGAAGAGGTCGATTGCAGATCTTTCTACAGTCGAACCCAGTTGGTGGTCAGCCTTGTCGTTTCTTTGTTTTGGCCTGAAGGGCCGGGAGAGTGGGAGGCGAGTTCCAGAGTCACCGGGCGGTGATCTGAGTCTAACTCGTGTTGGACTTCTATTGAACATAAACATAGGTTTATATTCTTGAGAAGAACAATATCGAGTATGGCCGGTCTATGCGAAACTGTATATGGGAAGTGCGTCGGCTCTAGTGGCGCTATGACGTCAAATCCTAGTCGGTCAGCGTAAATCTCTAAAGCCCTGCCCCTCTTATTGGAACTATGACAGTTCCATGAGGTATTCTTGGCATTTAGGTCACTGCCAATAATGATAGCACCACCCAAGTCAAGCAAGGCTTTGAGATCGCTTTCGATTAAGTGTTTCGAATCCCTTTCGGGACCAATAACTTTTACAACATGCACTATGGAAGAAGAGTAAATATTGTATCGACCCCAAGTAATTGGGATAAGAGTAGGAGAACGATGATGATGATGATACCTTTAGTTTATTATTTGTTTTATTTATGGTCATTTATCATATTTTCTTCTATTTTATCCCGTTCTGTAGACATTCTGCTCCACATTATCCAACCGGATATCATCCTCCTATGTTTATGCCTGCCTTTTTGTTACCTTCTCTTGAATACCACTGTGACACAATTACATTTATTCTACTATACAGTATCATAGTAATGAAATATGAATTATATATTCACAGATAGAACCAACAGATAAGCTACCACAAGAAATGTGTAACACATGCATAGATTTCATAAACAGTACGTATAAGTTCCGCAAAAAGTGCGAAGAGAATCAAAAAATATTATTAAACAGATTAAATAATGAAGAAATATATGAAGTTAAATTGGAAACTTATATATTTAAATCTGAAAATACAAATCATTATATAGACATATCGGACTTAGTTAACGATCTGAAGACATATAATGATAATGAAAATGGTGATAATGATTTTATTGATAATAATGATGATGATACAGTGGAATATGATAAAAGTGAAATAATTGATAAACCTATAGATATATTAAAAGATAAAAAGTGTAAAAGAAATGTGGAGAAACCAGTTAGGAAGAGTTTGAGAACTAAGAAAGACAATGGAGAGAAGAAAGAAAGGGTCAAAGAAGAAATTGAGTGTGAATATTGTCACAAAATATTAACATCCAAGTTGTCATTGAGAAATCATTATAAGATTCATACAGGATTTGATGTGGTTTGCGAGGTGAGTTCGATCTTCGTTTCTACTTCCTACCAGAGATATTATGGAACTCACCATAACTATAGGCCATGGGAAATGAAAATATATCAATTTTTTTTTTAATACATATGTAGATAAGTGTAGATCGTTAAGTAATTTTATTATTTTTAAGTTTTTGTATTATATGTTACTTAAATAGATTGTTACAAGTTACCTATGTATTGTAAGTCCTCAGATGTCGTCGTGTAAATATTATTGTGTTTGTTTTTTAATGTACCTACTTTGCTGACGGACGTCACAGGACGCTGCAGAATAACAGCGTTGTGGTGTCACTTTTATAGTAGATACCACAACATTAAGCTGAGCAGCCATCCTTTTCCTCATTTGCGGACGGGACGCCAGGCCACTGTTATTATTTATATTAACTACTCTGTTTTGTAAATGTATTTTATTGTTTATTAACTTTTACTTTTTAGTGCTTCTTATGTTTTATATACTTTTATTATTTACTTTACTTTAACCATCATTTTGTTTTGTGTCCTTTCCGTGAAAGAGCAATAAATTATTTTTTTTTCTTTTTCTTTTCTAACCAATAAAAAAGCTTTAAATAGTTTCAGACATTTTCAGTGTTTGTAAGAGACATATTACAGCAAGGGTTTTTCCCACTAGTCGAACTGATACCCAAATATAAGCTTCTCCAAAGATAAATTATAGGCTATTTACCAAACTATTTTCCTTTTACAATTCTCTAAAAAATCCAATATTACGGATATTCAATCAAAATTATCCGATACTGCCAAATATTAAGAAATAATTTCATATTACTGAAATTTTTAGCATTTAATATGCTTAATTATTTATAAATACCCGATTACGAAACGAAAAATGATGTCACAAGCGGGGTTCGAACCCGCACCTATTGGGAATCCGGTCCAATATTTTTTTCGTTTCGTAATTAGGTATTTATAAATAATTAAGCATATTAAATGCTAAAAATTTCAGTAATTTGAATAACAAGGTTGTGTCATCGTATAATACAATTCTAACTGTTAAGTTTGAAGTATTAAGCCTATACAATGTGCAAACATTGTCCGGTAGATGGCATACGTCACCTTGAAGACGTAAGATATAATATGAAGCGAAATTTTCATGTCCTAAAATAGTTCACGATGGTGTAAGTTGGAGCACGATTAGGCCGGATTCCCAATAGGTGCGGGTTCGAACCCCGCTTGTGACATCATTTTTCGTTTCGTAATCGGGTATTTATAAATAATTTCATATCTGAAACGGTATAACATTATTTTTTGTATACAAAACATACAACATTACTACTTTTATGCATTGCTCTAGCAATGGTTTCCTTCTCTTAGTAGATGTTATAGAAATATAATATATTTTATCCATGTGGTGACGGAGTAAGAATACAATTCACCACTCTCTATCTTGCCAGTGGGTGATCATAAAAGACGGCTAAGGGATATAAAACGCATATAATATCTATGCAAGAGAAGAAAAACTCTAAACAAAACCCCATACCAACAGATTTGACCAGCATATAGTATAGTAGGTCAATTTCCCTTCCATTGTGGAGGAGGCTCAGGCTCAGCAGTGGGACATATATGAGCTGAGATAAGTCTTCCACATTAATAGAGAAGATATTAGGTGGTGAATTGTATTCTTACTCTGTTCCCACACTAAATAGTGTTCTATATTTTGCAGCATTGTGGTAAGAAGTTTATTACAAGAAGACTATTATTGATGCATTGCCGAGCTAAGCATGGATATGAAAAAACGGACAAATGTTCCTATTGTGATTATAGAGCTTCTAATGCTGAACAAGTCAAGGTAAGCCAATTTATAGAGAAATTCTGTGCTGTGTGATGGTAGCTATAAATACTACCAACCCTTACATTGCTTGGGGTTGTCAGAAGATGACAGAGTTTTACATAGAGCTGTTACTAACTACATCTTTCCTACGTTCCACTTGACGTACACAACGCTCACAATATTCATTTAGCCGTTTTAATTGAGGACTGCGGACATTGTGGTCGCGGTGAAAACATCATTAATGACGTCATGGTTATCGCTCACGCAACGCTTCATCCGCATTGGTGGATCGTCTTGATAGCGGAGAAATTTGGCGCAATTTTTTTTTTTTATTGTGGCAGATAGTTGCGTTTTTGTATTTGGAAAGTGATATTCCAGTGGAAACTTGTGTTTCTTCAGAATGATGCTCAGCGTTCGGATGCAGCAATAAATATCGCATCTGTCGTAATAAATATTTTGATATATATTGGTGGGCTATGGAGGTGGTCATGCCCCACCAAATTCGGGCGACGGAAGAGGCGGCGCCCAACCCCACAGGCCCACCCTGTAAAGTGCCTCTCTAGTGCGAGCGGGCCACCGGTACCCGATCTTTGTCTTCGGTGGCTCATGGCAATTTTTACCTATCTAAAGTTGGAACTAATGTAAAATGAAAAAAATATTCCATACATTTTTTTTTATCATTTACACTTTGGCGCCTAATAATACATTCCTGCGATAACGGCTGAAACGCTCACAAGCAAATGGAACTGGGAAAACCATGGTCGTGAGCGCCTAGTGAATCGCAACTCTGATATCTGATCAACAATTACATAAGTAGTGGTGTGTGACGTCACACTCTGACTCTTAGTACTTTTTGGGAGAACTTTTACAATCAACATTACGTACCTACCATGAAAACATACAAGAATTGCTGGTTTTAACTTCTATTAATGTTATAAATGTGAATGTTTTGTTCTCACGTTCAATGAACGAATTCACACTGACCGCTATTTTAATTTTAAGTACATAGAAATGTTTATATACTTATATATTTTGGATCAAATTGAAGATGTGTTAGTGAAAGGTCAGATTAAGAGTACGCGTAATCGTAGAGCATGCATGAAGACTGTGATGAGTGGGAATGAAGCGATGGAGGTATGTAAGGATCGTGGTTTGTGGCAATCCGTAGTCTCTGCCTACCCCTCTGGGAAACAGGCTTGAAGCTATGTATGTATGTAGAAATGTTTATAATTATCGCAATGTATACTTTATGTCATAATTCTGTCTTCCTCTATCGAATTGGGTTGTATTACCTGTAATGATAGTTGTGTATTGAAATAAATACATACATACATACATATCATCACGCCATATCCCTTGCAGGGTAGGCAGAGAGAACAGAGTGCCACAGAACTCTATCTCTGCATACTTCACTCGCTTCCTCAACATTCATAATTCTCTTCATACACGCTCGCCGGTTTCGGCGACTCTTGACTCCACCTTCCTTCAGTACCTGACCGATCTGGTCTAGGTAGGTTAGTCTCGGTCTCCCTCGGTACCTACATCCTTCCACTTTCGCATTGTATATCTTCTTAACCAGACGTTCGTTCGGCATTCTTTCCACATGTCCGAACCATCGGAGCATTCCCTTTCGCATCTTTACACCAATACTCTCTTTCATACCTACTCGCTCTCTTACGTCGTCGTTACGAATGCGATCGGTCAGCCTAACTCCACAGATTTTCCGAAGAGATCGCATTTCGACCGCATTAATTTTACTTTCATACTCTTTTCTGCATACCCAACTCTCGCTTCCATACAGTAATGTTGGGACAAGCACTGCGTTATGTATTGCTACACGTGCCTTCTGGCTGAGGTGGTGGCTGCCGAGAAGTTGCCCCAACGCTCCGTTCACTCTATTTCCCGTATTCACTCTTCGCTCTATATCAGTGGTGTACCGTCCATCTCGGCTAAATCCACATCCAAGATATACAAATTCATCCACTTGCTCCAGTACATCATTACCTATTGTTACTCTTACATCTGTTCTGGCTTCATCTCTTTCAAAGACCATTATTTTGGTTTTGCTCACATTCACGCGTAGACCCCTTTTCTTACAATCTTCTGTCATTGTGTCGACTAGGGTCTGCAGGTCAGTCGCTGACTGTGCCTGCAGGACTGCATCATCTGCATAAAGCAGAGCAGAGACCACTGAGTCACACATCTGGACTCCCACATTCATATCGTTCAACCTTTGGAGACATTTATCCAGATATATGATAAACAGCCTGGCTGATAGAACGCAGCCCTGCTTAACGCCGATATTGACGTCAAAACAAGGCGACATTCCATCATCCAGCCGCACACAGGCTCTACAGCCCATGTAACTGGATTGCACAGCCTGCAGCAGTTTACCGTTAATACCATACTCCGGTAAAATGTCCCAAAGTTCCTTTCGTACAACGGTGTCAAATGCTCTCCCCAGATCCACAGAAAGACTCCCCAGATCCGCAGAAAACCCTCTGACCTAGGGCCAGATGCTTCTCCACAATGTTGCGCAGAGAGAACACTTGATCCATGCATCCCCTTCCACTCCTGAAACCTCCTTGTGTCTCACACAGTAAACCATCGGACACCATCCTCATTCTCCTTTCAATAATTTTACCATATACTTTTGCTGCCAAACTGGTCAAGCTTATGGCTCTGTAATTTGCGCAGTCATAACGTGAACCCTTGTTTTTAAACAAAGGCACGATGACTGCGCTATTCCAGTCCCTGGGAACCATTCCCGAGCTCCAACATAAATTGAGGAGCAACAGGAACGCCTCCCGGACACAGGAGCCACCAAGCTTGATCATCTCGGCAGACACCATATCAATGCCCGCTGCCTTACCATTTTTTAAACTTCTTATCGCCCATTCAACTTCATCCATACTGATGCCATCGGAGGACGCCGTCGCCGAATGTTGATCTACTAGACCACATGCGACACCGGCGCCAGCCGTAGCATCCGCATACATATCGCCAAAATATTCACTCCATCGGCTTAACACGTCTTGTGTTTGTGTAAGAATGTCTCCACCTTTAGACCTTATTCATTCTGAAGGCTGACCAACCACCCCGAGACTTCTTCACCTCCCTCCAAAAGAGTTTGGTGTTACTCTCGAAGTTTTTAGTCAGCCTATCTTCTGCACTCATACTTGCTCTATCACGTTTCTCTTTCACTAAGGCCTTGGTGTCATTCTTACATTGCCGATATATTTCTTTCTTCTGTTGAGTCATACTGTCATTCAGATTCAAAGAAGAGACATAGTCCAGCCACGCTTTCTTCTTTTGCTCTACGAAAGCTAACACTTCCGCATCCCACCATGCATCACCATTTGTGTTTCTATGCTTCTTTGAACTTCCACATACTTCTTTTGCTGTGTCTACCATACTCTCTTTCAATACTCTCCAGCATTCTTCAATGTCCGATTGCGGCTGGCTTGCCATCGTCAGCCGTTCTCGGACACCCTCTGCATACTTTTCTCTTACACACCCTTCTTGCAACCTTTCAACCTTTATTCTTTCAAGCCCTCCGAAGTGGACACGCTCTCGCCAGTGCCTCCGCTTTCTGAACAGACCACTAAATCTCGCAATAACGAGATAGTGGTCCGTATGGACTGTGGGGCCCCTGTAGGCTCTTGCGTCCAATATTTTGCTTCGGAGGCGACTGTCTACCAAAATTAAATCTACTATACTTTTCTGTTCATTCCTTCTCCATGTATACATATGGATGTCCTTATGTTGGAAAAATGTGTTTGACACAATAAGGTTTCTCTCCATGCATACATCCGTTATGAGCCTACCTGCGTCGTTCACTCTCTTATCACCAAATGGACCAAGTACGTCCTCATAGTCGGGACGCTTGGTCCCCACCCATCCGTTCAAATCTCCGCATACAATCACGCGTTCACTGGTTTCTGCCATATCCAGAACTTCCTTAAAATTGTCCCAAAACTTCTCTAGGTCTGATGCCACCGAGGATCCTACGGGCGCATATGCTACAACCATGAATACCTTGGTGACACCAAGTTTTATACGGACCCAAAGAAGTCTGGGATCATACATTCCGTAATCCTTCACACCTGAGGCCAAGCGAGAGGACAGCAGTACTCCTACCCCCATGCTGGCTCGATCGCTCTGTGGTACACCAGACCACAGAGCCATTCCGCCACCAGGAAGATCGCAGGCGTCGCTGCCCCTTCGCTTGGTCTCTGTTACACAGAGCACGTCTAGCTGTTTGTCCGCCATGACGGATATCAGCTCGTGCAACTTACCTTCCACACAACCTCTTACATTCCACGTGCCCACCCGGCACTCTGCTCTCCTCGACTCGCCTGACTGGGCAAGGCGTGATGGGTGGCGGCCCCCATCGCCGCAACTGCCGAAGTTCGTACCGACGGGGGCGGGTCGGTACGCGTCGCCTCCGGGGGACGCCCTAACCCGCATTGCGGTACGCATTTCGAACCGGATTAGCAGTCTAATTAGACTGGCAGGGGACGCGAACGAGCACGCTCCGGACTATGCCCCCCGAAATAAATAAGTAACTTATTATATGCGAAAGTGGAAGGATGTAGGTACTGGGGGAGACCGAGACTAACCTACCTAGACCAGATTAGTCACGTACTGAAGGAAGGTGGAGTCAAAAGTCTCCGAAACTGGCCAGCGTGTATGAAGAGAATTATGAATGTTGAGGAAGCGAGTGAAGTACCTATGCAAGGATAGAGTTCTCTGGCACTCTGTTCTCTCTGCCTACCCTGCAAGGGATATGGCGTGATGATATGTATGTAAAATATGACGAACCCGTTGTGTTTCTTGTTGTATCCTCAGCTTGAGGTCACGTTACGAGCTGGTGTTAGATTTATTATATTAATTTCATACATAATGTAAAACTAACGATATGTCTTAGTCCTTATATTATTTGCCCAATGATTTAATATGGTATCGTTATCACCAGATTCACGAGCGTCTCCACACCGGTGAGAAGCCGTACGTTTGCAGTTCATGCGGTGCTGGTTTCCATCGTAAGAGCAGTTACCTCCAGCACGTCGCTATACATTTACCTAATAAAACTGTACAGGTATGCAGTTACTTATTTTTACCTAATTGGAAATTCGTTCCAATTTTGCCACCAATTAGGCTAGTGTGGATAAGATTGTTATACACGTCATTTATTAAAAAATTGTATATGTTGTTCATATTTAATACTTTAAGTGACGTACATTTATACAGTAGGCACGTGACCCATTTTTGAAATTTTTCAGTTTCTTCACCCTAGAATATTGATTTGACATTGTTCTGATGCCTTTCTAATTTAACATGTTTTATTAACTCGCTTTCTCTCTCTTCTTTTCACTCTTTTTTCTATGTCTGTTTAGGTGCAATTTTGTAATAGATTTTAAACTAACGTCTCAATACTTGTAATTTGAATCATGTCTCAGAATCGGATGACAATTCATAAAAATGTGAAAAAAGAAGAATGAAAAAATCATTCACATAATCTTAAAAAGCGGAAAATAATTAATTATTAGATATTTTATTAAAATAATAATTGATTACTATTCATCATCATCATCACAGCCCATATATGTCCCGCTGTTGTGCTCGGGCCTCCTCCGTAATAGGAGGGAAATTCACCTACTATACCATGCTAGTCAGACGTGTTGGTATAGGGTTTTGTTTCGAGTTTTCCTTGTCTTACATAGATGTTATATGCGTTTTATATCCCTTAGACGTCTCTTGCGATCACTCATGGGTAAGATAGGGGGTGGTGAATTGTATTCTTACTCCGTCACCACACGGATAATTAATTACTATTATGTATCCCAAATTCAATAAATAATTATTTGAAATAAAAATAATTGCTTTTACTTTTAATTTCCAGTGTGATCAATGTCCAGCGAGATTCAAGTCTGTGACTCTGATGAGAATACATAAGAATCGTCATCGGGCACCACAGTATTCATTCAAATGTCGAGTCTGCGAGAACAGTTTCGCTAGAAGACGGAACGTTGTCCGCCACCTGCAGAGAATACACGGACTCCAGCCAACACAAGAACATATAGACAGATTGAAGATTGCTTAGCCCGTTTACAAATAAAGGTTTTATTCTATCCATCTGATATTAAATGTCCGCTAGACATCGAGTGGAGTTCTAAAATTGCTACACTTAGCAGGTTTGGCGATTTTAGTTGATATAATAAATTGCCCAAATTGTTCCTGAAGGCAGTTTTGGGAAACTTTCACTTTTGTATAACATAGTGCTGTGTTTGTAAATACATTTATTTATATACACACTAGCAGACCTGGCCACGTTCTGCTGTGGCTAAGGTAGTCTCAGTAATACGTGGTGGTTATGCTAATAAATTGTAGCTTATATGAAACGTTTGTACGTTTAATATAGCTCCATCTATTAAATACTTATTCGATCCAGTCAACAGATATCGCCATCAGTTAGAATCGTTTGGAGATAACAGATAATTGTGACTGTCAAATAATAGACAAATAGTTTGCAATAAAATAATATTGCGACTATTAATTGAGATGGAAGCTATCCTATCTTTTAAGTTGGACCAAACTACACATGCTGTGCAAATTTGATTAAAATCAGTTAAGTACTTAAGGAGTCCATCACGGACAAACAACGTGACGCGTAATTTATATATATTAAGATTATGTGCACGAAAAGGTTGTGAATTAGGATTTCAATGCCTTTTCATAACGATATATCATATCATAGCTCTGATAATATTCAGGAGTCCAGGAGCCCGTTCACAGGTCCAGCAAATAATTTTAAAACTATATTTAAATTCAAGCAAATTGTATTAAAGGAATCTCTTATGTATTAAAATTGTGATATTTATTATAATAAAGTAGAAAAATGTATAATTTTTTTTTTGTTGTGTGTCTTAGTTGTTAGCCTCAGATGGCTATGACAACTTTACCCGGACTGTGGGTGAGCGCTGAGGGCTCTCAACCCGTAGTATAATTTTTGTTATTACGCTTCCATTTATTGTTTGTTGTTCCCACATTACAGGTCCCATTATGTCCCACTGCTGGGCTCGAGACTCCTACACAATAGAAGGGAATAATATTTAATGTAATATGCTGATGTGGGTACATCGAATAATCATCATCATCTCAGCTCATATATGTCCCACTGTGAAGTTCGAGCCTCCTCCGTAATGGAAGGGAAATTAACCTATTATACCACGCTGGTCAGACGTGTAGGGTTTTATTTCGAGTTTTCTTTCTCTTGCATAGATGTTATATGCGTTTTATATCAGATAGTCGTCTTTTACGATCACCCACGGATAAGATGTGATCTGGGCAAGATGCGGGGTCGTGAATTATATTCTTACTCCGTCACCACACGGCAAATATTATATTAATTATAAGGGATAAATAAAACAATATATTTTCCAATAACCATTTTATTTAAACACAAAATCATTCATGTACATAACTTAGTAGGTATATATATACAGAGTGGAGACGTCAATAAAACAATAAATGAAAACACCGTCAATACTAGTGTATAGGAGTATTTTGAAACTATTAAAAAAGTCCTCGCATGCATATTTAAAAAACATTTTTTTCAAACAAACTTTTTATCATAAATATTGAAACAAAATAGAACACCGTTTGTAAATATTAGTTCACTAACCTGTGGTCGGCAAGCGGCGAGTGACCTTGTGGTATCATATGTTACAACTTCGAAACGTAGGTAAATACATTGGGCGCTATACTATTCATTCTCACTTGATTATTTTATTAAAATAATCACGATAACTTTAATAATTCACTTGGTCGTTAAACTTAAATTTTCGATATGTGCGCCATGGACCCGAACGCACAAATTATATCGTCTTAAAATATTATTTCGAACTCTTGTTAACAGGTCGCCATTGACGGCGATGTATTTTAACTTGTCGAAAGATCGTACAATTCCTTTTTTTAAGTTCTCTACATTATCAACCTGTGTCAAATTTGCGAGAAAAATAATTTAAAATTTGTTCATCTAGGGTGACTCTTACACGCGAAGGAGCACTATCCATATGAGGCAGTAAGGATTGATTATCCCGTAACCTCTGGACAGCTTGCACAATAGTCCGGCCATTGGTAGTACAAACACGTGTGTTTCCATATCTCTTTCGGTACGTACGTATGGTTAAAGCTGCATTTCCGTGATATTCTCCATAAATTAAAATCATATCTGTATAACCGAAGCTGTGTAATTATAACGAGGCATTGTAAATGAGAAAGAAATACTATTCTAACACAAAGTAAGCGTCTAATTACGCACATTCACGTCACAGGATCACGATGGCACACTGACCTACAGACCTATTATAATAGTTTTGAACATGAGACCGAGGTCTTCTTTCATTAAGCCGCATTAGGTAGTTTTAAATTTCTCATCTAAGTCTGATGACACGGTTTATATGTATGGATCTTAAGATTTAGGAATAAGGTATAATATGCATTGATTTGTATTACGTTTGGGGAAGACTTGAACTGGTAAACATGGCGATATGTAGGTACTAGTTTCATATTGGTTTATACCGATGCGGCGCGGGAGCTCATTGATAGGCGAATAATTTTAATTTTTATACAGAGTGTGGAAATTGTTAATAATACAAAGTAATGTGCTGCGGCTAAACTATACGACATATTGTATTCAAAGTTTGTATACAGGCTGGGCAAGTCATCAGATACACTAGATTAAAATTATTGTCGTATGGTCGTCTCCACCTTGTATATAAAGACATTTTTTTTTTAAATTAATTCATTTTAATTTTTGATTCGCAATAAATATTGAAGCATTTTGTTTTATATATTCACACTTTTACCCATATTTTGGGGGTAATTATTAACATTCCGTAAAATTATAATGGAACGGGTTTATTATTATCATCAGACATTTTTTTAACTTAACTAACAGGAAAACCAAATAATGATTCGTTTGTTTCGGGAATGAAATCGAAACGTGGTATATACAGGGTGTCCCAAAATTCAACGATAAGCCGGCACCAGCAGGTGGACCTACATATGACTACTCGAGAACAAAAAAGAAAAAAATTCTACCTTGATTTTTTTTTTCATTACGACAAAAAAACCGATTTCTTTAAAAATCGACATCTTTTATTATATTATTAAGTGCCATTGCTACAATTTTACAAGTAATTCTGTGTTTTTTTTTGTATTGGTAAGGTAAGTAGCACTACTATCGATCACAACCATTAAAAATTCCAGAATATCTATAGTTTTTACACAAAAATCAACCAAAACTATGTTTTTTTCATAAATTATGTAAGATTTTGACTTTCAGCTCACTTTCACTCATCACAGTGAAAAAAAAAAGTATGGACACTACTGTGGCAAATAGTATTAAAAATTGGCGCAACTAAC
Organism: Lymantria monacha; assembly: GCA_905163515.2. NCBI lineage: Eukaryota > Metazoa > Arthropoda > Insecta > Lepidoptera > Erebidae > Lymantria > Lymantria monacha. Next base: position 11,124,317 of record LR991104.1, on the reverse strand, counting down.
TACAATTCTAAAATGGTATAACATTCTAGGCAAACTAGCCACAAAAATATACTTAGGTGTACTATTTCAAAATAACAACCATACTTCGAAAATTGTTAGTGTTGATAGTAATCACTTTTACTATGTAGCCCAAATGTTTTTGTTGCAAGTTCTCAGAATTAGAATGAGACATGTGCGTAGTCCATAAGATAACATAAGTTAGACAGAGATAGAGAGATTATACGTTAGAGGGAGATAGATAGATGCTAATTGTTTAGTAACATTAATGCAGGTAGAGAAGTAATTAATGTCCTCAGCAGCACAGCAAGTCAGTACGCTCTACTTCTTTGTTTACTGCACACCGTTCTGTTTTAATTAAAGTGGCTCTGATACTAACGACTTTGGATTGAATTAAGTGACCTGGAAATTGACCTGACTTGGCATTATTTTAGACTGTGATTTTGTGTTTTTTTAAAGAAGTTTTGCCTTATTTTCAAGTGTTTAGCATTCATTATGCCGCTACCATATACAGCGTTAGAATACGCTAATATGCACCTAATTTATGGAGAATGCCGATGCAATGCCAACGCTGCTAGCAGATTATATCGAGCAAGGTACCCTACTCTTCAAAGGTATCCGGATTATCGCGTATTTATTAACGTGCATCAAGCATTTTCGGAGGGTCGTATACCATCTGACAGGAGAAACGCTGGAAGACCTAGATCGGAACACGATGAAGAAGTTCTCAAAGAAATAGAAAGCGATACAACTACCTCTGTACGTGGCATACAAGTAGCAACGGGAATTCCAAAAAGTACTGCACATAGAATTTTAAAACGTCACCAGTTTCATCCATATCATTACAGGCGCGTGCAGGCGTTATTACCGCGGGACTATCCACTGCGGGTCGCATTTTGCCGTGTAATGCTGCAAAAACACAGGGAAGATCCCCAATTCTTAGACAAAGTTTTATGGTCGGATGAAACAACCTGCAAGAAAGATGGCTATTTAAATCTTCACAATCTTCATAGCTGGAACAATGAAAATCCGCACCTGGTGAGAGAAGACAAATCCCAATATCAATTTAAGGTTAACCTATGGACGGGCATAATAAATGGAAAAGTGATAGGGCCCTTTGAGTTACAAGGAAACATAGATGGCAATAGCTATTTGAACTTCTTACAAAATGAGTTACCAGGATTATTAGAAGACGTGCCCTTAAGTGATTTGCAAAACATGTGGTTTCAAAACGATGGTTGCCCAGCTCACTATGCCCGCCCTGTGCGAGAGTACTTAGACCAAGAGTACCCAGGGCGTTGGATCGGGCGACTTGGTCCTATCTTATGGCCACCCCGTTCACCCGATCTAAATCCCCTGGATTTTTTCTATTGGGGTTGTCTAAAGGACAGAGTCTACTCAAAACCCATTGCAACTTTGGACGAGCTTCGCCAAAAAATAATTCAGGCTGTGGATCACATGAACAGAATCAGATATGCAAGAAAAATAAAACGTTCATTTTTAAGGCGATGTCGTGCCTGCATTACTGCCAATGGCAAACAATTCGAACATTTATTGTAATTTTAATAATATAGTAAATTCTAATCTCTCTATATCTATCTCTTTCTAACTTATGTTATCTTATGGACTCCGCACATGTCTCATTCAAATTCTGAGAACTTGCAACAAAAACATTTTGGCTACATAGTAGAAGTGATTACTATCAACACTAACAATTTTCGAAGTATGGTTGTTATTTTGAAATAGTACACCTAAGTATATTTTTGTGGCTAGTTTGCCTAGAATGTTATACCATTTTAGAATTGTAGTTAGTTGCGCCAATTTTTAATACTATTTGCCACAGTAGTGTCCATACTTTTTTTTTTCACTGTGATGAGTGAAAGTGAGCTGAAAGTCAAAATCTTACATAATTTATGAAAAAAACATAGTTTTGGTTGATTTTTGTGTAAAAACTATAGATATTCTGGAATTTTTAATGGTTGTGATCGATAGTAGTACTACTTACCTTGCCAATACAAAAAAAATCACAGAATTACTTGTAAAATTGTAGCAATGGCACTTAATAATATAATAAAAGATGACGATTTTTAAAGAAATCGGTTTTTTTGTCGTAATGAAAAAAAAAATCAAGGTAGAATTTTTTTCTTTTTTGTTCTCGAGTAGTCATATGTAGGTCCATCTGCTGGTGCCGGCTTATCGTTGAATTTTGGGACACCCTGTATACCCACTAATTTAATAGACAAACCCGCTGAGTTGCCGGATCTCTCACAAGTGGTTACATTCCAATCCGGTGGTAATTTATTGCATTAATATAAAATGTTAAAACTGAGAATATGTATCCTCGTAGAGTTGAGCATAATAAATTAATCACAGGATAAAAAGACTAAATTCAATAAGTTCAAGTTAATACTCATTTATTTTTAATATAAAAGCAGCAATACGCACTAAAGAACTAATCCTTGACAGTTTTAAACCATTAAAAATGCATAGGACATAGTAGGTGGCGGTGTGATCGATTTTTTTTTTATTTGTACAAGTCTGTTGAGGCAACCAGTCTTATATATAGTTTTGTTTCGTTTTCTCAAGAATGAATTATTTCAAATGACATTACCAAAACTGATCAGCCATTGCAATTATAGAAAAAATATTAATAGTAGAAAATTGGATTCTAAGAATGTAACAAAATTGATATGAGAGACAGTGGTAAAGTATACCGCTAGAGATAGCACGTGGATAACTTGTGACGTCACAAAACACGTTCTTAACTATATATGCAATAGGGAATGTCATAATGAATGCCATTTAAAATCTATACCAGTCAGGCATCTTAATGTTGGTTGCCTTGGTCACAAAAATATGGATCATAGTTGTTAAAAACTAGCATTATTACATTTAAAAAGAAACTAATCACTAAATATAGCGTTAAATTCTAGCGAGGCACTGAAAATAACTGCTACATAAGTCACGTTATCTTTTTACTGTATAAAAAAATCAAATTAAACGTAATAAAATCTCATATTGCTGATATTCTTGTTAATGTCACAATATAAATAAAGGTAAATATTTATAAAACCCGATTACGAAATGAAAAATGATGTCACAAGCGGGATTCGAACCCGCGCCTATTGGGATTCCGGCCCAATCGTGCTGCCACTACACCACCGTGACTAATTGTAGGACATGCAAATTTCACTTCGTATCATATTTACGTCTTAAGGTGACGGTATGCTATCTACCCGACAATGTTTACACATTGTTATAGGCTTAATACTTCAAACTTTACAGTTAGAATTGTATTAAACGTTGACACAACAAGGCGCGGGTTCGAATCCCGCTTATGACATCATTTTTCGCTTCGTAATCGGGTTTTATAAATAATTAAGCATATTAAATGCTAAATTTCAGGAATTTAAAGGTAAATAATTTAAATGCATTTTTTAACATCTCAAATAAAAATTAATCGGACTTGGTACACGTATAAAACGAACTTGGTATTCTTATTATGAAACGAACTTTGAACACTTATGACTCGAACTTGGTACACAACAATCATACTGTCGCTTAAACAATTACCTCCACTGCAGGTCCTACGTTGAATAGTCTCGTACTGGCGTGCTGTAGACCGATAGGATAGATTAAAGTTAAAAAAAAATCATTACAAGTGTGTGGTATTAGCTACTGTTGAACATCTAACACTTATACAAATACATCACGAAATAGAGAAAAACATATATGTGGGTAAATCAAAATACCTATCAAATTTCAACTTTTTATACTAGAAATATCTCTAATAAGAGTTTTCGTTCTGAAAACATATTTCTATTTAGTAGATCCGGCAGCCCAACTGGGTGTGTTTGGGGTTTGTATTAGTAAACAGCGGCCTAGCTATACCCTTGGTATTGCAAAGGTCCATGGGCGGCAGTGACACTTACCATCAGTTGTGCTGCTTACTGGTTTGCCACCATTAGCAATAATAAAAAATAAAAATAGTAACTTTGAATGAAATTAATTTGTCAACTATGTGGTTACTCACCTTTACTTTGCTCGTGGATGGCGTAAAAGACGACTAAGAACTTTATATTGACCAACTCCATTTGATGCCGTTTGGTCAACAATTACATTCACATGGAGGGTTGACGGCAGACAGGCGGCAGATCATAAAACTATTGCCAATAATTTTTGTAATATGTACATTGTAAGAGATGTACATATTGGAATAAGAACTGGAGAATGATGAAAAAAAGACACTCATCATGATTGTCTTTTTTGTTGGAGTTTTTTTTTATGTGTATACTTTATGCAGCTGACGTGTATAGGGTATCCTGCGCGGCAGCTGACTTTTGTATACATATGTATACCTTTGGTGATGGATTGTGTGGTATGATCTTTTTAACCTGGTCAAAATTATACTTTTTACATATATTTTTGTCGAATTGAATTCTATATTACTTATCGCACTGTCTCAACAATTCGAGAGCCAGAGTTCAAGGAGTTTAAGGCACCACGTATCTAGAATAAAATAATTCGTGAAAAGTTTGAATTTGAGTTTTTATCTCTATTTTGTGATCCTTACAAGTTTCCAGAAAACCATTTCGTAAGTGTCTGTCTGACCCATCGTCGAATATGCTAAATAGAGGAAAATTCGAGTTAGTAATACGTTTCACTTTTGGTCAAAACAAAACGTGACGTCACACTCCACGTCGTTTATCATCGCCGATATTTTTAGCTTTTATTTATCTTCCTGTATCGTATAAACCATTACAATTTTAGAATTTCAGTATTCGTCTTTTCGGATCTCTTGGAAAAGAAATAAGTATTGGGTGTTTTTTACACAAAACAATAATTATTAAATGGAATTTCAGCATTATCCATTATCTGAATAATAATTGCAACTGAAAAGCGACAAAAAATATTGTTACACTTAAAACACTGAGCGTAGTATGACTGTGTTTAAAAAGACCATTTTTTTATAGTGTTTTTTAGCTGTTAGCGGCAGATGACTTTCATAGCTTAGCCCGGACTATGAGCGCTTAGAGCTCTTAACCCGGAGTTTAAAATATAAAATTTTATTATGTTTTTATATTAAAAAATAATTTAAACATTGCTATTTACAATTATACTTAGTAAAATGATTTAACAATTGAAATAAAAATTAAAAAACAATTCATGCATACTATACCCTATTATTATAAGTTTCCAAGGAAAATGCTGCCACCCATCATTTTGATAATACCGGCAAAGTCAGAAGTGTATTGCATTCTTAATCAATCCCCATAACAAGTAAATGCGAGCTGTTAGCACTAATTTTCAACAGAGTCTTATTTTCATATATAATATAATTTACACCAAACAAAAATAGTTTTAATATAGCTTACAGAACTACATTTCACAATGATTCTAATGCCTGTTTTCACAGACGTCCTTTAAAATATAGGTGTCACCTAATGCAATACAAATGTTATGGAACATTGACGTTAAATAAAGTTTAAATTAAGGTTATATATTTAACACGTAATCATGATTAAGTTGCATTTATATTGTTTTAAGGGTTATCTAAACTTATGAGTGGTGCAAACGGCCGTAAAAACACCTTTTAACCTTTTTTATTACAACGCCATCTCTGAGTTAAGATGTGCAACCATTACTATCGAAGCTTATAGTGAAAGCATTAGTAAGTAACGATTCATATTTAAAAAAATAAATAAAACAATAAATAAACCCTGTGCTCGAGGGAGTCATAAAAACCTGCTAAGGGAATGCCATAGGAATTAATATTATCCTTAGTGACTTATAATACCAACTGGCGATTCTGGCATTCAGTGGATGTTGATTAGCTGATGAAGATGATGATGATGAAATAATTGCATTCAGCGCCATCTATGCAAAACAAAGATATCAGGCAAAACTAAAATAACTGCATTCAGAGTCATCTAATGTATAATTAAGCAAATAAAACAAAAAATACATTACACCGCCATCTATGTGACAATATTGGATAACATCTATACAATTTTTCTTAACACTATATACAACCGTGGTTGGTGTAACAATGATGTGTCATGAATTTAAAATAGTGCAATCTAGAAAAAACTTTGTGAAAATATATCTAAGTTTATTGTAATTTGCAATATTATAAAACTAAACATAATCATTAATTATGTCATTTATTATTTATAAATAATATGATTTCTGACTAATAATCTTATTTTTAAGGCGATAAGCCTTTGTATTTGATTTTTACTTCCATGTAGTTTCTAACACTAGCGTTTACGGTAGGAGTAAGGGGTTTCACGTACAATAAACCATCGTTTATTTACTCGCTACTGTATTATTTATTAAATTTTGACCCATATTTTTTTATACAAAGTCATCACCTATAGAAAAAGAAAATGATTATATATAAATAATTATATTGTTTTTAGTTAGTTATTAGTAAACAATAACTGAAACTATCATATTATGACAATTTATTAATTTAAACCTGATAAATCTCTTTATCCGATCGGTATGCGTCCATGCTGAGAAAATGTATTAACTAATAATATAATGGGTAAATAAATATCTCTGTAATAACGTGGACTAAAGTGCCCAAGTGCAACAGGTTAACCTGGACCACGAAAAGTGTACGAAACGTCAGGCAACTTAAAATCAAACACAAACGCGAAAAAGCCCGTGAAAATAGTTTTATTGCACATTATAAATAACACAGGCTTGCGAATAATAGGGTCATGTCAGTTGTTGAAAAGTGAAAGGTCATTTCTTAAGTAAATTTTTGTGTAGAATCCGAATCCGGGGTCAGAATTGGCCCATCAAGTCAGGATTTTGAGATATTTGAGGTTATGTACCCAAAAAATATCGTTTTTGGCTACTTTTGAGGTTGTGTAAAGAAGACACAGAATTTTTTGGGGTTTTTTCTTTAGTCGTATCATATACTACTACTCTTCCTCTTCAATTAGAGTGTCGCAGAGTTCAATTACGATTTTTCTTCACGAAGTTACGCCAATTTCAAATTACGAGATATGCCCCATTAATGTCATAAGCATTGGCATTAGAAACTTTGAGACAGACGTTTTCTATTGGTTATTTTCTCTTGAAAATTTGTATTAGGGGGTGTTCGAGGTTACCAATTATGAATTTGAAGTCGAGATATTAAAATTTTCAAGTTCAAGATGGCGAATTCAAAATGAAGTATAACAATTTTAAAAAAACATTGACAATATTGAAAATTTTTCTGTCTAATTTTGGCCCGTCTCACTTTGGAATTCCTTTAGCCCTTAGAAGCATACATTTTTCTATTAAGCATAAATTTTTCTATTCGATATTTTGGCCTGAAATTTCTTACTCGGAGTTTTTGGGGTCATGATAACGAGTATGCCATTAGAATTTTGATTTTCCAAATCCAAGATAATGGATTCAAGATGGCTCGTAATTTGAAATTGGCGTAACTTGGTAAAGAAAAATCGTAATTGAACTCTGTGACTCTCTAATTGAAGAGAAACAGTAGTACTATATGATAAGACTAAAGGAGAAAACCCAAAAAATTCCGTGTCTTCTGTACATAACCTCGAAATTAACCAAAAACGCTATTTTTTGGGTATAAGACCTCAAATATCTCAAAATCCTAACGTGATGGGCCAATTCTGACTTCGGAATCGGATTCTACGCAAAAAATTACTTCGGAAATGACCCTCCTCCTTCCAACAACATAACCATGTTGTCCTAATTTAAACAGAAATTCAATCATTTGTTCGATCTTAGAGTATTTCTCCCCGATGAAATCAAATATTATATAAAACGATGAGGAATCTAGGACTCATACTTAAAATAAAAGAACTTGTAACTATTCATATAAATACATTGCATTAAAATATATTATCTAGTTTAAGAAGAATATACATAGCATCACATAATCTTCTAATAATTGTGAAATAACACATTAAAAGCAAAATATATATATGTACAACGCAATCTATCCAATACAATACCACAACTATCATATACAAATACCCTCTAACAAAAGCAAGATTGAATACAATTTTGGTATGAGCAAGTCTTAACAGAAAATAAAATACAACGCCATCTGTAGGCAACGGTACAACAACTCTACACGTTAAGATCTACAGCGCCACCTACCGTTGGTACTTGTGGAGTTTATCACAGCTGGGAGTTCGCAACCCTTGGGCGTCCTTATATTGGCGTTCATCACCAAAATTACGTGCTTTCCATACCATACTGTCGCGATAATTGCGTTCACGTTGACAGGCGTGCCGGAGTCCCACTGAGAAAGGAAATGAAATGGTTAATATAATTAATTGATTTACAATTATCTTCGCTCATATACGTCCAACTGCTGGACTCGAATTTTTTCCACAATCTGAAAGAAATTGACCTACTATGCCACGCTGATCAGACGTGTTGGTATAGGGTTTTAAGTTTCCCTTTTCTTGTATAGACGTTATATGCATATTATATCCTCTAGTGGACTTTTACTACACCCTCATGAAAAATATTGTATTATATAATTTGGATATGAATTCTATTCTAAAGGCAAATTGACTACTATTATTAGTCTAGCCAGTTTATGTAGTTTTTCCAACAGATGGCGTGGTAATACATTTACCATAATTACGAGAATTTTCCTTTCTCATCAGTGATTGTAAAGTATATAAATTGAAATAAGCACACACCATCACTAAAAGCTAAACCAACTAGTTTCACAATTCAACCCAGATAACTGAATATATTAGGTCACTTTCCCTTCCATAGTGGAAGATACATGGATCCAGCAGTAGTAGCCCATGAGTTAATGGAAGACGAGAATGCGAGTCCGAGATGCCCTAGTCGACACAATGACAGAAGATTGTAAGAAAAGGGGTCTACGCGTGAATGTGAGCAAAACCAAAATAATGGTCTTTGAAAGAGATGAAGCCAGAACAGATGTAAGAGTAACAATAGGTAGTGATGTACTAGAGCAAGTGGATGAATTTGTATATCTTGGATGTGGATTTAGCCGAGATGGACGGTACACCACTGATATAGAGCGAAGAGTGAATGCGGGAAATAGAGGGAACGGAGCGTTGGGGCAACTTCTCGGCAGCCACCACCTCAGCCAGAAGGTACGTGTAGCAATACATAACGCAGTGCTTGTCCCAACATTACTGTATGGAAGCGAGAGTTGGGTATGCAGAAAAGAGTATGAAAGTAAAATTAATGCGGTCGAAATGCGATCTCTTCGGAAAATCTGTGGAGTTAGGCTGACCGACCGCATTCGTAACGACGACGTAAGAGAGCGAGTAGGTATGAAAGAGAGTATTGGTGTAAAGATGCGAAAGGGAATGCTCCGATGGTTCGGACATGTGGAAAGAATGCCGAACGAACGTCTGGTTAAGAAGATATACAATGCGAAAGTGGAAGGATGTAGGTACCGAGGGAGACCGAGACTAACCTACCTAGACCAGATCGGTCATGTACTGAAGGAAGGTGGAGTCAAGAGTCTCCGAAACCGGCGAGCGTGTATGAAGAGAATTATGAATGTTGAGGAAGCGAGTGAAGTATGCAGAGATAGAGTTCTCTGGCACTCTGTTCTCTCTGCCTACCCTGCAAGGAATATGGCGTGATGATATGTATGTATGTAGAATGCGAGTGACAATTTGATTACTATACGTAAACTATCCACACTAGCTTAATTGGTACAAAGATAAGATGGGATTTCGAATAGTTGCGGGTTCAAGTCTCACATGTGGCAACAATCATTCTGTAGAAAATGAATTTTTAGTGTATTGAATGCTTTTTTACCCGACTGCAAAGGAGTGGTATTGTGTTTAACAGTCATGTATGTATGTATGTAAGTATGTATGTAAGTATGTATGTATGTATGTTTGTATGTTCCTTTGAAGCACTATATATACCAAACGCCTGGGCCGATTTTTATGATTCGCACGTCAATCGATTCCTCTTAATCCGGCGAGTGTCACTAAAGATATGATGTTATTGAAAATTCAATATGGCGACTACTGGACGCCATATTGTGAAAATAAAAAAAAAATAAAGTCAACAAACTATATCGAGTGGGGTATCGTTAAATAGGTATTTAAAAATCATTATTAGTTTTCTTTCAACATTTTTCGATTTGACTGACCGTTTAGGATCTATATCGATTTAAAGTTTCGTAACAACCTTTCTCACATATAGGTTTTTTAGACAGTAGAAATTTACGATGAAAAGACGAAAAATTCATATAACTGGATGTGGATGGACATATATTGAAGTATCTAGTAGGTATATTGTCCAATATACCATAGGTAGTCCTACCTGAAATATCTAATGTCTGACGCGGTCGCCCATCTCCAATTTCTAACGATATTGTAATTTACTTCAGTCGAAAAACTATAAATAGTTAGGTACTTACCTACTTATTAATAAATAAAATAACTATAGCTACCTAGGTATTTATAACTAAAAAGTATAAAATAAAAAAAAATGATTAAAAAAATCAAAAAACCCGACTGCGTAAAAAGTCACCAAAACTACAGGTACATAATAAAAAAACTGAAAAGAAAAAAACAAGCACTTAGATGTCCGGTGCTCTAGAATTCCATAATATATTATTGAATAAATACTATTGCAGAAAATGAAATATATTTTAATAATAGAACATGACAACTGAACAGTCGGGATCCATTGAAAAATTAGATTTGCTGTCGAATAAAGGATCCCGACTGTTCAGTTGTCATGTTATGTACGTATGTAGGTACGTAGTTTTGGTGACTTTTTACGCAGTCGGGTTTTTTGATTTTTTTAATCATTTTTTTTTTCTATTATTCAGACGTTTCAACCATTAAAAATATTAATTATTATATTTTATACAAAAAGTTATTTAATATATTTTTTTAATTTGAGTGAAATGGTTGAAATTTTTATTATTATTTATGGTGGTAAACAAGTAAGTAACACATCTGATGCTATGTGATACTGCAGCTCATAGACTGGAAATATCAGAGGTATAGCTAGACCGCTGCCTACCAATTAAAACCTACCCAGAAATCTGTGTTTCCGTCTCTCACCGAATGAAGCGCAAAACATTACCACTACTCAGACGTGGATTTTTAAGAGAACGTGGCACTACCCCGGATGGAACGGACCGCGGCTGTAGACAGAAAAGTCCCATGCAATACGAGGATTATTCCTTTAGAGTCAAGCATTTGTGGCTCTCATAAAGATCTGTCTTGCATCATTGTACCCACTTGATATGGAATATTTCTACTTTGACCAACAACGCCATCTGTGTGTTGTTTATATGAAGTAAATCTGATGCAATGCGAGTGAATTCCTCTCAGTCTCAAATACGTACCAACATATTCTTCCTCTATCGCCATTTCCAATCTCCTCATAGATCCTTGATAATCTGAATGGAAGTTCTCTTTCACATAATAAGGCACCTGGAATAATATCTGATTGTCAATATTTAGTTCATATAGATGCCTCTATTGCGGCCCGAAGGAGGTAATTTTGGTCTGAGAGGCCACAAGCTCGGCAATTCCCAAGAAAATTGTTATTTTATCTTTTTTTTAATCTTATCTAAAATCAAACAAAATTAAATACTAAATTCAAATAAATTATACTGCAACCTCGATATAATGAACCTGAAGGGGATTAGAAAGTATTAGTTATATCAAGTAATCCCTTACAGTGAGGATTGTTACGAGGTTACGCTGGCCAGATTCTTTTTTTAACAAGTTAAGAATGCCTATCAAGTTATTTTGACAAAATATTTTAAATAACTTTATTTGAAAGTTTGTTATATAGAGGTTTTTGATAAAAAAAATTCGTAATACGGACAGTTCTAGGCGATTTCAAGAAAATTTGGTATATCAAAGTAATCGTTATAGTAAGGTTCGTTATAAAGTTTACACTGTATTAAAGTTTGGAAGTTTTCATAGAGCTAGATTTTCTTTTTAATTGTATCGAGGGTATTCCATAAATTTTCCATGGACATGGTATAGTTACACCTTGCTGTGTGGTAGCGGCCACGAATACTAACAATCCATACTTCACTCGTGGATGTCGTAAAAGACGACTAAGAGCTTCATGGACCTACTCCACCTGAAGCCGTTTGGTCAACAATTACATTCCTTTTTTTTTTTTTTTTGCGGTGGGCTATGGACGTCGCACCCCGCCAAATCGGTCCGGGGCGACGGAAGAGGCGGCGCGCAACCCCATCGACTCACCCTGCAAGCACCTCTTCCTCGCCGTGCGAGCGGGCCACCGGTACCCGATCTTTGTCTTCGGTGGCCCGCCCGCTCGGCGGTATGCCCTCTCGGGCTCCTCTCCTGTCGACGCCCCGACAGCTTTCGCCGTCGAGGCGTCGTCCTCACGCGGTGGCCTCACGACGGGTGACCGGACAATTCCCCGGTCCGATCACCCGAAGCCTCGGTTAGGGCGGCATCAGGCGCAGGTACTCGCGCCTGCGCCGCCCCGGCCGCGGGCGGCGGCCCGGGTCACGGGAATCCTCCCGGGCCCGTTTCGCCGCCTCCTTCTGCGAGATGACAGCCTCGCAGAAGGCGGCGACCGCGTCCCAATTCCTGACGCTGTCGACCATCGCTCTTGCAACAGCCGGCAGCGTCAGGTCGGCACCGATGACAGCGACGAGGTCACGGCGCTGCCCGTCCCAACCTGAACATACCTCGAGCGTATGTTGCGCCGTGTCCTCGTCGCTACTGCAATGGTGGCAGGACGGAGTCCACTCCCTCCAAACGACCATGTGCAGGTACTTGCCGAAGCAACCATGCCCCGACAAGACCTGCACCAACCGGAAAGAGAGAACTCCGTGCCGCCGCTCCATCCACTCCATCAGTACGGGCCGGAGGGCCTCAACGGTAAAAACGCCGTGTCTAGGCCTCTCCAGCCACGTAGCCCAACGGGCGATGACTTCTCGGCGGGCGTCCTCGCGCCAGGTGGCTATCTCGTTGAACGATGGGGAGCCACCCTCTTCGCGCATTGAGGTAACCCGCCGGTAGAGGTCGGAGAGCATCTCCGCCTCTAGGTACCACGGGGGTGTCCCGGCCAATAGGCATGCCGCCTCGGTAGACACCGTGCGATACCCGCGAATGGCTCTGACCGCCATGGCTCGCTGTGGCCTCCACAGTACCGCCCTGAGCTGGGCGTTCAGAGCCCTCGCCCACACGGGTGCGCCGTACATGGCCATTGAGCGGATCACCCCCGAACAATTACATTCCTAAGGAGGGTTGACGTCAGTCAGGCGGCCGGTCATAAAACTATAGCCAGTAACTTTGCGATATGTACGTTGGAAGCAGAATACATATTGCGCCGACCCCAAGTAATGAGGATAACAGCAGGAGAATGATGATGATATAGTTACACCAATGGTCATGATCATCCAGCTCTTATCACCAATTACTTGTGTTCGATACAATATGTACACTTCTTACCATCGTACATATTGTAAATAGTTTTGACAATAGTTGTTATGTCCGACCGTCTGTGTGACGTCACACACCACAACATGCGAATGTAATTGTTGATCAGACGACATCAGATGTAGTTGGTACAGCTATATGTAAAGCACACAGTCGTATTATACTAACATCTACGAATGTAAGAGTTGATAGTATTCGTAGCTCTAGCTGATGATTCCACTTACCTTAAGGTTGACAGTCTCTCTGGGTACTGGATACTTAGAGCTCGGTGCCAGGCTGTAGACGGGCTCGCTGATAAAGTATCCAGACATCATGGACAATAGGACCAGTACTAATACAGGCAGTAGTTGTACCAGTCCACCATTGGCTTCGCGGTGTTCAGGCTCACGGGCCCTACGGCGGGTGTACACCGTGGGACCTCCTCCCGGGAATGCTGCAACAAATTCACCGGAGGGGTTTAGGTAAAGATATTCTTTTTATTTTATATTAACTGTCAAGCTTGAGCAGTGGCAATGTAAATTGAGCTTAGTTTGGTAAGCGAGAGAGCTAGAAAGACAAATTTCTGGATGGGTTTCCATTGGTGGGGCAGCGTCCAAGTTGTACCCATGTACTGCTTACTCCAAAAAATCAGATAAAATTAACACAGACTGAGAGCAGTTTGGCGACCTCACAAAAAATTGTACTGCATAGGAATTATAACATGGCCGATCGTTATTTTTACCATCTGTAAAATCATACTCTAGACCTTTAACTGCACAGATGGCATAGTGGTTAAGTAGATTCAACCTTCTGTGCCAGTACCGTGGGTTCGATTCCCATGCAGGGTAATATTTTGTGCTATTTACAAAGTATTGTTCTGAATCTGAGTTTAATATGTCTGCGTTAATTGCATGTTTGTTAAGTCTTTCTTAGTGCAGGGTCCTTTAAAAAAAAGTTTGAAATTAAATATAACCTGTGGCTCCAAAGAACATATTGAACAGCTCCTCAGCGGTAAGATCCGATTCGAATCCTCTAGCGTAATACTGGTGATGAGTTTGAGGTGTATGTGCAGGCTCATCACCTCGGATATCGTACTGCTTACGTTTCTCAGGATCTGTTAATATTGCCGCTGCGTTACCAATCGCCTAAAAAATCACAATACTCTTTTAATCTCCAGATAAAGGAAATTAAGCCAGGTTTTAACAGCATGCCACCGAAGACAAAGATCGGGTACCGGTGGCCCGCTCGCACGGCGAAGAGAGGAGTTTGCATGGTGAGTCTATGGGGTCACGCGCCGCCTCTTCCGTCACCTCGGACCGATTTGGCAGGGCGAGACGCATCCATAACCCACCACAATAAAAAAGGTTTTAACAGCATATGTTGTGCGCTGTGTAAGCAGCAAATGGTGAGTCATTTTCTACCAAGTGATGGATTTAGGTTTATGGCGTCGTAGGCCTAAGTTAATATAACGTCCTTATATCGTCGTTGCGCCTGCCAAATTCCATATGTGCATTTTTTTATTTTTCGTTATTTTGCACTAAACAAATCTCCATTTTATTTTTTATGTGTTGGTAAAATCCATTTCGTAATATTTGAACTAGAAACAATTTTATCAAATTCCATTTGTTTTGCCCACTAGCAAAAAATCGTATGTACAGAAATACACATAAAGGATTTGTGTTCCATTGTCATTCGCGCGCGAAACATGTAAGCGAGATGTATGATCTTATCTAAGACTTCTTTGGGTTCGTATAAAACTAGGTGTCACCAAGGTATTCATGGTTGTAGCATATGCTCCTGTAGGATCCTTGGTGGCATCAGACTGTAGATGTTTTGAGATAATGTTAGAGAAGTTCTGGATATGGCAGAAACCAGTGAACGCGTGATTGTATGCGGAGATTTGAACGGATGGGTGGGGCCCAAGCGTCCCGACTGTGAGGACGTACTTGGTCCATTTGGTGATAAGAGAGTGAACGACGCAGGTAGGCTCATTGCGGATGTATGCATGGAGAGAAACCTTATTGTGTCAAACACATTTTTCCAACATAAGGACATTCATATGTATACATGGAGAAGGAATGATCAGAAAAGTATAATAGTTTTAATTTTGGTAGACAGCTGCCTCCGAAGCAAAATATCGGACGCAAGAGCCTACAGGGGCCCCACAGTCGATACGGACCACTATCTCGTTACTGCGAGATTTAGTGGTCTGTTCAGAAAGTGGAGGCACTGGCGTGAGCGTCCACTTCGGAGGGCTTGAAAGAATAAAGATTGAAAGTTTGCAAGAAGAGTGTGTAAGAGAAAAGTATGCAGAGCGTGTCCGAGAACGGCTGACGATGGCAAGCCAGTCGCAATCGGACATAGAAGAATGCTAAGGAATATTGGAAGAGAGTATGGTAGATTTTCCTTGTGGTGACGGAGTAAGAATACTATTCACCACCCCATATCTTGCCCGTGGGTGATCGTACGAGACGACTAAGGGATATAAAACACGTATGACGAAGAAGAGGCATAGAAAAACAACCGGTGATGCATGGTGGGATGCGAAAGTGGCAGTTTCTGTAGAGCAAAAGAAGAGAGCGTGGCTGGACTATGTCACTTCTTTGAATCTGAATGACAGTATGACTGAACAGAAGAGAGAAATTTATCGGCAATGTAAGGATGACACCAAGGTCTTAGTGAAAGAGAAACGTGATAGAGCAAATATGAGTGCAGAAGATAGGCTGACGAAAATCTTCGAGAGTAACACCAAACTCTTTTGGAGGGAGGTGAAAAAGTCTCGGGGTGGTTGGTCAGCCTTCAGAATGAATAAAATAAGGTCTAAAAGTGGAGACATTCTTACCCAAACACAAGACGTGTTAAGACGATGGAGTGAATATTTTGGCGATATGTATGCGGATGCTACGGTTGACGCCAGTGTCGCATGTGGTTTAGTAGAACAACATTCAGCACCGGTATCCTCCGATGGCATCAGTATGGATGAAGTTGAATGGGCGATAAGAAGTTTGAAAAATGGTAAGGCAGCGGGCATTAATATGGTGTCTGTCGAGATAATCAAGCTTGGCGGCTCCTGTGTCTGGGAGGCGTTCCTGTTGCTCCTCAATTTATGTTGGAGCACGGGAATGGTTCCCAGGGACTGGAATAGCGCAGTCATCGTGCCGTTATTTAAAAACAAGTTTTGACGTTATGGCTGCGCAAATTACAGAGCTTTAAGCTTGACCAGTTTGGCAGCAAAATTGCACGGTAAAATTATATTATTGAAAGGAGAATGAGGATGGGGTCCGATAGTTTACTATGTGAGGCACAAGGAAGTTTCAGGAGTGGAAGGGGATGCATGGATAAAGTGTTCTCTCTGGGCAACATTGTAGAGAAGCATCTGGCTCTAGGTCAGAGGGTTTTCTGCAGTTTTGTGGATCTGGAGAGAGCATTTGACAAGGTTGTGCGAAAGGAACTTTGGGATATTTTACCGGTATTAACGGCATATTCTGCAGTCCAGTTACATGGGCTATAGAGCTTGTGTGCGGCTGGACGATGGAATGTCACCTTGGTTTGACGTCAATATCGGCGTTAAGCAGGGGTGTGTTCTATCAGCCAGGCTGTTTATCATATATCTGGATAAATATCTCCAACGGTTGGGCGACTCAGTGGTCAGTGCTCTCTCTATGCAGATGATGCAGTCTTGCTGGCGCAGCCAGCGACTGACACTCAGACCCTAGTCGACACAATGACAGAAGATTGTAATAAAAGGGGTCTACGTGTGAATGTGAGCAAAACCAAAATAATGGTCTTCGAAGAAGATGAAGCCAGAACAGATGTAAGAGTTACAATAGGTAATGATCTACTAGAGCAAGTGGCTGAATTTGTATATCTTGGATGTGGATTTAGCCGAGATGGAAGGTACACCACTGATATAGAGCGAAGAGTGAATGCGGGAAATAGAGTAAAGGAGCGTTGGGACAACTTCTCGGTAGCCACCACCTCAGCCAGAAGGCATGTGTAGCAATACATAACGCAGTGCCTGTCCCAACATTACTATATGGAAGCGAGAGTTGGATATGCAGAATAGAGCATGAAAGTAAAATTAATGCGGTTGAAATGCGATCTCTACGAAAAATCTGTGGAGTTAGGCTGACCGATCACATTCGTAACGACGACATAAGAGCGTGAGTAGGTATGGAAGAGAGGATTGGTGTAAAGATGTGATAGGGAATGCTCCGATGGTTCGGACATGTGGAAAGAATGCCGAATGAACGTCTGGTTAAGAAGATATACAATAGGAAAGTGGAAGAAAGTAGGTACCGGGGGAGACCGAGACTAATCTATCTAGATCAGATTGGTCACGTACTAAAAGAAGGTGGAGTCAAGAGTCTCCGAAACCGGCGAGCGTGTATGAAGAGAATTATGAATGTTGAAGAAGCGAGTGAAGTATGCAAGAATAGAGTTCCCTGGCACTCTGTCCTTTCTGCCTTCCCTGCAAGGGATATGGCGTGATGATATGTATGTATGTATGTATATTAGTTAAAAGGTTAAGGTTGATTAATGTTACTTTCATAGATAGAACAAATCATGGATCTTATTATCTTTTTATTTAATTAATTGTTAAGGGTGACTGATTATATACCATTTATATATTATTTTATTATATTTTGTAATTTAAGAAAACCTAAAGTTCACATAAAGTAGCCTTAAGATTTCAAAAGTGTAACTTTGCCAAATCCCTCATGTGTCATAATGCACTTACGTCATTATTTATAAAGGTCCCAAACCAGTTATGTGCAATTATTGGTCAAAAAAAAATCTAGCTCGTTAAATAAGTGATGTTTGTTATACATTTTGTAATCCTAATATGTCTTTAATAAATGTTAGTAATACTGCATTCAAAGTTTTCGAATATATCTGTCCCTTTATTTAATAACATGTTTTTTGTTGTTTCCCAAAACCTTGTGAAAATCACATAAGGGATCTGTCAGGCGCAACGACTATATGTAACTTTCGCTTCGATCGCGTGGTTTGTTGATCAAAATGTATGTCCTTCCCCAGGCTTCAGTTTCACCAAGTGGTCTACTCGACGTCTCTCAATGGTTTTAATTTTGTATTTGCGGAACTCTATTTATTTTTCTAAAATAAATGTAGCCTAAGTTACTCCTTATAACATCAGCTACCTGCCAGTGAGTCATGTTAAAATCGGTCCAACCGTTTCAGAGTTTAGCCGGAACAAATAGACAGACAGAGAGCCTGAAATTTTTTTTAAAATGTTTTAAATTTTATGTAAGTACATATACTTTCATATGCATTTACTGAAAAGATATTAATTTAGAATTACAAACAAGATATATAGATAACTAGCTTTGCCCGCGGCTTCGCCCGCATAAAAGGTTACTTTCCTAAAGTTTTTCATCGCCTATTATTATTTTACCCCTTTTAAGGTAAATTTTTACAACGTGTTAATGTCATATTTATTTATATCTAATCAATAGCCTAAACATGAGTTTCAAGCTTCTGACTTTAAAAATGACGGTACTTCCTTACAACTTTTCATCCCCCTCTACAACCGTTTCTTTGTATCAAAAAGTAGCCTATGTCCTTTATCAGGCTCTAGACTATCTGTGTACCAATTTTCATTTAGATCGGTTCAGTAGTTTCGGCGTGAAACAGCGACATACAGACAGATGGCAGAGAGCAGAGTTACTTTCGCATTTATAATATTAGTAAGGATATCGTAACGAAAACATTTTATAATACTAATTTGTTAGATAATTTTAATTTTTAGTAGGTACATGATTAATTACACAGGTCCACAAAAAAAAGTGGTCTGTGCTGGGTGTTTGACAAAGATTTTCCGACGTATTTTTTTACCGCTGAATACGAATCTAAAGTTAAAATTGGGGCTCAAATTGCAAAAAACGGAGAAAAATTAAAAAATATGCGATAAAATCCACGAACTAATAATAGTTATTATAAATTTTTTATTTATTTTTTCTCCGTTTTTTGTAGTTTGAACCCCAATTTTGACTTCAGATTCGTATTCAGTGGCAAAAAATACGTCGGAAAATCATTGTCAAACACCCAGCGCAGACCAGTTTTTTTTTCTGGACCTATGTTATTTTAACAAAATAATTTTATATTTTAAATTTTGTTATTTCAAGATCAAAAAAGAAGCAAAAAGAAATGCTCTAACAGTTAATAAAAGAAATTTGGCGCCTCTAAAACTTGCCACTTGGTCTTGTAGGTCTAAGCCTAAATCCGTCACTACTACACCCATAAAAGCTTGGTGATAAATTGTATACTTATTCCGAAAGCATAATTAATATAATATTCATGGCGCGACCAAGGCCACCATAATATCGATCCAGAAATTATAATTCAGTCGAATATAAACTAGCTATGAGTTGACTGAATAAGAATGCTATTCAATAAGCCCCTTATCTTGGAGAGGGGTTGAACGTAATAGAGGACAAAGGAACAGAGCAAGACAAGGAAAACCTAATAAAATGTATACCAACACGTCTGATCAGCATGGTATACCACGTAGTACGATTTCCTCTCCTACTGTGTAGGAGGCTCGAGCCCATTGGGACGTATATGAACCGAAATAATAATGATATGGTGAATGTCTTGTCAAAATCAATCCCGCCGTTTCAGAGATTAGCCGCAACAAACATACAGACGAAATTTGTTTTCATATTTAAAGATCTAAATTTTATTTATCTGTATATTACGATACCTTGAAAGCTTCCGCTGCTCCAGGGGCATGGTTTTTATCCGGATGAAGCTGCAGTGCCAGCTTCTTGTAGGCTTTCTTGATCTCCGTATCCGGGGCTTCTTTGGATATACCTAGGACATAATACAATCATAATTTAATCTTTGGGGGGCATAGTCCGGAGCGTGCTCGTTCGCGTCTAATTAGACTGCTAATCCGGCTCGAAATGCGTACCGCAATGCGGGTTAGGGCGTCCCCCGGAGGCGACGCGTACCGACCCGCCCCCGTCGGTACGAACATCGGCAGTTGCGGCGATGGGGGCCGCCACCCATCACGCCTTGCCCAGTTAGGCGAGTCGAGGAGAACGGAATGCCGGGTGGGCACGTGGAATGTAAGAGGTTGTGTGGAAGGTAAGTTGCACGAGCTGATATCCGTCATGGCGGACAAACAGCTAGACGTGCTCTGTGTAACAGAGACCAAGCGAAGGGGCAGCGACGCCTGCGATCTTCCTGGTGGCGGGATGGCTCTGTGGTCTGGTGTACCACAGAGCGATCGAGCCAGCATGGGGGTAGGAGTGCTGTTGTCCTCTCGCTTGGCCTCAGGTGTGAAGGATTACGAAATGTATGATCCCAGACTTCTCTGGGTCCGTATAAAACTAGGTGTCACCAAGGTATTCATGGTTGTAGCATATGCTCCCGTAGGATCCTCGGTGGCATCAGACCTAGAGAAGTTTTGGGACAATGTTAGGGAAGTTCTGGATATGGCAGAAACCAGTGAACGCGTGATTGTATGCGGAGATTTGAATGGATGGGTGGGGACCAAGCGTCCCGACT
Source organism: Lymantria monacha (assembly GCA_905163515.2). Lineage (NCBI taxonomy): Eukaryota > Metazoa > Arthropoda > Insecta > Lepidoptera > Erebidae > Lymantria > Lymantria monacha. Next base: position 11,103,372 of record LR991104.1, on the reverse strand, counting down.
ATGAGGACGTACTTGGTCCATTTGGTGATAAGAGAGTGAACGACGCAGGTAGGCTCATAGCGGATGTATGCATGGAGAGAAACCTTATTGTGTCAAACACATTTTTCCAACATAAGGACATCCATATGTATACATGGAGAAGGAATGAACAGAAAAGCATAATAGATTTAATTTTGGTAGACAGTCGCCTCCGAAGCAAAATATTGGACGCAAGAGCCTACAGGGGCCCCACAGTCGACACGGACCACTATCTCGTTATTGCGAGATTTAGTGGTCTGTTCAGAAAGTGGAGGCACTGGCGAGAGCGTGTCCACTTCGGAGGGCTTGAAAGAATAAAGGTTGAAAGGTTGCAAGAAGAGTGTGTAAGAGAAAAGTATGCAGAGGGTGTCCGAGAACGGCTGACGATGGCAAGCCAGCCGCAATCGGACATTGAAGAATGCTGGAGAGTATTGAAAGAGAGTATGGTAGATACAGCGAAAGAAGTATGTGGAAGTTCAAAGAAGCATAGAAAAACAAATGGTGATGCATGGTGGGATGCGGAAGTGGCAGCTTCCGTAGAGCAAAAGAAGAAAGCGTGGCTGGACTATGTCTCTTCTTTGAATCTGAATGACAGTATGACTGAACAGAAGAAAGAAATATATCGGCAATGTAAGAATGACACCAAGGCCTTAGTGAAAGAGAAACGTGATAGAGCAAGTATGAGTGCAGAAGATAGGCTGACTAAAAACTTCGAGGGTAACACCAAACTCTTTTGGAGGGAGGTGAAGAAGTCTCGGGGTGGTTGGTCAGCCTTCAGAATGAATAAAATAAGGTCTAAAGGTGGAGACATTCTTACACAAACACAAGACGTGTTAAGCCGATGGAGTGAATATTTTGGCGATATGTATGCGGATGCTACGGTTGGCGCCGGTGTTGGATGTGGTTTAGTAGATCAACATTCGACAACGGCGTCCTCCGATGGCATCAGTATGGATGAAGTTGAATGGGCGATAAGAAGTTTGAAAAATGGTAAGGCAGCGGGCATTGATATGGTGTCTGCCGAGATGATCAAGCTTGGTGGCTCTTGTGTCTGGGAGGCGTTCCTGTTGCTCCTCAATTTATGTTGGAGCTCGGGAATGGTTCCCAGGGACTGGAATAGCGCAGTCATCGTGCCTTTGTTTAAAAACAAGGGTTCACGTTATGACTGCGCAAATTACAGAGCCATAAGCTTGACCAGTTTGGCAGCAAAAGTGTATGGAAAAATTATTGAAAGGAGAATGAGGATGGTGTCCGATGGTTTACTGTGTGAGACACAAGGAGGTTTCAGGAGTGGAAGGGGATGCATGGATCAAGTGTTCTCTCTGCGCAACATTGTGGAGAAGCATCTGGCTCTAGGTCAGAGGGTTTTCTGCAGTTTTGTGGATCTGGAGAGAGCATTTGACACGGTTGTACGAAAGGAACTTTGGGACATTTTACCGGAGTATGGTATTAACGGTAAACTGCTACAGGCTGTGCAGTCCAGTTACATGGGCTGTAGAGCCTGTGTGCGGCTGGATGATGGAATGTCGCCTTGGTTTGACGTCAATATCGGCGTTAAGCAGGGGTGCGTTCTGTCAGCCAGGCTGTTTATCATATATCTGGATAAATGTCTCCAAAGGTTGAACGATATGAATGTGGGAGTCCAGATGGGCGACTCAGTGGTCACTGCTCTGCTTTATGCAGATGATGCAGTCCTGCTGGCACAGTCAGCGATTGACCTGCAGACCCTAGTCGACACAATGACAGAAGATTGTAAGAAAAGGGGTCTACGCGTGAATGTGAGCAAAACCAAAATAATGGTCTTTGAAAGAGATAAAACCAGAACAGATGTAAGAGTAACAATAGGTAATGATGTACTAGAGCAAGTGGATGAATTTGTATATCTTGGATGTGGATTTAGCCGAGATGGAAGGTACACCACTGATATAGAGCGAAGAGTGAATGCGGGAAATAGAGTGAACGGAGCGTTGGGGCAACTTCTCGGCAGCCACCACCTCAGCCAGAAGGCACGTGTAGCAATACATAACGCAGTGCTTGTCCCAACATTACTGTATGGAAGAGAGAGTTGGGTATGCAGAAAAGAGTATGATAGTAAAATTAATGCGGTCGAAATGCGATCTCTGCGGAAAATCTGTGGAGTTAGGCTGACCGACCGCATTCGTAACGACGACGTAAGAGAGCGAGTAGGTATGAAAGAGAGTATTGGTGTAAAGATGCGAAAGGGAATGCTCCGATGGTTCGGACATGTGGAAAGAATGCCGAACGAACGCCTGGTTAAGAAGATATACAATGCGAAAGTGGAAGGATGTAGGTACCGAGGGAGACCGAGACTAACCTACCTAGACCAGATCGGTCATGTACTGAAGGAAGGTGGAGTCAAGAGTCTCCGAAACCGGCGAGCGTGTATGAAGAGAATTATGAATGTTGAGGAAGCGAGTGAAGTATGCAGAGATAGAGTTCTCTGGCACTCTGTTCTCTCTGCCTACCCTGCAAGGGATATGGCGTGATGATATGTATGTATGTATGTGTATAATTTAGTCTTCATCACCTGATCATCTGGATATGTAATGAGGTTTTTTATTTCATTAAATGGTAGGATGGAGGAAACAGACCATTGACCCATCCATCACATTGTTCACTGTTGAGCATAGGCCCACAAAAATGCCTCTCAGATCTCAAAATGGTCTTGATCCACTTGCATTCAACGTTTCTCGGAGACTTTTGAGATGCTGTTAGTTCAGAAAGTAGGTGTCATGATGGTGATTGGTTACTATCGCCCGTAGACTGATCCATTATATTAGTAAGGATATCCAATCAGCCACTCGAGCCCGCCGAAACCCGCCGGTTTGATAAATTTCCTAACATAATTTGGTGCATTTCTTGACAAACCCTCAGCTGGTGTACAAGATTTCTATCGGAAAATAAGAAGTGTTCGCACATTTTATTTTTTTCCGTGTGGTGACGGAGTAAGAATACTATTCACCACTAAGGGACATAAAACGCATATAACATCTATACGAGAGAAGCAAAACTCGAAAAAAAAAACCCTATACCAACACGTCTAACCAGCGCGGTATGGTAGGTTAATTTTCCTCCCATTATGGAGGAGGCCAGAGCCCAACAGTGGGATATTTATGGGCTGTGGTGATGATGATGCACATTTTATTCTAACCACAGGTTCATTTCCATGTTGCCCTTAATTTATCTCATACTAGCAAATTTAGGTGCCACCCCTGTAGTTCCTATTCCCGTGGGAATACAGGTATAAAATATAGCCTATATATTACTCGCTGATAATGTAGGTTTACATTGGTGAAATATTTCTTTAATTGGTTTAGTGCTTTAGGCGTTCAAGCGTAACAAATAGACAGACATAATATTAGTATATCTCCCACTGCTGAGTTTAAACCTCTAATAAGAGGAGAATTGTACTGTTATATCAAGTTAATTGGACGGGAAGGTGGTTTTATTTCGAGTTTTTTTTCTCTTTTTTTATATGTTAGGAATCGAAATAATTTTTTTTTTATTGCTTATGGTAGCAAACGAGCAGACAGCACACCTGACGGTAAGTGTTACTTCCCCTCATGGACCTTTGCAATACCAAGGGTATAGCTAGCACGCTGCCTACCAATACAAACCCCAAACCCACTCAGTTGTGCTTCCGGCTCTCCCTCTCACCGAACGAAGCGCAATAGCACATTGCCATTACTCGGACATCGATCTTCTGTGAGAGTGTGGTACTACCCCGGACAGACCGGCCCGCGGCTGTAGACAGAGAACTGTCCACAGCGTTGTCCTACCACTATTGAAAAATCCGTACTACCCCTTTTTTTAATTTTTTACCTCCTTTCCTACAGTGGCCATTGGTAGTATACTCCAAAACCAGCTTCCTCCTCTAGTTATCAAAGATTGAGACATTAATATGGTTTTGGACTACGTAAAGAAGATCTAACCCCTCCCTCTGGTGGCCTTGTCCCTTTTTGAGTTAGTTCCTCTATATGTGTATTATATTACTTAGTCGTCTTTTACGACAACCTGTGACAAGATAGAGTTATGATTTGTATTCTTAATCTGTCAACACACGTATTTTAATAATTAAAACTTATTCTATAAATAATATAACATAACTTAATTCTATACATAACGCTAAATTATGTTAATAAAATGTAATTAATTTCTAACGAAATATAAACTATTCATTTCAGTTCCGTATGTAACTAAGCAAAGAGTGAAAGAAATGAAGTTTTTTTTTAAATTCCCACTTCTTGATCTATAATCTTTTCCTTCGTGTGGTGACGCAGTAAGAATATAATTCAACCTCTATCTTGTGTATGTGTGTAATAAAATACGTCTGCGTGATATAATATACATATAACATATATACAATAGACATGTGTAAGTAATGCGAGTGATGCATCACGCGTAATATTACCCGACCGCGTACTGTCATATTACACATTGCGCGACTAAACATGACATGACATTAAACATCACACATCACATTAAACATGACGCCGAACACTCGTGTACTGTTCTGTATTTCTGCAATGTTCGGTAATTTGGTAATGGTTATCTATCTCTCAAACGCGCCGTGTGTCTTTTCGGGAGAGTGAGAGGGATAGAACGACTGGACCGCGCTGCGCCTGCGGTCGATAAATATTTATTTTGAGCTCTATTTTTAGAACATTAAGGCTTATATTAAATGAAATGTCATGTGTGATGTTTGAAGTGATGGTAAAATGTAATATTACTCGGCACGAAATGTAATGTCATATAACATCACTTCGCGAAGTACTGTTTCGCGCATCTCTAATATACAAGTGTATGTGAACTATAAATAAACACTATATACCAACACGTATGATTAGCGTGGTATATGTAGTACAATTTCTTTTCTACTGTGTAGAAGGCTTCAGCCCAGCAAGTGGGATGTACATGAGTTAAGATGATTATGGTGAGCCTTTTTGAAGTGAAACTTCTAATGCGACTTCCAACAAGGTTGCGTTAAACGTTTAACGCAATGACATTCGAACGCATGTGCGTGGTACAGGCCAGCGCGAGCGTTAGCAACGAGTAGAGTCCAATATTCCAACGCAAGAGGGAGAGAGAAAGAAAGATATACAAATTATACAAAGGTAGAAAGTAGGAGAGAGAAAGAGAGTGAGTCAGTAGATCCCAAGCACATGCGCATTACTTTTTATAAAACATTATTTACCATAAGCTCTACTACTTACAAACATAAAAAGAAAAAAAAAATGTGAGCTATGTATATTATGGGGACTATACCCGACTAGAAAAAAAGTATGGTTCAACCAGATCATGTATCTGGACCCGATCAGGATAGAATGAGGCATGCCGAATCTGGCAAACCTGATCAGGATAGCCTGATGTGAAATAACATCAAGTATGGTAAGGCATACCGGATCAGGACCAGATCAGGACCAAATAAGGATAGCCTGATGTGAAATATCATTAAGTATGGTAAGGTATACAGGATCAGGACCAGATCAGGACCAAATAAGGATAGCCTGATGTGAAATATCATTAAGTATGGTAAGGCATACCGGATCAGGAGCAGATCAGGACCAAATAAGGATAGCCTGATGTGAAATATCATTAAGTATGGTAAGGCATACCGGATCAGGACCAGATCAGGACCAAATAAGGATAGCCTGATGTGAAATATCATTAAGTATGGTAAGGCATACCGGATCAGGACCAGGTCAGGACCAAATAAGGATAGCCTGATGTGTAATATCATCAAGTTTGGTAAGGCATACCGGATCAGGGACCGATCAGGACAGAATGAGGCATGCCGGATCCGGCAAACCCTATCAGGACCAGGTCTGGTCCTGATCAGGATAGCCTGATCAGGACCAGATCAGGACCAAATAAGGATAGCCTGATGTAAAATATCATTAAGTATGGTAAGGCATACCGGATCAGGACCAAATCAGGACCAAATAAGGATAGCCTGATGTGAAATATCATTAAGTATGGTAAGGCATACCGGATCAGGACCAGGTCAGGACCAAATAAGGATAGCCTGATGTGTAATATCATCAAGTATGGTAAGGCATACCGGATCAGGACCCGATCAGGACAGAATGAGGCATGCCGGATCCGGCAAACCCTATCAGGACCAGGTCTGGTCCTGATCAGGATAGCCTGATGTGAAATAACATCAAGTATGGGAAGGCATACCGGATCAGGACCAGATCAGGACCAAATAAGGATAGCCTGATGTGAAATATCATCAAGTATATAGTAAGGCTTGTAGTATATCAGAACTTGAAACAGTTTTCGTAACACAAAAAAAATATCAAACAAAATTCAAAAAAGTGACATGATTGTCATATTTATGCCACGGCGAAATTGTATTTGCATTAAAGGAGATTAATCTGAAATCTTTAATTAATCATATGTATTTAATAATAATAATAATGTTTAATTAATAATATAAAAATAATTTATATTTAAAGTAAAAACAAAAATAAATAATATAAATATATATATGAATGTACCTAACATTTGAAAACATAGATAGATAGAAATATTATATTGCAACCATTCTAACATTTAATGTTTTGGGTCATAATAAATAGATGGCGTTAGTAAAATGACGTCATTATTTGAATCGCGATGTTAAGATTCTCCGTAGCGTAATGACATGGCCTAATATTAAATGAGTTGTTATCGAATCAGATTAAAACAGATCGATCAGGTCATGAATGAGAAATTCAGGCGACAGTTGCAGTCGTTAGCATCTGGTGGTTGCGCCATAATCGGAACGGCTCACTGGGACTCTCTATGATAAGAATATAGCACTGCATTCGGTGCCTACGTCATATATTAATTTATATTTTTACCTATTAAACATGTTCTTTAAGATATTCATGTTTTTTAAAAGGACCGGACTGGGCATACTCGTTTTGGATCAGGCAAGATATATAATGCAGATGATTGATTTGGTTCCAATCAGTAAAATTTCATCCGGACCCGATCAGGAACGCCTGATCTGGACCCGATCAGGAATGCCTGATCTGGACCCGATCAGGAATGCCTGATCTGGACCCGATAAGGTTTTCCTGATCGGGTCCAGATATATCTTCTGCGTTACATACCTTATCTGGTCCAGATCGGGCATGCCCGGTCCGGTCCTGCTAAGGAAGACGAAAAAATTTCTAGTCGGGTAGTTTATTATATTCACTTTAACTCTTTATTTTTCCTTAACTTTAGCTTTGCTCAATTCTATTTTCTAATTACTATTTCCTTAATCTGTTACTTTTCTCTTCTTAACTTGTTATCTCTATTGTTATTTACTCTCTTGTAGTATAATTTGTATAACTTGTCTTCACCTAAATTCTTGCTTCTTGTAGTAACATTAAGTTAGTATTATTATTTATTATTTTTAACTAATTTTAAGTTTAATACATAATAATATTTTTATATAATAATGTCAAGCACTCCTTTGCGCCACCGTGACTTATATAATAACTGTTATTAATACTATTTTCTATGCAGATCATACATGCTGACTTATATGCCTGTATCTATACGCACAGATAGTGTGACATGTACTTATATGCGTATCATGTGCATGCACTTATATGCACATCGGACACGTGCACCCATGTGCATATCATATATGCAGAGTTGCGAACATATGCTTATCTTCTAATTTGACGCGATTTTCGATAAATAGCATGAAATTGGTGCTAAAAATCTTTTTTGTAGGAAATTTAATTTTCTACAAGTATGTCGTTCACATTTTTCCTGCAATTCTATTATTCACGAGATAAATACGAAAAAAAACGCGAATTACATGTAAAAATTAAGTTTAGAAATCTGTACTACCTCGCCGGTTTGAATTATGGCTTGGCCGCAATGGACATTTGTTGTAGAATATTCAATTCTGAAAAAAACCCGTCCATGGTCGAAGCGATGCTATGAAATGCCACTGATCTATAGAAATTTAAAGAAAAAAACCAGTGTTTCTGTGTTTTTTCAATAGGAAATCTTTATACGCCTTGGTCGAGGACTTAATATTAATATTAAGTGCCCAAACTTTCAGGGAATTCTTTTTTGGGTACTTGCAATAAAATTTCACGATGAGACCGAAAAAAAATCACCCTACTATACAGGGTGGAAGTGGACCGCTCCCGAAAACAAAGGCAGGTAACCCTAATAGTCCTATTTGTAATGATAGGCTAGAAAAAAATCTATTCGGATGAAAAATATTTTTTTTTCACCACGCGAGGTCGTTGAACTCTTGAACATATGATCGTGAGTTTTGAATAGATTGCGTCTTTTCTCATCTGAGTAAAGGTACGCATTTTACAAATGTTACATGGCACTGTCCTAATACGATGGAATATTAAAAAAAGAAATTAAAATTCGTTTTGAAAAAAAATTTTTTTTCATACGAATCGATTTTTTCTAGTCTATCATTACAAGTAGGACTAGTAGGGTCGCCTGTCTTTATTTTCGGGAGCGGTCCACTTCCACCCTGTATATAAATAAACGTATGTACAGACACAACTCAATGTTACACAAAAGTGTTTGATATAGATAATTATAAATGTTTCAGTGTTATCGACGAGACTTTTCAAAAGTAGTACGTATTTTAAAGGCATACGATAACTTATCGTATGCCTTTAAGATACGTACTACTTTTTTTTAAACACTTCACACTAAGTAACTAATCCTTGTACTGCCGTTGTACACTTTACAAACTAACATATCAAATTACACACACACACACACACAGTGCCGGTTTTAACACTACCAGCGCCCTGGGCGAGATTTTTACAGCGCCCTCCAACTGCAATTCCAACCCATACGAAAAAAGGGGAAACATATAATGAAAAAACCATTTATTAAAAGAAATAATTATTTATTACAAAAATAACCGTTTATTGAAAAAAAAACTAATAAAATTTTACTTTTCTGGCCTTTCTATCAGCGAACTCTTTTATAAGGTTGTCAAAGTCGATGTTTTCAGCAATTTCGTTTTCAATTGACAAAGTTGCTAAGTTTGTCAATCTCGATTGAGAAATTGTTGATCGAAGATAGGTTTTTATCAGTTTCAGCTTTGAAAAACTCCGCTCCCCACTAGCAACCGTTACAGGTATAGTCACTAATATTCGCAATGCTATCCATACATTTGGATACAATTCTTGTAAGTTGCGATCTTTAATGAAATTTAAAACAAAAATGGGAGTAACTTTCTGATCAGGCAAAAAGGATATCAGACTTAAAAGTTCATCACACAACATACAACCATCTATGTCTGATTTAGAGTCTACAGTTAATTTTAATTGGAGATCACTACAGAGCTTGACAAGATCGGGTTTTTCTGGAATCTGTTTAATATTGTACAAAAAAGACCAAGATTCCGAGTACTCATTTAGCTGTTCGAACCTTTCATTGACAGAAATTAATGTAGTGTCCAAAAGACAGTTGAAAAATTCAACCTCAAATTTTTTTTCTGGATAAGTTATAGTGTCATTGCGTGCAATTTCACCAGCTTGACGCTTAATACGTCGAATTCTTGTTGTAGCTCGAAACACAGGTTCAATTTCTAGTTCTTCAGCCAACTCGTTCGCAGTTAAAATAGCGCTTTTAAAGCCTGTATTTCTGTAGTCTTCCAAGAAATTGCAGCATTTTTTCAACATTTCTGTACATTTACCAAGATCCATGTCTGTAGACTGTAGAGATTTACTTACGATATTTATTTGAAAAAAAAATTAGGGGACTTTACGACTAAGTAGACCTCGAACTATGAGAATGGCCTGCGGCGCCCTTTTTTACCCGGCGCCCTGGGCGGTCGACCAACCTCGCCCTACCCTAACACCGCTACTGCACACACACACACACACATTGAGAACAACTATTTGTTGATAGTACAAAGTACTGTACTACGCGAAAATCGAACTCGCTAGTCGCTACACTTAATACTGTAAGTCTAACTAAACAACTATGCTATCTATGTTGCCATTTAAGCAGCAGCAATCTCCTGACCGCTTAACACAGTCTTCAACCGCCATCCGGTTTAATTTACGATTTGATTAGTTTCTTTCGGAACACTTATGTATACAATTCTAAATACCTTGAATTTGTTGAAAGTCATGGCCTGACACGGCAAATGAATAAGTATTTCTTTGTTCACTTTGAACTTCACAAATGGTACAGTGATTTAAATAGCGTAATGACGTGTCGAATGTAGCAGATTTGAACCTCATTTGGGCGATACATAATGACATTTGAAGACTTTTTATGGGAGGGCTTTGAAAATCTATTCGGCAATCTTTTTGTATGACGTCGAGTGTTATGTAAACACTGTGTCGTGTATAGTTTCTCATTTGACTTAATGTATCGGTGTAGTGTGAGACATACACACTTCTCGTATAATCTATCGATCTATACTAATATTATAAAGAGGGAAAATTTGATTGTTTGTATGTTTGAATTGAATAGGCTCCGAAACTACTTGACCGATTTGAAAAATTCTTTCACTGTTGGGAAGCTACGCTATAAAAAAGTTAGGGACCCATACTAAAACTTTAATAATGTAACCCAAGGTGTGAGAAAATTACCAAAAATCTTACTTACATTGCGTGTGTTGCAAAAACTATTGATTATAGAACTACTATTATAGTTATGTCACAATAAGTGTTTTTTGATTTTTTTAAATATATTTAAATGACACCGCTATAAAAGTTCTTTTATTTATACTTTGGTATTAATCCTTATCAAAATAAATGACTTCATACTTTGTTTAATACCCGTGCGAAGCCGGGGCGGGCTGCTAGTACATAATATAAAACAAAGTCGCTGCCGTTGTCTGGATTATTTAAACTATGCAATAGATTTTAATACGGTTTCCATCAATAGACAGAGTGATTCAAGAGGAACATTTGTATATATAATACATGCATATTATAATAGAAAAAAAGCGAGAATTTAAAAAATTTGCAACGTAATGTCTTAAAAAACATATTTTTATTACGCGCTTACATTGCAAACGCTAGCTAAACCTTACGAGATATATCAAGATAATATACTACAAAATTGTACAGCTTAAAAAGATCTACAAAAAAGTCCGCGTTAGTATATATCTATCTCTTAAAAAAGTTAAAGATAACCCACAATGTATGTCTTTACACATTAATAAACAATAATAAGTTATTTACAAAGCTGTGTGGTAGCGGCTACGAATACTACCAACCCTTACTTTGCTCGTGGACGTCGTAAAAAACGACGAAAGCCTTATAACGACCTGAGCCAAATCCATCTGATGCCGTTTGGTCGACAATTATATTCCCAAGGAGAGTTGACGTTTGGCAGGCGGCCGGTCATAAAACTATTGTCAATAACTTTTAAAATATTTACTATGAAAGAAGAGACATATTGTATCGATCCCAAGTAATTGGGATAAGAGTAGAAGAATGATGAGTTATTTACGAAACTATTTTTTAACAATACAGTATTATTATTTATCCAATTAAATACATTAGCTAACTGGTACGTTTAATGTACATTAAAATAGCCCTTTACAGCAAATCATTAAAATGGATATCCTAGAAGTCAGTTAGGTTTAAAATCTGGGGCGAGGGCAGGTCTCAAGTTTTCTACAAATAAATGTACAAACACAGCTCGATACAATAAAAAAGTGTTTAATGTACTCACTCGTACATACATACATATCATCACGCCATATCCCTTGCAGGGTAGGCAGAGGGAACAGAGTGTATAATATATATATATAATATATATAATACTCGTACATAATTATAAATGTTTCACTACTATAGTATGTCTTTCCGACATACTGTCTACTGTCTATTCACAGACAGTCTGAACATATCACGGCGACTTCGTGCGACTCTATAGCTTAGCATACTACCTCCTTAGGGGCCATTAATAAATTACGTAAGGTATTTTTAAGAATGATTTGGCCCCCTCCCCTCTACCGTAAAACATCATAAGATTACAACTACTCCCCCTTACCCCTTAGTAAGAATTATTGTAAGAAAAAGCCCTATTGATCAAATATAACTCCGTTTATTCTGGAAATATCTTTTATTACAATCTTCTTACTACAAGTAGGTATCATTAACTCACTGCAATAGCATTAATCTTATTAATCTATCATATTATTTATATTATTGTTAAAATCATCAACCTCCCTGTTCTCATTACTTGCAGTCAACACCATATGTACTCCTCTTACATCGTATATATTGCAAAAGTCATTGGCAATAGTTTTATGACCAGCTGTCTGTCTGACATCAACCCTCCTTAGGAATGTAACTGTTGACCAATTGGCAGATGATGATGATGATTGATCAGATGTAGTCCGTCATTGCTAGCAATGGGACAGATAAACACAAAATATTTTTTTAGTACCCGTTTCATCTGATCATTTTAATACAATACGCCATTTGTGGTGTCTTTATTTAACTTAGAATAATATTAAGATTATGTAGGCAAAATATTTATATGGTAGTAAAATAAGTATACAATATGGACCATTACTATCCATATATCCATGTGATATTGAATATGCTTTCACCTTCACAACCAAACTCCTAGTACAATACTTTGTAAATTCAACAAATAGTTGTTCTCAGTGTGTGTGTGTGTGTGTGTGTGTAATTTGTGGTAGTTAATTGTATGTGTGTGTGTAATGTGAGACAACAGCATACAAGGTATAGTTATATAGGCTGGGACAACATAAAAAAACATCATATATATAAGCAGAAAACATGCCAAAAAAAAAGAAAATAAAAGAGAAAGAAGACCCTATATTGTAGGATTATAGCAGTACTGAATAATGAATGATGCCAAAATCACATTTATAGGTTTGCCGACATAGGTTCCCACCTAGGACTAATAAATAGTAATGCTTCAGAAGTCTAATAATGAATATAAAAATACAAGTAGATGTATAAAGTAAATTTCAACTGAAATAGAATTAACAACAGATGGGGAAGTAAAAGTGTCAATACAATGGCAAAAAAAGGTTTAATGTTATAATTAAATGCTGGTAAGTAATATTTTATGTAATGTAATTTGGAACATATTTACATGTAATAGCCTGGATGATGGATCCTAATAGTTAACTATATAATCTCAGCTCATATATGTCCCACTGTTGGGCGCGAGCCTCCTCCATAATGGAAGGGAAATTGACCTACTATACCATGCTGGTCAGATGTGTTGGTATAGGGTTTTGTTTCAAAGTTTTTCTTTTCGTGCATAGCAGTTATATGCGTTTTATATCTCTTAGTCGTTTCTTACAATCACCTACAGGTAAGATAGGGGGTTGGTGAATTATGTTCTTACTCCGTCACCACACAGAAAATTTTATAAATATATATATATAATTTTATCTACATATATATAATTCATATTAATCATCATCATCAATGATGACAAAGGTTAGATTTTACTCTCCTCTCAAATGTGGCAGCAACAAAAACAGATGTCAAAAAAAGAGCAGTACTTCTGGTTTGAGTGCACAGACATCATCTTACATGCATTTACCTACCTACATTTCTGCGAGTTCTATTCCATGCAGGAAATTACTTCGTGCAATCCATAAATTGTTATAATGAGTCTATAAATTGTGTACATTAATCATGTCTGGTAAAGTCCAACCATAATATAAAGATTATTTCCTTAGTCCAATGTTGTCTTTAAAAAAAAAAAAGTAGCGGGAAGCTTTGACATCAATCAATAAAAAAATTATCTAGCACATACATACTGTATTAAGAAATATTATTTGCTTCGGTGATATTATTAGGAAATATTGGAGCATTGTGTAATATCTTTGTCTTTATATATTTTAATCTTACATCTTATTCTTAAAGGATTAACAGAGAATAGTCAAAAGCATTCACTTTTTTAAAGTGCTATTTTGCTATGTTTTTTAAAAAGTTAAAAATAGGTACCATATAATGATAATAAATAATATTATATCACTCAATATGTTATAACATTTTGCTTAAGTGTATTTGTCCTGTGACATTGAAGAATGTTTTTGTATAACAAACTTACCCAGTATTTCATAATAGTCCTTGCACTTATTAACACGTCGTACAGCCTCCTGTTGTTCTACAGTATATTCTCTTTGTTGAGGTTGATGGGCAGGAGTTTTACGTCTGCGAACATCATCAGCAGAGGGACTGCTTGGAGGAGTCTGTTTAGTAGTCCCAGTAGTGGGACCCGCAGCTTTAACACGCGCCAGGAGATCCTTAGCAATCTGAGTTGGGTACAAGCGTTCAGCCTTTAATAAAAACTTTTCTGCCTTCTCACAATTGCCACCAGCGAATGCACTTTGAGCGATAGCTATACATTTTTCGGCTTCGTCCTTGTTGCCTTCCAACGTCATTTTTAATAGTTTCTACTTCACAATTTTATAATGTTATAAGACACGTTGAAAAATTATGGGGTAAAAGTAAAGCGTTAATTTAATTAGCGCAAATTAAATGTATCTTCGTTTTAATTGCTACATTCGCGTTCTACAGTAGATAAATTAACTAAAAGAGTGGATAGGTAGGTACGTATTGCGTCAATCAAAATACGCAATAGAGATTTTTTTTTTTGGTTCTGTTCGTCCATTCGGCCAGGCAAAGGGATTAAAGCCCATACAGCCAAGTCTTGATTAATAATTTTTCATATATGTATGTTCATCATTTCTTCATATTATGTAGCCTTAGTAGTCATTGTCTGTCAGTAAGTCAAGTCGTTACCATTAATCGGGCGCTGATAACCTAATCAATGATTTTCTTTGGGAATATTGGGCAAATATGAAAATACACGTAAACCACTATTATACCATATTCACTACACTTCAGCACTTTAACTGTACCATATTGCATAAAATACCAGCAAAATTATTCAATATAACACCACAAAACACTAAAGAAATGAATATAATACAAGTGCGTGACATGGCATTGCCACATTCGCGCCAAAACTCCGCAATAGAGAATAGAAAATTAGTAATACTAGTATAAATAATATAAAAAAAATAGTACAAGAACTTTTATTAAAATCTAAGAATTTTATAAAAGTTTACCTAATAATAAATTTTACATAATTTTATATTCCTTTAAATATCAATAATAAAATGAACTACTGTTTTTTTTTAGGTATATTTATGAATTGGCAATAATGGCAATATAGTTTGTTTTTTTTTTAAGCATGGAGACTAGAATAAGGAGTACCATCTCAGTGTATTAAGAAGTGTCCATTGAACAGGAGCAAATTAAGGTGGCGCTATAGTAGCAAGTGTAAGAATTTTAAAAAGAGCGCCACAAATTTCATAGGTTCATAGGTTATTATTTATCAAATCACAGCTGACTACGTAACTCAGCACACTTCACTCAGCTTATTACTGCTACATTCATATCATTTCCACTTGCTACACTAGCGCTATTTCGGTGAGTGTTCGAACAATAATTTGCTGTTTACAAGTGGACACTTTTTTGAGTAATCCCCCATACAAGATGGTACTACTTATTCTAGTCTCCATGTTTTTAAAGGGAAAATGTAGACTTTTATCATAAACTCTGAGACCTTATTTTTATGGTAGGATTTGAAACAATCATATAAGGCGGTGGATACATATTAAAAAAATATCGTAAACATCGTCTAAATACATACTTAACGGAAAGAATAGGTAGGTACTACACTCTTCGATATACCTATATTATATTAGCTTAACGGCAAACCTTCAGTGCCGGCCCCACTTAAACACAGCCGTACTAGTTTAAAATAATTTGGAAAATCCAAAAGTGCACGCCTCATAATTTTTATATTATTTATCATTTACTATTAGTCAATGCCAGAAATGAAAATAAAATTAAAGACAAAATCTTTTTTTAAAAGCAAGCTGTTTATTATTTGCTAAAAAATGCAACACACCTTTATTTATAAAATTGGGACTGTGATAAAAACGGGAAGATTTCATAATTATGGTGTAAAGTTTTAGTGTTAAAAATATATAATTATGTACGATATGGAATTATTTTGTTGTTGAAGATTAATAAAAATATCGTTAAAGGTTACTATGAACTTATAAAGTGTTATATGTCTGATTAGAGTTAATTTATTTTTAACTTTTGGAACGAAGTTCCTTATCGCGCGTTGTGAAAGGGGGCTAGACGGAAAAAATTCTTACGAAAAGTTGTCACGACACTTTTTGCTATAGTAAGCTATTGTAAGCTGTGCGGCGTCGCATGTTTCTCTGTCTGTCTCTCTCTCTCTCTTATAGAAAGCAAGCCAGATATTTTCATTTCTATTTCGCATTGAACAGTGTGGTGTCGCGACGATTTTTTTTATAGATAGAGTGATTCAAGAGGAAGGTTTATATGTATAATATATGCATAATGTACTAGAGAAACACTAATAATTTTAGAGGTTTCTAATGTGATGTCGTAAATAAACACATTATTTTGCGCTTACATTGCAAACGCTGGCTGAACCCTACGAAATAGATCAAAATAAAGTACTACAGTATTATACAGCTTAAAAAGGCCTACAAAAAAGTCCGCGATGGTATATATCTATCTCTTAAGGATAACATACTATATCCATTTTAATACTTTAAAAAATGTTCTATTATAAAACGGTAATTGAAAAGCTATTTACACAAATACTGTATTAATCCTTATCATTTTAAATACATTAGTTGGCTTGAGCATTTCATGAAGATATTTTTTTTCCTTCAGACCATGCAAATTAAATCAATACCTTAAGAGATATAGCAAAATCAAAATAATAATAATAATAATAATAATAATATTTATTAAAGTGACCAAGACTCAAATGATTAGTACGACTTACACCTATGTTAGTAATAAAAATAAAATTACAAACGGCACATCACAAGACATAGGCATGTCACCGCCACAACATCCCATGAGAGATGGCGCAGCAGCGACCCATGAATGTACAGTCCAGTCTGCTCGATATCATATTCAGGATACTGTTAGCGCTGCCACGCACCCTGCGCACCAGGGATGCACACCGCTTACGCATTGTTGAATAGAAACAATCAACACGCGCGTCTGCGAACATCCCCGATGCACTACAGTAGCGAGGCAGCCCCACCAGTACCCTGAACGCATTATTATATTGAACGCGGAGGGCACTATAGGACCTTTGCGTATATGCCGCCCACAGGCTGCATGTGTAAAATGCTGTACAGTAGGCACGAAACAAAGTTATCTTCACATTCAGTGTACAGTGAGCAAACCTGCGAGCGAGCATATTCGCCCGAACCGACAATGCCCTCCGCTCTCGTTCGATATCCTCATCGTCCTTGAGGCTAGGGGTCAGTATGTGACCTAGATATTTGAATTTAAACGTTCTCTGTAACGGCGTGCCATTCAGGTATACAGTTGGTACAAGACTGGGATATTTACCCCCAGCCCCAAAGACCATAAGTTCGCTTTTAACACTATTATATGTCAATCCGTGTAATTCAGCATATTGTTCACAACGTGCTATTAGCTTCCGCAGACCACAGATCGACGCACTCAGCAGCACCATGTCATCTGCGTAACTGATGTTATTAACGTTCACTCCGTCAATGTGACAACCAACTTTCGTGCTGCTGAGTTCACCGATCAGATCATTGATATAGAGATTAAAGAGGGTTGGGGAAGTCAGACCCCCCTGTCTTACCCCACATTCCAACTTATACGAACACGACAGTGCTCCTGCCCATCGTACGTTGTTGATCTGGTTTCCATACCAATATTTTAAGATGTTTACCACTTCCGGTGGTGCCTGAGCATCTTCTAGTTTTTTCCATAGTAGATCATAGGAAACCAGGTCAAATGCTTTGGATAAATCAAGAAAGCAACCATAGACAGGCGTCCTACGTTTCGTATAATATGTAATAGCATGCTTAACGCACAACACAGCTGTTTCCGTAGACAGACCAGGTCGGAAACCAAATTGGTTATCGTGAGGTATTATGAACTTACCTAGTTGTGCATTAAGCACGCCATCAAGCACCTTAGACATTACGGTAGCAAGCGAGATAGGCCTGTAGTTACGTGAGTCCGCGAGATCGCCAGTTTTATTTTTAACAACAGGCACTACCACTGTCCGCACCATCTCACTCGGTAAGTAACAATGAGCAATACACAAACTGTACAACATAGACAGAATCTTAGGTAGGTATACACCAGCATATCGAAGGTGCTCTATGCTGAGCCCATCATGGCCAGGGGACTTACCACGTGACATAGTTGTTATTAATTGAGCCATCTCTTTAGCATTAAAACTCAACTCTAGTGGCATACCGGGTTCAACCTTGGGCATAGCACTCGAAGTACCCAAAGGAGACTTAACATAAAAAAGATCTTTAAAGTGATTAGCTATGTCTGTCGGATCACTCACGCCGCCGACACACACAGGAACACCCGGTTTTTCTCGTAATTTATTCGTATTCTTCCAAAAAGCTCGAAAATCATTATTAGAGTGGTGAGAAGCTAGAATATCCATTTTTATTTGATTTTCATGTTTTTGACACCACCTTAATCGTGCCTTGAAAATTTTCCTAGCCTCACACATCCTTTCATAATAACGACCGTGTCCTGGCTTACCATGCCATACCCACAGCGTAAAATGGTAACGAGCTTCCTTATGTGCATCCGCGACGTGTTTGTTCCAGCCTACCACTTTCCTTCTTGTTATTTTATTACAATTATAGCACAAAACGGCTGCCTCCCTTAGGGCGTGTACAATTTCGTTATATATTTTATCTATACAGTTTAGATGGCTACTAATGTTACATGTTTTATCACAACACTTATAAAGTTCTTGTGGAAAGTCGATCAATTTTAGTCTATGATTACACTCTCTCGTATAAAAATTTATCTGTTTGGCGTTTCTTTCACCCCATACAACTTTGTTATGCCCAATATTTATATCAGGCCTTAATGAAGTTAACACATTTAAATTACACTCTATTACTAATGGAAAGTGATCCGACCATAAAACATCGTATGACACTGAAACATTTTGAACAGACTGAGCGGTAGCTTTAGTCACTATACAGTGATCTAACCACCGCTTAGATCCATGAGAATCACTGATGAATGTGTACGTGTCTGACATTTGCCCTAGAAGTTCTATGTCGATACATGTCCAGTCTTGCTCCCCACAAAAATCTGAAAGTTCCTTAAAGAACCGTTCAGATGGGTGAGCGTTAAAATCTCCTAATATATAAACATAATCTACGCTACAGTTCTCTATAATAGCACTCACCGAGCTAAGGATATCCGTAAAATCTGTCACATTTGAGTTCATGTCTGTGGGCATATAAACACTCATCACTAATAACGACTTATTATTTAACACTATTTTAATTGCACAGAGACGCGGATTATTGCACTGAATAATATTAACTTGGTGAAATAGACGTCGTCTCCATAGCAAGGCTACTCCTCCATAAGGTCTGCCGCTTAATATACCCGCTGAAGTGTCTACTGCCGATACTCCAGTATAGTTAAAATCATCATCAATGGTATTTAAAAACGTGATCTCCTCTGGTAATAACCACGTCTCTTGTAGTGCAATTATATCGGATGATTTGCATAATTCGCGAATGCAATGCAAAGACCTCTTTACATTTTTACAATTAAAACTGATTAACTTACAAATATTATTAGTCATTAATTGATTTGATTTGGGCCGTTTTCCGCGTTAGAAAAATCAGTTAATCTTTTAGGCTTAAAATGCACAAAACGACGAAAAATAACTCCCTGGGGCCATAACTTATCGTCTAGGAACATAGGTAATTTATGTTGAGATACAAAAAATTTATATGCATCGTACTCACAGTGTCGTTTAATTAATATTTTCTCTAATGAAACAATTTCATCAGTTTTTTTCTTTATATAATCGACTATATCACATTCCGAGGTGTTCTTGTGTACATTGGTGATAAACATAGGTATATGTCTTTCAGCCGCCCTAAACTTATCCTCAGATGCAACGACAACGCTTCCAAAATTACCTACAATACGGTTTTTAGACGTTCGCTTCTTTCTTTGTACTAATGTAAAACCATCATTCTCTTTTATAACGTCCGCATATGTGTGTTGTCTCGCAGCCTTGGTATTAAACAACTGATAACTCGATCGGTTATCAGCTATCACATTGTGTACAGCAGAACTTCCAACCCCATTGGTTTCAGTTTCTACATTTTTAATTATTAATTCATCACGGCTATTTTGTAATTGCGATCGTTCACCGCTACCCTCTTTACGATTAATATCATTTACAATTTTAAAATTTTTATTCATAAGTACTGGTAACTGTTGTTTAGATACGTTTGAACGTGACAATATCACAGGCTCACTGCTACAACAATCATTTCGATCCATATTAACCTTTCCAGGTGAAGGTGCTAATTTGGATGAATTTTTCGCAATATAACACTCATTTTTAAGGTCTTCGAATTGTTCTTGCGTAACATATGTCGATTTAATGTTAGATATTTCAGTTTGTAAAATGACGAGATCCTTCAAGAGCTTTGAAACATCCAAATGATCAAAGGTAAGAGGCGGTAATTTGCTCAAATCACGAGCCACAAATATAGGCAATTTATCTGGCTCCGTTATCTTAAATATATTAATAATATCATTCAGGACTCGATTCTCCTTACCCTTGCCTTTACGAACAGTTTTACATAAATCACTAGATAATGATTCAAGTAACAACGACTTAGATTTTTCTATCTCATCACTCGTAAACGCTGACGCACATATACGAACCAAGCTGGTTTCATCAGCTATCGATACCTTATTTTGCACATAAGATAAAAGTTCATCAATAACAATATTACACTTATCGCATTTAATAAAGTTCGCCATTCTCACAATATCACTTACGAACATACGTGCAACGCTAATGCACACACGCGCAAGACTGATAATGCGCAACGAAATTATTTTCGCCCGTGACCGGGCCGCGTGGCCGGCTCGCGTTCGAGCTCGGGGCCGAAAAGTTTTGGTAGTCTAGTGGAATTGTATATCATATTATTAATATTATAAACGTGAAAGTTTGTAATAATGTATGGATGTGAACATGTTTGTTGCTCTTTCACGTAAAAACTACTGAATGGATTTTGATGAAATTTATAGTAATATAGCTTGCACATCAGAATAACACATAGGCTATAATTTATAAAGATATTTTGCAAATTGGCTAAAATATAACGATAAAAATCGCTTAAGGCAGAAAAAAATTATATAATTAAAATAGAACTTCGTTCCATCCGGGTGTCCCTTGACACCTCCGGTTTTTTATTTAGTTTATTATACACTAGTCACAAAAATTAAGGGATATAAAAAAAATTCCAAATTTTTGGGTTATTTTCAACGAGCTGTAACTCCGAGGAAAATGGTCGTACAAAAAAAATAAAAAAAGTAAATTGTAGCTCCAAGTGTCTAGTTTTGAGATATGACTATAAAAAAATTTTATCATGTCCAGGTCTGGAGAAATCCTAAGAAAACTACCAAAAAAAAATTTTTCAAATTTATTCTCGTCTAAAAAAAGGTCCACGGGCTTCAAAAATTTTTTTTTGATTGTTTCGTTCAAAAACTCTTTTAGAAAATTTAATACTCTTTAATTTGACGTATTCAAAACGCCTGTACAACGATTTGTCGCGGAGTTATCGTCAATCAAAGCAAAAAAGATCTTTTTAACTTTGATAATCAATATCTCTTGAAATAATGACTGATTTTTTTTTTTCAAAGTTCTTAAACAGTTAATCTTTTTGATCAAAAAAATAAAGATTTTAGAGAGAAAAAAATTTTTCCATTGAAAAAATTAATAAAAATCACAAAATTGCTCATAATGGTGGTTTTTGCAAAAACAAAGAATTTGAAGCTTCGGGGCACATTGAAAAAAAAATCGCAGCGCTTTGAATTTTTGAGGGATTTTAGGGGATACTTTAAGGTTAAAAAATTACCGACGATATCTTTCGTTCATCCATTTTATCCAAAGTTATACCAAGTTATCCAAATATCCTTAATTATGCGAATTTTTGTCTTTTTTTCAGTCCGAGTTTTCAATTCAAAAAAATTTTTTTTCTAAAAGATGTTTACATTTTCTTATAGAGGATATTGTGCAGTTTTCAAAACCTTCCTTCAATTTTCTATACAATCATTATTTCCGAAGTTATTGATTATCAAAGTTAAAAAGATCTTTTTTGCTTTGATTGACGATAACTCCGCGGCAAATCATTGTACAGGCTTTTTGAATACGTCAAATTAAAGAGTATTAAATTTTCTAAAAGAACTTTTGAACGAAACACTCAAAAGAATTTTTTTGAAGCCCGTGGACCTTTTTTTAGACGATTACGATAAAATTTGATTACGATAAAATTTGAAAAATTTTTTTTTGGTTGTTTTCTTAGAATTTCTCCAGACCTGGACATGATAAAAAAAATTATAGTCATATCTGAAAACTAGACACTTAGAGCTACAATTTCCTTTTTTTTTATTTTTTCTGTACAACTATTTTCCTCGGAGTTACAGCTCGTTGAAAATCACCCAAAAATTTGGATTTTTTTTTATATCCTTTAATTTTTGTGACTAGTATATTAGCAAATAATATAAGCTTGTTTTTAAAAAAATATTTTTCTTTAATTTTATTTTTAACTTTTTAGTATTTTTATTATTCGTGTTGTACCCACAAATATAGGACAAAAACGGTTCATCACCCCAGAGGTCCATTGTGGAGGGATAAGGGCTTCAGTATACGGATAAGTGCTTCAGTATACAGGGTTCACCCTGGTACTCTGAGGCGCAACGTTAGCGATATGAAATGTTTATACACCCCCATGCCACGTGCTTACTTTGGCATTAGGTCATCCATCTAATCAATCAGACATAATCCACATTCATAATAAGCGAAACGAACTTTTCTTCCCAATTTGTTGGATTTGCATATTCACGCCAACCAAGATACTCGTCAAGACGAATCAAACGAGCCGAAACTCGGTGGAGTTGCATCTTTTAATTACGGAGTTCCTATGGCCAGCTTCCAGGTCCATCAGCAGAACCTAGTTGCCATATAGTATCAAAGTACTCCTCAAGACGAATCAAGCGAGCCCAAACTCGGTGGGGTTGCATCTTTTAATTACGGAGTTCCTATGGCCAGCTTCCAGGTCCATCATCAGAACCTAGTTACCATATAGTATCAAAGTACTCCTCAAGACGAATCGAGCAAGCCCAAACTCGATGGGGTTGCGTTGTTTAATTACGGAGTTCTTATGGCCAGGTTCCAGGTCCATCGTTATACCCTGGTTACCATATAGTCTCAAAGTACTCGTCAAGATGAATCAAACGAGCCCAAACTTGATGGGGTTGTGTCGCTTAATTACGGAGTTCCTATGGTCAGCTTCCAGGTCTATGATCAGACCTTGGTTTCCATATAGTATCAAAATACTCGTCAAGACGAATCAAACGAGCCCAAACTCGGTGGGGTTGCATCTTTTAATTACGGAGTTCCTATGGCCAGCTTCCAGGTCCATCATCAGAACCTAGTTGCCATATAGTATCAAAGTACTCCTCAAGACGAATCAAGCGAGCCCAAACTCGGTGGGGTTGCATCTTTTAATTACGGAGTTCCTACGGCCAGCTTCCAGGTCCATCATCAGAACCTAGTTACCATACAGTATCAAAGTACTCCTCAAGACGAATCGAGCGAGCCCAAACTCGATGGGGTTGCGTTGTTTAATTACGGAGTTCTTATGGCCAGG
Organism: Lymantria monacha; assembly: GCA_905163515.2. Taxonomy (NCBI): domain Eukaryota; kingdom Metazoa; phylum Arthropoda; class Insecta; order Lepidoptera; family Erebidae; genus Lymantria; species Lymantria monacha. Next base: position 11,079,557 of record LR991104.1, on the reverse strand, counting down.
TTCCAGGTCCATCGTTATACCCTGGTTACCATATAGTCTCAAAGTACTCGTCAAGATGAATCAAACGAGCCCAAACTTGATGGGGTTGTGTCGCTTAATTACGGAGTTCCTATGGTCAGCTTCCAGGTCTATGATCAGACCTTGGTTTCCATATAGTATCAAAATACTCGTCAAGACGAATCAAACGAGCCCAAACTCGGTGGGGTTGCATCTTTTAATTACGGAGTTCCTATGGCCAGCTTCCAGGTCCATCATCAGAACCTAGTTGCCATATAGTATCAAAGTACTCCTCAAGACGAATCAAGCGAGCCCAAACTCGGTGGGGTTGCATCTTTTAATTACGGAGTTCCTACGGCCAGCTTCCAGGTCCATGATCAGACCCTGGTTTCCATATAGTATCAAAGTACTCCTCAAGACGAATCGAGCGAGCCCAAATTCGATGGGGTTGCGTTGTTTAATTACGGAGTTCTTATGGCCAGGTTCCAGATCCATCGTCAGACCCTGGTTACCATATAGTCTCAAAGTACTCGTCAAGACGAATCAAACGAGCCCAAACTCGATGGGGTTGCGTCGCTTAATTACGGAGTGCCTATGGACAGCTTCCAGGTCCATGATCAGACTCTGGTTTCCATGTAGTATCAAAGTACTCGTCAAGACGAATCAAACGAGCTCAAACTCGATGGGGTTGCGTCGCTTAATTACGAAGTGCCTATGGACAGCTTCCAGGTCCATGATCAGACCCTGGTTTCCATGTAGTATCAAAGTACTCCTCAAGACGAATCAAGCGAGCCCAAACTCGATGGGGTTGCGTTGTTTAATTACAGAGTTCTAATGGCCAAGTTCCAGGTCCATCGTCAGACCCTGATTATCATAATGTCTCAAAGTACTCGTCAAGACGAATCGAACGAGCCGAAACTCGATGAGGTTGCGTCGCTTAATTACGGAGTTCCTATGGACAGCTTCCAGGTCCATAATCAGACCCTGATTTCCATATAGTATCAAAATACTCGTCAAGACAAATCAAACGAGCCCAAACTCGATGGGGTTGCGTCGCCCAATTACGGAGTTCCTATGGACAGCTTCCAGGTCCATGGTCAGACCCTGGTTTCCATATAGTATCAAAGTACTCGTCAAGACGAATCAAATAAGCCCAATTTCGATGGGGTTGCGTCGTTTAATTATGCAGTTCCTATGGCCAGCTTCCAGGTCCATCATCAGGTCAGCTCTATGTCACAATAATATTGCATTGTCATCTAATTTATACATGCATGCAAATTTTCAGCACAATCGGAAACCGGGAAGGGGATCAAATTTAACTTGCAAGATTTGATTACAGACAACGGGACAGGTGAAACTAAATAAAAGCTTGTACATACTCGTAATGAAAGAAAAAAAAATACTTTTGAAATTTCGTGCCATTCTCGACGTAGAGCTAAACATAGCTGTATAGGCTGAATGGGATTTATTTCCTTTGCTTGTCCGAATGGACGAACAAAAAATATAACGAACCCAATTTTCATAAAGTATACTGTATACACTAATGACTAAGCAGTTTAGTTTTTTATTAATTGCAATTAAACGACAAGGAATTACCAAGCCATTTTCGAAAGGAAACAGCGCGTTGCGATTATGAAGCTTTTAATAAAAGAAAAACTTTGATACATTCATTTTTGCGGTCGTCAAATGCCAGATACTTTACGGTAACATCCGGACGTCCTCAAATATTTTTTTAATCAACTTTTTTCTTACTTTAAACAAAATAATTGCTTTAAAAAAATATCAAATACGTTTAGATGAATGTTTTTTCTTGACATATGTATAATAAGTGCAATGTGAGAAAAATACAATCATTTTTAGGTTTGAAAAGTGCTTGATTTTCATTAGTCGAGAGTAGAGCAAGACCTCAACGCTTCGCTTATGAGGCGTGCAATAAAAAGATGTGAACAAATAAATGTCACTTTATAATGACATATAAAGATTTTAATATAATTTGGTTAATTTAATTTATGCTTATTCTGTAATAATAACAGATATAATAATAATAACGTAGCTGATATTAAAGCCTTCTTTATATAGGGTAATTAACATTTAAATAGTCGCTATGCATAATAAACAATAAATTAAATGTCCGAACAAGTTTTAAAAAATAATTTGAAAGTGATATTTTCATGGTCCTCCTTTGAATGTCGTATTTCAATGATATTTTTGGGATCCTCCCGTGACCACAAATTACACCTCCACTGGAACGATATATTGAGGATCACACAAATTATTGTCCTGCGTAGGAATCGAGCCCTTGATACTGGCATCTTAACCACTCCACCATCTGTGCCTTCGAGATTTTGGTTGTTAATTATAAATAAAAGAGTATGATGACAGCAAATTTATATAACCTTTTTTTTTTTTTTTTTTTCGGGGGCGGGTTACGGTCGGCACACTCCTCGCACCACTCCGTCCAGGGTGACAGAGGGGCGTAAGCATGCACACCCGTAACCCACCCGTGACGTCGCCTTCGTCGTTGGGCCAACCACCGGAGCAGAGTGACTTGACGTCAGTGGTTGGCCCGACGGAATACCCCTGAGGAGTACCCTCTCCTCGACCGACGTCCCCCCCTCGGGTAGGATGTCGGTCTTTCCTCACGCGGTCGGCCTCTCGGCGGGTGACGGACTAAATCCCCGATCCAGTCACCCGCGGCCTCGGCTAGGGCGGGATCAGGCGCAGGTAATCGCGCCTGCGCCACCCCAGTCGCCGGCGGCGGCTCGCGTCGTCGAGGAGACGTTCCTCGCGCACGCGCTCCGCCGCCTCCTTCCGCGAGACTACTGCCTCGCAGAAGGATGCGACCGCGTCCCAGTTCCTGACGCTGTCGAGCATCGCCCTGGCGATGGTCGGCAGCGTCAGGTCAGCACCGATGATCGCGACGAGTTCACGACGCTGCTCTGCCCAAGCGGCACAAACCTCGAGCGTATGCTGCGCCGTGTCCTCGTCGCAATCGCAGTGGTGGCAGGACGGTGTACTCTCCCTCCTTACGACCGTGTGCAGGTATTTGGCGAAGCATCCATGCCCCGTCAAAACCTGCACCAGTCGGAAGGAGAGCACCCCGTGCCGCCTCCACGGTCCGCACACCGAACCGAGGCCTCTCCAGCCGGACTGCCCAACGGGCAATGATGTCGCGGCGGGCGTCGACGCGCCAGGCGGTGTGCTCCCTCAACGAGACCACACCGCCCTCCGCTCGCACCCCCAACATCCGCCGATACAAACCGGCGAGCATTTCCGCTTCCAGGTCCCATGGAGGGGTCCCGGCCAATAGACACGCTGCCTCCGTCGACACCGTGCGGTACCCGCGTATGGCCCTGACCGCCATGGCCCTCTGTGGTCGCCACAGAAGAGCCCTGAGTCGGACGGTCAGGGATCCCGCCCACACCGGTGCGCCGTACAGGGCCATCGACCGGATGACCCCTGCGTACAGCTGTCGGCAGGTAGCGCTCGGTCCGCCCACATTCGGCATAAGCCATGATAGGGCGGACGCCGCGCCGACGAGCCGTGGAGCGAGTCTGCGGAAATGCTCCCGGAACCACCATCGCCCGTCGAGCACCAGGCCCAAATACCTCATATGGGCCCGGATGCTGATATCAACCGAATTGACGGTGATCGAGACGCCGATGGGAGGGCCCATGCGGGGCCCATGGAACAAGAGGGCCTCCGTCTTGTCCAGGGCCACCCTCAACCCCAGCGCCCCGATCCGCCTGACGATCTCCTCGGTGCCGAGAGTCGCCAAGCTTGCCGCCTCCTCCAGCGTCCCACCACGGGCTGTGACGAGCGTGTCGTCGGCGTAACATATCACGCCCAGCCCGGGCGGGAGGCTCCCCCTAAACGCCCAGTCGTAGCCGATGTTCCACAGGGTGGGTCCTAAATTTATATAACCTGCCACTTTTAATTTTAAGGGGGCATCGAGGATTTTACAAAAAAATTGCGCTAGTTTGATGTTTTACTGTATACTTATTTCCAACGCTTTAGTTATGTAATTCTTATATAAGATATTTAAGGATTGACTCTATACATTTTACATTTTAAAAACACGATCACTTGTAATTTCCTCGATAGAAAAAAAATACAAAGTTACCTCTAAATGAAACAATAAAACCATAATACGGCGTAAATACTTCACAAAAGTTTATACAATTTTGAACATGAATATAACTTCGTGTTTCCCATAACTTATATTTTTTACTTTTTTAAAATGTGTATTTCTTTAAATAATATGAAGGAAATACCTAAATTCGTCCGCGGTGTGTCCACTTTCATTAGAGCTACCACCTTTCCGCCCTATTCGCTTTAGTGCTGCTTCGGCTATCGGACGGGGAGAACCAAACAATTTTGTAAACGTATCAAGATAATTCTCATTGTTTTACTTTATTCCAAATGGGAAATAATGTGAATAAGTCAAAAAGTGGAGATTGGTGAACAAACAAAGCTAAACGCTTACATGAAGTAATGAAACTCAAATACCTATCTATTTAATAAGACTGTACACATGGCGTAGTAGGTATGGTACGGGTCTACCGTGTCAAGTGTCGTGGGTTCGTGTCCGTGCGGGCAATACTTTGTGTTATCCACAATCTGTTATTCAGAGCCTGAGTGTAATTTGTGACCGTCGAATGTATGTTTGTAAAGTTCCCCGCTATATAAGGATTATTTCCTTAGTGTAGTCATAAAAAAAAAAAAAATGTTTCAACTGGATATTTTAAAAGCAATTAATTTGTCTCTCTAGAGCAAGTAACCAAAACGTAGATAGTTTTGACGACAACGAGTACACCTCCGTTACTTCGTAAGTATGTATTTATATTCAGTCCCTATCTACTATCTTAAATTTTGAACCCCAAGAGTGGTATTTGGTACTGTGGATTCGTAGTTGACACTTACCTACCTATATATTTACAATCATTCACCTACTCTTATCCCAATTACTTGGGGTCGATACAATATGTACTCTTATTTCATAGTACATATTGTAAAAGTTATTAGCAATAGTTTTATGACCGGCCGCCTGCCAGACGTCAACCCTCCTTGGGTATGTAATTGTTGACCAAACGGCATCAGATGGATTTGGCCTAGGTCATTATAAGGCTCTTAGTCGTCTTTTACGACATCCACGAGCTACCTATATATTTACAATATCCAAACTAAAAGGCGCCCATTACAAAGTTATTTACTTCTTTCTATTTTCCCATTTGGAATAAAGTAAAACAATGAAAATTATCTTGATACGTTTACAAAATTGTTTGGTTCTCGCCGTCCGATAGCCGCAGCAGCACTAAAGCGGATAGGGCGGAAGGATGGTGGCTCTAATTAAAGTGGACACACCGCGGACGAATTTAAGTATTTCCTTCATATTATTTAAAGAAATACACATTTAAAAAAAAATTAAAAAAAAAAAATTATAAGTTATAGGAAACACAAAGTTATATTAATGTTCAAAATTTTATAAACGTTTGTGAAGTATTTGCGCCCTATTATGGGTTTATTGTTTCATTTAGAGGTAACTTTGGATTTTTTTCTATCGAGGAAATTACAAGTGATCGTGTTTTTAAAATGTATGATTTAAAATGAATGACTTTTGACAATGAGTTAATACTAAATTAAAAGTAATTAGAGGAATTTATAATTTTTTATCGTTAGCCTCTTTCCCATGGAATGCCCCATCTCTAAAATATCGTTCTAATGTAATTATAATAATCTTGTAATCATTCAACATTTATAATTAGAATCATTTGAATTAGAAAACTTCACTCGGACGGGTATTGGGATTTTTACCCTATTTAGCCGTTCTATTATTTACATTATTGAGTTCACTTTATTGTATTTCTTTTTGTATAGTTACATTTTATTATTTTAGTACTATTAGATATTATTTAATTACAGTACCTAACTAATATACAAACATATTTTTGTTTGCATTGTCATACAATATACCTGATGCCAGTAAATTATGAAATAAAATATGTGTAAAATCTGGAAACGGTTGCTAACTGTAAATAATTTCAATAAAAGTATTTTAAATAACTTTTGTTATTTTATTTTGTAAATATCAGCAGCACCGGTGCTAGTCGATCGGCGAACGGTTCACGTCGCTCGCTTTTGTTTGTGTGCCTCACGCATACATACACGGAGCGCACAAAATACCTAAAATCGTTTAGCGACAAAAGCTCTATGCCCTCTTAACGCTCAATGTAATTTAATAGAATCATAGTAGATGTACTATGTAGTTGTAAGGGATGCCTTACAACTCCTTCCTTCAATAAATACTCTCGTATAGTCATGTGAAGTTCATTAAGAGATGAGTGAATAGATTAGATGCAGTCTACCGGGGTCAGTCTATATGCGGGGAAGTCTGTAGTACACTGTGACGTTGCTCAGGGAGCGAACATTGAAAAATTTACTAGCTGGGCTAATAATCGAAATCAAATTTCTAAAATGGTGTTGGAGTCTGGTTAAGTCATCAAGATATTCTGAAAAAAAAAATATATATATATATATATATATGTATATATATATATATATATATATATATATATATATATATATATATATATATATATATATATATATATATATATATTTTAAATAATGGGTGTTTTCATGTATTTGGACATTTAAGTTTAAGATATTTATTGATAGTCTAGCCATTACCTTATACCATTACAAATTCTGTAATAGTCAACACTTAGAAAGATGACGTAAAGCATGCACTTTCGAAACAAGAGTAACAACGATACTTTTTATTTGTCTCTCTGTCTATCGTCAAGCTAGACTTATTTGTTATTTCAATATGCCACTAAAATATATAGAAGTTCTATTGTCTATGATTGTGTGTGACCTCATCAAGCGCGCTGCGCGACTCATCTCTTCGGCCATCGCGCGAGGTGAAACGTCATATGACGTATGACGCATTTGCTAGAGGATTACTTCAATTGAAAATTATATTAATATTGTGCAAGGCGTATCCTGCGCTTAATATATTAAAAAATAGCTTCATAATATAGTTTCAGTGCGTTTCAAAACTTCCGCGTTGTGCTAAAAAACAGAGAAAATAACTTTGTAAAAAATGGCGGCTCCCATTTACAACCCCGTAAGTATTTTTGTATCTTTTACTTGTGCGGACGAAAGTTGCCATTATGTGGTCGATTTCATGTATTCTCAAGGGCATTTAGAACAATTCATTATAGCGAAAAATATCATACATTGTGTAAATACAGTAATATTTGAATACAAACTATTATTACGTACAGCCCTTTTACGGCGACTCAGGAACGTTAATTGTCGGCATTTCGTGTTCAAGGTCGATATTCTTAGAACAGAGTCAATAAAAGATCTTGTTTGCGTAGTTTCTAATAGATTTTTTCCTTATGATTGTTTAATATGTTACTTTTTAGGCTGAGTAATTTACTTACCTACATATTTGGATGTTATAAAATATTCGTAGGTCGGCTTAGGTAAATATCTAAACAGCCAAGAAGTTATTATTTCATTATATATTCAAGGACCTATTCAAATATATACACATAACATTTTCATCAAAATTCAGTCACATATGCATATACAGAAGTAAATAAATATTCTTATATTATAGACACAGAAGTATAAATATTTTTCTTTATTTTTTAAATAACCTTAATCCGTGCTAAGGAATAGATCCTTGTGCTGTGAGGAACTTTTCTAAGATACAATTAATCAATAAAAATTACACTCACATTCTGAATAATAATTTGTGTATTGTACAAATATTTGTTGCCTGTGACCTTTAAATACTTTTCCCGGTCATGATATGTCGCTAGTCAAATCATCATCCTAGCTCATACTTTCCTTTGCTGGGCTTGAATTTTCTCCAAAACGGTAGGGAAATTAACCTACTGTACATTAAGTCAGATGGATTAATTTTCCTTATTTTAATCACTAGTTAAATCTTACTAGTTAAATACCTAGTAATTATGACTCATTACAAATTTAAGCATTTGGTTTGTAGGCAATTAATTTAAAGCTAGCAAGTGGAATGCAATATTTTTGTTAATTGTTATTCTATGTAGGGCATAACTTCTCTTTATCATCATCTTGGTGGATATAAACCGCTGTTGGGCTCAAGTCTCCTCCACAATGAGAGGCAAATTGACCTACTTTACAGGACTAATCAGATGGTATATGGTTTTATATTGAGTTTACCTTCTCTTGCATAGATGTTATATGTATATTATGTCACTAGGATATTGCCAAAACCAAAAAAAAATGTTAGCATATGGTTTTATAAAAAATATATATTCACATGCGGTATTTGAACCCATAAATGAACACGAAAAATCTGTTTCAATTGGTACCAATTAGATAAGTGTGAGCTGTCATATAACATTAATTGGAAAGCCGGAAGCCTAACTGGATGGGTTTAGGGATTTTATTGGTAGGCAGCGGCCTAAGCCTTACTCTTGGAATTGAAAAGGTCCATGGGTGGTAGTGACACTTACTATCAGGTGTGCTGCTTACTCGTTTGCCACCATAAGCAATAAAAAAATTCAATACAACATTAAATTAAAATCTGTATAATGTGTAATTATTATCGGGTAGATGGCGCACCCTCCCATAAAGACGTCAAAATAATACGAGGCATAAATTAAAAAATGAATGTCACTTCACTTGGAAGAATGGTCTGAGTTTAGTTTTAATGTGTGTTAAACACATTAAAAAGAAATATAGATTTTTCACTCCTAAATAAGGTTATATAAATAATTTGTCATATTAATCTCAGGAATTTGTATAATTGGTTCACGTCATCCTTTAATACAATTCTAACTGAAAAGTTAGAGTATTAAATCGGTACATTATGTAATCATTATGGAATATATGGCGCATCTCTCCCTTGAAAAACTACAGAACAATATGAATCCCCATTTCTCATACGACAGTTCATACTTGTCTAAGTGGTAGGACGATTGGAACGGACTTCCAATAGATGTGGGTTTGAGTATCACGCGTGACTTTTTTTTGTGATGTGTGTTAAAAAGGCAGCTCAGGACTGTTCTTTTTTTTATTTTTTTTTATTTTTATTGCCGGTGGTGGCAACGAGCCAGCAGCACACCTGATGGTAAGTGACACTGCCGCTCATGGACTCTTGCAATACCAGGGCATAGCTAGGCCGCTGCCTACCGTGAAGAAAGTGCTCTTCTCAGCAGCAAGTAGTTCATTCCAGATCTTGCATGTACGTGGGAGAAATGAACGTTGAAAACGTACAGTTGACGTCTGTATCGTTTCCAGGTGGAATGGATGAACCCTGCTGCGGTGTCGAGTGGTACGGTGATAAAATGGTGACGGTGGTACCAAGTCAAACAGTTCCTCAGAGCACTCCCCGTGAAAGAGCCTGTAGAGTACACAGAGAGACCCAGTCTCTCCGGCTCTCCAATGACTCCAGTCCTTCCGTGAGATTGGGATCACCGACGATTCGAACAGCACGTCTTTGCAGGGAGTCAAATGGGTCTAGCTGATATTTGGGCGCGCCTGCCCAGAGATGTGAGCAGACTCCACATGAGGGCGGACTTGTGCTTTATATAGCACAAGACGTTGTCTCGGTGTGAAGTATCGCCTGGCTCTGTTCAGGACGTCCAGCTTTCTACTTGCCAATTTGGCTTTGTCCTCCAAATGACTCCCAAACTGGACTTTGCTTGATAGTTCGACGCCGAGGATCCCAATACTCTCGGAAATTTGGAGAGTTACTCCTTGGAACTGAGGCGCCATGACGAAGGGGTCCTTTTTTGCAGTGAACGCGCAAACTTGTGTCTTAGTGGGATTGAACTGGACTAAGTTTCGTTCACCCCATTCGGAGGCCCGCCCCAGAGAGCGCTCGACTTCAGACACAAGTTGAGTCCTTCTTTCCTGTAATATACTCCGAGGGATATTCTGATGCTCAGTATACCGCTCGTCACCCGTGCTGTCATCCGCATTGCAATGCATACTCTTTATAGAGAGCATGTCATTGATATGCAGGATAAACAACGTCGGGGAGAGCACCGAGCCCTGTGGTACACCAGCATTAATGGTCATGGTATCGGCCATCGACGACGACTCTTATACTCCGACCATCCAGAAAGCTGGCGATCCATTTACAGAGTCCCTCGGGGATTCCATAAGACGGTAGCTTCGATAGAAGGGCTCCGTGCCAGACCCTATCGAACGCCTTTGCGATATCTAGGCCGAATGCTAGCGCCTCTGATCTATTTGATAGTTTCTCGGTAAGTGCTATTACTGTACAATTTTTCTCTTTTATAATTTCAGATAATACCATGCGTTCACCCCATCCCCGGTGGAATGTACCCAGGTCGTATGATAAGAGTCCAAGGTAGCACACCTCCCGGAGCTCAGAGGTTAGTATATAATATTATTAAAATTAATAATAAGTGCTTGTAACTCATATTTCTTTGTTACATTACGTATGTATATGTACTGCTGATCTAACTTATGTTTTGCAACAATTTTAATTATAAAAGGTTAAAGAGGAGGAGTTGGAAAGAGTGATTCCACTTCCCTCCTAGGCGCTCTGCCTACACAGGAGAGCCCGGGATACAGGAAAACAAAATGACTATTATTAAAGCTAGTGCTTGTTTGGTTGTATGTGCTAATCTCAGCAACCACTGGATTGAATTGAAAAGTTCTTTTAGTCTTTAATAGCATATTTTTCGAGGAAGGCTATATAACATCATGCTACGAATAGTAGCGAAGTAGCGTGGAAAAATGTTGTGAAAGCAGGGAAAAATGGGGGCTCTCAAAAGAAATATCTTTTTGAGAGCCTCTCTTTTAAGTCAACTAGTAATTAATATATTTCAATCTTTTCTGCCAGATTCGCCATTAACTTCCAGTGTGGTCCAAACACAGATCCCCGGGATGATATTGCCCTCCATTTGAACTTCCGCTTCGTGGAGATGTGCGTTGTGAGGAACCACCTCACGGCGATGAGTTGGGGTGTTGAGGAGACGAATGGTGGAATGCCATTACAGCGTGGAGAATCTTTCGAAGCGTTGGTTCTCTGTGAACCTCAATCCATTAAGGTAAATGTAAATTTTTTAATGTTCACCTTTCGGAAAACACCTTAGGGTAAGTTGAGATTCACCAAAGAAAAAGACCACCACGTTCCAGTGACCCACTCGCACGGCATCGAGACTTACGTTGTTGGGTGGGTCGTGCGCCGCTTCTCATGTCGCCCAGGACGTATTAGCAGGGCGTGGTCGCACCGTAGCCTGCAGCCAGAAAAGGGTAGAGATGGATGGCCATCGATGTCAAGGAATCGATAACAGCGGTTGGTTCAATGGTATTGGGGAGGGATTATGGTGGGATATGGGGAAAGGACAGAGTGCCCATACCATAGCGTGTCAAAAAACATTTTGAATTACTGATGGACAATGACTAATATGAAGAAACTGATAGTTTGTGAAGAAAATAATAACTCGACACTGGCAACAATGGCTCTTATAAGTAGCTGATTGCCAATACAAAAAAAAAAGAAACCAAATTTTTTCATGTGTTTCATACCGGTTAAAGATACGATTACATGAATTAAATTATTTCGGATTATTCGAAAGTTTTCGATAGTTTTGAATAGGGTAGAGTAAAAATAGAAATGCTAAGTGCAATGCACGACCACATAGGACGCTGCAAAATAACAGCGTTGTGGTCACTTCTATAGTAGATACTAGTCATGTGCAAATCATGTCCTGGAGCGGATCGGACATGGAACGATTCCTTTTTCTGTCGGAACTATATCCAGGAAACATGTTCGCGGACCTGTCTAGTTCCGCTGACCGATAGATATAGGTACATGAGTCCTATCCTATCGGTTCTAATGACATGATTATGCAATCCAATCCAACGTAACATGTGCGGACATAATTTTAATCGGCTCCAGCCATTCAAGATCCATATTTCTTAGTTTATAACTCCTTCAAATTTAGTATTTTGAAGGAGCTAAACTACGAAATACAAGTTATTTTTAGGTACCGTTTATTTGTCAGTAATTGTCGGAATATCAGTTGATTTACCCTCATACTTGACATGACAGGGTTAGGACTGACAACCAAGATATATATAGACGACGACGATATATAGAAGAATATTTATTATTTAGGCGCATGCATGACGCACACTTTATTACTCGGTCGTCGGAACGATTCGGTCGTCGGAACGACTCGGTCGTCGGAACGACTCGGTCGTCGGAACGACTCGGTCGTCGGAACGACTCGGTCGTCGGAACGACTCGGTCGTCGGAACGACTCGGACATATGGAACTATCTCAACCGTGTGGTTGGATTGGAACTAGATCGTTTCGGCAAAAGACATAGTTCTCGGAACTATTACGTTCCGGAACTACTTAGGGGGTGTCCACTTTGAAAAAACATCGATGTTTTTTTCGATTCGATAAATCGAAACTATACATCGATGTCTTCCGATGTATCGGATGAAAACATCGATGTTTTAAACATCGAGTATTTTTTCTAAAGTCTAGTCTAAGAATATCAAAAGTATTACTTCTAAAAAAAAAAGGTCTTTTTTTGTGGCATTTATACCTATTCCAATCCCTTATAAAACTGACTTCTAAAAAAAAAGGTCCTTTTTGTGGCATTTATACCTATTTCAGTCCCTTATAAAACAGATTTCTAAAAAAAAAAAAGGTCTTTTTTGTGGCATTTACTGGTTATCATCGTTTCGATGTTTTATGAAAAAACATCGATACATCGAGTATTTCGATAGCTCTTCAAAACATCGGATCGATTCGATGTATCGCATTGTAAACATCGATGTATATCGAATATCCCTAGAACTACTCATCTCTAGTAGATACTACAACATTAAGCTGAGTAGCCATCCTTAACCTCATTTGCAGAGGGGACGCCATTGTCATAATATAAATACTTTATAATTGATTTTTCTTTTTTTTTTTTTCTGTATTCTTATGATTTAGTGCTTTTATTTTTTTTTATATTCATTAATTTTAATTAAACAGTTACTAATATTAACCATTGTATGTCCTTTTCGTGAATGGAGTAATATATATTTTTTCTTTCTTTCAATGATTATCATATTACCTCCTTTTAAAGAGGCCTTACCTAAGTAAGCTCTAAAGCCTACCTTGAGAGCCTTTGTACTCTACGGTTATTTTCCTGATCTCACGAAGAGCGTTTTCGATTAGCGCGTCCTCTGCACGTTATCAACGCGGTATTTTATACATTTTACCGATACTAACATAAACGAAATTCGTTACACTGCGAGTAAGAAAGGAATAGAATTCTTACTCTCTCATACATACATACATACATATCATCACGCCATATCCCTTGCAGGGTAGGCAGAGAGAACAGAGTGCCAGAGAACTCTATCTCTGCATACTTCACTCGCTTCCTCAACATTCATAATTCTCTTCATACACGCTCGCCGGTTTCGGAGACTCTTGACTCCACCTTCCTTCAGTACCTGACCGATCTGGTCTAGGTAGGTTAGTCTCGGTCTCCCTCGGTACCTACATCCTTCCACTTTCGCATTGTATATCTTCTTAACCAGACGTTCGTTCGGCATTCTTTCCACATGTCTGAACCATCGGAGCATTTCATACCTACTCGCTCTCTTACGTCGTCGTTACGAATGCGGTCGGTCAGCCTAACTCCACAGATTTTCCGAAGAGATCGCATTTCGACCGCATTAATTTTACTTTCATACTCTTTTCTGCATACCCAACTCTCGCTTCCATACAGTAATTGTTGTTAACTCTCTCATCAAATGAAAAAAAAAAGAATACCAGACAAACATATATTCTGCCTAAGCATGATGCTTGATAGAACATTATTTTTGTTTGCAGGTAGCTCTAAATGGTATTCATTTCTGCGAGTTTCCTCACCGTGTGCCCTTCCAGAGGATTTCTCATTTGACTGTTGATGGTGATGTCATGATACAGTTCATTGGTTTCGAGGGTGCCCAACCACCACCTTCACAAATGTATATGGTGAGTATATCATTATATTCTGTCAGTAGAAATAAACCGGTAAACCAGTAGACAGTGTGAATAGATCAGTATACTGAGTGTTTTTTTTTTAAATTATTGGGCAAATTCGTGGGACTTAAAAAATATCAACACTGTAAGTACAGTTGGAACTGTAGACCAGTGGTATACTGGTCTGCAGTGCGAGTAGACCAGTAAGTAGACTGAGTGTTTTTTTTTGTGGGACATTTAAATAATCAATTGATTTTTGTTGATTTTGAATTTGAAATGCTGGTAGGCTATTTATTCAAACTTATTCTTAAACAATAAAATGTTGTTAAAGATAGAATTTAATCATAATTTTAACAAGTTGAAAATCCATTCCAATTGCTTTATCAATTAAGCTAATAAAGCAAATATTTGTAGTAATGTTTCTTATTATTATTATTTTGCTTGTGGTGACAAACATGCAAGCAGCACACCTAATGGTAAGTGTTACTGATGACCATGGACCTTTGCAACACCAGGAGTACAGCAAGGCAGCCTAGCAATGAAAACCTCAAACCAACCAGAAAGTTGTGTTTCTGGCTCTCTCGCTCACCAAACGAAGTGCTACAACACATTGCCACTGCTCTAATGTAGATATTCTGTGAGAGTTTGGTATTACCTCGGACTGAGTCACAGCTGTAGACAGAAAACTATCAACAGTGTGGTACAACACTGTTATTACACTAACTGGTTGTTTATTATAAATACCCGATTAAAGTTTGAAGTATTAAGCCTATACAATGTGTAAACATTGTCCGATAGATGGCATACGTCACCTTGAAGACGTAAGATATAATATGAATCGAAATTTGCATGTCCTAAAATAGTTCACGATGGTGTAAGTGGCAGCACGGTTGGGCCGGATTCCCAATAGGTGCGGGTTCGAACCCCGCTTGTGACATCATTTTTCGTTTCGTAATCGGGTATTTATAAATAATTAAGCATATTAAATACTAAAAATTTCAGTAATTTGGTTGTTTATTGTTTTTTTTTTTGTTCAATCAGTCCGAGCCCCCGGCGTATGGCGCTTATGGAGCAGCTCCACCAGCATATGGTGCACCGGGATATGGAGCAGGTATGTCCATTTATATATAATGGGTTTTCTATGGTTTACTTAATATGAATTTATTATTGGTAGTGGTGATATCATCAGGTATCTTATATTTAAAAAGCTTTAGTGATTTTTGGTATTGAGTAGAGACTGCAGTACAAATTTAGTTTTTATAGGTACATAATTAGGTATATTTTAGTATTGATTAAACTGATGAATTTTAAGTTTTGGTGTGTAGTTTAAACTGTATTGGTATTTTGGTAATTATGTAGAGAATATTTTAAAAAATGGTCAAAATGTTAGAGGATATTTGGGGCATTAAAATTTCTCATGGCCGTTTTCACTAAAGGCATTTCAATTCCAGGTGGCACTTCAATTTATATAAATTAAATATAAATTCAATGTTACACATATATCGCCTTAGGTATTATTTAAAATAAATTAACGTCAAAAAGTTTAATTGAAATTAATATTATGGGTCGTTTATATTGGTTTAGGTATAACCTGAAATTAAAAGTTGGTGAAAACAGGCATCATATAATCTAACGCAGTATATTCAGTATTTATTTTAATATATTATTACAAATATAAATTATAAAGAATGTTTTGTGCCTTGGTTATCCTCTAAAAATTTGATCAATTATTTTTAGGATATTTATTTTGGTGGACAGATTTCAGGGTTATAATTTAGGAGTTGGCTTATTTTATATTATTTTTTTACAGATTTCTGAATTCTATATACTTCTTGAATTTTCCAAAATTAATTAAGACTAATCAACTAACTTGTTATAAAAATATTACATGCACATATGGCTTAGTAATTTTAATAAGATATTTCACATACAGTCTTGTGGAGTTGGACAAACCAAGACAAATATTTGAATGGCAGTAAGATGTTTCAAATTGTTGGTTAGATATACATGCTTCTAGTTTAACATGGACAATATTAATTTAAGGAATTTTATATTAGTAAAATTAATATTTAGAATATGTGCCCTGAATATCCTATTAATAGGTTATTTTAGAGGATAAAATTAGCTTTGTATTTACCTGAGTAATATGGTAGGATATTAATTAGAGCCTTGTTTTAGGTTAGTATAGGAATTGTTCTACACTTCTGTTTATTTTAGACTTTTGAGATCATATATATTAGCAACCATAAATTTACTTTATAATATATTTTTGATTTTTTTTATATTCATGAATTTTTACTAAATCATTATGACCTGACGGCCATTCATTAAATGGTAATCTATTTACTGGTTGGTTGTGATGACCACCTGCTATTTGTGGCATCAATGTTGTCAGTCATTTGTATCATATTTCGAAAAAATATATTCCTTTAAGATGTAGAATGATAGGGTGAACTATTATTTGTATATACTTATCTAAGAATTTTGTATATAATTTAATATTAGTAAAAAAAACAACAAGCTCGCTGTGTATCTTGCTGGATCTTATCTGTCGAAGTCTCGTTCTGAACCTGCATTACAATTTAATGTTAAAAAAAATTAATAATTTGCCAGATTCTCCTATTATAAAGGATATTTTAGAGTATAAAATGTGAATTTCTTATGTGAGGAACTTTTATTTAAACAAATAGGCATGTTTTTGCATGTGTTTTTTTTTTTAATAAATTTTATCGAATATTGGGCGACAGCTGTAAAACCATGGCTTTTAAGCTATAACTTATTTTTAGTCGTTGTGATTTGTGTGTATCTTGTTTTAATGACAATAAGATATTGTCTTTCGTGGTATCGTGAACCGCTTTCGGTGTTTTGAAAAGCGTTTGCATTAAAAGATGATCGGACATTTTTGCGTTATACACTTATATATGAAATAAGATGAATTGTTATCCACACATGTTCGTAGAGGATATTCGAAGCACATTTAAAAACCTCAATTTAAATATTATTTTTGACTTATTTTTTAAGAAGTAGTACGTTTAATTGTATCTTATCCCGTGGTTCTGTACAATATTTGTGTAAAAAGATATTTATGGCATTGCCATTATTATCTCAGCTCAAATATGTCCCACTGCTGAGCTCGAACCTCCTATACAATAAGAGGGCAATTCACCTATTATCCCACATTGAACAGACAGGTTGATATAGGGTTTTATTTCGAGTATTCCTTCACTCTCCTTTATGAATGTTATGATAGTTGACCTTTATGATAGTTTAGGTTTATTATCTTTATAGAAATATCCTTCTATATAACAATTACACAGGTCCACAAAAAAATTGGTCTGTAATGGGTGTGTGACAAAGATTTTCCGTTGTATTTTTTACCGCTGAATACGAATCTGAAGTTAAAATTGGGGGTCAAACTTTAAAAAACGGAGAGAAAAAGACGTTAAATCTACGATCTAATAATAATTATTATATTTTTTTTATTTTTCTCCGTATTTTGCAGTTTGACCCCCAATTTTGACTTGAGATTCATATTCAGCGGTAAAAAATACGTCGGAAAATATTCGTATTTTACATTCGTGCTTTGAATATCCTCAAAAAAACTATTTTTTTAAATTTTAATATTATTATTTTTTTATATTTAAATAATATGATATTGAGATAAATGCTTCGGGTTGAAATACATTTTATCAACTGCGTACGAGACGCGAGTGATTTTATTGAATATTTTGAATATTTTTATATTATCAAAAGGTGAGTAAATGATATGTACATATTATTTATATTTTATTATTATATATTTATTTATCGTTTTGTTTGTATCGGTTTATATATATAGCGAACGATTTGGTGTCGACTTTGGAAATTATATGACGGTTGATATACGCTCTTATTTATTCAAATGTGGGTTAAGTTCAGTCTTCAAATCTTGAGTAAGGAAAAAGGTTTTTAGAGATGATGGTCCAATATTTTTGCGCTTGTCAAGCGCCTCTTGGTAATCCTATTTGCTGTTCCCTGGAAAGTTTTATTGTCCGCCCACATCTCTCAAGGGGATAGCAGAGGGTGTTGACCTGGTGAGGCCATCAACCTAATCATAAATTGGTAACTACCACCAAATCGTTCGTTAACCATGGTGATTGTAATGTGACTGTTGTGTGCATGTGTATATGGTACGATTGAAGTGAAACTTCATATTGCTGCTGCCGTAAGGCATCATTAAGCAATTAGGTATGTTGAATAAGGGGTATAAGTAAGGTAGGTATCTAAAGACCTTACCAAAGTAACTAAAGTAAGGTAAGTAGATTAGTAGGTTAGTATCAATAATTAATTAGGTATTTTTATTGGTTAGGTGTCTTTAGTTACACTGTTAAAATTTCTGCCAGTTTTTTTATAAAAAACGTGGAAGTTTTTACGCACAACAAGAAAGTAATACAATAATTCCGTTTTGTAAATTTACTATACAATACGTGTAGGGTTATAACAAATACTATACAATACGTGTAGGGTTATAACAAAAAGTATACAATACGTGTAGGGTTATAACAAAAAGTATACAATACGTGTAGGGTTATAACAAAAAGTATACAATACGTGTAGGGTTATAACAAAAAGATTTTAAAATTACAACTCACTATAGTAAGTTTCTTTCATTCCTTCACATGTCTTGTAATTTTACTCTACTTGTATTATGTTTTGTATTAGTATACGTTGATTTGGAATTCTACTTTTATTTGTTTTGTAAAATAATTGTAATTTTACAAAAAAAAATTAACAGTGTAGTTATGTATTTTTTAAGTTGGATAGAGAAGTTTCATTTCGGTCATTAGTTTTTTTTTTGGTTGCTTTGTATGCTTTTAGTGAATAAGTGCTTTGCAATAACTAATCGAACTAATATTACTAATACTAAAAACTTCTTAATATATTATGGATAGATAATTCCATACAACAGTTTATTGATTTGTCCACTGTTGGACATAGCCACCCATCAATCCTTATGGGAAATAATACCTTGAGCTTCACGCTTGACAGTCAAGTTTCCTAAGCGGGCACTGCTGTCTACCTCAACGTAGCTCCCTCAGTTGATATTTAAATTCAAAGGAAACGGTGGTAACATATTCCTATAAATCACCACTGTGGAAAAGCATTTATCGTCATTTACCATCAGAACTGGTTGTTTGACTTAAATATAAGGAAAATTTTATAGAACACCTATTTAACTGACTTCCAAAAAAAGTTGGAAGTTCTCAATTTATCTGTATGTTTTTTTTAAGAAAGAAAATTTAATTTGTAAACCTCACACATTTATTTCAAGACCAACGACAAAAAATAATGTTTGCTAAAAAGTGAGTCAAAAATGCGGAAGGTAAAAATATGGTGCCCGTCTCCGCTTATGGTGCCCGTCTCCGCTTATAGTGCGGTAGAAACGCTACTATATGCGCTATGCTACGCTGTGCGGTATAGCGCTGATATTCTCACAGGCCCATATAATGAAGTCACAAGTCAGAACATCTTTTTAGGTAAACTGAATTTGATGATTCTTTTTTATTTATTAGAAAGCCTTCCGATGTGGTTAAATTTAAATGGGAGCCATTTAAATTTGTTCAAGATCTGACTAGTAGTTTTTGAGTTATACTCAATAATGTATATTTAGTTGATCTTTGTCGACATTGTTTTGAAGTCGGTTTTTTTAACTAGTTGATAAACCTTGGTCACGATGAGTTGGTTA
This sequence comes from Lymantria monacha, assembly GCA_905163515.2. Taxonomy (NCBI): domain Eukaryota; kingdom Metazoa; phylum Arthropoda; class Insecta; order Lepidoptera; family Erebidae; genus Lymantria; species Lymantria monacha. Next base: position 11,059,821 of record LR991104.1, on the reverse strand, counting down.
AATTTTTTAGACCATCATCAAGATTCTCCAGCTCTTAACCTAATTACATGTGGTATGTAGTCCTACATATTGCAAAAGTTATTGGCAATAGTTTTATGACCGGCCATCGGTGTGACGTCAAACCTCCTTGTGAATGTAATTCTTGATCAAACGGCATCAAATGCAGTTGGCTCAGGTTGTTGTCTTTTAAGACATCCACGAGCAAAGTAGGGGTTGACGTTATTCGTAGCCGTTACAGCATTTTAGATATAATACAATATATGTCCCATTAATGGGCTTGACACTCCTGCTCAAAGCGAGGGGAGTAGAACTACAATACTATATCACGCTTCTCAGACGTGTTAGTATACGCCAAAACTGGGGTCGAGTCTCGTTCACAATGAAAGGCTAATCGACCTATCTAATTGTGGTAGGACCACGCTGTGGACAGTTCTCTGTCTACAGCCGCGGGCCGGGGTAGTACCACACTCGCAGAAGATCGACGTCTGATTAATGGCAATGTGCTGTTGCGCTTCGTTCGGTGAGCGAGAGAGCCGGAAGCCCAACTGGGGTGGGTTCGGGGTTTGTATTGGTAGGCAGCGGCCTAGCTATACCATTGGCAAAGGTCCATGGCCGGTAGTGACACTTACCATCAGGTGTGCTGTCTGCTCGGTTGCCACCATAAGCAATAAAAAAACAAACCTATTATACCACGCTTTCAGACTGTGCGGTGTATGCCAGAATTGGTTTTGAGCCACCTGCTTAATGGGAGAGAAATTGACCTAATATATCTCGGTGGTCAGACGTGTTGGTATATGATTTCGAAGTTCGAGGTTTGCTTTTCTTACAGTGATGTTTGATTCCATATCCTGTAGTTTACGATATCAATAATAGAGGTAAGAACTCGTGGATTTAATTCTTACTCTGTCATTATACAGAAACTGGTTACCTACTTTTGTATAATCTGAAAAGTGGCCGAATAAAAATAGTGTAAAGTATGACAGAATAAAAGGGACTATAGTTTGGTGATGGAGTAAGAATACAATTCACCATCTCCTACCTTCTTTGTAAGTGCAATATCAGAGTAATTAAATCTAGAAATAAAGCACTATACCAGCCCGACTGACCAAAGTGATATATAGGTCAGGTTCTATCCTGTTTTGTAGAAGATTCAAGCTCAGTAAACGGACTTTTTGAATTGATACGATCATGATGAGTGAAGCAGGTCGGCGGAGCTGCTAACATATTAAATATATGTAATGGGATACTATTCTTATTTCTACGCCAGGATATTATTAATATGTATACCTTCGCAATTTTTTGCCTTTAGTAGCAAAAAAGCAAATTCAGTAGGTGTTAGGGCCACATTGTGTTGACAGTTTTCTGTCTATAGCCGCGGACCGATCCGGAGTAGTACCACACTCTCGCAGAAAATCGTCGTCTGAGCAGTGACGTGTTGGTATACGCCAAAACTGGGGTCGAGTCTCGTTCACAATGAGAGGCTAATTGACCTATCTAATTGTGGTAGGACCACGCTGTTGACAGTTCTCTGTCTACAGCCGCGGGCCGGTCCGTCCGGGGTAGTACCACACTCGCAGAAGATCGACGTCTGAATAATGGCAATGTGCTATTGCGCTTCGTTCGGTGAGCGAGGGAGCCGGAAGCCCAACTTGGGTGGGTTTGGTTGGTACGCAGCGGCCTAGCTGTACTCCTAGTATTGCAAGAGGTCCATGAGCGGCAGTAACACGTAAGTGTTCAAACGAAACGAATCAAATGATCAAACGTCTGATGGTAACATCAGATGTACCGTTTCATCATTTGCCACCATAAGCAATAAAAAAATGCCCACTTGATCGCAGTACTAGGAGCATAATCAGCTCTTTGCTTACCGTAAACGTGTGATTGTATCTCAGTCTCTAATCGAACGAGTGTTACTACTCAGAAGTGGAATCTACATGAGTTTGGTACTACCGCGGGCGGATACAACACATTTATGGACTGCAGAAAGAAAAACAGAAAATTATCAGTAGTGAGACTAACATTGTCTTGCCAATGGAAGGCTTATTGCCGCACACCATGTGCATGCCACCGTCATCATTATTATGCCAGGTCTTATCCCAATTACTTATGGTGGACGTAATATGTATTCGTCTTCCATTGTACATAATGCAATAGTCATTAAGCAGTAGCTTTATGATCGGCCGTCCGTCTGATGTCAACATTACTTGGGATTGTAATTGTTGATCAGGCGGAGTCAAGTGAAGTTGGCCCTATCAGTTGCATGCCACCGTCTATCTTACTCTCTACCTGCTAAAATCTCGTGGTGTTCCTTCCAAATACATATCACAGGGAATTAGTTTTACGCTATATACGTTCATTCCACCATCCTGGATCCTTTATTCTAAATCGCGTCTAGGCGTTACCGCAGCAAATAAATGTCTCCTGACGAGCTATGGCCTGGAGGCACACCGTCTGATCCAACTAGGGCGACGGAAGGGCATCGTGCGGCGACATAACGTACAAGTATCATCTCCCCATCGCCGTTGGGAAGACCACTGGCACCGTTTCCTTGATTTCGGTGAAGGCAAAAGTCCCTCAGTAACGGTTTCTTTTTGTTTCTCATTGAATAATAAAGATCCCTATAGCACTTAGAGTATTAAAAAAATATGCAGAGACTATAAAGTCTATGGATATTTAGTTGTCTATTTTCACTAATGACACCTACATTTTAGGTGAGACCTAAGATTTTTTTTTACATCATTCGCTGATGTTATGTGTAAATATGTTAATCTATCTTGCTCTAAGCGTTACCTAAAATTTAGGTGTCGTTGTTGAACATTAGCAAAAGATTATGTTGCTTTTTTATAAAATATATATTGGTAATTGGGTGCATGGTTCAAAAATTACGACTCTACGTATATTTATTTGCGCTATAAACTATGTTATTAAGTGAAACTTCATGAAATTGAAGCTTAAAATGAAATTAAAATATCATTTGGCTCTGTCCATCGGGTGTCGTACAAGATTACCAAGGGAATGGGTTGTACACGTCCATCCTAAGATTACTAATAAGCCTTCATTCAGCAATTAGCTTTCTAAGTGATCTGTCTGTGATCTGATTGTATGTATAAATATCCGAAGGGTGATGGACTAAGAATAAAATGTGTGATCACCCATTAATTGTATATGGAAATCGTAAAAACCGACTGAAGATCTCACCAAGAGATAGAATTGCCGATATCATGACCTATATCTACTTCAAAAACATGATAAAAGTGAAAACAATTGTCTTAGCTCATATACGTCCCATTACTGGGCTCGAGCGTCCTCCACAATAATAGAACGATTGACCGACTATACTACGTGGTCAGACGTATTAGCATCGTTGGGTTTTATTACGAATTATATTTCCCTTATATAGCTGCTATAAGCTATCCCCTAGTCGTCTTTTACAAAACACACAATTCAAATTAAGGGTTGTTAATGAAAGTTTTTTGGACGCACTGTTGACAGTTCTCTGTCTACAGTCGCGGGCCGATCCGTCCGGGGTAGTAGTACCACACTTTCTTAGAAAACCGACGTCTGAGTAGTGGTAACGTGCTGTTGCGCTTCTTTCGGTGAGTGAAAGAACTCGAAGCTTAACTTTCTTGGTGGGTTCTGGTTTATAGGCAGCAGCTTAGTTATGGATCTTGTATTGTAATAGCTCTTCCCCTAGTATTGCAACGGTCCATAAGCGGCAATATCACTTGACTTCCAAGTGTGTGCTCATTTTCCACCATAAACAATGAAAAAAGTAGGTATCACAGAGTCACGGGCCACCGAAGACAATGATTGGGTACCGGTGGTCCGCTCGCACGGCGAAGAGAGGTGTTTGCAGGGTGGGTCCATGGGGTTGCGCGCCGCCTCTTTCGTCGCCCCGGGCCGATTTGCCGGGGCGCGACCACATCCATGGTCCCACCTTGCGAAAAAAAAAAAAATAAGGTATCACAGAGTCACAGAAAATAATATTTTACTAAAAATTCAATGAAGTTTCACTTCGGCTATACTGTACTGCGTTGCGCGTAATATGTTTTGTTTTTTTTTATTAATTTTTTTTTTCCATTTGCTTCTAGGCTACTACTGAAGGGGGGATGTTTATGAAGAATAAATAATACAGGTATATTTTATATTTATATTTGCGTACGGTTTTTAATCTACAATCCACAATCAACTCTTGAGTGTCCACTTGTTAGACATGAACTACTCACTAAAATGCCGTGAACGGTTGTATTCAACGGCTCCCTGTGATTTTTAATACATCGTCGATTCAACTGGTGTGGGTTCGTCCTATTCGTTGTCCAATTTGTTATCGCCAGTCGAGAACCTTTCTTCACGAATGGTTCGTCGAGCGATGTGACCAGCCCATTGCTAATTCGACATACTGATTCTTCATGCTATATCGGTTACACCAGTTCTTATATGTGACTTGTTTAATATCAGGCAATCGTACCGCCATTATGTCTCTTAAAATTGAATATGTATATATATATATATTTTAAATTAGGTTTTTTCGTCCCAAAATATCTGGTGTAACGGTAGACCAGCGCGGGGCTGCGTCTCTCTTCGCCTATTAAGAAGTTATGCCAATTTACCATTTAGGGTCCAAGACTAGCGCTGGAAAGTCGCCGTCACGCGATCGGGTGCCGTGCAAGTAGCAGACTAATCACCGGTCCTCTTACCCATGCCTTCGGTTAGGGAAACAATGATAGCGTAGAGAGAAGCCCTATTTCATCAATTTCAGCTCATATAAAGCGTGCTATTGGATACAGAGTTGCTCCACAATGAGAAGGAAATTTACCTGGAATATTATTATCGAATATCGAGATAAAACCAAATACCAACACGTCTGAGCAGCGTGGTATAGTAGTACGATTTCCCTCTAATTGTGTAAGAAGCTTGGACTCAGCAGTTGGACGTATATGAGCCGAAATTATTACGATAACTGATTCCCTTATCAACATTATTAAAACCTCACAAGTCACAAAAGCATAAATAGTTTTCAAATTAATCGGATTTTTTATAGCATTTATATAAAATAGTTTAAAAATGATATCGAATTGTCAATAAAATATTATGTTTATTTTCATATTGGGTTAGTTACAAGCATTTCAATTTTATTAATTAGACAGAGAGAGCAATACACACAATATGACGTCATTGTTGCAATTTCTAACCCTAACAACTTTAAAACCTTGTAACTTCTTTAATTATACATATTTTTTAATTATTATTATAAAATTTTATTTAAAAGATGTATTATATTAGTATTTTTTTTGGTTAGTAGTCAAATATCCAAATATAAAACTATTATTAATTACTAATTTTAATGTAAATTTTGATTTTCTGCCTATTATATTATTATTACTAGTTTATAACTAATATATAATTTTTATTTCCAGGTGCCTTGTAAATTAAGAAGAGGAATGGCGAAAATAATTATTATTCAAATTATTTTATTTTAAGAATAATTTATGGCACTAAAATCTTATGAATGTATTATTATTATACTTTTTGTAAGACTTCAAATCAGATAATTGGACTTGGTGTTGCCAAATTGTATATTTTTATAAAGCAGCAGACATTATTTTGTAAATACATATATGAAGGGGATTTTCTTGATTCATCTTTGTAAAACTATCCCCTATTTTATAAACTTGTTTTTCTACGGTATACAGGGTGTCCCAAAATTCAACGATAAGCTGGCACCAGCAGGTGGACCTACATATGACTACTCGAGAACAGAAAAGAAAAAAATTCTACCTTGATTTTTTTTTTCATTACGACAAAAAAACCAAAATCTTTAAAAATGGACATCCTTTATTATATTATTAAGTGCTATTGCTACAGTTTTACAAGTAATTCTGTGATTTTTTTTGTATTGGCAAGGTAAGTAGCACTACTATCGATCACAACCATTAAAAATTCCAGAATATCTATAGTTTTTACACAAAAATCAATCAAAACTATGTTTTTTTCATAAATTATGTAAGATTTTGACTTTCAGCTCACTTTCACTCATCATAGTGAAAAAAAAAAGTATGGACGCTACTGTGGCAAATAGTATTAAAAATTGGCGCATCTATCTACAATTCTAAAATGGTATAACATTCTAGACAAACTAGCCACAAAAATATACTTAGGTGTACTATTTCAAAATAACAACCATATTTCGAAAATTGTTAGTGTTGATAGTAATCACTTTTACTATGTAGCCAAAATGTTTTTGTAGCAAGTTCTCAGAATTTTAATGAGACATGTGCGTAGTCCATAAGTCCATAAAATAAGTTAGACAGAGATAGAGAGATTATACGTTAGAGGATCTCCCTCTAACGTATAATCTCTCTATCTCTGTCGATAGATGCTGTAGATAGATGCTAATTGTTTAGTAACATTAATGCAGGTGGAGAAGTAATTAATGTCCTCAGCAGCACAGCAAGTCAGTATGCTCTACTTCTTTGTTTACTGCACACCGTTCTGTTTTAATTAAAGTGGCTCTGGTACTGACGACTTTTGGATTGAATTAAGTGACCTGGAAATTGACCTGACTTGGCATTATTTTAGACTGTGATTTTGTGTTTTTTTTAAAGAAGTTTTGCCTTATTTTCAAGTGTTTAGCATTCATCATGCCGCTACCATACACAGCGTTAGAATACGCTAATATGCACCTAATTTATGGAGAATGCCGATGCAATGCCAACGCTGCTAGCAGATTATATAGAGCAAGGTACCCTAATATTCAAAGGTATCCGGATTATCGCGTATTTATTAACGTGTATCAAGCTTTTTCGGAGGGTCGTATACCATCTGACAGGCGAAACGCTGGAAAACCTAGATCGGAACACGATGAAGAAGTTCTCAATGAAATAGAAAACGATTCAACTACCTCTGTACGTGCTGTACAAGCAGCAACGGGAATCCCAAAAAGTACTGCACATAGAATTTTAAAACGTCACGTCGTCGTGATGAAACAACCTGCAAGAAAGATGGATATTTAAATCTTCACAATCTTCATAGCTGGAACAATGAAAATCTGCACCTGGTGAGAGAAGACAATCCCAATACCAATTTAAGGTTAACCTATGGACTGGCATAATAAATGGCAAAGTGATAGGGCCCTTTGAGTTACAAGGAAACATAGATGGCAATAGTTATTTAAACTTCTTACAAAATGAGTTGCCAGGATTATTAGAAGATGTGCCCTTAAGTGATTTGCAAACCATGTGGTTTCAAAACGATGGTTGCCCAGCTCACTATGCCCGTCCTGTGCGAGAGTACTTAGACCAAGAGTACCCAGGGCGTTGGATCGGGCGACTTGGTCCTATCTTGTGGCCACCCCGTTCACCCGATCTAAATCCCCTGGACTTTTTCTATTGGGGTTGTCTAAAGGACAGAGTCTGCACAAAACCGATTGCAACCTTGGACGAGCTTCGCCATAAAATAATTCAGACTGTGGATCTACGGACTACGCACATGTCTCATTCAAATTCTGGGAACTTGCTACAAAAACATTTTGGCTACTTAGTAAAAGTGATTACTATCAACACTAACAATTTTCGAAATATGGTTGTTATTTTGAAATAGTACACCTAAGTATATTTTTGTGGCTAGTTTGCCTTGAATGTTATACCATTTTAGAATTGTAGTTAGTTGCGCCAATTTTTAATACTATTTGCCACAGTAGTGTCCATACTTTTTTTTTTCACTATGATGAGTGAAAGTGAGCTGAAAGTCAAAATCTTACATAATTTATGAAAAAAACATAGTTTTGATTGATTTTTGTGTAAAAACTATAGATATTCTGGAATTTTTAATGGTTGTGATCGATAGTAGTGCTACTTACCTTGCCAATACAAAAAAAAATCACACAATTACTTGTAAAACTGTAGCAATAGCACTTAATAATATAATAAAGGATGTCCATTTTTAAAGATTTTGGTTTTTTTGTCGTAATGAAAAAAAAAATCAAGGTAGAATTTTTTTCTTTTCTGTTCTCGAGTAGTCATATGTAGGTCCACCTGCTGGTGCCAGCTTATCGTTGAATTTTGGGACACCCTGTATATATTCACGTATTCCAATCGTTTGTGACAGAAGGGAGGTGTAGGACTTTTTTACCATTTTAAGGCGTGTCGAAAATTCATGTGTTGGGTAAACGACTTGAAACAACTAACAAGAATGGTACTCATGCATTACGTTATGCAGGCATTAAAGCAAAAAATAAATAATTATCCCGCCATTTTGAAATAGGCAAAATTAAAAAATATTTAGTAAATTAGCTAAATTATTTCTTTTTGTTATTAAATTAATAAAAAGTCTAAAAATAATAAAAAAATTATAAAAAATAATTCAATAAAAAAATTTTGAGGGATAGTGTAAATAGATAATGTGTTATTATGACAATGACTTTGGCTTTTAGTGAACTTCAAAATGGCGGATTTGAGTACTCGCTTCAATGGCGTCTTAATAGCTTTTTAATAAAAAAAATGACTACGGCCCCTTGTTAATTCACCCTATACCAACAAAGAAGAATTAAACGAGTAAATAGCTCTTGAATCGAATCTCATTCTAAATTATTGGAGACAATATATTGGTTTATTTAAAAAAATGTCTGATCTGATCTTCAATATAGTTTAGTGTAATTCCAATGGTTTGATTTGAAGTCAATAACTTGCCCCATTGTTTTTTAATATATCTAAAAGAATATTGCTTATATTGTTCCATTTCATTTAAAAGTCACTTTTTTAATCATTAAATCCAATTTATTTATATAATAAAAATACTAACTAAATGCATAAATGAAAAACTAAATTGTATTAATAAAATATTTTAGTTTATAATTAATCTAATGGCTATATTATCTGATGATTAATATTAAAAAAATCTTGACCCGTATACTATGCTTTAGAATACAGGCTTAAAGTTTATGATAGCTTTGAAAAAAAAATGGCCTGGTTGTAACAATGTCGGCGCCGTTATCTTCATTTATTGAATTTTATTTAGAATTACTCAAAAATATAAAGAAAATAAACGGCCCTATCCAATTTAATCAAATTTTAATGGGACAACGATAGCACAATATTCTTTAAAAAAAATAATATCTGTAAAAAATGTAAAAAAAAATAATAATCTGAACTATATAAATTTTTAAAAATAGACCATTAAGCATTTAAATGAAAGTAATCTATAATCAGAAATTTTGTTGCACAGTGTTTTCTTTGCTTATTGTTTTTTTTTTTATAAAGAATATATTTAAAATGTATCTACTATATAGTTAAGTTCAATTTAAAAACCAAAAAAATTTTATTGTTTTTTTTTCTAAACGAGAATATGCTTCGTCGTTTTTTTTTAAATAAACGTTGCTGAATAAAAAAATGTCTTATCTTTTCCGACATCCTCCATAATGAACATGGTAATAAACTATTTTTTTTTTTCTAATGATATTATTGACTATGGATATAAAGTCATTTAGCAAATACATTGTTGCCTTAATAGTTTGAATATAATAAACTGTAATACGATTTTCCTCATAATTTCATACTATTTCACTTCTTATTGAATATCTTGTTCATAATCAACAAGATGTTACCATTAATTGAGTGCTGACAACTAAATTATGATTCTTCTGAGACTTTTTGACTAAACATGAAATACACGTAAACCACTTACAATTTATTACAATTCCACTGTATTACACATAATACATAAAGTATTGAATATAATACATAAAGCATTGAATATAATGGAACCCACATGATATTTTCACGTTCCCTCTCAATTTGGAATATATTGCCAACGTGTGTTGCCATCAGATTGAATTTGTGTGCATCTATGGGGACAGTGTATGGATATTTAGGCAGTGTGTATATTGTTATTTACTCCATAATATTGCAAATAATCGAGTATTAATAAGTTAACTGTTTATGATAGGGGTTTAAATATGAAATAGCAATTTTAACGCACTAGTTACTTTGAATTAAAATTAAACCTGCATGGTGTCAGATATAAAGGTCCCCCGAAGTCAAAGATCGGGTACCAGTGGCCCGCTCGCACGGCGAAGAGAGGAGTTTTACGGTGGGGCTATGGGGTCACGCGCCGCCTTATGTCACCCCGGACCGATTTGGCGGGGCGAGACGCATCCATAGGCCATCAAAAAAAAAAAAAAAAATTGGTTTCAGATATAAAGATGAAACTGTTTTCAAACGAAAACTAACATTCTTCATTTAAAAAATGTATGACATTTGATCGTTTGACGTTCAATTGTTTTTACATTTAGCTTTTGAAGTGAACATGGATACACCGAAAATCTGAGTAATTTATGAATACCAGTTCAGACGTGGGACTAACGCGGCAGAACCGCTCGTAATGTCAATGGCTGTGTTTGAAGAGGATACGGCTAACGAACGCTCCGTGCGTTTTTGGTTTAACCGCTTACATAGTGGAAACTGGGACTTAAGAATGAACCACGAGGAAGACCAGCCGCTAAGGTAAATAACGATGAATTGAACGTGATGGTGGAAGCCGATCCGAGTCAAACTATTAAGGAATTAGCGGCATGGTTTGACGTTAGCATTTGCACCAAATCGGTAAAATAAAAAAACTTGAAAAATGGGTGCCTCATGATTTGACTGATCTGCAGCGCGCTTTGAAATTTGCCTTATCCTGTTAAACCGGTATAAAAATTAAGGGATTTTGGACCGAATTGTGACATGTGATGAAGATGATAACTGTTTGGTGGTCACTTCATGGTGTAATTCACTACAGCTTCCTCAGATCTGGTCAAGCAATAAATGCAGATTTCTACTGTAGGGGTGTCCACTTTGAAAAAACATCGATGTTTTTATCGATTCGATAAATCGAAACTGTACATCGATGCATTTCGATGTATCGGATGAAAACATCGATGTTTTGTAAACATCGAGTACTTTTTCTAAAATATATTACAAAGCTAAAGTCATATCAAAAGTAATATTTCTGAAAAAAAAAAAGTTTTTTTTGTGGCATTTATACCTATTCCAATCCCTTATAAAACTGACTTCTAAAAAAAAAAAGGTCTTTTTTTGTGGCATTTACACCTATTCCAATCCCTTACAAAACTGACTTCTAAAAAAAAAGGTCTCTTTTGTGGCATTTATACCTCTATTCAAATTCCTTAGAAAACTGTAATTTATTACATAAACTTGAGTTTTTGTGACATTAACTGGTTATCATCGATTCTATGTTTTATGAAAAAAGATCGATACATCGAGTATTTCGATAGCTTTTCAAAACATCGGATCGATTCGATGTATCGCATTGTAAACATCGATGTTTTCGATGCATCGATGTATATCGAATATCCCTAGTCTACTGTGTAGAACTCCGAACAATGGTAGCGAAACTCGCAGTAAAACAGCCCCGACTTCTCAATCGATCTTCACCATTATTACTCCATGATAACGCAAGACCTCATACTGATCGAGAAACTGTTTTAACACTTCAAGACCTGCAGTTAGAAACCGTACGTCATCCTCCGTACTCGCCAGATCTCGCCTCAATCGACTACCATTTTTTCCACGATTTGGACAATTTTTTGCACGGAAAATTTCTTCCGAGGAAGCAGTACAAAATACCTTCACACATTTTGTGGAGCCCAGGGCCCCAGAGTTCTATCGCAAAAGTTTAAATGATCTTCCAATTATATGGCAGAAATGTATAGATAAGAAGGTTAAATACTTCGATTAAAGAAGTCTGTTTTATGAACAAAAATATGGTTTTAATTTATCAGTACGAAACGGCAATTTCATACTTTAACTCCTAATATAAAAAAAAAATAAGACAAAAAAATTAATATGAAAAAAATTAATAAGACAAAAAAAAAAATAATAAGACAAAACAAAAGTGTCCTGTTAGTATAGGTAATGATCTATCGATGAGGTGGTGAATTGTATTTTTATACCGCCACCAAAGAAAAAAACTTTTGCTGTAAGTTGGCACACGCCTCCCAACCTTTACATTGCTCGTGGATGTCGTAAAAGGCGACTAAGAGCTTCATATGGACCTGCGCCAACTACCTCTAATGCCGTTTGGTCAATAATCACATTCACATGGAGGGTTGACGTTAGGGATGTGAGGTTACTGGAAAAAAATCGATTAAATAAAAATCGATTTTTATTTTATTTAATATTAATCGATTTCCCAAAAATCGATTATTATCAAAATAAATAATCGATTTTTACGAAAAAATCGATTTTTTCCTATTATTTAAAAATGTATATACTTTTCATATTCCAATAATAAACCTAAGAGATTCATATTAACAATTTATCAGATTAAAATCAAATAGTTAGTTAGGCTGACCGACCGCATTCGTAACGACGACGTAAGAGAGCGAGTAGGTATGAAAGAGAGTATTGGTGTAAAGATGCGAAAGGGAATGCTCCGATGGTTCGGACATGTGGAAAGAATGCCGAACGAACGCCTGGTTAAGAAGATATACAATGCGAAAGTGGAAGGATGTAGGTACCGAGGGAGACCGAGACCTACCTAGACCAGATCGGTCATGTACTGAAGGAAGGTGGAGTCAAGAGTCTCCGAAACCGGCGACCGTGTATGAAGAGAATTATGAATGTTGAGGAAGCGAGTGAAGTATGCAGAGATAGAGTTCTCTGGCACTCTGCCTACCCTGCAAGGGATGTGGCGTGATGATATGTATGTATGTATGTAAAATCAAATAAAATTATATGAATAAAAAATCAACCAATTCAAACCTAAAAATTCATCTAAGCGAATATTCCTTTAAATTTTCAAGGTAAGGAATAAGGAAACCAAATGTAATTATTGACACATTTTTTTTTATTATCATAAAATTGAAATGATGAGCATCCTCAAAAAATAACAACCTTATTGTCTCAAAAACTAAAATATAAATCAGAACAAAAAAAATGTCATAAATGTCCAGTACTATTTTACATTTAGGGCTACGTCTAGCAGTGGACGGCAATAGCCTGACATGATGATGATTTTTTTTAGGGAGGCATAGTCCGGTCCGTGTAGGGGGGCATAGTCCGGAGCGTGCACGTCGCGTCCCCTGCCAGTCTTGTCAGACTTCAATCCGGCTCATATGTGTACCGCAGTGCGGGTTAGGGTGTCCCCCGGAGGCGACGCGTACCGACCCGCCCCTGTCGGTACGAAAATCGGCAGATGCGGCGATGGGGGCTACCATCCATCACGCCTTGCCCAGTCAGGCGAGTCGAGGAGAGCAGAGTGCCGGGTGGGTACGTGGAATGTAAGAGGTTGTGTGGAAGGTAAGTTTCACGAGCTGATAACCGTCATGGCGAACAAACAGCTAGACGTGCTCTGTGTAACAGAGACCAAGCGAAGGAGCAGCGACGTCTGCAATCTTCCTGGTGGCGGGATGGCTCTGTGGTCTGGTGTACCACAGAGCGATCGAGCCAGCATGGGGGTAGGAGTGCTGTTGTCCTCTCGCTTGGCCTCAGGTGTGAAGGATTACGGAATTTATGATCCCAGACTTCTTTGGGTCCGTGTAAAACTAGGTGTCACCTTTCATGATTGTAGCGGGAGCATATCTCCCGTAGGATCCTCGGTGGCATCAGACCTGGAGAAGTTTTGGGATAATGTTAGGGAAGTTCTGGATATGGCAGAAACCAGTAAACGCGGGATTGTATGCGAAGATTTGAACGGATGGGTGGGGACCAAGCGTCCCGACTATGAGGACGTACTTGGTCCATTTGGTGATAAGAGAGTGAACGACGCAGGTAGGCTCATTGCGGATATATGCATGGAGAGAAACCTTATTATGTCAAACACATTTTTCCAACATAAGGACATTCATATGTATACATGGAGAAGGAATGAACAGAAAAGTATAATAGATTTAATTTTGATAGACAGTTGCCTCCGAAGCAAAATATTGGACGCAAGAGCCTACAGGGGCTCCACAGTCGATACGGACCACTATCTCGTTATTGCGAGATTTAGCGGTCTGTTCAGAAAGTGGGAGCACTGGCAAGAGCGTGTCCACTTCGTAGGGCTTGAAAGAATAAAGATTGAAAGGTTGCAAGAAGAGTGTGTAAGAGAAAAGTATGCAGAGGGTGTCCGAGAACGGCTGACAATGGCAAGCCAGCTGCAATCGGACATAGAAGAATGCTGGAGAATATTGAAAGACAGTATGGTAGATACAGCGAAAGAAGTATGTGGAAGCTCAAAGAGGCATAGAAAAACAAATGGTGATCCTTGGCGGGATGCGGAAGTGGCAGCTTCCGTAGAGCAAAAGAAGAAAGCGTGGCTGGACTATGTCTCTTCTTTGAATCTGAATGACAGTATGACTGAACAGAAGAAAGAAATATATCGGCAATGTAAGAATGACACCAAGGCCTTAGTGAAAGAGAAGCGTGATAGAACAAATATGAGTGCAGAAGATAGGCTGGCTAAAAACTTCGAGGGTAACACCAAACTCTTTTGGAGAGAGGTGAAGAGGTCTCGGGGTGGTTAGTCAGCCTTCAGAATGAATAAAATAAGGTCTAAAGGTGGAGACATTCTTACACAAATACAAGACGCGTTAAGCCGATGGACTGAATATTTTGGCGATGTGTATGCGGATACTCGGGTTGGCACCGGTGTTGCATGTGGTCTAGTAGATCAACATTTGACACCGGCGTCCTCCGATGGCATCAGTATGGATGAAGTTGAATGGGCGATAAGAAATTTGAGAAATGGTAAGGCAGCGGGCATTGATATGGTGTCTGCCGAGATGATTAAGCATGGCGGCTCCTGTGTCTGGGGGGCGTTCCTGTTGTTCCTCAATTTATGTTGGAGCTCGGGAATGGTTCCCAGAGACTGGAATAGCACAGTCATCGTGCCTTTGTTTAAAAACAAGGGTTCACGTTATGACTGCGCAAATTACAGAGCCATAACCTTGACCAGTTTGGCAGCAAAAGTGTATGCTAAAATTATTGAAAGGAGAATGAGGATAGAGTCCGATGTGGTTTACTGTGTGAGGCACAAGGAGGTTTCAAGAGTGGAAGGGGATGCATGGCTCAAGTGTTCTCTCTGCGCAACATTGTGGAGAAGCATCTGGCTCTAGGTCAGAGGGCTTTCTGCAGTTTTGTGGATCTGGAGAGAACATTTGACACGGTTGCACAAAAAGAACTTTGGGACATTTTACAGGAGTATGGTATTAACAGTAAACTGCTGCAGGCTGTGCAGTCCAGTTACATGGGCTGTAGAGCTTGTGTGCGGCTGGATGATGGAATGTCGCCTTGGTTTGACGTCAGTATCGGCGTTAAGCAGGGGTGCGTTCTATCAGCCAGGCTGTTTATCATATATCTGGATAAATGTCTCCGAAGGTTGAACAATATGAATGTGGGAGTCCAGATGGGCGACTCAGTGGTCAGTGCTCTGCTCTATGCAGATGATGCAGTCTTGCTGGCGCAGTCAGCGACTGACCTGCAGACCCTAGTCGACACAATGACAGAAGATTGTAAGAACAGGGGTGTACGCATGAATGTGAGTAAAACCAAAATAATGGTCTTTGAAAGAGATGAAGCCAGAACAGATGTAAGAGTAACAATTACCTAATGATGTACTAGAACAAGTGGATGAATTTGTATATCTTGGATGTGAATTTAGCCGAGATGGAAGGTACACCACTGATATAGAGCGAAGAGTAAATGCGGGAAATAGAGTGAACGGAGCGTTGGGACATCTTCTCGGTAGCCACCACCTCAGCCAGAAGGCACGTGTAGCAATACATAACGCAGTGCTTGTCCCAACATTACTATATGGAAGCGAGAGTTGGGTAATCAGAAAAAAGTATGAAAGTAAAATTAATGCGGTCGAAATGCGATCTCTACGGCAAATCTGTGGAGTTAGGCTGATCGATCGCATTCGTAACGACGACGTTAGAGAGCGAATAGGTATGAAAGGTTGGTGTAAAGATGCAAAAGGGAATGCTCCGATGGTTCGGGCATGTGGAAAGAATGCCGAACGAACGTCTGATTAAGAAGATATACAATGCGAAAGTGGAAGGATGTAGGTACCGGGGGAGACCGAGACTGACCTACCTAGACCAGATCGGTCATGTACTGAAGGAAGGTGGAGGCAAGAGTCTCCGAAACCGGCGAGCCTGTATGAAGAGAATTATGAATGTTGAGGAAGCGAGTGAAGTATGCAAGGATAGAATTCTCGGGCACTCTGTTCTCTCTGCCTACCTTGCAAGGGACATGGCGTGATGGTATGTATGTATGCTGTTTTAAATTTGTAGTATTACTGCTAGTTTTTAGCTCTTTGGAACTGTACTTGCATATTGCTGTATGTTTCTTAATCGTAAAATATTTTCGCCAACCGCTTTTAGATGTTTTACTATTGGAAGACATTTTTATTGTTTACCAACAACTACATATATTATGGCACTCTTAACTTGTAAATAATAATGGATTTACTTCGAGTTTTATTCATCCGTTCCATAGATGGCGCTTTTCATAAAAATCGATTAAAACGCATAATTTATATAATCGATTTTTTAAAAATCGATTAATATTACTATAAAAATCGATTATAAAAAATCGATTATTAGAAAAAAATAATCGATTAAAATAAAAATCGATTATTTTTTAACATCCCTAGTTGACGTCAGGCAGGCGGCCGATCATACTACTGCCAATAGCTTTGCAATATATACATTTCCAGAGTCAACCAACAAGTAACTGGTTTAAGAGCTGGATAATTATGATGGCTTAACGAAAAACGTGATATTTATGAAATGAATGAACATGTACCGATATGAAAAGGGTTTAAATAACCCAACATTTTTCAAGTTTGAATCGATATGTGGATGCCTCGTTAGTGTCGAAATACTGGTCTAAATTAATAATAGAACTCTACTGTATTAGTTTAAGTTTTAGAGACTGTTCATCGCATAGGAGTATAAAGATTTCCTTATATCTTAATCTACCTTGATCTTGGCATTGGAGCTTGGTATTTAGTTTACCATCTATGAAGTTAAATTTGATATAGAAATTATCTATCTATCGTCACATTGAAGTGCAATGTTGAACTCTGGGCTTTTAGACGTCGCTCACATACGTCCCACTGCTGGGCCTCAAGCGTGGCCTAAGCCTCCTGCACAATCTGTGTGCTGAGTGTGAGTTTTGTACATTTCTTCATACAAATGACATGCTTACGCGCTCGCTGTAGAACGCGTCATGTTAACGACAAAACTCTCACTCAGCACACTGATAGGGAAATTGGTCTACTTCAGACTCATCAGACATGGTCATATTGATAACTCTCCATGTTTGGTATATGGTTTTATTTCGTGTTTAACTTCTCTTGTATATATGATACTAGCAAACCAAAGCCGTTGGTTTATTTGTAGAAGTCAATTTCTCACAGTGCCACCTGGTGGCAAGTTAAAATCAATGGGAATGTCTAGCCTGGCTATGGTGATAAGAATACAATTGTCGCAGCCCCTTACTTGCCTGTGGGATTTGTAAAAATTAGCTGAGGGTCTCATCAGGAGAATATACTGCAGCTCGCTCTTGAATAGTTCCGAATTTCAATAGCATATTGCTGACCTGCAACCTGCCTACTGACTGCACGTCGTATAGACATATATTGAGACGGGATGAAAGTAAAGTTACGAGGAAAGTTTGAAGTATGAATGTTAAAGGATTTAGAGCTACAAGAAAAGATAGATGAAATGCCTGAAGGATAACATGGATGGATAGGGAGAGGGAGTCACAGAGTAGCAGTAGTAGCAAATAATTAAGATAAGAACAAGATGATGGTGATGGCTGACTTACAATAAAAACTAATTGTGGGCAATAAAAATAAGGAGGAGATTAGCAATGATTGTTAGTTTATACACCGTGACATTTATATCGTCTTACAAAAGAAGTGCCATAAAAGTATCCGACCAAAGAAACATATCTAACATATTTAATTGTTCAATAGTGGTTGTAATAAAAAAATAACAAAATAAATTAAATTAAAGTTAATATTTTGTAACAACCTGGTTATAATGTTTACATTTTATACAAAAGAAATCATATAGCATTTCGCATGATAATGATTGGTTAACGTATTTTTTTTTGTAATTTTTACGTAGATGGCACACGTCTCTTTAAAAGACGTAAATATAGTACGATACGAGAATTGAATGTCCTACAATAGTTCACGGTGGTGTAAGTGGCAGCACAATTGGGACAGATTTCCAATAGGTGTGGGTTCGAATCCCACTTGTGACATTTTTTGCTCGTATTCAGTTTTTATAAATAATCAAGCATATTAAAAAAAATTTCAGTAATTTGAGTATTCCAGTAAATTATTTTTTTCACCTTTTAATTGTACGAATGAATAGCAGATACTGGATACGTTAACTGAACTGCTTTTGTAAGACAACGTAAATGTCACCGTGTATAATAAACCAACAATTTTCCAAATATTATTCGGAGCATAATTGTCTAGCTAACTTGAAACTAGTATTGACCAAATGCAAGACCAAAACTTCCAACAAGAGTTTTGCAACTCTCGCTATTACAATAACACAGTCATTTGTATTGAGCACATGCCACAGAAAGGAAAAATCCAACTAAATTAATGAAATTCCATTTGTCTAGCAGAGCTAATTGTACCAATATCTAGAAATAAGTCCTTACCGGGAGGGGGCTATGATCACACCTATCTATTATGAGATTGTTTAAAATAACATCAAATTATTCCTCCTTGTACTGATATTAAGAATACAAAGTGTTGACAACTCTTCCTTTTCAAAGGAGTCATAAAATGTTGTCTAAGGGAGCATTGCGAGACTCAACACTGCTGCAAGTTTTGATCTTGCACAGAAGCGGCTCTAGCACATGTAGCATGTGCAATCAATAACCTGGCGCCCTCTTGTACCAGAATGCGTGAACAAAATGGAATAGGTTGATACTAACAAGACGTTGTTTTGACACGAAACCAAGTAAACGCGATCGGATTATGAAGTTACAGTGAACATAGCGACAAAGCAACCTACTTAAATTTGTTAAATAATGCTGGGTGCATTATTACGTTTATAAATGGTTTGGCACTCGTTGCGTAAGGTGCTCCCGCTCCGTGCGAAACGTTACAGTGGAGGCTCTAGGGGTCCCGAGCAGCTCTCGGCGCCCTCTAACACCCGGCGCCCGGGTGCACCGCACCCTCTGCACTATAGGTAAAGCCGCCCCTGATCTTGCATTTACATACACTTAATACTTGTATTTTTTAAATATATAATTAGTGCAACCCTAAAAGTAATTTTTGTACATATCTGCTAAGTTGGAGAGTTTTGGCGGGAATTGGAAAACTTTATGTGGTGATGTTGTATTATATTCAATATCTTAATGTATTGACGCGTTGCGTAATAAATAATTTTGATGACATTCTATGTAACGTTATACAGACGAAGTGCTGGGGTGTAGTGAATATGATATAACAGTGCTTTACATACGTTTTCGATTTTCATCACCATTTCTAAAAGATACCGTACAGTGTGGCTCTGGCACTGTTGAAGGCGACGATTTGACTTACACAGATAGTCGTTTTAAATTATATGATAATTTATAAATAAAGTCCTCATATAAAAACTCGAAACTGGTAACAATGACATATTAGTAACTAATGGCCAATACAAATAAAAAAAACCAAAACTGCGTGCAACATGCATGATCTCAGAGATCGAAAATCCGCTTTGTAAGTAAACTAATTAAAGTGTTATATCCCTTCGTAGTTAGGCCTGTGTATGTACACGTCCAAACTGACGAATGGACGGATGGATATGTAAACCGTTAAATAAATATGTAATTTAACCATATACTTTATCTTGTTTCAGGTTATGCTATGGGACAGGTATGTTAAAATTTTTAATTGATAAAACCTATCTATGTTAAATGCTAAACTTCATTAATTTAAAGTTTAATATAATTCTAAACTGAAAAGTTAGAGTATTAAATCGGATCAATATGTAAATGTTCTCCGATAGATGGTGTGTGAGACATCTCACCTAAATATGACAATATGAACGAGAATTTGGTTGTCATACATAACGCCTCACTTAACTCATTCATCTAATTGGTAAGATTGGAATGGATTTAATAGTACATGTGGGTTGAAATCCCACTTGTGATATTTTTTTTTGTTTGCAAACAATTTTCTAAATAATCTGGCATGTTAAATCTCAGTTATTTCCAATTTTAATTAATTCTTTCTTTCCGATGCTCTATTCTAATTAATTTTGCTCATTAACGTACCTACATTTTTAATCATCGAGCCCATCCATTTTAGGAAATACTTGATACTTTAGATAATTTATATTGTATAAATTACATAATATTGAGGGTATTATTTAAAAAAAAAAATCTAACGTTTAAGGCGATTCATATTTCAAATAACGTTAGTTATGTGACAATGAATGCGTGTGGTGACGGAGTAAAAATACAATTCACCTTACCCGTGGGTGATCGTAAGAGACGACTAAGGGATATAAAACGCATATAACATCTATGTAAGAGAAGGAAAACTGGAAACAAAACCCTATACCAACACGTCTGACTAGCGCGGTATAGTAAGTTAATTTCCCTCCCATTACGGAGGAGGCCCGAGCCCAACAATGGGACATACAGTGGTGGACATATAATTAGAAACACCAAATATGATTTTAATTTTTAATGCTAATACGGTTAATAATAAATGTTTTATATATTATAGTGGGCCAACACTTATTAATCTATAACGTATCCATATTATTAAGTAGATATTATTATATGAGATTTTTAAATAACATACAAGCGTTTATGTATAATTTGATATATGTATTTAATAAAATAGAATGAGTGACACGAAGTGCTAAGAAGGACAACTAATTAGAAACAGATAAAAATATCAAGCATGAATATTAATAAAATTACCGAAATGCAAAACAAAATGCCTATTGTTTTTTTATTTTGTAGGTATATTTTCTCACTATTTTCTGAAGTTTTGACCATTTCTGTTCGTCTTTATTGTTAAAAATGGGTAAAAATAAAAGTTGTGATGCATCAATAAGAAAAATTATCGTAAATTTGCATTTTAATCAAAATTGAAGTTATCGGAATATTGCAAATCATTTAGAAATGTTTCGTGAATAAGATGTGTAACGCTATAGCATATTTTAAACAACACAGTACAACGGATAAGGTTCCCAGAAAAGTTCGGACAAAGAAGACCACAACCAGGGAGGACATGCTGATTATTAGGCTAAGGCGGATCCTTTTAAAGGCTCCAATGAAATTCGAAAAAAAGTATTTTCTCAAGGTGACCCAAGAAACATAACCGCGAGACTAGTCCGCAGGCGATTAGTTGAAGCAAAGTTGTTTGGGAGGTTCTCGAGAAAAGTACCACTTCTTACTAAGCAACATAGAAAAATCGCGTAAGCTTTGTTAGAAAATATTGTAATTGGACAGTCCGCCAATGGAAAAATGTTTTATTTTCTGATGATACCAAAATAAATTTAATAATTTCTGATGGCAAACGATACGTGCGTTGACCAATTACGGAAGAATTAAGTAAAAAGAGTAGGTACAAGAAAGATGGTTAAGCATGGCGGTGGAATCATTAAGATATGGGGGTGTTTTTCGGGATACGGAGTTAGTCCAGTAAGAAACATTGAGGGGATGTTGGATCAGTTTCAATATAAAAGTATATTAGATGAGACTATGATACCATATTCCGACGATAATATACCAGTGACGTGCATTTTTCAACACGACAATGATCCGAAACATAGAGCAAACAGTGTTAAAGAATTTTTAAGAAAGCAATTAGTGACAGTTTTAGATTGGCCGGCAAATAGTCCTGATTTAAACCCAATCGAGAATTTGTGGTAAACACACAATAAATTGTAAAAAAAAAGCATTGTCTAATAAAGGTTGCTTTCCATTTAGTTAACACAGAGGGACTCTGCGGTACATTGTGAAACACTGCCAAACAATGTGTAAAAGTTTAAACTTAAACATTTACACAGTGTTTGGCAGTGTTTCACAATGTACCGCAGAGTCCCTCTGTGTTAACTAAATGGAAAGCAACCAAACACATCACGAATATCACAGAACTTTATGACGCATTTGAAGAAACTTGGAGGAACATTCCTATGGAAGCTTGTGAAAAATTATTAGAATTGTGGCGACTATCCGCCACTACCTCATATTGGACCGCAACCCAACAATTCGAAACAATCCGCTCCGCTAATGTATATTGGACCATACACCAACATCACCTGATATATCGCCTGATGTATGAGCTGATGTACCTACGGCGAGGCGCGCGACGCGCGCGCCGCCGCCGACACTCGCTTCTCGTGAACGCCACGATTAACACGCTTATCTGCTATTATATTATTCGCTCGCATATTTCATATCATTCTATTTAGTCTTATAATAATTCATTGTATATAGTATTCAGTTCATTAAATCATTAATCGTAATAATAACAATCTTCATTCTTGTTCGTCTTCTTCTTTCATCTTCCTGCTTAAACTTAATATAATACAATAGTAACAATAACTAAGAGTAACAATAGGTAATGATGTACTAGAGCAAGTGGATGAATTTGTATATCTTGGATGTGGATTTAGCCGAGATGGACGGTACACCACTGATATAGAGCGAAGAGAGAATGCGGGAAATAGAGTGAACGGAGCGTTGGGGCAACTTTTCGGCAGCCACCACCTCAGCCAGAAGGCACGTGTAGCAATACATAACGCAGTGCTTGTCCCAACATTACTGTATGGAAGCGAGAGTTGGGTATGCAGAAAAGAGTATGATAGTAAAATTAATGCGGTCGAAATGCGATCTCTGCGGAAAATCTGTGGAGTTAGGCTGACCGACCGCATTCGTAACGACGACGTAAGAGAGCGAGTAGGTATGAAAGAGAGTATTGGTGTAAAGATGCGAAAGGGAATGCTCCGATGGTTCGGACATGTGGAAAGAATGCCGAACGAACGCCTGGTTAAGAAGATATACAATGCGAAAGTGGAAGGATGTAGGTACCGAGGGAGACCGAGACTAACCTACCTAGACCAGATCGGTCATGTACTGAAGGAAGGTGGAGTCAAGAGTCTCCGAAACCGGCGAGCGTGTATGAAGAGAATTATGAATGTTGAGGAAGCGAGTGAAGTATGCAGAGATAGAGTTCTCTGGCACTCTGTTCTCTCTGCCTACCCTGCAAGGGATATGGCGTGATGATATGTATGTATGTATGTAATACAATAGTAGGATAGACAATTAGTACACGCTATCCTACAGAATCAATGCCACGTTGTTATAAAGCTGTAATTGGCAGCCGAGGCTACCTAACCAAATATTAATTACTGCATATTATTAAGATGAAGATGTTTGTACTATTAAACTATTTTTTTTTTGCGTTTCGGTAATTGTATTAATATTCATGCTTGATATTTTTATCTGTTTCTAATTAGTTGTCCTTCTTAGCACTTCGTGTGTCTCATTCTATTTTATTAAATACATATATCAAATTATACATAAACGCTTGTATGTTATTTAAAAATCTCATATACTAATACTTATTAATATGGATAGGTACGTTATAGATTAATAAGTGTTGGCCCACTATAATATATAAAACATTTATTATTAACCGTATTAGCATTAAAAATTAAAATCATATTTGGTGTTTCTAATTATATGTCCACCACTATTAGTCAACTCGTCATTAGGTGCCACTTATAGAATTGATCCTGCCAAAATCATCTTCTATGACGTCTTCGTCACGGCAGGACTAAAGTGTCCCACGTCCAATAAGTCATCGTTATTACAGAGATTTATATCTACCCGCTATAGTATATATTTTTGTTACAAATTTATTACCAGTACAAAAAGAATATGTATTTTGCGTAAAATAAATTCCGTAAATGTAGTTTTATATCAGATTAAAGCAAAAAAGAAACAAAGCCCATACACTAAAGGTACTTATTTCTGAATTTCATCCTCAGCCATATGAAACTACGACAACTTATGTGGCGACAGAGCAGCGTCGAGGTCTCGGTACTGGTGCAGCCGTGGGTTTGGGAGTGGGGGCGCTGGCTGCCGGTGGTCTAGCAGGCTACGCGCTCGGTGGCGGTTTCAGTAGCGGCAGTCCCACAAGAGAAGAGGTACTTATATTATATCTTTTTTAATTGGCCCTCAATGGAAGACGAATAAGACGAATTTGCTTTTAAAACTTACAATGCTCGTATATGTAGTAAAATACGACTGCGTGTTTTACATACAGCTGTACGAACCACATCTGATTTCGTCTGAACAACAATTACATTCACATGTAGTGGTGTGTGACGTCACACAGACGTTCGGACATAACAACTATTGTCAAAACTATTTACAATATGTACGATGTAATAAGAGTACATATTGTAACGAACACAAATAATGATGTTGCACAAATAAATACATGAAGCAGCCCACATCGAAGGTTCGTTGAAGATGGCTTAGGTATATACACACATAGTCCCTTGTTCTATTTGCATTCTCAACTTCTTAATCGTTTTTTTTATTGCTTATGGTGGCAAACGAGCAAGCAGCACACCTGATGGTAAGTGTCACTGCCGCCCATGGACTTTTGCTATTACCAAGGCTATAGCTACCATTACAATCTCCAAACCCACGCAGTTGGGCTTCCGGCTCTCTCGCTCACCGAACGAAGCGCAATAGCACATTGCCATTACTCAGACGTCGATCTTTTGCGAGAGTGTGGTACTACCCCGGACGGACCGGCCCGCGGCTGTAGACAGAGAACTGTCAACAGCGTGGTCCTAACTTTATAAAGCTAACACTTTAAAATAACTGTTGTTTCTATTATCAGGTGACGGTGGTTGATACCGTCGACTTTGGTGGTGACGATTGGATGGACTGAAGGTGAAACGCTCAGGATATATCAAATAAATTATAATATAGTTTAAATTTAAATAAAATATTTGTTTGCGACTGAATGAAACGTTATCGTTATATCGTTTACAATAACTACTAATAAATATTACATATCGAGGCTTGGAAAGAGACGATCGGTTAATTTCGTCTTCGTATAGCATCGTCTCCGTCGCACACTACTTGTTTGACGTTTGTCAGTCGTTGTGCAAATCCGAGAGAGTGCAGTTGTGTCAAGTTCAAATATATTTATATACACCGTGACATTTATATCGTCTTACAAAAGAAGGGAAAGGTAATGCTCCGATGGTTCGGACATGTGGAAAGAATGCCGAACGAACGTCTGGTTAAGAAGATATACAATGCGAAAGTGGAAGGATGTAGGTACCGGGGGAGACCGAGACTAACCTACCTAGACCAGATCGGTCATGTACTGAAGGAAGGTGGAGTCAAGAGTCTCCGAAACCGGCGAGCGTGTATGAAGAGAATTATGAATGTTAAGGAAGCGAGTGAAGTATGCAAAGATAGAGTTCTATGGCACTCTGTTCTCTCTGCCTACCCTGCAAGGGATATGGCGTGATGATATGTATGTATGTACAAAAGAAGTGCTATAGAAGTATGCGACCAAAGAAACATATCTAACATATTTAATTGTTCAATAGTGGTGGTAATAAAAAAATAACAAAATAAAATAAATTAAAGTTAATATTTTGTAACAACCTGGTTATAATGTTTACATTTTAAACAAAAGAAATCATACGGCATTCAGCATGATAATGATTGGTTAACGTAATTACGTTAGCCAATCACAGCTACGAAGGCCACGTGGACTGCTATTCCAAAGCGTACCTACGCCTAGGTATACTACACAATACGGTAGTACCTACACAGTACGTAGGTTATGTCGAGTGGGTAGCCTACCGCTCGCTACATGCTGTTCTCTTATTATTTTAATTAGTAATTATTTATAATAATTTTTAGTAATAAATATTCAAGTAAATATTTTTTTTAACCTTTTAATTGTACGAATGAATAGTAGATACTGGATACGTTAACTGAACTGCTTTTGTAAGACGATATAAATGTCACCGTGTATATATAGAGATGGTTAAAATCGTAATGATTTAGAAAAAAAAATGCTTGTAGTGTATGTCTATTTTATTTAATAACAAAGAAGTAATAATCGTTTTAACAGCTCTTAACAGATATTATATTGTAGGTACCTACTTCGGACGACGTCACACAGTGTGCAATAGGGACAACGTTCTACGAAGTCGAGATTAGTCCTCTCTTTCCAAGTTAAATGTGCATTATTTATTATCGTTTACTGTACGGTGCACTGTTGGGCATGAAAACCAAAGACAGGATAAAAGGGGAGGGTACATTAAGATCGTAAAACCTTATGAATGTATTCTAAAATATAGGCTTTTCCTGGTGAAATGAATCATAATTATTTGAGAATGTCTCCGTAATGCCAGGGTCTATGATAATTTCTTGAAATGTAGTTTGGATATGTTTATAAGTTCACTTCTGCTTCGTTTTAACCCTTATACAGTTCACTGCTGTCTGCTCTGCACTGCTATATACCTAATAGTAGGGAAAAAAATCTATTTCATTCAGTCGCAAACTTATTTATAATAAAGGGTTTTCCATTAGGAAGTATATATATTTTGAAATGATTGCCACTGGACAAGTGGTTAAGATATTCTCCTACTTTGATATTCGAGTTGTTGCCAGTCTATGCATAAGTTTGAGAGTGATTTAAAATTGAATTAACAAGAATAGGTCTTTGCCAGCGCTTTCATGGTTGAATTCAATCGTTTTTTTCTTTTATTAATAGATAGAAACTTAACAGCTTCCATGACGCAATCAAGAACTTTCTAATATATAAAATATATTTCATTTTATTAAAAAAAATGCATAATTGACATCACCATTTTTTTTTGTTGTCAGACCGGACCGCTTACAGGAATAGGTAAAAATAATAACTGGTTTTAATATTAAAAAAAAAACACAAGTAAATATATTCTATATTAATGATAATAATAAAATGATTTGAATTAATTAAATTAGATAGCGGCCACAGGCGCATTTGTTTTAGGTTATTTTCATTACCTATATATCTATTGTCGGTGAAATATACCGGTAAGTAGGACTCCAACTCCAATTCGATAAAGTGTGGCACGAGGGCCTGATTTACAAACTTTATCGTCTTAAGATCTCCGACTATCTAATTTTAATCATACATGACTACTTAAGTCATCGCAGCTTTCGCTACAGGGTGGAAGGGTCGTTGTCTACATCCCACCCTATAAAGGCCGGTGTCCCACAGGGCTCGGTCCTCTCCCCTTTTCTATTTACGCTATACGCTAGTGATATGCCCAAATTTAATAGAGTTCATAAAGCGCTTTACGCTGACGACACCGCACTTCTCTGTGCAGGTAAAATCCCGACAACAGTAGCAAAGACTCTCCAAACAGCGGTTACCGCCCTAGCCAATTGGTTTAGGAAGTGGAGAATAGAAATCAACCCCGATAAGAGTCAGGCGGTCATGTTCACACGTCAAAATGCCCGTACCTACTCTATCGATAGCATTCCGCCCCTTAAAATGTTTAACAAGCCTGTTACTTGGAGCAGGCAAGCCAAATATCTAGGTGTAACCCTTGACGACCGACTCAGCTTCACCCCCCACATAACGAAGGTCCACGCGCGTGCGGCTTTCGTGATGGGACGCCTCCATAGTTTAATAAATGCTAGGTCTAAATTAACCTTGAGCAGCAAGGTCCGATTATACACCGCTTGCATACGGCCAATCATACCTATACCTACCTATGCTAGCGTAGTGTTCGCGCATAAGGCAGACAGGATCCACAGACTACAGACACTTCAAAATAGGTTCATGCGCCGAGCTACGGGAGCACCGTGGTTCATACGAAACGTCGATCTTCATGTCGACGTCGAGCTACCGACCATCAGGCAATTTATGAAACTGTGCTCCCAGAGCTACTTTGACTCTGCCATGACACACCTCAACCCACTAGTGGTTGAGGCGGCTTCCTACACGATCTCTCGTAATTCAAAAATCCGACGTCACGTCACTCGCTCAATTACGAGCTTACACGGCCCGCGAGGCCATTACACATAAATATCCGCGGTTTCGTCCCCGCCGTCGAGGTGCGAAATCGCGACGCGCAAAAATCATAAATCCAAACGTGGGCACGCCCTCTTTGCCACCAGCGACGCCCCAAGTCGAGGTCTGTTCTCCACAGGGAGAGCCCTTGGGCGATGTCGCTTAGCTTACCTCAATCGGGTTGAGAGCCCTCAGCGCTCATCCATGGTCCGCGTAAAGCTGTCAAAGCCATCTGCGGCTAACAGCTAAAACACACACAAAAAAAAAACTCCAACTCCTGTAGGATATTCAATCGTCCTACAAATTATAGCTCGTATTATTTTTTCAGCTTTATGTATGACGTGCGCCATCTATCGGACAATCATTACACACAGTACTTGTATCATAAGAATTGTTGACATTGGTCATCGTAATCAAAATGGCAGCAAAAATTTCAGTCATCTGTGGTGACAGAGATTAATACAATTAACCCATTCTTGTCTATGTATATAGTAAAACAGGCGCGGCTCAAGCACATGTAGCGCCCGGGTGCAATCAATAACCTGGCACCCTCTTGTACCAAAGTGGGTGAATAAAATGGAATAGTTTGGTTACAAGCGGCTCTCGGCGCCCCCAAACACCCTGCGCCCCGGTGCACCGCACTCTCTGCACTATAGATAAAAATACGGCCCTGTTAAGTAAAATACGTCTGCGTGATATATATAATATACATATAACATATATACAAGTGTATGTAAACTATAAATAAACACTATATACCAACATGTCTGATCAACGTGGTATACGTACGTACAATTTCCATTCTATTGTGTAGGAGGCACGAGCCTAGCAGTGGGACATATATGTGCTGAAATGTATCGTATATGTCCATACTTTGACCACTATTAATAAATGCTTGTGTAATAAGAACAGTGCAAAAGAGGGATATATTTGTTTTGACAGTTAGACGGCTGTCAAATGGTTTTCTTCGGTCAAGAGCGGCTCGTATGGTAACATAATTGTATATCTTTTGATGGAAAACTTTTTATAATTAAGTTCAGTATTAAAATTGTTATTTTTTATTAAAGAGTTTAAAAATATATGCACTAATATTAAAAGAGGTATCGGGTTCAATATATGTAAAAAAATAATAAGCTTAATACACTATAATATTTTCACAGCTGGGGAAAATTCTGTGTAATTTTAATATTAGAAGCGGGTAATTATTGTAAAAATTTGATCTTAATATAATGATATCTGATATTTACGCTAGTATTGCTATATCTAAAATAATAGATACTATTTGAAAGGATTTTGTCGCGTTTCTATTTGATTTTTATCTTAGAACCTCGTCAGTACATGAAAATTAAAAAAAACTCTTAGAAAGTTCGAGCAAATTAAAACAAATATAAACGCGACAAAATCTCTTAAAAAAATATCTATTTCATAGTTCTAGATTGTGAATTGCGATAATGTTTGTTAAAAAAAAAACATGAGTTCATTCGATTATGAGTAATTGTTTTCTTTTATAATTTTGACAATAATCTACCTAATAAGAGCTCATTGTTGCCAGTGTCAAATGAATTTATTTGTTTATTTTGTATTTGGTTCTAAAGTCATTGTTTGTCGTTTAGTAAGCAACGACACTTTACTAAAAGATTTCTCTAATCATTTGGGTAAGCCATGAAAGCTCGTAAAGGGCTGTCCATATTCACTATATTTTTATTATTCTGTTTCTGCCTTACATTACATAATGCCATTAAAATTATTTTATAAGTGAAACACAATTTTTTTTTTATATTTTAATTTCAGAATATGACATTTGACGTTTCCACCAAAATACCGTTACGTCAATTGTTTGATAAGATGGAACTTGTTAAGTTGTTGTTTACAACATTAACTTGAAAAACAATTCATTTAAGGCTGGTAAGAACAACCATGTCTACTCCTTAATAGTTTCTAGTTTAATAACTTAAAAAATAAATTAAAATTTACACCTACGAAGATTTTAGCCATATCGATAAGATGCAACTTAGCCTCGTGGATTGCCATAAAGTTAATTATTAAAAAAAAGATATATATTGATTAAGCTGTGATTATTGAGCACCTAATTAATTAAGCATAAATTGTAATTCTAAAACTAATATAAATATATTTTATGTCGAATAAAATATTTTGATTAGAAAAACATTCCTCAAGTATATTGATTTGTTTAATATTCATACATTGGCTGTATAAGCAAATAACGTTTATCATTTCGGTAGAACATATTTGAAAAGAAATATATTTCGTGTGAAATTTTGGCGGTAAACGAAAAATGTCACGTGGCACTTTAAAATTATATTTTAAACCATATCATAAATATACCTACTTAAATTATACTATGACAATTTTACTTATTAACTATTTTCTTATTGTCTTTTTCTCTTTGCGTTTTGTAGAAGATAATGCAATACACGAAACATCTTCCCTCCATTTTTAATGCCATAAAAAATATTTTAAATTATAGTATTCGAAACCATGACAACGAAATGACATTTACACGTTCCCGCCAAAATTTAACTATAAATTTTAATACTATTTCCTTTTTTATTAATAATATAATATTAATTTAATACACAGAAAATTAATATTTTAAATTATAATTAGTATCTAAATTATTGGGTTGGTTATTTCTAAATCTGTAAGTTTTAAAGTAATTTTTATGAAAATTTAAGATGACATCTGATGTTTACGCGAGTAGCTACTACACATTTGAAATAAAACTATTTTTATAGCTTTTAACGCGTTTGTATTTCATTTTTATTTTCATAATCTTTCCTGCAATTTATATGATAATTTATTAATACATGTTTCCATATTAGTAAATGACCAATGACCTACCGACCGTAAATGACCACAATGTATTTTGTTATATAAATCGTTTTCTTTTTTTACTTGCAATGAATTTGTATTAAAAATGTCGGTCCAAATTTAATAACTAATACTGTACCAGGTTTATAAAATGCCTGTACTGTAACAATGACTTGCACATGAAAATCTTTAGTCCTAACTCCTACCATAAATTAGAACTATGAAAATTGTTCGAAACGTCAAGAAATTAAAAAAGTGTGTGTGTACTTATGTACACGCGTTAGAAGTTATACTTTTTTGGCGTAACAAGATAAAAATCTTTTCAAAAAATTTATCTTTCGCCTTATTCTACGTTTGTAGAAAAAACGACATTAACAATAGAAAAAAGGTATTTAATACATTGAAAGTTTTATTATAAAGCATTATCTAGTTAAAGAACTAAAATGATGACTATAGCTAACTTCAGGGTGTCGGTATTTCGTGACGGTGTGCGCGCGCATCTTAAAAATTTACTCTCATAATTTTTCCCTAACGCGCCAAAAGAAGTATAACTTCAAAAATCAAATACAAAAGCAATAAAATGTGTAAAAATAGTTTTATTTCAAATATTTAAGATGTATAGATATTTAAGAATAATAATCACTGGTTGGCTTCTTATAATTTTAATATTATCACAGAGTGTACAATAAAATATGTGATATGTTGAATATGTTTTTAATTTATTCCTAAAATTGTTGTATTCGATTCTTTGTTTGCGTTTATTACACTGTGCGATGGCGGTTACAAATAATACTGCCAACTCTTAAATTCCTTGTGAATATAGTAAAATACAACTGCGTGCTTTACATAGAGCTGAACCAACTACATCTGATGTCGTCTGATCAACAATTACATTCACAAGTTGTGGTGTGTGACGTCACACAGACGGTCGGACATAACAACTATTGTCAAAACTATTTACAATATGTACGATGTAAGAAGAGTATATATTGAGACGTACACAAATAATTGCAGATAAGAGCTCGTTGATGATGATATCATTCTAACAATACATCGGTTGATAACTGCATTCAATTATATACTATAGTTTTTGCGTGGTGCACGTACAAACAGACAGACAAAAATGTTTGAGATTTTACAATACCTATAAATGGAAACTTATAAGTTATGATAGCATGTAAACAAGTATGATCATGTGCTACTAAGTCTAGCACAGTGATAATTGTCTGATGTACAGTGATTTAATCTATATATATATATATATATATATATATATATATATATATATACAGGGTGTCCCAAAATTCAACGATAAGCCGGCACCAGCAGGTGGACCTACATATGACTACTCGAGAACAAAAAAGAAAAAAATTCTACCTTGATTTTTTTTTTCATTACGACAAAAAAACCGATTTCTTTAAAAATCGTCATCTTTTATTATATTATTAAGTGCCATTGCTAAAATTTTACAAGTAATTCTGTGATTTTTTTTGTATTGGCAAGGTAAGTAGCACTACTATCGATCACAACCATTAAAAATTCCAGAATATCTATAGTTTTTACACAAAAATCAACCAAAACTATGTTTTTTCCATAAATTATGTAAGATTTTGACTTTCACCTCACTTTCACTCATCACAGTGAAAAAAAAAAGTATGGACACTACTGTGGCAAATAGTATTAAAAATTGGCGCAACTAACTACAATTCTAAAATGGTATAACATTCTAGGCAAACTAGCCACCAAAATATACTTAGGTGTACAATTTCAAAATAACAACCATATTTCGAAAATTGTTAGTGTTGATAGTAATCACTTTTACTATGTAGCCCAAATGTTTTTGTTGCAAGTTCTCAGAATTTGAATGAGACATGTGCGTAGTCCATAAGATAACATAAGTTAGACAGAGATAGAGAGATTATACGTTAGAGAGAGATAGATAGATGCTAATTGTTTAGTAACATTAATGCAGGTAGAGAAGTAATTAATGTCCTCAGCAGCACAGAGCAAGTCAGTACGCGACTTTGGATTGAATTAAGTGACCTGGCAATTGACCTGACTTGGCATTATTTTAGACTGTGATTTTGTGTTTTTTTAAAGAAGTTTTGCCTTATTTTCAAGTGTTTAGCATTAATTATGCCGCTACCTTATACAGCGTTAGAATACGCTAATATGCACCTAATTTATGGAGAATGCCGATGCAATGCTAACGCTGCTAGCAGATTATATCGAGCAAGGTACCCTACTCTTCAAAGGTATCCGGATTATCGCGTATTTATTAACGTGCATCAAGCATTTTCGGAGGGTCGTATACCATCTGACAGGAGAAACGCTGGAAGACCTAGATCGGAACACGATGAAGAAGTTCTCAATGAAATAGAAAGCGATACAACTACCTCTGTACGTGCCATACAAACAGCAACGGGAATTCCAAAAAGTACTGCACATAGAATTTTAAAACGTCACCAGCTTCATCCATATCATTACAGGCGCGTGCAGGCGTTATTACCGCGGGACTATCCACTGCGGGTCGCATTTTGCCGTGTAATGCTGCAAAAACACAGGGAAGATCCCCAATTCTTAGACAAAGTTTTAAGGTCGGATGAAACAACCTGCAAGAAAGATGGCTATTTAAATCTTCACAATCTTCATAGCTGGAACAATGAAAATCCGCACCTGGTGAGAGAAGACAAATCGCAATATCAATTTAAGGTTAACCTATGGACGGGCATAATAAATGGAAAAGTGATAGGACCCTTTGAGTTACAAGGAAACATAGATGGCAATAGCTATTTGAACTTCTTACAAAATGAGTTACCAGGAGTATTAGAAGACGTGCCCTTAAGTGATTTCCAAAACATGTGGTTTCAAAACGATGGTTGCCCAGCTCACTATGCCCGCCCTGTGCGAGAGTACTTAGACCAAGAGTACCCAGGGCGTTGGATCGGGCGACTTGGTCCTATCTTATGGCCACCCCGTTCACCCGATCTAAATCCCCTGGACTTTTTCTATTGGGGTTGTCTAAAGGCAAGAGTCTACTCAAAACCCATTGCAACCTTGGACGAGCTTCGCCAAAAAATAATTCAGGCTGTGGATCACATGAACAGAATCAGATATGCAAGAAAAATAAAACGTTCATTTTTAAGGCGATGTCGTGCCTGCATTACTGTCAATGGCAAACAATTCGAACGTTTATTGTAATTTTAATAATATAGTAAATTCTAATCTCTCTATATCTATCTCTGTCTAACTTATGTTATCTTATGGACTACGCACATGTCTCATTCAAATTCTGAGAACTTGCAACAAAAACATTTTGGCTACATAGTAGAAGTGATTACTATCAACACTAACAATTTTCGAAATATGGTTGTTATTTTGAAATAGTACACCTAAGTATATTTTTGTGGCTAGTTTGCCTAGAATGTTATACCATTTTAGAATTGTAATTAGTTGCGCCAATTTTTAATACTATTTGCCACAGTAGTGTCCATACTTTTTTTTTTCACTGTGATGAGTGAAAGTGAGCTGAAAGTCAAAATCTTACATAATTTATGAAAAAAACATAGTTTTGGTTGATTTTTGTGTAAAAACTATAGATATTCTGGAATTTTTAATGGTTGTGATCGATAGTAGTGCTACTTACCTTGCCAATACAAAAAAAAACACAGAATTACTTGTAAAGTTGTAGCAATGGCACTTAATAATATAATAAAAGATGACGATTTTTAAAGAAATCGGTTTTTTTATCGTAATGAAAAAAAAAATCAAGGTAGAATTTTTTTCTTTTTTGTTCTCGAGTAGTCATATGTAGGTCCACCTGCTGGTGCCGGCTTATCGTTGAATTTTGGGACACCCTGTACATATATATATATATATATATATATATAAAAGAAAGTGTGTTAGTTACAACACTTATAACTCGAGAACGGCTGGACCAATTTTTATGATTTTAATGTTTTTGCGTTTGTTGTCGTCGGGAATAGGATATAGGATATTAAAATATGATATTAATGAACAAAAAAAAAATTCAATACAAAACGCAAACACTTCCGTGCAGACTTAGAGTGCCTTAGTTTAATGTTACAGCTGTAAATAATGTCTTAATGCTTTATCGAAACAGGTTGCAAAGCTATCTTCAATATCTTTTGTAAAAATTCCTTGTGCATTAAATTCCCTGAGTATAGTATTGTCAATTGACATTGTCAATTAATCAAATAAGTGTTCTTGTCAAACCCTTCCCCACTTTCAAGCCTCAAGTGATAAATTGACGGCATCTTGTGTAGAAAATCCGTAACCCGCCGAGAGGCCGACCGCGTGAGGAAAGACCGACATCCTACCCGAGGGGGGGACGTCGGTCGAGGAGAGGGTACTCCTCAGGGGTATTCCGTCGGGCCAACCACTGACGTCAAGTCACTCTGCTCCGGTGGTCGGCCCAACGACGAAGGCGACGTCACGGGTGGGTTACGGGTGTGCGTGCTTACGCCCCTCTGTCGCCCCGGACGGAGTGGTGCGAGGAGTGCGCCGACCGTAACCCACCCCAAAAAAAAAAAGGACTTCGTTATTATCAAGTGGTTAAACTAACAATATCTTCGATTAAACGTTTTAGTACCTTTATGAAATGACTTCAATTAAAGGACTCATTTATTTTATTTGGGATAACAACAGTCGTTACAAATACATATAACATAGAATGAAAATTACTAATTAATAGGACCAATTACAGTTATCCACAGTTATGTACAATGTTTATAAAGAACAGACTTTCTTTTTAGATACAATACATTATAAATAATTAGAGAAAAAAAATCAGGTAGATACATAATAAACAATTCTATAATCTAATAAATGAATGTGCAACTACCCACACTACATCAAGATCTGCCTGCGCTTCTAGCGCTTGGTTAGAATATGTACTATTGAAGCATAATGGTAGGTAATTGGCATTATAATAAATTAGTTATACATTACGTATGCAGTACATTACGTATACATTACGTATACGTTACATATGCAGAATTATTTGTGCAGGTTATACTAATAAATATTATATAATTTACACCGAACATGGGCTGAATAACGTGAGTTTTATTTTATTTTAATATTATATACATTAAAAATAAATAATTGTACAATGAATATTGTTATTACAATGGTATTTATATATAATTAATAAAAACTAACGTTTTCACAGCTTATAATAAATTATTTAATATAGGTGTAGTTTGGTGTATCGATATTGGTAGGAAAAATAGTTTACCAATAATGAAATAAGTGTTACATTATAATTCAAACAAAATTCAGGAGAGGAGAGCATACACATTTTTTTTTAAATAAAATTAAATTGGAGTAGGTTAGATGGAAAAAACCATTTCACACAGGGTAGGTTACAGGGTTAGGCAACAAGCGAGAGCACGCCGTCGCAGTACTCCTTGACATGGAAAAGGCGTTCGACCGTGTTTGGCACTCTAGTCTACTGTTCAAGATATCAACGTCATTGACACTGCGTCGCACTGTAAAGGTGGTCTCCACTTTCCTTCACTCGCGGATCTTCAGAGTGGCGGTGAAGGAAGTCCTGTCCTCCTCCCGCTCAATCACATCTGGCGTTCCACAGGGCAGCTGCCTGTTGCCACTGTTGTACTCGCATTACACCGACAATATCCCAACCGCCGATGGCACTGACATCGCCCTCTATGCCAACGATGCGGCGTTTATCACTACCAGCATCAGGGCCTTCCATGCTGCAATTAAAATGCAGCGTACCTTAGACATTCTCCCAGAATGGCTGTCTAGATTGCGGCTGTCGGTGAATGTGTACACTTCCACCACTTGATTCGCCCTCGCGCCGCGTTGTCCAGTCCATTTCTCTTCACACAGTGATCGCCGCACCACGCTATTTGAGCAACTCGACAATTGCTTGGGACCTCAAAGTGCATCCACCACAAACCTAGTCTGACGGGCAAAGAACTAAGCTTGGCCCCACATGCGGGCACTCGCACCCTGTCACGCCTATCCCCCGGACAAACATCGGCTTTCGCGGGACCTCCATAAGTTCCCCGTCAAAAAATCACCCCGTTCTGAAAATCACGTCTGGGGTAGTATATTATACAGACCTTGTATCAACTCGAGAAAATTTCCGTGCGTTCAGGCGCTTCTGCCATACTTACTGTTGCAATCAATGTTAAGGCTCACATATAGGCCCCATGAGCGTTGCCATATCCGTGGTGCTGTACTGCTGCGCTTCACGTATCAGTACATCCTCTTATCTATTGGCCTATTAGCCAATTTTTCCTTCATGTCTCCCGCTTTGCATAGGAGGGAAGTGGAATTTTTTCAACTCCTCCTGTTTTTCTTTTCTAATTAAATTTGTTGCGGGTTCCAAGACAGTTAAAAGCGTTTCCCGGGACTTCCCGAGGGTCAAACCTCGGTGTCTTATATGGAGACCATTGTGGATCCTGACTTACAGGAGTTACAGTGGTGGGAATGTGTGGTGGGATTAGTCACAAAAAAAAAAAAGGTCCTCGTCATTATTTCTCCTTGACGAGGCACTTTCTCTCTCCCTCTCTCTCTTCCCCTCAACTTTGACCTTTCCGAACTCTTCATTACCTTCAACATCCCTTATTCCCACCCAGATTTTTGTTCTCGCATCAAAGCTTGCCCCCTGGAGGGTCTTAAACTTTTTTCTAGTGAATTAGAAGGCCGCAGGCCTTTCAAATAAATTGTATTTTGAACTACTAAATTGGCAGGCGACCGGTCATAAAACTATAGCCAATAACTTTTAACCAAACACAAATATGTATTTAATTAAAGATGAAAAACACGCACTAGTTTTTTTTTTAAATCATCCCTAAAGAAAGTAAAATATGATATTAAAGTTTGTATGGAAATGTGTCAATTTTAAAGAGGATCTCTCTTCAATAAATCCAAAAAAAAAGTTATATAAAAAATAAGTAAAGTATGTTTCAATGTTTTTAGAAAATATACCCCTACGGGGACTAAACTTGGGGTTATAGTTGTATAAAAATTGTTACTTTGGGAATTAGATCTATAGAAAAGTACATCGATGCTTAAGTATACAATTCATAAGGATGATTGACGTTAGGCAGGCGGCTGGTAATAAAGCTATTGCCAATCACTTTTGCAATATGTAGGAAGACGAGTATATATTGTATCTACCCCGAATGATTGGTAAATTATATAAAAAAATAAATAAACTTATATTTAGATAAAAAAAAAACATAAAATTAAGAATAATCAGTAAATAACTGATGTATTATTTTTTTACCTATTACTTATTTATTAATTTAAAATATTATCTTACTAATTAATTTTTGACCATTCACACAAGTATCCATATTTTAATATATCTACACGGGCGAAGCCGTGGGAAACAGCCAGTTTATTATATGTATAGATTTCCGTTACATATATTGCACGCCTCATGAGCGAAGCGTTGAGGTGATACTCTACTCTTGATATATTAAAAAGGACGTTTTAAAACTAAAAATGACTGTTTTCTCACACTGAACTTATCCATCCAGCCATCCATCAGCCCGTAAACGTCCACTGTTCGACATAGGCCTCCCCACGAGAATGCCGTATGCAACGGTCCTATGCCACCTATATCCAACGGTTTCCTGCGACCTTAATAATGTCATCAATCCACCTAGTGGGGGGTCGTCCTACGCTGCGTCGTCCGATTCGTGGTCGCCACTCGAGCACTTTTCTTCCCCAACGGTTGTCGGTTCGTTGAGCGATGTGGCCTGCCCATTGCCACATGCCTGCCCATTGCCACTTCAACGTGCTAATTCTTCGGGCTATATCGGTTACACCCGTTCTTCTACGGATTGCCGAATTCCGGACTTTATCACGTAGAGAAATAACGAGCATAGCCCTGAGTGTAACCCCCATAACACGCTAAGCGACTTTGAGCCTGCACTTATGGGATAATATTATCATGTTTATGTCAAGAAAAAACATTCGTTTAAACGTGGTTGATATTTTTAAAAAGCAATTATTTTGTTATCAATTTGCATTAGATAAAGTTGCAGGTGTTCAATAAGATAACAGTAGTACTTCTCAGTCTTAGATCTATGCATTGATAATTTTTATAACAAGTTCAATATAATTATTTATTTTATATTATTTATATCAATTCATAATAGAATAGAAAAGAAATATAGAAATTTCAGAACATCTTTCTGCTGAATATAGAAATGCAAGATATAAAAAACTTGCATTTGATGTTTGATGTATATTATTTGAACATCAAATGCAATCTGCCTTAACAATAGTAAGGTAGACGGTGAACCATTTTTTTTTTGGTGCGGTGGACTATGGACGTGGTCTGGGCCAAGTCGGTCCGGGGTGACGGAAGAGGCGGCGCGTGACCCCATAGACCCACCATGCAACTCTCCTCTTTTCGCCGTGCAACGGGCCACCGGTACCCGATCTTTGTCTCCGATGGCCCGTCCGGCAGGTAGACTGTGACCCTAAAAACACAGATTTTGTCAACTACGACTTTGTGACAATAAAAAAACAATGAATATTTGTTGCAAGTGTAAAAAGTACGAGTATGTATGTGGAAAGTGTACGCATAAA
Organism: Lymantria monacha; assembly: GCA_905163515.2. Classification (NCBI taxonomy): domain Eukaryota; kingdom Metazoa; phylum Arthropoda; class Insecta; order Lepidoptera; family Erebidae; genus Lymantria; species Lymantria monacha. Next base: position 11,020,311 of record LR991104.1, on the reverse strand, counting down.
AAAAATTACCAGTTTTATTTGCAAAAAATGTGCAGACGATGATACGTATTTTTTTTTGTTTTCTCTTTTTTATTGCTTATGGTGGCGAACGGACAGGCAGCACAACTGATGGTAAGTGTCACTGCCGCCCATGGACCTTTGCAATACCAAGGGTATAGCTTAGGCCGCTGTATACCAATAAAAACCCCAAACACGTCCAATGAAGCTTCCGGCTCTTTTGCTCACCGAACGAAGCGCAATAGCACATTGCCATTATTCAAACGTCGATCTTCTGCGAGAGTGTGGTACTACCCCGGACGAACCGGCCCGTGACTGTGTGTGCCTTCTCAAAACGAAATAATGCTATTTTTGCCACGCTAGATTGATGGCTTGATGCCTTGATGGTCAGAGTTGTATTGTTAAAGTTTTCTAGGTTATCCTTGGCTTTTGAAACGTTGATCACTCGGCTGATTTTTTAGATTACTACGGCAATTATGACATAGTAATTAAGTGAAAGTCTTAAAAACCAGCTCATAAAAATCAAAAATTATCGGCAGTTCATGAAAACTCATGATAGGACTTGGCAGTATATTATTTTATTCTATGATAGGCACTGTGATTATTAACATTTTTTAAATATTTATTCATAAGTGTGTCATGTAGCATTCTACCGAGTGGATCACGTCATCCTGCTACAGAAATTGCAATCGTTGGATATTCATGGGGATTTGTTGCGATGGTTAGAGTCTTATTTTTTTAATCGCTCACAAGCAGTTGTACTAGGTGGTTTTAGGTCAGATTATATTCAGATTCCCTCGGACGTGCCCCAGGGATCGCACCTTGGTCCATTACTCTATAATGCATATATATATATGACATATATAAGTGTTTCCATAGAACAAACCACTTAATATATGCCGATGATAAAAAAGTATTCTTGAAAATTAATGAAATCGGTGACTGTTTGATACTTCAAAATAATTTGGATAATTTACACAGTTATTATACAAAAAATAAAATCTCCATAAATATTTCTGAATGTCAATGTATAATCCTAAATATCCTTCCTTCGTTAACTTTTGTCAACAATAGACGTGTGTTACTTCGCTTGCGAAATTATATCAGTTATAGCAAATTGGATCTTATAGTAGTGTAGTAAATCGCATAATTCGGTGAAAGTTTTGCCAACTAAAATTACTGACGGTAAACATATTTTTCAAGTGCAACGAAATTGTACAGTATATTAAAAGAAAATACATAAATTGAGATGTTGCGATCTCCGACAGAAGAAAGGAAAGCGTCTTCACATCCAGATCTTACTAGATCCGAATCTCTGACAGTATCTCGGAAACGTAAAAACAACCCAGGCCTAGAAGAAATCTCTAATTTTAAAAAGCAGATATTGGATCTCATAACGCAGATGAATAAGAAACAAGATAAAAGATTGGATGATATAACCGGAGCCATAGAAGAGGTGAAGCTTCAAAATATGGAGACTCTAAAAACTCAAGATAATCTGGGTAAGATCTATGAGCAATCAATGACAATGCATATGGAGACTAAAGCTGAACTTGATAAATTATCTAACGATCACAAGTCTGCCATGCTAAAAATACAATTTCTTGAGGAACAACTTGAAGAAATACAGATAAACCATCGTACTAAATGTATAGAGATAATTAACATTCCAGAAAGTGAATCAGAAGATTTAGAAAATGTTATTAAAAAATTGCACGTATCTCTTGGTATTGACCATAAACCGGAAACTATTATGAATATACATAGAAACAAAGGTTCTAAAGTTAAAGCCATCGTAGTTGAATATCAATCCCAATATCTTAGGAACAAAACTCTGCAGGCCATTAAGACATACAATACAATAAGGACAACAAGTCAATGAAACTGAGTACTACTAGTACTACACTAGTACATTAGGATTTAAAAAAGAGCATACACCAATATTTATAAATGAGCTTTTAACGCCCAAAGCAAGGCATATATACTATCGAGCTAGAATGATGGTTAAAGACCATCAACTGTTGTACAGTTGGATTACAAATGGTAGAGTTTTAGTCAAGAAATCAGTTGGGGACTCTGCCTTGCATATAAAGTCTGTCTTAGATCTGGAGAAATTCGAAATAGATATGGATATCCCTGCATGACTTATTAAGCCATGGACTGGTCTACACTTATGCTCACATTTAATTGCAAGATCCCCTTTATTCCAGTTTATAGTGTATGGGGAATCAGGCGATGCGGTAAGACCAGGGATAGTAGTTAATTTTTGTTTTTTATTATGCTATTTTTTGTTTACTCTTCATGCATGCTGTACTAGTTTTATAATTGAGTTTAACGCAACTGCCTATTTTAAACACTTAAAACGCTGGACCAGTCATTCCTTATTATACACGAAGTCATTAATAATGTCAAATTCAGTAGTACATATATATAATTTCAGATATCATTCAGACCAATTATGTTCGACGGGGCAATATATATTATCACATATAATAAATTTATATAAATGGCTATATTTTAACTCCTTAATACATATAAACTTATCCATAGAATCAAAGTATGTCGCCTGTATTGTTCAATTTTACCATTTTTCTTTGTATGACATGTATAATCATGACTGAATTACAAAACTTTCTCAAAGACATTGATAGCAAAATCAATGTCGGTAATTCGGTATTTGAAGAACCGGAACGATGCAGGCAACATATTTCTATCTCTGAGTCTACCTATAATGTAGTCATACAAAATATTAGAAGTTTAAATCATAATTTTGAAGATTTTATGATTTTGTTAGATAGATTAAAGATGAATGAGGATACGATAATTTTGACTGAATGTTGGCTTTCAAAAGTTGATAAATTGCCCCAAATACCAAATTTCTACTCATATTACACATTGCAAAATTTTAACCAAAACGATGGCGTAGTTATCTATGTTAAAAAAAATCTTCAAGTTAAAGTTTATGAACCAACTAACGTTAAAGAAGTTAACTGTCTAGTAATCACACATAAAATGGATTATGCATTTATCTGTCTTTATAGACCTCCATCATTTGTGAATTTAGACTTATTTCTAGATTCAATTAACAACGTTCTGAACAACTTAAAAGTATTCCAGCAGGTTTTTTTGATAGGAGATATAAATATCGATATCGGAAATGCAAACAATGAATATAGGAATTCAGATTATATGAACTTACTCGCTTCATATGGTCTCTTACCTTCACATATTTTACCTACGCGGATCTAATTGTTTAGACCACTGTTTTTTGAAAGTTAAACATCCTAGTACTACCATTGTTTGTAATACTACAGTAACAGATCATTCTACTATTATTTTTTCATTAAATTTGGGTAACCACAAAGATAAGGTAAATCATAAAGTATTTAAAAGAATTGACTACGTTCCTGTAATTGATGAAATATCTAATATCGACTGAGCAACCTTACTTAATGGAAGCGATACGAACACAGCCACAGTTATTTTTATCTCCACCCTTAGACGTACCGTAGCGAAATTTACTAAGTTAATTAAAGTTTCTCGTAATAAAAGAAATATTAAACCTTGGGTAACTGAAGGACTATTAAGGTGTATTAGAAGTAGAGATAGGCTACATCAAAAACTAAGAAATGATCCTAAAAACGCAATACTCAAAATCACCTATTTACGCTATAGAAACACCTGCAATAGAATATTGAAAAATTTTAAAAATAGATACTATAGATCAGAAATGAATAAAAATAGATTTAAAAAAACAATGGAGTTGTATTAAAACCTTGTGTCATATAGATAAAAATAATGAATCTAGTCATGAATTGTTACGTTTAAAACCCTCGCCCTCGGATTCCATTAATACAGTTGATAATTACTTTGTTAACATTGGCAATAAATTGGCTAACAAGGTAAATGAGAGAAGGAGAAATTATAAATACCAAAATAGGAAAGAATTTAATATAATAGATACACCAAACTCATTCGTACTGCTACCGACAGATGAATCGGAGGTAGGCATGATAATAAAAAAAATAAAAAACACATCCAGTACAGGTTGGGAAGAAATTCCCTCTACTATTTTTAAAATGGGTAGTAATACTTAAGTCACTCCAATAACAATCATTTGTAATATGTGTTTTGAACAGGGCTGTTTTCCAAATTCTCTCAAGAAGTCTTTAGTTATACCAATACACAAATCAGGACACAGAGACAATATATCAAATTATAGACCTATTTCACTTTTGCCAACACTATCAAAAATTTTGGAAAAACTTATAAACATAAGATTAAAAACATACTTAGAAAAATATAACATATTATCCAAAAATCAATTTGGCTTCCGTCATAAAATTTCCACGTCGGATGCAGTACAAACGTTAATTAATTTAGTAGTGACTAGCTTAGATAACAATAAAAAATGTCTAGCCATATTTTTGGACCTTGCAAAAGCCTTTGATACTGTGTCCATTCCATTATTATTAAAAAAGTTAAACAAGATTGGCATAAGAGGGATACAACATAAGCTTTTTGCAGACTATTTATCTAATAGACATCAAATTACAAAAATAAACTCCATTACGAGTGACGCAGCTAAAATTGAATATGGTGTACCACAAGGTAGCATATTGGGCCCTACACTGTTCTTAATCTATGTTAATGATATGTGCAACCTTAATCTTATACATGGTAATATTGTGAGCTTTGCAGATGATACAGCCATTATTTTTTCTGGTGACTCTTGGCTTGACACGAGTCTCAAAGCTGAAGACGGCTTTAAGATGGTAATAAAGTGGTTAGAAAATAATTGCCTTACACTCAATATCCTTAAAACCAAATATATAACCTTTAGTATGAGAAATAGCGGTCAGCCACCGCCTTCTACAGTTCGAATTAAAGGCTATTATTGTGATGACCAGATCCCCTGTACTTGTTCTGAGATAGCTTCTACCACTGACATAAAATATTCAGGCATACACATAGATTATAATATTCTATTGCAGGTGTTTCTATAGCGTAAATAGGTGATTTTGAGTATTGCGTTTTTAGGATCATTTCTTAGTTTTTTATGTAGCCTATCTCTACTTCTAATACACCTTAATAGTCCTTCAGTTACCCAAGGTTTAATATTTCTTTTATTACGAGAAACTTTAATTAACTTAGTAAATTTCGCTACGGTACGTCTAAGGGTAGAGATAAAAATATCTGTGGCTGTGTTCGGATCGCTTCCATTAAGTAAGGTTGCTCAGTCGATATTAGATATTTCATCAATTACAGGAACGTAGTCAATTCTTTTAAATACTTTATGATTTACCTTATCTTTGTGGTTACCCAAATTTAATGAAAAAATAATAGTAGAATGATCTGTTACTGTAGTATTACAAACAATGGTAGTACTAGGATGTTTAACTTTCAAAAAACAGTGGTCTAAACAATTAGATCCGCGTAGGTAAAATATGTGAAGGTAAGAGACCATATGAAGCGAGTAAGTTCATATAATCTGAATTTCTATATTCATTGTTTGCATTTCCGATATCGATATTTATATCTCCTATCAAAAAAACCTGCTGGAATACTTTTAAGTTGTTCAGAACGTTGTTAATTGAATCTAGAAATAAGTCTAAATTCACAAATGATGGAGGTCTATAAAGACAGATAAATGCATAATCCATTTTATGTGTGATTACTAGACAGTTAACTTCTTTAACGTTAGTTGGTTCATAAACTTTAACTTGAAGATTTTTTTTAACATAGATAACTACGCCATCGTTTTGGTTAAAATTTTGCAATGTGTAATATGAGTAGAAATTTGGTATTTGGGGCAATTTATCAACTTTTGAAAGCCAACATTCAGTCAAAATTATCGTATCCTCATTCATCTTTAATCTATCTAACAAAATCATAAAATCTTCAAAATTATGATTTAAACTTCTAATATTTTGTATGACTACATTATAGGTAGACTCAGAGATAGAAATATGTTGCCTGCATCGTTCCGGTTCTTCAAATACCGAATTACCGACATTGATTTTGCTATCAATGTCTTTGAGAAAGTTTTGTAATTCAGTCATGATTATACATGTCATACAAAGAAAAATGGTAAAATTGAACAATACAGGCGACATACTTTGATTCTATGGATAAGTTTATATGTATTAAGGAGTTAAAATATAGCCATTTATATAAATTTATTATATGTGATAATATATATTGCCCCGTCGAACATAATTGGTCTGAATGATATCTGAAATTATATATATGTACTACTGAATTTGACATTATTAATGACTTCGTGTATAATAAGGAATGACTGGTCCAGCGTTTTAAGTGTTTAAAATAGGCAGTTGCGTTAAACTCAATTATAAAACTAGTACAGCATGCATGAAGAGTAAACAAAAAATAGCATAATAAAAAACAAAAATTAACTACTATCCCTGGTCTTACCGCATCGCCTGATTCCCCATACACTATAAACTGGAATAAAGGGGATCTTGCAATTAAATGTGAGCATAAGTGTAGACCAGTCCATGGCTTAATAAGTCATGCAGGGATATCCATATCTATTTCGAATTTCTCCAGATCTAAGACAGACTTTATATGCAAGGCAGAGTCCCCAACTGATTTCTTGACTAAAACTCTACCATTTGTAATCCAACTGTACAACAGTTGATGGTCTTTATCCATCATTCTAGCTCGATAGTATATATGCCTTGCTTTGGGCGTTAAAAGCTCATTTATAAATATTGGTGTATGCTCTTTTTTAAATCCTAATGTACTAGTGTAGTACTAGTAGTACTCAGTTTCATTGACTTGTTGTCCTTATTGTATTGTATGTCTTAATGGCCTGCAGAGTTTTGTTCCTAAGATATTGGGATTGATATTCAACTACGATGGCTTTAACTTTAGAACCTTTGTTTCTATGTATATTCATAATAGTTTCCGGTTTATGGTCAATACCAAGAGATACGTGCAATTTTTTAATAACACTTTCTAAATCTTCTGATTCACTTTCTGGAATGTTAATTATCTCTATACATTTAGTACGATGGTTTATCTGTATTTCTTCAAGTTGTTCCTCAAGAAATTATATTTTTAGCATGGCAGACTTGTGATCGTTAGATAATTTATCAAGTTCAGCTTTAGTCTCCATATGCATTGTCATTGATTGCTCATAGATCTTACCCAGATTATCTTGAGTTTTTAGAGTCTCCATATTTTGAAGCTTCACCTCTTCTATGGCTCCGGTTATATCATCCAATCTTTTATCTTGTTTCTTATTCATCTGCGTTATGAGATCCAATATCTGCTTTTTAAAATCAGAGATTTCTTCTAGGCCTGGGTTGTTTTTACGTTTCCGAGATACTGTCAGAGATTCGGATCTAGTAAGATCTGGATGTGAAGACGCTTTCCTTTCTTCTGTCGGAGATCGCAACATCTCAATTTATGTATTTTCTTTTAATATACTGTACAATTTCGTTGCACTTGAAAAATATGTTTACCGTCAGTAATTTTAGTTGGCAAAACTTTCACCGAATTATGCGATTTACTACACTACTATAAGATCCAATTTGCTATAACTGATATAATTTCGCAAGCGAAGTAACACACGTCTATTGTTGACAAAAGTTGACGAAGGAAGGATACTTAGGATTATACATTGACATTCAGAAATATTTATGGAGATTTTATTTTTTGTATAATAACTGTGTAAATTATCCAAATTATTTTGAAGTATCAAACAGTCACCGATTTCATTAATTTTCAAGAATACTTTTTTATCATCGGCATATATTAAGTGGTTTGTTCTATGGAAACACTTATATATGTCATATATATATATGCATTATAGAGTAATGGACCAAGGTGCGATCCCTGGGGCACGTCCGAGGGAATCTGAATATAATCTGACCTAAAACCACCTAGTACAACTGCTTGTGAGCGATTAAAAAGATAAGACTCTAACCATCGCAACAAATCCCCGTGAATATCCAACGATTGCAATTTCTGTAGCAGGATGACGTGATCCACTCGGTAGAATGCTACATGACACACTTATGAATAAATATTTAAAAAATGTTAATAATCACAGTGCCTATCATAGAATAAAATAATATACTGCCAAGTCCTATCATGAGTTTTCATGAACTGCCGATAATTTTTGATTTTTATGAGCTGGTTTTTAAGACTTTCACTTAATTACTATGTCATAATTGCCGTAGTAATCTAAAAAATCAGCCGAGTGATCAACGTTTCAAAAGCCAAGGATAACCTAGAAAACTTTAACAATACAACTCTGACCATCAAGGCATCAAGCCATCAATCTAGCGTGGCAAAAATAGCATTATTTCGTTTTGAGAAGGCACACACAGTCACGGGCCGGTTCGTCCGGGGTAGTACCACACTCTCGCAGAAGATCGACGTTTGAATAATGGCAATGTGCTATTGCGCTTCGTTCGGTGAGCAAAAGAGCCGGAAGCTTCATTGGACGTGTTTGGGGTTTTTATTGGTATACAGCGGCCTAAGCTATACCCTTGGTATTGCAAAGGTCCATGGGCGGCAGTGACACTTACCATCAGTTGTGCTGCCTGTCCGTTCGCCACCATAAGCAATAAAAAAGAGAAAACAAAAAAAAATACGTATCATCGTCTGCACATTTTTTGCAAATAAAACTGGTAATTTTTTTTATGCGTACACTTTCCACATACATACTCGTACTTTTTACACTTGCAACAAATATTCATTGTTTTTTTATTGTCACAAAGTCGTAGTTGACAAAATCTGTGTTTTTAGGGTCACAGTCTACCTGCCGGACGGGCCATCGGAGACAAAGATCGGGTACCGGTGGCCCGTTGCACGGCGAAAAGAGGAGAGTTGCATGGTGGGTCTATGGGGTCACGCGCCGCCTCTTCCGTCACCCCGGACCGACTTGGCCCAGACCACGTCCATAGTCCACCGCACCAAAAAAAAAATGGTTCACCGTCTACCTTACTATTGTTAAGGCAGATTGCATTTGATGTTCAAATAATATACATCAAACATCAAATGCAAGTTTTTTATATCTTGCATTTCTATATTCAGCAGAAAGATGTTCTGAATTTTCTATATTTCTTTTCTATTCTATTATGAATTGATGTAAATAATATAAAATAAATAATTATATTGAACTTGTTATAAAAATTATCAATGCATAGATCTAAGACTGAGAAGTACTACTGTTATCTTATTGAGCACCTGCAACTTTATCTAATGCAAATTGATAACAAAATAATTGCTTTTTAAAAATATCAACCACGTTTAAACGAATGTTTTTTCTTGACATAAACATGATAATATTATCCCATAAGTGCAGGCTCAAAGTCGCTTAGCGTGCTATGGGGGCTACACTCAGGGCTATGCTCGTTATTTCTCTACGTGATAAAGTCCGGCATTCGGCAATCCGTAGAAGAACGGGTGTAACCGATATAGCCCGAAGAATTAGCACGTTGAAGTGGCAATGGGCAGGCCACATCGCTCAACGAACCGACAACCGTTGGGGAAGAAAAGTGCTCGTGTGGCGACCACGAATCGGACGACGCAGCGTAGGATGACCCCGCACTAGGTGGATTGATGACATTATTAAGGTCGCAGGAAACCGTTGGATATAGGTGGCATAAGACCGTTGCAAACGGCATTCTCGTGGGGAGGCCTATGTCGAACAGTGGACGTTTACGGGCTGATGGATGGCTGGATGGATAAGTTCAGTGTGAGAAAACAGTCATTTTTAGTTTTAAAACGTCCTTTTTAATATATCAAGAGTAGAGTATCACCTCAACGCTTCGCTCATGAGGCGTGCAATATATGTAACGGAAATCTATACATATAATAAACTGGCTGTTTCCCACGGCTTCGCCCGTGTAGATATATTAAAATATGGATACTTGTGTGAATGGTCAAAAATTAATTAGTAAGATAATATTTTAAATTAATAAATAAGTAATAGGTAAAAAAATAATACATCAGTTATTTACTGATTATTCTTAATTTTATGTTTTTTTTTTATCTAAATATAAGTTTATTTATTTTTTTATATAATTTACCAATCATTCGGGGTAGATACAATATATACTCGTCTTCCTACATATTGCAAAAGTGATTGGCAATAGCTTTATTACCAGCCGCCTGCCTAACGTCAATCATCCTTATGAATTGTATACTTAAGCATCGATGTACTTTTCTATAGATCTAATTCCCAAAGTAACAATTTTTATACAACTATAACCCCAAGTTTAGTCCCCGTAGGGGTGTATTTTCTAAAAACATTGAAACATACTTTACTTATTTTTTATATAACTTTTTTTTTGGATTTATTGAAGAGAGATCCTCTTTAAAATTGACACATTTCCATACAAACTTTAATATCATATTTTACTTTCTTTAGGGATGATTTAAAAAAAAAACTAGTGCGTGTTTTTCATCTTTAATTAAATACATATTTGTGTTTGGTTAAAAGTTATTGGCTATAGTTTTATGACCGGTCGCCTGCCAGACGTCAACCCTCCTTGGGAACGTAATTGTTGACTAAACGGCATCAGAGGGGGTTGGCCTAGGTATTTGTAAAGCTGGCCACCGAAGACAAAGATCGAGTACCGGTGGCCCGCTCGCATGGAGAAGAGAGAAGTTTGCATGGTGGGTCTATGGGGTCACACGCCGCCTCTTCCGTCACCCCGGACCGATTTGGCGGGACGAGTATTCGTACCCGGGGGTAGTATTTGTAGCTGCTACCATACAGTGTTGTATTGTATATGTGAATTATATTATATATTGGTTCAAAATACAATTTATTTGAAAGGCCTGCGGCCTTCTAATTCACTAGAAAAAAGTTTAAGACCCTCCAGGGGGCAAGCTTTGAGGCGAGAACAAAAATCTGGGTGGGAATAAGGGATGTTGAAGGCAATGAAGAGTTCGGAAAGGTCAAAGTTGAGGGGAAGAGAGAGAGGGAGAGAGAAAGTGCCTCGTCAAGGAGAAATAATGACGAGGAACTTTTTTTTTTTTGTGACTAATCCCACCACACATTCCCACCACTGTAACTCCTGTAAGTCAGGATCCACAATGGTCTCCATATAAGACACCGAGGTTTGACCCTCGGGAAGTCCCGGGAAACGCTTTTAACTGTCTTGGAACCCGCAACAAATTTAATTAGAAAAGAAAAACAGGAGGAGTTGAAAAAATTCCACTTCCCTCCTATGCAAAGCGGGCGACATGAAGCAAAAATTGGCTAATAGGCCAATAGATAAGAGGATGTACTGATACGTGAAGCGCAGCAGTACAGCACCACGGATATGGAAACGCTCATGGGGCCTATATACGAGCCTTAACATTGATTGCAACAGTAGGTATGGCAAAAGCGCCTGAACGCACGAAAATTTTCTCGAGTTGATACAAGGTCTGTATAATATACTACCCCAGACGTGATTTTCAGAACGGGATGATTTTTTGACGGGGAACTTATGGAGGTCCCGCAGAAGCCGATGTTTGTCCGGGGGATAGGCGTGACAGGGTGCGAGTGCTCGCATGTGGGGCTAAGCTTAGTTCTTTGCCCGTCAGACTAGGTTTGTGGTGGATGCACTTTGAGGTCCCAAGCAATTGTCGAGTTGCTCAAATAGCGTGGTGCGGCGATCACTGTGTGAAGAGAGATGGACTGGACAACGCGGCGCGAGGGCGAATCAAGTGGTGGAAGTGTACACATTCACCGACAGCCGCAATCTAGACAGCCATTCTGGGAGAATGTCTAAGGTACGCTGCATTTTAATTGCAGCATGGAAGGCCCTGATGCTGGTAGTGATAAACGCCGCATCGTTGGCATAGAGGGCGATGTCAGTGCCATCGGCGGTTGGGATATTGTCGGTGTAATGCGAGTACAACAGTGGCGACAGGCAGCTGCTCTGTGGAACGCCAGATGTGATTGAGCGGGAGGAGGACAGGACTTCCTTCACCGCCACTCTGAAGATCTGTGAGTGAAGGAAAGTGGAGACCACCTTTACAGTGCGACGCAGTGTCAATGACGTTGATATCTTGAACAGTAGACTAGAGTGCCAAATACGGTCGAACGCCTTTTCCATGTCAAGGAGTACTGCGACGGCGTGCTCTCCCTTGTTGCCTAACCCTGTAACCTACACTGTGTGAAATGGTTTTTTCCATCTAACCTACTCCAATTTAATTTAATTTAAAAAAAAATGTGTATGCTCTCCTCTCCTGAATTTTGTTTGAATTATAATGTAACACTTATTTCATTATTGGTAAACTATTTTTCCTACCATTATCGATACACCAAACTACACCTATATTAAATAATTTATTATAAGCTGTGAAAACGTTAGTTTTTATTAATTATATATAAATACCATTGTAATAACAATATTCATTGTACAATTATTTATTTTTAATGTATATAATATTAAAATAAAATAAAACTCACGTTATTCAGCCCATGTTCGGTGTAAATTATATAATGTGACAACATAATATGCCATTTATTAAAATAAATCAAGAAAACGCTGTCTTAAATGTTAAATATATTTCTTATCCAAGTTTACAAGTCACATCTGGACTGATACTATAAGGATCTTGTAGCAACTTGAGAAAATTTCCGTGCGTTTAGGCGTTTCTGCTATACCTACTACTGCAATCAACTTTAAGCTCACATATAGGACCCGTTCAGTTATCCCGTATCCGTGGTGTCGTACTGCTGCGCTTATCGTGGCTGTACAACCCTTTACTTATGGGCTGTCTAGTCAATATTGCTTTCTGTCTCCCTCTTTGCCTGGGAGGGAAGTGGAATCACTCTTTTCCAACTCCTCCTCTTTAACTTTTCTAATTAAATTTGTTGCGGGTTCCAAGACAATTAAAATCTTCTCCCAGAACTGCCTGAGGGTCAAACCTCGGCGTCATTTATGGTGACCATTGTGGATACTGGCTTATAAGAGTTACAATGGTGGGAATGTGTAATGAGATTAGTCCTATAAAAAATATTTCTTATCCAATGTATTTTAGCAAAAAGTTTATTATTCTTAACATTTAATAGTTAAGAATAAGAATTGATTTTTTTAAGAATGAATGAATTAATCATTTATATATCCGTGTGGCGACGGAGTAAGAGTACAATTCACCACCCTCTATCTTACCTGTGGGTGATCGTAAGAGACGACTACGGGATAAAATTATGCATATAACATCTATGCAAGAGAAGGAAACCTCGAAACAAAACCCTATACCAACACGTTTGACCAGCGTGGCATAGTAGGTCAAATTTCCTCCCATTATGGAGGAGGGTCGAGCCCAACAGTGGGACATATATGAGCTGAGATGATGATGATGAATTTATATTACTGTTTTTAGATATTAATTTTTAGAAATACAATTGTCACTTCTTACTTGTCTGTAGGAGTCGTAAAAAATTGGGTGAGACTCTCACTAGAAGAGTGAGCAATAGCTCTTCTAGGAAACTTTATAACATCTACTACTGAGCTCTCAGAATGCGCCTGCCAAGGGTGGTGATTTTGGCATTGAACCCAAACAATATGGATGATCTTGGGAGTCACTTCGAGGTAGTACCATACTCTCGCGGAAGATCGACGTCTGAGCAATGGCAATGTGCTGTTGCGCTTCGTTCGATGAGCAAAAGAGCTTGAAGCCCTATTGGGTGGGTTTGGGGATTGTATTGGTAAGCAGCGGCTTAGGTTTATCCTTAGTATTGCAAAGGTCCATGGGTAGCAGTAACACTCAACATGAGGTGTGCTTGCTTGTTTGCCACCATAAGCAATAAAAAAAGCCGTTGGAGCGGATGCCATAGGACCTTTCTGAGTGACATTCTCGTGGGGAGGCCTATTTCCAACAGTAGACAGCTACGGGCTGGTCAAGTCAAAACAGCATAGTATAAGTACGTTAATTTTCTCTCCTATTGTTTTCGACGATCGTTGTAAAGTTTTTAGCTGTGCGGTAGCGGATACGAATACTACCAACCCTTACTTTACTCGTGGATGTCGTAAAAGACGACTAAGAGCCTTATAACGACCTAGGCCAACTGCATCTGATGCCATTTAGTCAACAATTACATTCCCAAGGAGGGTTGACGTCTGGCAGGCGTCCGGACATAAAACTATTGCCAAAAACTTTTCCTACTATGAAAGAAGAGTACCTACATATTTTATCGACCCCAAGTAATTGGGATAAGAGTAGGAGAATGATGATTGTGGAGAAGTTTTAAGCCCAACAGTGGGACGTATTTGAGCTGAGATTATGATAAATCAATAGAACAAACCTGAAGTATCTGGCACACGTATCCGTGGAAGAAATATTGGTCAGTTGGAATAAACAATATTTCATTACATAAGCGCTAATGTCATTATTCAAGGTCAGTCTATATATTCGGAAATTTTTATAGTGTGTGAGTCAATGTGTTGATAACTATTCGTTTAAGGTGTGGTCCCATTGATACGAATATCTATCACCTTTTTAACCGACTTCAAAAAGGAGGAGGTTCTATGTTTCATTGTATGTAATTTTTATTTATGTATGTTCAGCGATATTTTTGTCAATTGTGGGCCGATTTTCAAAATGCTTTTTTCTTTCTAAAGGGTATACTTCAGAGGTGGTCCCATTGTCACCAAATCACGATCTGATGATGGGAAGTCATGGAAATCGAGGGCAACCCTCAAATTTTATAGGCACATATTACGTGTCTCATATATTTTCAAAAGCTCTTCAAATATCTGCATCTGGCAGTGATAAACTCATTTAGGTGAGCTGATGATGGAAGGTATATCTCCTTAACGGTTAGGAGTTGGAGGATAATTCTTTCAATATCATACGCACGAATAGACATTTAGCTGTATTCTTTCAAGTTAACTTCCAAGGTGGTCCCATTGTCATCAAATCATGATCTGATGATGGGAATTCTTGGAAATCGAGGGCAAACCTTAAATTTTATAGGCACATATTACGTGTCTCATGTATTTTTCAAAGCTATTCAAATATTTGCATCTGGCAGTGAACATTTCATTAAGGTGAGCTGATGATGGAAGGTACATCTCCTTAGCGGTTAGGAGTTGGAGGATAATTCTTTCAATATCATACACACGCATAGACCTTTAGCTGTATTCTTTCAAGTTAACTCCCGAGGTGATTTCATTGTCACCAAATCATGATCTGATTATGTGAATTCATAGAAATCGAGGGTAACTATCAAATTTTATAGGCACATATGTGCCTATAAAATTACGTGTCTCATATATTTTCCAAAGCTGTTCAAATATTTGCATCTGGCGATGATAATCTCATTTAGGTGAGCTGGTGATGGAAGGTACATCTCCTTAGCGCTTAAGAGTTGGAGGAAAATTTTTTCAATATCATATGCACGCATAGACCTTTAGTTGTATTCTTTCAAGTTAATCACGTAACCTGATAATGTAAGCTACTACTCTATAACGATTAGGAGTTAGGTAATTCTTTATGTTGGCGATATAGTAATCTTTGTTACGTAGGTAGAAAATAACATACTAAGCTAGAAGGATGATGATGATGATGACCTTTTTCAATTCACCTTTCTCATAGTCGAACTGTTGTAAATATGTATCATCATCTGGACTTAGCTTCTCTCATATTTTGTAAAGTACCCTGAAGTTTATATACCGTAACCGCCCAACGGAAGATTAGCGGAAGCATTTTCCGTTCATTATCCCGTAACCTTTCGTTGCCTGATATATGGTTGACACACGCACTATGGTAACTAACTCGTCACTGTCGTTCACTTTTGTGGCAATAGTGTCGTCATTAAATTTTATAAAAACCAAATCAGGTAACTAGCCTGTTTCAATTTGGTCACAACGAAGGGGAAGCCTACAAGTTTGGATATTATCCCTATTGCCCGCTTACCAAGCCATTAATAACAGAGATATTGCATTTTACCATGACTCTGAAGCCTATTTCTAGTTTTAACAATTGCATCAAACCGTCTCAATTATTTACATCACTTGAATGTTGGTAGTATCTCATACCTAAGTTGCTGCCTCACGTGACGCATCAATAGCACATATGGTGTATACGCGAATTGATTGAAACAGTGAAATTTAAACCATCGGCAACGAGACACAGCATTTCATTTCCATTTTTTCGAAATACGTTCTTATTTTTTTATTTTGATTCCCTACTTCTATTCTTCCTCGTGCCACGTGCATTTTAGTCGATCTACTCATAGTGCTATATTTAATAAATAATTTAATTTATATGAACTAGTTAAAATTATTACTTAACTGCGATTATTTACACTAAAAATTCAAAAATAATTAAACATTTAAAAAAAAATGTAAACCGACTTCAAAATAAGATCAGCCAAAAACCATACTTAAAACACTAAAAACCGAAAAATAAGATGAACTATTTAATTCTTGTCTAATTCTAATTATGTATTATTTTTTATAAAATATAATTACAATGTATGCTAGAAATCCACTAACACGATTTGAAGTCGGTGCCAAGCTTAAATTAACAAAAAAACAATAAATTTAATTATATACACACAGGGTGAAAAATTAATAAAATCAAAATATTAAAGGAAATAAGAATTAAAAGATGTATTCAGAACACTATAACACCACAAATTTAATACTATTTGACACAACCGTGAACGACGTCTGCCCGTATGTATTAAATGGCGTAACCGCTTGCGCGTTCAAATCACTTCAGTCACAAGCGCGGCGTGGTTTGAATGTGATAGAGAGAGAGAGTATACCTATTTGGCTTGGCACCGACTTCAAATCGTGTTAGTGGATTTCTAGCATACATTGTTATTATATTTTATAAAAATTAATACATAATTAGAATTAGACAAGAATTAAATAGTTCATCTTATTTTTCGGTTTTTAGTGTTTTAAGTATGGTTTTTGGCTGATCTTATTTTGAAGTCGGTTTACATTTTTTGTTCTGCGCGAACGCAGTGTCATTTAACAAGGTTAGCAAAAAGCTTAACGGAACGGAAAGAAAAACGTATAGCCATGTACAGCAGTATAGTACCATGGATATAACAGACCTTAAGGCGCCTATTTGTGAACTTTAAGATTTATTGCAATAATAGGTATGACAGAAAAGCCTTTATTTTTTTTTTTTTTTTTTTTTTTATTGGTAGGCTATGGGTGCGTCTCGCCCCGCCGAATCGGTCCGGGGTGACGGAGAAGGCGGCGCGCGACCCCATAGACCCACCGTAAAATCCTCTCTCTTCGCCGTGCGAGCGGACCACCGGTACCCGATCTCTGTCTTCGGTGAATGACAGAAAAGCCTAATGCATAGAAATTTTCTTTAATTCCTACAAACACAAGGTTGGTACAATTACATGTTTATTATATCTTAAATGTCTTTTACAATACACATTAATAATAGTAAATTGTATGCATTATTGCCTTATAATATTTGTCACTTTACTAATCGTTTATAATTAATACAGTTATATAATTTATACTGTTTAATTCTCGTGATCATTAAAGAACAGCGCAATGTGACTTCATTTTGGCGTAAGAAACAAGAAAGATAGACAGCTAAAATAATTCTACATTCTTGTGAAATTATTTTAGGTGCCTATTCGTTAGAAGTTACTCAAGCTAGTGCCGATTCCTATTCTCTTGGTTATCTCTCGAAGCATTTTAACAACTGCCAAGGAATTTTTGGATTTTTACCCATATAATTTAATTGTTGAATGGTTTACCCAAACAAAATATTCTCAGAGATTTTAAACGTTAATGAATTTATAATAAATTAATTGTAGTTTATAAATTCGCTTTATTGAAATCGTATCTTAACAATAGAACGTATTTCTATTATTATTGGGCGATGCTTCAGTTGTGGCTTTAGTTTTCGTTTAAACTTGCAATCGTAAACACCATAGAGATGGCTGCCAATGTTCCTATAATTTTAAACAACGGCTACACTTGTCCAATTATTGGTCTTGGCACATGGAAAGTGAGTAATTTTATGGAAATATTTATTATTTTAAAAGTATTTGAATATTTTTAGCTAATTAAAATTAACATATTTATAGTGATAATACTTGATTAAATTTAAAAAGAAAGTATATATTTTTATTTTTAAAGCATATCTTATAAGAAAAAATTTTCCGTTTTTCGATATTTTTCGTGTCTATGATATTTGTTAAAATTAAAAAAAAAACATATGTTATATTTAGCTAGTTAGCATTGTTTTCAATTGTTTTAAACAGTTTTCTTTCCTTTCACCGATTAATTTTTTGCACCACCTAAGTTATAAACACCTAATATCAATTATAAATCATTGTTATAGAATTTATAGATTCTAAAATGTAGTTCGTTGAAATTATCTTGAGAAATGGAAAAAAAGGATGGCTTTGCTAAAGTTCGCATAAAGTCAATTAATTACCTCATTTAATATTGTTTTAGACGTCCTTGGTTTTTTCTTTTATTGCTTATGGTGGCAAATGAGCAAGCAGCACACCTGATGGTAAGTGTCACTGCTGCCCATAGACTTTTGCTATAGGTACTAAGGCTAGGCCGTTGCCTACCATTACAATCCCCAAACCCACCCAGTTGAGCTGCCGGAGAAAGAAACAGAGAATAAGAACTCTGCTAGAACTACCGAGAAGATATGATCTCCATTATGGAAATAATATAGTTTTAAATTAAACAACTATATATAAATCAAGTAAGGAAGTATAATATTATTTTAAAAGTAATTAATAAAAATATTGAATGAAATAACATTTTTACAGGAAATTATTAAGAAATTCTGTTTTGCAAATGTTTTTATTATATTTTTCTACGCGTTTGCCTTTTATCTGAAAAATCTAAAACAATCATAATTGTCTTCGAACCTTGAATAATTTAATGGTGATAATTATTCATACCAATTTTTAACTTTATGCTAAGATTAAGTATAAACATAGTCTTGGTTTCAAGTTTTATGCACATTTGTGCAAACTACTCTTTTTGCGAACTATTTTCACCAGACTATATTTTTTTTAAATGACAATGCTCTAAGTAATTAATACGAGAAATCTCAGTGCACGCAGTTTAAATATGTACCTATTTAGCGTTCCAAAGGTTGTGGATATTAATATAACAATACTAGCTTCTGCCCTGCGGCTTCGCCCGCGTAAAAGGTTACTTTCCTAAAGTTTTTCATCTCCTATCCTTTGGAGTCAAGAGTCTCCGAAACCGGCGAGCGTGTATGAAGAGAATTATGAATGTTGAGGAAGCGAGTGCAGTATGCAAGGCTAGAGTTCTCTGGCACTCTGTTCTCTCTGCCTACCCTGCAAGGGATATGGCGTGATGATATGTATGTATGTATGTATTATTCCTTGTCTCTTAATTGTGTGTTCTTGAAATCCCTCACGATAAAAGGATTTATTTATTATCCGTGTGGTGACGGAGTAAGAATACAATTCACCACCGCCTTTCTCACCCGTGGGTGATCGTAAGAGGCAACTAAAGTATATAAAATGCATATAACATCTATGCAAGAAATGGAAAACTCGAAAGGTAATCCTATGCTAACACGTTTGACCAGCATGGTATAGTAGGTCAATTTCCCTCCCATTATGGAGAAGGCTCGAGCCCAACAGTGGGACATGTATGAACTGAGATGATGAGATGATGACAAGGATTTATTCCTTATTTGCAGGGTCTTAAATTCTTATATGAAAAAAAAAAATAAACTAGTTTTTTTTTAAATTTACATAATCATCTTTACGCGAGTAATAAAACCATTTTAATGGACATCAAAAATTGGAGGAGGTTTTCAATTCGACTGTATATAAATTACTGAAATTTAGCATTTAATATGCTTAATTATTTATAAAAACCCGATTACGAGCGACAAATGATGTCACAAGTGGAATTCGAACCCACCCCTATTGGAAATCTGTCCCAATCGTGCTGCCACTTACACCACCATTGGGACGGATTTCCAATATGTGTGGATTCGAATCCCACTTGTGACATCATTTTTCGCTCGTAATCGACTGTATTCTTTTATATTTACGTATTACGTCAGAATTTTCGACAGGATGAACCGGTTTTAATGATTTTTTTTTTAATTTGAAAGCTGTTATTTCCCGTATGGTCCCATTTCAGTTTAGTCCACTAGTCACTAGTTGAAGTCGGTATTTTTTTGTAAAAATTTTGAATATTACATATTTGTATGACTAATTTGTATTTATGCTTTCTCGACGTTTCTTTTTTTTTTAATTGTTGACTAAAACGTTTCACTTCAATCAAGTGAAAGACCTTAGCCCTATCGTAACATTTAAAATCAAATACAAACACGAGAAAATTGATAAAAATAGTTTTAATATTATTTGCTAGCATTACATATTATCATATTTCATCCAGACTAAGAGCAATTTGTCGATCGCCAATTGTCTTACTGGACATTGCGACATAATAACCATTGACACTTATCTAAGTTTATTGCACGCCTCATATGCGAAGCGTTGAGGCCTTGCTCTACTCTCGATATATGAAAATCAAGCACTTTTCAAACTTAAAAATGATTGTATTTTTCTCACATTGCACTTATAGGCTAATATTATCATACATATGTCAAGAAAAACATTCGTCTAAACGTATATGATATTTTTAAAAAGCAATTATTTTGTTTAAAGTAAGAAAAAAGTTAATAAAAAAAAATATTCGAGGACGTCCGGATGTTACCGTAAGCATCTGGCATTATCACGACCGTAAAATTGAATGTATCGAAGTTTTTCTTTTATTAAAAGCTTCATAACGCAACGCGCTGTTTCCTTTCGAAAATGGCTTGGTAATTCTTTGTCGTTTAATTGCAATTAATAGAAAACTGCTTAGTCATTAGTGTATGTAAACTTATGAAAATTGGGTTCGTTTACCTTTTTTGTTAGTCCATTCGGACAGGCTAAGGAAAGAAATCCCATACAGCCTATACTTCTACGTCGAGAATGGCACGAAATATCAAAAGGTATTTTTTTTCCTTCATTTTGATTTATGGCATTGACTGAATAATAAATGATAAATAATATAAAAGTTATGAGGCGTGCACTTTTGGATTTTCCAAATTATTTTACATTACTAGGTTACATTACTACTTTAGTATAATAAAAAAACACAAAGCAGCCACGAAGACTGCCAACCGAAGTGAAAACCTATGAAATTTTCCGTGTGGTGACGGAGTAAGAATTGAGTTCACTACGCCCTCTCTTACCCGTGGGTATAGTAAAAGTCGGTTAAAGGATATAATATGCATACACTGTTAAAAATTTTTTGGAAAAGTACAATTGTTTTACAAAACAAATAATAGAAGAATTCCAAATCAACGTATACTATAACAAAATATAATACAATTCGAGTAAAATTACAAGACATATGAAGGAATGAAAGAAACTTACTATAGTGAGTTGTAATTTTAGAATCTTTTTGTAATAAGCCTACGCATATTGTATAGTAAATTTACAAAACGGAATTATAGTATTTCTTTCTTGTTGTGCGTAAAAACTTACAACGTTTTTTGTAAAGAAATTGCTTTTTAACAGTATATCAAACTTTTTAACATGTATATCATCTGTGCGAGAGAAGAAAAATTCGAAATAAAACCCTATAGCAAAACGTCTGACCAGCGCGGTATAGGGGGTACGATGCCAGAAACCTCCACGTGGTGTACCCTGGGTGCGAGCGACAGTCCCTCGGATCCTTCTGTCGAATTGTCGCTCGTAGCGAATCTCTGGCGCGAGGGGGGGTTCCCCAGTAATGGGTTGAGCCCCAATTCGCTCCTGACCCTCTAGTTGTAGAGGGTACAGGAGGCGAAATTTCGGACGGGCCCGGTCACTCATTAATTTGAGGGCTGGGCAGGCTTATGCCACCGCCGACATATCGTAAACCTGATATCTCGCTTCAAGACATTGTCGTGAGGCGTAGTTTCAGGAGCGAGGGTCTTGGCTTAACCGCCCGGACCGCGAGGAAGACAACCTCTATAAAGAATTCGAATTAACATTCGAATTCGGAAATCACCCAGAATCTTAAGTTCTGGCGTGCGGCGAGAAGATGCATGGCAGATGGGTTGTTCTGTTGTTAGCACACTCCAGCCAGGGTACCGGCCGACCCCCTGGTTGGTAAATGTAGGCTTGCCCGGGTACAGGGATCTCTGCCCGGGTCGACGGTGTACTTCTCCCTTACTCGTGGGAACAAGATGGATCACACTTTACCAATCAAAGACGGGGATCCTAGCGGTTCCCACATTACAGCCTCGCCATGCTACCGTAAAACTGGCACAGAAGACGCCTCGTCCTCTAGACTAGAGGCGCTCAAACCCGCCGAGGGCCCGGCACCCATAGAGGCCCAATCGAAGCCGAAGAGGCGTGGAAGACCACCCAAGGCGACTCGTGGGAAGGCTTCCGTCGCGAAGGGGCGCCAAAAGGAGCGAGAGGAGCGGCGGGCTCTCAGGGAGGCTGCCGCCGCTCCAACCAATGAAGGAGACGACAGTTCTGCTGCAGAGCCGTCGAAGGACGAGGGCGACAGTTCTGTCGCAGAGCCGTCCAACGACGAGGGCGGCAGCTCTGTCGTGGAGACAGAGGACGAGGGCGGCGATGCCGCAGGTCCGTCGGAGATGGAGGAGGGCAGCATGTCGGCTGCCGAGACTGCCGCTGCATCATCGTCGCGTTCTGCGGCAACCATGGCGGCGGCTTTGACGCTCAGGGAGGAGGCCCTCCCCTCGAAGGTGCGGAAGCGCCCCCTAAATAAGGGTGGCAGCTCAGGGTCCGACTACGAGGGGAGTGCAATTATTATGCCTCCTCCCAAGGTGGCAACCTCTCGCAGGGGGCGAGGGGCCGCGGTGGCGGCAAGATCGGCGGCTTCGTCCCCGGTCGGCCAATTGAGGGAGGCCGAGGCTCGCATGCGTGCCGAAAATGAAGCAGTCGCCGCGAGGATGGTGAGGGTGTTGTCCAACATCCCTCCCACTGGCGCGGCGGCAGCTGAGGGCGCTGTGAGCAACGACCCCCCAGGCACTCAGATGGAGGCCCTGCAGGCCGAAAATGCCCGCCTTAGCGGCGAGGTATTAGGTCTGCGGGACCAAAACCACCGACTGGAGGCGGAGTTGGCGGCGGTGCGGAAAGAAAACCGCAAGCTGGCCAAAGATATGGCCGACTTGCGGAGCCAATTCGCGCTTTTGACGCCGACAACGCCGTCGACAAGGTCCGACTCTGTCGCCGCCTCAATTGCGCCGGCTCGAGCTGCGAGGCGCGCCCCGATAGCCCAGCCAGTAGCGGCAGTACCGCTGCCCGCGCTGCCTGTGGTGGACGGTGTGCCGGAGGCAACCATGCGCGCCATCATGGAGTCTGTTGGCGTCATGGTCAATGCGCGCATGGAGGTTCTTGAGGCAAGATTGCCTCCGGAGCCACGTCTCCGGCCGCCACTCGCTGCGGACGGAAGCAAGACCACGCGGCCGACTATAGCGTCGAGACCCACCCCGCTACCCTGCCAGGGTGGCCGCGTGAGCTTCGCCGCAGCTGTGACTGGGCCCAAGGCTGGGTCCAAGGGGCTCGCTTCGGCTAAGAAGCCGAGATCGGCGCCGGCTCCTGCTAAGGCCACGCTGCAACCGGTGCCCACACCTGCGTCGCTGGTACCGGTTAGCGCGCCCACGACTGCGCCTGCTGCGCTCAGTGCTGCTGCCATGCTCGAACAGGGCTGGCAGGTGGCTGAGCGAAGCAGGAAAAGTCCCGGCCAAAGACGGAGGGCGGCGGTCAAAAGCGCCGCTGAGGCCACCGCTCCCCAAGCAGGAGCCGAAAAGAGGGGGAAGAGGTCGCGCAGGAAGCTCCGGTCGCCAAAGTCAGCAGCAGTGGTTATCACTGTGCTGCCTGAGGCGGCTGAGAAGGGCCTCAACTATGAGGCCGTCTTACGTCGCGCCCGGCGGGAGCTAGACGTCTCTGACATCGGAGGCGTCGAAGCTAGGACCCGCAAGGCCCGGACAGGGGCTCGAATCCTCGAGTTTCCTGGGGCCGAGGGTGCTAAGGCGGCCGATAGTGTGGCCACGAAGCTGCGGAGGCTGTTTGGCCAGGAGGATGGCGTTCGAATTGCCAGACCTGTCAAGTGCGCAGAGATGCGCATTGCGGGTCTGGACGATTCCGTGACGGTGGAGGACATCAGGGAGGCTATTGTCTCGAAAACCGGATGCGCCTCGGACACTGTCCGGATTGGCGCCATTCGCCCTGGACCGGGCGGCGTCGGTGCTGCCTGGGTGCAGTGTCCGGTAGAGTCGGTCAAGAAATTGGCTGACTCAGGCAGGATCCTCGTAGGCTGGAGTTCGGCGCGGGTAACCCTGCTGGAGTCCCGGCCTGCGAGGTGTTTTAGGTGCATGGCGGTCGGGCATACCCGGCCAACGTGTACCAACTGCTTTGACTGCAGCGGACTATGTTTCCGCTGCGGTCAAACCGGGCACATGGCGGCATCGTGTGCTGCCGCACCCCACTGTCCCGCGTGTGCGGCGGGCAATAAGCCCTCCAAACATCGCATGGGGGGTGGACAGTGCAGACCCCCGGCTTCGGCTCCAAAGGGGCGGAGCGGCCCGGCGACCCCGGCCGCTTCCGCTCCTTGCGCGACCCAATCGCCCGCCGGCGCGGAGGAGGTGATGGACACGACCCACTAATGGCTACCGAGTCCATCCACCTCTTGCAAGCCAACCTCAGCCACTCCGCCGGTGCGCAGGACCTTTTCCTGCAAGCTATGGCGGAGTGGTTGATAGGTGTAGCCGTAGCCGCGGAGCCGTATTGCGTGCCCGACCGATCTAATTGGTTGAGTAGCAGTGACGGCTCTGTGGCAATCGTCGCCTCAACGTCGTGGCCTTCCCCGCCTCTGTCTCTAAAGGACAGGGGTGATGGATACGTCGCGGCGGACTGGGGAGAGGTAACGCTTTACGGCGTGTACTTCTCCCCTAACAGGAGTGTGGCAGATTTCGGGGCCTCCCTCACCAACTTGGAGGCCTCGATACGGCGACTGGCACCGCGCCAGCTCTTCGTAATGGGGGACTTCAACGCCAAGTCTATGGCGTGGGGGTCCCCCAGGACGAACGATCGCGGGCGGGCGGTTGAAGAGTGGGCGGCGTCACTGGGCCTCTGTTTGCTGAACAGGGGTTCAGTGCATACGTGCGTGCGGCAGCGGGGTGGGTCGATAGTGGACTTGTCGTTCGCTAGCCCCGATGTCGCACCACGTGTGAGGAGCTGGTATGTCCAGGAGGAGGTTGAGACCCTATCCGACCATAGATACATTCGGATAGAGGTCTCCCGGACCCTCCGCCAGCCCAGCAGGGGTCACACGGCAGACGGAGCTCCCGCTTTTCCGCGGTGGGCTGTGGGTCGACTTGATCGGGACCTACTGGTGGAGGCAGCCATTGTGCATTCGTGGCTGCCGTCACCGCCCTCGGTGGACGGGGTGGACGCCGAGGCTGGCCGCATTCGCTGTGCGTTAACGCAGATTTGCGATGCGGCTATGCCCCGTGTGCGGTGTCTTCCCCCGAAGAGGGCGGTTCCCTGGTGGTCCCGGCAGTTGGCAGAGCTCCGAGCTGCGTGCATACGTGCTCGGAGATCTTATACCCGCAGTCGGCGGCGTCACCGCGACGCTGAGCGGGAGGGCCAGCTGTACGAGGCTTACCGCAGTGCGCGGTCTGCCTTCAGGCTGGCCATCCGTCAAGCCAAGGACGTTAGTCGGCAGGAGATGCTGGACAGTCTCGAGCGTGACCCCTGGGGTCGCCCCTATCGTGCGGCGCTGAGTAAGCTCCGCGCGCGGGCCCCCCCCCTCACCGAGACTCTCCAGCCCAGCCTCCTCACCAGAGTTGTCGAGGAACTATTCCCACGTCGGACGGAACACACGCCCCCGGTCATGGCACTGCCGAATAGTGACCGGGAGGCCGACTACGAAAGTGTTCCGCCCGTTACGGAGACGGAAATGGGGGCGGCGGTGGTGCGAATGCGTGCCAAGACCACCGCTCCTGGGCCAGACGGGGTACCCGACCGTGTGCTGGCCCTGGTCCTCGAGCATCTGGGTCCACGCCTCGGGGGACTGTACAACGCGTGTTTATCGTCTGGGCAGTTCCCTGGGTGTTGGAAGGAGGGGAGGCTGGTACTCCTGCCGAAGCCGGGACGGTCTCCGGACTCGGCCTCGGCCTATAGGCCGATCGTGCTGCTGGACGATACGGGTAAGCTGTTGGAGAGGATCCTGGCTGCCCGTATCGGCCAGCACCTTAGCGAGGTTGGCCCCGATCTGTCGGACGCCCAATTTGGTTTCCGAAAGGGGCGTTCGACGATCGCAGCCTTGCTGCGCCTGAGGGCCGTAGTCGCGGAGGCTGTCACTGGCGGTGGGGTGCTGTTGGCGGTGTCTCTAGACATCGCCAACGCATTCAATAGTCTGCCATTCAGCTGCATCAGGGAGGCACTCCGGTATCACGGGGTGCCTGTATACCTGAGGCGGCTGGTGGCAGACTATTTGGAGGGGCGCAGCGTCCTCTATAAGAACCGAGTAGGGGATGTTGTGCGAACGCCCATGTCGTGCGGTGTTCCGCAGGGGTCGGTCTTGGGGCCGACTTTGTGGAGCATCGGCTACGACTGGGCGTTGAGAGGGAGCCTCCCGCCCGGGCTGGGCGTAATCTGTTACGCCGACGATACACTCGTCACAGCCCGGGGTGGGACGCTGGAGGAGGCGGCACGCCTGGCAACTCTTGGCACCGAGGAGATTGTCAGGCGGATCGAGGCGCTGGGGCTAAGGGTGGCCCTGGATAAGACGGAGGCCTTATTATTCCATGGGCCCCGCACCAGTCCACCCACCGACGCCTCGATCACCGTCAATTCGGTTCCCATCAGCATCCGGGCCCATATGAGGTACTTGGGCCTGGTGCTCGACGGGCGATGGTGGTTCCGGGAGCATTTCCGTCGGCTTGCTCCACGGCTTGTCGGCGCGGCGTCCGCCCTATCCTGGCTTATGCCGAATGTAGGCGGACCCAGCGCTACGTGCCGACTGCTGTACGCGGGGGTGGTCCGGTCGATGGCCCTGTACGGCGCACCCGTGTGGGCGGGGTCCCTGACCGTCCGACTTAGGGCTCTACTATGGCGACCACAGCGGGCCATGGCGGTCAGGGCCATACGCGGATACCGCACGGTGGCGACGGAGGCAGCATGCCTGTTGGCCGGAACACCTCCGTGGGACTTGGAGGCGGAGATGCTCGCCGGACTGTACCGGCGGGTGTCAGCGACGCGGGCAGGGGGCGGCACCGTCTCACTTAGTGAGATGGCCGCTTGGCGGGGCGACGCCCGCCGTGACGTTATTGCTCGTTGGGCAATCCGGCTGGAAAGGCCTCGGTTCGGTGTTCGGACCATCGAGGCCTTCCGGCCAGTGCTGATGGAGTGGTTGGGTCGACAGCACGGGGTCCTTTCCTTCCGACTGGTGCAGGTCTTGACGGGGCATGGTTGCTTCGGCAAGTACCTGCACACGGTCGTGAGGAGGGAGAGTACACCGTCCTGCCACCACTGCGATTGCGACGAGGACACGGCGCAGCACACGCTCGAGGTCTGTGTGGCCTGGGCAGAGCAGCGCCGTGAACTCGTCGCGATCATCGGTGCCGACCTGGCGCTGCCGACCATCGCTAAGGCGATGCTCGACAGCGTCAGGAACTGGGACGCGGTCGCCGCCTTCTGCGAGACAGTTGTCTCGCGGAAGGAGGCGGCGGGGCGACTCCGAGAGGAAATCCTCTTCAGTGAGACGCTCCGTCGCCGGCGCCTGGGGCGGCGGAGGCGCGAGTATCTGCGCCTAATGCCGCCCTAACCGAGGCCGCGGGTGACTGGACCGGGGAATAGTCCTTCACCCGCAGAGAGGCTGACCGCGTGAGGGCGACGCCCCGGCAGTTAGCGGGGGGGTTGACGGGGGATGGTACCCGAAAGGGTAACCCGCCGGGCTGGCCACGGAAGGCAAGGAAGCGGTACCAGTGGCCGGCCCAATGGCGATGGGGAGGGAATACGGTGGGTTATGGGGTCACGCGCTGCCCTTCCGTCGCCCCGGACGGTACGGGCGACGTGTGACCGGGCCATAGCCTACCAAAAAAAAAAAAAAAAAAAAAAAAAAAAAAAAAAAAAAAAAGCGCGGTATAGTAGGTCAATTTCTCTCACATTATGTAGGAGGCCCGAGCCCAACAGTGTGATATATGTGGGCTGAGACGGTGATGATGAAAAATATGAAATAAAAACAAATACAAAAATTAAAAGCGTGCCTCAGGGAGTATGTATGTGTGTGACCACACCAGACCAGCAATTTATGTGGTTAAATACAATATTCTTCTACGGTCTACTCTGCTTCCATCTTATGAATTTTCGATCACATCACGTGTCCTGACGCGAGTTTAACATTTTTTACCCTACTCAAAAAAGTACACAACGCCGCTAAAGAAGTTTTCACTTCGAAAAATCGAGCTATCAGTTTCAGAAGCTTTCTTTTCATATTTTGACAATTCATTTACGGAAGTTATGTTAAAATATGAAACATTAATAGTTGCATATTACTAATTATAAAAGCTAAATTGTATTTACATAGATTTTTTGGTTATAAACAACACAACCGAACTAAAAAAATGCCTGTCCGTCGAATCAGACTATTACTTTCCAATGTATTTCGAGCTGCTGAAACGACATTCAAAGTCAGATTAAGATCGCGTGTAACATTTTTCAAATAACTTCAAAACTTTGTTATTCTAGTTTGGCGTCAACTAGATCGTTTTTAGAGATTCCACTGGCTTTATTATACTAAGACATTCACATATTGATACAAGGTTAGAAGTATAAACACGGTTTAAACAAAAAAAAATGGCTTCAGAACTGGCTGAACTCAAATATTTAGCGAAAACTGAGAAAATGAGGGCACAAACATATTCTGCTTTCGTTTTTATAACGCCAACAAGTTTCAAACATTTTTGAGACTTATATATCTGTAAAAAAAATGTTGAACAGAATTTAATTCTGACTTTGAATATCGATTCAGCAATTTAAAATATATATCGAAAAATATATCATCTGATTCCTCGCGTAACTAATTACTTTTTGTGGGGCTATATAACAACTTTTTGTGGGGATATGTAATTATTTACTTGCAATATGTTTTGTGCTAATTTTTTTAATTATATAATAATTATATAAAAGACCATATTAGGATAGTCATGGCTGTGTCGGTCCCACTTCTACACGCTTATGATAATAACTTCTGAAGAGGCATATATCCAACAGAATTATTCGATAGTTTGTTGGAGGAATGGCAAAGAAAATTACTCAGCACAGATGAATGGAAGGTTGATTCCACGCTATCTACTATTTTATATTGTTTACTGTAACTGATATTGACGGAGATACTGCAGGCGTCCTTGTGTTATTTATTATCTGACATTTATCGATCAATAATTAATTATTCATGAACACATCAAGGCTACAGTAGTAGCCAGTACTGAGGCATCGATTTGCAGACATAATTATATTTGAGAATATTTTAATATGTTCAAATTACTGAAATTTAGCATCTAATATGCTTGATTATTTACAAAAACTTGATTACGAGTGAAAAATGATTGTCACAAGTGGGATTCGAACCCACACCTATTGGAAATCATAGTACTAGTAGATGGCACATGTCTCCTTAAAGACGAAAATATAATACGATGCGAGAATTGAATGTTAATGAATAACTTCACGGTGGTGTAAGCACGATTGGAACGAATTCCCAATAGGTGTGGATTCGAATCCCACTGGTGACAATCATTTTTCGCTCGTAATCGGGTTTTTGTATGTGTTTTTACTTTAATATATTTTACAAAAAAAAGACTATTGTTTATCGTATATCAGTAAGTTATATCAGTATGTAATATCAGTATATGTTATTATCAGTTAAATCTATAGATGCTGTTCTGTATAAATCTAATAAAACAGATAATGGTTATCTGTAAAATCGGTTTACAGAAAATAATTTTACCTTATAACGTCATAAGAAACCATTGATAGAAAATTGGATACCTTTATGAATTGAACAACCATGCACAATGCAAACCACATTAACTTTTCACTTCACTATATGAACAGACTATAGTTCACGCCAAATTCTTAAAACTCATAAACGCTTAGGCCAATTATGTCTCTCTATCGTTTGTTCCGCGCTCTCACTTGCACGCTCGGCTCAGGTGGACACTTTTTCGTGCGAACAACCGGTGTTCATCGATTTATAAGACGTTTTCACGTCAAAAATTAATAATCCTAATTAATAAATAAGAATATTTAAAAATAAACAAAATATTTTTATTTGTAATCTTTATTGCTAAAGAAACGTACATATTTAATAGAGAAATAAAACATCAAAAAGTTTTTTTTTTAAATGCCCACGACGCAACGCTATTGGCTGGATAAAACATTACGTCAATAGCCGCTAGACATCTAGCATCAAGTTGTTTATTTTCTTTCTAATGATTTTTGAAATGCAACTTTTTACTTTTGACGGGAATCTGAAAACGTCATGTGGTGCTCTTGTATTATATTGGATATCTTAGAGTTTTAACGTGTTATATTAGATAATTTTGATGGCATTTTATGTAATGTGATGCGACAGAACTGCTGGTATGTAGTGAATATCATATAAAAGTGCTTTACAACGTTTTCGTTTTCCATCAAAATTCCCACAAGATACCATTAACAGTGTGGCCATAGCACTGTTAATGGTGACAATTTGACTTAGACAATGACTGACCTGAAAGACTATAAACGTAAAAATAATTATAACTTGACACTGGCACCAATAGCTCGTATAAGTAGCTGATTGCCAATACACAAAGAGAAGAAGAAGAAGAAATGCAACTTCTTTATCGACGTATGGGAGAGAAAAAGAATTAACGTTTTTCCGTTACGCGCCATCTTTATTTTTAAGTCACATTTTTCCGTTACGTGCCATATTTGTTTTGGAGTGAAACATTTTTGCGCGCATGAGATAAGATTTTTCCATGCGACACGAGAAACGCGGCCCGAGAGAGAGAGAGAGAGAGAGAGAGAGAATACACGCTATTGTTTGATGTATGTAAACGAGATTTAAAAATTAGTTTGCCAAAGTTTTACTTCTGATATATGTATGTATATTGTACGCACGCATAATTCTTTTTTTTAATAGTTTCACAACTTTTTTTCATAATAATTTATTAATATGATGTGTTAAAGTTTTTCTTGTGAGAAAAGATTAAACACAATGACTGAAACTGGTTTTGTCAAAGCACAATCAGATAATTTTAAAGCGAATTATTTTTCTTCTGACATTTCAACATATATTTAATTGTACTGTCACTTTTTGTCTCTATTCTAATGCCATTATTTTATATTGCATATATATTTCCTTATCTTTTTTTTTAATCCGTAGTAATAATCGAAAGATAAATAAAATAGTTTCGAACTTCCCTCTTGTTTTAATAAGTTTTTTTTTCTTGGAGTTTATCGTTTGGTTACTATGTACTTTTAAGTCGAATCTTTGTTAATAAAATAACTTCATTTAAAGTCCTTGTCCGTCAGTAAGTTAAATGGTCCCATTCAACAGTGCCATGGCCACACTGTTAAAGGTATCTTTTGGAAATTTTAGTGGAAAACAAAAACTCATGTAGGGCACTGTTATATCATATTCCTTACACCTCAGTACTTCCTCCGCATCACATTACACAAAATGCTATCAAAATTTATTATAAAACACGTTAAAACACAAAGATATTGAATATAATACAAGAGCACCACATGACACTTTTCCTTTCCCGCTAAAACTCCTGTAATAAGTTAGATGTTTTCATTCATAGGTTTTATAATACATTCAGGTATTCATTTTATGATTTCTTTTTAAATACTATATGGTATAAGATTAACACAACACCCAGCACTAAGAAAATAATAATTGTATTTAAATTGAAAATAATAATTGTATATTATTAAAAGTAAGTGATAAAATCAACTTATTAGTTGATTTTATCACTTACTTTTTTAAATATTCATAAATATCGAATATTGATAATTTTTAATTGGCATTTTAAATTTTAGCTGTTTTTTTTATAAAATAATGAATATCAAACGTGTGTTAGATAATGTTAAGAATCAATAAACATAGAAACATATACCAATCAAGCCCAACTGGGTGGGTTTGGGGATTGTAATTGTAGGCAGCGGCCTAGCTATAGTCTTGGTTATAGTAAAGGTCCATGGGTGGCAGTGACACTTATCATCAGGTGTGCTGCTTGCTCGTTTGCCACCATAAGCAATAAAAAAAAACCAATCAGCTGACTACAAAGACATATTTAAGGCGACGTTTCTCTTATTTATGCCAATTTAATAAATGATTTAATTAAATTCTATTGAGCATTTAACAAAGTATGAGTATGTTTCAGATTATTCAGATTAATTATCATTTTCTTGATACATTTGCATACAACTTATATTTATCAAAATGTGTAAGTGTTCTAATTTACTGGTTACAGTCGTATACGCAATAATTTTTTTTTATTATTTTCAGTTGACAAAGATTTTTTGATAATCCCTATTTATTTTTTGAAAATTCTTATTTATTTTTTGATAATTACTATTTATTTTCTGACAATCTCTATTTATTTTTTGATAATCTCCATTTATATTTTGGTAATATTTATTATTTTTTTGCTTGACAGTCCCAGCCCGGTGAAGTGACGGAGGCCGTGAAGATCGCAATAGATGCTGGCTACCGTCACATCGATTGTGCCTTTATATACGGCAATGAGAAGGAGGTGGGTGAAGCACTAAAGGCCAAGTTCGCTGAGGGTGTTGTTAAAAGGTAAGCCAATATAATTACCGTGTGATGGCGGGGTAAGGATCATCATCATTATTCTCCTACTTTTATCCCAATTACTTGGGGTCAATACAATATGTACTTGTAAGTTATTAGCAATAGTTTTATGATTGGTCGCCTGCCAGACGTCAATTCTCCTTGCGAATGTAATTGTTGACCAAACGGCATCAGGTGAAGTTGATCCCGGTGAATATTAAAGCTCTTAGTCGTTTTTTACGACATCCACGAGCAAAGTAAGGGTTGGTAGTGATCATTACCGCCACCACGCAGCACTAAAACTGTATAATATATAATATCTGGATGACTGAGGATTACTTTGGTATTTTATTTTCGTTATATTTATTATATATTTTTTTGGATTCGATGAAACAATGAAATATGAAAAAAACTAGGGGATAAATAA
The DNA here is from genome assembly GCA_905163515.2 of Lymantria monacha. NCBI lineage: Eukaryota > Metazoa > Arthropoda > Insecta > Lepidoptera > Erebidae > Lymantria > Lymantria monacha. The sequence goes on along the minus strand of LR991104.1, from coordinate 10,987,047 downwards.
TTAAAAGTTAAACTAAGTATTAAAAAGCTAAACTAACTCAATTAACTTTTTTTTAATTTAATAATGCCAATGGCTTGGTGTATGGTAGCGGCTACGGATACTACCAACCCTTACCTTGCTCGTGGATGTCGTAAAAGACGACTAAGAGCCTTATAACGACCTGGGCCAACTCCATCTGATGCCGTTTGGTCAACAATTACATTCCCAAGGAGGTTTGACGTCTGACAGGCGACCGGTCATAAAACTATTACAATAGATATGTACTATGAAGAAAGTTTTACAATATGTACTGTTATCCGTGCGGTGGCGGAATAAGAATACAAACCACCCCCCAAAATCTTACCCGTAGGTGATCGTAAGAGACGAACTATTACTAACTACTATAAAACGCATATAACATCTATGCAAGAGAATGAAAACTCGAAACAGAACCCTATACCAATACGTCTGACCAGCGTGGTATAGTAGGTTAATTTCCCTCCCATCCTCCTCCAATTACGGAGGAGGCTCAAGCCCAAGAGTGGCACATATTATGAGCTGAGATGACTATGAAAGAACAGTACATATTGTATCGAACTCAAGTAATTGGGATAAGAGTAGGAGAATGATGATGATGATGATGATGAATGACAATGGTTTAATTTACCTTCATATTCGAATTATATCTATTTTATTTGCTGAAAACATTGATAGAACGTAGTTTTCTACAAATGGCATCTAGCTAGATCGATTTGTTAGCCACGAGAAGTCATGCAAATTAAATCGTTGGCGCCGCGCCGATAAATAAAAATATACAAGAATTACTCTTTTAAATAAATTAACACGTATCTTTGCGAATATAATAGTAAAAACCTTGAAATTTAATTTAGTGTTTGTACGAGTTACGAATGGTAAACTAACAATAAGGAATTCGTTGTCAATAAATTAGAAGTGTGAATTCGATTTGTTAAAACATATTTTATTAACATGCAAACTTATAAAGAGTTTATAAAAACCCGATAATTATAAAGAGTTATTTTAGAATTATCTCTCTAGATCATGAGTGTCAAACAATTTTGCATTAAATTTTGAATTCGTAGTTGTGTGTGTGCTTATGTACACGCGTTATAAGTTATACTTCTTTGGGGTAACAAGATAAAAATCTTTTCAAAAGTTTTATCTTTCGCCTTATTCTACGTTTGTAGAAAAAACGACACTAACAATAGAAAAAAAGGTATTTAAGACATTGAAAGTTTTATTATAACGCATTATCTAGTTAAATAAAGTTTATTTAAATATCACAATAAATAAATATCGTGAATACAGTTGTCAGTTTTCACGCAAACATACGTAAGATGTCCTTACTTTTACTTTGTTGGTAACTTTTTTGAAAACCTAAAATGTTGACTATAGCTAACTTCAGGGTGTCGGTTTTCGTCGGGTCGGTTTTTATCGGTGTTTCGTGACGGTGTGCGCGCGCATCGTAAAAATTTACTCTCATCATTTTTCCCTAACGCGCCAAAAGAAGTATAATTTCAAAAAAATAACTGAATTATTAAAACAAGTTTATTTATTAAATTATATAGTATATAATATACGGTTGTTAAAAATGCTGTCAGTCATGTCCAAGATACGGTCCGCGGACGGCATCCGACCTGCGGGCCATATCTTTGATTGACATGACATGGCTACACTAGATTATCTTTATCTCGGTAAATATATTATCTTTATCACTGTTGAGCTTCAATCAACTAAAAATATAATAGTTTAAAAAACTAAAAAAAACACGCTTTTATATACAAACCAAACTAAAAAGTTAACGTTAAAGTTTCTACTTTTTAAAGTAGAAAATATTTTTTTTAATAATTCAAGTTAAGGTAGAGTGATAAATAAAAGAAATTATTTTAATGTAAAAAAGCGTGGGGTGCCTGATGTTAACATTCCATTGATAGAGTCATGTGGGTAAGTACGCGTTGTGGGTATGCTGCGAAATATTTTCAGAAAGCACCCCACGCTTTTTAACATTAAAATAATTTATTTATAAAACCCGATTACGAAGCGAAAAATGATGTCACAAGCGGGATTTGAACCCGCGCCTATTGGGATTCCGGCTCAATCGTGCTGCCACTACACCACCGTGACTTATTTTTAGGGCATGCAAAAATAATTTATTTTATTTATCACTCTACCTTAACTTGAATTATTAAAAAAATTATTTTCTACTTTTTAGTTTGGTTTATATATAAAAGCGTGTTTTTTTAGTTTTTTAAACTATTATTTATTTTCTATTTTTTAGTTCCGCTAAATACAGGAGCACGATTTTATCTATTTTAATCTACTATGATTCCGTGACTACTATCGGTAACTGTAATTATTTTCAAATCATTAAATATCTGTATTCATCGTGAAATCTCGAAAAATTCATTCAAATAATTTTACATTGTCGTCTTGTTACTTGATAATCGAAGCATTTCATCAAATGCTATGTAACAGAGGAGCTTTAGATGAAATGATTCGATTACGAAGACTATGACTAAGTGCTACATAAGCTTGCCCAGCAGCAAACAGTCGAGAGCCTAGATAAATGACTGCATGATCAGTTGATCATCATCAGCTGTACAGTTGTACAGCCTTGAATCTTGTGGACGCTTGATGCCCAACTCAGAATGTCAATGGCAACATTCGTCTCTCAGCAGTTCCATATTTGGCTATTTTCTACCCAACTTACCTGCTGCATAAAAATGTAATTAGTGCAAATATTTATAAATTTCAATTCATGTAAATGTTAATGTTTTGAAATTATATGAAAATATAATTTTAACTGTATTTAACAATCGATTAAAATTTGAAGTAGTCACAAACGGTACTTACTAAGATGGCTGAAACCAGTACTTCTTTGAAATTAGACAATAACTCACAAATGAACAATTAAAAAACTAAGTTTTACATTATTCCTGCATTAGTAACTACATGTTTTATAATAACATTCCAAGCTTAGATCTTAAATATTATAATAATACAAAAGTAAGTTATATAATACCATTTCAATTTTTAACTTTACACATAAACACTGAATCAGTTGAAAACTATATTATATGATAAAATAACACCAAGCTTTGACCTTAAATATTGAAATTTATCTTTAAACAATGCTCTTGTAAGTATATCTGCAAATTGTCAATCACTACCAACAAACTGTAATACAATTATCTTTTTATAATACTTTTCTTTAATAAAGTTATATTTAATTTCAATATGTTTACACTTCAGTTAAGAGCAGTGGCAGCATAGGATGCAAAAAAAAATCCGATGTATGATAATATAATTTAATATTATCTTAAAATTACAAAATTAAGATAATTATTACTATAACTTAGGTGTGACTATGTCGACGATCGACATATAGTGACGAGAATTCATCAATTCGGTTCACATAAGAATTCGTCGTTTTGTGTTATTTTCGGCAGGTGTTCCTGTGTCAGCATTCTCTGTATCCACCTGTGTTGAGTGTTGCAATTGGTATTTCTGATATTGAGGCAACGTGATTAACTAGCAACGTGCCTGACTACGCCTGCGTAACACTTCTTATGGAAATTAATATTTTTAATGACTCTGATAGCAGTTTGGTTATCTAAATTAGGACAGAGTCCTCTTTACTTAAAAACTGTTTGATCCACATGGCCTCTTTTTAACAGCACAAGCTGCCATAAATTCAGCCTCTGTAGTAGATAGAGCCACAGTTTGTTGTCTTTGGCTGTACCAAGCCACAGCCGACCCGTTCTTGATGAAAACATAGCCAGTAAGTGAATGACTTGTATCCATGTTCAGGCGGTACATGTTATTGATTATAAATTAGCTGTTGTTAATTTTTACTGTTTATAATAACAGTCAGATTTGTCAAATCATACTTGGCCCCCACTTTGAATAATCTGATTCACAGATATCAGATTGCTAGGTTGCTAGTTCGAGAACATGTAAAACATTATTAAACAGGACCTTTTTGTCATGATCTTTATAATATATAAGTGTCTAAGCTTACTTGTCCTGAGGACTGCACAGATAATTCCTGTCAATTTCTCCTATATTTCTTTGGCAATACACGAGATTTGAATGTGCACATAATTTGTTGGATTGACTGAGAGTATTATCTTCGTCTTAGCTTTAGCGTCTCGTTTCTTATCTACACTTTCTGAGATGTCTTCTATGCAATCCCACAGTTCCTCATGTTGTAGGTATGCATTGCAAAACGCCAGGTTGCATAATTTGTATGGCCAGACAGGTTTTCAATAAATGCGAGAGTATTATTTAATGCCATTTTCAAATAGATATCTCAATTCAAATACTTAAATGCTTCGCAAAGACCTAACAAGAAAACTTTTACACGAACTACGTTTCGTTTTTAGTGTTCACTTCAATGTCTTTGATCACTGATTTTACCATTAGATATTACACTGTCTTTATTTCTGAGCTTTTCTGGGCCCTTAACCTGATGAATTGAACGATGTAGCTCGAGTTTTATTAACTATTTAATATAAAACTAACAAGAAAAACATACACACTACATAGTGGCTTGATGTCACAAAATATTGAGACATTGTTATTGTTAGAGGACGCTGTTTTACGGTAGCGCCCTGTAGGCGCATAATTCGAAATTGGATAGTTAAATTCAACAATTTAATCCTGACTATCCCAATAACTGATTAGGATAATGGTGTAATCTTATTAAATTATTACATTATCATCGGTCCTCGAATTTAAATGAAATCTGACCGTTCGAAGTGGGTCAAAATCAAGTCCAAAGGAGTCGGTTACAAACATACAGGTCAAGCTAATAAAAAGCGTGTAAAAATATATTACTTTTTATTCACAGAGAAGACCTGTTCATCACATCTAAGCTTTGGTGTACTTTCCACGAGCCATCTCTGGTAGAGGGAGCCATTAAAACCTCGCTGGAGAACCTTGGAATTGATTACCTGGACTTATACCTGATACATTGGCCTCAAGCTTTTCAGGTGACCTATTTAACTATCGTTTAAATAAGCAATAGCTTCTGCTGAAGCTTTTGCCCGCATAAAAAGTAAATGTAACTATTATCCCAACACATTCATCATCATCACGGCCCATATATGTCCCACTGTTGGGCTCGGGCCTCCTCCATAATGGAAGGGAAATTGACCTACTATATCGCGCTGGTCAGACGTGTTGGTATAGGGTTTTGTTTCAAGTTTTCCTTTTCTTGCATAAATGTTATATGCGTTTTATATCCCTTATTCATCTAAAACGATCACCCACGGGTAAGATAGGGGGTGGTGAATTGTATTCTTACTCCGTCACCACACGGATCCGTCACCCAACACATTAACGGGATAAAAAGTATTTACAACTTAGTCTATCCGTGTGTCAAATTTTATTCAAATCTATTCAACAGCTTAGACGTGATCGAGTAACAGATATCCAAACAACCTCACAAACTTTCGCATATGTAATATTAATAAGATAAAGTTACTTACGGCTAATTCCACTACACAAACACGGCATTATAACTCTTTTATGCCAATATCTGCTATATTTTTCTTAGCGACATCTAGTGTATAGGTCAATGAAAGTTTTGAAGAGCAATAATGTTTATAAAAACTTGATTACGAGCGAAAAATGATTGTCACACATGGGATTCGAACCCACACCTATTGAAAATCCGTTCCAATCGTGCTACATCAGCGTGACCCGTTACTATGGCACTCAATTTAGGCTTCGTATTATATTTTCGTCTTTAAAGGAGACGTGTGCCATCTACTCGCCAAGGTTTACACATTATAATATATTTTTTTTTATGAATAATCAAGCATGTTAAACTAAATTTCAGTAATTTGAGCAATAATGTTTTTGCATCCTCAAAGAATTAAATTAGATAAAAATAAACAGGAAAATCGGCGTTTATTGCTGATACTAAATGGTTGGAAAAGGAAATCTAAGGCAGTTTATATATTTTTTTTTTGTGTGTCTTAGTTGTTAGCCTCAGATGGCTATGACAGCTTTACCCGGACTGGGGGTGAGCGCTGAGGGCTCTCAACCCGTAAGGCAGTTTATAGATGTCTTGGTTGCTCTTATATCACAGCCACGAGCGATATATTCACACGTTAGACCATATGGTCTAAAAATATCATCAGCAATATTGACTACTCAAAACTAAAGCATATGCCGCGGGTTCGATTCCTGTATGGGACAACACTTTGTGTCACAAATTGTTATTCTAACTCTGGTTGTAATTTGTGTCCATATATTTGTAAGGTCCTCAGCAATACAACGATTATTGCCTTATCTATGAAAAAAAGAACTGCAGCGCGGCGATTTCGGCATTATGACCAGTTATAGCTATCTATATTCAAACTTACATATAACTAGGTACCCACTAAATTTACAGTTCAGGAAATTAGAAAGCAGAATTTTTTTTTTTTTTTTTTTTATTGCTTGTGGTGATAGACGAGCAAGCAGCACACCTGATGTTAAGTGTCACTGCTACCCATGGACCTTTGCTATACCAAGGGTATAACTAGGCCGCTGACTAATACAAACCCCAAACTGGTTGGCAGTTGGGCTTTCGGCTCTCTCGCTCATCAAACGAAGCGCAATAGCCATTACTCAGACGTCGATCTTCTGCGAGAGTGCGGTACTACCACGGACGGACCGGCTCTCGGCTGTAGACAGAGAACCGTCAATACCGTGGTCTTACCACAAGTACGATGTTTAATGATTTTAAATATTAATTTTCTTTATTAGTCTTCCATTATGATGTTTTTAATAATCATCACAGCCCATATATGTGCCACTGTTGGGCTCGGGCCTCCTCCGTAATGGAAGGGAAATTAACCGACTATACCACGCTGGTCAGATGTGTTGGTATAGGGTTTAGTGGTTTTTTTTTTCGAGTTTACCTTCTCTTGCATAGATGGTATATGCGTTTTATATCTCTTAGTCGTCTCTTAAGATCACCCACGGGTAAGACAGGTGGTGGTGAATTGTATTCTAACTTCGTCACCAAACGGATAATGTTGATGATGTTTCTAATATCGAGCGAAATATACGACTGATATATGGATGGCGGGCAAAGGTGAGGGACGCACCTTCTTTATAATTATTTTTTTTTTTTTGGCGGCGGTCGAGGGAAGCACCTTGAAAATGCTTCTTGACACGCTTAAGAAATAATTCAACTGGATTTATTAAGTAATTTTTGTAATTCGGTTTCAATAAAAAAAGTAATAATAATAAAATAACATTTACAGGAAAATACTGATCTTTTCCCGAAAGATGCAAGTGATAAAATCATTCCCTCCAAAGCGGATTACGTAGACACTTGGCAGGCGATGGAGAAACTGGTCGAGAAGAGTTTGACCAAAAGCATTGGCCTATCCAATTTTAATAAGAAACAGATCGACAGAGTTCTAAAGGTCGCTAAGATCAAGCCAGCCATGTTACAGGTTAGTAAAATATATTTTATATTTTTAAAGATATAAATTATCTCAGCTCACAAAAATCCTACTTCTGGGTTCAATCCAATATAATAGAAGGGAAATTGTGTTATACTATGCTGATCAAATGTGTTGGTAAAGAGTTTTATTTCGGGTTTGCCTTCTCTTGCATAGATGTTATATGCGTATTATATCCTTTTGAGGTGTGAGATAGGTATACGTTGTTGTCGTACACATAATGTATAAATAATTAAATGTATGTACAAACTCAGCTCTATATTATATAAAAGTGTTTGATGTACACAATTACAAATGTTTCACTATACATGGCTGATGCTCAAAAAAAGTCGAAAATGGCTTTATCGAGTTGATCAGTTTTTTTTTAACTCGTGATCGAATTTTTTTTGCTCAAGTTGTAGTATATGTCTTGTTTGAGGAAAATATTATAGTGGTCCCCAACTGTTTTGAGTTTGAATTGAATATAAAAAATATATATAGAATATAAAAATATGCTATGATTATTAAATAAAAAAATGCTTACCTTTTAATAACATTACATGAGATAATGACATTAAAAATGTAATATTCAACAAACTTTTTGTCAAAGTATTCTATATTTATTAGAAAATAATTCATTCCCTCATTAAAAATTTTTATGAGGAAATGACGATGAGGGAATGACAAAACGAAATAAAATTGCTACAAACTTAGGAACATAACCTTACTTTCTTACGAATTGTAAACATTACTTTATTACTACCGAAAACATATAAAAATATGTTATGATTATTAAAAAAAAATGCTTATCTTTTGATAACATTACATGAGGAAATGACATTTAAAATGTAATAATCAAAAAACTTTTTGTCAAATTGATTTTAAGAAAACATCCTTTCTTCAATTGTCCACTCTAGTGTATGTTCTCAAGGGCAGTGTTGCCAACTACAAAAAAAAATAAGGTGGGACTTGGTAGGCTTTGGAGTATTGCTCCAATCACACTGATACAAAACGGTGAGGGAATGATACTTTTTTTATGGACAAATTTTGAATTATATTTAAAAATATTTCCATTCGCATTTATGAAACTATGAACTCATATAGGTATAGTCAATACTATCCTATATAAATAAAAAATATGATAATAAACAATTTGTTAGGAATTTTATGTTTTAAGTTAATGATTATCTTCAAATTTAGCGCTTGGGACATAGTGAGGGAATGATTTTCAGGGTACTTTCTTGGACATGTCTTTGTTGTTTATCATATAAAAAATAAATTTGTATCATACATTCGTAGATATAGTACGTCGTTTTATTAAAAAAAAAACAACTTTTCATAATTCACGATTCTGGTTTATAAAAATGATCAAGGACATCAATTTCGATTTTTTTTTAGAATCAGCCACATACAAGTTTCATTTCCATAATTGTCTTTACGCCTATTGCCTAGTTTTATTTTTTAATCATAAAAGTTTCTATTTTTATAATTTTATATACGCTGATAAATTTCATTATTATTTCAGATCGAAATCCACCCGTATTTAAATCAAATACCTTTGATCAATTATTGTAAGACTCTTGATATCTCTGTGACCGCGTATTCCCCGCTCGGATCCCCGGACAGACCCTGGGCGAAGCCAGGTGATCCTAACTTGATGGAAGATCCTAGACTCAAGAAAATTGCTGACAAATATAAGAAATCTGTACCTCAAGTTTTGATCAGGTAAGCCCAAACTAATTTTAATGTTCTTTTTAATTTATATTATAAATAAAAATATCCAGTTTTAGATTTTCAAATAAGTTACCTTTGTTTGCCGTTTTTTTAGCGCCATTCTTATAATCATTTCATAGTTTTCATATAAACATTTGCTTGGATTGTTCTAATAGATGGCGTTATATTAAATTTCTATCCTTTGATCAATACTTAAGTATATGTTTTTTTTTTCTAATATCACAGATACGCCATTGACCGTGGACTTATTGTGATCCCCAAGTCTGTAACCAAGAGCCGTATCATCAGCAACTACGATGTATTTGATTTCCAACTGACCCTGGACGATATCAATGAAATCGGTACCTTGGAGTGCAATGGACGCTTATGTTCTATGGGAGAGTGAGTATTCCTTCAAATATTTTTATTAAAAGAAAATACAAAATACTAGATAAAATCGATATTAATGGAGTTTTTGCGGGATGTTATAATGTCTTAGATGACATTTTATGTAATGCAAAGAAAGCATAAAAACTGTATTAAATAAATATAACAGTGTTTTATATACGTTTTCACAGTCTACTAAACTCCCAAGCAATATCTCAGTAGGTAGCCAAACTTTACTAAAGGCAACGGCTTTCCTAGTTGACAGTGTGTGTTGTCTTAATAAAAGAAGGTTAGAAAAAGAAACTTGACAAATGATCTTTTTAGTGCGAAATTGAAAGCGTTATGTGGTAATTAAATTTATATTGTATATCTTAGTGTTTTATAGACATGTGTAAGTAATGCGAGTGATGTATCACACGTAATATTACCCGACCGCGTTACACATTACGCGACAAAACATCACATTAAACATGACGCGAACACCCGTGTACTGTTCTGCATTTCTGCAATGTTCGGTGTCCGGCAATTCAATATTTATTTTGAGCTTTATTTTCAGAATGTTAAGGCTTATATTTCTTGACGTCGCCCGCCGTATATATAGAGCGCTGTCGTATTACGCATCACACATGACATGAAATGTCATGTGTAATGTTTGAAGTGATGGTAAAATGTAATATTATTCGGCACGAAATGTAATGATATATAACATCACTTCGCGAAGTACTGTTTCGCGCATGTCTAGTGTTTCAACGTTATATATTAAATAATTCTGACAGCATTCTATGTAATGTGATACGTAGAAAGTGCTAGAATATAACAGTGTTTGACAAATGCTATCATTTTCCACTAAAATGCCGAGAATATACCATTAAAACAGCAATGATACTGTTGACAGCGACAATTTGATTTCTACTTTAGACGACAAATAGATATTTCCTTATTCATTACTAATAATAAAAAACTAAATGTGTGAAGAAACATGGTCCATTTTAATATCTTTCTTTTCTTTGGAAGACTAACGCAGTAGCAACTAAAGCAGTTTTAACATTAATTTAAAATATTGAATGACGCATCGACTTTTGACGGGAATCTGAAAACGGCATGTGGTGCTCTTGTATTATATTCGATATCTTAGTGTTTTAACGTGTTATATTACATAACTTTGATGGCATTTTATGTAATGTGATGCGACGGAACTACTGGGATGTAGTGAATATCATATAAAAGTGCTTTACAACGTTTTCGTTTTCCATCAAAATTCCCACAAGATACCATTAACAGTGTGGCCACAATTTGACTTAGACAATGACTAACCTGAAAGACTAAAAACGTGAAGATATTTATAACTAGTTATTGGCGAAATCTTGTGAACGCCATTTATAAAAAAAAAATGACGCACCAATCAATCATTGATATTATGTGTCACATAGATTTTAGATGTTACCTAGAATTTGAGTAGCGTTAGGAAAAATGGCGTAACTCAATGCATTTAATTGCAAATTTTATGAACATGCTTTAAAATCTAGAGTATTTGACAAATATTTTGATACATTAATTTTTACGGTCGTGATCCTGCCAGATCCAAAATATTTTATCCGACGTCCTCGAATATTTTTTTTAATCAACTATTTTCTTACTTTAAATAAAATAATTGTTTTTTAAAAATATCAAATACGTTTAAACGAATGTTTTTTCTTGACATATGTTTGATAATATTATCCTATAAGTGCAATGTGAGAAAAATACAATCATTTTTAGGTTTGAAAAGTTCTTGATTTTCATATATCGAGAGGCGTGCAATAACTTTTTCCAAATAAACTAATTAATATTATCTTTTTTTTTTCAGCACACACCATCCAGATTATCCATTCCACGAAGAATATTAAAGCATTTTTTTTATTCATTTAATAATTATAAACAAGGAGAACAATGTTATTATCATCATAAATCGCACTATTTCCTTGAATAAATTATTTTCTTTTTATTGTAATGTTTTTATTTCGACACAATTAGTATTTTTATTTTTATTATATAAATTCAAATTTTTGAAAATCATCTATACGTGTAAACCTAGCGGGGGACTATGACAAATTATCAATTTTAATATTTTATAATAAATTAATATAATGATATTTTTACCGTATTTTTACCCAGCAACATAACTGAGAGGGCTTGTTGTTTTTTTTTAATATTTGGGCATCGGGTTGAGAGTCCTCAGCCCTCAACTACAGTCCGGGTAAAGTTGTCATAGCCATCTGAGGCTAACAGCTAAGACACACCCAAAAAAAAGAAAAACCACTTAGAGTTTGAGCCTCTTAAACAACGGGAGAAAAATTGGACTATTACACCTCGCTAATCGGTTTATTATAGGGTTCAATTTCGAGTTTTCCTTCTCTTATATGTATGTCATCTGCATATCATATTCCCGCGGGCAAATAAATAGTCTTAAATTAAAATCTTACTCCATCACAACACGGAGAATTGTACTTGATTGATTTTTAGGGTTCCGTACCTCGAAAGGAAAGTATGGAACCCTTATAGGATCACTTTCTTGTCTGTCCGTCCGTTTGTCTGTCTGTTGTTGTTAGGATCAGATTTTCTACTTAGGGCAACAAATAAAAATGCTTCAGTGAAACCTTGATCTCATCAGCTCTAGTTCCTCGAGTCTTAACAAAAGGATTTGTCAAAAAACCCTAAAGAAAAGCACCAACATCGTGGTGTTCGATCCACAACCTCTACGCCTTTTATTTACCATTGTCCATATATCGGAAAGGATTAGAGAACAAACCTAAAACACTAATAGTGATAGAGCCACACTTGACAGTATTCTGTCTACAGCCATGGGCCGGTCCGACTGGGTACCGGTATCTAACTTTCGCAGAAAATCAATGTCTGAGCAGTGAGCACGAGCCTGGGCCTCGGTGTGGACTTTGGCGTGGGCGTCTGTGTGGAATTAGGCGTCGGCGCGGGCCAAGGCGTCGGCGTGGACAAAGGCGTCGGCGTGGGCCTAGGCGTCGGCGTAGGCATAGGCGTCGGCATAAGCCTAGTCGTCGGCGAAGGCAAAGGCGTCAGCGTGGGCCAAGGCGTCTACGTGGGCCAAGGCGTCGGCGTGGGTCTAGGCGTCGGCGTGGGCCAAAGCGTCGGTGTGGGCCAAGACGTCGGCGTGGGCCAAGACGTCGGCGTGGGCCAAAGCGTCAGCGTGGGCCAAAGCGTAGGCGTGGGCTTGGGCGTTGGCGCGTGCCTCAAGGAACAGTGTGGCCTGTGGGGTATGGGCATGGGCGTCGGTGTGGACCTTGGCGTAGGCGTCTGTTCGGAATTAGGCGTCGGCGAAGGTCATTGGCGTGGGCCTAGGCGTCGGCGTGGGCCATAGCGTCGGCGTGGGCCTAGAGGTCGTAGTGGGCATAGGCGCCGGCTTGGGCGAAATCATTTCGATGCGTTTAACTATGGATGACGAGTTGCTTTACTTTTACAGCTATAATATGCTAATAACTACATAATGATTTTTTTGGATTTCATCACGGGTTCAGCTTTTTTTTTTTTTGGTGGACTATGGATTAGTCTCGCCCCGCCAAATCGGTCCGGGGTGACTGAGAAGGCGGCGCGTGACCCCATAGACCCACCGTAAAAACTCCTCTCTCTTCGCCGTGCGAGCGGGTCACCGGGACCCGATTTTTAACTTCGGTGGCCCGCCCGGCGGTTCACCCTCGCGGGTTCCTCTCGTCGACGCCCCGACAGATTTCGCCGTCGGGGCGTCGCCCTTACGCGGTGGCCTCACGTCGGGTGACCGAACAATTCCCCGGTCCGATCACCCGAAGCCTCGGTTAGGGCGGCATCAGGCGCAGGTATTCGCGCCTGCGCCGCCCCGGCCGCTGGCGGCGGCCCGGGGCGCGGGAATCCTCCCTTGCCCGTTCCGCCGCTTCCTTCTGCGAGATGACGGCGAGAAGAAGGCGGCGACCGCGTCCCAGTTCCTGATGCTGTCGACCATCGCCCTCGCGACGGCCGGCAGCGTCAGGTCGGCACCGATGACAGTGACGAGGTCACGGCGCTGCCGCTCCCATCCCGGACACACCTCCAGCGTGTGTTGCGCCGTGTCCTCGTCACTCCTGCAGTGGTGGCAGGCCGGAGTCCACTCCCTATACACGACCCTGTGCAGGTACAACCCGAAACACCCGTGCCCTGTCAATACCTGCACCAGCCGAAAGGTGAGGACTCAGTGCCGCCGCTCCATCCACTCTATCAATACGGGCCGGAGGGCCTCAACGGTCTCCACACCGTGCCTAGGCCTCTCCAGCCGCGTAGCCCAACGGGCGATGACGTCTCGGCGGGCATCCACGCGCCAGGTGGCTATCTCGCTCAACGATGGGGAGCCACCTTCCTCGCGCGCTGTGATAACCCGCCGGTAGAGGTCGGAGAGCATCTCCGCCTCTAGGTCCCACGGGGGTGTCCCGGCCAACAGGCACGCCGCCTCTGTCGACACCGTGCGGTACCCGCGAATGGCTCTGACCGCCATGGCTCTCTGTGGCCTCCACAGAACCGCCCTGAGCTGGGCGTTCAGAGCCCTCGCCCACACGGGTGCGTCGTACATGGCCATCGAGCGGATGACCCCCGCATACAGCCGTCGGCCCTCGAAACTGGGTCCGCCCACGTTCGGCATGAGTCGAGAAAGGGCGGACGCCGCGCTGACAAGCCGGGGAGCAATCTGTCGGAAATGCTTCCGGAACCACCATCGCCCGTCGAGCACCAGACCCAAGTACCTCATATGGGCCTGGACGGGTTCAGCTTCATAATGGTGTAAAAAAAAAAAAAAAATTGCAACACCATTTCATCTCTCCATTCCACATTTATTTATTAACTAGAGACCCTTTTTTTTTTTTCGCAAGGTGGGACCATGGATGTGGTCGCGCCCGGCAAATCGGCCCGGGGCGACGGAAGAGGCGGCGCGCAACTTCATGGACCCACCCTGCAAACACCTCTCTTCGCCGTGCGAGCGGGCCACCGGTACCCGATCTTTGTCTTCGGTGGCCTCCTATTAACTAGAGATACTCGAAGTCCTCGAACACATCGAAAATTTCCGCCGAAATGAACAACGCTAGTGTGACCACAGAGCGCGATGTATTAGCGCGCTAAAATCTTTGACTTATCGCCAACCAAGCGATAACGCACACGAATCCCGAATGTTCGCGATGATAGCCGATAATGATCGGTCACATCTGCGTGTATCGTCTCATTGCACGAAGCTTCGTGACGATACACGTAGGTGCGGCCCTAGCATTAGGGTTGGCTCACTATAACCTTTTTTATGCTAAACAAATTTGTTTTAAAATAATGCGATATTTTCGAAGGTGTTTTTATAAACATAATATAAATCATTATGAAAATAAATACGTTATTTATCAGAAGTATTTAATTTAAAACAAAATTACCCTTTACATTATTAGATTTCAATGAATATCTTAAGAAATATCGCAATTTAAAAATAACATCGCAGCAATATAATGATCAAGTACTGCGAGCGCATTTATGGTAAAAATACTGGGTCTTCTAATCTTATATCATGTAGATTATAAGTTAATCTAAAAAAAAAAACTCAAAACTAATGTTATTTTAAAGTACTTCTGGGCAAACTACATTTTTAGTTTTGTTTTCTTCTCATGAGCGTCTGTCGGCATTACACATACTAAATAATAATAATAAGTATAGGAAGTATTAGTGCCTGCCCTCATTTATGCTAGTGAAAGTTGGATTTGGCGGGAAAGACATGAAAGTAGAATAAATGCTATAGAGGTGAGAGCTCTTCGTAACGTGTGTGATGTAAGTCTGAAAGATAAAATTAGGAATAATGTTATAAGAGAGCGCTGGTATGCCGAGGTGGGTTAGACACGTAGAAAGAATGAGTGGGGAGAGGTTGACGAAGCAAACACATAAAGTAAACGTGAATGGGGCGAATACAAGGGGAAGGCCACGTCATACTTTTCTGGACCAAATTGGAGATTTGTTCACGAGAGGTCACATATTAAAAGTATGCGTAATCGGAAATAGGCGTAAATGTACATATGTATGTATGTATCTATAGAAAGTATAGATACCTAAGTATAGACCCAATACTTATACTTAAGGTAATGTTCTAGCTGTTAAATTAATGTTCTAGATAGCTTTCAACTCAAATTACATAATCGCTTCCAATGCCTGGAAGAGTGCGAATCTTCGAACGATATGAACAACAGGTTCGTGGAAACTGTCCACGCGGTCGGGTCAAAATTCTTTAAGGCCCGTCGCGCTACTAGAACAAAAAAGCTTTCTGACCAGACTCTTCAACTCATGGAGAGGAGAAAGGAAATGACGGTACAGTCTTCAGCCGATTGGTCCGAACTCAGGCAGCTTAATAGACAAATCTCTAAATCTATGCGACGCGATATTCGCCGATTCAATACACTGCGTATTGAAGAGGCGATAGAGCGAAATCGAGGCTCCAAAGTGTTCGCACGAGATTTGTCTATCGGGCAGAGCCAAATGACTAAGCTGAAGACCGATAACAGTACTGTCATTTCATCCCAGCGTGAGATCTTGGGAGAGGTCGAAAGGTTCTATGGGCAGTTGTACAAATCATCCCTGAATCCTGTTGTCAGCTTGGTCCAAGACCCCAGATCCAAGCTAACTCGGCACTATACCGAAGAAATCCCGGACGTCAGCTTGTACGAGATCAGAATGGTTCTAAAACAATTAAAGAACGGAAAGGCACCGGGAAATGACGGAATTACCACAGAGCTCCTGAGGGCAGGCGGCAAGCCAGTTTTAAAAGCCCTACAGAAGCTATTTAATTCTGTCATTCTCGGGGGCGACGTTCCAGAGTCGTGGACCAGGAGTGTGGTGGTGCTGTTTTTCAAGAAGGGCGATAAAACGCTCTTAAAGAATTACAGACCCATCTCACTCCTGAGCCACGTGTACAAATTGTTTTCAAGAGTCATTACGAACCGACTCGCGCGCAAGCTAGACGACTTCCAGCCACCCGAACAAGCCGGTTTCCGAAAAGATTATGGATTAGGTATCATAGACCACATCCACACGCTACGCCAGATTATACAGAAGACCGAGGAGTATATTCGGCCTCTGTGTCTAGCGTTTGTGGACCGATCTAGCTGCAGAAAGGCGTGAGACAGGGAGACGTTATCTCTCCGAAACTGTTCACCACTGCGCTGGAAGATGTCTTCAAGCTCTTAGACTGGACCGGACTCGGCATCAACATCAATGGCGAATACATCACTCACCTTCGATTCGCAGATGATATCGTAGTCATGGCAGAATCCCTGGAGGACCTTGGCACCATGCTCAATGACCTCAGCAAGGTCTCCCAACTAGTAGGGCTGAAAATGAACATGGACAAGACGAAAATCATGTCTAATGCCCATGTCATTTCTGTACCGGTCCTGGTTGGGAATGCGATTCTCGAAGTTGTCGATCACTATGTTACCTAGGACAAACAGTCCAATTAGGTAGATCCAATTTCGAGAAAGAGGTCAGCCGACGAATCCAACTCGGCTGGGCAGCGTTCGGGCAACTTAGGAGGATCTTCTCGTCTAATATTCCGCAGTGTCTGAAAACAAAGGTTTATAACCAGTGTGTGTTACCAGCGATGACTTACGGCACTGAAACGTGGTCTCTAAATGTCGGCCTCATAAAAAGGCTCAAAGTCGCTCAGCGTGCTACGGAGAGGGCTATGCTCGGTATTTCTCTACGTGATAAAATCCGAAATACGGAAATCCGTAGAAGAACGGGTGTAACCGACATAGCCCGAAGAATTAGCGCGTTGAAGTGGCAATGGGCAGGCCACATCGCTCGACGAACCGACAACCGTTGGGGAAAAAAGGTTCTCGAGTGGCGACCACGAATCGGACGACGCAGCGTAGGACGACCCCCCACTCGGTGGACTGATGACCTCATCAAGGTCGCAGGAAACCGTTGGATGCAGGTGGCACAGGACCGTTATAGATGGCATTCTCGTGGGGAGGCCTATGTCCAACAGTGGACGTTTACGGGCTGATGGATGGATGGATGGAAGGTAATGTTCTACTCTTACTAATAAAAGCGTCATGTAGGTACCTAAAACAGCTTTAACATATGTATTATTTAAAAATATTAACGTTTACGTAAACGAATTAGCGAGTTGAAGTTAACATTAGCCCAAAGTAACTATTCCACGCGGACGAAGTAGCGGGCAGAAGCTAATCATAATTAAAATCTATTGACATTATTAAGAAAAATCAATTAAGACAGATAAAACGTAAGCTTTTAGATAGATTATTGGGAAACTGTTGAAGAGCGTGAGTGCCCTCGTGAAACTGGTATAGGCGTCTCTTCCCCTCGCTCGGCCACATTATTGTCAAAGTTACTTATTCAACGATTCATTCATAAACCTGTAGACGTCCACTGCTGGGCGCAAACCTTATCACGAGAATGATACTTAGAACAATCCTGCGCCATATGCATCCAATTCTGACACTTTTGAGGTGTCGTCAGACTACCTACTGGTTATCCTATGCTACGTTGCCCGATACGTGGTCGCCACTTAAAATCCTATTTTCTGTAATAGTTGCCTGCACATTGCCATTTCAACGTATTATCTTATTCCTGGTTTTAACATGTAGAAAAATACCAAGCGAAGCGTTCTTCATAGCACACTGAGCGACTTTGGGCCTTTTTGTGAGGCCAGTATTTAGAGATCACGTTTCAGTGCCGTATGTCATCGCTGGTAACACATACTGGTTGTAAACCTTTGTTTTCAGACAATGCTCAATATTGGTTGATTTTATTTCATATGTGCGGTGGAGTAACGCCAAAATCGTTACGTTTGACTGGTGTTTTGGCGGTAGCAGTGATGATTTTCCGTGTGGTGACGGAGTAAGAATATTATTTACCACCCCATATCTTACACTTGGGTGATCGTACGAGATAACTAAGGGATATAAAACGTATATAACATCTACGCGAGAGAAGAAAACTCGAAACAAAACCCTATACCAACACGTCTGACTAGCGCGGTATAGTAGGTTAATTTCTCTCCCATTACGGAGGAGCCCCGAGCCCAACAGTGGAACTTTTATGGGCTGTGATGATGATAATTGTAGTGTATACGCACAGCATAATATTATAATTCGACTGCACAGATGGCGTAGTGGTTAAGATACCGACCTTCCGTGCCAGTGCCGCGGGTTCGATTCCCACGCAGGACAATACTTTGTGCGATCCACAAAGTGTTGTTCTGAGTCTGGGTGTAATTTGTCTGCGTTAATTGCATGTTTGTAAAGTCCCCCGCAATACAAGGATTATTTCCTTAGTGCAGGGAGGTGTCTTTTAAAAAAAAAAAAAAAATAATTACACGTTCAACTTCCACAATTCTTACACGACCGTTCACCACGACCCGCAACGCACAAATGCCTCGCGACAAGTCTCTATCAAGCTTTTATACCCACATATTATTCGATCTACCCACATTCCAAATTATATTAATTATACATACACTACATCTCCCCCTTGTTGTTATTTTTTTTTTTTGTCAAATTCTTAATTAACGAACAAGTAGACATACTGTTTAAACACGTTACTTTTGTTACTTAGAATCTAACTTTACTTTCAAACTTTAAATTGAAATCGATATGCCATTCAAAATTAAATTTGCTGCGAAAGAAACTGATTAATCTTCTCCGATGGTTGAAACGGTAGTTGCGATGGTTGTTGTCTCTGATGGCACCTGTCTTTACTATGGTTAATGGATTGGTTGATAATAGTATCAGTAGGAAATGGATCTTTAGAATTACCACGTTGCACGTAATGTAAAGACGTATGACGCCTGGCTTGGTCCGCTATCCTCCATTCTACTAAGTGTCCTTTTCCTTATTAGTTTACAATTAGAAGTCTGTGTGAGAGATACGTACCACATCTGTTATACATACCACATTCTCTCCGGACCACACAATGGACCATCACTCGTAGGAACTGAATCCAGGACACCAGACTGTACTCCAGCGCCGTGAAATATGTCTCAGTCCCATAATTAGATGCACAAAATCTATATATATATAAAACAAAGTCGCTCTAGTCTCACCACCCATAACCAACCCCAGAATATCTCCATTCCCGGTCTTGCCCTCGTCGGGAACAGGACAACATATTATGTTAAAATATGATAAGAAAAAACACAAAATTTCTCATCAAGGTCAGAGAAAATCATCAATTAAAACATCAGTCAGTCCAACATTGTCTTCCTCATAGTACAACAAAACGCAACCAACAGCCTGCGCAATGATGTCCTTTTTATTTTGTTCCGAAAATACCATATAACTTTGAAACCAAATTCGACCCATCGATGTTTTTTCGAATGCGAACTCCAAGCGCCACGAGTTCCCATGAGCATCATTACAACGAATCTTACTGCGTGGAAACCATTATCAACAAAGCCCTGACCAAGAAGATCCACTCCTTCCCGACAAAGCCGCAACGCAATTAAGACTCGAAACATCGCGAATGAAAACATAGAAGAAGAAGACGGAGACACCGCATGGGAAGAGTGTCGCGCCAGTAAATCGCGAGTCTGCGCCTCCGAATCCAAAAGTAAAATGAGGCTGCCCCTGAAATGGCTAGGCTAATAATACGAGATCGTCAAGCAGATCCTACAGATCAAGAACTAGATAATTTCCGACGTGCAAGAAGAAACGTTTCTGCGTCTGTTAACAAAAGGAAAAATGAGCATATATCAAGACGCCTCTTCGTCTCGTTAGCACGTCACTACCACTTTGTTTTTCCAAATTTCTATATGTTTTATATTTATTATCATAAGAACCACCCTTACAATCCCGAATCCATCTAAATCCGTTCATTCACAAACTGCTAGGCGGAACGAAGCTTGCCGGATCGGCTGATAGATAATATAAGATCCTTAACCTATTACTTCCAATCGAATGGATGTCTTTCACCTCCAATTGAGTGGATGTCTTTCACCTCCAATTGAATGGATGTCTTTCACCTCCAATTGAATGGATGTCTTTCACCTCCAATTGAATGGATGTCTTTCACCTCCAATTGAATGGATGTCTTTCACCTCCAATTGAATGGATGTCTTTCACCTCCAATTGAATGGATGTCTTTCACCTCCAATTGAATGGATATCTTTCAACTCCAATTGAATGGACGGCTCTCATCTCCAATTTAATGGACGACTCTCACCTCCAATTTAATGGACGGCTCTCACCTCCAATTTAATGGACGGCTCTCACCTCTAATTTAATGGACGGCTCTCACCTCCAATTTAATGGACGGCTCTCACCTCCAATTTAATGGACGGCTCTCACCTCCAATTTAATGGACGGCTCTCACCTCCAATTTAATGAACGTCTACCATTTCTAACTAAATGGAGATGGATTTTTTATCATATTTAAGTTATTCATTACACATTTCTACGTACTTGTAAATTTATAGTCAAATATTATAAGTATTCATATTACCATAAGAATTATCCTTATATTACAAATGACTATGTTGACTTCATAAAACACACTTGGAAATCTGAAGTTAAATACAACAGATAGGTAATTTTAAGAGTATAATATCACTGCAATTGGATGTATAAATGAACAATACTGATACATTTGCCATCCAATCAGTAGACGTACCTATTTTTTTTTTTTTTTTTTTTACTAATAATAACATAAAATACTAGTTTAGGTCCTTATTAAAATATTATAGACGTAAATTCCATTTTCTGCATTATTAGCATTGTACTGCTCAAAATAAGTTTGATTCTATGAATATAAGTACCATCTATAATGAATGTACTATAAATCAGTTTTACTAGTTGTGTCCAGGTTATCCTTGACATAGAACTTAATTTCAAACTCCTAATCCAAGTGCCTTTCATAATAATCTAAGTGGTAGCTTTGAACACAAAATGTACTATCCCCTTATCCATTACCATAGGTTATATTCAAAGCTATCACTCACCCATAAAGATGGTAGGTAGCTGTAGATACTATTTATAAATTACGTCACATTTCACTGTGATTTACCATTTAATTTCTTGCATTTCTATTTTCTTAGAAATATTTACTCTTATTGCCTTGAATAACTTATTCCTTTACAATTATTTTAATGGTTCATAGTTGTTTAGAAAGAAAATTGTAAGCTACCTATCTCCTTATCTTTCTTATTTTTTTTTATTTCCACTCTTTAGCTCAACCCTTACAGTTTAAATAAATTGATGTTGGTAACTATCCATAAACAGATAATATGTTTGTTTTGTAGATACCGTTCTAGTTTTTTATAGAACTACCTATTTTCATATGTACGGTCCTGATTATTACCGGGCTACCTTTTTGTCATGGTTTTAATTTTAATATTGTTATAAAAGGTCATTCAGGTAATATTTGGTGAGCCAAAACTGGCTATAATTTTCAGCAATGCCCATGCAGCAATTCCTCAATGGTTGCCAAAATAAAAGAGGTTTAATATTTTTACGCTGTTTAAACTATGTCACCTTTTTTTATTTTGAATACATTTATATTCAAATCGTAAGTATTTATTTATTTATTCATTTATTCAATCAATTTTCTTATTGCTAATCGCGTAGCAATGAGACAAGTAGCGTATTAGCCTAAGACCTGATTTCAAGCTTGTTGAACTTAATAGTAAGCAAATATGAATGATACTAGAACCAAATATATTGATTATTATTTTCGCGTGGCTATTACTGAATAAGTAACGGTATAACAACATATCGCTATTAATATTTTTGTAAATTTGCATAGTTTTTTTCTGAAAATCAATTATAGTTTTATAACTGTATAGCCACATTACATTTTTGTACTGCACGAGTTAAATACATCGACTATTATTTTTGCGTGGCCTTTTGTTGTAACCCAATAATAGTCTTTTTTATAAGTACCTGGGGGGGCACACTTAAAACATTACTTATTTTTACTGACCGTCGCGCCGCCTACAGATTGTTTGTACAAACTTAACGGCTGCCATTTTGTCCTGTATGTCAAACGTTTGACAACTGAGAATTATTATTTTTTGTTCCTAGCGTAGGTACTTATTGTCATCAATCTATTTACGGTTATTGATGTACTTTCTGAAAATTATCTCAATTTTCATTGTTAAGCTGATATTATTATTGCTTCGTTATCAGCTGATATGTTTTTTTTATATTTCAGGGTAGCTTTCATAGTAAAAGAAAATTCTATATAATTACACATACACATGTAGATATGTATATATATCACTTCAACTTTAGTTCACCGCGTAAACTCTGGGTAGCAGCACCTTCCATACATGCATATTTTATCATGGAGTTGCCACTCTTTTTCAGTTTAATAACTTTACTCTTTGATAAGTACTCAAGCCGTGGACCTGATCTTAATTTTGTGATTATGCTATTTACATACATGTTTACATATACAGTTCTTAAAATAGTCGCTTAATTGATCTGCGTGACTTATTGAAATTCACCCCTTTTATATATTTTTTATAATAATAAATATTGCGTGGACTTAAATTTTATTTTTGTTTTTTATTATTTAAGCAGTCCCTTAAAATTATTGATTGATCTGCGTGTCCTTTATTTTTATTTATTTTTTACTCATTGGATGGCTTTTAAATGAAGCTGATTTGATTCTCTTAAATTAAGCTAACATGTGAATAGAATTGTATTCACGTCCAGACAAAATTAAATTATTATTTAAACCATCATTATCTAAAGACGCGTAATAGAATAATAAAGATGACATTAAAATGAAACTTAAAATGTAGGTACTCCAAATGTAAACTATAGATAACATATTACGTTGGTTAAACTTTTAATTTCTTGTGGGTTATACCAACCATAGTTTTACGTGGCCTTTTTTTTTGATACAGCGCATGGCCCTTAATAAGAAAGGATAGAAGTAAGAATTTGCTTGTCAGGAACAATTGTTTACGTATCATTTCGGGTCATAAGTTAACTCATTGTATAATGAGTATCCATCAACTTTAAATCAAATGTTATATTTTATTATAATACTTCAATTTCTAATACGCTATTAGAAACGTGGCTATATGTAAACCACCCACAGGCAATAATTACCTATTCCTTCCTTAATTTTAATATTTTTAGCGTGTACTCACGTTTATCCTCGTCGCCATTTGTAGTGTATACGCACAGCATAATATTATAATTACACGTTCAACTTCCACAATTCTTACACGACCGTTCACCACGACCCGCAACGCACAAATGCCTCGCGACAAGTCCCTATCAAGCTTTTATACCCACATATTATTCGATCTACCCACATTCCAAATTATATTAATTATACATACACTACAATAATGAATAGATGTAACAAAGTTTCCCAGGAGATAGCCGCTGTCTACTCTCCTGGTGAGACCATCAACCGATTTTTTCGATTCCTTTCTTTTTTTTTTGCGGTGGTCTATGGAGGTGGTCGCGCCCCACCAAATCGATCCGGGGCGACAGAAGAGGCGGCGTGCGATTTTTTCGGCTGCTACGGGTAGCTGACAATAATTACACCTATTATTATTATATTATATATTGTCTACTCACCACAAGGGAAACGTTAGTTATTTACACAATTTTCAAACATGTATAAGTCTTATAAAAAAATAATATAAAGTACCTACTTGTAAAAAAACGGCAAACATATTTTCATCATGCAACTTCGAGGAGTGGTATAATACCCAAAAGCCCAATTATACCCAAAAGAAAGCTGTACTACCAGTGGCCGGCCCAGTTTTGATGAGAAGGGTTATAATCTATGTAAACTGTGTTTATAAAATTTGTTATATAAGATTAACTAGAAAATCTTAATCACAATCACAACCAAAGGAACTGACAGGCTAAACCTGAGCCAAATGATACCCATTCAATAATCATCAAACTTAGCTATAAAATTTTACAATTACATAAAAATTCAATATCCAAAGCCGTATTTAACCGAAAATGTTGGTAACCCGAAATAAGTGTCTTTATCTTCATCTCAGCTCATATATATCCCATTGTTGGGCTAGAACCTCCTCCATAATGGGAGAGAAATTGAGCTACTGTACCACGCTGGTCAGACGTGTTGGTGTAAGGTTTTGCTGCCGCGTCTTCCTTCTCTTGTAAAGATGTTATATGCATTTTATATCCCTTAGGCGACGTTCATTAGAGAAAGGAGGCTGCGGAGCGGGAACGCGAGAGGCTTGCGCCCGCTGAATCGCTCCGCCGCCGGCGGCTGGGTAGGGGGAGGCGCCGTTATGCGCATCTACTCCCACCGCCTTGAGGACCGACTGGGCGTGGCCAGAAGGCCAAGCGTTGGGGCGTCGGGGATCGAATGTCAGTAGACGATCTCTCCGGCGTCCCGTAAAAGCGCGGAAGGGGGCCGCTGTGGTTTTAGTGGGTATTCCGGTTTGACGGCGAGTCCCACACTCCCTCCCGTCACGACATCGGCGGGAAGGGGTTAGCGCGTAAATGCGTTTCCACAGCGTAAAAAAAAAAAAAAAAAAAAAAAAAAAAAAAAAAAAAAAAAAAAAGGCGACGTTCATTAATCACGTGATCGTTTTTTTTTAGCATTTTTTAGCCCCCATTCCCGCTTGGTGATCCCCACCACCACATGATTTTTTAGTACCTATAAAGACCACAGCCCAGAGCTCATTATATTCTCGGTTTTTTACTTTTTTACACTTCGCAAAAAAGTCTTTATACAGATCACCTGCTTTAAACTTCGTTCGTTGCCTGACAACGATACGTCAAACTCACACTACACGTCGCTTTTCAGTTTAGAAATCACAGCGTTTGACGAAAGAATAAATACACGTGATATCTTACTACACCCTCCTCCCCCTTGTGATATTTCGTGATTTTTGTCAAACCCCTCTCCCCTCTTTCAAACGTGATTAATGCACTTTATTAATTAATGGTATTTATGAATTAATGGACTTACGATCACCCACTGGTAGATAGGGAGTGGTGGATTGTATTCTTACTCCTTCCGGATCCGGATCCGTACGGATTAAAATAAGTATAAATATATTATTACATTTAAGTCAAAGTGATTAAAACTATCAGTTATAACGGGATAGTTCCGTAAAATGCAGAATGTTTGGTAGCCATATAAAAATTCTAAGAACGACTAACATTGAAGATCTAACTTCGTAAATAATGTGTTTGAATAATTGAAGTTTACAAAGTCATTATTTATATTTCCACGTTTTTACTTAAATAACTTTATAAATACTACATCTATTCACCAATCTTGCTGTCCGCCCGTCTGTGTGACGTCACACACCACTACTTGTGAATGTAATCGTTGTTGACTAATTGTGAATGTAATCACAGTGTTGCATAAAAATCGATAGTTTGACTATCGATAGTTAACCTCAAAAAGTATTCATACTATCGATAGGACTATCGATAGTATCGTACATATCAATACTATCGAGACTATCGATAGTATCGATAGCTCTCCACGAGCAATACTATTAATAACGGCGATACTATCGATACTATCGATAGTGATTCATTCGATAGTATCAATACTATCGATTGTATCGTTAATACCATTAGTTTTAGCGTAAAACTATCGATACTATCGATAGTATCGACTATTTCGGGCTATCGATTGCCAGAAAATTTTCAATAGTATTGCTTAAAAATATAAATACCGTAGTTGTGTCCCTGTTGCTTGTTTTCAGTGATTTTTGTGGTGACTTTTCTAGCAGTAACGTGCATTTGCGTTCTTACTTTGAAGCCCAAGTTAGCTAATAATGGTTAAGATCAATAGCCATTGAAAGTTGAGTAAAATTATAATGCTGCGAGACTTCTGGACAATTGGGTCGGAATGTGTGAATGAATGTAAGTGGTACCTTGTACTTGTACCACCCTGTTGACAGTTTTCTGTCTACAGCCGCGGGCCGGTGGTTCCGGGGTAGTACCACACTTTTGCAGAAGATCGGCGTCTGAGTAATGGCAATGTGCTATTGCGCTTCGTTCGGTGAGCGAAAAAGCTGGCAGTTCAACTGGGTGGGTTTGGGGATTTTATTAGTAGGCAGTGGCCTAAGCTATAACCTTAGTATTGCCAAGCTCCATGGGCGACTGTGACACTTACCATCAGGTGTGCTGCTATATAATAAAATGAAAAAAAATGGTTTGTTCCAGTATACTAATGAAACTCAGAATGTCTATTACTATAAAATTTTAGTGTAATTATTAGCTTTGAAAGTTTCGGTTAAACAAAATTATGAAAAACATAATCAAGAATTCTGAGTTACAATTCTACACAGAATTATGGCCGTAATTAGTCATTAGATTTGTTGTATTTTTAGCGATATTAATCTAGTGAAGTAAATTTAACAGGGTCCGAAAAACATAAGTTCTCTGTATGCTCGATTGCAATGTGATCCATCTAGAAGGCTCTATTAAAAATATGCTTACATATATGTAACTTCACATTATAGGGATATAGAAATATATATCTAACTGAATCCAGAATAATTTTTTAATTGTATATTATATACAATTGAAAATGAAATGAGCGAGATGCAACGTTGACATCAAAAGTCCCGAATTGAAAACATTTAAACCATTGTGTTACTCTCTCTGACACCACATTA
The DNA here is from genome assembly GCA_905163515.2 of Lymantria monacha. Classification (NCBI taxonomy): domain Eukaryota; kingdom Metazoa; phylum Arthropoda; class Insecta; order Lepidoptera; family Erebidae; genus Lymantria; species Lymantria monacha. Next base: position 10,959,867 of record LR991104.1, on the reverse strand, counting down.
GGTCCATAAACGTCACAATAGGATTGACCCATTTTAACAAAAAGAAAAAAAAATGTGTGCGTGTAACCTTTACGCGCGATTGAAGTAAAACTTCTTTGGCGTTGACGACATATATCACTGAAATGATTAAATATTAACTTAAATAAATAAATATTATATTATAATTATATCTATTATTCATGTGCTTTACAATGATTATTCAAATGTTATATTAATAATGTCCATTCGAAACAGGTAATTGAAGCAAGTACAGTAGTTCATTATAAATTTTAATATATATAGTTAAAATTTGCAAAAATTTCTATAGCGCGATTTAGACTCTAATACATGTCCTCTTAGAATCCATTAACTTTGTTACAGCGCCATCTAGTAATAAATTATGATCCTATTTAAAAAAATCTGAGTTACTCCCTAGTCGCGCCTAAAGAAGTTTTACTTCAAAAAGAAAATAAATAAATGAAATAATCCAAGAATATGACATAATACTTCCACATTCCCACCGAAACTCAAGAAATATTGACAGCAGCAAGTATTGCTATTATAATTGTTTCACTTTGTTAGTATCACAAATTTAATGTTATTCACCTGACTAAAATTTGTTCTACTCTTCTTCTTCTTCTTATGTATTGGCAATCAGCTACATATACGAGCTATTGGTGCCAGTGTCAAGTTATAAATATTTTCACGTTTTTAGTCTTTCAAGTCAGTCGTTGTCTAAGTCAAACTGTACCATTAACAGTGCAATGGCCACACTGTTAATGGTATCTTGTGGGAATTTTGATGGAAAATGAAAACGTTGTAAAGCACTTTTATATGATATTCACTACATCCTAGTATCACCGCACATCACATTACATAAAATGCCATCAAAATTATCTAATATAACACGTTAAAACACTACGATATCGAATATAATACAAGAGCACCACATGACGTTTTCAAATTCCCGTCAAAAGTCGTCTTGTTCTACTCTATGATGACGCAAATTTAAATAAATTTCTTTAATAATAATGTCAGTACTTGGCTTACCACATAACATAACTTTAGACAACAATCACGGAGCAAATACAAAGAGGAGCTGTTGTAATGAATATTTTCTATGAAACAATGCGTGTCATTTACAGGGGTTGAGGGGGACGCTGCTAATGGAGAAAGTGAGACAAGTAATAGTACTTGTCTCACTCCCTCCTTTATGTCCATCTACCGGCTATTAGCACAACTACTAATTTCGTATATTGTATGCAGTTGAGCTATCTTGCATTAGATGTCAGTAAGTGTATGGTGTAACAGGGACGTACTTAGAATTTACCTATATCAAGGAGTGCTAATTTTTTTTATTTCAAAGATACAAACAAATCTTATTAGCTGTTTGCTCTATTCAAATACAAATGTTTATCATCAAATAATTCTGCATAGCGAATAGGTGAATGACTACTGTTTTTAACCACAAATTTCTTTATAAGACTTGTCAGCATTGTTCATAATGTTAATATTTTATGAAAAATCCATCTTTTCTTTACTGTCATTCTGATAAACTCAGAAGTTTAGAAACCTTTTTTTTCTTCATATTTGTGTCCTTTTCATACGACCAAATAATATAATTATTTGTTTGGGTTTCTAACAAATTGTCGAATGAAAGTAGTTGGACTTTTAGTAAATATGTTAGTTACACGGTATTGTTTCCTTCCTTTTTGTCTTTTCCATTTAAAAAAGAACCAAACCACTCTATTAAAATAAGGCTTTATACAATTGATAATGCAACAATAGTGTCAATGACCAAGACATGTAAAAGAGTATTTCAAGCGAGCAGACCAGCCCCCCCTGGCAGCAACCGTTTGATTGACGCACGGGCCATCTAAAACTTAGCCATGTCAAAGGTAACTTGAAGACTCGGTCTTCGACGCCACCACCATTTTGAATATTTTTGTGACGTGCTCAACCTCGTTAATCTTATCAAGAAATTGCATCGAATGCAATTACATTATTAAGAAATAAAGGAGAAAGGGGGACATTGGTTCCAATAATAAAAATGAAATACTCTTTTGTATCATATATTTCTTGAGCTATACCTAGTCTTGCCCTAAATACTGTAACAAAGAAAAACCTTCTATTGCAAAAAATATTTATTACTTTTACAGTGTTAGTTTAATACATAAATATAAAACAATTTAAAATATAAAAAGCTTGTTCGAAGTGGTTTTCATTGGCTGCAATACAGTCCTTTAAATCTTCATTGTTAAAATGAGAAGAACAAATCTTTGTATATTTCGTAGGAGTCCAGTTTTTTCTATTAATTTTTGAAATCCATTGCTTCTTAACATCGTCATTGGACGGTATTCTAAAACATACAAAATTTACAGTTTAATTATAATAGGTTCATTTAAAGTAGTGTAAAAAATATTTTTCTTTGATGAAAAATCCGAATATTATTATATTCTAATTACGACCCTGGATTTTTGACACTTTTATAGTTCTTCATAGTTAACGACAGCTGGCGTATTGCTTACAAAATAATTATTTAACTACATATAAAACTCATATTTTGTCGAGGTAAAAGGCTTTGGGTATAAATTTTAATACTCATGGTTATTAGTTATTACAATAATCTTAATAGTTTGAACTGTATGTGCTTTTATTGTTCTAGGTCCTATTACGCAAAGTGGTGCCATCTAACGTTGAGTAAAATTATTTATGAACATGATACCGTCAAAAGAACTTTCTAGAAATTATTTTGATAAATTATGAATAAATATACTTACAAATGGAATGTGATTCTTTCCATAGCATCTGTACGTTTATTGGAGTAGTTTTTACATGATAAAACACAACACTTCATGGTTTTCTTCGTAATAACATAAAAATACACCAAAAATATAATTTTATGCACCGTACGAACACCGTCAGCGACGACAGAAGACTAATAGGCCACGCCTACTATTGATGTTAACGTGATGACGTCAGGGCCTACTTGAGAATCACAGTGCACAGTTACTTAGGCCGTCTCCTCTTTGTATTTGCTCCGTGACAACAATACTATCGAATAGTTGCTTGCTATCGATAGTCCAAAATAGTCGATACTATCGATAGTATCGATAGTTTTGAGTTAAAACTATTGGTATTAGCGTTACTATCGATAGTATTGATACTATCGAATGAATCACTATCGATAGTATCGATAGTATCGTTGTTATTGATAGTATTGCTCGTAGAGAGCTATCGATACTATCGATAGTATTGACGTATTACAATACAATCGATATACTATTGATACTATTGCTTATACGTAAACTATCGATAGACAATTGATTGTCTATCGATAGTAGACTATCGATATGCAACACTAAGTTGATCAGACGACATCAGATGTAGTTGGTACAGCTCTATGTAAAGCACACAGTCGTATTTTACCACACGCACGAGTAATGTAATTGTTGGTAGTATTTGCAGTTGCCATTACATAGCATTGATGATAACAAAATTGCATATTAATCATTTTTTAAATCCACATCTTATCATCAAAAATGAATTATATTTCAAATCTGATCGATAGATATTTCTAGATAATAATTATTTATGACAAATAAGTAAATTATCGTTTACTTCAGTTGAAATTTCAGTTTGGCTATATACGTGGAAGTAAACACAACTTGACAATGGCTGAGAATGTATCTATTATATTAAATAATGGTCACGCTTGCCCAATTATTGGTCTTGGCACTTGGAAAGTGAGTAATTCAAAATTTTAAATCATTTATTGGAACGAAGTTCCTTATCGCGCGTTGTGAAAGGGGGCTAGACGGAAAAAATTCTTACGAAAAGTTGTCACGACACTTTTTGCTATAGTAAGCTATTGTAAGCTGTGCGGCGTCGCTCGTCGGCTCTCTTATAGAAAGCAAGCCAGATATTTTCATTTCTATTTCGCATTGAACAGTGTGGTGTCGCGACGATTTTTTTTATAGATAGAGTGATTCAAGAGGAAGGTTTATATGTATAATATATGCATAATGTACTAGAGAAACACTGATAATTTTAGAGGTTTCTAATGTGATGTCGTAAATAAACACATTATTTTGCGCTTACATTGCAAACGCTGGCTGAACCCTACGAAATAGATCAAAATAAAGTACTACAGTATTATACAGCTTAAAAAGGCCTACAAAAAAGTCCGCGATGGTATATATCTATCTCTTAAGGATAACATACTATATCCATTTTAATACTTTAAAAAATGTTCTATTATAAAACGGTAATTGAAAAGCTATTTACACAAATACTGTATTAATCCTTATCATTTTAAATACATTAGTTGGCTTGAGCATTTCATGAAGATATTTTTTTTCCTTCAGACCATGCAAATTAAATCAATACCTTAAGAGATATAGCAAAATCAAAATAATGCGCAACGAAATTATTTTCGCCCGTGACCGGGCCGCGTGGCCGGCTCGCGTTCGAGCTCGGGGCCGAAAAGTTTTGGTAGTCTAGTGGAATTGTATATCCTATTATTAATATTATAAACGTGAAAGTTTGTAATAATGTATGGATGTGAACATGTTTGTTGCTCTTTCACGTAAAAACTACTGAATGGATTTTGATGAAATTTATAGTAATATAGCTTGCACATCAGAATAACACATAGGCTATAATTTATAAAGATATTTTGCAAATTGGCTAAAATATAACGATAAAAATCGCTTAAGGCAGAAAAAAATTATATAATTAAAATAGAACTTCGATCCATCCGGGTGTCCCTTGACACCTCCGGTTGTGTATCATTTTCTTCTCTGTATCGTTCCAATTTTAGTATATGTACTGCCGAAGCAAGTACAGTAGTTTATTATAAATTTTAATATATATAGTTAAAATTTGCAAAAATTTCTATAGCGCGATTTAGACTCTAATACATGTCCTCTTAGAATCCATTAACTTTGTTACAGCGCCATCTAGTAATAGATTATGATCCTATTTAAAAAAAATCTGAGTTACTCCCTAGTCGCGCCTAAAGAAGTTTTAAGTACTTCAAAAATATTATTATAACTTAAAAAAAATAAAAATTTATTACAATTCCTTCACTAATTAATCGAAAGGAACTTCGTTCCATCCGGGTGTCCCTTGACACCTCTCGTTTTATATTTCTAATTCGTCACAACAATGGAGAGACTTACGTTCAAGAGTAAGGATGATGGATGGAGAGATGTATTATTTTTAAAATGATTTAAGTAAAAGCATGTATTATATAAATAATGACTCTTTAGACGTCATTTGTCCAAACACTTGATAGTAAACACATATTTAAATCTTGGAATTTAGATAGTTCTTAGAATTTTAATATGGCGACCAAAAGTTCTGCATTTTACAGAATCATCCCATTACAACTGATAGTTTTAATCGTTTTGCTTTTAATGTTAATATCTATTTATATATAAAGAATTTTACAAATAAATTGGTTGTCTGATTCATTAGAATAGAAACTATTCAAATAGGAGACATTCAAATGTAGCAGAAGGCTTTTTGCGAAATTTATTACTACAGGATTTTAAGAAGATCAACCTAAAGAAAGGGAAATGCAATAAATTGTGATAAAATTGAAATGAAATGGATTATCAGTCTTCGAACAATTCTTCTTCCGTCCTGGAACATTCGAACCACAATGATACCATTTCAATTAAGCATTCATTACGCGCCGACACTGCAACTGGACATGACAGTATACCATAGGTTGGTGCTAGAAGAGAAGACTATCTATATCTATATATATATATATATATATATATATATATATATATATATATATATAATATATATATATATATATATATATATATATATATATATATATATATATAAATATATATATATATATATATATATATATATATATATATATATATATATATATATATATATATATAACGGCTTTTTAAAAATTCTACCCCTAAAGTAGGTGTTAACTCAAAAAAATTCAGATTTTCAATACTGCTCCTACAGACTTAGAATTTGGTGTGGACTTTCTTTCTGTCCTGTAAAGGTTAGATGAATAAGGATTTTAAGAAATTCTTTCTCCGATGGAATTCTATGTCGCGAAAGTAAACAACACAACTGAACTGGCGTAACCGAAGCGAAGCGAGGGCGGGCCGCTAGTTATGTATATAGCTATATAGTGTGTGGTAGCGGCTACGAATGCTACCAACCCTTACTTTGATCGTGGATGTCGTAAAAGACGACTAAGAGCCTTATAACGATCTGAGCCAACTCCATCTGATGCCGTTTGGTCAACAATTACATTCCCTAGGCAGGCGCGGCTCAAGCACATGTAGCGCCCGGGTGCAATCAATAACCTGGCGCCCTCTTGTGCCAAAGTGGGTGAACAAAATGGAATAGGTTGATGGTTACAAGCGGCTCTCGGCGCCCCATAACACCCGGCGCCCGGTTGCACCGCACCCTCTGCACTATAGGTAAAGCCGGCCCTGTCCCTAGGAGAGTTGACGTCTGCCAGGCGGCCGGACATAAAACTATTGCCAATAATTTTTACGATATGTACTATGAAAGAAGAGTAAATAATGTATGAACCCCAAGTAATTGGGATAATAGTAGGCGAAAGACCTCTTAGAATCACTCTATCTATGGATGGAAACCACATTAAAATATATTGCGTAGCTTAAGAGGTCTAAGCAAGCGTACAGATGGCGGGAAGAGACAGTTTTAGCGAGAGTGTAAAAGATACTAAGGTAACGATTTTTTTCAAATATAATAATATTTTTAGGCATAAGCCTACACGAGTTGATTACAAGAGAAGCTATCACTCTCCACACATACAAACACAATTATTTTAAGTTTGTTTATATTTTTTGAACATTAGTTTGTAAATGTTAAATGAAACAAGAATTTTAATGAAATATGTTTTGTTGATAAAAAAAATATATTTCTTTGTCAGTCCAAGCCTGGTGAAGTGTTGCAAGCAGTAAAGGATGCTATAGACGCCGGCTACCGTCACATCGACTGCGCCTATCTCTACCGTAATGAGAAGGAAGTCGGTGAAGCACTGAAAGCTAAGTTTGATGAAGGCGTTGTTACAAGGTAAGCCGATCTATCTTGCCATACATCAACCTATTAACACTTGCTCACCACTCGGATCCGAGTGGGGCGAGGCTATAATAGCGGCGCCACCCACTCGGATCCGAGTGAGCGTCCAGTTCATTTTGTAGTAGTAGGACCCGAGTGTTCGGCACCCAGTGTGCTGTGTGCCCAGTGGCGTAGTTACCCAGGGGCTAAGAGGGGCAGTACCCCGGGGCCCTGAAGCTCAGGGGGCCCTCGAATCCTTACCAGAAAATCTCGATCGAACTAAACTATCGAAAATTTCTCAATCTTTCTCAATAAATATGATAGGTTGCAACCCGACTTTAATCATGGCATAGCACTGTTGAGAGAAATTCAAAAGTTATACCTAGGGAATTCTTCTAAATTCTTCTTCTTCTTCTTAATGAATGGCCTATGTTGGTGATTAACCACAACTTCGCCAATGTCATATAAAATAAAAAAATATAATAGATTTATATTTTAGTCGTTAATCATGTCGGTTTTTCTCCGCTAAATTCTTTCTGTGGGTTGGAAGTGTTGTCAACTTGATTTTATTGTGAACTTGACGTTTTATAGTGAATTCGAGTCAAGATTTTTTTTGATAATGGTTAAAAATTTATGCTGTATCAGGAGTAAGTAAGCTAATGTCAATAAACTTTTTAGTACTGGTTAATATACTCGTAGTGATTCAATTTTATTTGATTTTAGTACCACTGCGGCTACTCATTGTATAACGGGAAATTATTTCCCGTTATACAATGAGTAGCCGTTGCACCACCAGAATGAATTTATCAATGTATATCAGGAAAGTCCACATACATATATAATATCTGGATGATCGGTATTTTCTTTTTAGTGTGTTTTGAAAGATATATTTAAATATAATAAAAATAATTAATAAAAAATAATAAAAAAGGCAAATAATAAAAAAAAGGATAAGGAAAGAAAAAAAAAATACTAAGGATCCGAACCGAGCTCCAGTTTGTTTGGATAAGACTGCTCGATTTTCCAAATGAGCTATGTCTATTCTTAATGATAGCGTCAAAATTTTTCTTAATATTCTAATAGTTTTCAGCCAACGAAAAATTATATTTTTGGTGCCTAAAAATATGACAAATGACAATACTGACAAAACAATATTTTCTATAAATGAAACTTAACTAGATCGATTAATCGCCCCCGGAACCTCCTGCATGCCAAATTTCATGAAAATCGTTGGAGCCGTTGCCGAGATGCAAGTTATATTAATATATAGGTATACAAGAATTGCTCGTTTAAAGTTATTGATTCTATGTACAATTGTTGTTACCGATCTCCATCGTAAAATGTGGTAACATTAGCGCGGATAAAATGTTTGTCGGGGATTCCCCAACGACGTCTTGTAGCGTATCATTACGTTTCTCCTTCATTTTAACGTCGTCAGTGAACAGTGAGTACTCGAGTACATTCTAATATAAATATTGCATAAATATATTAGAAAACTAAAATTATGGACAAAAAAAAGAAATCTAGTGGTGCATTTAAACGCAAACAACGTCAAGAAAGGGAAGATAGTAAACAAAAATTACCCAAAATTGACAAGTTTTTTAGTCAGCCTTTTGCAAGTACTTCTGGACAAAATATGTCTATTGATAGTGACTCAAATAATATAGTAACTGCAGTGTTGGTTGAGAAGGCTACTGAAGAAGATTCAACAATTATTGCAGTTGAAGATACCTCCGCCGCCGATCATGTGAACGTGGATGATGTTTGCATGGCACAGATAAGATAGGAGGATTTGGAGGAACCATCGACCTCTACATTTTTCGAAAATGTATACGATAAATGTTCTTATGACTTGGGCAACTTCACGAACAAGATATTAAATGATAACGATAAACGTCAAATTCTTGATATGGGGCCTTTACAGCCTTCAAGACCTTTTTCAAAAGACATCCACCAGAACAATAGATGTTTTTCAAAATCATACTACGTTTCAAGTTCTAAATATGGACCAGTTAATCGTTTTTGGCTGTGTTACTCCAAAATACTAGACGCTGACTACTGTCAACTCTGCTGGTTATTTGCTTTACAAAGAAATAATGTTTGGTGTACGGTCATTCGGGATTGGAAGCACTTATCAGAAAGAATTAAACAACACAGTTGTTCGATTGGCCATACAGGAGCATGTGCTGTGTATGAATTTTGGAAAAAAGATGATACTAATACTATCGACAAAGAACTTGAAAATGAAATTCGTAAAGAAGCGTCATTTTGGAAAATGGTTCTTCAAAGATTATTCGATATCATACTTACCCTAGCAAAGAGTTCTTTGGCATTGAGAGGACACCGAGAAGACTTAAGTCAGGAAGGATACTATGGAAATTTTCTGTCCTTTGTAGAGCTTGTCGCCCGATATGATCACATTTTGCGGCAAGTTTTGGATATGCCCAAAGGTAATGATTATTATTTCTAAGGTTTTCACCATTTTATATTGTTTATAATTATTATATACATACATACATATCATCACCCCATATCTCTTGCAGGGTAGGCAGAGAGAACAGAGTGCCAGAGAACTCTGTCCTTGCATACTTCACTCGCTTCCTCAACATTCATAATTCTCTTCATACATGCTCGCCGGTTTCGGAGACTCTTGACTCCACCTTCCTTCAGTACGTGACCTATCTGGTCTAAGTAGGTGAGTCTCGGTCTCCTCCGGTACCTACATCCTTCCACTTTCGCATTGTATATCTTCTTAACCAGACATTCGTTCGGCATTCTTTCCACATGTCCGAACCATCGGAGCATTCCGTTTCGCATCTTTACACCAATACTCTCTTTCATACCTACTCGCTACGTAAGAGACGTATAAATTATAATTATCAACTGTTTAATATCAGGACTTTTTTGAAATTATGTTTTTTATATTGTTTTTTATATACGAGAATTGATTGTCATACAACAAGTCACGCTGGTGTAAATGGTAGTACGATTAGAACGGATTTCCAGTGGGCGTGGGTTCGAATCCCATGTGTGACAATCATTTTTCGCTCGTAATCAAGTTTTTATAAATAATCAAGCACGTTAAATGCTAAATTTTAGTAATTTAATAATAGGGTCGTGTCATCGTTTAATACAGTTCTAACTGTAAGAGTTAGAGTATTAAATCTGTATAATGTGTAAACATTGACAGGTGGATGGCACACGTCTACTTTGAGGACGAAAATATAATACGAAGCGAGAATTGATTGTCTTACAACAAGTCACGCTGGTGTAAATGGTAGCAGGAATGGAACGGATTTCCAGTGGGCGTGGGTTCGAATCCCATGTGACAATCATTTTCCGCTCGTAATCAAGTTTTTATAAATAATCAAGCATGTTAAATGCTAAATTTTAGTATTTTTTTTTATATGTTTTTAGGATCTACAAGATATCTGAGTGCAACAGTTCAGAATGAAATGATTAAGTGCTTGGGGACCAAACTCGAAACCCGTCTACTAGAACGCATTAGAGCGTCACCGTTTTTCGCCATCATAATGGATACGACACAGGACATATCGAAGGTAGATCAGCTAAGTATTGTTATGAGGTATGCAGTATTAACCAGATCGGAAAACGGACAGCCAATTGATATAGAAGTAAAAGAAGTGTTTCTAGGCTTTTATGCAGCCATCAAATATGGCGCAGCAGATTTAGTCAACCAAGTGGCTACATTATTTATCGACAAAAATATTGATTTAAAAAAATGTGTGGGGCAAGGTTATGATGGAGCCAGTGTGATGAGTGGTGTGTATAATGGTGTGCAAAAACATATTAAGGATATCCAGCCTAATGCGGAGTACGTACGTTGTGCCACACATAATTAAAATTTGGTGATAAATGCTGCCGTCAGCAGTTGTGTGGAAATACAGATTTTTTTTGCAACCTTGCAAGATTTGTATATTTTTTTTGGAAATAGCATCAAACGTTGGGATCTACTGAGAAAATTTACTGGCGAATCGGACACCACTCTAAAAAAACTCAATCCAACTAGATGGTTCAGTAGGGTCAATACAATATCTGCAATAAAACTTCGTTTTTTTGATATTATCAAAGCATTATCAGAAATAGTTCTAAAAAGTCCTAATAAAGATGAGCGTAGTGAAGCAGAGAGTATTAAAACAAAAATGTTTAATTTCGAGCTCGTGTTGCTTTGCGAATTCATGCACAATGTATTTAATGACATTAATTATGCATCCAAAACTTCACAAAAATGCGGCATCGATTTGGGTGAGGCAAGTAAAGTTTTAGCAGAGACCAAAGCAAAATTGGAAATTTATAGAAATGATTTCGAATCATTGAAGTGCAAAGCCAGTGAAACCGCAAAAAAATATGGTATAGATACCGATTTTCAAGAAAAAAGGCAATGGAAAGTTAAAAACATTTTGATGAATTAGCTTCTGATCACAGATTTCCAAACAGAGAAGAAATATTTAAAATTAATATTTTCAATAATGTACTAGACATATTAATAGCTCAATTAAATACACGTTTTACTGGTATGAGTGCAGTCTGTCAAAATTTCAATTTTCTAACACCAACATTTTTATTACATGTTGATGAAGCAATTTTATTACAAAAGTGTGACGAATTCCAAAAAACAATATTCAGGTATAATAGGCCCTAGCTTTTCACTTCAATTTATTAATATTTACCACCTAGTTTTACCTCAATTAACTTAAACATGGACTGTTCACGAATTATGTAAGGAAATAATGAGAAAATATGGAGTGCTAGAATGCGACCTAACGGAAGTATTTACAGCAATGTTATTGTTCTTTACAAGTGTCACTTCTGCAGCTACTCCTGTCACTTCTGCAGCAGCTGAAAGGTCATTTAGCAAATTAAAAATAATAAAAAATATTTAAGAAATAGTGTGGGCCAAACTCGACTTAGACATTTATCGCTGATAGCAATTGGAAAAAAAACCGCGTCACGCCTGGATTTAACCGAAGTCATTGATACTTTTGCGAAAACTAAAGCTAGGAAAAGATTATAAATATAATTGTTATTTAGCCAGTTGGAAGGTCCGACCTTTATAAAATAAACCCTTTAATATTTTCTATTTCGTTTTATTGCCCAATACCTACATCAAGTATTAACTGTAATTTATTTCGTTACTGTTTAATATTTTTATTACCTGCTCTGCAGTGCACAAAAAAGGGCTGATGATAAAATAGCCTAGCATTTTTAAACTATTTGTATATTTAATATTTTTACTTGATACCTAACCAGTTTAGATAGTAGTGGGGCCCCTTTATTTATTTGCCCCAGGGCCCTTGGTTACCTAGCTACGCCACTGTGTGTGCCGAACACTGATCCGAAAAATATGTTTTTTTATTGAAATAATAATAATAACAATATACATTTATCCATATTTTCAAACATTCATATGTAGGTACTTAATCAAAATTCGCCTTAAAAAGTTTTGGCTCCCAGCTATTATTTTTATTTATTTTGTAGGCACTGAATGTGTTAACTTCCATTTGACACGTAATTTATTATAATTATACAGTAGGTATATAGAATAATTATAGTCGACATTATCGTTATATGGTATCAGCTACGAATACTACCAACTCTTACATTGCTCGTGGATGTGCTAAAATACGACTGCGTGCTTTACATATAGCTGTATCAACTACATCTGATGTCGTCTGGTCAACAATTACATTCACAAGTTGCCCTATTTCAAATTTTCATTTTGAAAATTATGGCGTTTCTAAAAATTTTAAAGAAAGAGGAAATAAATTATTTATATGAATTCTACAGTATGACTATTATAAAAAAAAACAGACAATAATACTAACAGAAATAATAATCATCATCATCATTTCAGTTCATATATGTTGGGGTCGAGACTCCTCCATAATGGGAGGGAAATTGACGTACTACACCACGCTGGTCAGACGTGTTGGTATAGGGCTTTGTTTCAATTTCTTTTGAGACTCTCGCATAGACGTTATATGCGTTTTATATCACTTAGTCGTCTCTTACGGTCACCCACAGGTAAGATAGAGAGTGGTGAATTGTATTCTTACTCCGTCACCACACGGATAACAGAAAAAAAAAGTAGAACATTGAACCATACTGTAGTAGACCAAAAAGGTTCAACCTGAGCAGTTTCTCGATTTGCTGCCCTGAGCCCGGTTCTCACGTACGGGCCTAAACCAAAGACCGTCACTATACCGCGAATAGACACCGGTTATTTCCACCTCCCCTGGTGGAAATAACCGGTATCTATTCGCGTGTCACGTCCAAACAGTGGATGTGCTAGCAATAAGTAGATAGTAAATCTGTTTTTATGAAAGAGGCATTCGCGGGCCGGGCCACTTAACCCTGACACAATAAAAAAGAAATAGTGAATATGTCATAACGTTTTAATAAATATTTTAAAACTAGTTTTCGCCCGCGACTTCGTCCACGCAGAAGTCATCTCTGACAGAGTTAAATAGAAAAAGCAATGCAAGGTGTTGAAGATTTGTCGCTAGGACGATAATCAACAGTTTTAGTTTAGTTTAGTTGTCTAAAGGAATTAGGCAATAGGGTGGGTCCGAGAGAAAATACTCTACGTTGACACGCTCTATCGTCAGTGCTTTGGGCGGCGCAAGTGTGAGTACCTGTATTGAGGTTCATTGCACGAGGGCTTCGACTCGAGATGATATCCGGTTGCGGTGGCCCGCCCGCACAACGTAGATGTACGTGTACCGCGCGCGTGTGTCTATAGCCATAGCCGGTCACTAAAGAAAAAGGTGGTTCAAAGTTCTATTCATTCTACAAATTATATTGCCATTAATATACTATTTACGGTATGACCATGGGATAAAAATATAATTATCGCCACCTTTTATTTGACTGTTTTGTTTCACCAGCAGAGTTACGACCTCGTTAAATATGATTTATTATTTTAGTTATAGAGTAAACATTTTTGAAGCTAAACTTAACCTGTATCTTAAACCATTAGACAAAAACCTATTGCCGTCTACTATGTGTATCGTGTGAGCTCTCACGCCGGCACTGGTTGCCTCGACGGCATTGGTGCGGGGTTGATGGAGAGGGAGAGAGAAACACGTGTTTATTTATTTTTACCGATGAATATTTGTACGTAATTTGAAAAGAATCGATAAAGAAATTTTCTCTTCATACACACTTTGCCACTTTGTTACACCCCCTTTTCTTTTTTTCCCCGCACGGTGGACCATGGATGTGGTCGCGCCCCGCAAATCGTGGGCCTTGGTGTGGGCGTCTGTGTAGTATCAGGCGTCATAGTGGGCAAAGGCCCCGGCGTGGGCGACAGCATCGTAGTGGGCATAGACCTGGGCGTAGGTGTGAGCATTGGCGTGGGCCTTGGCGTGGGCGTCTGTGTGGCATCAGGCGTCGTAGTAGGCATAGGCGCTGGCGTGGGCGACAGCGTCGTAGTGGGCATGGACCTGGGCGTCGGCGTGAGCATTGTCGTAGGCCAAGGCGTCGGCGTGAGCCTAAACATCGGCTTGGGCCAAGGCGTCGGCGTGGGCCGATACGTCGGCGTGGGACCAAATCATCGGTGTGGACCAAGGCGTCGGCGTTGGCGTCTGTGTGGTATCAGGCGTCGTAGTGGGCATAGGCGTCGGCGTGGGCGACAGTGTTGTAGTGGGCATGGACCTGGGCGTCGGCGTGAGCCTAAGCATCGGCGTGGGCCTTGGCGTGGGCGTCTGTGTGGTATTAGGCGTCGTAGTGGGCATAGGCGCTAGCCTGGGCGACAGCGTCGTAGTGGGCATGGACCTGGGCGTCGGCGTGAGCCTAAGCATCGGCATGGGCCAAGGTGGCGTGGGCTAATACGTCGGCGTGGTCCAAGGCGTCAGTGTGGGCCAAATTGTCAGCGTGAACCAAGGCGTCGGCATGGGCTGAGGCGTCGGCGTTGGCCGAGGCGTCGGCGTAGGCCAAAGCCTCGGCGTGGTCCAATCCATTACATTTTTATTATATGTATAGATAGATAGAAGATAGATTACGAGATAAATTAAAAAATTCATCATCATCACCATCCAGCTTGTATCACTAATTACATGTGTTCCACACAATATACTCGTATACTCCCCTTACATCGTACATATTGTAAATAGTTTTGACAATAGTTGTTATGTCCGACCGTCTGTGTGACGTCACACTCCACTACTTGTGAATGTAATTGTTGATCAGACGACATCAGATGTAGTTGGTACAGGTAGATACAAAACTCTTAGTCGTCTATTACGACATCCACGAGCAAAGTAATGGTTGGTAGTATTCGTAGCCGCTACCACACAGCAATAATATATATCAATAATATAATAATAATAATAATATTTATTACCAAAATAAGTTAATTACATATAAATTTACATTTTACGGTGATCCCCAAACTTTTTTTTTTTTTGTTTACGCTGTAGAAATGCTTTTGCGCACATCCCCCGCCAGTGACAGACGGGGGGGTGTGTGGGACTCGCCGGCCATGAGATTGACGGCCGGAATACCCACTAAAACCTAACAGCGGTCCCTTCCGCGCTTTTACGGGATGCCGGAGAGATCGTCAGAGCCTGTCAGACGTCAACCCTCCTTGGGAATGTAATTGTTGAACAAACGGCAACAGATGGAATTGGCCCAGGTCGTTATAAGGCTCTTAGTCGTCTATTACGACATCCACGAGCCAAGTAAGGGTTGGTAGTATTCGTAGCCGCTACTGCACAGTATTTTACTAAACATGTTGCACTATTTTTTATAAAAGTCAATAAATAAATAATAATATAAAAAGCCACTGAATTTATTAATTAGTTTGGTTTAAAATGTTACGGTTTGAAATTCTAAAGCCATCTAGTGACGGTTGATGGCACATTTTTAAAGATGCCAAAATTATGGAGGTGGCGATAATTTCAAATCATTTTTGAAGTGAAACTACTTTGCGCGTATAAAAGTAGAATTTTTATAGTTGAAACGCAATATTAGAACGAAAATGTGAGACGTTTTTGTTTAAGAAGAGGGAGAGAGCGATTGAGACCGAGAGAGAGTGAGAAAAGGCGAACGTAGTGTGAAGTACATAGCCATGGAGCGAGAGTAGAGAATAGGCGAGTGAGAAAGATCGAAAGCGAGATAGAGCGAACGTCGCATCACGCACAGTGCCAAGGAGCGAAAGGTAGAAGAGAGCTAGTGAGAAAGATTGAGAGACAGAGTAAGATAGGGGGGAACGTCACATAACGCACATAGCCATGGAGCGAGAGGAGGGATAGTGCGAGTGAGAGAGAGCGGGAGAGAAAGGGAGATCGAGAAAACATACACGCTATTGGTTGACGTATATAACAGAGATTTAAAAATTAGTTTGCCAAAGAAGTTTCACTTCTGACATGTGTATTTTGTACGCACGCACTTAATTTTTTTTTTAAAGTTAAATCCAGATTTTTCGATTCTCTTTCTCTTTTATAATCTCAAAAAATTCAAATTCATTTATTCAAATAATTAATCATGTAAGTATTAAAATTTAAAATATCTCACAAATTGTTAGATGCAATTCATAACACAAATTATATGACGTAATCATATGACGTAATCACAAATTATATAACGTAGTAATTAAATGTTTTATTCATCCAAAACTCTCTTATTATCATCACTCTCCAGCTCTTATCTAACTCAATTACGACTCGACGCACTATGTACATATTGCAAATAGTTATTGGGAATAGTTTTCTGACCAGGGCCACCGAAGACAAAGACCGAGTTCCGGTAGCCCGCTTGCACGGCGTGGGGAGGTACTTGTAGGGCGGGTCTATAGGGTCATGCGCCGCTTCTTCTGTCGCCCCAGACGGATTTAGCGGGGCGTGACCACTCCATAGCCCGCTGTCAAAAAAAAAATAGTTTTATGACCAGCCGCCTGTCTGACATCAACACTCATTGGAAATGTACATAATTGTTGACCAAACGGCATCAGATATACTTGGCCCAGGTCTATATTAAGCTCTTAGTCGTATTTTACTACATTTGCGAGCAAATTATTGGTAGTATTCGTAGCCGCTACCACACAACAAAACTTCAAAACTCTCTCAATCCTCGTAAACATAATAGTCAATTCAACAATTGCTTGCAATATGCTCAACCGTACATTTTTAACTAACGCCTAATACGAAAAGAGAAATCTCAAAATTATTCATCTACCCCATACCTTCTCCGTGGATGTAGTAAAATAAGTCTGCGTGATATAATATACATATAATATACTCGTATATACAAGTGAAGGTAAACTATAAATAAACACTATATACCAACACGTCTGATCAGCGTGATATACGTACGTACAATGTAGTCACGCTCCGCCAAATCGGTTCTGGGCGAAGGAAGAGGCAGCGCGCGACCTCATAAATCCATCATGCAAAGCACCTCTCTTCGCTGTGCGAGCGGGCCACCGGTACCCGATCTTTGTCGTCGGTGGCCCGTTCAGCGATTGTGTACGAAGCTCGAGCCCAGCAGTGGCATGCATGTAAATTGAGATAATGACGAAGATCAACATGTTTGGCTAGCGTGGTGTAGCCATATTCCCTCATCTGGAGAATATTCATTGGGACGTTTAGAGTCTAAGAAGAAGAACAAAAGCGAGATTTCAACATTTGCTGACGTCACAATCCACGGCTTATCACATTACTATATTTATAATAAAACTAATACTTCACAGAGAAGACCTGTTCATCACCTCCAAACTCTGGTGCACGTTCCACCGGCCTTATCTTGTGGAGAAAGCTATTAAAATCTCGTTGGAGCAACTCGGATTGGATTATCTGGACTTATACTTGATACATTGGCCCGAAGCTTTTAAGGTGAGGTCTACTGTTTTACAGATTCATCCATTTATCCGTCCAACAAATGTAACATCTGCAACCAATTCCCTATTCCCAATTTTCTCGATATCACCGGTCAGTGAGCGCATTCGCTTGACTGCATAATGGTTGTTGATTCATCAAGCAATGTGGTCGGCCCATAGGTACTTCAGTGTGCTAATTCTATTATTATACCCTCAGCCCGTGAGGTTTAATGGTCACCAAGGTAGTAGATACCCCCTTCGCCTTAGCCAAAATCCGCTTCTAGCATAGTTAATTTGAAGCGCATCTTTTTTTTTTAAATAAATAAATATAGATTTTCAAATGCCATAAAATCACGACTTTATAAGGATCACATTTTTTTTAAAGATTTATACATTTTTTTTAAAATTGACAATTAACTAATACAAATTACAGACATACTAGAAAAACTATTTGTTGATCACTAAAAAGATTGTCCTAAATGTAAATAAATATTTCGATCAATGATAATTTGCACAGAAGAAAACATTCGGACCATCTCTATAGTCAAAGGCATTGTCAAAATACATGACGAAAACGAAATGATTTTACAGGAAAATGGTGATATGCTCCCAAAAGACGCTAATAATAAAATCATAGCATCAAACGTTGATTACGTGGACACGTGGAGAGCTATGGAGAAACTTGTGGACAAGAATTTGACTAGAAGCATAGGTCTATCAAACTTTAACAAGAGACAAATCGATAGAGTTTTAAACGTTGCAAGAATCAAACCAGCTATGTTACAGGTATTACAGTAAAAATTGTTTTAGGTGTAAGGTAGACTAAGTAATAATGCAACGGAAGTAAGTATAATGTTGTGTTACAAGTAATAATGTTCCCAATTAAGCCATTATCTCTACTAATAAATGTGCGACAGATATTGAGGCAATTCAGCCTATAGAGGAAAAGTATTTAACACCAAGTGGGCTGCTTGTTCCTCTGCTATCACACAACACATAAAAATAGCACTCTTTCCGTTTAACTATTCAGGCACACAAAATAAAAATAAAGAGGTGATCACATCCCGTGCTTTCCCTCTCTCCATTGACCGAGCCTCCAGAAATGATTTCTAAAATATTAAATACTGTTTGGTAACGGCTACGAATACTATGAACTCTTGCTTTACACATAGCTGTCGAAAAATACGACAAAGAGGTTGACATCTACCTGAGCCAACTACATCTGATGTCGTATGATCAACAATTACATTCACATGTAGTGGTGTGTGACGTCACACAGACGGACGGACATAACAACTATTGTCAAAACTATTTACAATATGTACGATGTAAGAAGTGTACATATTGTGACGAACACAAGTAATTGGTGACAAGATCAGGATGATGATGATGAGTGTATTTTTATTTTAATCACAAATACTTTATTTAAAGTCCTACTATTATTTCAGATAGAAGTTCATCCATATTTAAATCAAGTACGATTGATTGATTACTGTAAGTCTCACGATATCGCTGTCACTGCATATTCACCGCTTGGATCCCCGGACAGACCCTGGGCAAAGCCAGGTGATCCTCAGTTGATGGATGATCAGCGGCTCAAAGAAATTGCATACAAATACAACAAAACTGTAGCGCAAGTTTTGATTAGGTGAGTACTAAATCTATATATAATACTTGTTATCAGAACGACCCTTAAACTTTAAGTGCAACTTTAGACCCTTAAACTTTAACTTTAAGTGCTAAAGCGACAAACAACGAATTACATTGACATTACCTAAATTTTATGTTTTTTTTTGTGTGTGACTTAGTTGTTAACAGCAGATGGCTATGACAACTTTACTCGGACTGTGGATCCCCTGGGAATTTTAAGTGAACACGAAAACATACATAAAATTCTGTTTCATATTGACTTTAGTACTTTCTCTGCATTACATAAAATGGTGTTATTTTGTTCTAATAATACAGATACGCTATTGACCGCGGCCTCGTTGTGATCCCCAAGTCTGTAACCAAGAGCCGCATCATCAGCAACTACGATGTATTTGATTTCCAATTGACCTCTGACGATATCCAGCAAATCGGTACCTTGGAGTGTAATGGACGTTTGTGTACAATAGGAGAGTAAGTATTTCTTTAGCTATTGCTATTTATTTTACTTAATAAATTACTTATATCTAAACTTAAACTTATTTAAACTTATATCCTTGGTGTGTGGTAGCGGCTACGAGTACTACCAACATTTACTTTGCTTGTGGACGTTGTAAGAGATGACTAAAATCTTTATATCGACCTGGGCCAACTCCACCTGATGGTGTTTTATCAAAAAATATAATCCCAAGAATGGTTGACGTCAGACAAGTGGCTGGTCATAAAACTATTGCCAATAACTTTTGCAATATGTACGAGTACATATAACGTCGACCACAAGTAATTGGGATAAGAGCTGGAGAATGATGATATAGTAAAAATTGATTATTTTTAAACATATTTCATAGGTATGCGTCCGATATATCAAAACGAATCTGAAATCGGATTTCAGTCAGAAATCGTATCGTATCGATATTCAACACTATACAAACTGATTTTAGAAAACGTATTTCGGCAGAAACTAAATCAACACATATCAAAACAAAACGACGAAAACGCAAACTAATAATAAATCTAATCATCGCGCAATCGTTTTCTATTGCTAGTTTTGCAAACCAAACCAATATTTGAAAACTTACTAACTATCTCTTTCACTCCGCTAAGCGATCGCTTAGTCAGAATGAGAGAAAGCGAATTTCATTAAAATTCGCCTCCTTTCATTCTAACTAAGCGATCGTTTAGTGCATTGAAAGAGATGAAGCGAATTGTCATCTGTTTTGGAATTTGGCGGTTTCTAAGAAACTCAGAATGGCAGATGGAAACGAAACAGAATTACAAGAGTCAGGGAATAAGATCTATATTAGAATGCAACTACTTCCATGATAATATTACACAATACTTAATGATAGTAGTTTAAGTTTTGTGTTTGTTAAATAGATTTTTGAATTATGGGAGAGTTTTTGCACACTTGACCTTGGTGACACGTGCGGTGTGCGCGTAATGTTATTTTTGTGATCTCGTGAACTATATAATTAGATAAGTATTTTACGATCCAATACTATACTAACGTATGTTAGTATCATACATACGATTTGATGATAAATAAGAAATAACTATTTAATGTAAAAAGGTAAGATTTTCGCTTCGTAATCGGGATTAATAAAAAAAAACCATACAAAAAAAATGTACATTATATAATATAATCATGAAATCATTGTAAATATGACGATTTTTAAATACGCAAGAAAGTTTTGTATCATATCCAAAACAAAACATTTTTGCTAGTCTAGTACTCTAGTTAAGCCTAGATAAAGCATGAAGGAAAATCGTACACCTAAATCCAATCAACAAAGAAATTATAGAAAAATTATTTGAATGCGTTCGTTCGATTGCGTTTTTCGTTTGCTACGCTAAAATAACTAAAAACATCGAATATCGATCGAAACTAAAGTAAACCCGCTCCGTCAACCGCTCTGGAAATCGATTTCTGAAATCGGTTTTTAAAATCGATTTAAATATCAGAAATCGAATTTGTATCGGTTTGCGTAAAAATCTGAAAACGCCCATCTCTAATATTTCACAATAAATAACTAATGTATGTATTTTTTTTCAGCACTTACCACCCAGATTATCCATTCCACGATGAATATTAAATTGTTTTGTTTATTAAATAATTTATTGTTTTAACATTGAGTTTTATTCATTATGTATTTAAAAATATCTATATAGTTTCGTATTAATTTTGTGTATAATATTCTAGATAGAATGATAGAAGGAGCTGGCTGTGTGGTAGTGGCTTCGAATACTACCAACCCTTACTTTGCTCGTGGATGTCGTAAAAGACTACTAAGAGCCTTATAACGACCTGGGCCAACTCCTTCTGATGCCGCTTGGTCAACAATTACATTCCCAAGGAGGATTGACGTCTGGCAGACGGCCGGTCATAAAACTATTAGCCAATAACTTCTACAATATGAAAGAAGAGTACATATTGTATCGACCCCAAGTAATTGGGTTAAGAGTAGGAGAATGATGATGAATGACAGAAGGAGAATACTTTATTTAATGAGGGAGAGATAGAAGCCAGAAAACAAATGTAGAGGAACGGAACGCAAAGTGATAATAATAAAACTTTATTTTTCTTTATGAGTATAGTACATTTGTATAACATTACTATAGTTTTACAGTTTGAATTGGTGCACTTATGTTTTCCTTACTATATATTCAAAGGAACCTGATAAAGTCCTGTTCCGGCATGGATTAGATTTAGTGTTGTTTATGTACTTTTTTTACTTTGGGACTAATCCCTACCACACATACCCACCATTATGTATATATCAATCACCACACATTCCCACCATTGTATATATATGTGTATAACAATCAAAGTGTAGTTCAATTAATGGTCAATTAATAGTTATGTTAAAAGCAAATTGAGGTTCATTTTGCAGTTTCTTATAATAGTTATTGCAGTATCATCTGCATCTGTCCATTTTCTATTTTAAACTCACATAGTTCATTGATAAATACGGGGCAAAGTGCGGGTCCCAAAACACTTCCCAGTGGTACACCATAGCCGATAGGAAGTTCATCGCTGCTATATTTATCTATCCTAACAATTTGCGATCGGTTAGTCAGATAACTATGAAAAATATCTTATTAAACTTACACCCATTTCTGCATGCTTGAATAATAGTACCATTATAGATAGGAACATTATCAAACGCTTTTGTATGATCTGAAAATATGTTTAAGACCTTTTTATTGTTATTAATACCTTGTACTATAAGATTAGTCAAGTTATAAACTGCATCACTAATCTAGTTGATAAATTTATGCGCAAGCTGAATTTATGTAATTAGTTTATATATTTATATTTCGGCACTTTTGTTGATGATCTTTTGGAGTACTTTTAGATAAAACGCTTGATACAGCTTTAAGTTGATATTTATTACTTGTGGTTCCGTCGGCTCCCTTAAAAAATGGATGAATAATTTCTTTTTTAAAAGTAGTAGGGAAGATTGTCGTATCGAGATGGCGTTTGGCTTAGAAGAATGTTTCTTTATAATAAAGGTTTGACCTTTATTGTAAATAAATAGTCTTCTCTTCTAGCACCAACCTATGGTATACTGTCATGTCCAGTTGCAGTGTCGGCGCGTAATGAATGCTTAATTGAAATGGTATCATTGCGGTTCGAATGTTTCAGGACGGAAGAAGAACTGTTCGAAGACTGATAATCCATTTCATTTCAATTTTATCACAATTTATTGCATTTCCCTTTCTTTAGGTTGATCTTCTTAAAATCCTGTAGTAATAAATTTCGCAAAAAGCCTTCTGCTACATTTGAATGTCTCCTATTTGAATAGTTTCTATTCTAATGAATCAGACAACCAATTTATTTGTAAAATTCTTTATATATAAATAGATATTAACATTAAAAGCAAAACGATTAAAACTATCAGTTGTAATGGGATGATTCTGTAAAATGCAGAACTTTTGGTCGCCATATTAAAATTCTAAGAACTATCTAAATTCCAAGATTTAACTAAGTGTTTACTATCAAGTGTTTGGACAAATGACGTCTAAAGAGTCATTATTTATATAATACGTGCTTTTACTTAAATCATTTTAA
Source organism: Lymantria monacha (assembly GCA_905163515.2). Lineage (NCBI taxonomy): Eukaryota > Metazoa > Arthropoda > Insecta > Lepidoptera > Erebidae > Lymantria > Lymantria monacha. The sequence continues at coordinate 10,936,252 of LR991104.1, read as the reverse complement.
AAATACTTCATCTATCCATCCATAATCCTTACTCTTGAACGTAAGTCTCTCCATTGTTGTGACGAATTAGAAATATAATATGGTACTTCTACAGGGTTGAGAGCCCTTAGAGCCAAACCCGATATCGATGATTCTTTCGAACCACAGCAAAGATTTGATAGCAATGCCTCTCTCTCTCTCTAGCGTTTGAAATAAATTACTTAAAAAAATCAAAAATACACAATGGCTAGCACACGTCACAATTTCTGTATGTATGTTATTCCTCATATCTTGTCCGTGGGTGTCGTAAGAATTTTTTTAATAAAATCTAATTCGTAGTAATTTAGATATTACGTATCTCTAATTGATATCCGAATAAAAGATAAAGAAAATTTTAAAGTGCAGTTCCGCTGTTACTTGCTTAGTACATAATTACGGGACTCCATGTTGCATCCTACTGTCAACGCAAACGACCTTGTTGGTGGTCTTATCGGTGTATTTAGTGGTAGCCCTCTTACTACCCGCCACCGAAGACAAAAACCGGGTACCGGTGGCCCGCTCACACGGCGAAGAGAGGAGTTTGCATGGTGGGTCTATGCATCCATAGTCCACCGCAATAAAAAAAAAGCCTCTTACTACCCACTTAATAAGCCAAGCCATGAAATTATGAAAGCCATGATTATATGAGTATCTCGTCATTTTAAACGACAGCTGGTATAGCATGCTATTTAAAAACATATCGACCTTTTCTTTTTATCATTTTATGGTCCGAATATTCAAGGCCTTACCGTCCGGGATAAACGATAAGAAGGCGTGTATTCTCTCCCATCACTATTGGAGTGACCACTGATACTGATGCCTTGAGTCTCATTTCTTGACCGCTCGGAACAATACTTACCTTCAAATCGAATGTAGATAGCTTCCTCCTTTAGAAAGAAAGAAAGAAAAGAAAAGAAAGAAAAAGGTATTTATTTCTCCACTCATGGAAAGGACACATTACAAGCTTAAACTACTTAAAAATATAAAATAAAATAAAAAATAAATAAAATCAAATAGTGAAAATAGTGGCGTCCCCTCCACAAATGAGGAAAAGGACACTGCTCAGCATAATATTGTGGTATCTACTACAAAAAGTGATACCACAACGCTGTTATTCTGCAGTGTCCTGCGACGTCCGTCAGCAAAGCACAAGTAGCAAACATAGAAAAATAAACAAACACATAAGACAGAAAAAAAAATTACAATTTTACACGTTCACAACGCCCCTGATTTACCCCGTACCTTAAGTTAGTGCGATGCATAGCGTTTTAGACTTATTTAAGCTTTTGTTACGACAGAACATTGCTAATCGGGGCTTCCAACGATGTAAAAAATACCTTTTTACCCGACTGCAAAGGAGTGGTATTGTGTTTAACAGTCTATGTATGTATGTATGTTTGTATGTTCCTTTGAAGCACTATATATACCAAACGCCTGGGCCGATTTTTATGATTCACACGTTAATCGATTCCTCTTAATCCGGCGAGTGTCACTAAAGATATGACGTTATTGAAAATTCAATATGGCGACTACTGGACGCCATATTGTGAAAATAAAGAAAATTAAAGTCAACAAACTATATCGAGTGGGGTATCGTTAAATAGGTATTTAAAAATCATTATTAGTTTTCTTTCAACATTTTTCGATTTGACTGACCGTTTAGAATCTATATCGATTTAAAGTTTCGTAACAACCTTTCTCACATATAGCTTTTTTAGACAGTAGAAATTTACGATGAAAAGACGAAAAATTCATATAACTGGATGTGGATGGACATATATTGAAGTATCTAGTAGGTATATTGTCCAATATACCATAGGTAGTCCTACCTAAAATATCTAATGTCTGACGCGGTCGCCCATCTCCAATTTCTAACGATATTGTACTTTACTTCAGTCGAAAAACTAGATGTAGTTAGGTACTTACCTACTTATTAATAAATAAGATAACTATAGCTACCTAGGTATTTATAACTAAAAAGTATAAAATAAAAAAAATGATTAAAAAAATCAAAAAACCCGACTGCGTAAAAAGTCACCAAAACTACGTACATAATAAAAAAAACTGAAAAGAAAAAAACAAGCACTTAGATGCCCGGTGGTCTAGAATTCCATAATATATTATTGAATAAATACTATTACAGAAAATGAAATATATTTTAATAATAGAGCATGACAACTGAACAGTCGGGATCCATTGAAAAATTAGATTTGCTGTCGAATAAAGGGGTATAAGTCGGGTTTTATTGATTTTTTTAATCATTTTTTTTATTCTAAAATACCTTTTTTATACCAAATTAAAATAGTTTATAAATAGTATAAAATAGTTTCAGCCGTACGATATTAATACAAGGTCTTCTTGACTTTGTGCTGGAAAAGGTATTTTCAACACTAAACCAAATTGAAATCATACCCACTGCTCCACAGAGTATTCCACGGTTTTCTTAGCCGTATCGTAGGCAAGACGTGACGTGTTGAACGTGAAAAGAACATATTACGTCACTTCCCATTACTGTCGTATCGGAGTCGTTAAAACCCGTTGAAGGTAGGTACATCAGGTGAACAGTATTATTTATTCTGTTCGTCGATTCGAACAAGCAAAGAGAAGAACCCCCCCATCAATCCAAGTCTTATACAATTTTCTTAACAGATTTTACTACTACTTAATAGTCACTATCCGTCAGTAAGTCAAGTCATAACATTAATTGGATGCTGAAAACCAAATTATGATTTGTCTGAAAATAATTGCAAAACATGAACTGCATGTAAATCTACTAACTAATATATAATATTCACTTTAGCATTTTATCTTACATAAAATATTATCTATATATATACTAGCAGACCTGGCCACGCGTTGCTGTGGCTAAAGTAGCCTCAGTAACACGTGATGGTTATGCTAATAAATTGTAACTTATATGAAACGTTTGTACGTTTAACATAGCACCATCTATTAAATACTTACTCAATCCAGTTAACAGATACCGCCATCTGTTAGAATCGTTTAGAGATAACAGATAATTGTAACTGTCAAATAATAAACAAATAATTTGCATAAAAATAAATTACATAAATTGAGATGAAAGCTATCCTATTTTTTAAGTTGGATCAAAGTACACATGCTGTGCAAATTTGATTAAAATCAGTTACGTACTTTAGGAGTCCATCGCGGACAAACAACTTGACACGTATATATATATATATATTAAGATATGTATATATATATATATATATATATATATATATATATATATATATATGCCTTTTATATTGTAGGCGCTCACTAAGAAGGGATTTTTGGAATTTTTTTCTTCTAAGGGTGGAAAATAGGGGTTGCAAGTTTGTATCTAACTTCGTCAGTTTTGAAGATAGATTCGTGAAACTTTGTATTCGTCTATTTAAAATTAAATAAATAAAAATGTAATTCAACATTTTTGAAAATTTCTCCAAAAAGGTTGAAAAGTAAGGGGTTGAAAGTTTGTATGAAACTTCGTCAGTTTTGAAGTTAGATCCCTGAGTTTTTTTTTGTTAGCTGTATAATGTTAAATAAAAATTTACCTGTCTCAGCATTTTGGGAAATTCTCCAATAAACGAGTGGAATAGGGGTTGCAAGTCTTTTTATGAAACTTTGTTATTTTTGAAATTAGAACCGTTAAAATTTGTATTTGTTTATTAAATATTAAATAAACAACGACGTATTTCAGCATCTTTGGAAATTTCAACCCTAAGGGTAAAAATAGAAGATGCAAGTTTGTATGAAACTTCATCAATTTTGAAGTTACATCCCTAAAAATTAGTTTTTAGATATTTAATATTAAAAAAATAAACACGTGTTTCAGCTTTTTTAGAAATTTTTTCCCCTAAGGGAGAAAAATAGGCGGTGTAAGTTTGTATGAAACTTCTTCAGTTTTGAAGTTAGATCACTGAAAATGTGTTATTAGCTATATAATATTAAATAAAAATTTATATTTTTCAGCATTTTTGGAAATCTCCCCTAAGGGAGAGGAATAGGGGTTGCAAGTTTTTTATGAAACTTTGTCAGTTTTTAAGTTATAAACGTTAAAATTTGTATTTGCTTTTGTAATATTAAATAAATAAACACCTGTTTCAGTATTTCTGGGTAAATTTCTTTGCCAAGGGTGAAAAATATGAGTTGCAAGTTTGTATGAAACTTCGTCAGTTTTGAAGTTAGATACCTGAAAATTTGTTTTTAGCTATTTAATATTAAATAAATAAATACGTATGTCAGTATTTTTGGCAATTTCTCCCCTAAGGATGTAAAAATAAGGGTTGCAACTTTTTTATGAAACTTTGTGAGTTTTGACGTTAGATTCGAGAAAATTTGTATTTGCCTATTTAATATTAAATAAATAAAGAAGTGTTTCAGCAGTTTTGAAAATTTATCCTCTAAGGGTGTAAAACAGAAGTGGTTCCAGTGGCAGGGCACGCGCTCCCCTTCTGTTGCCCCGGACGGAACGAACGATGTGTGTCGAGACCATATATCAGCAAAAAAAAATGCCCTACAGGAGTGCCGGCAGATTTTGCATTTTTGAATATTTTGGAATGGTTAGGGAATAATTTCGCAAGAATTGCTTTATTTATCAGTATAAAAGTACTATCATTTATGTGGTTAAATACAATATTCATTTATTGTGCCATCCTACACAAACATGAAAATTTAAATTACCTACATAAAAATATTAACACTTCAGAACTAATACGATTATTTTATATTAAAAAGTTTATCTCTCAGAAAAATCAACTTTCATCCATAATTTCAACGACTCTTTCAGCATCATCATTACAAGCATCATCATCGCCAATATCTAAAACTGATACAATAGGTTTATGGTAGCTAAGGTAAGAAACGAACAATTTTGATTCGAATCTATTTAAATGTCTAATAAAGACCGCATCAATAGTAGTTTTGTATTTCGATGTGCTTAGATTACGATCATTTGACACATCGTTAAACCAAATTTATTAATGAAAAATTCAGTTAAGAGACACACTCGCCCAAACGCCCTGCGCCGCTTAAACGAAACAGCAGTAGCAGGCATACATTTTCGTCGCGCGACCCACGTTATTAACACAAATTCATTGCCAGTACAAAAAGAAAATGATTCTACATATATATAAAATTTTATATTGTTTATGATTTGTTATTGTTGAAGCATTTAATTTATGATAATTATTATTGTGGCAATTTACAATTTTAGAAAAACTAACAAAACTATTCAGCTACCTTTCCTAGCGTTGTTAGTTTTTCTGCAGCAGTTAGCTAGCTTTATTAGTTTCGTATGTATTTGCAAATTTAATAATAAATAAAGGGTTGCGTGTGTTAGCGTTTTTTGGCAATTTCTTACCTAAAGGCGTAACGTAGGGGTTGCAAGATTTTTATTAAATTTTGTCAGTTTTGAAGTTATGTTCATGAAAATTTGTATTGGGCTCTTTGGTATTAAAGACAAAATACGTGCTTCAGTATATTGACAATATCAACAAGGATGTGGGGTTTGACATTTGTAAGAAATTTATTTTTTTTGTAAAATATTGTTGTATAAAAATAAAGAAAGGCATGTCTCAGTAATTTAAATCTACCCCTACAGGAACAAAACTAGAGGTTATATTTTGTATGAAAATCGTCACTCAAGTGTAAATAAATTCATAAGGAACATTGACATCAAGCAAGCGACCGATCATAAAACTATTACCAATATTTTGTTCAATTTATACGACGGAAAAGGAATATATATTACACCAACCTGATATTTTTTACCACTAAACAACTAGCTATATTTTAATATACATATATCCACGCGGGCGAAGCCGTGGGAAATAGCTAGTATTACATAAAATACCAGCAAAATTATTTAATATTTTTAGTGTTTTGTAATGTTACAAAACACTAAAAAATTTATAAATGTAATTAAATAGCGTGACATGACGCTTCTATATTCCCGCCAAAACGCCAGGTGAATAGACAACAGCGCTCTCCTTAGAAATTTAAATCGCCAACTGCCATCGCCTTTTCTTTACTGGGCTATGGTCTCGATACACCAATCCGCCCGGGGCAAAGGAAATGTATTAAACAATTGCGATTTCCTAATCGTTTATCCTAAATCGTTTTATTAAAATCACACCCTATATTAGGAATTATTTTTAATCTGACCATTAGATCTTTAGATAATAATTGTAGGCGTTGTCGCCTTGACTTATTTGTATAAGTCAATTATCATTTGCTTCAGTTGAAATTTCAGTTTGGATATATACGTGGAAGTAAACACGACTGGACAATGGCTGCCAATGTACCGATAATCTTGAATAATGGTCACGCTTGCCCAATTATTGGTCTTGGCACATGGAAAGTGAGTCATTCAAAATTAAACTTATGTACAAATAACTCGGATACACTTGTATATTGTAAATTTTAATATATTTCATTAATTTAATGAACCACCACGGCATCCAAAAGCTACTAAGATAATCCGGCAAGAAACTTAACCGGGTTTGACATTTGAATATTTTTTTTTACTAACTTTTTTTATATAAAAAAGGTGGTTGTCTGTAAAGTCGGTTTACGAATGATAATTTTGCGTGATTACGTCATAAGAAAACATTGATGAAAAATTGCATACACTTATGAATTGAACAAGCATAGAAAATGGAAACCATATTAACTCTACACTTCACTTTTTAAAACAGTTCACGTCAAATTCTTAAAATGTAAGAACGCTGACGCCGATCGTGCCTCTTTATTACTTGTTCCACGCTCTCGTTTGCACGCTCGGCTCAGGCGGAACGTGACACATTTTCGTGCGTGCAGACGGCGTTCAGCAATTTCATCATTCTCCTACTCTTATCCCAATTACTTGGGGTCGATACAATATGTACTCCTCTTTCACAGTACATATTGTAAAAGTTATTGGCACTAGTTTTATGACCGGCCGCTTGTAATTGTTGACCAAACGGCATCAGTTGGTGTTGGCCCAGGTCGTTACAAGGCTCTTAGTCGTCTTTTACGACATCCACGAGCAAAGTAAGAGTTGGTAGTATTCGTAGCCGCTACCACACAGCTACCGTTCATCGATTTTAAGATGTTATCACGTCAAAAAAAACCGACTTCAAAACAATGTAAACGAACAAGGTCATCCAAATATGTATTATTGAGAATAACTCAAAAACTACTGGTCAGATCTTGAACAAATTTAAATGTGACCACATCGGCAGCGCTTGCTTTCAAATAAAAAAAAAGAATGATCAAAATCGATACACATAGAAAAGGTACTGAGGTAACATACAAAAAAATACAGATAAACTTAGAAAAAGAAGAGGTACTTTTTAAAAGACGTTGACAAATCGTATTTTACATGTATATATTAGCTCCATTTTGAAGCATTCAGAACCAGTATATAATACAACTCACAAATAAAATGCATAAGAATATGATAGGGCCAGATCCCACAAGCGGCATACTAGCACCAGTTCAATACTAGAGAAGCTATCACTTCACTCCGCAACAATTGTAACGAGTCTGAACGTAAGTTGTCTATGATCATTTTTCTGTAAAGTCCCCCAAGATATAAGGATTTATGTCTAAGTGTGGTGTTTTGCTTCAAAAGAAAATATATTTCTTTGTCAGTCCAAGCCTGGTGAAGTGTCGCAAGCAGTAAAGGATGCTATAGACGCCGGCTACCGTCACATCGATTGCGCTTATCTATACCGTAATGAGAAAGAAGTCGGCGAAGCACTGAAGGCTAAATTCAATGAAGGCGTTGTTAAAAGGTGAACCAATCTATCCTATTCATCAATCTATTAACTTTCATTTCATCGATATAAGTAGAGTTGCCATTTGTAATCTATACATATAATAAAAATGTAACGGATCTCTGTCTGTACGTGGAAGATATATGAGAAAAATATTACTGGGACCTTTATCAACACTAATAGAACACAAAACAATGATTTTTAAAATTTTTGTTTGTTTATCTGTTTGTCTGTGCGTTTGTGCACGCTTATCTCAGAAACAACCGATTTAGACGCGGTTTTCACTTATATATTGTGGTAAGCTTCACTTAACATTTAGGCTTTATTTTATGTCAATTGGTTTATAAATAAAAAAATTATGTCAATTTAAAAAATGTACGGAGAAAAAAATCTTTATCGATTCTTTTCAAATTACGTACAAATTATCTTCAGTAAAAATAAATAAACACGTGTTCCAGCATTTGTTGATTTTCACCCTCTGGGGGTGTAAATTAGGCTTGCAAAGCCGGTTGGACGACTCATTAAATCATTAGCGCCAAGCCGATATTATTGAAGCTGGAAACTTGAAATGTTGACAGTGGTTTCTTTATATGACGTAGAGATTTACTAAGAAAGGATTTTACGAAATTATACCCCTAAGGGGGTAGAGCAGAGTGGCAAAGTTTGTATGGGAAAAAAAATCTTTATTGATTCTTTTCAAATTACGAGTCGAATCAAATATTCTATGGTAATATCCGGCATTTGTCAATTTTCACCCTCTGGTTGTGTAGATTAGGTCTGTGAAACGTGTTGATCGACTCATTACCGCCAAGCCGAAACTATTAAAGCTAGAAACATTAAATTTTGAAGCACGTTTTCATTTATGACAAAGAGATTCAATATAAAAGGATTTTATGACTTCCGGCCCTAAGGGGGTGTAACAATGCGGCAAAGTGTGTATGGGAGAAAATTTCTTTATCGATTCTTTTCAAATTACGTACAAATATTCTTCGGTAAAAATAAATAAACACGTGTATATTTACACTATAATTTGTAGAATGAATAGAACTTTGAACCACCTTCTTTAGTGACTGGCTATGGTACATAGACACACGCACGCCGTACACGTACATCTACGTTGTGCGGGCGGGCCACCGCAACCGGGTATCATCTCGAGTCGAAGCCCTCATGCAGTGAACCTCAATACAGGTACTTAAGCTTGCGCCGCCCAAAGCACCGACGGTAGAGCGTGTCAACATAGACTATTTTCTCTCGGATCCACCATATTGCCTAATTCCGTTAGACAACTAACTCGCAGAAGGCGGCTACCGCATCCCAGTTTCTGACGCTGTTGATTATCGTCCTAGCGACAAACCTTAAACACCTTGCATTGCTTTTTCTATTTAACTCTCTCAGAGATGACTTCTGCGTGGACGAAGTCGCGGGCAAAAGCTAGTTAATTATAAAGTTATTAAAATGTAATTTCGGATAATTATACTCTATATTAAAAAAGCTTCATAACCTTAACCGAAACTAGCGGATATCTGAAATAAAAATATATCCAAAAATTTAATAAAGATGTATTATCCGTGTGGTGACAGAGTAAGAATACAATCCACCACCCCCTTTTTTGCCCGTGGGTGATCTTAAGAGACGACTAAGGGATATAAAATGCATATAACATCTACGCAAGAGAAGGAAAATTCGAAACAAAACCCTATACCAACACGTCTGACTAGCGCGGTACAGTAGGTTAATTTCCCTCCAAACCCAACAGTGGGACATATATGGGCTGTGACGATGACGAATAAAAATATTTATTAATCGATATATAGGTAAAATTGATTTGCGTGTGAAACGATTTATTAAAGAATTATAATCAATAATTTATTATTATTAACTAAAACTGAATATTCACATATTTCTGTCTGACTCTACCTATGCTTAATTAGTTTAAAATAACGATAAAAAAAAGATATTGGAAATCTAAAAGATAATATTCATATTTAATCAAATTGTTTGTAACAATTTATGTAATTAACACTGTAGCGGGTAGATATAAATCTCTGTAATAACGATAACTTATTAGATGTGAGACATGTCGAACAAGTCACGGGAGGACAAAGTCCTCCCGATTAATTGGAATAAAACGATTATCACCACACAGCCTTTTCCTTTTAATTATAAAAGGAAAAGGCTGTGTGGTGATAATCGTTTTATTCCTATTATTGCCCGTCGGGCTCAGATTTAGGCTGGCATCTCAGTACGGTTTCGTATATATATTCATTTCAGATATCCGCACCTTTCAACACCTTTAGATCCACAGTACCGAAAACCTTGTAATTTTATAAGAGAATGTCTATGCTTTAGGTAGTGTTGCCCAAATGTATGGCCAAGACTCGTAAGAGTATCGCAGTGCTCTCTTAGACAGAATTTACCATTCATTTAGCAAAGAAAGAATAGTCAAAATTTTGTATTTTTATTATCGGTACACGGAGCAATAATTTCATGTTATTTTAAACAGTCTCATGATAGGTGTAATTATAGCCCCACTCTCGTTAAGTGGTATGTACCTAATTATTGATAGTTGTACTGTTAGTGGCACTAGATGAATGGAATTTCATTTATTTAGCTTTTTCATTTCTATCAAAACTAGTGACCCTGTTATTCTAACAGCGAGATTTGCAAGACTTGCGAGACTCGCAAGAGTCTTGCATTTATTGGGCAACACCAGCTATAGGTATTTTGTTTATTTTTTGGTCTACTATAAAAAAGATAAATACTCTTGGCATTGTTCAAATTAGATTTTATTATAACATTGAAAACATTGATTAAATTAGATAAGTTTGAACGCCGCCATATTTCCTATTAAATGATGCCACATGCCACGTTCAGTGTAAGTTTACTTTGAATAATTTACAGTATATCGATTTACAGTTCCAATTACTATTCAAACGATGAATACAATTAAAAAATAAAACATTTATTGCTTCATATCTAGTTGTAAAAACACTTATAACTAGTCATGTGCAAATCATGTCCTGGAGCGGATCGGACATGGAACGATTCCTTTTTCTGTCGGAACTATATCCAAGAAACATGTTCGCGGACCTATCTAGTTCCGCTGACCATGAGTCCTATCCTATCGGTTCTAATGACATGATTATGCAATCCAATCCAACGTAACATGTGCGGACATAATTTTAATCGGCTCCAGCCATTCAAGATCCATATTTCTTAGTAACTCCTTCAAATTTAGTATTTTGAAGGAGCTATAAATTACGAAATACAAGTTATTTTTAGGTACCGTTTATTTGTCAGTAATTGTCGGAATATCAGTTGTTTTACCCTCATACTTGACATGACAGGGTTAGGACTGACAAACAAGATATATATAGACGACGACGATATATAGAAGAATATTTAGGCGCATGCATGACGCACACTTTATTACTCGGTCGTCGGAACGACTCGGTCGTCGGAACGATTCGGTCGTCGGAACGACTCGGACCTATGGAACTATCTCAGCCGTGTGGTTGGATTGGAACTAGATCGTTCCGGCAAAAGACATAGTTCTCGGAACTATTAAGCTCCGGAACTACTCATCTCTACTTATAACAAGTAAATCTAAACGAGATGTATGTTCCCTATTGTATGTTTGTGAAAATCCCCAGCGATACCAGGATTTTCAATCCTTGGTGCGTGATAATTTTTGTCCATTCAAAAATCTTTCAATTCCTCTAAAAAAAAGTTTTCAATTTAACAATTGCTAAGAAGAAAAACGTGAATTGCCGACGGCACAATCCATGGCTTAATAGTAGTTTTTATATTTTTAATAAAACTCTTACTTCACAGAGAAGACTTGTTCATCACCTCCAAGCTATGGTGCACGTTCCACCGGCCTTATCTTGTGGAGAAAGCTATTAAAATCTCGTTGCAGCAACTCGGATTGGATTATCTGGACTTATACTTGATACACTGGCCAGAAGCTTTTAAGGTGAGGTCTACTGTTTTAAAGATTTATCCATCTATCCATCCATTAACTGCGCAATCTGCATCCAATAGTTTTCAGTGACTTTCTCAACATCAGCGGTCTAACTAGTTAACAGCTTTGATACGTGATCGTTATTCGAGAATCTTTCATCCTCAACGGTTGCGGGTGACTGGATCGGGGAATTAGTCCGTCACCCGCCGAGAGACCGACCGCGTGAGGAAAGATCGACGTCCTCCCCGAGGGAGGAACGTCGGTCGAGGAGAGGGTACTCCTCAGGGAATATTCCGTCGGGCCGACCACTGGCGTCAAGTCACTCTGCTCCGGTGGTCGGCTCAACGACGAAGGCGACGTGTCACGGCTGGGTTACGGGTGTGCGTGCTTACGCCCCTCTGTCGCCCCGGACGGAGTGGTGCGGGGAGTGCGCCGATCGTAACCCACCCCCCTCAAAAAAAAATCCCCAACGGTTGTTATGTCGTCGGGCAATGTGGTCTGCCCATTGCCACTTCAGTGTATTAATTCAAGTATTATACGCTCAGCTCATGAGGTTTCATCATCTCAGCTCATATATTTCCCACTGACGGGCTCGAGCCTCAAATAGGAGGGTAATTGACCTACTTGTGAGCACTATTAACGAATCACGATTCTGCAAAGTACAAATCAGTCACTTAATTTCTTTTCTTTGTTCTAAATCTTTCTCGATCATCGAAACAGCAGACTATACAATGCTCATCCGCCATAGCCGAAATCCACTTGTAGCATAGCAAATTCGAACCGGATCTTTTAATGGCGATAAATAAAGAGACTTGCCAATAGAATAAAATCACTGCTCTATTAGCACCCTTTTTTTTTAATAAGTAGATAATTAATCTCTGTACCACGTCTCATTTATAAATATACAATTAAACACAGAAAAACATTCTGTTGATCAGAAGAGTATTTGATCTATGATACTTTCCACAAAATGTCCCATTCGGACCATCTCTACAGTCAAAGACATTGTCAAAATACATGACGAAAACAAGAAATTAATTTACAGGAAAATGGTGATATGCTCCCAAAAGACGCTAATAATAAAATCATCGCATCAAACGTTGATTACGTGGACACGTGGAGAGCTATGGAGAAACTTGTGGACAAGAATTTGACTAGAAGCATCGGTCTATCAAACTTTAACAAGAGACAGATTGATAGAGTTCTAAACGTTGCAAGAATCAAACCAGCTATGTTACAGGTACAATAAAATATTGTTTTTAGATATAAGTTAGATGCAACGGAAGTGTTATAACCGAAATAGAAACGGAAGAGAACGTACAAAGCAAATTTTGGCGGGAACAAAAATTAGAAAAAAAATTCCAAAGTGGAAGTGTCAATACAATGAAAATAGTTATGTTTTTAAATGCACTTTTTAATTAAATTAATATTTAAAATTAAATCAGCAATCGGCTGCGTGGTAGTGGCTACGAATAGTACCAACCCTTACTATGCTCGTAGATGGCGTAAAAGAGGACTAAGAGTTTTACATAGTGCTGTACCAACTACATCTGATGTCTGATCAACAATTACATTCACAAGTAGTGGTGTGTGACGTCACACAGACGGTCGGACATAACAACTATTGTCTAAACTATTTACAATATGTACGATGTAAGATGAGTACATAATGTACATATTGTGTCGAACACAAGTTTATGGTGATAAGAACTGGATGATGATGATGAGTGTCTTTATATTTTAACTACAAAATACTTTCTTTAAGTTGTATTATTATTTCAGATAGAAGTACATCCATATTTAAATCAAGTACGATTGATTGATTACTGTAAGTCTCACGATATTGCTGTCACTGCATATTCACCGCTCGGGTCCCCGGACAGACCCTGGGCGAAGCCAGGTGATCCTCAGTTGATGGATGATCAGAGGCTCAAAGAAATTGCAGACAAATACAACAAAAGTGTAGCGCAAGTTTTGATTAGGTTAGTCTTAAAATTATAATATTCGTTTTCACCAACTACCCTTACATTTTAAGTGACACCTAAAGCAACATAAATGACGCATCACGTTAATATTAGTTAAATTTTATGTTACCAATTGTGGTTTAATAAAAATTAAAATCTAGGTAACACTCAGGTCTTAAGTGTTATTTAAAATTTATAGGCCATTTGTAAAACAGTTGTAAGAGTTTTTTAATTCCTCCATTATCATTATTAGACTGACATCACCTGGGAATTTTAGTGGAAAACAAAATACTGTTTCATAATTATTCACTTTAGCACTTTCTCTGCACAACATAAAATGTTATTATTTTGTTCTAACATCACAGATACGCTATTGACCGCGGCCTCATTGTGATCCCCAAGTCTGTAACTAAGAGCCGCATCATCAGTAACTACGATGTATTTGATTTACAATTGAGCCCTGACGACATCCAGCAAATCAGTACCTTGGAGTGTAATGGACGTTTGTGTACAATAGGAGAGTAAGTATTTCTGCGGCCATTTTGATTTATTTACTTATATTTAAACTCCGCCAGGATTGATAAGTTTAATGTTGTAGTATAATTGATACATTTTAAATTAATCCAATAAACTAATACCGGATCTCGACGTGATCGCTACTAAAGGAGATCCGGCAAGAAACTCAGCGAGTTTGTCTATTTTTATTATTTTCTTTGCTGACTCTTTTATATAACTAGATTATTTATGTCAATTTATTAGTAATGGTAGGAGCATATTGTTGAGTTTTAGGTCTACAACCGCGGGTACGCCCGTCCGTTGTAGCACCACACTCTCACAGAAAATCGACGCCTCAGCAGTGGCAATGTGCTATAGCGCTTTGTTCAGTGAGTGAGAGAAATGGCATTATAAAATTTTGGGAAGGTTTTGGGTGGCAGGCGCCCTAACTGTATCTTGCCTGAAATTGGATTGGAAGCCCATGAACGGCAGTAACATTTACGGTCAGATATGTGCTTTATTCTTTATTCTATCTCTAGATTCTTTTTATTTTGTCTGCGGGTTATGGATTGGTTACGTACCGCGCACGACCCCTTAGACCCACCTACAAGTACCTCTCCACGCCGTGCGAGCGGGCCACCGAAACCCGATCTTTGACTTCGGTAGCCCGCCCGGCGGTTTACCCTCGCGGGTATCCTCTCGAGTCAACGCCCCGGCAACGGTCAGATATGCTGCTTGCTCGTTTGCCATCATAAACAATAAAAAATATATCATGTCTTAATAAGGTTAGAGTTATAGAAATACCATTGTATATAGGACATAGGTATGGCTAAAATATAGGTAGTATTTTTAAACATATTTTTCACAATAAATAACTAATG
This sequence comes from Lymantria monacha, assembly GCA_905163515.2. Taxonomy (NCBI): domain Eukaryota; kingdom Metazoa; phylum Arthropoda; class Insecta; order Lepidoptera; family Erebidae; genus Lymantria; species Lymantria monacha. The sequence goes on along the minus strand of LR991104.1, from coordinate 10,921,167 downwards.
TATGTATTTCTTTTTTCAGCACTTACCACCCAGATTATCCATTCCACGATGAATACTAAATTGTTTTAGTTTAAAATTTAAATAAATTATTATTTTAACGTTGTGTTTTATTCATATATGTATTTAAAAATAGCTATAGTTTCGTATTAATTTATTCTATAATATTCTAGAAAGAATGGCAGAAGAAAAATACTTTATTTAATTATAGAAGCCAGAAAACAGCAGAGGAATGGAATGTAAAATGATAATATCATCGTTCTCCTGTAATTATCTCAATTACTTTACTTGTAGTCGACGCAATATGTTGAAGAAATTTGCTGAGATAGGTGCCACGAGTATAGGCAGGGGCGTCTTTGCCTATAGTGCAAAGGGTGCGGTGCACCCGGGCGCCGAGTGTTAGGGGGCGCCGAGAGTCGTTCGGGACACATAGAGCCTCCATTGTAACGAAGCCGGCGCACCGTACGCAGCGAGTGCCTAACCATTTATAAACGTAGGGGGTGCGTTATTTGACAGGTTTGAGTAGGTTGCTTTGTCGCCATGCTCAATGTAACTTCATAATCCGATCGAGTTTACCTGGTTTCGTGTCAAAACAACGAGTCGCATGCTTAATGCGACAACGCATTCCAGCGAGGTTCGGAGTTTAGTCGAACGTGTAGTAACTATTAACCTATTCCATTTTATTCACGCATTTTGATACAAGAGGGCGCCGGGTTATTGATTGCAACCGGGCGCGACGTGTGCTAGAGTCGCCCCTGAGTATAGGCTATCCATATATATTACTATCCTGGTAAACTTGTAACGCACACTAAAATCGTTAACTCGCCTGCCAAGTACGATGATTGTAAATTTATATTAGGGATTTTATCGAACTCCATTACCATAACAGAGAATATCAAAAATGAAAACGGGTTCGGATATCCGAAACCGTAAATAAAAAAAATATGAAATATTCAAATAATATCGGATAACGTGTCTGACAAGCTATGACATATCCAAGACATGCCATATCCCTTGCAGTTTAGGCAGAGAGAACAGAGTGCCAGACAACTCTATCCTTGTATACTGGACTCGCTTCCTCAACATTCATAATTTTCTTCATACACGCTCGCTGGTTTCGGAGACTCTTGACTCCACCTTCCTTCAGTACGTGACCAATCTGGTCTAGGTAGGTTAGTCTCGGTCTGCCCCGGTACCTACATCCTACCACTGGCGCATTATATATTTTCTTAACCAGACGTTCGTTCGGCAGTAGTTACATAATTAATGATTACAATAGAAGAATTTTACCTTTTAACATTTTGTTATTTTAAGATTGTAAAAGGGAAAAATAAGCAAAAAAATAATTTAATCTTAATAAAAAAAATCGAATTCAAATATTCGCCACTACCAAATTTTTGACGGCTCTCAAATTTGCTGCCCTAGGCCCAGGCCTCGCGGGCCTAAACCATCATTAACTATAATCACCATATTTAGTATTATTGTATATTAACACATAATTAACCTTAAATTACAAAATTCGTTAAACTAGACATCGACTATACGAATTTCTATTTTTTTTTCTAGAAAAGACGCCTAGCTAAGTAATCCTTGTATTACGTGAAACTACAAACATATAATTAACTGACACAAATTACAACCAGACACAACAACAATTTGTGGAAGGCACACAGTATTGTCCTGCATGGGAATCGAATCCACGGCACCTGGCATGGTAGATCGGTATCTTAACTAACACACCTTCTGTGGAATCCATATTTGAAACTTTTATATCAGTTTCGGATATCCTAATTTAATGTTATGGATCTCCAAATATCTATAAAACCCACTACACTGAGTAAGAAAGGTCAATACTTAAACCACGCGTCATATAAATTGAGGGTAGATAAAAAAAAAACACAAAATAAATTACAAAATTCTATTTGTTTATTAAAATTACACATTATAAACATGTTTAATAGCGCCATAATAACTATATCAAAATAATAAATTTCACTTAATAATAATATACACAATAATAAAAACTACAAGAAAAATATATGGACGCGGTTATGCTAGAAATGAACCAATTCACACAAATTAAGTATTAAAAAATGCATTAGCTAGTAATGCGATGCCGTTACTATATTTGAATTAATAATATCTACAACACATCAACCATTCTTTTTGTTTTCTCAACACTTGTTATGACTACATATAGATTTCTCCTCTCCTATGTGTCACTACGTAACATATGAAAACCTATATATATATAATCTTTAATGATAAACAGACGTATCTGATAGAATAACATTTTTTTGAGATTTAACTTATATTTACCGAGGTTGAGGCATAAAAACAAACAAACTCTTCAGCTTCAATAAATAAAAAAAAAATATTATTAAAAAATATAGTACTCAATAATTTATAATCTGAGAAATTAATTCAATAATATTTTTGTACTGTATAAAATATATAAAATATATTTGCATGAAAATTTGTCGGAGACTGTCTCCGTTTAGAAAATCTACCAAAAATATGTTAGCAATTTAGGCCGAGGCTCTAACTATGGTAACATTATCGTGAAAATGGCGGACAATTTTGGCGGGAAAATGAAAATAACATATAGCTCTCTATTATATTGAATAATTTTGCGGAAAGCTGTTGCTCTCTTCCCTGGTAAAACCGACAGAGCGATTTTACGACTCCTAACGCGCAAGGGTTAGAGATTATTGTATTCTTATCCCATCGCAAAAAGCAGAAATCTTAAATATATAGCGTTTATAGATAATACCTGTGAAATAAATAAACATTTTTTACAATGGCGAATTTCTTTTCCACAAAAATTAGGCCATAGATCTACTAATATTATAAATGTGAAAGTCTGTGAAGATGTTTGTTTGTCAATTAGGCGTAAACCGTTGAACAGTTTTGGGTGGAAACTTGTATACAGATAGACAATTACCTCGATTAACACATAGGATACATTTTATCCCGGTAATGACAGTCCTTGGGATAATTTAGTGATAAAATTCTATATTGCGAAAGTTACTTATTGTGCCAGCGGAAGCTAGCAACATATAAATGTTGAAAATATTTATAATTAATTGAAAAAATTATTTATATAAATAAAAAAATATAATCCGGTCCTATTTATAGCATAACCACGTTCAAATATCAAATAAAACATTTAGGCTGCCGAAATCACAACGAAATTTCTATGAAGAAGCACAATTATAATACCATTTGTGACTAAAAGACTGATGCTGAGAGCTGGTAGAAGAACTGTAAGTCATAACTGCCTTATATGGTCTCAACAATACATTAAAAATCTATTCAAAATTTCCACTAACAGGAGATTATATTAAAAAACAGCGCGAAATTATTAACTCGCTCTTACCCTGAGGAAATTATTGAAACATAATTCTATGACTTGGAGATCTTACTAAATTTTTAGTACCACCTATTGTCACACATATCAATAATTTCAAAATGTAAATATTGATTGAAATTAATGAGGTTAAACATTTAATAAGCTTGGTTATTTCTAAAAAGAAATTGTTTCTTTTTCAAGCGAAAAATTATTTCTGCAAGTTATATTTGAATCCACCTCTATTTGGTAAATTGTCTTACGTATTAGACGCGCGTGGTCCAACATATAACAAACAAATTCTCGCTCGCATTATCTTATCGGTAGTCCACACGCCATCTATCTGAGAAGGTTTACATATTGTACCGATTTGATACTAAGTTTTTAGTTTTGGTACTCTATCAAACGATAACACAACCGAAATATATTAAATAGTGAAATTTAACATGTTAAATTACAAATTCCACGTGTGGCTAATAGTTTTTCGCTTGAGAAAATAGGTTTTTGTAAACATTCATGTTCAAATCACTTTAGGTATTACATAAAATTTAAATCTCGTCAATGAAAACGGATATTGCTTTTGAAGTGATAATTCTTACGTTTGAAATTATGATATGAAAACTGTAACGAGAATTTCATACTTAGTGAATGTAAATTTAATATTCGTTACATACTTTGAAGTGAGAAACAGGCGCTTAAGCTCTTTTTCTCGTGAAATCTGAGACATTATACAAAAATATTTGATGTACATAAATACATGTTTCACATACAACAGTTTCTATTTTCATTTAAAAAGACAACATATAATTGAAAGTCAGACACGATAACTCGTATAAGATCAACAACTATTGAAAGACAGACTCGATAACTCGTACAAGATCATTTGCTATAAAAATATATTAATATAATAATTAAAAGAAATAATTACAGCCAGATTTAGTTACATATCGCTGATTTGATCTGTGCGAGAACGGATTAATATAAATACCTCAATAAGTCATGAAGAATACGTATCAGACGACGCAATTCCCATTGAAATTATAATAAATATTATAGTAATACTAATTTATACATTCAATTTGCTTTTTTAATTCTTTACATAAATAATAATAAAATGAAAATTACTTTTAAGGATTTTATCTCGGCTGTATTTGATTTTTATTTACCCTACGTTTTTAACATTTCTGTACTGAAAAATATATGGCTTTTGTTCAATTAATATTAAACATTTAATAAACTGATCAAAAACCATATATGTATATTTTATATAGAATATTTTTCTTTCTTCGCTATCAATGAATTTATATCAAACCTTGCGGCGAAAATTTAATTAGTAATACTACATCGGGTAGACAAAAATAAGTTTGCAATAACGATGACTTGTTGGACGTGAGACACTTTGGTCTTCACGTAACCATGAATGTTATAAACGTTCTAACGTTCTAAAACTTCCAGAAATTAAAAATCAAAAACAAATTCGATAAAATCCGTAAAAAAATGTTTTCATCACAAATGTGAAAATACTCATAGAAACACAAGTAATTATAGAATACCAAATTAATCACATTTTAGCCATATTACATATTATTATATTTGATGGTTTAAAAAAAAAAACAATTATGATGCTTTTAAACAAAATATAATTCAATTTGACACTAAAACTGTAATTTAAATAACATAAGAAAAGTATTCGCGCTCTATCGAAAACAACTGTCATGGCGTCTTGTATGACGTCATGGTCTGTGTTGCAATGCGTTATCTTAAAGTTTGTGTCGGTTTTCACTAACGACTTCTAAATGTAAGGCTGTATTATTTGAAATGTTTTAGAAGTTAATAAAAATGCAGGAGCCATTAGTGAAAACGGACATTATTCTATAAACTTGCCTGGAAAGTACAATCATAATAGCCAATTCTTGAATGCATATATTTTTAAATTATAAATCATTCATGATTAGACAAATAAATGCAGTATTCATATTTTCAAAGCATGTTCGTTTTAATCTATATCATAAAAAACGATGAAATTCTATAGAAAACTAAAATTCCGTCAATAAAATGTAATTAAAAAAATGTAGAATGCATATTTTTTTTTTTATATAACCATAGATTGATTAGTCACATTACAATAATATATATTTATAAAATCATTTCTGATATATATCAAAACATTGTCAAAAATATCATAGAATACGTCGTAAGATGTATCAAACCATTGAATCAATTATATTATTACAAATCTTAAAACGTATTTTCAAATACGCATTCCTAAATAGTTTATTTAATTAAATCGCGTAAATTCTTCATATTATAAACAAATAAATGCATAATTATTTTCGAGTATTACATTAAAATATTTTCAATTTTAAATAAATGTCATGTTGTAATACATTTATAGTAGAATTTAAAAAAAATCTGTTGGTAACTCGGACAGGTACCGGATTGAATTAAAACTTTTATACATAAGACAAAAAAATGGTGTGATATTTCGGCATATTTCTTTATTGTTAATATTGTAGTATATAAGTAAGCAGCGATTGATTTTAAAGTTTAAATACTGTTCAAAAACTCAGTAATACTAATTATTACAATGTGATATTTTTTTAGTAGAAAGTAACCTGGGTGCCACAAGGGTTGCTTATCATACAGCCAATATTCTACCATCAATTAACAATAAAAAAATATAGACATAAAAAGCTTTCCATCCGTATCCATGGTAAAACGAACTATAATACTTTCTCTATTATTTTCTTTTATTAAAAACAAATAATAATTTATGGCTTTTCATAACAATATGGCGTTTACAAAGTATAATGAACTAATATACTGATATGTATTCAAATTAATTTATTTTTTAAAATAAATCTTAAGCTTTTTTTATATTTTTATTCTGCCAAAAGCTTTAGTCAGTAACGACCGATATATGTCGTTTATTCATTCATTAAATAAGTCAATACAGAAAATAATTTAATAATTCAGTACTAGAAGCGACGAATCATACGTTCTTCACAATTTAATCGCAACGTTATTGCCAGCATTAAAAATATATAAAAATCATTCTATAAATCATTTCGAAACAGTAAAAAGCGTCGAATCTTTCATTCGTTCCTTATAAATAGTCGTAACGATACATTTTTTTTTAATTTCGATTACATGAACGTGTTCTTTTTTTTTAATTTAAAAACTTTACGTACATACCCTCATATTTTATTATATACATGCATAAAGTATTCTCAAAATGAATACTCACATTTTTATTACCTGTGCATGTTGCATGCGTGCAGAATTATTTACATACGTGAGACTTGGACTCAGATCTAGGAACGTACCCATACTACGTGCCACATTTTATGCAATTTTTAACCCCCCTTGTTTAGACTTCCTTGATACAAAAAGGTTCGATTTTATTCAAACGTAGCAATTTTGAAGACCCCTACCTCCCCTCTTGAACAGGTCTCGTAATATTGGTACGCTCTATTGGAAATCCGTTCCGACATTTTCTGATAGATTAAATATAAAATGTCTCACATAAAGACAAATACCCACACTGGCCTTATTTAATAAAGCCATTGGATCGGATCTTCAATAGACGCGTGTTCAAATCGCACGTGTGGTAATAATTTTGCGTTCGCAAATATTTTTTTATAAATACTCTAGCATTACAAATTCTAAATCTTAGTAATTTAGATACTCTTTAAACAATATTATTAAAAAAAATCTTATTGTTTTGTTTGTATTAATTTATAAGCGGCATGCCCGTTTTTTAATGTTTATTTTTCATAAATATGGCGTCACCTGAATAATTCTTAGTTTCAATTAGAACTAGGTGACGTTATCATTTTTTTTTTAATATGAGTATATATTTTTTAATTCTCATATAAAAAAATATAAATACAAATATTTCAGACTGTATTTAATTGACCAACGTTACGGTATATATTATACGACGATGCGTTATATAGAAACAGAGCAGTGACCATAAATTGCTACGACACAAACAAATTTCCATATATAGAAATGTTTTAATATTTATTAATCTAATTTTAGGCAGAGAAATGTATTTCTTCTCACAGGAACTGTCTATTGCAATCTGTTCCAATTGCTTTAAAAATTAAGCTAATGTGGTTGGTTACACGCAACGAATAAAATCAGAAATGGTATTATTTATCAGACATTTTGAGAATACATTATGTACATCTAATCATATATATAAATCATCTACGTATACAATTGCTTTTTATATACCTACTAATACATTGATGTAAATAAAAGAAAAATGCCGAATACATACAACGCAGTTTAAAAACAAATAGCGATCGATACACGTGACAAAGTGAACGTAGTAGGTCAATTTCCCTTTTATGCTCTAAACGCAGTAAGTCAATTTTTCTCTCTTGCTAAACGCAGTTAGTCAATTTCCCTCTCATGCTTCTAACGTATCTCCCCCTCATGCTCAAAACGTCCATTTGCCCTTTATGCTCAAAACGTAGTAAGTCAATTGCGCTTTCATGCTCAAAACGTAGTAGGTTCATTTCACTTTTATACGCAAAACGTGGTACTTATATCATTTGATCTTATAAAATACAAGTTTAAAATTTCTACTACAGAATCCAGATAGTAGGCGACATAAAACAGTTAGATATCACTTTACGGGTAGCTTATGCCCTAAAGTCGCCAAAAGCAGTCTTTTGGCGTATGTACGTATATCGTATACAAGATCCAGTGATCTTGTATACGAGGAACTTTACAGGTTTTAAGTTTGTATGGGTAGAGTTTAACCTCAAAAAATACTAATCAGATTCATTAACATTCTTTCGGTTATCATTTATGCCGGGCAAATACGTCCATTGTAAAATATTAATATTGAAAAAAAAATCTTAAAATTTTGTCACGTGTTTTGTTAATAAAATCCACTAAATAATTGGTAATTGTCTCATTCACAATTTAAAAAAAAAAACTTAAAGCAAAACTTCGCGTCAAAAAGGAGAGGTAAAATTAATTTTAAATTTATAAGCGCATTATATAAAATGTATAAACGACTTATCGTTTTATTGAAAGTCTCACTCTAATCGGGCCAGCTTTTTACACAAACTGGTTTATAATTACTTAAATATATATAACTCTACAGTTTCGACTATACACTTAAATACATTTCGGTAACGATATTTGGTTGGTAGCGATGTTTTTCTTTTTAAAAACCATTCCTATATTTTTTTAAATTAATGTCACTCACGGGATTCCGGCAAAAAATATTACAAATAACAGTTTGAAAAACTAGGAATCTAAACTTTCACGCCATCACTGGTCTTAATAGATATTGACTCCCATTGCCTAATTTATTTTTATATGCTGCCAAAATTCCTCACGACTACTTTTGAGTTGCCAACGCTCAATAAATTAACTTAGTGACGAATAATCATTTTCAAGCAGTTAAACTATATGAATCAACTGGAATAGTATTTTTTTTACAACACCCGGCACTAAGTAAATAATCCTTGTATTGCGGGTGACTTTACAAACATACAATTTAACAGACACAAGTTACACTCAAACTTAGAACAAAAATTTGTGGATCGCACAAAGTATTGTTCCGCGTAGGAATCGAACCCACTGGCACCGTAGGCAGCGTATCTTAACCACTAACACCATCTGTGCAGTTAAATCGTTCTATATTTTACGAGGCAAATTGTTTCACACTTGGCTGTATAGGTGTGGCCCTTTAGCCAAACTTTTTGGCGATTTTATTTTGGTATTTAGTTTTTAAAGTATTTAAATAGCAGAGAGTGTCAAATCTAATGCAATGGTAGGAAACTGTTTTTAAAAGAATTCAGCCTCGCACTTGACCGTTTATTTTACTTACTTTTTTTTTTAAATGGCCTTATAAACGATTTCCGTTTCGCACTTGACCGTTTATTTTACTTACTTTTTTTAAAGTGACTGTGAATTTGTATAACGGTAAACTGTTGTGAAGTTAAAGGCTTTATTTCTTTTCTTTCTTTTCTTTCTTTTTTTATGAAGTAAACCATCGTTACCAACAAAATATCAGTTAGACATACATAATATTACCGAATAAAAACATATAATGCGGTCACCCATTTATGATAATATTTATGGCTGTTGTCATCAACGACATTTAAATTTTAGGTATCACTTAAATCTATACGACATATAACATTAAAATTGATTGATGTTATATGCCATACATACATTGTAGTTTAAATTGCTTTAGGTGTCACTTATCTTTTTAGATGATGGTGAAAACTATCACTTGTTGAACATGCCACCTTTGTAATTCTTTAGATATTTCACTTATAAATGATTTTATAGTCAAAATAATAAAAAAATGAATTCTAATACTATAAATATAAATAATTGAACTCTAATACTTATAAAATATAATTTAATTTAATACAAAAATAAAAGATTTGAATTGGAATAGTATGAAAATTTGAATTTGTTTATTAAAAGCTTTCACGGATAAATTACTCAAACTATGGTCTTCAAATTTTGGATATACTTAGTTAGGAATTACAGTAAAGCATATATGGTACCTTTCACATTCCTATCCAGTCCAGTACTATTCCCCAGGAGAATATAATAACCACGATTTGAAAACCTATACTTGAATATTACACTGGAACACGTCATTCGAAGCTAAAATATAAAAAAAATGGGTGACCATAATGTTTACATACTTTTTTAAAATTAATATTTACACTTATATACTTTACACAGACTATATATATATATAAATATGAATCTATGGCGTTTCCCTAAGACTGATTAAGAATATATTATATATTTCTTTTAATGGTGAAAATGGCTACGTTATATTTAAGACGAAATTCTTTAAATGTTTACTTCTATATTCATTTTGACAATCAACTAATTCCTCCATTGGCCTATCTTTGTTCACTGTTAGTCATGAATCTCCCCTTGAATGGGGAAAACTACCATAATCGCTAAGAATGTTGCCATTTCGTTCTCTTGATGTGACCATTTTTTTTACAAATGCCTGGTCATGTATAACCTGCCTTATACTCCTCACCACCAACTGTGCAGATCATCGAAATGGATTCCTCAAATTCGATGACCTGAATAACCATTTGGGATATTACGCCCCGTCAACACTCAAGCATCAAAATGCTGGACCGTCAATTTTACACGGTGGGTATTTCTGCAGGTGGGCAACTGACCGACGAAACGACTCAGCTCTCTGGTACTCCTCAATCGATATCTACATGACTCCACCAACATCAACATATGGAGATTAAACAACTAAACCATAGACATCTTGGTATAAGCGAAGTTCTGTAACGAATTCAAAGATTTTTTCTTTTTTCAAAAGACCTTGTATTTAGGAACTAATCCTTGTATCATATTACTATTTACAAACATACAATTAACTAACACAAAGAATGGACTTTTGGCGGGTAGATGAAAGTGTCATGATGGTCTTATATTATATTCAAATATCTTAGTGTTTTAACGTGTTATATTCAATAATATTGATTGCATTTTATGTAATGTGATGTTGAAGAAGTACTGAGGTGTAGTGAATACAATATAACAGTGCTTTACAAATGTTTTCGTTTTCCAGACAGATACCATTAATAGTGAGGTCGTAGCACTGTTGATGGCGATGATTTGACACATTGACGGACAATAACTTTAAAACAAAAACCGAAAAATGTGAAACAATTTGATAATCTGTAAAGAAAATTGTAACTTCGCAATAGCAACAACGGACTCATGTTAGTAGTTGATTACCAATACAAAAAAAAAAGAAGTATGGTATAGCCATATTCACCAATAAAACAAACAAATATGTTTATACTGCACTTTTTAATCATATATATAAAAACCTAACTGCGATCAAAACAAAATCGAAGTTGAACTCGTTCAACAAACAATTAAGCTGTTATTTCTTTATAAACAACACCCTACACTATATAAATATACCTTATAGTGACGCTGTTTCGTATAAATTGAAATAAATAATATTAGAATATATTGAAAGCGATCGCAGCGCCATCTACCTTGATCATCATCTAAAACGATGTTCATATTATTGCCTAGATAATGAACCGTTTAGGATATATCGGTTGGATGTTTACGAAAGTATATCTCTGAAGTAGAAAAAAAAAAGAAAAATTTTCGGCTACCATATAACAATTTATTTGAGTTTTTATATACATTCATTGCAATAATAAAACTTGCATAACTTAATTAAGGGTTTTAAGTGTTGTAAATTCTATTTCCACATAGAGTACAATGTCATCATTCTCCTACTCTTATGCAAATTACTTGGGGTCGATACAATATGTACTCTTCTTTCATAGTACATATTGTAAAAGATACTGTCAATAGTTTTATGAGTGGCCGCCTGCCAGATGTCAGCCCTCCTTGCGAATGTAACTGTTGACCAAACGGCATCAGATAGAGTTGGTCCAGGTCGTTATAAATACTATGTACAATCAACAAATAGTTGTTCTCAGTGTATGTGTAATTTGTGTTAGATAATTGTATTGTTTGGTAAAGCGTGACAACGGCAATACAAGATATAGTTAATTAGTGTTGGGTGTTGTGTTTAAAAAAATAATAGCTTCATAAACACATTCAGAAAAGTATTAATTTTAATTTATTAAGAGTTCAACTGTAACTATAGAGCACAGCGCGATCAGACCGAACTAGGTTTTATTAAAACTTTTTCAGAGACCATTGAACCATATCACACAATATTCGTCTTCGTTATTGATAACAAAATAAACATATATTTTGTTATCAATATAGGATAAGAAAATGTCCTCAACGATTAAGTCTGGCCTGCTAAAATACATTAAGCCCGGGTGATGCTAGATTATATCAAAATCTGATTGGTGACCTAATTGAGTTCATAATAATGTGGGTATATAATCTCACAATAGTCAAACCACTGAATTATATTAAAAAGAATTAATAAAAATCTGATATTTCCTATTATTAAAAAAAATGGCACTGATAAATGATTTTATAATAAAATTATATGTAGATTTTCCTCACTCTTATTATACGTGACTACTATTATAAATGAAATAAATTGCAATTAAATGCAGTAAATTGCAATAAATGAAATAAATTGCAATTATTTGCAGTGGATTGCAATTTATTATCATAAAATTGCGGAAAATAACTAGATTCAATATATTGCAATTCATTGCAGAATATTTGCATTAAATTAAAATAAATTGCAATACAGCCAATTGCAATGAATAATCTTGTCAACAATGTTTAAATAAATACTACATTTGAAGTATATTTCAATAAGTAGTTAAAATGCATTTACTTGCAGTAAACGGCAATAAATTAAATATTTTTTTGCAGTACATACATAAAATATAATTTTAAAGTGGCCTGCAATAGTTGGTAATAAATTGCAAAACCGTAAAATCACTTTGAAATATATTGCAATATTACGCAATAAGGTGCAGTACAAACATACCGATGCAGTATAACTATATCGACGCGATATTTGGCAGTTAGAGGTCCTCCCTCGCAGATTGTTCCTGCAAAATACAAAATCACGGTTCATAACAGATATTTGTACAGTACTAACCGACATTCACGTACTTTGAGTGACTGTCAGTTACGACGTACTAAGTTCGAATTCGACGTCAAATAAAAAATATGGTTTTCCGCTAATTTCTTTGAACTCATCCATCATCAACCTATAATAATAGCCTTGGTAGATTAATATCACAATGGAAACGCCATGCTTATTAGGCTAATTTGTTATCATAGTTGAAGCCATAATCATCATCTTACCTCATCATCATCTCAACTGAGATATATATATATATATATATATATATATATATATATATATATATATATATATATATATATATATATATATATATATATATATATATATACCACTATTGGGCTAGAGTCTCCTCCGTAATGGGAGTGAAATAACCTACTATACCGCGCTGGTCAGACGTGTCGGTATAGGGTTTTATTTCGAGTTTTCCTTCTCTCGCATAGATGTTATATGCGTTTTGTATCCCTTAGTCGTCTCTTACGGTCACCCATGGGTAAGATAGGGGGTGGTGAATAGTATTCTTACTCCGTCACCACATGGAAAGAAGCCATAATATTAAAGGCATTTCCCATTAATATCCATTGTCCCAATCTCAGCATTAATGATGAGGCGACGAAACATGAACTTGCTAAGTTACCGAGTCTTTTTCAAGCCATTTTGTTATCCATCGCCAAGAAGCGGCTAAGATATTCTACCCTTACGTGTCTGTCCTTTAGGGTGATTCTTTATAGACGCTCTCTCGACTTCAGCATACCTCATTTCACGTCCCATCTGATACCAAGGGACTATGCCATAATTATTTTATCATGCACAAGATTTTATATAAAAGAGTTAATATTATTCAAAATTAAATTACTCTTAAAAATAAACTTATTTAATCAGAAATATATTAAAACTATTCTTGATTAAGATGCCATTAAAAATAACATTTTATACAAAGTTTAGAAGATAAAAAATATTGCTGTGAGTTATTCTTAAGAGACATATATGCTGTCGTAGATTTTTTCATAAGGCTTTTTAACTATTTGACAATACAGTATTTTTGTGTATCTGTTACCTTATCGAAACGATTTTTACTGTCTTAGTTGATTAATATCATCATAAGTTTAGATAATTAGCGTAATTTATACATAATATATAGCCTATGTCCATCCGAGATAATGTACCTTTGAAATAGTAAAAGAATTTCATTAAGTGCAGTGGTTTGGAAGATTACCCTAGAGTCCCTAGACATATAAACAAACATAAATCACCCCCACTCTTTATAATACTAGTATAAATAGATCCTCTACTAATGGCTGCTTAAATCTGGTAGTTAACTATAAAAATAAGCATACCTATAGGAACAAGACAGGCCTGACATTCCTCTCAGAGCCGCTCGAGTGGGAATGGCTTCGGCGGGTGTTGGCGGCCGCGGGGACTGCAGGGGGCGGCGCATCAGGCGCCAAGTCGGGAGCGGAGCCCGATGACGTGGACTTAAGGTCGGGGGGCGCCTCTTTGGCCGTGAGCCTCTCGGAACCACCACTGGAACCCCCACTACCAGATATCACACTCTCCTCACGGTTGTAGCTGTAAAAAAATTAAAGAAATATATATTATGACGTGAATACTTTCATCGCCACCACAAAAAGAAAAAAAAACCGTGTGGTGTTGGAGTAAGAATACAATTCACCAACCCCTATCTTACCTGTGGGTGATTGTAAGTTTTTTTTTTTTTGGTAATGCAGTGGCTAAAAATGCATTTTTCGCATACCCGCCCGTACGGGGTATGTGGGACTCGCAGGCCCTGAAGGAGTCACTGAATACCCACTAAAAAGTGATCGTAAGAGACGACTAAGGGATATAAAACGCATATAACATCTATGCAAGAGAAGGAAAACTCGAAACAAAACCCTATACCAACACGTCTGACCAGCGCGGTATAGTAGGTTAATTTCTCTCCCATTACGGAGGAGGCCCGAGCCCAACTGTGGGACATATATGGGCTGTGATGATGATGATTATCATTATGAACACATTTTACTGCTCTTATCCCAATTATTTGGGGTCTACGCAATATGCAAAAATATTTATTGCGAAAATTATTGACAACAATTTAAGATCGTCCGCCTGCCTAACATCAACCCCTCTTGGGAATGTAATTGTTGACCAAAGGGCATCAGGTAGAAGTGGCCCAGATCGATATAAAGCTCTGAGTCGTCCTTTACGACATCGACGAACAAGATAAGGATTAGTAGGGTTTAAATGCTAAATCTCACTAATTCACTATAATTTACATACATACATAGCCTCACGCCTGTTTCCCAGAGGGGTAGGCAGAGACTACGGATTGCGACAAACCACAATCCTGACATACCTCCATCGCTTCATTCACGCTCATCACAGTCTTCATGCATGCTCTACGATTACGCGTACTCTTACTCTGATATATATACCTTACACCTTTATACCTTTCACTAACACATCTTCAATTTGATCCAGAAAAGTACGACGAGGTCTTCCCCTTGCAATCGTCCCACTCACACTCGCTTTGTATACTTGTTTAGTCAACCTTTCTTCACTCATTCTTGCCACGTGTCCAAATCACCTCAGCATACCCTTTTTAATCTTTGTCACAACTTTTTCATTCACACCACAGCGCTTTCTTATAACGCTATTCCTAATTTTATATTTCAGACCTACGCCACACATACTACGAAGAGCTCTCATCTCTACAGCATTTATTCTACTTTCATGTCTTCCCTGCCAAATCCAACTTTCACTGCCATACATGAGAGTGGGCACTAATACTCCTTTATACACAGCTAGGCGTGCCTTTTTAGACACATTCCTACTCCTTATAAAAGCGTACAATGCCCCATTCACTTTATTACCAGCATTAACTCGTCTTTCAACATCATCATCATTTTTACCATCACTAGTGAACAGTACACCCAAGTTTACAAATTCTTTAACCTGTTCCAATCCCTTATTATTTAAAAAATATTACATTCCGTCATACATTTATCGTTTTCAAGGACATTACTTTTGTCTTACTTAAATTTACTTTCATACCTTTTCTTTCAAAAGCATCATGCATAGTAGTTACCATCGCCTGTAAGTCTTCAGCCGACGATGCAAGTAAAACCTGATCAGCGGCATAAAGAAGACATTTGACGAGTAACTCATTCATTCTTAAACCACATTCATTATTTTTCAAATCTTGCAAACAGCTATCCATGAGTAGGTTAAACAGCCATCTTACCCATATATTGTGTGTTCACTATTCAGACACGATGAGTATTTGAAGGGAATGGGTTGATACCCATAGGAGCCGGCATATGGCATATAGCCTGGACCCATCACACTGTAACAAATAAATAATTAATATCACAAAATGCACACTGCACAAATGGCAATTGAAATATCGGCCTGCCGTAAAAATGTTGAGTTTGAGAGACGGCAAAATAGTTTGTTTGATCAATAATAAGAGAAAGATCTTGGATTATAATTTTTTCGTGTGTTCAGCATGGAGACTAGAGTAAGGAGTACCATCTCAGTGTATTAAGAAGTGTCCAATGAACGGGAGCAAATTAAGATGGCGCTATAGTAGCAAGTGGAAGCATTTTAAAAAGAGCGCCACAAATTTCATAGGTTCATAGGTTATTATTTATCAAATCACAGTTGACTACGTAACTCAGCACACTTCACTCTGCTTATTACTGCTACATTCATATCATTTCCACTTGCTACACTAGCGCTATTTCGGTGAGGGTTCGAACAATAATTTGCTGTTTACAAGTGGACACTTTTTTGACTAATCCCCCATATAAGATGGTACTCCTTACTCTAGTCTCCATGGTGTTCAGGTGCTTTCCAGAATTGTTATAACAATTAGGCTCGGCAGATGGCGCTGCAATTAATTTCAATGTTATTTCTTATTGGATTTATACTATTTGGCTAATATCCTGTAGGTAACCGATGAGTCTGTGTAACATTAGGATTGGACTAACTCCAAAATAGCTATAGCCATATAAGTCTTCATACTCACTTGGGATTTGGTAACGGAGCCAGAGTATCACTGAGCAAGCTGTCATTGTCACCCGTCCTCAGTCTCAGCGCTGCCAGCTCGGCGCACAGCTCACCGGCCACATAGTAACATTGCTCCGAGAATGTTATCTTGTTGACTGTATGACGAATGAAGCCGGCCTGGTAACGATGATAATGAGTACATATATATTTTTTATTAACCTTTACTCAGGAGCCATCCATTAATCCCGTGAGGCTTGAAAAGATTTTTAGACAAAAATCACGATATATCACAAGGTTGGAGTAAGGATATCACGTGTATTTATTTTTTCGTCAAAAGCGCGACTTTTAAACCATAAAGCGGCGTGTAGTGTGACTTTGACTTGCCATTGCCAGGCAATGAACAAAGTCCTCACGCGCTCGGCACGCCAGTCGCCAGTTATTCTGTTGTTTTGGCGCCGAATACATATGCGTAAACCGTTACCTCAACGTTTTGCATTAAAATAATGTTTAAAGGTGATCTGTATAAAGACCTTGTGCAAAGTATAAGAAAGGAAAAAAACATAATTTAATGAGTTGTGGGCTAATTCTTTGTAGGTACTAAATTCACATGATGAGGTGGGTACACGTATCACCAAGGGAGAGGGCGATTAAAAAATGATGAAAAAGATCACGTGATTAATGGACGGCCCCTTATAAAGAAGTTTGGTCAGAGTAGTACAATTGCCCTACTATTGTGCTGTAGGAGGCAAGAATTCGGCAGACCATATCTAAGTTGAGATGATCATCATCGTCAATCTCCTTCTCTTATCCCAATTACTTGTGGTTGACGCAATGTGTACTCGTACATATTGCAAAGTTATTGGCAATAGTTTTATGACCGACCGCTTGCCTGACATCAACCCTCCTTGGGAATGTAATTATTGACCAAACGGCATCAGGTAGAGTTGACCCAGGTCGATATAAAGCTTTCAGTCGTCTTTTAAGATATCCACGAGTAAAGTAAGGGTTGGTAGTATTCGTAGCCGCTACCACACAGCATGATAATTGAAGGATAAATGTGTATAACAGTTCACCTTCAACATATGCGACGCGTACTTCCTGGCGTCCCTGCGATCTGCTATACCAGCTACATGCTGTAGTATCCAGTCAACCACATCAGCTCCAATGAATGCATTAGGAATAGTAATTTTGAGCCACATTCTGTCCCTGATCTCCAAGCCTGAAAAGTTGAGAAGAAAGATTAGACTAATGTAATCTTATGTACAATTATTAGTGAACGACCGAAATTTCGGTTTCGGTTTCGGCCAGTTTCGGCCAAAAAATCTAGTTTCGGCCGTAGTTTCAGTTTCGGCAAAATATAGCCGAAACCTTCGGCCTCGCCGAAACTCGAGTGTTTATCTTTAAAATATTGTGAACACAATTACGTATTACTAGTTAGCTATGTACTATACAAGAAGAGGTCTATAAGTTCGTGGAATGGAAGGGTTTTAAATAAAATGAACCAAATCTATTTTTCCTTTTCAATATAATCACCCTTAAGTTTATACAACTTTATTTATTAGATCTATGAATTAATTTTGATCTATGAATAATGATTTAGAAATCATTGTGAAAATATTTTTTATCTATTGCCGCAAAATCTCCGGCTCAAAATGATAAACCTATATTTCATCTCCAGTAAAAATTCGCTCCAAAATCTGTGCAGGTTCGTCTCCACACAATTCCAAAAATTGTTTTGACAAATTGACACGCTGCTGTCTCTCAAGTGGCGTGAGCATTTTCAGTACCTATCTTGCACTGACTTTTGTTAAACCCAGGTTGTCATGTAAAATTTAGAAAATGGTGGTATAAACTCCAACTAAAGAATATAACTGTTTGTTCTTCAAAAGGGTGTCTCTCAAGCACAATTTTCCACTTTTTCAGCGATGTCTGATGTGGTGGCCTCGAGGAAGGCCAGTTGCCTTCCTAAGTAGGGATCCTCTTCAATTGACGCCCGATTATGTTTAAAAAGTTTATGCCACTTGTAAATAATTGATTTAATAAGACACTGTTCCCCATAAATGGTTTCCATTTCGTTCAAAACGGTCTGAGTGTTCTTTCCTTGCTTGGTAAGGAATTTTATCACAGCACGGTGTTAAATTTTTTCCAAAGTTTCAGTTTCTTTCCGGATCACCTGTTTAGCAGGGAGTGTTGGTGTAAACAAATGATGCAACAGGACTGAAACTCAATATATGTTCGATGAGTCCCCAATTATGTATGACACTAAGCGAGTGCCCCTAATCCCACTCCACCCCCTCCATTCCACGAACTTTTGGACCTCCTCCTATATGTCTAAAACACTAACTGAAAGTTGTTTTTTTTTTAATTTACTATCATGAGTTAGTCTTGTAAATTCATGTCATAAAAAAAATTGTTACGTAGATATTTTAATGAGTTTTTTTATTTTATTTAACACTTTTTAACGGTCTGTATATATATAGGTATATACACTACCGTCCAAAAGTTTGGAAGCAGCAAGGTAAAATCGAATAAAACCAAACTAAGTCATTTAAATTTAAATGTATTGATAAAAAAATAAAGAACAAACAGAAACTAACTTAAACAAAATAAAAAAATAATATACAATGGTAAATTAGATTAAATTTTAGCTTCATCAAAGTGTCCACCTTTCTCCTTTATAATCTTCTCACATATTCTGGGCATTCTATTAATCAATTTTTTAAAATAATCTTTATCTAATTTGTTCCATTCGTTCTCTAATAGCTGCCACAAATGTTCTGAGCTCGTAGGACAACGACTTTTCACCCTCCTGTCAAGTTCATCCCAAACAAGTTCAATGGGAGAAAGATCAGGGGATTGAGATGGCCATTGCATGATGTTTAAAATGTTTTCAGCTTTTTTCTTGTTTAAAAAGTTCTGGCACAATTTAGACGAATGCTTAGGATCATTATCCTGTTGAAAAATGAATCCAGAACCAATGAGACTTAGTCCACTGGGTATGGCAGAATCTTGGAGAATTTTTAAATAGCCTTCCTTGTTTAATTTTCCGGTTATCCTCACAAGATTGCCGGGTTTACTGTTGCCAAAACACCCCCAAACCATGACATTACCACCACCATGTTTGATGGTAGGCACTGTACATGCCTCTGAAGCCCTCTCTTCTTTTGACCGGCGTACAAAGACACGTCTATTGGATCCGAAAATCTGAAATTTTGATTCGTCACTCCAAAGGACATTTTCCCATTGTTCTATAGTCCAGTTTTTATGCGCTTTTGCCCATTCTAGTCTATTTTTCTTATGTCGATTTGTTAGTTTGGGTTTTTTAGCAGCAACACATCCTCTTAATCCCGCAGACAGTAAGCGTCTTTTAACAGTAGTTGTTGAAATGGGTGTTTCTCGCGTATCATTCAGAGCTGCAGTGATCTGTGGTGCAGTTAAGCGTCGATTCCGTTTAGAAAGAACTCTAATGAAGTTGTCCTCTTGATTTGTTGTGGATTTGGGCCTACCAGATCTCTTTCTATCTTCATTTTTCCCCGTTTCTTGTTTTCTAGCAAGGGTATAGTGGACACCTTTACAAGAAATTCCGAGCCTTTCTGCGATTTGACGTTCACTGTATCCTTCCTCGCGTAGAGTGCAAATAGCGCTTCGCTGTTCAAGCGTGATTTGCTTGCGTTTTGCCATTTTCAGAAGAAAAAATACGGTCAAAGTAGTAGCCGATATCTTTCGAATACAGACAATGTTAATATCACAACTTTCACGTGCCAATGCTCAAGTGCGACTGAATAAGGTCTAAAAAAGTTAAAACCAGCAAACATTATCAATAAAACTACACCATTGCATAGGATAAAGTAGCCGACGGATTAAGTCATAAAACACGTGTTTCGTCAATATTAAGGAATTCCATAAAACTTGATGAATGTAGGATAATAATCCTTTTGTGTTTGTGTAGACAGTCGTAAAAGGTTGTAAAACTTAAGATTATTGCTAATTTTTACCGCTATTAGTCGGCATTTATTTGTTTTGTTTGAAAACAGGTGTGCTTCCAAACTTTTGGACGGTAGTGTATATATGCAAATTAATGTTAAAAAAACAGTAAATTTCAGTAAATAATCGTTATTTTAAGTGTTTTAATGAGTTTCGTTTTCGGTTTCGGCCAAAACAGAGAGCAAGGCCGAAAGTTCGGTTTCGGTTTCGGCTGAAAAATCAGTTTTGGTCGGACACTAACAATTATTAATATTTATAATTCTGATTTACGTTTATTTATCAGCCTAACTCCTAACCGGCTGGAACGTATTTGATGAAATTTCGTTGATAAATTCCAATTTAAATGAAAACGCAACATTTTAACGGATTTCATGGCGTTTGTAATTGTTTTTTAATACACCAACATTTCCTACATGTTTCAGCATTCGTAGTTATGAGAGGAATGGATGATGATGGTAAAATATTCTAAATGCTTTACCACTTTAAAGCTACTGCGACAATTAAATGTAGGTAATCACTTCTTCGTTCACATTGTTTATAATTTGACTGCAGATGGTGTAGTAGTTAAGATACTGAGCTACATACCAAGTGACATAGATTCGATTCTTGTGTGAGACAATACTTCGTAAGATCAACAAATAGTTGTTCTCAGTGTGTGTGTGTGTGTGTGTGTGTGTGTACTACGCGTTCACTTCAAGATTGCCGTTACCTCCCGTCCCACCTCTCCTCCCTACCTCGTGCCGCAAACATCGCCCGCGCAGTACCGATAGCAACGCTATTGTATATATATTTTCATATTAAACGAACAAATTGTTGATGAGCATATTTATTTATTAAGTAATAATTTCCGCCCGCAACTTTGCACGCGTGGTATGTTAATATCAGTATCCTTTGTTCTTTTCTGTACTGTTTGAAACATCTAATAATGATAATAACTTGTAATACATTTCGTTATAATGGGTCGAGTTAACTAATAGCACACGAATAACAAACAAACTCATATTTGCATTTATAATATTAGTAAGGATAATTTTATTTTGTCAATTTGCCAAGTATTTCTGTGTAACAAAATTAATCAACAATAATTTAATTGTTTTGTCAACTGTGTTGATAGCTGTGACGTCGTAACGCTCGACGACGGCAATCTCGAAGTGATCGCGTAGTAATTTGTGTTAGTTAATTGTGTGTTTGTAAAGTGAGGCAACGGCAATACAAGGTATAGTTACTTAATGTTCTCTTTTATTTTCCATTATTATCATTCTGAATAGTTACTCACCAGAATCGGGCCTCAACATGGCTCTCACTACAATTGCCATGTCCATGTTCACAGATAATTGAGGTTCTAATCCACCAGCTGGCACGGTGCTCGCATCCGAAGCACCCCGCTCCGACACCGAGGAAACAGGCAAAGCTGATAATGAAGGCGGAGGTGGGGGATAGGCTTCACGAAGCGCTTGTGTATGAGCCACCCATGCGCCTGAAAACAAAATAAATATTTCTTCACTGCATATTTATTATTTATTAGGTGGATTTAGATCTATCTCAATTCATATGGTCCCACTGCTGGACTCAAGCCTACTAAACAATAGGCAGACATTGACCTACTATACCACACTGATCAGACGTGTTGGTACATAGTGTTTATTTATAGTTTACCTTCACTTGCCAGATCGCCCGATTTTGGTGGGACGTCCCGATTTTTAAATGAAAATTAAATATCTCGTACGAGAACAGCCTCACTCCCGCTTTCGGAGATAACTCAGAATATACGTTTTTTTTTTTACTGTCTCGCTTTCGTTGCCGTTATTTCAGTCAAAAAGTTACAAAAGCCCGACATCACGAAATAGAAATCTGGCGACGCTGGTTAGTATGTATTAGTGCCAGTGTGATGCAATTTGAGAGGGTACCCCTCGGGGGGTATTCCGTCGGGCCGGCCAATGACGACAAGTTCACAATGCTCCGGTGGTCGGTCCAACGACGAAGGCGAGGTTCACGGGTGGGTTATGGGTGAGCATGCTTACGCCCCTCTGTCGCCCCGGACAGAGTGGTGCGAGGAGCGCGACGAGCGTAGCCCAACCCACAAAAACAAAAAGAAAAAAAGTGTGATGCAATTTAAAATATTTTGGGTAGAACAGATCCCATAAGCAGTACCCGATCATGATTAACTAGTAGAGCAGCCATCACTGTCGCTTTATGAGTTATTCAACATAGGGATGATAGCCACAACACTCGGTTTGGTCAGTACTTAGGTCAATATGCTGCATATTATAATAACATTTATTTTTTGTAGTAAAATAAAAATTAGTAAGCATCCTAAGCAAAATTGTATTTTCAAATTTAAATTCTTATGGAAGAGCTTTGAAATTATGATTGGTAATTTTTTTTCTGTGACGAATATGTTTGCGAGAAAATAGGCTAAGCAATTTAAGCTATATTGAGTAATTATGCGTATAAATACCTCGCACAAATTTAATTTCAAAGAGTTAAAATATTAAAGTACCCAATATAGTAATTTCTTAAACTGTTGTAAACTTAAGAAGTATGATACATACTCACTTCTCGCGTACATAATCTTATCTTATATAATTTACGCGTCACGTTGTTTGTCCGCGATGGACTCCTAAAGTACTTAACCGATTTTAATCAAATTTGCACAGCATGTGTAGTTTGATCCAACTTAAAAGATAGGATAGCTTCCATCTCAATTTATAGTCGCAATATTATTTAATTGCAAATTATTTGTCTATTATTTGACAGTCACAATTATCTATTATCTCCAAACGATTCTAACAGATGGCGGTATCTGTTGACTGGATTGAGTAAGTATTTAATAGATGGCGCTATGTTAAACGTAGAAACTTTTTATATAAGCTACAATTTATTAGCATAACCACCACGTGTTACTGAGGCTACCTTAGCCACAGCAACGCGTGGCAGGGTCTACTAGTGTGTATATAAATGAATGTATGTACATACACAAGCTCTATTATATACAAAAGTGTTTGATGTACATAATTACTTATGTTTTACTATGCATAACATAATACAACAACGTTACATTTATAAAACCCGATTACGAAGCGAAAAATGATGTCACAAGCGGGATTCGAACCCGCGCCTATTAGGATTCCGGCCCAATCGTGCTGCCACTACACCACCGTGACTTATTGTAGGACATGCAAATTTCGCTTCGTATCATATTTACGTCTTAAGGTGACGGTATGTCATCTACCCGACAATGTTTACACATTGTTATAGGTTTAATACTTCAAACTTTACAGTTAGAATTGTATTAAACGATGACCCAACCTTGTTATTTAAATTACTGAAATTTAGCATCGTAATCGGGTTTTATAAATAATTAAGCATATTAAATGCTAAATTTCAGTAGCTTAAACGTTACATTTCTATTATCTGCCTTTAAAACATACCCACTTTAGTCTTCTATAAAATCTCTGAATTTCCATAATTTAATTAATTTTCCCAGGGTATGTGCTATGTGATAA
Organism: Lymantria monacha; assembly: GCA_905163515.2. NCBI lineage: Eukaryota > Metazoa > Arthropoda > Insecta > Lepidoptera > Erebidae > Lymantria > Lymantria monacha. The sequence goes on along the minus strand of LR991104.1, from coordinate 10,896,740 downwards.
CGGCTACGAATACTAACACCCCTTACTTTGCTTTATAACGACCTTGGACCAAATCCATCTGATGTCGTTTGATCAACAATTACATTCCTAAGGAGGATTGACGTCTACCGAAGACAAAGATCGGGTACCGGTGGTCCGCTCACACGGCGATGAGAGAGGAGTTTTACGGTGGGTCTATGGGGTCACGCGCCGCCTTTCCGTCACCCCGGACCGATTTGGCGGGGCAAGACGCATCCATAGTCCACCAATAAAAAAAAATAAAAAAAAAAGGAGGATTGACGTGTACCAGGCGGCTGGTCATAAAACTATTGCCAATAACTTTTGCAATTTAAACGAGTACATATTGTGTGGACGTATACTCGGGTTGAGAGCCCTCAGCACTCACCCACAGTCCGGGTAAAGTTGTCATATCTGAGGCTAAGGGGACGTCCATTAATCACGTGATCGTCTGTTTAGCATTTTTTAACACCAAACCTCCCCGCTCCGTCCGCCTTGGTAATACATGGTGAGGTTGAAGACTATGAAGGTTGAGGACATCGTGATTTTTGCCACACCCCTCCCCCCATTTCAAACTTCACGTGACAGCCTCTAACAAATGAGTCACATAAAAAAAAAATGTCGACGTATTGTGTGTACATATTGTTGTTGTAGGTTCTCGAGTGGCGACCACGAATCGGGTAACGCAGCGTAGGACGATCCCCCACTAAGTGGAATGACACCGTTATCAACGTCGCAGGAAACCGTTGGATGCAGGTGGTGCGAAACCAAGGTCCAACAGTGGACGTTTACGGGCCGATGAATGAATGGATGGATGAATTGTAAGGACCAAAAGTAATTGGGATAAGAGCAGGAGAATGATGGTCAACTCAAAGTTTACGTAATACAAAACCAATTCATAATATAAATAAAAGACTTACCAGGATCAATAGGCCTGACTGGTTCGGTTCTCGGTATGGTAAAGTACCCTTTAGGATTTGGATCCCAGCATTTAGCTACAACTAATTTAATAGGTCCTGGCTTCTGTACAACCTCGCGGAGAACACGAACCGCTTCGTCATTGGTCATATCTTCGAAATTTACATCATTTACCTGGAATAATTAGTAAAAGAAATCAATTAGCAGTAATGGAAGACATTGTCTAAGGTCTTATAATATGCACAAACCTTATTTTAATAGTTTTACACCTATAAGCCTGCCACTAAGCAAGCAACCTTATAAGTCATGATAAGGGGCCGTTCATAAATCACGTAAAGGATTTTGAAGAATGATTTGGCCCCTCCCACCAGTCCCACTCTACCGTAAGACATCATAAGATTGCAACTACTCCCCCCTGCCCCTTAATAAGAATTTCTGTTTGTAAGAAAAGGCCCTATTGATCAAATACGAGTACTACTCCTTTTATTCTGAAAATATATTTTATTAGAATCTTCTTACTACAAGTATAATTAACTCACTGCTATAACATTAATCTTATTATTCTATCACAGTTTTGACCAAAATTAGTAATTTTCAATTTAATATCTTACGTAATGTCAGGTTCACTACCCCCTCCCTGCCGCCTATAGTAAGAAGTTATAATATTCAGTCAACACTACCCACCCCTAAACGCCTTACATAAACTATGAATGGCCCCTAATATTATAGCACAAATGAAAAATAAAAGCCTCACAATCTCTAAGTATGTGGATATAAAGTTTCGGATATGATTACGTATATTAGAATAAAATTATAAGGAACGAACATATATTACGTAGCCCATTTCTAATTTTTTTGGTCAATCCCATTCGTGACCACCAGTGGTATATGCCATTTATCTACATCCATTCCCACTCATCCCATCCTCCCCGAACAATGAATTCCCACGCACGATATTTTACGCCAAACTCAAATTATTATTCCGTGTTTAGATATAATTTAGGTCCGTAAAGTTTGTAAAGTTCCATATCAATACAAGGAGTATTTCCTTAAGTCAGAGTATTGTGGCCACCGACGACAGAGACCGAGTTCCGGTGGCCCACTTGCACGGCGTGGAGGTACATTACGGTGCGGGTCTATGGGGTCGCGCGCCACTTCATCTATCGCCCCGGACGGAATTAGCGGGTAGTGACCAGACTATAGCCCGCCGCAAAAAAAAAAAGAAAATGTCAGTGTTGTCAATACAAAAAAAAATAAGTCAACTGTCGCACACAATATCCCGTAAAAGTCAATATAAAAATGATAAAAAAAAAACTCCAAAAAGAACTTTAAAAAGTAAAAAATAAACGTAGAGTTTTCTAGTTGTGTAGTAATGATTGGCGTGAAGAATTAAAAGATTTCCAAACAAATTTGAAATCAATGTTCGAAACCTATTTGCAAAAACAAGATGAAAAGTTTTCAAAACTACTATCGGAATTTGACGATATAAAATCATCGATTACCTACATGAGTGACAAATACGACCACTTGGAGAATAAGTCGAAAGAGTTTGACTCTCGTGTCACGAAACTGGAAGAAAAAGTCTCTTCTCAGGCGGCTGAGCAGCGTGTTTCAGAGCTAGAAGCAAAGTTGGAAGTAATTGAACAAAAATCTCGCAACCTCAATATTGAGATAAGTAATCTACCTGAGAGACGCAGTGAAAATCTAATATCAATTCTGGAGAATATTGCCAATTTAATCAAGCAACCGTTGTCTTCTCATGATGTCATTTCTATACACCGTGTTCCCCTAAGGAATCCTAAATCGACAAGGCCGAAAAACATAGTTGTCAAGTTCACCACGCAAATATTGCGCGATAACTTCATCGCAGCTGCACGCCTTAGAAAAGGGATCAAATCTGACGAAATAAAATTAGGAGGCAACCCACAAATCATATACATAAATGAGCATCTTACTTTAAAGAATAAGAGATTATTGCGACAAACGAAAGAGATAGTTATGCAAATGGGATTTCGATTTGTGTGGGTTAAACACGGCATCATACTCGTCCGTGCTGTCGTTTCGCAAGCGGCCTTTACTATTCGTTCCGAAGAAGACTTGTTCAAAATTAAGCAGTATAAATTATCACACTAAATTATTGCTCACTATGTATGTCGTCGTAAATATGGCACTATATTTCGGCTTTGTAACTTGTAATTTGTTATTCCTTGTACAATTTAATCTGTTCTCTCTGACACTTAAGCTACTCTATGTTGTTTACTCTTTTGCAATAATCGAAGTACATATAACTACCCTCATATATCTAATAAAATGTGCAACAGACTTGAAATTTTGTAATTGTGTGAATAAATATGTATTACTTGTGCGGATACATAGTTGTTCTATTATAATGAGAAAATATACATTAACGTTAAACTTCGCTATAAGGTATGTACCTAAACACGTTCACTGCGCAATATACTTAATGGACAAAGTATTATATCATTGCTTGTATTTTAGAATTGTATTATTATATTACATTTTTTTATTGATACCTACCTACCATATTAGGTTTCTGGTTTACAATATGAGTTTTATGTACGTTATTTTATTTATATTAATTGGAGCTATATCAAAACTGAACCTGGGCTTTGTTGTGATGACTATTTACATATACTATTATCGTAATCAATGGATAAATACAATTTAATTTTCTACTACCAGAATTGTCGTGGACTGCGAACTAAGTTACACACATTGTTTATGAACATTCTGACATTCAACTATGATGTAATCATTTTAACTGAAACGTGGCTGATATCGAATATATCTGATAATGAATTTATTGATGATAGGTACTTAGTGTTCAGGTGCGACCGCGACCGTTGCGCTTCAGGCAAATTTGAGGGTGGTGGCGTACTAATAGCTGTTTTACGTATATTAAAACCAACTAGTGTTTCGATGCGCGTTTCTCATGCCTCTATTGAACATGTATTGGTACGCCTGCAGGGAACACAACGTAATAAGCAGCATATTATAAGTGCGGTCTATATTCCGCCACATTCGCCTGACGAAATTTACACATCACATTTACATATTTTACAGGAAGTCATTGATAGCCCCAGTACAGAGGCATTATACATAACGGGCGATTACAATTTACCAGGTATTAATTGGGTGGATCATGGAGGTTGTAATTATGTTATTCCAGAACCCACTGATAATGTGAGTACTTATTTGTGTGACTTTATTTCTTTTAACAATATTTTACAATATAACACTCAGAGGAATAATTTAGGACGTATATTGGACCTATTTATTTCGAACATGGAATGTGTGTCTGATCTTTGTGCTCCGATGTTACCACCTGATACTTACCATCCTCCTTTTACAGTGGCGACATCGCCTTGTATAAACTTCATTCCATTGAAACGTGCTTTAACTAGAAGATACAATTTTTTCAAAGCTAATTATGAATCGATTAATAACGAAATACTCAAAGTAGACTGGCATGGATTACTTCTGAACCTGCCTGCTGAACAATCGGTTCACACTTTTTATAACTACGTTTATAATATAATTAAAACGAACGTACCACTCGCCCGTCTTAAAAACTCGCGGTATCCTTTGTGGTTTTCTCCTACTCTTATCCGTATATTTAAAACAAAGGAAAAAGCATGGATAAAATGGAAGAAATACGGCAACATATCAGACTATGGGCATTTTTCTTTTCATCGTAAGATCTTTAAATCGGAATCGATCCTTTGTTTCAACAGATATGTCAATTCTGTTGAGGAAAATATTCAGCAGTGTGTTAAACACTTTTGGACTTATGTCTCTGCCCGAAGGGGAAAGACGGACATTCCAGCAAATATGTTTCTCCAGAATATAAGCTCCAATAATCCTGCAGGAATATGTAATATGTTTGCGTCATATTTTACTTCTGTGTATGAACCTTCAAATTTTAACGCCACTTTATGGCAACCACCTAATTCATATGCATGCGATTCACCTTACGTTACTGACATTTACTTGCCACTTGCCTCTGTACAAAATGCAATTAAAAGATTAGATGTAAACAAGAGTGCTGGTCCTGATGGTTTGCCGCCTGTCTTTATAAAGAGAACTGTTAACTCTATTTCCTCTCCACTTTATCTAATATTTAATAAATGTTTAAGCGAAGGCACCTTTCCTGAGATTTGGAAACGTGCTCACATCACCCCTGTCTTTAAGAGTGGTGATAAAAATGACGTACAAAATTATCGTCCTATTTCTATACTTTCCGCTTTGTCGAAGCTTTTCGAGAGTCTGGTACATGGTGAACTATATCCTCACCTACACAATCTTATTATTCATGAACAACATGGTTTTGTGAAACGTCGCTCTACTAATACAAATCTTATGGTCTTTACTGATTTTTTATTTAAAAATATAGACGAACAAATCCAGGTTGATGCTGTGTACACTGATTTCCGGAAGGCTTTTGACAAGGTGGATCACAAACTCCTCCTAGATAAGATTGCTTATAATGGCATACGTGGCAATCTGTTACGTTGGTTCATTTCGTATGTAGTAAACAGGTCTCAAAAGATAGTTATCGGTGGCTACCAATCTAGCTCAGTATTGGTCAGCTCTGGTGTACCCCAAGGCTCAATTATGGGGCCATTGCTCTTTACGCTCTTCATTAATGACATTAAGAAATGCATCATTCATTCCCAAATTCTTTTGTACGCTGACGACGTCAAAATTTATAGAGCCTGTAAAAGCCATCAAGACTGCTTGTTTATGCAAGAAGATCTTGATAGGCTTGCCCAGTACTGCTTAGACAATAAACTTCACCTAAGTCTACCTAAATGCAACACAATTAGCTTCACAAAAAACAGAAACGTTATTAACTTTGATTACAGCCTTCAAGGTATCAGCTTGGAAAGATTATCTCATATACGGGATCTTGGTGTTGAATTAGACTCGAAGTTACACTTTGATGTTCATATGAACAAAATTATTAGCAAAGCGTATCGTATGTTTGGATTCATAATGCGCTCCTCCAATGACTTTAAAAGACCTACCACCTACCTTCTACTTTATAAAGCATTAGTACGTTCGCAGTTAGAATTTGCAGTCCCGATTTGGAGTCCTATTTTTGATATTTATATCAAAAGACTTGAAATGGTACAAAAAAAATTCATACGATCACTACACTACAGATGCAACAAGTCTAGATTACCATATACTCAGTTATTGAAACGGTACCAACTTCAAAGCCTTGAGTCCAGACGTAGCCTCCTAATGGTTATGATGCTCCATGGTCTATGTAACAATAAGTTTGATTGTACTGATTTAACTAACAAGCTATGTTACATTGTACCCAGAACAGCGATGCGGCGAGAGGCGCGTGTGCCTCGGGTGTTTCACACAGCTAGGTGTAGAACTCATGCCGGTACGCGTGCGCCTCTTCGCCGCCTCGTTGAAACGTATAACACGCACTATATCAACTTGGACATATTTTCGCTATCACATGAAAGATTCAAAAGAATGGCTATTTTAGCTATAAAGTAGTTATTGTACTTGTTATGCGTTATCTTTTTAGTACTGCTAAGTTTATGCATTATAGATTTTAAAATGTATTATCTTGCGGACATTGGTGTGGGGTTACATGTTTACTTAGTTTTAAGAATAGATATAGGCATTGTTAATAAATGTGTACCTGTTTTTTTGTCCCAATAAACTAAAATAAAATAAAATAAAATAGTTAACGGACTTGGCGATACAAATTAATTTCATTAAAAAATACAAAAAGAAAAAGCTAGATAAAGTCTCTTTTAAAGACAAAAATATAATACGAGCCGGCAATTGGATGTCATACGACAGCTCACACTTGTCTAAATGGTAGGACGATTGAAACGGATTTTGAATAGGTGTGGGTTCGAGTCCCACGTGTAACATTCATATTTCGCTAGTAATCAAGTTTTTATAAAAACTAGACACTAATATGAATACGAAACTAGAACTCTAATCAAAGATGATTTCGAAGAAAACGAGAGTTATGCTTCAAACATTACAATTTACAATTGTGAAAAGTTCAAATTCCATTTTTTCGATTTCATGATCAACTTCTATGAATGATAATTGCCACCCTGATATCCTGGTTATACGGGTCAGTTGGCCACCAATGAGTTTTAATAGGGCTAAAAAATTGGCTTCGATAATTAAAGAATTTAGTCAACTACACTTTCTCTTTCACCCAAGTCCATGTGACTAAACTTGGGCATTAAAAGTATTTAGATAATTTTCCCCTCTTAAGGTTTGCTATCCATACTACGTGACCTGCTCAGGGTGCAGGGTGGGAGTGGATCTTTAAAAATACCACACTCGGTCATAGTTGGTTCTTGGTATATACCATGGCTGGTCACTGATGGGAAAATGGAAGAATAAAGCTATTGAAAAAAATGGATACTAAAGAATAAAGGCTTCTGTAGATTAAACGGAGGACACTCGGCATGAGATATGGGCAGTTAAAGCACTCTGCCATCTGTGCAGTTAAATTTTTTTAAATTATCATTTACATTATTTGATTTCCTCAAATGTATCTTTTATGAATGTTTGTTTATCAAGAAGTATCCACTAAACATATATATACACTACCGTCCAAAAGTTTGGAAGCAGCAAGGTAAAATCGAATAAAACCAAACTAAGTCATTTAAATTTAAATGTATTGATAAAAAAATAAAGAACAAACAGAAACTAACTTAAACAAAATAAAAAAATAATATACAATGGTAAATTAGATTAAATTTTAGCTTCATCAAAGTGTCCACCTTTCTCCTTTATAATCTTCTCACATATTCTGGGCATTCTATTAATCAATTTTTTAAAATAATCTTTATCTAATTTGTTCCATTCGTTCTCTAATAGCTGCCACAAATGTTTTGAGCTCGTAGGACAACGACTTTTCACCCTCCTGTCAAGTTCATCCCAAACAAGTTCAATGGGAGAAAGATCAGGGGATTGAGATGGCCATTGCATGATGTTTAAAATGTTTTCAGCTTTTTTCTTGTTTAAAAAGTTCTGGCACAATTTAGACGAATGCTTAGGATCATTATCCTGTTGAAAAATGAATCCAGAACCAATGAGACTTAGTCCACTGGGTATGGCAGAATCTTGGAGAATTTTTAAATAGCCTTCCTTGTTTAATTTTCCGGTTATCCTCACAAGATTGCCGGGTTTACTGTTGCCAAAACACCCCCAAACCATGACATTACCACCACCATGTTTGATGGTAGGCACTGTACATGCCTCTGAAGCCCTCTCTTCTTTTGACCGGCGTACAAAGACACGTCTATTGGATCCGAAAATCTGAAATTTTGATTCGTCACTCCAAAGGACATTTTCCCATTGTTCTATAGTCCAGTTTTTATGCGCTTTTGCCCATTCTAGTCTATTTTTCTTATGTCGATTTGTTAGTTTGGGTTTTTTAGCAGCAACACATCCTCTTAATCCCGCAGACAGTAAGCGTCTTTTAACAGTAGTTGTTGAAATGGGTGTTTCTCGCGTATCATTCAGAGCTGCAGTGATCTGTGGTGCAGTTAAGCGTCGATTCCGTTTAGAAAGAACTCTAATGAAGTTGTCCTCTTGATTTGTTGTGGATTTGGGCCTACCAGATCTCTTTCTATCTTCATTTTTCCCCGTTTCTTGTTTTCTAGCAAGGGTATAGTGGACACCTTTACAAGAAATTCCGAGCCTTTCTGCGATTTGACGTTCACTGTATCCTTCCTCGCGTAGAGTGCAAATAGCGCTTCGCTGTTCAAGCGTGATTTGCTTGCGTTTTGCCATTTTCAGAAGAAAAAATACGGTCAAAGTAGTAGCCGATATCTTTCGAATACAGACAATGTTAATATCACAACTTTCACGTGCCAATGCTCAAGTGCGACTGAATAAGGTCTAAAAAAGTTAAAACCAGCAAACATTATCAATAAAACTACACCAATGCATAGGATAAAGTAGCCGACGGATTAAGTCATAAAACACGTGTTTCGTCAATATTAAGGAATTCCATAAAACTTGATGAATGTAGGATAATAATCCTTTTGTGTTTGTGTAGACAGTCGTAAAAGGTTGTAAAACTTAAGATTATTGCTAATTTTTACCGCTATTAGTCGGCATTTATTTGTTTTGTTTGAAAACAGGTGTGCTTCCAAACTTTTGGACGGTAGTGTATATATATATATATACTGTTATTATGTAAAATCACACCTGGATCAGTGAGAGCTGAAAGGACCGCAATATATTACAAAAGTTTCCTCACTTTTCTTAAACTTTTTTAAGAAATCTACCCTACACTAAGGAAATAATCCTTGTATTGCAGACTTAACAAGTGTACAAATAATACATACAAACTCAGAACAACAGTTTGTGGATCACACAAAGTATCGCCCTGTGCGGTAATCAAACCCACGACGTTGGCATGGAAAGATGATACCTTAACCACTACACCATCTGTACAGTCATCTAGCACTAATCCAAGTTTCTCTATATAATATAGAGGTATATACGAGAAGTATGTCACATTCGTATAGGTCTATAAAAAAATCTACTAATATATATGCAATTGTGAACAAAATATATGATTTTAATGGAATACGAGTTCCACAAACTATAGGAAACCAATAACACACTTATATTTGGTCATTTAAATGGAAGAATACCTCGAAATTTAACAATGAGCCATAAATAGCAAATGTTAGATAGTTATAGGGTTGCCTGCCAACCCCTCCTTCTCCAAAAATAGATCTGGTGACCTGAGATATATGTGAATTTCCATTATAGAAAATCACAAGTGACCAAATGACTGTCACATATAAAGGTTTAGTATTTTTCATTTATTTCGGTTTTACATTGGTATTGATGGGACTTGAAAAATATTTTCATTAATGGAGTTTTCTCCTTATTTTTTTCTATGTGAAATAAATGTACGTTGATCACACAAAAAAATTGTCCTGCCATGGAATGAAACCCACGAGATTTGATGCCCGGTATGAATTCCTAATGCAAAGCCCTTATTAGGTCAGCCAACATTCAATCTCATTTTGGTAATTTTGCATCACTCGTAAACATGTGCACATGCACTATCCTATTTCTACAGCTCTAACTTCTATCAGAAGCAACAATACTATTTAAAAAAATAATAGAAAATTAATAATTGAAAATAATTGAAAATAGTTGAATACTATATAAAAACCTGCTACTTACTTGCAATATCATATCTCCAGGTTCTATCCTACCATCAAGGGCAACTGCTCCCCCCTTCATGATGCTTCCAACATAAATACCACCATCTCCACCTTTATTTGACTGTCCCACTATTGAAATACCTAGGAAATTCACTGTATCCATATTCAAAGTTACTGTTATAATATGCATAGACATTGTAGAGTCGGTAATTGACGAATAAGAAGACGTTCTTGACATAACTTGCGGTCTTTTTCGTCTTCTTTGAGGTCTTTTTCTAGAACTGACCTGCAGGTGGGATACACTGCTGCATTCCGTCAAAGCGCGGTCTACTGACGCGTTAGTATGTCTGCCTGTCGTAGTAGTGATCTCAGACTGACTGTCGAAAAGACTTGTGGAGTCCAAATCAGAAGAAAGGACCGATGCAGTCTCGTATTCTAAGCCGTGATTACCGTATTTCGAATGGCCGTTTATTCTCAGGCCACGGTATTTATATTTATCGCAGGAAGCCCTGTGGCCAGGGCGGGAGCTAATGGTGCTGTCTGTGTCCGTACAGGTGTCTCTGGTAGCCGGAGCCGGGGCTCCGTGAGTTTGTTTCCCCTTGCCAGCATTACTATCTGTACATTGTGAAGCTCCATCGGAAGGGTTTGAGCCTTCAGCAGACACAAGCCACGATACCACACGACCATTAAAACACGGTAAATGAGCGTTATCGTCCACTATCTCTTCTTTCACGACACCAAAATCATCGTCCATAGATTTGAAGAAGAACTTATAATTCGGCCTATTCAACTGGTTTTTGAAGTCTAACAATGTCACTTTCTCAGGCGATATTGGTATTTTCACTAAATACGGCGTTTCTTCATCGTCTATGTAATAAATAACTTTTGTTTCCTCCATTTTTACTGCATTTATTTGCTAAATAACAACACCCTTACGATCTATAAATATCAGTCGCCATCACAAAAATGGCGATAATCATAGTAGTGTTGCATATCGATAGTCTACTATCGATAGACAATCAATTGTCTATCGATAGTTTACGTATAAGCAATAGTATCAATAGTATATCGATTGTATTGTAATACGTCAATACTATCGATACTATCGATAGTATCGATAGCTCTCTACGAGCAATACTATCAATAACAACGATACTATCGATACTATCGATAGTGATTCATTCGATAGTATCAATACTATCGATAGTATCGCTAATACCATTAGTTTTAACTCAAAACTATCGATACTATCGATAGTATCGACTATTTTGGACTATCGATAGCAAGCAACTATTCGATAGTATTGTTTTCTAAAGTTATGTTATGTGGTAAGCCAAGTACTGACATTATTATTAAAGAAATTTATTTAAATTTGCGTCATCATAGAGTAGAACAAGACGACTTTTGACGGGAATTTGAAAACGTCATGTGGTGCTCTTGTATTATATTCGATATCGTAGTGTTTTAACGTGTTATATTAGATAATTTTGATGGCATTTTACGTAATGTGATGTGCGGCGATACTAGGATGTAGTGAATATCATATAAAAGTGCTTTACAACGTTTTCATTTTCCATCAAAATTCCCACAAGATACCATTAACAGTGTGGCCATTGCACTGTTAATGGTACAGTTTGACTTAGACAACGACTGACTTGAAAGACTAAAAACGTGAAAATATTTATAACTTGACACTGGCACCAATAGCTCGTATATGTAGCTGATTGCCAATACATAAGAAGAAGAAGAAGAGTAGAACAAATTTTAGTCAGGTGAATAACATTAAATTTGTGATACTAACAAAGTGAAACAATTATAATAGCAATACTTGCTGCTGTCAATATTTCTTGAGTTTCGGTGGGAATGTGGAAGTATTATGTCATATTCTTGGATTATTTCATTTATTTATTTTCTTTTTGAAGTAAAACTTCTTTAGGCGCGACTAGGGAGTAACTCAGATTTTTTTAAATAGGATCATAATTTATTACTAGATGGCGCTGTAACAAAGTTAATGGATTCTAAGAGGATATGTATTAGAGTCTAAATCGCGCTATAGAAATTTTTGCAAATTTTAACTATATATATTAAAATTTATAATGAACTACTGTACTTGCTTCGATTACCTGTTTCGAATGAATAATATTAATCTAACATTTGAATAATGAATAATCATTGTAAAGCACATGAATAAATAATAATATAATATTTATTTAAGTTAATATTTAATCATTTCAGTGATATATGTCGTCTAGCAGAAGTTTTACTTCAATCGCGCGTAAAGGTTTTTACACGCACACATTTTTTTTTCTTTTTGTTAAAATGGATCAATCCTATGAAGAAATTCGACATATTTTAAAACTTTATTACAAAAAAGATACATGCAACGCATGCTGTGAACAAATTGTGACGTTTATGGACCTAATGTGGTGTCAGAGAGAGTAACACAATGGTTTAAATGTTTTCAATTCGGGAATTTTGATGTCAACGTTGCATCTCGCTCATTTCATTTTCAATTGTATATAATATACAATTAAAAAATTATTCTGGATTCAGTTAGATATATATTTCTATATCCCTATAATGTGAAGTTACATATATGTAAGCATATTTTTAATAGAGCCTTCTAGATGGATCACATTGCAATCGAGCATACAGAGAACTTATGTTTTTCGGACCCTGTTAAATTTACTTCACTAGATTAATATCGCTAAAAATACAACAAATCTAATGACTAATTACGGCCATAATTCTGTGTAGAATTGTAACTCAGAATTCTTGATTATGTTTTTCATAATTTTGTTTAACCGAAACTTTCAAAGCTAATAATTACACTAAAATTTTATAGTAATAGACATTCTGAGTTTCATTAGTATACTGGAACAAACCATTTTTTTTCATTTTATTGCTTATGGTGGCGAACGAGCAAGCAGCACACCTGATGGTAAGTGTTACAGTCGCCCATGGAGCTTGGCAATACTAAGGTTATAGCTTAGGCCACTGCCTACTAATAAAATCCCCAAACCCACCCAGTTGAACTGCCAGCTTTTTCGCTCACCGAACGAAGCGCAATAGCACATTGCCATTACTCAGACGCCGATCTTCTGCGAAAGTGTGGTACTACCCCGGAACCACCGGCCTGCGGCTGTAGACAGAAAACTGTCAACAGGGTGGTACAAGTACAAGGTACCACTTCACACATTCCGACCCAATTGTCCAGAAGTCTCGCAGCATTATAATTTTACTCAACTTTCAATGGCTATTGATCTTAACCATTATTAGCTAACTTGGGCTTCAAAGTAAGAACGCAAATGCACGTTACTGCTAGAAAAGTCACCACAAAATTCACTGAAAACAAGCAACAGGGACACAACTACGGTATTTATATTTTTAAGCAATACTATTGAAAATTTTCTGGCAATCGATAGCCCGAAATAGTCGATACTATCGATAGTATCGATAGTTTTACGCTAAAACTAATGGTATTAACGATACTATCGATAGTATTGATACTATCGAATGAATCACTATCGATAGTATCGATAGTATCGCCGTTATTAATAGTATTGCTCGTGGAGAGCTATCGATACTATCGATAGTCTCGATAGTATTGATATGTACGATACTATCGATAGTCCTATCGATAGTATGAATACTTTTTGAGGTTAACTATCGATAGTCAAACTATCGATTTTTATGCAACACTGAATCATAGTTCCTATTGTAATCACGAAGGGAGCCACTGTCGCTATAATTTCATCGCTGCGTTCACATACACTACAGTTCGACATAATATAACATAATGCATAGAAATCTGAACTAAAATTCTGTTAAAGTACTACATTACGTACTTTAAACCAATGTTACCTTAAACCCTTAAGACTACGGATGTTCTCTTTTAAAATTTCACAATCGGGATAAAGTTTGTAAAATAGGTAGGTATTAGGTATGCGTCCGATATATCAAAACGAATCTGAAATCGGATTTCAGTCAGAAATCGTATCGTATCGATATTCAACACTATACAAACTGATTTTAGAAAACGTATTTCGGCAGAAACTAAATCAACACATATCAAAACAAAACGACGAAAACGCAAACTAATAATAAATCTAATCATCGCGCAATCGTTTTCTATTGCTAGTTTTGCAAACCAAACCAATATATGAAAACTTACTAACTATCTCTTTCACTCCGCTAAGCGATCGCTTAGTCAGAATGAGAAAAAGCGAATTTCATTAAAATTCGCCTCCTTTCATTCTAACTAAGCGATCGTTTAGTGCATTGAAAGAGATGAAGCGAATTGTCATCTGTTTTGGAATTTGGCGGTTTCTAAGAAACTCAGAATGGCAGATGGAAACGAAACAGAATTACAAGAGTCAGGGAATAAGATCTATATTAGAATGCAACTACTTCCATGATAATATTACACAATACTTAATGATAGTAGTTTAAGTTTTGTGTTTGTTAAATAGATTTTTGAATTATGGGAGAGTTTTTGCACACTTGACCTTGGTGACACGTGCGGTGTGCGCGTAATGTTATTTTTGTGATCTCGTGAACTATATAATTAGATAGGTATTTTACGATTCAATACTATACTAACGTATGTTAGTATCATACATACGATTTGATGATAAATAAGAAATAACTATTTAATGTAAAAAGGTAAGATTTTCGCTTCGTAATCGGGATTAATAAAAAAAAACCATACAAAAAAAATGTACATTATATAATCTAATCATGAAATCATTGTAAATATGACGATTTTTAAATACGCAAGAAAGTTTTGTATCATATCCAAAACAAAACATTTTTGCTAGTCTAGTACTCTAGTTAAGCCTAGATAAAGCATGAAGGAAAATCGTACACCTAAATCCAATCAACAAAAAAATTATAGAAAAATTATTTGAATGCGTTCGTTCGATTGCGTTTTTCGTTTGCTACGCTAAAATAACTAAAAACATCGAATATCGATCGAAACTAAAGTAAACCCGCTCCGTCAACCGCTCTGGAAATCGATTTCTGAAATCGGTTTTTAAAATCGATTTAAATATCAGAAATCGAATTTGTATCGGTTTGGGTAAAAATCTGAAAACGCCCATCTCTAGTAGGTATAATACTTATTTCACAAATTTTGTAAACACTAAGATAATCTTAGTTTGCAAAACTGTTAAGGATTAAAATAATTAAACTTAAATCTAAATGAAATGCTAAATTATTTATATAGCATATATTACCTTAAAATTAGATGTGATATAATTGTCGTTTGTGTACTTTAATAAAAATAATAGATGAAGCATCGTTACAATAGCTACTCAAGTATGTGACTATCAATCGTAAGATTTTAAGTTTTGAACTCGAACTACTGAATCAAATTTAGTTAAAGATAAAAATTCTACTGAATTTTTCAGTATCAATAAAGTAGTGACAGGAACCATGTTTCTATTTAGGTACTCATCAGATATCAGAGTTGAGCAAAGGACGTTATTGTTAATAGGTTGCAGCGACTATTACGCAATGTGTACGTACTTAAATATGTATATAAATGAATCCTAAAATATATAAATATCCGGGGTACCACCCCCACCACCAAGTAATAGCCAGTATTTCTAATGTACTATGGGTACTCTTACTTTGCAGCAACGCCCCAAGCCAACGTCTGAACCCCACAGTGGGTACCCTTGGGCAATGTCACTTAAAGCTTTACCGGGTTGACAGCCCTCACCCACAGTCGGGGCAAAGCTATTAAAGCTATCTACGAGTAACAGCTAAACGCAAAAAAGTAATACTAGAATGAGTACAAAACATTAATCATGTTATTAGGATGTTAAATCTTAAAAATCATGTGGATACTATCGCGAGACGTTCGTTGTATTTTGTTATTAGTTGTGTACTTTTAGCGGAAATATGGAAACGTCATGTCACGCTCTTGTATTACATTTATTTCTTTAGAGTTTTGTAGTGTTATATTGAATAATTTTACTGGTAACTTATGGAATATGGTACAGTTAAAGTGCTGAAAAGTAGTGAATAATATAATCATAAAAATCCCAAAGAGATCATAATTTGGTTATCAGTGCCACACTATGATTAACTGATTTTTTTTTTAATTTATATATATTTACCACTATCTTCTTCATATTTGAAGAAGATAGTATTAAATAATATTTGAACAAAATTTAATAAGACTTGGCTATATGAACTTTGATTTCTTTGCCTGAATGGACGAAAAGAACCAAAAACAATGTTTATGGTCGTTTGTTTACCTTTTTGAATTTTAAAAACTGTCGTTTTCTTGTGGTAATTTGCATTTATATCGCTATAAGTTATTAAATATTAGATAAAATGGTATCGGAAAATAAAGATCAATGTATTGTTAAGATTTTTGAACAATTGGACGAGTTTTGTAAACTGGTGGAAGGTAACATTAAGTGTTATTTTAATTTTACTACGAAAGAACCTTACGAAAGTTGTAACGAGTTATAATTTTTCTAAACATTTGCAGAGAAAATCGACAAAGAACAACAACAATTGAAGGCGTCTAAAAAGAAAACTGAAATTGATACTAAAACAGCACAAGAAAAGAAATTACACGTAAGCTTCTCTCTATATTTATTAAATATTTCATTCACTCTAATTATAAAACTTAAAATGTTATGTTGATGAGATTGCGCCTTTGAATATTGTACTATATTAAATCCCACAAGGTTATTGATATCCAACTTATTCCATCCATTCGTCAAACGATTGCAGTCGCTAAACAGAGAACTCTCTAAGATATCGCCACAGTCCTTCTATTATCTTAGTGCGGGGTGTTGTCTTGAAAATGAAAACTGGTTTGAATACTGACCTTATCATCATCATCATCATCTCAACTCTGAGGCTCAAACCGTCTCCACAATAAGCGGGAAATTGTACTACGTATACCATATTGATTAGACGTGTTAGTATATAATTTTATTTAGAGTTTACCTTCACTTGTATATATCATTATCTTCTCAGCTCATATATGTCCCACAGCTGGGCTCGAGCCTCCTCTACACTAGGAGGGAAATTGACCTACTACATCAAGCTGGTCAAGCGTGTTGGTATAGGGTTTTGTTTAGAGTTTTCCTTCTCTTGTATAGATGTTATATGCCTTTTTTATCCCTTAGTCGTCTCTTACGATCACCCACGGGTAAGATAGGGAGTGGTGAATTGTATTCCTACTCCTTCACCACTCGGAGAACTTGTATATATGTTATACTAGCTTCTACCCGTGGCTTCGCCCGCTTTAACGGTTGCTTTCCTAAAGTTTTTCATCCCCTATTTTTATTTTAACCCTTAAGGGTAATTTTTTTATGCAATTTTAATGTCATATTTATTTATATCTAATCAATAGCCTAAAAATAAGTTTCCAGCTTCTGCCTTTAAAAATGGCGATAATTGCTTACAACTTTTCATCCCACTTTACAACCCCCTTTTGCATTAAAAAAATAACCTATGTCCTTTATCAGGCTCTAGACTATCTGTGTACCGAATTTTATTTAGATCGGTTCAGTAGTTTTGGTGTGAAAGAGCGACAGACAGAGTTACTTTCACATTTATAATATTAGTAAGAATGTGTATTATATCACGCAGTTCTATTTTACTACATATAAATGTGGGATAGGGGTGATGATAAATTGTATTCTTACTCCATCACCACACAAATATATATGATCAAACTTGATTTTAATCTTCTCCAATTACCCCCACTCACACTAATATGTCACATAGTACTTATAATTACACTCTTCACTATACCTAAATACACCACATCTTTTTTATTTCAGAATGAGCTCACAGAACGCCTAGCTGAGTTAAATCGCCGCGGTACTGAATTAGACAGAGTCTGTGCGGCGTTTGAGAATGTTACAATAGCTGATAGTGATCAGAACAGACTTAATAATGCAAAGTATGTTTACATAATATTATCACCATTACATATCTATCCGTGTAGTGATGGAGTAAGAATACAATTCACCAACCCCTATCTTACCCGTGGATGATCGTCAGAGACGACTAAGGGATATAAAACGCATATAACATCTATGCAAAAGAAGGAAAACTCGAAACAAAACCCTATACCAACACGTCTGACCGGAGCGGTATAGTAGGTTAATTTCCCTCCCATTACGGAGGAGGCCCGAGCCCAACAGTGGGACATATATGAGCTGTGTTGATGATTTTTTTTTTTTTTTTTTTTTTTTCTTATTTTATTGCAATCTGTCCAGGAGACATTCGGCAATACTTATGTGGTGATGGGTGGTATGTGAGGTACAGGTCCAGTGACATGTCCTCTTAAATAATATTCAGAGTAAGTCTTGAGGGACTCTTTTCTTAAGTGTCCTCACGCTTGGAAATATTTCGTCCATAAGGTGGTGCGCCAACACGTTGGGATGTAGCTGCAGTCTGTTTTTGTATGTTGTGACTCTCTCCTTTATTTCCTCTTTAACGGTTTTGATGCCAAGCTCTCGATGAAGTCTTTCATTAGTGACATACCATGGTGCGTCTACTATCAACCTTAGCATTTTTGATTGAAACCGTTGCAAGATTTCTATGTTGGAGTTAGCAGCCGTGCCCCGCAGCTGTATTCCGTATGTCCATATTGGTTTGATTATACTCTTATATAACAAAAGTTTGTTATCCATTGAGAGCTGGCTGTTTTTATTCATCAACCAATACATCTTGCGCACTTGTTGTCCCATTGCTAGGCGTTTGGTAAAAATATGCTTTCTCCATGTTAGGCGTCGGTCTAAGTACATTCCAAGATACTTCGCTTCGTCAGATTGTGGAAGCTGGACAGCATTTAATTTAACTGGAGGACAAGTCTGTCGCCGGGTTGTAAATGTTACCTGGACAGATTTTGTTTCATTTGCTTTGATGCGCCAGTCTTCTAGCCATGTTGTAATTTTATCCAGGCTGTTCTGTAGAACAGCCTGGATAAAGCTTCTCATAAGCTACAGCTTATGAGAAGCTTGGATTGGTGAGTCATCCGATGCCATGATTGCGGTGTCATCAGCGAATGTGCCCATAACTACGTCGTCAGATATAGGCAAGTCGGCGGTATAAAGTAGATACAGAGTAGGTCCCATTACACTACCCTGCGGCACTCCAGCTTGTATTTCTCTAAGCTCTGTATTCGCTTCTCCTTGACTGACAAAAAAGTGTCTACCGAGCAGGTAAGATCTTATTAGATTATAAAAGTTGATAGGCAGTGTCTTTTTTACTTTGTACAGAAGTCCATCGTGCCAGACTCTGTCAAATGCTTGTGATATGTCAAGGAAAGAAGCTGTACAGTATTCTTTCTGTTCAAATGACTTAGCAATACCATCAACGAGTCTGTGAATTTGCTCAATTGTACCGTGCTTTGCCCTGAATCCGAATTGATGGTCAGGTATTAATTCGTTCTCCTGATAATTGGATTTATCTTTCCGAGGATCAGTGTCTCCATTACTTTGGATGTAATTGGAAGTAGGCTAATTGGCCGATAAGATTTAGCTTCTTCGAGGTTCTTGCCTGGTTTTGGGATCATTATGATTTTTGCTACTTTCCATTGTGGAGGCACATATTCCCTTCTTAGGTTGGCATTATATAATTGCGTCAAGAATGTTATACCCTTCTCTGGTAACTCTTTCAGAATAGTTGGTGTAATAAGGTCGTATCCAGGTGCTTTCCCTACCTTCAGTTTTCTGATTACAGATTTGATCTCCGCTTTGCTGAGTTTCTGAATAGGCAACTCGAGTTGATGAGTCTGGTCCAACAATTCTGCAACCATTTCTATCTTTGTGGAGCCGTTATTGAGATTTGGTCGGAAGACGTCTTGCAGATGCTCCATGAACACATTGGCTTTCTCAACATCATTCCTAGCCCATGTATTGTCTGCTTTGATTAAAGGTGGTTGGTGAGTTATCGGGCGTTTGAAACTTTTTGTTGCTTTCCACAATGAGTAATCCGTCGATGGTTTAGCGTCCAGATGTTGTAGGTATAAAGCAATATTCTGATTTCTGTCATCACTCAGTAGTTGCTTAAGTTGTGTAGCGAGTCCATTGTATATTGTTTTATCCCCTGGGTATCGTGTGGTTTGCCATCTCTTTCTAGCTTTACGCTTCTTATCTATTAGTTTTTTGATGGATGACGAGCATTCAGGTTCATCTCGTTTAATGTGGCTTGGTGTAGGTGTGGCTTCCCATGCAGCCTGTTGGATTGTGTTGTTAAAATGCTCAACTGCGCTTATGATATCTTCATCCTTTTGTAATGGTATTTTGCAATCAAGATATGTGATTATTAGATCTCGAAAATATCCCCAGTTAGTTCTGCGAGTATGTAGGAAGCATGGTCTTTCCTTTTGCAGGATTCTTCGTCTCAACAATACTTCAACAGGAGAATGGTCAGAGGAGAGGTCACTACTAGATTTGCAGCTAAAGTTGGTGCTGCTAATACCTTTAATGACGCAAAAGTCCATGAGATCTGGCTTCCTGTTTCGGTCAGTAGGCCAATATGTTGGTTCTCCAGTTGAGATAACACCCAGTTGGAGTTTATTTATAGTGAGTATTAACTGTCGACCTTTTGCATTTATGACCCGAGAGCCCCAAAATGTGTGCTTGGCATTAAAGTCTCCACCAGACAAACCGCTGTCCCAAGGTTTTAAGGTAGACTTCGTATTCCTCTTGCTTTATGATGTCATGTGCTTTGGTGGGCTGTATATAGCTGATATTGTGACAGGTCCCGACCAGTCCTCTATAACGACGTTTGTGGCCTGGATTTTCTCAGTACAGTAACTATGAACCAAGTGATGTCTAACATTGTTTTTAATCAGAACTGCACTACCTCCATAGCCTTTACCATCAGGGTGCATAGTGTGATAGAATTTGTATTCGGG
Organism: Lymantria monacha; assembly: GCA_905163515.2. Classification (NCBI taxonomy): domain Eukaryota; kingdom Metazoa; phylum Arthropoda; class Insecta; order Lepidoptera; family Erebidae; genus Lymantria; species Lymantria monacha. The sequence goes on along the minus strand of LR991104.1, from coordinate 10,875,713 downwards.
TATGTTAAAATAGCTCTTCATCGTGAAATGCGTTTCTGAGATTAACATGATCTCGATGTTATTCAGTTTAACATATTTTTTAACCTCAAGGGTATGTCGTGACAGCCCATTGGCGTTCCAGAGCACCATTTTTATGGAGTCCAGTGTGCAGTTAATTTTGTCGTGAGATTTAGGATTAGATTTGTCATTGCTGTTAATTGTTCCATCATTTGTTTCATTGTTATCATCAATTCTTTTATGTCACAGTTTTGTTCATTGCTTGTTTTATTGTTAGGTTCATTGGCTTGCGGTGGTGTTTTACCTTGCACAATTTCGGCATATGTTGTTCTAGATATTGATGGGTTGTATAATTGTTTTGTGCTATCATAAAGTTGTCTGAATTTTTGAACCTTCGCAGGTGCTGGTGGAAATTTGATTTTTTGCAGTTCCCGGTATACTTTGCAGCCTTTATAATTTGCTGGATGGTTTCCTTCACACAACACGCACTTAACGCTATCGGATCTAGTTTTTCGTAGGCAATCAGCCGACAAATGATCCCCTGCACACTTGATGCATTTTGGACTTCTCTTACAGTAAGTTTTCGTATGTCCATATCGGAGACAATTTCCGCATTGAGGGATTTCCCGCTTAGGTCTTGGCGGTTCGAGTACTACCTTGCAATGAAGTAGATATTTTATGTTGTATACAGTTTTATTATTTTCTTTTTGTTTTAATTCCACTATAAACATCGGTAGTGCATTTTTAGTGGTGCGCTGCTTAATGTTCCAGATGTTAGTGCATTCATGATCAAGCTTAAGTAGTGCGTCTTTTATCTCGTCTATATTGGTAGAGGGGTGTATGTTTTTTAGGACTACTTTGAAACTCCTGTCTTGTTTTTGTTTGTATGTATAGAATTCTGTTTTCTTATTTTCTAGTTCTTTAACCACTGCTGTGTATGTTTCAGATGATTTAGTTTGTATTTTTACCTGTTCATTACGAAGCACTTTCAGATCATAGTTTTTATATGCATATGTTTCCATAAGTTCTATGAGCGGCTGGATGTTACTTACTCTATCAACAAAAATTGGGGGTGGCCTATCTACTTTAGGTTTTATTATTGGAGGCTTGTTTGTTGCATGCAACTGGTCGCTTTCCAACACGGCAAAGCTGTTGGAAGTTGATATTGGTGTGGGTTGGGATAGCCAATATGTTTCAAGTTTGCTTTGCTTTTGTGACTTAAGTGGCTCTGGGCTTGATCGCTGTCGTTTTTTATTCGGGGCTTGCACCCATTCTTTGCCATAATTATTTGTTGGTGTAGTTGGTTCAGTAGGCAAGTCTTCTATAACGTGTACTTCTGTGTTTGTACTGGTACTTGGTAGAATCTCATAATTGGAGGTTGATTGTTGAGAATCTTGTAATTCCCTGTTGATGGCATGTGCTGCACTTCCAACTGAGGCACTTCTTGGTCTTTGGAGAAGGCGTGGGAGAAAGGCTTGCTGCACATATCTTCTGTTTTGATGATGATGATATTTACAGCTCGTACATATTGTAAATAGTTTTGACAATAGTCGTTATGACCGGCTGTCTCTTTTGACGCCTCACATCACTACTTGCGAATGTAATTGTTGATCAGACGACGTCAGATGTAGTTGGTACAGCTATACGTATAGCACACAATCAATCACCTTTTACTATATATACAAGCAATATAAGGCTTGGTAGTATACAGATACTACAAAGCCACCACAGGATTTCTGTATGTGTTAACTTTTTAAAACAATTATCCCCATTTTCACAAACAGCTCCTTTATGTAATATCTGTGGCCGTTTAAATCACACTTAAAACCAATATCATATTTTATTTATATTGTTTTTTTATTATTATTTTGTATACATCACTTCAGCACTAATTACCTGTACCTTGTATTGACATTGTCTCACTTTACAAACACACAATTAACTAACACAAATTACACACACACACTGAGAATAACTATTTGTTGATCGTACAAATTATTGTACTGTGTGAGAATTGAATCTATGATACTGTCATGATTGGTGGTTGTTTTAGCCATCTATGCAGCCTCTCAACTCAATTTTAGAAGTTATTGGTTCACCAATAACTTCTAAAATCGGCTGAGTATCCTTTATTTTTTTACTTCAAGTGGGTATATAAACAATTTTACATTATTTACTTACTTTTTATACTTTACACCTCATCTGGCAAGTGTAGCACTAATAGTATTACCCCTTGGGGAAGCTTATTCCCAACATTGTATGCCACTAAACTGATGAATAGACTATTTCCCATCCCAGCCTTTTACATAAATCTCACAACTGGGCTTGATTTTCCTTCACAATAGCAGTTGTATGTATACCACGCAAATCAGACGCGTTGGTATATATTGTTTATTTATAGTTTACCTTCACTTGTATATATGTTTACCATCATCTCAGCTCACATATGTCCCACTGTTGGGCTCGGGCCTCCTTCACAATGGCAGGGAAATAGACCTACTATACCACGCTGGTCAGACGTGTTGCTATAGGGTTTTATTTCGAGTTTTCCTTCTCTTGCACAGATGCTATATGTGTATTATATCCCTTAATCGTCTTTTACGGTCACCCACGGGTAAGATAGGGGGTGGTGATTTGTATTCTTACTCCGTCACCACATGTATATATGTTATATATGTATATTATATCACGGAGACGTATTTTACTACACCCAGGGGCAAGATAGGGGGTTATGAATTCTTACCGCATCACCGCGTGGTGATGTGTGTACATATTAAGATATACCTATCCAAGTTATGTAATAACTTGGCTACATTTTCTTTCAGGGAGAATTATCAGCTGGCTAAGGAGCTGACAGGGATACGTTTTGATTTCAGCGCTCCTGCCAATGTGGCTAAAGGATGTATCCTTTTTTTAAAAATCAACTTCAAAAAAGGTTCTTTGGATGTTTGTTTTTTTTTTTGGAATGCAAGTTTTTATAGGAGGGCTTTGAAATACTAATTCGCTATCAGTATTATTCTTGACTTAGTGTATCGGAGTAGTGTGAGACCTACGCACTTCTCGCCGCACATAATCCTTACTAATATTATAAATGCGAAAGTAACTCTGTCTGTCTGTTGCTCTTTCACGCTAAAACTACTGAACCGATCTAAATGAAATTTGGTACTCAGATAGTCTAGAGCCTGATAAAGGACATAGGCTACTTTTTTAATGCAAAAAAGGGTTGTAAAGGTGGATGAAAAGTTGTAAGGAAATATCGTCATTTTTAAAGCCAGAAGCTTGAAACTTATTTTTAGACTATTGATTAGATATAAATAAATATGACATTAAAATTTTGTAAAAAAATTACTGTTAAGGGGTAAAATAAAAATAGGGGATGAAATCTTTAGGAAAGTAACCTTTTACGCGGGCGAAGTCGCGAGCAGAAGCTAGTGTGTATATAAGTAAATGTGTGTACAAAGCCAGCTCCTTGTTATATAAAAGTGTTTGATATACATAATTACATATGTTTCACTGTACAATTGTACATACAAGATTCACATGTCTCGTATACTTATACGACAAACATTGTCTACTTTTTTTATATATGTTCGGAAGTAACTCTGACTTATATAGACAGATTTGTAAGAGGTTTATTTTTAAATAGCCCCGCTTAAAACTTGGTTAAGATATGTAGTCGGCTTTTTGTTAAAAAAAAATCTATTCTTGAAATAAAATTACTTTTATGGATTCAATCGCGTTTGTGGTTGCTTTCCATTTAGTTAATACAGAGGGACTCTGCGGTACATTGTGAAACACTGCGTAAAAGTTTAAATGAAACAGCTAGTTGTCTCAAATTAACACTAGAGTGCATCAATATCGCAAAATTCTGGGCGTCGTATATCTAAATACAAGTTCCTTGACAAAGTCTTGGCTCAATAATTTATAAACATAACCACATTATCAGGGCTCACTTCAATAGTGCAATATTTACATTTAAACATTTTATTAAATTTTAATTAGCAGTAAGAGACAAGCTCAATTTAATAATCTCAAATAGAATATGCCGTAAATAAATTGCGAGGTTAAATAATGATACTTAATTCAAGCAAAGTAGTACCTATATATTTAAAGTACTCTATGAAAGTAGGTAAGCATCTGTCAAACACCACTTTTTCGAGTGTCGAACGGTGTACGGCGGTGTTCAACAGTGTCGTTGATGGAAAGCGCTTTATCGAACACTGCGTCACTTTTTGTATTAAATGGAAAGCACACTGTATTTGATTTTTAATTTACTACAATACATAAGATCAGTCAACTGATCATAAACAATATATTTTTTTTTACATATAGTATCATTTACTTTTTGTACTGGCAATGAATTTGTATTAAAATGTGGGTCAATCTTTTAATAACTGATACTGTAGTGGTTAGATATAAATTTCTGTAATAACGATGACTTAATGGACGTGTGGTGACGGAGTAAGAATATAATTTGCCACCCCCTGTCTTGCTCGTGGTTGATCGTAAAAGACTACTAAGAGATTAAAATGCATACAACATCTATGCAAGAAGAGGGAAACTCGAAACAAAACCCTATACCAACATGTCTGACCAGCATGGTAAAGCAAGTCAATTTGCCTTCCATAATGATCATCATCATAATGGAGGAGGCTCGAGCCCAACAGTGGGATGAGCGGAGATGATGAATTTGTATTAAAATATGGGTCAAACATTAATAACTGTTAATTTAGTGGGTAGATATAAATTTCTGTAATAACGATGATTTATTAGTGGTAGAACCACGCTGTTGACAGTTCTCTGTCTACAGCCGCGGGCCGGTCCGTCCGTTGTAGTACTACACTGAGCAGAAGATCGAGGTCTGAGTAATGGCAATGTGCTATTGCGCTTCGTTCGGTGAGCGAGAGAGCCGGAAGCCCAACTGTGGTGGGTTTGGGGATTATAATGGTAGGCAGTGGCCTAGCTGAACCTATAGTATTGCAAAGGTCCCATGGGCAGCGGTGGCACTTACTATCAGATGTGCTGCTTGCTCGTTTGTCCGTTTATTGGACGTGAGACACCTGTCTTCCCGTGACCATCCATGAACGATGTAAAGTATTCGACACGTTGGGCAATTCAAAATCAAATACAAAAGCGATAGAATACGTAAAAGAAATTTTATTTTATATGTGTAATACTCGCGTGAACAGCAGAAATCGAATCTATTCTAGCAGCTTCCCTTGTCTGGATTAAGTAGTTACCTAAATCTTTGATGCATTGTTCTTGAACGCCCAAACTATTAATATAATTACTATTATAATAACATGTATGTATAATAACATACATACATACATACATATCATCACGCCATATCCCTTGTAGGGTAGGCAGAGAGAACAGAGTGCCAGAGAACTCTATCCTTGCATACTTCACTCGCTTCTTCAACATTCATAATTCTCTTCATACACGCTCGCCGGTTTCGGAGACTCTTGACTCCACCTTCTTTCAGCACGTGACCAATCTGGTCTAGGTAGGTGAGTCTCGGTCTCCCCCGGTACGTAGGTACATCCTTCCACACTTTCGCATTGTATATCTTCTTAACCAGACGTTCGTTCGGCATTCTTTCTACATGTCCGAACCATCAGAGCATTCCCTTTTAATAATTAGGGTAATAATAACGTACGCATACGTATTATGTATTTTTTAACCACCTCTCCCTTTTTGAAATGCTTTTGTGCACTATCCCCCGCCAGTGACAGACGGTGGGGTTTTGGATTTGGCGGGCACTCGCCCACCATTGAGATCTTTGCGGCCGGAATACCCACTAAAACCAACAGCGGTCCCTTCCGCGCTTTTACGGGATGCCGGAGAGATCGTCTAATGACATTCTATCCCCGACACCCCTATGCTTGGCCATCTGACCACGTCCAGTCAGAACCACCTCCCCCTAAGTGACCACCCTTAATATACGGATAAGACTCAATTTTGTTCCAGCATAATATTTTTGAAAACCTAAAAACAGGCAACATGCTATATAGGTGCGTTCCCTAATATCAACATTAATAATATCCACAGTACATCAATTAATAAATACATATCATCACGCCATATCCCTTGCAGGGTAGGCAGAGAGAACAGAGTGCCAGAGAACTCTATCTCTGCATACTTCACTCGCTTACTCAACATTCATAATTCTCTTCATACACGCTCGCCGGTTTCGGAGACTCTTGACTCCACCTTCCTTCAGTACATGACCGATCTGGTGTAGGTAGGTTAGTCATAGGTTAGTCATTACATCAATTAATGTTTTTATTATCTCAGCATTTCTTATGACAACAGCTACAACAATTGACGGCCAATTTTATTCTAATTTGCTAACTTTTATATGTTATACTGCTCCGTTCCTTTATTTGAGACATATACAGGATGCCGATTTAATTAGTAGAATCCTTGAAGGGGGTGTATCAGACCATGATACTCTATCCAAATCAGTAAAAAAAAGTACTTAAGTTTTGATTAAATTGCCATACTGATAAGCGGTCAATACATTTGTACTATAAAAATTCGATGTAGGTATATACTCACTTCACTGTGGTAGGACCACGCTGTTGACAGTGTTCTGTCTACAGCCGCGGGCCGGTCCGTCCGGGGTAGTACCACACTCTCGCAGAAAATCGACGTTTGAGCAGTGGCAATATGCTGCTGCGCTTCGTTCGGTGAGCGAGAGAGCCGGAAGCCCAACTTTCTGAAAGAAGAAAAGAAAGAAAAGATTTATTGTAACGAGCTATTTAACAAAAGTAGGTATCAGTAACAATTACAAATAAATAAATGCTCGTCACAAAACGACTCCAGCTCAGTATATTGCAGCCAGAAGACTGCACTGATCTTCCGTGGAGTCGTAGTGATGACGTCACGAAAAACAAGCGAAATTACACAAATTTACAGAATCAAAAGAACAAAACTATAAATAATTATAATTAAACTCAAAACAAAATAAAACAACAACTCGTGACACTTTTGGCAATAGAGTAACTTATAAAATAAACTTATAACTACCGAGCGTATTCTTACCAAACGGACATTGGCAGAATTATTTATGTCCTAAGCCACTATAGCCATTAAAACAGAAAAAAAAAGAAAAAAGTCAAGTCAATTGCACATTTATAACAACGCGGCGCCATTTATGTTTACCGTAATCAATTTACGCAGGTACTTAGTTTACGTATTCTATTTAATAGATTTATGTTGTTGTCATCTAGATAACCAATTCATACGAAATTAACATATGCGGTGTGAATTATGTAGTATAACCATAAAAATGTTGGATAATGTAATTTCAACGTTTCTTGAAGAATGAAAAACATGGTGGTAAGTAAATATAAAATAAATAAATAAATAAAAAAAACAAAATAAATCCAAATGAATGCAAGCATAGCAATAATATAAATATAATAAATAAATCTGATATAATTGAATAAGTAATATAATTTATGGGTAGGATTTTTCTTTCAACACAAAATAAAAATATCTCAGATAACACTAGTGTCGTGCCTCAAAGCCTCTTCTGTTTTTTGATGTTCGAAAATGATTTTTTTTAACGTAGTTTTAAAACGACACATGTTTGGCAGATTCCTAATTGGTGGAGGGATATTGTTCCAGCACTTTGTCGCTACATATCGGAAACTGCCTCTGAAAGCTGCCGAACTATGACATCGTATAGACAGTTGATCTGCACACCGCCGAGGCCCACAGGATCTAGCCTGTTATAGCCAGCACAATTTACTATATAAGTAACTAGGTACTTTATATTTCAAGACTCCGAAAAGGAGACAGGCTAAATAGAGTTTGCGCCTATGCTTCATTTTTAAAATTGTGTTTTTGTTCAAGAATAGAGTGACATATGCCCTTAACGGAATTTTGAAGCAAAAACGAGCACACGCATTCTGCACTCGTTGAATTAGTTTCTTTGTTCGTGCTAGTAAGCGTGGACCAAAGACTATATCCATGTAATTTAGCTTAGATAGGATTAGGGATTCCACCAACTGAATACGCAAACTTTCTTGTATGTACAGCCTTATCTTATATAAAATTTTTAGCTTGTAGAAACAACTCTTTACACAATTTGCTACGTGCTTTTCAAATCGTAAATTACTGTCCATATATAAGCCCAAATTTCGACACTCATTTACGCGCTCAATTTGTTGTCCCGACATCATAACACTCACTGATGGACATAATTTACCAAGTCTTTGATTACTACCAAATAAGAGATATTTCGTTTTATCAGGATTGAGCATCAGGCTATTTTGGATAGACCATGCGGCAATACGTGACAAATCATCGTTTAATTTTAATATTGCACTATCAACTTCAGATGGCTTGAACGATATATACATTTGTATATCGTCTGCGTAACTATGAAATTTACAATGCCTAATTTGCGTGTATATATCAGCAGTGTACAATATAAATAGGATGGGCCCTAGTATTGATCCTTGAGGTACTCCTCGTGTCACAGCCACTTTTTCGGACATCACTGAGGAACCATCGTAAGAGTTCAGCTTCACGTACTGAGATCGATTACTTAAATAACTATTAAACCATCTTACAGCTTTGGAATCAAAACCATAGTAATGCAATTTAGAAACCATAAGATTAATGTTTATAGAGTCAAACGCCCTGGAAAAATCAAGAAGTACAAGTATAGTGCATAGACCCTCATCTTGAGAGCACAATATATTGTCCGTTACATCAAGTAAAGCTGTTACTGTGCTACGTTTTTTTCTAAAACCGGATTGTGTCTCAGGCAATATATTGTTATTCTCTAAAAAAGTTACCAACTGATTGCAGACGACTTTCTCCATAACCTTAGATAAACATGGTAAAATGCTAATAGGTCTCAAATCCTTCATTTCATTGGGATGTGGAATTTTTGGTAATGGACGAACTATCGCAACCTTCCAAACATCAGGTAATATAGACGTTTTAATTGAATTGTTTATTAAGTCTCTGATGACATCAATTGTGTAAGGAAATGTCATGATGAGCATATCCAAACTTATAAAATCACAACCCTCGGCATTAGACTTGAAGCTTTTTATTATATTACTTATGCAATCAAGGCTAACTTCCTCCAAATGAAAACTAGCATTAGTGAAACAATGGTATTCAAAGAATGTCATCTGTGAAATACTGACATCCGAGACGCTTGGTATGCTAGAAAAATGTTTATTTATAGCGTCAGGATCATTAAAATGAGGAGGCAGCTCGAGATCATCCGTTGGGAGTATTGTGGACTTCAAATTTTTCCATAGTAAATGGGGATTGTTGATTTTACTATCAATATTATGTTTAAAGTAGGCAGCCTTTTCATAAAAAAGTGCCTTGTTTACAACCGATTTTAAGCTCTTATAATATTCTTTTTTACTGCTACATTTATTTTTATGGTAGGCAGCGGCGGCCTCATCACGTAACCGCATCATCAATTTAATAGTCTCCGTTATCCAGGGGTGCGAACGATGCCTAATGACAATGGATTTTGTAGGTGCATGCAGGTCAAATAAAGTAACAATATTATAGTTCAATTCGTTTACAATTCCATTTACATCACTAAGTGAGGGTATCAGATCCCATCTCACTGATTTCAAGTCTGCATTGAAAGCATCCATATTAATGTCCTTTTTGGGTCTAAACGTAACAGTGTAAGGTCGAGGTTTCTCACGTTTAATAAGGAATTCACAAATTACGAGACTGTGGCCCAAAAGAGAACCCACAGACTCCACTATAATTTTTTTTGTTCCCAGATTAGAGCAAACTATATCAATTAGTGTCTCACTAGTTTCAGTATGATGAGTTGCTTCAGTAATTAGCTGAGATAGACTAAAACAAGACAAAAATGTCACCAACTTTAAATATTTTGCGTCATTTTTATTAAATAAATTAACATTAAAATCCCCTAGTAGAACCAAATAATCATAATTGGAGGAGCTAATTGAATCTGATATAGCATCAAGAAATATGTCAATATTCATCCAAGGAGGACGATATGCTGTACCAATCACTAGCTTCTTACCGTTAAGGGACATGACAAGCCACATTTGCTCGACAGAGTAATGTACTGGGTCTGTTGGGTGTGACAATGTACGTAGGTTTATATTTCGTTTAATGTAGAATCCAACACCCCCTCCCCGTGAACGTACCTCACGTGGTCTTGTAATATGTCGCAAGCGGTATCCTGACAATGCTGGTGCACGGCCCTCCTCGCCAGGTTTAAGCCAGGTCTCATTTATTGCAAGTATGTCTATGTCATTTCTTAACACCGCAGCAATGAAGTTTTCATGATTAGAACCCAGAGACCCTGCATTAAATAAACCAATTTTTAGCTTATTTATAACCATCATAGTTTCGACTATATAGTAAGTTATTATAACCAAATAAAATATAAAAAATGCAGGTGAATGATAGGGGATAAATTGTATTAATTAAAATATGTCCTAAATATATGTATATGCATAAGGTTAATATTAAATAATAATTCAATTGTAAATGTAAAAAGTTGTAAATGTAAACCATAATAAAATTTGTAAATAAGAATGAAAAATTTAATGGTATATAATAAATAAAAATATCCATGTTTATTATATAACTGCAGATAATAATAATACAAATTATATGAATAACATAATCCAGACGGATACACGGTGCAAAAGCATGTACGTAAAGTGTTTTATACCTATTCACGATTATAAAAACAAAATTAAATAAAACGGTAGCATATGCAAAATAAATGTCGCCGCTCACTTGCAAACAATGTGCATTTATAGATATGTTATAATATTCAAACAGAAACATAAGGCTATAAACAAGTATTTTAAATAAAACTATTCCTATACAGCATATTAAATAACGAAGCATGCATAATTTGAGAAACATATTTTGTAGCAGAAATTTAAGTAATATAAAAGCATTTGGGATGTTGAAACTAAAGGACCAACTAAGATCTAGCAAAAAATTCGTGCTATGTCTGCTTCACACCTGATTCTCTGCACTCTCTGGCCATCCTGTCTACGGGTAAGTATTTTTCCTTCTCTAGTCCACACATATCTCCAATTATGAAGACTGCCAGCCTGGCGGGCTTTATAAAAAATGTAGCGATTTATAGGAGTTAGGCGCTCATTCACATATATGCGGCGCATCAATCCAGCTGGGCCCCCTTTTCCAAACTCTTTCGCAGTGAGACCACGGCGTACTCGTGCTGCTTGAAGTAAGGCGTCACGAGTCACTCGGCGCGCAAAGCGCACGGCCAACCCTCGTGGGGGTCGGTCATCACCATCCGGCATCCGGCTCTGGCGGAGGGGTCCAATACGTTCGGCATGTACAATATCCTGGTCTTCAATAGCCACACCCAGAGTACTAGACAGAAGTTTGACAAGGTGTAATGAACTCTCTTCTTTTTCTTCTGGTATTCCATTTACCTCGACGTCATTTAGCAATAGCTCCTGGTCCCGCTCGTTAAGCTGTAACTTCAGCTCCGCAATGACGTCATCCACGGATGCCCCCTCCAAAGACTTTTCCTCCAGTCTTAATTCGAGGGCGCCCACTCTCGCCTCAAGGGTGTGCATATGGTCGTCACACACTTTAAAAGCCTCTTTCAGCTCAGTCATCTCCGAGCGCAGTTTCTGCACCTCCTGGCGCATCAACCGGAACTCTGCACACAGATCTTCCTTTAATAACCGCACTTCAGCCATTATGTCAGGCACAGGAAGGTTCTCTGTATTACAGGACACAAAATCCAACGTGCCAGGGCCATCCACCCTACCTCGGACTGGTGTCTCCGTCTTATTATCCCTGCGTTCATTTTTTGTACATTCAGGGCAACGCCATGACGACGATGTAAACCCCTTTGGCAAACCGACACATGCGCGATGGTAAACCTCATCACATATGCTACATGTAACGCCCTCTGTTGGGGACAAAAACTTGGCACAACCCCCACACTTGATCGCCGGCATAGTGCTCAAGTTTATAATTTTAATTAAGATATCGACTACACTTGAACGTTCACTACAAAAGAGTTAGATGGCGCTGTCGCACACGGGAAGTTTAGATTCTCATAGGGTTGAAACACCATAAAGTGCACACTACTATCTGGATATAAAAAGGAAACACAGATTACCTTTTCAATTGTAAGACACACGTACGAGTATTGTAATAAATAATAGACTTTTATTTTTCTGTATTTAAGGTAGAAATATATTGTACTCTTTTAGTATTTATGTAAATCCCTAATTTTAATAGTGTTCACTGCACTGTAATCACTGATAACGTTTTCAGGCCCGAATAAAGGTACACAGAACAATTTACGGTATAAACTGGTTATTGTAAATCAGTTACTTTTTTATTTGTACACAAAACAACTATGAATACATTATATTCGCTCGCCACTCGTGATGTCAGTTGGGTTGACGTTGACGGGACGTCAGTTCTGGGTGTGTTTACGTGTGGTGGGTTCAGGTGGTGCCTGAAACTTGCGGTGGTGAAGTCTTGGTTGGGGCATTGAGCGTGAGAGGCTGACATGGGGTACAGGGAGACCCGGTGGGAATGGTCACCGCCGGCCACCTGCCGGTCAGCAGGGGACCCGAACCCAGGATTATCCTCCCTGGGAGGCTGTCCCGCCAACCGGCGAAAATCCCGCTGTGTAGTCGTTGTGCCGGAGCAGGAAACCGGAGTGGATTACGGCGACTGCGCGCGGGGGGACACCGGGGGCCCTTCCGTGCTTCGTATCAGCTTCTCACAAAACTCACCCTCCAGCCATGCACTGTGCCCCGCACCTATTTTTTTTGGTACCACCGAATCTCATTATACGTATCCACACTCCCTTCCTCCTCTTCTTAAAAAAAAACCCGTATGAAAAGTACTAGAAAAAAGAGAAGGTTTTCTACGGCGGTCCCCTTATCCACATTTGATGTGGATTTTTGCAATATCAGGGGTTTACATAGCAATCTCGATGCCGTTCACCACCATCTCGAGACGGCGCGGCCTGCCTTGCTCTTTTTAACGGAGACACAGATAGGCGCTCCGAATGATATTTCGTACCTTAACTACCCTGGCTACGAGTTAGAGCACTCCTTCCGTCGTAAGGCCGGGGTGTGCGTGTTCATTCGGGGTGATATCTGTTGTCGCCGGCTTCGGGCCCTCGAACATGGTGACCTGTCTATCTTGTGGTTGCGCGTAGACTATGGAGGGTTTACCCGCATCTACGCGTGCCTCTACAGGTCGCATGGCAGTGATTCGGGGTCAACTCAGTTATTTGAGAACGTCCAATGGGGGATTGACGAAATATTGGAGCAGTGTCCATCAGCGGAGGTGGTGGTTCTTGGAGACTTCAACGCTCATCATAAAGAGTGGTTGGGGTCCCGAGCCACTGACCTCCAGGGTCGACATCTCTTCAATATGGTCTCGGCCTATGGACTCTCACAACTGGTGACACAGCCCACCCGTGTCCCAGACATTGAGAGCCATGAGTCTTCTTTACTGGATCTTCTGCTGACTACACACCAGCAAGGATACCGGGTAGTGGTCGAAGCCCCTCTTGGGTCATCTGACCACTGCCTAGTCCGTAGCAGAGCCCCTGTTGCGAGGCCTAATCGCTCTACGGCGACTGGGACTCGCAGAGTCTGGCAATATAAGTCGGGAGATTGGGATGGACTTCGCGAGTTTTATGCATCCTACCCATGGAAGCGGCTTTGCTTCGCCTCTGAGGACCCTGGCGTTTGTGCAGACTGCGTAACCGAAACGATTATTATGGGGATGGATTTATTTATCCCCAATACTCAAATACCCGTCGGCGGCCGCAGCCGCCCTTGGTTTAACAAAACCTGCAGGACGGCTGCACGGCAGAAGCAGTCCACATATCGGGCCTGGAACCGGGCTAAAAACTGTCAAGACCCGAACGTCAAAGAGGTGAAGCGAAAATTTAACGCCGCTTCCAGATCTAGTAAGAAGGCTATCGCCAGAGCCAAGGCAGAACATGTTGCCAGAATTGGCGAGCGATTAGAGAGCTATACTGCTGGGAGTCGTGCATTCTGGTCGCTCGCCAAGGCTGCTCAAGGCAACTTCTGCCGGTCCAATCTCCCACCACTACAGAAAAGCGATAGCAGTCTGGCCTACAGCGCAAAGGAGAAGGCCGATCTTTTAGGTCAATTCTTTGCCTGTAACTCGACTTTGGATGCGGGAGCTGCCACACCACCTACCATACCGCGGTGTGATAGCTCTCTACCTGAAATCCGTATCTCACAGCGTGCGGTCAGGCGAGAGCTGCGGCTTTTAGACGTCCATAAGTCGAGTGGGCCGGATGGCATCCCTGCAGTGGTCTTAAAGACGTGCGCCCCTGAGTTAACCCCCGTCCTCACGCGCCTATACCGTCTTTCCTACGATACTAATAGGGTTCCATCTTCGTGGAAGGTAGCTCAAGTCCACCCGATCCCTAAAAAGGGAGAACGGTCGGACCCATCGAATTACAGGCCGATTGCGATAGCATCCTTGCTCTCCAAAGTAATGGAGAAAATCATAAACCGCCAGCTTCTGCAGTACCTTGAGGATCACCAGCTGATCAGTGATCGCCAATACGGCTTTCGACATGGTCGATCGGCTGGTGATCTTCTTGTGTACCTTACACACCGTTGGGCAGAGGCTTTGGAGGGCAAGGGTGAGGCGCTAGCATTCGGCCTAGATATCGCAAAGGCGTTCGATAGGGTCTGGCACGGAGCCCTTCTATCGAAGCTACCGTCTTATGGAATCCCCGAGGGACTCTGTAAATGGATCGCCAGCTTTCTGGATGGTCGGAGTATAAGAGTCGTCGTCGATGGCTCTTGCTCCGATACCATGACCATTAACGCTGGTGTACCACAGGGCTCGGTGCTCTCCCCGACGTTGTTTATCCTGCATATCAATGACATGCTCTCTATAAAGAGTATGCATTGCTATGCGGATGACAGCACGGGTGACGAGCGGTATACCGAGCATCAGAATATCCCTCGGAATATATTACAGGAAAGAAGGACTCAACTTGTGTCTGAAGTCGAGCGCTCTCTGGGGCGGGCCTCCGAATGGGGTGAACGGAACTTAGTCCAGTTCAATCCCACTAAGACACAAGTTTGCGCGTTCACTGCAAAAAAGGACCCCTTCGTCATGGCGCCTCAGTTCCAAGGAGTAACTCTCCAAATTTCCGAGAGTATTGGGATCCTCGGCGTCGAACTATCAAGCAAAGTCCAGTTTGGGAGTCATTTGGAGGACAAAGCCAAATTGGCAAGTAGAAAGCTGGGCGTCCTGAACAGAGCCAGGCGATACTTCACACCGAGACAACGTCTTGTGCTATATAAAGCACAAGTCCGCCCTCATGTGGAGTACTGCTCACATCTCTGGGCAGGCGCGCCCAAATATCAGCTAGACCCATTTGACTCCCTGCAAAGACGTGCTGTTCGAATCGTCGGTGATCCCAATCTCACGGAAGGACTGGAGTCATTGGGGAGCCGGAGAGACTTTGGGTCTCTCTGTGTACTCTACAGGCTCTTTCACGGGGAGTGCTCTGAGGAACTGTTTGACTTGGTACCACCGTCACCATTTTATCACCGTACCACTCGACACCGCAGCAGGGTTCATCCATTCCACCTGGAAACGATACAGACGTCAACTGTACGTTTTCAACGTTCATTTCTCCCACGTACATGCAAGATCTGGAACGAACTACCTGCTGCTGTGTTTCCCGAGCGCTATGACATGTCCTTTTTTAAACGAGGTTTAAGAAGAGCACTTTCTTCACGGTAGGCAGCGGCCTAGCTATGCCCTGGTATTGCAAGAGTCCATGAGCGGCAGTGTCACTTACCATCAGGTGTGCTGCTGGCTCGTTTGCCACCACCGGCAATAAAAAAAAAAAAAAAAAAATACTCATGCGTGTGACACTGAACTAGTAGGCAAATAGTCCGGCTCTCGCAGCGCTCACCGCCGCACAGCTGGTCGAAATGTACCTATAGGTCAATGTACGGTGACAAACCTACGGTTTTGATAAGAAACTATTTTATCTCGGGATTGGGCATAGTTTTTTTTTTTTTTTTTTTTTTTTTTTTTTTTTTTGGTGGGCTATGGGCGCGTCTCGCCTCGCTGAATCGGTCCGGGGTGACGGAAAGGCGGCGCGTGACCCCATAGACCCACCGTAAAACCTTCTCTCTTCGCCGTGCGAGCGGACCACCGGTACTCGATTTTAACTTCGGTGGCCAGATTGGGCATAGCTAGGAGTCTGCAACTAACTTTAATGTTTTATATGACGTCATTCTTACACCTAGTTTAAGTTATTCTAGTAATAAAATCGGCACCCTGTATATTATAGTCTAAACATTCAGTTTAAACCGGCTATCTTACTCAATAACATTTTTTAGAATGTAATTGGTACTTGAGATTAGTGTGACAAATAAGCAAACACTTATGCTTTATAAGACGATTTGAAATAAAACTACTTTTACGGATTCTATCGCGTTTGTATTTGATTTATAATTTCCCGACGTTTCGAACACTTTACAGTGATCATGGTCACGGGAGGACTGAGGTGTCTTACGTCCAATATGTCATTGTTATTACAGAAATTTATTTATATCTACCCTATAAGATATTAAATTTTGACCCACATTTTTATACAAAATTAATACAATTCATTGCCAGTACAAAAAGAGAATGATTCTATATATAAAATTTTATGTTGTTTATGATTTGTTATTATTAAGGTATTTAATTTGTGATAATTATTATTGTGGCAATTTTACAATTTTTACAAAACTAACAAAAAACAAAAACTATTCAGCTACTACCGGATCGGAACGCGGCCACTCTGAGAAAGATCCGGCGAGAAAACTCAGGAGGCATGATACTAATTTTATTATTGAATTTTTGAGTGGCGGCCTACTTTATCTTACTAAAATTAATTAAATTAAAATTTAACTATTATTGTGGGTCAAATCTATACAATAAGTGCTCACAGTGTCTTGCAGTCTTGTGGTGGTTTTCTTAGTTTTATTTTTAATTAAGTGAATAACAGGATCCCAGCTTGATGATAATACCCAGCCATCCTCCCTATTGAAATTTTTATGTTTTTTGATTTCAATAGCCTCGCGAACCATTCTAGGCAGGTATCGGTGTTCTTTTGCGAGGATTTGTGGTTTATCAAACCTGATATAATGGCGGGAGCGGTCCTGACTATGCTCACAGACTGCAGACTTAGTGTGACGGCGGTGTTTCACATCAGCTATGTGTTCCTTGATCCGAGTTCTTACAGATCTCTTTGTTTGGCCTATATAAGAGAGACCACAGTCACAGTCTAATTTATAAACTCCTGCATCCTGTAGAGGGATCTGGCACTTGACAGGTGGTAAGAACTGACTAATCCTCTTCAGTGGCTTAAAATAGGTTTTTATAGAAGCATGTTTTAGGATATAGCCAATCTTGTCAGTGACTCCTTTTACATAAGGTAGGACTGCAGGGAGACGTTCAACTGTTGGTGGTTTCACACGGTCTCCGTGACGGGGGCGAGGAACTTGCAGCTTGTTTGCACGTAGAACCTGCTTGACATGCTGCAGCTCCCCAGCCAGGTGTTCATCGTCACAGATTCCTCGTGCTCTCTGTAACAAAGATTTTGAAACGAAAGACGAACTTTATAAGACGAATTTGCAAAATTATTCATTTGTTTTGAAAGAGGTTTATTGCGAAGTGCTTCCATTTCAAATTTCGTAAAAATCTTGTAGTATTGTTTGTTTAAAAACATTTCTTGTACAATATAAACATTTTAAATTATTTTGTAAAAGAAAAAAAGCCGTAAATGTTTTTCTTTTATTAATTTATTTGAGTACATTATGTGTGTACAGTGATCTAAACATAAAGTGACCATTTATTTTTGGATTCAAAACGGGACATTTTAATCGGGTAGTCAATTAAAAAACACTTTTTAATGATATTTATTAGGAAAAAGTTAGTTAACTTAAAAGTTACTTATTAAAAAACTCAATTCCATAATTAACTCAAATCCAACCTTTGCGCGGTTGCCGAAAACGGGACAATTTTGCATCTTAGAATTCATTACAGGGACACCGGGGCTCGTTATTATAAAAAGGAACAGTCCCGTTTAAAATGGGAAGTCTGGTCACATTATCTAAACAGCATCTGCCATGCTAAGTGTGTTCGGTCGTTCAACAACACACGACACGCTAGTCGGGTATCTTAACCACTACATCAAATGTGCAGTAAAAAATAAAAATATATATCCTTAATTCAAGAAACAGATATAAAAAATGATTCTCATAAATTACTCCAAGCGTTCGAGGTTGATATATCGTCTGGAGACGCCAGTGATACTCTGTGGAATCTCATACAGAGTACCTCAGCATTAGGCAACCCTACCATAGACAAAGAGAACAGACGTCATAATTAAAATATATAAAATAATAAAGCTGTTTTATTTTTTAAATCCTTGTATATATTATCATCTTTCTGACATTCCATAATTGTGTCTGCCAGCGTCGAATCCTTGGGCCTTGTGTCACGCTCCGCATGGCAGCGAAGTAGTGGATAGGTTAGTGAGCCCGCCCAGGCTAGGTCTCAAGTCATAAAACTATTGCCAATATCTTTAGAATATTTACGAGTACATATCGCGTCAACCAGAAGTAATTGGGATAAGAACTGGAGTATGGTGAATCTAAAAACAATAGATTATTGTAGATGTGGCGTGCTTAGTAAGCATTATGTGCCTTATAATATGACATATAATAGTATGAATCGTAGTAATAAGACTATCATATAAATCGCCTTAGGTGTTTTGTGGTGGGGTGGTTTAATAGAGGTAGAAACACGCTGTGGACAGTTCTGTCTGCAGCCGCGGGCCGGTCCGTCCGTGGTAGTACCACACTCTCGCAGAAGATCGACGTTTGAGTAATGGTAATGCGCTATTGCGCTTCATTTGGTGAATGAGAAAGCCGGAAGCCCAACTGGGTGGGTTTAGGGTTTGTATTGGTAGACAACGACGCAGCCCTTGGTAATGCAAAGGTCCAAGGGCGGCAGTAACACGTACCATCAGGTGTGCTGCTAGCTCGTTTGCACCATAAGCAATAAAAAAAAAGAATAAAAATAATTGCCAACAAATAAAAACTAAAATTGCCTTAAAATATTTTATTAAACGTTATGAAAGACGCTCTTCTGTTTCTTCTCCCTCTTAATCTGTTCTCTCTTTCGTTTCAATTTCTCTGTACTTTTCAAGAGTTTCTTAATAGCATCCTCTGAATTGCCCTCTTCTAGATCTACATCGGTACAACCTTCTGAGGAAGGCTTAATTTTCTTAGCCGGCACCTCATCTTGTGGTAATTTTTGTTTTAATGGTTTTCCTCTGAAAAGATAAATTTATTTATGTGAATTGTATTTTAACTCGTAAATAATTGCAGAGACGAAGGAGTGGTCTTATGTAGTGTACTTTGCCGTGTCGAGTATGGTTGATTCAGATAATACATACCACGAATAATTATTCTCAGTATGCGTGCGTGCGTGCGTGCTCTAGTAAATTTTGCCCTAACTAATAGTTATATGTATCGTACTATAAAAATGCTTGCGTTGCCTTTTTGGTAGGCTATGGTAGGTGCCCCATAAATCGCGTGTTAATATTTAATATTAATCCTATGCAACAGGGTCATTACCCTTTGTGGTCCTGGTGTAGATCACCTGTCCATGATGCTGGACAACCTGTTTGATTAAACCTTTTTCTCTAAGTTCGTTTAGTGCCCGCCTCGCAAGTGAACCACGGACCTACAATCTTTCTGAGACTACTGCAGGTGTAATCAGTTTGTACTGAGGTACTTCCTTGTACAGTTTTTCATATGTGGGCTTGTCAAACAAGACCTCGTTGTTTAGCTTGTCGCGGACTTTTGCTTTGGACCACTTCTTCATTTTAGTTTTGCCACCACCGGATCCTTCCCTCTTCTTCTGTGTCTTTTGGGGCTGCTTAGCCAAAGCTTTAGTATCCTTCTTGGGCGGCATCTTGAAACCGGAAACTGTTCCCTCCCCATCGCCATTAAGCCGACTACTGGTACCAATTCCTAGACATCAGTTGGGGCTGCTTAGCCAAAGCTTTAGTATCCTTCTTGGGCGGCATCTTGAAACCGGAAACTGTTCCCTCCCCATCGCCATTAAACCGACTACTGGTACCAATTCCTTGACATCAGTGGCCGGCTCGGTGAGTTACACTTTCGGATATCATCTCCATCAAAGTCACGGCTAAAAATAACAGTGTTTGCTGGAGCGTCAACCTCAAGCGGTCGGCCTCTCTGAGGGTGACAGGCTAATCCCCGGTCCATACACCCAGTGAATAGCGTGCCTAAAGAAGTTTTCAATTCAAAAAGTAAAGGCGCTCTTGCATAATTGATTAGCATACTATATTATTTATTAATCTCACTAAAGAAACACAAAGTATTGACCTGTGCGGGCATCGAACTCATGGCAATAGGTGTTGTAGATCGCTATCTTCACTAATATGCCATCGATGCAATACATACAATAGCAGAGAAATCGATAGATCCACTTCCAAAATATACTCACCCAACCGTTTCCATTTTCTCAAAAAGCTCATCGTAATCATCGCCATCTTCCACCTCCAGCTTCACCTCGTCGTCCTCTTCCTCTTTTACCTCTTTCTCTGCGTGTTTCAGCGGTGTGGAACTCTGTGTTTGCACCAGTACACAGGATAATTTTGATGTCAAGTATTGCTGGAAAAAAAAAACAGTTCTCATCAACGACACGTGAATTTTAGGTAATACCTAAATCAATCTGCCGTGTAGGCGGAGTAAGTAAGAGGATACAATTCACCATACTCTATCTTGTCTATGTATGTAGTAAAATACGTCTGCGTGATATAATATACATATAACATATATACAATTGAAGGTAAACTATAAATAAACACTATATACCAACACTCCTGATCAGCGTTGTACACGTACGTACAATATTCCTTCCACTGTGAAGGAGAATCAATTCCAGCAGGACGACGGGGACGTATAAGAGTCGAGATGATGAAGTAAATATATATGACATAGCAGCAATGATTGTCTGGATATCATTCAAAATGCAGCTGAATGTTTCAATCTTTATATACAGGTTGGAAGGGGACCGCCCCCGAAAACAAAGACCGGTAACCCTACTAATCCTACTTGTAATGATAGGCTAGAAAAAAAAGCAATTCGGAAGAAAAAATATTTTTTTTCTCCCGCGAGGTCGTTGAACTCTTGAACATATGATCGTGAATTTTGAATATATTGCGTCTTTTCTCATCTGAGTATAGTTATGGGTTGAGAGCCCTCAGCGCTCACCCACAGTCCGGGTAAAGTTGTCATAGCCATCTGAGGCTAACAACTAAGACGCACAAAAAAAAAAATCTGAGTATAGTTACGTATTTTTTATCGAGTTATCGTTACATGGCACTGTTCTAATACGATGGAATGTGAATAAAACTTAAAAATACTTGCACGTAAAAAATTTTTCATCCTGATTGGTTTTTTTTCCAGCCTATCATTACAAGTTGGACTAGTAGGGTCACCTGTCTTTGTTTTCGGGAGCGGTCCACTTCCACTCTGCACATAATTTTTATGTATGTTACTGAACTCCTCCTAAACGGCTGGACAGATTTTGTTGAAATTTTTTGTGTGTTTAACTGGATTCGAGAATAGTTTAGATTCGCAATTGGACCCGGTAGGTGGTGCTGCGATCCAGTTGTGGAACTTTTGCTTTTGGTACATTGACTGTTAGGCGGAACGAAGTTTGCCGGGTCCGCTAGTTGCTTATAAAAAGTTACAAAGCAGTCAGGAGGACTGTCGACAGAAGTTTTCACTTCAAAAATAGATAGTATAAAAAAACATTATCCGTGTGGTGACGGAGTAAGAATACAATTCACCACCCCCTATCTTACCTGTAGGCAGTGTTGCCAACTCTGAAACCTAGCTGATCGTAGAATTCTTCTAAAAATACGGTAGATTTTACGAAATTATGTTGCAATTTATATTTGACATACGGTAGAATTACCTTGTTTATTTTGTAGTATGTCTTGTATATGTAGTCAGAGTTGAAAAAAAAAACGCATATATTTTAATCAGAATCAGACAGTATACATACACATACACATACATATCATCACGCCATATCCCTTGCAGGGTAGGCAGAGAGAACAGAGTGCCAGAGAACTCTATCTCTGCATACTTCACTCGCTTCCTCAACATTCATAATTCTCTTCATACACGCTCGCCGGTTTCGGAGACTCTTGACTCCACCTTCCTTCAGTACATGACCGATCTGGTCTAGGTAGGTTAGTCTCGGTCTCCCTCGGTACCTACATCCTTCCACTTTCGCATTGTATATCTTCTTAACCAGGCGTTCGTTCGGCATTCTTTCCACATGTCCGAACCATCGGAGCATTCCCTTTCGCATTTTTACACCAATACTCTCTTTCATACCTACTCGCTCTCTTACGTCGTCGTTACGAATGCGGTCGGTCAGCCTAACTCCACAGATTTTCCGCAGAGATCGCATTTCGACCGCATTAATTTTACTATCATACTCTTTTCTGCATACCCAACTCTCGCTTCCATACAGTAATGTTGGGACAAGCACTGCGTTATGTATTGCTACACGTGCCTTCTGGCTGAGGTGGTGGCTGCCGAGAAGTTGCCCCAACGCTCCGTTCACTCTATTGCCCGCATTCACTCTTCGTTCTACATATATCAGTGGTGTACCTTCCATCTCGGCTAAAGCCACATCCAAGATATACAAATTCATCCACTTGCTCTAGTACATCATTACCTATTGTTACTCTTACATCTGTTCTGGTTTTATCTCTTTCAAAGACCATTATTTTGGTTTTGCTCACATTCACGCGTAGACCCCTTTCAGACATCAGACATCAGACAGTATACATGTTTCAATATATCTGTACATATCGATATTGTGTTTTTGAATCAAAGCGTCAGTGGGGTTAAAATCAATACAGTTTTTTCCGTGTCGCTGTATGGCTTGCTGCGATAAAATATTACCCTTGATGGTTTTATTCAGCAACCATTTTTCTCGAAATTTCCACTTATAACACTTTCTTTTAGCTGGTACACGTACTAAGGTATTTTCTGGATCAGTAGCGCTATCGCTATCACCTTCCATAATTAAAAAAACTCAGATCTCACACAACACAACAATCTCTTACGTAATGATATGCACGAATGAAATGTTATTCAATTATAAAATAAATAAACTAGGTAAATTAAAATGTTCTAAGTATTCATTGAAATTCAAATACAAAAAGCTGCACTGAATTCATTCGCGTAATATCTTTATACTGGTACCGCACTACTGGGGGAATACCGTATTATATTACGTATAAAGCAGTTTTGTTGGTAGAATAAGACGAAAATACCCTAATATGATGAAAATAAACATACAAACTTGCTAAAATTATTTCTCTTTATAGATTATCATATACATCTACAAGATTTTGAAAATATATGGTCTTCAATGGATATTACGGTGTATTTTGCTACCGTAATTATAATCCTACGGTAGGTGGTAGATCTTTGCTGATTACCGTGTTTTCACCGTAATTACGGTGCAGTTGGCAACACTGCCTGTAGGTGATCGTAAGAGACGACTAAGCACACTTATTGATAACCAGACTAAAAAGTGCGATGCAGAAAATAGGTATAGCGACATCTATCGAGTCACGTCACAATCTCAGCCACGGATATAAAAAAATCACTCGTCTTGTAAGGATAATGGGACAAACTATTAAAATTATTGCGTTGTCATCGATCCTTGAGAAGTGTACAAAGTTTCAAACTAATCCGGCATTTGGAAGGCGATGAAAGTCACGATCATGCTATGTGGTAGCGGCTACGAATACTACCAACACTTACTTTGCTCGTGGATGTCGTAAAAGACGACTAAGAGTTTTATGCAGACCTGGGCCAACTTCCATCTCCGTTTCCAACGCAGTTTGGTCAACAATTACATTCCCAAGGAGGGTTGACGTCTGACAGGCGGCCGATCATAAAATTACTGCCAATAACTTTGAAATAGGAGTGCATATTGCGTACGATGAGAACAGGAGAATGATGATGATGATGAAAGTGAAAAAGATTATATATAAACCATATTAATACAAGCAAAAATTACAAACCTTATAAAGCATGTTTTTGCTTTCAAATTCGTGTATTCTAAGATGTCGATCCAGACTGGTACTGACCACCAGCCTACCATCCCTGATGATGGCCAGATCTGTTATAGCCCCAGTGGCACCTTTATACCCTTTGTCAGGCTTGCCCTTCCTTAGGTCCACTTGATGCATCTGACCACGACCGAAACCAACCAAGACTTGGCTGAAATTATCCATTACATAGAGTTATTAGAAGAGCCATGTGAATACTCGGTATTTAGGCAGTAATGAATTTATCTACTTATATTCAGGTGAGGAAAAATATGGCAACCCCTGAACATCTCTGAGGGATGATTTTCTATTAGGAATCTTATGGTGACCTTATATATTTGACCTTGAACTTCGATTTCAGGAACATTAAGTTCCTGTTTATATAGGACTTCTTATTTTTGACATCTTATACGAAAGAGCGGCAAATTTATTTACAAATATGTACGAGACTTGGAGACTAAGAAAGTATTTTACGAAATTCAATCCGCAGGGAACGTTTGTTAGGGAAGAAAATGCTTTATTCATTGTCTAAAATTAAACACATAGGTTCAATAAAAAATAAATAAACGCGTGTTTCAGTAATTGTCTATTTTAATCTTCTAAGGGTGTAAAATAGGTGAATAAAAATTTGATTTTTTATTGAATTAAAAATTAGCACAAATAAGTACTAGATAACGTCTTACTTTTGTGATGTAGGGACTCACTAAAAATAAATATCTTTAAATTCAAGCCCTCACGAGTATATATTCCTCCCTGAGGGTATAAAATTGTGGTTGAAAATTTGTTTTAATATTTTGCACCATTCAAATTATTACTAATACATAGTAATAATTTAATATTTTGAAAGTAGGTACTCTATTTGGCTACTTGAAATAAAATAGTATTACAAACCGATCTTCAAAGCTGTTAGTAATGCATGTGGCTGCCATCTTTTCGAAGTCCACAGAAGTCACCGGCCGTCTTTGCACTCTAATGTCATACAATCTAAAATAAAAATAATTATTTAAAACAAGTGTTTTCTTGTTTTTTTTTTGTAAGACAACACCCACTCACTAATGGAAAATCTTAAAAGGACATTTTTAAAATGCTAACCTGCAAAGTGTTTGAGTTTGATTCAACGCACAGTACAATATTTTATTCGATCAAAGAATTATTGTTGTCAGTCTGCATGTAATTTGTGTTAATTAATTGTGTATTTGTAAAGTCTACCACAATACAAAGCTCAAATTCTTAGTTCGGGCTGTTGCCTTAGTAAAAAAAATAGTGCAAGCTGCTGCCTTTCTAAAAAAAAAATCATTTAGCTGTCACTATCATCATTCTCTTCCTACATATTGAACAACAATTATTGACAGTAATTTTATGAGCGCCTGCCTGACGTCAACCCTCCTTGGGAGTGTAATTGTTGAACAAACGGCATCAGGTAGTGTTGACCCAGGTCAATATAAGGCTCTTAGTCGTCTTTTCCGACATCCACGAGCAAAGTAAGGGTTGGTAGTATTCGTAGCCTAGCGGCTGTGGTAGCCCACACAGCAACCATAGGTGACAAATATTAATACACTTACCTAACGTGACCATTTATTATATGACTCAAAACGGGACATTTTAAAAATATACCTGAAATGTTTAGTTGTACTTATATTTATCAGAGCAACAAATTTGCTTTAAAATAGCTTATGAAGATTTTAAGTAAGAATGACACGTTTTTTTTTATATTCACCTTAATTATCAACATCGACTTGAGAAATGAAATTTGTAACTGGGTTTTCTCGTATATCCACAATATGTTCCGCGTAGAAAATACTCTTAACAAAACAAATAGGGAGAAATGAGAGAACGAAAAATCTGTCAAACAAATAGTCAACAAAACGCGGGTGAAGACTCAGGCGTTCTCACCTATCTTCGCGTCAAACGACAACGCTCTCGAACACCACACGTATACGACCGACGGGCTCGACTTCTCAAATTTTTGCGCGATTTCCGAAAACGGGACAATTTTGCATCCCATATTTCATTTCGGGGACACCGGGACTCGTTATTATAAAAAGGGACAGTCCAAAACGGGCGATCTGGTCACATTACACATACCTCACATATCCATGTCTTGAACAAACGGCTAATAGATTTCCACCCTCACCATTTAGAAAGCATAAGTCTGTGACCCATACGGGTCTTCTCAACTGCAACCAATCATGTGGTAGGTTCTTTGCTGAGAAGCATGCTGCCTCCTCGCCTATTTTCCACACTTTCAAATCGTTCTCTTCACCTCCTAGAAATGAATATGGGGATAACAGGACTTTATTTATATTCTTAAAAAAATAATGACATATTCATAATATCAGTTTATATTCAACCCTAGTTGAGTGCAGTCGTCTCTTACTAAACACAGGTGCAGTATGGGGGGTGTGATGAATTGTATTCTTACTCCGCCACCACACCATGGATACATTAAGGTTATATATGCTACTACATCCATCAGCCTATTAATGTTCACTATTCAACCTGGACGACTCCTAATCATCAAGTTTGTCAGCCAGGTTCTAACTGCAAGCATTTACATTTTCGTAAAAAAATACATCATAGTTCATGCATGCACTGGCTACTCAATATGAATAAAAATTATATAAGACGTGGCTGTACAGGCTTTATTCCCTTTGCCTGTCCGGACAGAATCATCATCATCATTATAATAGTACCTATTTACGTATAAAAGAAACTATATGACTAACCTGTAGCAAAAACACCATGCTCCTCGCAGAGTTTCATCCTATCAATCTTTCCAACATTGACTATTTGCTCAGACTTCTTACTCCATATCTTCACAACTCCACTTGACAATGCAGTTACTAGTTTCCGTTTAAATCTACCCAGGCCTACAATGTCACCGGTTGCAAAGTCAGCTGTATAGGATTTGGTGAAACCTTCAGTTGTATTATATACCTGAACCTAAAATCATAGTTAGTATTTTCTTTAGTTTCTTAATAAATTGATACTTATATTTGTACTACTAGACCTTTGAAAGACTAAAATTCAAAGTATTCAAATTGCAAAATTGTTATTCTGATTCTCAATGTAATTTGTATCTGTTAATTAAGATTGTAAAGTCCTCCGTCAATACAAGCTTTACTGTCTTAGTACAGTTTAAAAGAAAAAACGTGTGTGTGTCAGCTCCGACGCACGACTGGAGTTTACTCCTTAAGTACGATTATCAAAACAGGCGCAAAAAAAGCTCATTTGACTAAAAATAATATATATGTATATTTTTATTTACATTTATTAAAACTGTTCAGTGAAGTATTATCCCACGTCAGAAAGTGAAAGTTGCGCAGAATAGGTTGCGCACCAAAAACGTAACGAGGTCATTCGATCACTAGATTTGACTCCTCAAATTTTTCTCATACCGGGCGCCTTATATGAAAATCGATTCTTAAGGAGTAAACTCCAATAATAGATACCATTTCTTGTCTGTGGGTTAGGATAACAGCAGGATGAAAATAATGATGTTATTACATGGTTTATATGGTATTGCACCCCTTTTTTTAGAAAATTTATGAACTGCTATAGACAATCCACCTAATTTTAGCACCTTAGGGAGTACATACTTACTATGTGTCCTACTTTTTATATTATTCACCCCCATCCTAATATGTCATTATGATATTATAGTCATATGGGTATTTTCCCTTAGCAATGGCATTTTTAGATTGGACATTAATAGGGTGATGATAGTGAATCTCTTTCCTTTTAATTTGTCATGATTCATGTCTGGCCGCACTCCACCTATTCCATCCAGGGCGACGGAAGAGCGTCGTACAGGCCAAAACCCACAATGTTTCCTCCCCATCATGACTGGGCTAACCACTGATACTGATTCCATCTCTCACCTGCTGGTTTTTTCTGCCTATGAGTATTTCAGTTTGTTCCACATTCCCCCACTCCAATTTTGTAATAGTGTCATCTTTCTGCAGTGTTTTTATATCAATTAAATTCTCTATACATTTCTTAGTGTTTTTTGTTGGGTCTGTGTGATATTTTATATCTGAAATATGAAAAAAGAGAGAATTTTTAATCAGCTTAAACTTGTAGAGACACCACTTTAAAATAACATCAAGGAACTAAAAAAGCAATAAGTAATATGATTTCTTACCTAAACTTATAAACCAAATTTATTTTAAATATTGTCTTACTTTTTAATAACCATTTGAACTCAGAGTCTTCGGTAGAACTTCATATAATAAGATTTTAGTAGTTGTTTAGTATCTTAATTAAATTAGTGTTTACTTAAGGTTTTCATGTCTAGTAAATCAGGGTTAGGTAGTAGTTTATAAGATATATTCTTTAAAATAATTAAAAAATAAGAAAGGAATTACAGAATAAATTTGATTTATAGTTTTGTTTTAGGCATCTAGCTGTGTTAGTGGCTACGATACTACCGGTCATAAAACTTTTGGCAATAACTTTTACAATATGTACTATGAAAGAAGAGTACATATTGTATCGACCCCAAGTAATTGGGATAAGAATAATTGAAAGCAATTTTTTTTTAAAAAATACTTTTTTAGAATCACGAAATTTGATCAGAACAATTAAAGAAAAATTTTAAACATTACATGGGAGGTATAAATATTATTTTAAATCAATGCAATTGCAAAACTCTATGCTCTTAGCCAGAATTTCTAAACTGAAAAGCCTTAGAATATGAACGTATTTGTAAACATAACCTAAAAATAATAACATAACTCGTATGCCACATTTTAGAATTGTATTAGTGATTATTATAAATTAAGCACGAGATAACTATGGATTTATTGATTATAAAGTGAAAAGAAGAGATTTCTTCACGTAAAACAGCCCAAATTAACATTTAAATAGAAGTTAATACTCACGCTTGAACGATCCTATTTTACTGGAAACGAATATATCAAACTCCTTGTCTTCTGATATTAACATGGTTGTGTGTTTTGTATCTA
The DNA here is from genome assembly GCA_905163515.2 of Lymantria monacha. Classification (NCBI taxonomy): domain Eukaryota; kingdom Metazoa; phylum Arthropoda; class Insecta; order Lepidoptera; family Erebidae; genus Lymantria; species Lymantria monacha. The sequence continues at coordinate 10,846,505 of LR991104.1, read as the reverse complement.
TATTTGTTTTAATATTTTAAACTACTAATTCATACATAGTAGTTTTTATAACAAAATATTCGAAAACAACTACTCCGACCATGCACGAGTATTTATTTGTCATTACTGTCAGTGTGACAGTTTTTTTTTTTGGTTCTTTTTTTTTTTTTTTTTTAATTTATTCGCCCTAATGGGCAGGCTATAGTCAGTCGACCATACTGCCTGGTCTTACGTAGCTTACAATTATGTACACATGTTAAACTCTTAAATTAATTATATAGTAGTAACAGTAAAAGGGTTTTTGTAATTTCTACAAACACAAGTAAAACGAGACAGGACATAACAAAATATGTCCAGAAAGAGAAGTCCAATTGTACCGACAAACAATAACAATTAATAAATGGTTAAACAAATAGTACATACAGTTATGGATTATTATACATTTAGTTGTAGCGATAAACAGTTATAATTCATTAACAGTATTTACAATAAATTTATATAAGTAAAAGAAAATGGAGGGATTGGTAAGTAACTCCCTAATGTTACGCGGGACCAGTTCCGTCTCATTATAATTTGCTAAGAGTTCGTCTATCAGCACAAGGCGCTGAATGCTGAAAGATGAACATTCAAAAAAGATATGATCTAAAGATTGGACTATGTTGGTTTGACAGTATTGACAATATGGGGAATCGACAATATTGAGACGATGCAAATGGTAATTTAATCGACAATGACCAAAGCGAATACGGCATATCGTTGAATAAAACTTTCTACCAAAAAAGCGATTTATCTTACAGAACCATGGTTTATTATTAATCCGCACATCTAGAGCTGCATACCAAGATCCCTTATTTTCTACATAAGTACAATGATATGAATGTTTACTCCAAGATTCATTCATGCGCATTTTTAACAAGCTTACTATATCAGTAAATGGCACTTGAAAATTCACACCATGTGCGTTGTCAGGAACAACATCTGCAAATTTTATTATTGAATTGGCTAAATAATCAGCCTTTTCGTTACCAGTAACACCTTTATGTGCAGGGACCCACATAAAAGCGATACTTATGTTAGAGTAGTGAAGTTCCAACCATAATTGCTTAATGTGATATATAATGTAGTTAATGTTAGCATGTAAATTATTATTCGCTAAACTATATAAAACACTCATACTGTCACTAACTACAATCCATTTTTTATGACCTAAATTACATTTTTTTATATGTTTCAATGCACTTAAAACTGCAACAGCTTCCGCAGTAAAAATACTAGAATTCCTATTAATTTTATGACCAATACCAGTATTCAGCGAGGGGTCATAAATGGCAAATGATACAGCATTAACATTCTTAGAGCCATCGGTATAAATTAATTTATGATCAATCCACTCTGATAATATCTTAGCAACTTCCTCTTTGGTTGATAGTTTAGAATTAACAATAACATTGATCGCTGGAAATTTACTAAACAAGGATCCCTCGTAACAAGGTAAATGAAAATTAGATTGGTAGATATTTAGAGTTTTAAGAAAATCTATAAAATTGTGGAATCCCTGTAACATATAGAAAAAGTTAGAATTAAAGTATACATGTACACTAGATAAACTATTTAAGAGACTATTGTTACGAATACTATACAATTTCAAAATAAATCTTTCTCTCAAATATGCAAAGCGAATTTCTATTGGTGGAAGGCAACATTCAACCTGAAGCACATTTATAGGAGTACTTCTGAATGCCCCAGTTATCAATCTCAAACATTTATTTTGAATCAAATTTAATCTGTTTACATTTTTTTTATCTGCAGCAAAACAAAAAAAACCATATTCAAAATGACTACGAACCAAAGATTTGTATAAAGTTAATAATATTTTGGGGTCTGCCCCCCAGTATGTACCTGATAAAGATTTTAAGATGTTGAATGCTTTATTTGCCTTTTTAACTATATGATTAACATAACTGTTCCAATTTAAATTATGAGAGAATAATACTCCTAAGAACTTAACTTCGCGCACAGTAGTTAAGGGACATCCATTATAATACAAAATAGGCATGTTATTAATATTCTGGTTGCCAAAAACAATTACCTTAGACTTAGATGGGTTGACATCAAGATTAAGATACGCAAAATAGTTATAAAGTTTTCCTAAGGATTTAGTGATAACATCGACTGATTGGACTAAATTATTACCCGATGTATAAATTACTAAGTCATCGGCAAATTGTAGATTTTTGACAGAGCTACCTAATACGATATTAAGCTGTCTTATATATAATATAAAAAGTAAAGGAGACAAAATGCCCCCTTGGCTCACGCCTTTAGATGAAAGACGAGGTCCATAAAGATGCTTATTATACTTAACGAACACTTCCCTGTAGCTTAAAAAGGTTTTTAACCACAAGGTAAATTTCTTTGGAATACCAATTAATGAAAGTTCATGACAAAGAACATCAATATTTACACTATTAAAAGCGCCTACGATATCAAAAAAAACTGCAATCATATTATTACCTGTGGCTAAGGATTTGTGAATATCCAGTTGTAATTGGCAAATACTTTCCCTTGCTGAATGATTTTTACGAAATCCAAATTGGTTCGATGGCAACAAATGATTCTGTTCAACATAAAATTCTAAGCGCTGCTTAAGCAATTGTTCAAATAATTTTCCAACACATGAAGTAAGAGCAATAGGTCGGTAAGAATCTGGAGAAAACTTCGTTTTATCTGGTTTTAAAATAGGAATCAGGCAGTCCTTTTTCCAATCTTTTGGTACAATATTATTCTCCCAAAGTAGATTAAGTATGTTAAGTAAAATTTCCAAATTTTTAACGCTTAGATTTTTAAAGACACTATATGACATTCCATCAAGACCAAATACTGTATCTTTTCTAGTAGCAATAGCAGAAATTAATTCATTAATTGTGAATGAACTGGTAAGGAAGCTATTACTGGAATTAACATTGACATTGCTAGGCATTTCATGACTATTTGACACAAAGTCTGGGGTGTATTTCTTAAGAAATGATGAAATCCATATATCAGAATCACTACTACTATTATTAAATGTTTTGTTGAATTTACGCATAAATTTCCATATAGTAGATATGGGAGTACAACGGTTAAAAGTCTCACAAAGAGATTTCCAGCTATTTAGTCTTTCTATTTTTAAGGTAAGTTTTTTGAGAGCTCGAAGTCTTTTAAATTCTAAATAATTTTCAACTGTAGGAATGGTTTTAAAGTTTAAATATGCTTTCTTAAAATTATAAATTGCCGCATTGCATTTCTGATTCCACCATGGAAGGGAAGGTCTTTTATTAGAGTTAATGGGACATGACAAGTTATTGCCAATTTTTGTTTTATTATTATTTTTATAAGATTTAGTGGCTGATATTAGTAAAATATTATAATAAAGATCATATGAAATTATGGGATTAGAGGAATCAATTTCAAAGTTTTCTAATAAAATATCTGTATACTTTCTGAACTTTGGCCAATCTACCAGTTTGTAATTGGGATAACTTGGCAAATGATTGCCATTACAAAAGCCTACATTTGATTTATTTTTACTACTATTAATCGTTATTTTTATAATTACCGGCAGATGATAGCTAGTACCAAGAGGACTATCCAAGACTGACCAATCACATTGAAGTGCTATTAATGGAGAAACAAAAGTCAAATCTAGCGCATTTGGACGCCATGTTAATGAACCAATTGTTGTAGCATGACCATCATTAAGCAGAACTAAGTTATTGTCATCAATTATGTCCAACATATCTCTTCCACGAGGTGTATCAGAGTTACAACCCCAAGATGTGTGGTGTGCATTAAAATCTCCTGCTAATAATAATGGACCTGGGACTGATTTAAGCAAAGTATCAAGCTTAGTTTTGTTGAAATTGCAACTTGGAGGACAATAAACACTGAAAACATACAGATCTTTATTATTTATTGAGAGTTTAATGCAAATATTTTGTAATGTATCATCAAAATATGTATTAATCTTAGTATAATTGATACTGTTATGAAGAATTATGGCTACACCATTATGTTTGTTACCACAGTCATTACGTTCTACATTGTAGTGTTTGATTTTAAAATTATGAGTATTTTTTAACCATGTTTCAGATATAATAGCAATATGAATTTTGTGAGAATATAGGTAGTTAATAAATAAATGTCTATTACTATTTAAACTTTGTGCATTCCACTGAATTATATTTAAAAAAGCCATTAGGAAGTAGGTAGAATTCTATTACTGAGGGTTTTTTTAAGTGTCTCACGGATAGATTCGCTATTGATGGGAACCTCTTTGTTTGCAACAATTTTTATTATCGTATCAATAAGTACATTCATAAAAGTATCAGACTTCATGAGATTTTTAACTTGTGTATCAAGTGTGCGGGCATTTAAGGCAGGGAATGACTTTGCATCAAACAGTTCGGAATATCTAACAGAATGAGATTTAATTTTATTTTCTTCTATCTTTTGTTTTTTTAATGGACAGACTGATGCAATGGCAATATGATTACCCTTACAGTTAACACATTTAGCATTTTTGGTATCTACTTTGCAGACTTTAAAACTGTGATTTTCAGAGCATATAGAGCACACTTCAACATTACGACAGAATTTAGCTATGTGATTGTACCGCATACACTTAAGGCATTGCTTTATAGGTGGTATATAAATATTCACTTCATGCCTCCAAGAGTCTAAATAGATATGTTCCGGCAAATCAGTGGATGCAAAAGTCACTGCAACAGTTTGGGTGGGAACAAAAGTTGTACCAACTTCATCCCTTACCCTACGCATGAATCTTCTCACTTGTATAACATTTTTGGAGCTTCCTATTAATGAAAATATATCCTTGTTAGACATGCCCACGGGAACAGATTTGAGAACGCCTGTGATCTCAGTGTCACGAGCTGGTACAATAGCTTTTAAGAGAAGCTCTTCCAGCAGCTTCTTATTTTTTATAAACATGTTTGCATTATTGGGAAGGTCAAATGTAATGCCTACTTTGTACTTATTAATAGTTTTAAGATGCATGACGCCAGAAACGCCGTGCTCTCTCAGTTTCTTGGACAAGGACATACGATCCCTATCACTGAAAATGGTATTATCTGATGTATGCGATAGCAAGACAATAAATTCAGACTTCTTCGAATCATCAGGGTAACTTCTCAAGTAGCCTGGAACTTTATATATGTCATACTTCCCTTTATTGGTGACTTTGTGCGAAATAACGGATTCGACATCGGAGGAATCCGAGGACGAAGTCGGCGGCTGTTCGAGTGGAGGAACATCTTCCTTTCGACGACGTTTTTTCCCCATATTGGAGAATTAATAATAGTTCTTTACATAGACGATGATTATACACTATATTACAGACTTTGTACAATATTTACACCCAATAAAATAATTATATGAAATTTAGTTTAAAAATTGCGCCTTTCCTTTTCAAGATTCCCGCGCCTTTTTTTTTTTTTTTTTTTTTTTTGTTTTTTTCTTCCATTCGGACAGGCAAAGGGATCAAAGCCCATACAGCCAAGTCTTATTTAATTATTTTTCTTATATTGTTTATTATTTCTTCATATTATGTAGCCTTAATAGTCATTGTCTGTTAGTAAGTCAAGTCGTTACCATTAATCGGGCGCTGATAACCTAATCAATGATTTTCTTTGGGAATTTTGGGCAAATATGAAAATACACATAAACCATTATTATACCATATTCACTACACTTCAACACTTTAACTGTACCATATTGCATAAAATACCAGCAAAATTATTCAATATAACACTACAAAACACTAAAGAAATGAATATAATACAAGAGCGTGACATGACATTTCCACATTCGCGCCAAAAAAAAAAAAAAAAAAAAAAAAAAAAAAAACTCAGTCTGACAGTGCCAAATTGTCGCTGACATTTTAGAGAAGTATCAGTTTTGTTTGGCCGTTTAGACAGGCAAAGGAAATAAAGTCCATACAGCCAAATCTTATTTTTTTTTTTCATAGATTATGTATCATTTCTTCATATTGTGTAACCTTATAGTCATTGTCAGTAAGTTAAGTTATTACCATTAAAATAAATAGTCAATATGAAGAAGTATTAAATATATGAAAAAAATTAAATAAGATTATAAGGCTGTATGGGTTTTCATCCCTTTGTCTGTCCAAGCGGACAAACAAAATCAAAAGGCTGTGCAATTATTTCAGTGTTGCATAAAAATCGATAGTTTGACTATCGATAGTTAACCTCAAAAAGTATTCATACTATCGATAGTATCGTCACATATTAATACTATCGAAACTATCGATAGTATCGATAGCTCTCCACGAGAAATACTATTAATAACGGCGATACTATCGATAGTGAGTCATTCGATAGTATCAATACTATCGATAGTATTGTTAATATCATTAGTTTTAACCTAAAACTATCGATACTATCGATTATTTCGGGCTATCGATTGCCAGAAAATTTTCAATAGTATTGCTTAAAAATATAAATACCGTAGTTGTGTCCCTGTTGCTTGTTTTCAGTGAATTTTGTGGTGGTAACGTACATTTGCGTTCTTAATTTGAAGCCCAAGTTAGCTAATAATGGTTAAGATCAATAGCCATTGAAAGATGAGTAAAGTTATAATGCTTCGAGACTTCTGGACAATTGGGTCAGAATGTGTGTGTGAATGAATGTAAGTGGTACCTTGTACTTGTACCACACTGTTGACAGTTTTCTGTCTACAGCCGCGGGCCGTTGCGTCCGGGGTAGTTCCATACTCTCGCAGAAGATCGACGTCTGAGTAATGGCAATGTGCTATTGCGCTTTGTTCGGTGAGCGAGAAAGCCGGCAGCCCAACTGGGTAGGTTTGGGGATTTTATTAGTAGGCAGCGGCCTAAGCTATACCCTTGGTATTACCAAGCTCTATGGGCGGCAGTAACACTTACCATCAGGTGTGCTGCTACTTGCTCGTTCGCCACTATAAGCAATAAAATAAAAAAATGGTTTGTTTCAGTATACTAATGAAACTCAGAATGTTTATTACTGTAAAATTTTAATGTAGTTATTAGTTTTGAAAGTTTCGGTTAAACAAAATTAAGAAAAACATAATCAGAAATTTTGAGTTACAATTCTACACAGAATTATGGCCGCAATTAGTCGTTAGATTTGTTGTATTTTTAGCAATATTAACCTAGTGAAATAAATTTAACAGGGTCCGAAAAACATAAGTTCTCTGTACGCTCGATTGCAATGTAATCCATCTAGAAGGCTCTATTAAAAATATGCTTACATATATGTAACTTCACATTATAGGGAGGTAGAAATATGTATCTAACTGAATCCAGAATCAATTTTCAATTGTATATTATATACGTTGACATCAAAATGCCCGAATTGAAAACATTTAAACCAACTTTGTGTTACTCTCTCTGACTCCACATTAGGTCCATAAACGTCACAATTTTTTCACAGCTTGCGTTGCATGTATCTTTTTTGTAATAAAGTTTTAAAATAGGTCGAATTTCTTCATAGAATTGACTCATTTTAACAAAAAGAAAATAAAATGAAAGACATAACATTTTACTAAATTGTTTTTTTATTTTAATGATACTTTTAATTTGTTATCAATACCAGCCAGATATAACTAGTACAGCCAAAGAAATTGTATTAAAAGTTTATACAGACTATTTACGAAAAGACTTTTTCTTTGTCTTAGTATATACCAATGAATGTAATATAACACTGTGTAATAGTGATAAACACACTTGAAAAATGAAATAATCCAAGAATATGACATAATACTTCCACATTCCCACCGAAACTCAAGAAATATTGACAGCAGCAAGTATTGCTATTATAATTGTTTCACTTTGTTAGTATCACAAATTTAATGTTATTCACCTGACTAAAATTTGTTCTACTCTATGATGACGCAAATTTAAATAAATTTCTTTAATAATAATGTCAGTACTTGGCTTACTACATAACATAACTTTAGACAACAATACTATCGAATAGTTGCTTGCTATCGATAGTCCAAAATAGTCGATACTATCGATAGTATCGATAGTTTTAATTTAAAACTAATGGTATTAGCGATACTATCGATAGTGTCGATACAATCGAATGAATCACTATCGATAGTATCGTTGTTATAAATAGTATTGCTCGTGGAGAGCTATCGATACTATCGATAGTATTTACGTATTACAATAAAATCGATATACTATTGATACTATTGCTTATACGTAAACTATCGATAGACAATTGATTTTCTATCGATAGTAGACTATCGATATGCAACACTAAATTATTTACATTTTACAATGTATTAATCTGTGTATAGTATACTGCGAATATTTTTGTACATCGTATTTTTTATTTATTTAATGTTTAATTGAGAATGTGTGACTTTTATAGTAATATACCTAATCATTAAAAATATTGACACAAATGTTATAAATACTAAGTACTTTCAATATATATAAATGTATAGTGCCACAAACTTATCTGACCCGGTGACAGCGTCGCTGTTATCGCATTTAGTGTTGCCAGTAGATTCTATTTGCAATAAAATCGGTAAGTACTTCTCCATGTGGTAACGGGTTTAAAAATACACTAGTCAACACTCTTTTACATAATTTCCTATGGAAATCATAAAAAATGGAATTTTAGCGTTTTCTCCTGCGGGCTCATGGATGGGGTAGGTAAGTGTGATACAAGCATCAATGCTTATGAACATATTTTATATTATTTTACACTTAATAGAGAAGAAACAAAAATGCAGTTTTTATAAATACTTATATTTTAACACAATAATTGTGATCTACAAGTGTAGGGCATTTTTTTTATAATGGACATATTTCGGGTATGCCCAAGTAATTTAAATCATTTGACTCATCAGTCACTTCATCATATGAATCATCACTTTCAGTCTCACTGTCACTGTCTATAGTGATAATGAAAGGCTCATCTAAATATGTATCCTTTTTTCTGTATTCGTTTTCAATTTTTTTCACGTGATTACAGTGATTTTTTTATTCGCCTATAGTTATTCTATTAATAGCATCTGCAATTAATGTAGGCATTTTGGCATTAGAGTTTTCACTATTCTGCTCTGCTATGTTTTATTTCATTGAGCTCCAAATCATTTTAATAGGATTTAAACCGCAATGTTATGGTGGTAATCTTAACACGCTATGCTCATTGTGTTTAATGATTTCGTCAATTTCATAAATTGGTTTAGGCTTATGTCTTTTAATCATTTTATAAAACTGCGGCTTTGCAGGCTGTTCATTAAATGTAATGTGATTATTTGTCAACCAATTTTGTAATTCTGCTATTTTGTGATTTGAATTAGGTGTTTTATTTGCACAAATATTGTAATAAGGGGCATTATCCATTATAATCAATGTTGGCTGATGCAGATTTCTTTTACGTTTCATCCTCTTCCATCTTTGTCCTGGTGTATAAATTTTTACTCCGCTCTCATCGGCCTGCTCTTTATCCTTTACAAGTTTTCTTATAAATCCTTCCCCAACTTATTTTTGTAGAAAAAATATTATTTTTTAAACATTAAATACAATATATATATTTTTTCTGATCATCAACAAATAGATATATAAACAGTGATACATACATATACTCACTATGTACTAACAAGAAAAGTATGTTGCAGTTAATAACAATCAAGCAGATTTATTACAATTAAATTTACATAAATAGAATATTATTTGTATACGTATATAATAATTCTATTCATATAATTACACTCCAAGAACAAAACAATTCATTATATTTAACACATAAGAAACTATATTTTAAGTTTATTAATAGTGTTCTTTTTCTTTCAAAAACTAACAACACTAACCTCTGGCTGCTCATACAATTTTTCAAAATGTATTAATGATGCCTGAAGATGTTTTTCTTCCTTCATATAATTTAAAACTTGTAATATAACATCTATTACATCGCTTTTCGCATTTTAAAACCACGAAAAATAATTAAACACTGTGTAAACTACCAAAAACTGAAATATCAGCATATTGGGAGAACGATTGGCGTTTGATGACATTTCAAAATGGCGTCATTAGTTCATCAATTTGCCACCGGGTCAGATAAGTTTATGGCACTATACTCTGTAGCACAGAGTCTGTGCTAGCGATGAGACGAATGGTATTTTTTTCAATTCGAATCAATCGAATTAAAATTATTATTGATTCGAATCACAATTCGAATTGATTCGAATCGTCACATGGGAGTCGTCAAATAGCGCGATGAATTCGCGAAAGCATTACAGTCGAATTCGTACTCCTATGTCGAGTCATCCGCCTGTTAAGCCGAGTTGGCGAGTTTATAACTCGTTTACGTTATTATTCATTTTAAATTATTTGTACTGTTTGTTGTATTACCAATATTTATAACTACAGGAACATAGTTTACACGAAACTGTTTCCATCTTCATTTTTATTAAAAAACTCCCAGTTCAAACTTTTATTTCCACTAGACGACTCTTTGCAAATGTAATAGGTACGTTAAACGAATGGAATTGTATCTAACCAATTCGTGATTCTTAGAACATTTCATGTATTTTCGTATTTTCTCACTCGTAGAATTCATTCGTTAGATTATTCGACTCCGTATTAGAACGAGAGAGCGAATCAACGAATGTCCAATTAAGCCGAGTCGACTGATCGCTGCGCCGCAGCGGTCGCCCGCGCTGCGAGTAGGTACGACACGAGTTAACGAATTGATTCGGTTTCGGTCAAAGGCGATTCGAATGAACGAGTCAATAGTCTTATTCGAGTTATTCGAATTAAACGATTCGAATTACCCATCGTTAGTCTGTGCTAAGTACTTTCAATCAACATTCAATACATAGATTATAATTATAATATTATACTGGATATTCAATACCTATGGTTTATCTAGCTGAGCATTATTTGTTTCAACAAAATTAGTTTATTATAAATTAATACAAGCATTATCATAATTCAATTACTTCAAAATATCTAATATACATATTAAATTAGACTTATAAGTTGAAAATATGAAGTTTTCTTCAGTTTGTCGTACATGTTTACGTCGAGGTGGTATACAACCTATTTTTACGGACGCAAACGCTCATGAAACACATACTAATCTCATCTATATGGTGACTGGAATTCAGGTAAATAATGTGTAATATTTAAATCAGGAAGCAAAAATAACTTAATAATGCACGATATTTAGGTGTTAATAACTTTAGTATTCTTTATGTGACTTGACCCCGTGTGCCACCTCTCTCGTTGATATCGTTAAAACTGACTATGACCAGGCGAGAGAACACCAGTTCTCCTGTGATACTCATGCTGCTACTGTTATCACTAACCCACATGCTAAGCATGGATATTATGGGATTTCTCTTTTCGTGTGGAGGATTCATCATCACAGCCCATAAAAGTTCCACTGTTGGGGCTCGAGTCTCCTCCATAATGGGAGTGAAATTAACCTACTATACCATGCTGGTCAGACGTGTTGGCATAGGAATTTGTTTCGTGTTTTCCTACTCTCGCATAGATGTTATATGCGTTTTATATCCCTTAGTCGTCTTGTACGATCACCCACGGGTAAGAAGGGGGTGGTGAATAGTATTCTTACTCTGTCACCACACGGAAAGCCTTTTTTATATCCCAATAAATATTTTAAAGAATGATAGGCTTTTCTAATTGTGATTATTAAAAGTATATTTTTTTATAGATTAACTACAATGATCAATTACCACAGAACATGTGTTCCGATTGTATAAATAAATTGAATAACTCACTCAAATTCCGTAAACAATGCAAAGACACTGAAACTAAATTAATAAATATCTATGCAAAAGTGAATTTGATATACACTTCTAAAAATAATGAAGGATATATTGAAAGCAAAATAATAAAACACGAGATTAAAACTGAGAATTGTGAGGTAGATATTGATGAAGCCAAGCATTGTAATGAAGATAATATAAAAAACCAAGAAGATTCAGCTGATAATAAGGCTTTGCATTCAGTTTCACAATCACAAAGTTTAATAGAAGTGGTTGAAATAAAAAATAATAATTTAAACACAAATCATGACGATATAGAGGCATATTATGAGACAGACTACGAATCTGAATGTGATTTAAGTAATGTAGATATTTCCGAGACTAAAATAGGAATTAAACAACTGAATAATGACAGTAAAATAGAAATTTTATCAACATCCAGACCTGTTGAAAACACAATCAAAAATAAATACAAGGATAGTGATCAAAGACTAGGAACTATTTCAGAGTTTAAATCAAAAACAAAGGCTACTGAGCTATTGGGAAATGAAGACAATGAGGACAATACAAATTATGGTGTTTCAGAAAGTGTTGATAATGATATTGAATATAAATCATCAATAAAATATGACAGTTCATCGGAAATACCATATGAGCTTTTAAAAGATTCTGCTACAGGTAAAGTTTCTAGAGTTTTCTGTAAATTGTGCAACAAAGAGTATTCCATAAAGAGTATTGATGCTCACATGGTGAAAAAGCACCCTGGAGCTGATAAGAAAAAGGTCAAGTGTGATCTGTGTGATAATTATATTATGATGGAGAAATTAAATAGGCACAGAATAATGATGCATGGGAATGGACCTTTTATGTGTAGGGTAAGTTATGTTAGATTAGTTTAAGTCCTGACTTACTGTATCAAGTGTCAAGTTTGATCCCCACTCAGTATAGTTATTTGTTCAATACATGAAAAAAATACTTCTGTATTTTGTATATCTAGACAACAATTACATTCTCAAGAAAGATTTAATGCTAGGCAAGGTGGCCGATCATAAAACTGATGTCAATTTTTTTTTCTGTACATACAATGGAAGAAGATTATATATTGCCCATATGTTACATTTCGACCCTAAATAATTAGGGTAAGAGCTGGATGCATCAGCATCCAGCTCTTACTCTGATCATCAGATCAGAGTTGATTGGATGATGTAGCTGATGATGTAGATGTAGTAAAAGTTAATTTATTTTGAGGTTTCTTTCTTGCATTAGAGTTAGTTGTTTAGTATTATTATATGTATTTGTTCTCTGCAGTCACATAGAATGCAGAATGTTATTTTCTGTACATATTGTCCACTATAAATAACACTTAATGTAATGTTTTCGCTGACCAATAGCAATAAATTGGTCTTCTGTCTTATGAGAACATAACAAGCTTACCACAGGATTGTGTTGTATGTCCACAACTGTTCAACAAAGCTTAGATATATATGTATGATTTAAAATGTGATATCATTTCATCTTACTTACATTAATTTATTGGTTCATTAAGAAACGGAAAACCCGAAAATGTTTTCGCTGACCAATAGCAATAAATTGGTCTTCTGTCTTATGAGAACATAACAAGCTTACCACAGGATTGTGTTGTATGTCCACAACTGTTCAACAAAGCTTAGATATATATGTATGATTTAAAATGTGATATCATTTCATCTTACTTACATTAATTTATTGGCTCATTAAGAAACGGAAAACCCGAAATTAAATTCTATACCAACACATCTGACCAGCATGGTATAGATCAGTTTCTCTCCCATTGTGTAGGCTTGAACCTAGCAATGGAACATATACGAACTGTCTCTGTCTTCTGATAGGATTCTGTAGAAAAAGAGTACATATTGCATCAGCCCTAAGGAATTGGAATAAGAACAGGATGATGATGATGACGAGGTATTTGAGCAATCAATTTATTAATTGTTACAGTATTGTAAATCAACTTATGATAACAGAGAAGAGTTAGTTAGTCATGTAACAAATTGCACAGCTAAGAAGAGAAAACGTAAAATGAATGAATCGGTAAGTGTCTATTCCATTTTTTAATGCTTTTACTTGGAGTTTTCCTACTCTTGCATCGATTTTGTTCACATATTATATCATTTAGTCATCTTTTAGGACGCCCACGAACAAGACAAGGGGTGGTGAATTGTATTCTTACTCCGTCATCACACGGAAAACCATTGTGGTATGTTATCCTCCTATTGTGAAGGAAACTCAAGCCCAACTGTGGGATATATATGTGCTGAAAAGATGAAGATCAAATGTGATACGTTAAAAATTATTAAACTCCAGGGTCGAGAGCTTCAAGAATGCGACGTATGCCATAAGATGATGCAGAAAGCTAGTCTTCGCATGCATAAGGCTATGAAGCATGCCGGATTGAAGCCTGCATGTGAGGTTAGAGCACTAATTTTACGTAGACACCCTACTTAGATGTTTAACAGTATAATTTTTAAATATTTTTGGTGCAGAGTATATAATTTGTAGCTATTTTGGTGCCATCACTCGTCTGGGAGTCTAAAATGTTGTCTTATATATATATATATATATATATATATATATATATATATATATACATTTAAAAGTAAAATACCCGTTATGCATCTAAGATTGCTACGACAGCTAACAAAAAAAATAATTTAAAAAAATCAAAAACCCGACTGTTAAAAAGTGAACCAAATTACGTACATAATAAAAAAAAACTGAAAAGAACAAAAACAAGCACTTAGATGTGTGACGGTGGTCTAGAATTCTATAATATATTATTGAATGAATACCATTGAAGAAAATAAAATATATTCTAATAACGGAACACAACATTGAAAAATTAGATTTGCTGTCGCATAATGGATCCCGACTGTTCAGTTGTTGTGTTCCATTATTAGAATATATTTTATTTTCTTCAATAGTATTCATTCAATAATATATTATAGAATTCTAGATCACCGGACATCTAAGTGCTTGTTTTTTTTCTTTTCAGTTTTTTTATTATGTACCTACGTAATTTGGTTCACTTTTTAACAGTCGAGTTTTTGATTTTTTTAAATTATTGTTTTTTTTTTATACTTTTTAGTTAAGAGTAACCTAGCTAACCGTGGATAAGCCAAGTACGACGAAAAATGTGAATGTTTTTCATTAATTAAGTTATTTTATTTATTAATAAGTAGGTACCTATCTATATATAGTTTTTCGACTGAAGCTGAGTAGGGTCATTTCGCCTGTTGGCGTCCATTTAGTGCAGTTGGCAAGTTTGAAGGAGAAAATAAAAATGTTCCAGCCCTAATTTCAATGAAAAGTTTATGTAATGCGTTTACTATTATAGTCTATTTTAAGGTAATTTTTAGTTTTCTTTGAAACAACTTTTGGTTTTTTTTTTAAATACAAACTTCAGAATTAGCCGTTTTACCCACTTTGCGTCCATAAAATCCTATTTGCGTCCACCCGCTGGACCACTTGGCGTCCACCAGCTTAGAAAAGGAATTAAGGGGTGATATTTTATGATAATGTAAAGAGTGTTTGGATTTCAATAAATTATTTATTAAAAAATTATAGTTATTTAAAAATCAACATATTAATATTAATAAATCACTATAAAGAAAATAAAAACACCTATTTATTCCTCTAAACAATGATAGAACTTAAAATTAAAAACTTATGTAGTAATTAAATAATAATTCCACCTTTCAACAATAATCTGTTCTATAAATTTTACCCTAAAATCAGAAGGAATGATGTACGTAATAATAAGTAATATGCCATTAATAATAAGTTTTTGGTTATATTGTAGCAACAAAACAATACACCCACCCGATGCCTTGGGCAGCCTTGGCGAGCGACTAGAATGCACGACTCCCAGCGGGATAACTCTCCAATCGCTCGCCAATTCTGGCAACATGTTCTGCCTTGGCACTGGCAATAGCCTTCTTACTAGATCTAGAAGCGGCGTGGTGTGTTAGTATACATAATTTCCAGAGTTTTCAAAGGAAGAGCCGTAAAATGGACGCGAATTGGGCGATGGATGCGAACAGGCGAACTTACCCTAGGTACTAAATCGTTTGAAGTTGAAGATGGGCGACCTTGTCAGACATTAGATACTTTAGGTAGTCCAATATACCTACTAGATACTTTAGTGTATGCCCATCCATCCACATTCACACGTACAGTCATACGAAAATTTCGTCTTTTCATCATAAATTTCTACGGTCTAAAAACCTATATGTGAGAATGGTTGTTACACAACTTTAAATCGATGTAGATCCTAATCGGTCAGTCAAATCGAAAAAGTTGAAAGAAAACTAAAAATGATTTTTAAATACCTATTCAACGATACCCCACTTGACATAGTTTGTTAACTTTAATTTTTTCATTTTCTCAATATGGCGTCCAGTAGTCGCCATATTGAATTTTCACTAACGTCATGTCTGTAGTGACACTCGCCGGACTAAGAGGAATCGATTGACGTATGAATCATAAAAATCGGCTCAGGCGTTTGGTCTGTAGGGGAAGGTCGAGTAAAGTGGTCACTCTAAGCTTTGAATGACTATCAGTTTTGTAAATATCATAAATTTCACGTTATTTTATCAATTTAAATATTCTTATTTATTTTGTTTTAACATCATATTGTTATTTTAACTGTTATCAATATACATAGATACATATCCTCACGCCATATCCCTTGCAGGGTAGGCAGAGAGAACAGAGTGCCAGAGAACTCTATCCTTGCATACTTCACTCGCTTCTTCAACATTCATAATACTCTTCATACACGCTCGCCGGTTTCGGAGACTCTTGACTCCACCTTCTTTCAGCACGTGACCAATCTGGTCTAGGTAGGTCAGTCTCGGTCTTCCCCGGTACATACATCCATCATTATCAATATAAATATAGATTTACTTGCACCCAAAGCCGATATTGGTAATTGACCACTTTACCAACCCAGGTAGGGTAAAGTGGTCTACATAAATCGAAAGTAAGGGTAAAGGGACCTAGACTGAATAAAAAAATATATTAAGTTAGATATTAAATTTTATTTCAGTTTCACATAGAAACTTTAAAATCTAGTATTAAAATCACAGTTTTCAATAAATTAACATATGAGCATAGGTACTAAATCAGTATGTTTTAATTATCATTTATAAATAATATCTCCTCTTATAAACAAAATTCTCTAAATTAACGAGAACTGACACAAGACTCTTCTCTAACAGGTGTGCTCTTTTTCTTTGTCATATACAATTTGTCGTGTTTGTGCTTCTTCGAGAATCACCTCTGTGGTGTCTGCAGGCAAAAAGTCAGTAATCCTTGAAGATATTCCTGTCTATAGGCTCTATTCCACATTTACGAAAACCATTGATTGCAAAAAAAAATGGTAAAATTATTGAAAGAAGAATGAGGATGGTGTCCGATGGTTTACTGTGTGAGACACAAGGAAGTTTCAGGAGTGGAAGGGGATGTATGGATCAAGTGTTCTCTCTGCCCAACATTGTGGAGAAGCATCTGGCTCTAGGTCAGAGGGTTTTCTGCAGTTTTGTGGATCTGGAGAGAGCATTTGACACGCTTGTACGAAAGGAACTTTGGGACATTTTACCGGAGTATAGTATTAACGGTAAACTGCTACAGGCTGTGCAATCCAGTTACATGGGCTGTAGAGCCTGTGTGCGGCTGGATGATGGAATGTCGCCTTGGTTTGACGTCAGTATCGGCGTTAAGCAGGGGTGCGTTCTGTCAACCAGGCTGTTTATCATATATCTGGATAAATGTCTCCAAAGGTTGAACGATATGAATGTGGGAGTCCAGATGGGCGACTCAGTGGTCACTGCTCTGTTTTATGCAGATGATGCAGTCCTGCTGGCACAGTCAGCGACTGACCTATAGACCCTAGTCGACACAATGACAGAAGATTGTAAGAAAAGGGGTCTACGCGTGAATGTGAGCAAAACCAAAATAATGGTCTTTGAAAGAGATGAAGCCAGAACAGATGTAAGAGTAACAATAGGTAATGATGTACTAGAGCAAGTGGATGAATTTGTATATCTTGGATGTGGATTTAGCCGAGATGGAAGGTACATCACTGATATAGAGCGAAGAGTGAATGCGGGAAATAGAGTGAACGGAGCGTTGGGGCAACTTCTCGGCAGCCACCACCTCAGCCAGAAGGCACGTGTAGCAATACATAACGCAGTGCTTGTTCCAACATTACTGTATGGAAGCGAGAGTTGGGTATGCAGAAAAGAGTATGAAAGTAAAGTTAATGCGGTCGAAATGCGATCTCTGCGGAAAATCTGTGGAGTAAGGCTGACCGACCGCATTCGTAACGACGACGCAAGAGAGCGAGTAGATATGAAAGAGAGTATTGGTGTAAAGATGCGAAAGGGAATGCTCCGATGGTTCGGACATGTGGAAAGAATGCCGAACGAACGTCTGGTTAAGAAGATATACAATGCGAAAGTGGAAGGATGTAGGTACCCGGGGAGACCGAGACTAACCTACCTAGACCAGATCGGTCATGTACTGAAGGAAGGTGGAGTCAAGAGTCTCCGAAACCGGCGAGCGTGTATGAAGAGAATTATGAATGTTGAGGAAGCGAGTGAAGTATGCAAAGATAGAGTTCTCTGGCACTCTGTTCTCTCTGCCTACCCTGCAAGGGATATGGCGTGATGATATGTATGTATGTATTGATTGCAATAGACTGTTGCGCTGCTACGGTGAAAGTTTCGCCAAAAAGTTTGCTGAATTGGAAAACAGTTATTGCTTTGCCTGGATTATTGCGAAGTTATCTCTCAACAGCACGGATGTAATACTTGTTCACGGTCTTATAAAAGTCACATCTAGAGGTTGCAGCTTGTGACTGCAGTGTGGGGGCAAACATAATACGGTCGTGTGGTTCTGTTTTGATGCACCAATTCTCGTTCTTGTTTTTGACTAAAAACTAGACGTCGAGATTCCAAAACTTTTATACTTTTAACAGCATCCTGGTTTGTTCCTTTTACTCATCGTTTGAGAGTCGGTTTGAGAAAGCCCATTTTCTCATTCCTTACAGCTATTATAGCTGCTTCCATCGCATGTCGGGTCCCATGTCTGCTGCTGACACTGCGTAATTGCACTGGTATCTAAAATAATAAAAAAAATGTTTCTATTGACAGACAAATTAAACTACGAGATGGGTAATGTGACCTACCGGGTCACTTTACCCACCTACAGGCTAGGCCACGTTACCCGAAATATAAAAAAAAAAGAAAATGACAAATGAATTTGTATTATTTTTTACTTAGCCGTGAATAAGTAGTTTGTTAGATGGACTAAAATGGTAGAGTATAGCATTAATGTCAATTAACAGTGATCACAATAACTTTATATAATGTTTGAAATACTCACCTTAGATCAGAAACCACAAAAAAACACTTTTTCACAATAAAATCTTTCCTCGCGAAATGGCCATGCTTACGTTTACTGGAGCAATAATATATGACGGCAGTCAACGAATTGTTTCCGTGCATTGTCAACAGATGGTCCCTATTTATTCCGTTAATATAAACAGTGACCACTTTACCCACCTGGGCCCCTTTACCGAACCTTCCCCTACAGTGCTTCAAAGGAACATACAAACATACATACATACATAGACTGTTAAAGACAATACCACTCCTTTGCGTCGCGCAGTCGGATAAAAAGTTGATATAAGCTAGAAACTCCTCAAGAGACAAATTGTAACTCGATCACGTGGGCTTTCAAAGAAAACCGATCCATTCCACGCAGACCCATTATGCTTACCTATAACACTCCTCTTATTGTATCGGGGTTTAAAAACAAGGAAAAAAGAATTTTCCTGACCTGGGATTCCAGAACTTCATAAACATCTCATGCAGTCTATAGATCAACATGACAGCCCACTAATGCTGATATTCTATTCACAGCATTGCGGTAGAACTTTCGGGAACAAGTTCCGCCTCAAAGAGCATTTGAGAGCTAAACATGGATATGAGAAGTTCCAGTGTAGTTATTGTGACTTTCAGAGTGCTGGCACCATGGCTATGAGAGTAAGTTGATATTCTACTAGAATATATCAATCCTAATAATATTGAAGTTACCTATCTAGTTTGACCTGTTTCTCAGGTTTAGCAAGATGTTAGGTTATTTGAAGGCATGGATTATCCAGTACCAGAGTTCGTGTTGTTGATGACAGCAGCGATTAACGTTTTCACATAATCATAGAAGGACGAACTTCATCAACTCCAAAATAAATATTTTTATACTATTGGTGTATTTGTATTGTTGATTGAGTTAATCCAATAGACGCAGTCTGTTCAAATCTAAAAAAAATAAACCTCCAATTGTTGATCTAAACCAATTTTAAATTCACCTACACACACCTAATACACAAAAAAAATGGTAAATTCTTTCCAGCCGTTTTAGAGTTAAGTTACATACAAACATACAGATTAATTATAATGTATAAAAATATTGAACAGTAAAATATTTTTGTCTTTCAAAATATCTTCTTATCCTTTCGAATACAAAGAATTATACTCGGAAGGTCTTTAATTTATTCATCATCATGATCACAGCCCATAAATGTCCCACTGTTGGACTTGGGCCTCCTTCGTAATGGAAGAGAAATTAACCTACAATATCGGGCTGGTTAGACGTGTTGGTTTAGGGTTTTGTTTCGAGTATTCCTTCTCTTGCATCTATAGATGTTATATGCGCTTTATATCCCTTAGTCGTCACGTACCACCCACCCACGGGTAAGATATGGGGTGGTGAATAGTATTCTTACTCCGTCACCACACGGAAATATTTAATTTATTACGTTAGACGATTTTTGCTGGCTTTAGACACCTTCCCATCCTATGTAAGAAAAAGTTAATACAGGCTACGTGAAAGCTTTCAAAACTCTATCACGTGTAAGAAAAAAATACTACAGAATCGATCCCCCTTCTTCTTAAACTATCTTCGATAATAAATTAATGGCCTTATGGATTATTCTTCTTCTCATAAACGACCTGTTGGGCTGAGCTCCTACACAATATAAGGGCAATTGTACAACATATACCATGCTGATCAGACGTGTTGGTATATTGTGTTTATTTATATTATACCATCACTTGTAATAGTTTGATTCTATTTTTTTATTAAAGTCACAGTCTTCTGATGTAGAATCATGAGCGACGACATCGCGGTGAAAAGCCCTTCGTTTGTGAGACCTGCGGGGCGAAGTTTCATGCTGCGTATCTGTTGACGCAGCACAGGCATTCCCATAAGACTGAAAAGTTGGTCAAGGTAAGAACAAAAAAAGCAAGAAGATGATGAGTTTATCCTGAGTAACCTGTCAAACGGCCAACGAGCAGCAGCATTCCCTTAGAATAGGTATACCTCTAAAGGGTGATGGTTGTATTACAATACTCGACCCAGACATCAAATCACTCATTATCATCTCAGCTTATACACGTCCCACTACTGGGCTCGGGCCCCCCACACAATGGGAAGGAAATTGTATTACTACGCCACGCTGATCAGACGCGTTTGTGTCAGTTCACCTTCACTTGTATATATGTTTTATATATCACTTAGTCGTATTTTATAACACCCACGGGTAAGATATGGGTTGGTGAATTGTATTCTTACTCCGTAACCACACGTAAAGCATCTTGGGTACCATTATCTCAATTTTTTGAGGTCAATGCAATATGTACTCTTTGCATACAATCCTATAAGATTTTATCCCTGTAATTACTTCTTTCCATCCATGTCGTGCTTCGAGCAATCAATCCATCTATTCTTTGGTCTTCCTTTATCCTTAAAACCTTCAACATGAATACTTAAATTTACTTCAGTACATTACTTTCATCCCGTCTCATCAGATGTCCATACCACGTCCAACGTTCGCTCCTTAACTTCAACGTCACTGGCGCAACTTTCAAACTTTCACTTATACGTTCATTGCTTATTTTATCCATTTTCGCATAATACATCGACCTATCCGCAGAATAAATTTACATCTGCATAATCATTACTTTAGAGAAGTGCTATTTAAAATTTGTCAAACACAAAATCAGCAATATATTTTTTCTTAATTGTTTTGTATCTGGCACTCTGTTCTTTCTGCTTTTTTTTTTTTTTTTTTTTTTTTTTTTTTTTGCGGTGGGCCATGGACGTCGCACCCCGCCAAGTCGGTCCGGGGTGACGGAAGAGGCGGCGCGCAACCCCATTGACCCACCCTCCAAGCACCTCTTCTTCGCCGTGCGAGCGGGCCACCGGTACCCGATTTTTGTCTTCGGCGGCCCGCTCGGCGGTATGCCCTCTCGGGCTCCTCTCCTGTCGATGCCCCGACAGCTTTCGCCGTCGAGGCGTCGTCCTCACGCGGTGGCCTCACGTCGGGTGACCGGACAATTCCCCGGTCCGATCACCCGAAGCCTCGGTTAGGGCGGCATCAGGGGCAGGTATTCGCGCATGCGCCGCCCCGGCCGCTGACGGCGGCCCGGGTCACGGGAATCCTCCCGGACTCGTTCCGCCGTCTCCTTCTGCGAGATGACAGCCTCGCAGAAGGCGGCGACCGCGTTCCAGTTCCTGACGCTGTCGACCATCGCCCTCGCGACAGCCGGCAGCGTCAGGTCGGCACCGATAACAGCGACGAGGTCACGGCGCTGCCCGTCCCAACTCGGACACACCTCCAGCGTGTGTTGCGCCGTGTCCTCGTCACTGCTGCAATGGTGGCAGGCCGGAGTCCACTCCCTATACGCGACCGTGTGCAGGTACAAACCGAAACACCCGTGCCCCGATAATACCTGCACCAGCCGAAAGGAGAGGACTCCGTGCCGCCGCTCCATCCATTCCATCAGTACGGGCCGGAGGGCCTCGACGGTAACGACACCGTGTCTTGGCCTCTCCAGCCGCGTAACCCAACGGGCGATGACGTCTCGGTGGGCGTCCTCGCGCCAGGTGGCTATCTCGCTCAACGATGGGGAGCCACCTTCATCGCGCACTGAGGTAACCCGCCGGTAGAGGTCGGAGAGCATCTCCGCCTCTAGGTCCCACGGGGGTGTCCCGGCCAATAGGCATGCCGCCTCCGTAGACACCGTGCGGTACCCGCGAATGGCTCTGACCGCCATGGCTCGCTGTGGTCTCCACAGCACCGCCCTGAGCTGGGCGTTCAGAGCCCTCGCCCACACGGGTGCGCCGTACATGGCCATTGAGCGGATCACCCCCGCATACAGCCGTCGGCCCTCGAAACTGGGTCCGCCCACATTCGGCATGAGCCGAGAAAGGGCGGACGCCGCGCCGACCAGCCGGGGAGCAATTTGACGAAAATGCTCCCGGAACCACCATCGCCCGTCGAGCACCAGACCCAAGTACCTCATATGGGCCTGGATACTGATGTGGATGGAGTTGACGACTAATGAGGCGCCGATGGGCAGCCTCACACGGGGCCCATGGAATAGTAGGGCCTCCGTCTTGTTTAGGGCCACCCTGAGCCCCAGCGCCTCAATTCGCCTGACCATCTCCTCGGTGCCGAGAGTGGCCAGGCTCGCCGCCTCTTCGAATGTCCTGCCCCGGGCTGTGACGAGCGTGTCGTCAGCATAGCAAATAACGCTCAGCCCGGGGGGGAGACTCCCTCTCAACGCCCAGTCGTACCCGATGTCCCACAGAGTCGGCCCCAGAACCGACCCCTGCGGAACACCGCACGACATGGGCGTCCACACAATGTCCCCTGCGGGGCTCGCGTAGAGAACACTGCGCCCCTCCAAATAGTCTGCCACCAGCCGCCTGAGGTACAGGGGCACTCCATGGAACCGGAGCGCCTCCCTGATGCAGCTGAATGGCAGACTATTGAAGGCGTTGGCGATGTCCAACGACACCGCCAACAGCACTCCTTTGCCGGCGACAGCCTCCGCGGCCGTCTGCCTCAGGCGTAGCAGGGCCCCGATGGTCGAACGCCCCCTCCGAAACCCAAATTGAGCGTCCGACAGATCGGGCCCCACCTCCTCCAGGTGCCGGACGATGCGGGCAGCGAGGACACGCTCCAGCAGCTTACCCACATCGTCCAGAAGCACAATGGGCCTATAGGCCGACGGCGAATCCGGGGGCCGTCCCGGCTTTGGCAGGAGAACCAACCTCCCTTCCTTCCAGCACTCAGGGAACTGTCCAGACGTCAGACAAGCGTTGAACAGTCGCCTGAGGCGAGGTTCGAGATGCTCGAGGAGCAACGTCAACACCCGGACTGGGACTCCGTCCGGGCCGGGGGCCGTGGTGGCGGAACGAATCTTCGCCACGGCTGCCCCCACTTCCGACTCCGTCACGGGTGGAACACTCTCGACGGCCTCCCGGTCGTGATCTGGCGAAGCCAGCGAACCGGGGGCGTGTGCTCCGACTGCCGCGGGAACAGCTCCTCGACCACTCTACGAAGGAGGTCGGGCTGGAGGGTCTCTGTGAGGGGGGGGCCCTGCGCGCGAAGCTTATTCAGCGACGCGCGATACGGGCGACCCCAGGGGTCACGGTCGAGACCGTCCAGCATCTCCTGCCAACTTGCGTCCTTGGCGGACCGGATGGCCAGCCGAAAGGCGGTACGCGCACTGCGGTACGCCTCGTACAGCTGGCCCTCCCGCTCAACATCGCGGCGACGCCGCCGACTGCGGGTGTAGGACCTTCGGGCACTAATGCACGCCGCACGTAGGTCCGCCAGTCTTGGGGACCACCAGTAGACCCCCTGCCTCGGAGGTAGACGCCGCACCCTGGGCATGGCCGCATCGCAGACCTGCGTTAACGCACTGCGGATGCGGACAGCCTCAACGTCCACTCCGTCCGCTGGGGGTGGTGAGGACAGCCACGTGTTCACGATGGCCGCCTCCACCAGTAGGTCCCTATCTAGACGCCCCACAGCCCACCGCGGAAATGCGGGAGCCCGGTCCGCCCTGTGACCCCTGCTGGGGTCCCGGAGAGGGGAGACCTCCATCCGGATGTATCGGTGATCCGACAGGGTCTCCGCCTCCTCCAGGACACGCCAGTCCCTCACTCGTGGTGCGACAGCGGGGCTAGCGAACGACAAGTCCACTATCGACCCACCCTGCTGTCGCACACACGTGTTCACTGAGCCTCTGTTTAGGACACAGAGGCCCAGTGACGCCGCCCACTCCACGATCGCCCGCCCGCGATCGTCCGTCATCGGGGACCCCCACGCCGTGGATTTGGCGTTGAAGTCCCCCAGGACCAGGACGAGGCCCGGTGCCAGTCGCCGTATCGAAGCCTCCAAGGTGGTGAGGGAGGCCCCGAAATCGTCCATCCTCCTATTAGGGGAGAGGTATACACTGCAGAGCGTGACCCCTCCCCAATCCGCCGCGACAAATTCCTCGCCCCTATCCAAGAGGGATAAGGGCGGGAAGTGCCGCTGCGTGGAGGTGACGATTGCCGCGGTTCCGTTACGGCTGACCACCCAATTGGGGCGATCAGGCACACAGTACGGTTTCGCGACTACGGCTGCACCGATCGACCACTCCGCCATGGATTGCAGGAGGAGATCCTGCGCACCGGCGGAGTGGTTGGTGTTGGCCTGCAGGAGGTGAGTGGACTGGGCAGCCATTAATGGGCCGTGTCCATTATCACCTCCCTGTTCTCTCTGCCTACCCTGCAAGGTATATGGCGTGATGATATGTATGTATGTATGTATAGGATTGATTCCTAATATTAGTTTCTCTTATATATAAGTTTAGCTTTATAACTACAATAAAAAGGAGGAAGCGAGTGAAGTATGCAAAGATAGAGTTCTCTGGCACTCTGTTCTCTCTGCCTACCCTGCAAGGGATATGGCGTGATGATATGTATGTATGTATAAAAACAATCTGGTATCATAATCATACGGAACTTTGTTCTTCATATAGGTCGAGATATATCTCAATATTCGCATCATGGCTAGATACGTCGTCTCTCATATCTCTTGCTTTATAGCCTAACATGCTGATCCATATAGGCATCGATTTACTATACTTTCTAATGTTTAATATTTTCTCCACAGTGTGATCTCTGTCCAGCCACATTCAAAGCTAACAACAGCCTCCACATGCACAAACTGAACTGCCACAGTAGCTCTATGTACAAATGTACAGTTTGCGGCCGATATTACAAATGCAGACATTACGCCATGAAACATATCCGCCATGTACACAGATATAGCGGTACCACACCGCCCCTAGCTATTGTCAACAACGTTGAGTTACTCAAGATGAATGATAAATAGGCTGATTGATAGTTAGTCGAGATGATTGATAACAACTAATCTAGATGATTGATAAATTATTCAAGATTATTAATTTGAGATGTCTCATAATGAAGGTCGTATATAATTATTTGAGATGTTTAATAATCAAGGTTACTAATCATAATTATTCGCGATGACTAATAATTGTTTGAAATATTTGAAAATCAAGGTAACTAATAATTATTAATTACTTGAGATGATTGATAAACAAGGTGACATAATTAGGCGAGATGAGTGATAATTACTTGAGATTACTTGATAAACAAGGTGTCATAATTAGGCGAGATGAGTGGTAATTACTAGAGATGATTATAATCAAGGTTACTAAATAATTAGTCATGATGACTGATAATTCCTTAAGATGATTGATAATCAAGGTGACTGATAATAATTAGTCAAGATGAGTGGTTACTTGAGATGATTGATAAATCAAGGTTACTAAGCAATTAGTCACGATGATTGATAATTACTTGAGAAAATTGGTAATCAAGGTGATGAAGGTGAACTGATAATTAATAAAGATGAGTGACAATTACTTGAATTTTTGGGATGATCGAAAATCGAGAAGATCATAATATTATTCGAAATGATCCATAGTCAAAGTGATAATAATTAGTCGAGTCGACTTTAATTAGTTGGAATGTTTGATAGGTAGTCGATATAATTGATGAGTCCAGATGTTTGATAGTTAAACAAGATGTTTGATAATCATTGAGTCGAATGTTTGCTATTACTTTATTTGCAAATGGAATATTATCATGCATAGCATTAAAAAAGAATTCCTAAAATATTTATTTCTCAATAATTTTATAAAAAATAAATTATTAATAATATATTTTGTATATTTATTTCAGTGCTTGTCCCAACATTACTGTATGGAAGCGAGAGTTGGGTATGCAGAAAAGAGTATGAAAGTAAAATTAATGCGGTCGAAATGCGATCTCTGCGGAAAATTTGTGGAGTTAGGCTGACCGACCGCATTCGTAACGACGACGTAAGAGAGCGAGTAGGTATGAAAGAGAGTATTGGTGTAAAGATGCGAAAGGGAATGCTCCGATGGTTCGGACATGTGAAAATGAATGCCGAACGAACGTCTGGTTATATACAATGCGAAAGTGAAAGGATGTAGGTACCGAGGGAGACTAACCTACCTAGACCAGATCGGTCATGTACTGAAGGAAGGTGGAGTCAAGAGTCTCCGAAACCGGCGAGCGTGTATGAAGAGAATTATGAATGTTGAGGAAGCGAGTGAAGTATGCAGAGATAGAGTTCTCTGGCACTCTGTTCTCTCTGCCTACCCTGCAAGGGATATGGCGTGATGATATGTATATTTATTTCATTACCTTAGAGAACGTACTCATTAAACCTATTCAAAGGACGGGAGGAAAAGTACCACATTTGATCATAGGGGCAGGGTTGGGATTTAGGTTTTCATAGCATAGAAATATATTCAGTAAAACAATATCAAGGAGACCTATTTCACTTCCTGTTTCATCATCATCTTAGCTCATAATATGTCCCACTGTTGGGCTCGAGCTTCCTCCGTAATGTGAGGGAAATTGACCTACTATACCACGCAAATCAGACGTGTTGGTTTAGGGTTTTGTTTCGAGTATTCCTACTCTTGCATTGATTTTATATGCCTTTTGTATCCCTTAGTCGTCTCTTACTATCATCCACGGGTAAGATAAGGGGTGGAGATTTGTATTCTTACTCCGCCACCACACAGATGTTACTTCCTGTTTGCAAAAAGAAATTTAAAATCATATGAATGACTAATTATCTGAGTACCTACTAGAGGGGTGGGGAGATGAGTCGGCCTATATTACACCTATCCAGCTAGAAGGGAGGGTGGTATAAATTAAAAAGAAAACCTGTCCAGCCAGAAGAGTAATTTTTTTTAGTTATCTTGGCAAAAGAGCTGTAGCACACCTAATGGTAAGTCCGCAACGTCAACTACATGTCAGTAAGTCAAGTTTCACAACTTGACTTACTGACGTGTAGTAACTAATAATGTAATAGGCACTTTTAATAGGCTACTTTACTATAAAAAAATGTTAAATAATATGTGGGAAAAATTATGTAAGACTTGGCTGTATAGGATTTGTTTCCATTGCATATATATAAAAAAAATAACGAATAAAACAAAAAGACTATGGAGACGAGTTTTTGGCGGGAATCTAAAACGTCATGTGGTGCTCTTGTATTATATTCGATATCTTAGTGTTTTAACGTGTTATATTAGATAATTTTGATGGCATTTTATGTAATGTGATGTGACGGAACTGCTGAGATGTAGTGAATATCATACAAAAGTGCTTTACAACGTTTTCGTGAGCGTTTTCCAATTACAGCACTAGAGCGCATTATGCGACATAATGCTCAACGTGCAATTGATACCAACTCAGCGTAGGCTTGGGTAAAATAAATCGATATATCAAAATATCGATATTTTTTCAAAAAATAATCTATATACAATATCGGCGATTTTATTTTTTTCGATATTTAATTCCTGATATCAAAACCGATATATTTTTTAACAGCTCTAATCAAGCTTCGCGTCATGTATCTATCTAACGAAAAGGCTTGATAGACCGTATCATTCGCCTGGACTCGAACATAAATAAAAAAATACCTATAGTCTATGATCGTTTGTGCAGCGCAACCAACCTGAGGAGCCAACTTGAACTAGGACAACCAATGAGGACAACACTGAGTGACAATCAGTTGGTTTGGTTGGTGTCACTGTGTATCCTTATTGTGTCTAATAATGGGTGTGTTAGGGATGACGATTCTTTCCGAAAAAGCTAGATTTTTGTATTGATTCAATTTACAGCCTGATAAATCGATTCACAAGAAAAAAATCGCAATAAAAAATATCGATTTCTAAAAATCTTTTTGAAGTGAAACTTCTTATGGCACGGGTGAGCCTAAAACGACACGAAAATGCGTCACGCTAAATAATATAAGGGGGGGGGGGGGGGGGGAGATATAAGGAATAATCGGCTTTCACAGGAGAAGCCGGTTGTTCCCTGTATCCCCACTACTAACTGCTAAGTGTGGAGAGTAAGGCCAGAGCGTTACTCAGTTTCGTGTCGCTGGCAGCTGCGTCATATATCCCCACTACGAACTGCTGAGTTTGGAAAGTAAGGCTAGCGCGTGACTCACTTTCGAGTCGCCGGCAGCTGCATTATCCACTTGAACGTCCGTCGCGCGTAAGAGATATACCGTCTTACGTCCGGCCACTCGCGACTGCTATCCTCACGAATACCGCGCTTCCCTTTCATTACAAAAACCTAATGCCTACATATAATACCTACATTATAAAAAAAAAATACTGTAAAATAGGTCGAAGTATGCAGATTATAATTATATTATTTGTAAATGTTATATTATTATCCTGATTTACTTAAAATATGGTTAATCATGAGATTCGGCATAAAAAGAAGAGGAATAATTGTTTAATCGTATTCCTAAGCAAAAAATACTGGTAATTTTACCAGTAAAGTATGTTTACGACAAACTAGACTTATTGCCCTTTCTTGTATATACATATGTTTATTATATACATATGTTTATATTTAATCATCTTTATATAGTTAAATAAACCAAAACAAAGCACCTACTGCTAGTAATTTTGCAACGGGTTTCTCAAATCATGCGGGACAGCTAATTTGTGCCAAGATGGCCGTCCATCTAAGGTTTGTTACACGCTTACAATTTAACTAATTTAAAAAAAAAGGTATATTAGTTTCGATCGGGTTTTTTAAATGAAATATGAATAACATTGTAAGTTTAAATGAGATGATTATATTTAGAGTGGATTATAAAATAATAGTAATAAATATGTAAAATAGAACAAAATTAGGAGACCATCATTTTATTTAAAATTACCCTTTCTCGACCTTATTACTAGCCACAGAAGTTTCACTTCTAACGTGTATGGCGACCACACACACTTTTTTTTTTTAACTTGTTGAGGCAATGTACAATAATAAAGGATCTATTATCAGTAATGTCAGGGATTTATTTAGTTCAGGGTATTCGATATAACAATTATTTTTATTGTCTTCGGTGGCTCACCCGGCGGTCTACCCAGTCGGGTATCCTCTCGATTTGAACGTAAATCTACCCCACAGATGAGACGAGTGTCACGTCACTACCCATAGCAAGTGGGTTAACAATAGACATGCGTGAAACAGTACTTCGCGAAGTGATGTGATATGGCATTACATTTCGTGCCGAGGAATATTACATTTTACTATCACTTCAAACATCACACATGACATTTCATGTCGCGTAATGCGATAGCGCTCTATATATAGGTACGGCGGGCGGCGTCAAAAAATATTAGCCTTAACGTTCTGCAAATAAAGCTCAAAATAAATATTGAATTGCCGACATTTCACGCTGGTTCTTTCAGAAATTGCTTTAAATTGTTTGATATGTCAAGCTTCATCAGTATCATCCGAAAGGGTTGCTTCAGTTGTTAAATTAACAGTGCCGGACAACAGAAGTAGACTAACTGGGGAGCACATTAAACAAAGAATGCTGCTGATATCCATTCCAGATGAATACTGGTTTGAATGAATAGTTGGTTCATATATTTTTTTTAATAAATAATAAATATGGCAGATGTGTATTTACTTTATTTAATATCAAATTTTCCACAGTGTATTATAGATAACCGCTTCGGGAAAAAATATCGAAATATCGATATTTTTTGTAAATTTATATCGATATATTTGAGAAATATCGATACGATATATATCGATATATTTTATCCCTTTGCCCATCCCTAACTCAATGACAGAAAATTGAACAAGTGTTTTTTCTTTAAGTTGGCATTGATTTACGGTTGTACAGGTAACAGTAGATCAGGTTAAATAGAAATTTAATCGCTTATTACAAATATAATATTTTGTTATATAAGCGATATAAATAATTTGTTATATTAGCGATTAAATTTCCATTTAACCTGATCTACTGTTACCTGTACAATCGTAAATCAATGCCAACTTAAAGAAAAACACTTGTTCAATTTTCTGTAAATAAATATAATATTTTGTTATATAAGCGATATAAATAATTTGTTATATTAGCGATTAAATTTCCATTTAACCTGATCTACTGTTACCTGTACAACCGTAAATCAATGCCAACTTAAAGAAAAACACTTGTTCAATTTTCTGGCACTGAGTTGGTATCGATAGCACGTTGAGCATTATGTCGCATAATGCGCTCTAGTGCTGTAATTGGAAAACGCTCCGTTTTTCATCAAAATTCTAACAAGATACCATTAACAGTGTGGCCATAGCACTGTTGATGGCGACAATTTGACTTACTGACGGACAATGACTAATCTGAAGACACTAAAAACTTGAAGATAATTATAACTCGACACTGGCAACAATGGCTCATTTAAGTAGCTGATTGCCAATACATAAAATTAAGAAGAAGACTATGGAAACATAATATAAAATACTGGCAATTTACAAAATGACCGCGTTGCTAAGGCAACGCAATAAAACACTATTTACAAACTACAAAACAAAAACTTTGACGCGAACGGGAAATATAATAATTCGTTTTATATTCATAGAAAGAATAAAAAATGTCCGGTTTAAGTGGTTATGATGGAGAGGTAATAGGATTTGACTCGGTAAAGTTGAATAGGAGAGACGAAGCGAATTCCTCAACCCAAACAACAGAATTCCACGAAATAGGAGTTGGTTCTCAAACTCATTTTACACAAGAAAGCGGTTCGATAGTAACTCCTGAAGATTTAAAAGTACAGGACGAAATTCTAAAAGAATATCCTCCAGCAGGGCTGAATGAATTCCTCAGGAAAGTAGTTCCAGCGATGCTGGAACAATTAGATCAAAACGATAAAGAAATATTGTGCAATTCATCCGATTCTGATGATGAGGATGTTTTAAAAGCGAAATTACTTCAAGAAATTAAACTAACAGACCTCCCAGGAATAGGAGGGGGTGACGTAACTAGGGCAATATTAGATCTATGTTGGAGCAGCGCTGGCAACTCCTTGGCCGTATCCATAGGCCGAAATCAACACGAAAATTGGTGCAACGATGACGGATTAATTCGCATATTTACAATCAAAAAAGCAGCCGGCGATAATTTAGTTAAAAATTTAGACATCACTGAAAAGAATTGCATATCTGTGGTCAAATACCATCCGTCCGTTTTCGCATTGTTAGCTTATGGTACCACTTCCGGAGAAGTGGTTTTGTGTGATTTGAAAGACTTAAATCCTGTTTTACTGACTTCGCCTGCAGGTTCTCATGGATCTAAACGGGTTACGGCGTTACAATGGGCAGATGGATCTTTAGCGAATATATTTTTAACAATTCACATTGTAAATAACAAGAAAAGGCGAAACGCTTCCGATAATATCCTCATTTCGTCTGGTAGCGATGGCACTATCAACGTATGGCAAGTGAACGCCAATTTAAAAACAAAAATCTTTGAAAATGTCATTACTTATCTTATCAATGGTTCACGCAAGATGGCCGCCATTGATATCAGCTGTATAGATTTTATAAAGACTTATCCATTAAGGCCGAGCGATCAGAAGTTATCTGATGATGTTTTTGTTGTCGGCTCGAGCACAGGGAATCTGTTTTTATGCAAAATGAAGTCATACCAACAGATAGTTGATAGCGATATGGTGGATCCTGTCTATGAAATGATGGATGGCCATCGTTCTTGCGTAGTAGATATCGCTTTCAGTATTCACAAACCGGGTCTTTTCATCTCAGCATCCATAGACTCGGAACTTCGTGTGTATGATATTAATCAAACTACGCCATTGAAGGTTAGGCATATAAATATTTTTTTATAATATGTAGGTACAGATAAATTTAATAGTGTAATTAGCGAGTTCCGATGCGATGCGATTCCTATTTAAAATAATTCTAAATGCGACCTACAAAATAACAATATAGTTCCCCTTATTCACTTTATTGTCTATGATGTCGATTGCTGAAATAAAATCTCCCCACAAAAAGGGGGTTTTATTCCATAAACTCCATTAGGCTGGTGGGTTGACGTTCGGGTTTATTTTTTTTTAATTGGTTGGAGGGATAGCCTTCCACGGCTAATACATCTTTACGCGGTGAAGCGGTGAGCGCAAAGGGCTCTCAAACCTTTAGAGTTGATGTTAGCGTTTGGCAGGAGGGCTGCTGTCAACTCCCTGTTGTTTCTTTACCTATTGTTTACGGTTCCCAACATGAAGTTTTTCGTGTGGTGACGGATTAAGAATACAATTCACCTCCCCTCTCTTAGTTGTGGGTATAGAAATATCAACACTCTCCTCAGCGTGGTATACGTAGTATAATTTCTCACCTGCACTGGAGCAGGACAAAGCCCAATAGTGGGACCTAAGTATATGAGCTAAGATGATGAAATGAGAGGGAGGATGTTGTGGCAATAGGTCGCATTTTTTACTCCATGGAATTGCTCCCTATTACGTGGAGAAATGCCACAAGTTATCTCTGTTTACTCCTTTTGCTGTTTAATATGTGCCTCGCAGCTTTCAAAGCCTTATCCTTACACTTGGAAAGGTTATCTAATTACCCTCTTAGATCGTTAAGCGATTCTGTCTTATATGACCTTTGATTGTGCTTGTGGTAACGGCTATGAATGCTATCAACTTTTGCTCGTGGGTGTAGTAAAAGACAACTAATAGCATTACGTAGAGCTGCACCAACTACATCTGATCAACAATTATATTCACAAGTAGTGGTTTGTGACGTCACACAGACGGTCGGACATACAATGCCTCGCTTAATCATAAATCGCGTATTTATAAATACACACTATCTTATTTTCCTTTATAATATTTCTTCCTTAGGTGATATGTCTGGACGTACCAGTATCCTGCATGACTTGGTTACCAAATAACCCCTGTGTGGTGGTGTTGGGACTGGCGAAGCCTACGGGAGAACTTCTCAAACTGTATAACGTGAATACTAGCCGACCATTACCAGTTGATGGTCTTAATGGACCTGGAGGTGCGGTGACGGCCATCAGCGTAAATCAGAGCGGGTAAATGGATTTCCATTTTGCAAGATTTTATTTAGTTTTACCTATCCCTGTGGCTGTCTGTAAACACATCTTGCAGGTTAAATCTGAAGGTGTATGGTGCAATGTGAAATACTCAATATGATGACCCAATATCACCACCGTTCCGATAGCGTATTGCATTTGCCTATTCAATCCCCTTAATATGGTTATCAAATGAAAGAGCTTGTGGAGTAGAAAATGATGAAAATTTTGAACTCTACCCGCTGCTCTAAGATGGCGTATTACAATGGTCTCTTATAAGCTATTTAATAATTATTTTATGTAATAAATGAAAGGACTTAAATACTAAAAAAATGATAGTTATTGAAACATTTCACGTCAAGATAACGTGGAAGCAATATGAGATATAAACTTACTGTCATACATACGATAGTCTCCTTTCATGACGTTTATATAAAATCGTCCGTGTGGTGACGGAATAAGAATACAATTCATGAATTCATATCTTACCTGTGGGTGATCGTACGAGACGACTAAGGAATATAAAACGCATATAACATCAATGCCAGAGAAGGAAAACTTGAAACAAGAACCTATACCAACACGCCTGTCCAGCGCGGTATAGTAGGTTAATTTCCCTCCCATTACGGAGGAGGCCAACAGTGGGACATGTAGGGGCTGTGATGATGATGATATAAATAAATGCATGTACAAATACAGCTCTATATTATAGAAAATGTTTGATGTACGTAATTATATATGTTTCATTGTACATACTTTTATAATGAGCCTTTGGATCATACTCTTGTCTAGTAATTTTTTTTTAATTTTCAGTATATGTCGCATAGCAGCTGGTGATGGAGACGCTAACGTTCGTATTTGGGAGCTACCATCACGCCACATCAAGATCACCGCAGAAGACCTTGACTTCTAACACCTTACTCGTGATAGAATTAATTGTATACCTAACTAGTCTCATAATTTGAATACGAGATTGTTTTGCTTTCTTAAGTGTATATTGTTTTCTCAGCCCATTTCCTTCTCACTGTTGGGCGTGGACCTTCTCCAGATGAAGGAAGTTAGGATATTATACCACGCCGGCTAATTGGGTTGAGGGTTTTATTTCGGGTTTTTCTTGCAATGAAAGCGAGCTCCTTTTTTATTATTTAAGCCCTTTTTCACAAACGATCCCTAAATTTTAATTAACACCTAAAGCATAAATCGACTTCAAAACAACATCAACCAAAAACCCTACTTACTTAAACCACATGATGTGCTTAAACCACTAAAAAACGTTAAATAAAATGACAATTTAATTCAAATGATAATATTCTAAATGAACCTATACAATATTAATGTTCTCATCAATCAAGCTACATTATATGTGTATTTACAAATTATATTTATTTACGAACTTGCAATATCACATTTCTTATCTAATTCGAATTACCTATTATTTTTTATAAAATATAATTATGTGTGCTAGAAATCCACTGACACGATTTGAAGTCGGTCCCAAGCCAAAATTAACAAAAAGAGCTTATTTTGTAATGATATACACACAAGTTGAAGAATGCAAGGATAGAGTTCTCTGGCACTCTGTTCTCTCTGCCTAATCTGCAAGGGATATGGCGTGATGATATGTATGTATGTATGATGTACACACAGGTGAAGAATTTACACTTCCAAAATATTAAAAGTTATAATCGAATCGTCTCAAATCTAATACCCGCTTAGGTGTTATTTAAACTTTATGCCTCATAGGTGAAAACGGGCATTAATCATTTTTCACTACACTCACGTGCAAGATGAAGGGTGATGAATTGTATTCCTACTATTCTTCAACATACGGTAAAGTCGTATATTTCTCAATAAAATTATATAACTCTAACACACAAACGGTGTGTTTGTACACTTTGATATACATACATTCTTAAGGGTTGCCACGCGCGAGAGAAAGTTGATTTTTTTAACAAAAATATTCAATAATATGTTATTTTTGTAGTATGCATCTTGTTTACGAGCGAAAAATGATTGTCACACGTGAGACTCGAACCCACATCTATTGGAAATCCATTCCAATAACCCTACGGCATAGACAAGTTTGAGCTTTTGTATGACAATCGATTTTTGATTTGTATTATTGTACAGATTTAATACTCTAACTTTTCATTTAACGATATCATAACCTTATTAAGCAAATTGCTGAGATTTAGCATTTAAGTGTGGGTTTTTAATATTTTTTTGCACGTAAACTTATTTTTTTAAATAACCAAGCGTATTAATGGTAAATTTTAGTAATTTTTTTGAAATAACCAAGCGTAATGGTAAATTTTAGTGATTTGGACGTTACTTTTAGTTATTCTATTGCAAAAAAATGCTCAAAATGTTAAATACATACATATATTTGCAAATAAAACGCAATTATACACGTTTATTTAATTTTATTTCATTAAAAATTACACCTAAGGGAAATAATCTATTAAGACTTGTATTGTACACTGTTTTGGGCGAATGTCATCCCCCCAACGACCAAACTGCATTTCAATGTAGTGATGACACCTTTCTGTAACATGAAAAAAATAACATAGGTATTAATAACAGAATTAATATATGGCGTTAGAAAATGTGGATATATAATATGAAAAAAGAAAACACTTCGAAGGAGATTTTCAATTAGGTATTTAATCTTGAACTTCATTTTCAAGGATATTTCAAGATCGTCTTTAGTTTTTTTAGTAGGATTTCCTACTTTTACGCAGGCAACCGAACGAGCGAATATTTATGTACAAATATATATATATATACCAAGGTGATCTGTGAAAGTCAGAAATTACGTTAAAATTGACCTTGAAATAATCTTAAAGTGGTCTTGAAATATGTCACTAAGTTCACAAGGTATCTAAAAAAGTTAATCGACGTCCTTGACTTTATTTGAACGAAATCTGTGGTTTTGTCTTTTGAGACAACACCAATGGTTATTCTCATTTATTTAAAATTGATTTATGGGCAAGGTCTGCGTCCAGCATAAGATAGCAGTAGGCTGATTGGATGAATGACGATTAACAAAGTAGTTAGTATCCGCGATTTTATCCACTTGAAATCTAGTTTTTCATATAATTTGAATTATCTTCGTTACCATACGAAAACTGTTCAATATAGCCACAATTGTTTTTTAATAAATTTGTTAAAAATAAATGTAGACGGCCACAAGGCTTCTATTGCTTTATTTTATGTATACATTGAACTTCATAATAATCCTTATTTCTCAGTGGGAATCGAAAAAACCCAGCTTATAAAGTATTACCAGGCATAGTAGCATTATTTTAAATATTGTTTGTGGTAAGACCACGCTGTTGACAGCTCTTTATCTACAGCCGCGGGCCGGTCCGTCCGAAGCAGTACCACACTCTCGTAGAAGATAGACGTCTGAGTAATGGCAATGTGCTATTGCGTTTCGTTCGGTGAGCGAGAGAGCCGGAAGCCCAACTGGGGTGGGTTTGGGGTTTGTAATGGTAGGCAGCGGCCTAGCTATAGTCTTAGTTATAGTAAAGGTCCATGGGTGGCAATGACACTACCATCAGATGTGTTGCTTGCTCGTTGCCACAATAATCAATTAAAAAAAAACAGCTCTTTACTGGAAAATTTATAACATCAAATCGCCAGCCCGCCTACATAGCGAAGCGGTTATGGCGTAATCCTACTTCTCTTGGTGGAAGTAGATAAGCTTAGATGGAAGTTTTAACAAAAATAATATTAGAACCTACTTAAGGTACTTACTTCGCTGAAGATACTTTCCGTCGTCACTGTTTGGATCTCCTCGACGGTTCTGTGGCCGTTGGCGGTGGTGGTGGACCCTTCTTCTCTAATTCTTCGAGGTAGCTCGTTATGATCTGCTGTCTCTCCTCAGCTATGTGGTCCAGAGCTGTGTATCTGTAAAGTTATTATCATATTGTGAAATATGTATTGAATGAACGATGATCAAACGGTTCAACTATCTCTTAAATCAATCTAATGCTTGCTGGTAGAACTTGTCCAAGTGGGAATAAATAATTCAAACTGTAGTAGTTTCCAGGTCAAACTAAAAAAAAAAAAATTAACCTGAATCTGGTGGCCAGCACCCAATTAAAAACGAAGTTTTGGAAAAAGTCTGTATAAATGTATAGCCAAGAATTCTTAATGAACAACCACCTTATTCCAATAAACGCAATGTTGGGTCAGATCTAATTATTGTATGTTACAAGAAAACTGAATCTATCCAGTTTAAACTAGAGAAAACTGGATTTTTCGTTTCAAACTCAATAAAAAAAATATATTCAGTTCAAATAACAACTAACAGAACACACACACAACTGCAGGTATACAGTTTAAACTATAAATAACTGGTTCTATCCAGTTTAAACCAGAAAGTACTATCTATCTAGTTCAAACTACAAAATACTGGGTATACCCAGTTTAAACTTGAAACAACTGGATCTATCCAATTCAAACTGAATATGAATGTTTGTATCCTAATAAATCCGGTTTCTCCACTGACCTGACATCGTGTTTGAGTGAATCAAGCATGTGCTGCAGCGCGTTGGGATTGTCTTTGACAGTACTGAGGGTCTTGTGTGTGATGGACCTGGTCTCCAATAGTAGTTGTCTCATGGCAGTCTTTGCTGCAGACTGTTTGTCGCGCTGGTAATCGCGGAATTCGCGTTCCATCTGTAATAAAGATTTCTGTTCATTATCTATATACATAAATAAAATTGATGTGTCTGTATGTCAATATTAAAATAATGGTTTTTATCGAGTGGAGTCATATGCTTAATAGTATTAGGACACTGTTGACAGTTTTTTGTCTATAGTCGCAAGCATATCCGGCCAGGGTAGTACACCACACTCTCGCAGAAAATTTACAATGTGTTGTTGCTGTTCATTCCGTGAGGGAGCGGGAAGTACAGTACCTCGAAGGGGTCTAAAATCGTCAAAATTATCCTTACGTAATTAATAAATAGCCTCTTAGACGTGCAGTATAAAAACTAAAATTTTCCGCCTGTAACTTCATCAAATATCTCAATAAAAATGGATCATTTAATTCAAGTCTAAATTGATACATTAAGAGTATTGAATCGGAACAATGTTGTAAAGTTTCTCCGATAGATGGCGTGTGGAAAGTCTAGATAAAAACGAAAATACATGCTAAAAATTTGGTGCCACGGTCGTCTAAGTTGATAACATGATTGGAAAGAATTTATCACAAGATATGGGTTTGAAACGCACGTATGATAAATATTTTTTGCTTGTAAATAAGTTATCCCATGGGCTGTTACCATTTACCAGGTGGGCCATTTACTAAATCGTTAACAAATAAACTGGTACTTGACTACACAGTAGACATGCGCGAAACAGTACTTCGCGAAGTGATGTTATATGGCATTACATTTCGTGCCGAGTAATATTACATTTTACCATCACTTCAAACATCACACATGACATTTAATTTAATATAAGCTTTAATGTTCTGCAAATAGAGCTCAAAATAAATATTTATCGACCGCAGGCGCAGCGCGGTCCAGTCGTTCTATCCCTCTCACTCACCCGAAAAGACACACGGCGCGTTTGAGAGATAGAAAACCATTACCAAATTACCGAACATTGCAGAAATACAGAACACGAGTGTTCGGCGTCATGTTTAATGTGATGTTTAATGTCATGTCATGTTTAGTCGCGCAATGTGTAATATGACAGTACGCGGTCGGGTAATATTACGTGTGATGCATCACTCGCATTACTTACACATGTCTACTACACAGATGGCTTAGTGGTTAAGATACCGACCTACCGTGCCAGTGACGTGGGTTCGATTCCCACGCAGGACAATACTTTGTGCGATCCACAAACTGTTGTTCTGAGTCTGGGTGTAATTTGTCTCCGTTGATTATATGTTTGTAAAGATAAAATCCAGCAAGTGCGAGTAACTCGCGCGCAAAGGGTTCCGTACCATAACATATGAAAAAAATCAAGTTTATTGTATGGGAGCCCCCCTTAAATATTTATTTTATTTTTAGTATTTGTTTGTTATAGCGGCAATAGAAATACATCATCTGTGAAAATTTCAACTGTCTAGCTATCACCGTTCTTGAAATACAGCCTGGTGACAGACGGACGGACAGCAAAGTCTCAGTAAAAGGGTCTCGTTTTTACCCTTTGGGTACGGAACCCTAAAAAACAAATGGTACAAGAGATATATGTCTCTTATATTTGAATTTAATTACAATTATTAATTAATAAAATATTTTACCTGTGAAGCGCTAGAGTAGACCGGTGCGGTGGGTTCATCAGCTAGCATCGCTTTGACTTCTCGCCAGTGAGCCGTGCACGAGATTGACCGTTCTTGTAATAGCGTCCTTAGCTTCTCTCTGCGTTTCGACGCTAAAGCGCTCGTGTGTTGCATGAAAAGACGCTCCTGAATCATATCCAAAACATTATTTTTAAGATCCTCGTCATCCAGCTTTTACGTTTATCGTAGCTGTACACCCCATTACTGGTTATTACCTTTACACTTTATTGGTGTAAAGATGCGAAAGGGAATGTTCCGATGGTACGGACATGTGGAAAGAATGCCGAACGAACGTCTGGTTAAGAAGATATATAATGCGAAAGTGGAAGGATGTAGGTACCGGGGGAGACCGAGACTAACCTACCTAGACCAGATCGGTCACGTACTGAAGGAAGGTGGAGTCAAGAGTCTCCGAAAACGGCAAGCGTGTATGAAGAGAATTATGAATGTTGAGGAAGCGAGTGAAGTATGCAAGGATAGAGTTCTCTGACGCTCTGTTCTCTCTGTCTACCCTGCAAGGGATATGGCGTGATGATATGTATGTATGTACACCCCTTTACTAATTGACTGTCTAGTTAATTTTGTTTCCTGTCGCCCGCATTTCCTAGGAAAAAAGTGGAATCATTGACTCTTTCTTTTTAAATAAATTTGGATCCCAAGGCAATTAAAAGCATCTCCCGGCACTACCTGAGGGTCAAACCTCGGAGTCATATATGGAGACTATTATGAATCCTGGCTTACAAGAGTTACAATGGTGGACATACGTGGTGTGATTTAGTCCAACAAAAATAAAACTAATAGTAAAGGATCCCTTTGCATGTGGATAACGCAGTAAGAATATAATTCATTACCCCCTATCTTACCCGTGTGTATAGTAAAATACGTCTGTGTGGTAGTAAAATACGTCTATATACATATAACATATATACAAACAATAAATAAACTTTGGTTCACTTCATTGGTTAGTTAGGAAATATGGTTATTTTATAATATTATGCATGTTTTACAAATTCTAGTCGCTAATTTTTACGCATTACTTACATCTTACTTATATTATAAATTATTTTTCTATATAACTAACTTGTAAGTAACAATTAACACACTTATCTTAGATTTTACTTACCTTCTAATTATTTCTACTCGTTATTTTATTTATTAGATAATTAATTAATTAACTTTTCTTTTTATCTCTAACATTAATTTACGTATTGTAATATATTCCTAAATGTTGTTCACATCTGTAATTGATATAAACACTAGTTTTAAGGCACTGGAATGATCTTAGCATATGTTAGCGTTTATGTCGTAGATGAGCTTTATATAAATAAATAAACACTATATACCAACACGTCTGATCAGCGTGGTATTTACTACTTACGTACAATATCCCTTTTATTGTGTAGGAGATACGAGCCCAGCAGTGGGACGTATATGAGCTGTAATGATGATGACGAATAGTTGTTATCTTAGCTCACCTTATCCTCTTTACTGAGAAGTTCAGCCAGACTGTATCGGTGGTCTTTCTTGAGTTGTTTCTTCGCATCTCTCCAAGGTAAGTCTGGATTCCTCACCAGATCCGCCAGCAGTGCGTTGAAATGCTAACACAGAAATAATTAAACATGTGAAAATATAAAGTTAATTATGACATTTTTAACCAACTTCGAAATGGGAGGTTTTTAATTTCGCTGCATTTCTTTACGTTTAATCAATATTTTTTTTTCAGGGAGAACCGATTCTGTTGATTTCTATTTGATAGTTTTTTTTTTTTTTTTGGTTCTGTTCGTCCATTCGGACAGGCAAAGGGATCAAAGCCCATACAGCCAAGTCTTATTTAATTATTTTTCATACATTGTTCATCATTTCTTCATATATGTAGCCTTAATAGTCATTGTCTGTCAGTAAGTCAAGTCGTTACCATTAATCGGGCGCTGATAACCTAATCAATGGTTTTCTTTGGGAATTTTGGACAAATATGAAAATACACGTAAACCACTATTGTACCATATTCACTACACTTCAGCACTTTAACTGTACCATATTGCATAAAATACCAGCAAAATTATTCAATATAACACTACAAAACACTAAAGAAATGAATATAATACAAGAGCGTGACATGACATTTCCACATTCGCGCCAAAACTCATTTGATAGCTTATACTTCCAATGTGGTCCTATTTAAATTTTACCAAGATTTGGCCGGTAGTTTTTGACTTATCCTTAATAATGGTTGACCTCAACTATATTACTGTGAAATTTCTTAATGTGAATTATTTTCCATGTGGTGATGGAATAAGAATACTATTCACCACCCTATATCTTACCCGTGGGTGATCGTACGAGACGACTAAGGGATATAAAACGCATATAACATCAATGCGAGAGAGAGGTAAAACTCGAAACCAAACCCTATACCAACACGTCTGATCAGCGTCGTATAGTAAGTTAATTGCTCTCCCATTACGGAGGAGGTCTGAGCCCAACAGTAGGACATTTATGGGCTGTGATGATGATATTACTATGAAATCATTTTTGTTTAAAGAAAGCATTCAACACTAATTAACAAATCCTTGTACTGCCGTTGTACACTTTACAAACGCACAATTAACTAACACAAATTACACACACTGAGAAAAACTATTCGTTAGTTGTACAAAGTATTGTACTGCTTGGGAATCGAACCCACGACACGACACGGTAAATCGATATCTACTACTACGCCCTCTGGGCAGTCTGCGTTATAATCTATATTTTCAATAAAATATTAATCTTTCTATCTTTTCATTACTAATAGGTTCCCGTTGTTTACTTTTAACTAAGAAACATTTAAAAAATAATTTACCTGAACTGCTTCATCTCTTTTATGGTATTCCCTCTCCTTGTCGCGGTCCCTCAGACTTGTGGCTAATGCTTTCTGAACTTCACGCTCCCTCTCCTTAATGGACGCCTGGGCCCTCGCCTCCTTGGCTTTGGCTGCCGATTCATTATCGCTAGTATCAAGGTCTACCACTTCCGACGCGGCAATTGGCTCCGGTGGTGGATCCTGTTATCAAATCAATAATATACAACTATTTTTAAGAAAAAAGAAAAACAGAAAGTTCTCAGCATAGACTCCTATGTCAAAACATCTGATCAGCTTGGTACGTGAAATTGCCTTTGTGAAAGATATTTATGTCCAATTTTCTGTTGTACGTATTTCTAATACATTTAAAAGAGCGATTATTATGTATTTCTCATCATTCATGTTCATTCTCCTGCTCCCATCCCAATTACTTGGGATCGATGCAATATGTACTCGTACATACGACAAAAGTTATTGGCAATAGTTTTGTAACCGGCCATGTTGCGATGCAGTATTCGCAACAATTGCGGCAGTGCGATCTTCGCGGGGAGAACGCGCGCGGGCGTAGTATCGGCGCAGCGACGACCCAAACTCGCACGAAATACATTTATATTTAATATTTTGTCATATTTTTAATTCTACAATTATTGTAATGGTACATGGTATGGATCAGCATGTTGGGCGACAAAAGCGATGGATGAGAGACAACTGCATGTAGCGGAGATGCGAATGTTGAGATCAATGTGAGGTGTGACAAAAATGGATAAAATAAGAAATAAACATATAAGAGG
Organism: Lymantria monacha; assembly: GCA_905163515.2. Classification (NCBI taxonomy): domain Eukaryota; kingdom Metazoa; phylum Arthropoda; class Insecta; order Lepidoptera; family Erebidae; genus Lymantria; species Lymantria monacha. The sequence goes on along the minus strand of LR991104.1, from coordinate 10,802,415 downwards.
AAGTTTGAAAGTTGCGCCAGTGACGGAAAAGTTTAGGAGTGAAAGATTGACATGGTATGGACATGTAATGAGACGGGATGAAAGTAATGTTGTGAGGAAAGTTTTAAGTATGAATGTTGAAGCCTTAAGGGGTAAGGGAAGACCGAGGAAAAGATGGATGGACTGCGTGAAACATGACATAGATAGACAAGGAGTGACCATAGAGATGACGTTTGATAGGGTTGTATGGAAGAAGATATATTGCGTCGACCCCAAATAAATTAGGATAAGAGCAAGTTGATGATGAATTATTGTAATTATAAACTAGCGAGAATAAACCAGCCTTGAATATACAGTCCACCTCTTATTTTAAACGTCCCCCAGGATCCTAACAGGCCGCCTGTCTGACGTAAACCCTCCTTGTCAATATAATTGTTGACCAAGCATCACGTGAAGTTGGCCGAGGTCGACATAAAGTTCTTAGTCGTATTTTACGATATCCACAAACAAACTAAGGTTAGTATTCGTAGTCGTTACCACACATATTATAGTGTATTGCTATATAATCACAATTTCGGATACGGCTTCAATGATTTCTATGAAATTAAATATGTTACGTTTTCATTTTATATAGGTTTCATTTTATTAGTGTTTTCGCCCAATGAAAACATTGTTAAATACAAATATGAAGGTGAATTTATTGTCTTTCGCCAAGAATAAATATACTTTAATTGGGAAATTGAGCTGTCACTTAATTATTAAGTGACAGCTCTATTTCTCTTCTTCTTCTTCTTCTTCTTATGTATTGGCAATCAGCTACATATACGAGCTATTGGTGCCAGTGTCAAGTTATAAATATTTTCACGTTTTTAGTCTTTCAAGTCAGTCGTTGTCTAAGTCGGATTGTCACCATTAACAGTGCAATGGCCACACTGTTAATGGTATCTTGTGGGAATTTTGATGGAAAACGAAAACGTTGTAAAGCACTTTTATATGATATTCACTACATCCCAGTATTTCCGCACATCACATTACATAAAATGCCATCAAAATTATCTAATATAACACGTTAAAACACTAAGATATCGAATATAATACAAGAGCACCACATGACGTTTTCAAATTCCCGTCAAAAGTCCGCTCTATTTCTCAATTAAACTGAAATGATTATAATCATTTCACTTGACAGCGGACAAAGAAAAATGTCAGAAAACTATACTACTACTAATATTAACTTCTGATTTACTTATACAAAAAGAAATCTAATGACCCAACGCCACGTACCGACATTTGTATACTGGGATGATTCGGTCCATGGACCTGTACGGCGCACCCGGGTGGGCGAAGTCCCTGACCACTTATCTCAGGGCCCCCTTTTGTCAACAGTGTGGTTCTACCTTCTTTGTTGGGGGGCATAGTCCGGAGCGTGCTCGTTCGCGTCCCCTGCCAGTCTAATTAGACTGCTAATCCGGCTCGATATGCGTACCGCAATGCGGGTTAGGGCGTCCCCCGGAGGCGACGCGTACCGACCCGCCCCCGTCGGTACGAACATCGGCAGTTGCGGCGATGGGGGCCGCCACCCATCACGCCTTGCCCAGTTAGGCGAGTCGAGGAGAACGGAGTGCCGGGTGGGCACGTGGAATGTAAGAGGTTGTGTGGAAGGTAAGTTGCACGAGCTGATATCCGTCATGGCGGACAAACAGCTAGACGTGCTCTGTGTAACAGAGACCAAGCGAAGGGGCAGCGACGCCTGCGATCTTCCTGGTGGCGGGATGGCTCTGTGGTCTGGTGTACCACAGAGCGATCGAGCCAGCATGGGGGTAGGAGTGCTGTTGTCCTCTCGCTTGGCCTCAGGTGTGAAGGATTACGGAATGTATGATCCCAGACTTCTCTGGGTCCGTATAAAACTAGGTGTCACCAAGGTATTCATGGTTGTAGCATATGCTCCCGTAGGATCCTCGGTGGCATCAGACCTAGAGAAGTTTTGGGACAATGTTAGGGAAGTTCTGGATATGGCAGAAACCAGTGAACACGTGATTGTATGCGGAGATTTGAACGGATGGGTGGGGACCAAGCGTCCCGACTATGAGGACGTACTTGGTCTATTTGGTGATAAGAGAGTGAACGACGCAGGTAGGCTCATAGCGGATGTATGCATGGAGAGAAACCTTATTGTGTCAAACACATTTTTCCAACATAAGGACATCCATATGTATACATGGAGAAGGAATGAACAGAAAAGCATAATAGATTTAATTTTGGTAGACAGTCGCCTCCGAAGCAAAATATTGGACGCAAGAGCCTACAGGGGCCCCACAGTCGACACGGACCACTATCTCGTTATTGCGAGATTTAGTGGTCTGTTCAGAAAGTGGAGGCACTGGCGAGAGCGTGTCCACTTCGGAGGTCTTGAAAGAATAAAGGTTGAAAGGTTGCAAGAAGAGTGTGTAAGAGAAAAGTATGCAGAGGGTGTCCGAGAACGGCTGACGATGGCAAGCCAGCCGCAATCGGACATTGAAGAATGCTGGAGAGTATTGAAAGAGAGTATGGTAGATACAGCGAAAGAAGTATGTGGAAGTTCAAAGAAGCATAGAAAAACAAATGGTGATGCATGGTGGGATGCGGAAGTGGCAGCTTCCGTAGAGCAAAAGAAGAAAGCGTGGCTGGACTATGTCTCTTCTTTGAATCTGAATGACAGTATGACTGAACAGAAGAAAGAAATATATCGGCAATGTAAGAATGACACCAAGGCCTTAGTGAAAGAGAAACGGGATAGAGCAAGTATGAGTGCAGAAGATAGGCTGACTAAAAACTTCGAGGGTAACACCAAACTCTTTTGGAGGGAGGTGAAGAAGTCTCGGGGTGGTTGGTCAGCCTTCAGAATGAATAAAATAAGGTCTAAAGGTGGAGACATTCTTACACAAACACAAGACGTGTTAAGCCGATGGAGTGAATATTTTGGCGATATGTATGCGGATGCTACGGTTGGCGCCGGTGTTGGATGTGGTTTGGTAGATCAACATTCGACAACGGCGTCCTCCGATGGCATCAGTATGGATGAAGTTGAATGGGCGATAAGAAGTTTGAAAAATGGTAAGGCAGCGGGCATTGATATGGTGTCTGCCGAGATGATCAAGCTTGGTGGCTCTTGTGTCTGGGAGGCGTTCCTGTTGCTCCTCAATCTATGTTGGAGCTCGGGAATGGTTCCCAGGGACTGAAATAGCGCAGTCATCGTGCCTTTGTTTAAAAACAAGGGTTCACGTTATGACTGCGCAAATTACAGAGCCATAAGCTTGACCAGTTTGGCAGCAAAAGTGTATGGAAAAATTATTGAAAGGAGAATGAGGATGGTGTCCGATGGTTTACTGTGTGAGACACAAGGAGGTTTCAGGAGTGGAAGGGGATGCATGGATCAAGTGTTCTCTCTGCGCAACATTGTGGAGAAGCATCTGGCTCTAGGTCAGAGGGTTTTCTGCAGTTTTGTGGATCTGGAGAGAGCTTTTGACACGGTTGTACGAAAGGAACTTTGGGACATTTTACCGGAGTATGGTATTAGCGGTAAACTGCTACAGGCTGTGCAGTCCAGTTATATGGGCTGTAGAGCCTGTGTGCGGCTGGATGATGGAATGTCGCCTTGGTTTGACGTCAATATCGGCGTTAAGCAGGGGTGCGTTCTGTAAGCCAGGCTGTTTATCATATATCTGGATAAATGTCTCCAAAGGTTGAACGATATGAATGTGGGAGTCCAGATGGGCGACTCAGTGGTCACTGCTCTGCTTTATGCAGATGATGCAGTCCTGCTGGCACAGTCAGCGACTGACCTGCAGACCCTAGTCGACACAATGACAGAAGATTGTAAGAAAAGGGGTCTACGCGTGAATGTGAGCAAAACCAAAATAATGGTCTTTGAAAGAGATAAAACCAGAACAGATGTAAGAGTAACAATAGGTAATGATGTACTAGAGCAAGTGGATGAATTTGTATATCTTGGATGTGGATTTAGCCGAGATGGAAGGTACACCACTGATATAGAACGAAGAGTGAATGCGGGAAATAGAGTGAACGGAGCGTTGGGGCAACTTCTCGGCAGCCACCACCTCAGCCAGAAGGCACGTGTAGCAATACATAACGCAGTGCTTGTCCCAACATTACTGTATGGAAGCGAGAGTTGGGTATGCAGAAAAGAGTATGATAGTAAAATTAATGCGGTCGAAATGCGATCTCTGCGGAAAATCTGTGGAGTTAGGCTGACCGACCGCATTCGTAACGACGACGTAAGAGAGCGAGTAGGTATGAAAGAGAGTATTGGTGTAAAGATGCGAAAGGGAATGCTCCGATGGTTCGGACATGTGGAAAGAATGCCGAACGAACGCCTGGTTAAGAAGATATACAATGCGAAAGTGGAAGGATGTAGGTACCGAGGGAGACCGAGACTAACCTACCTAGACCAGATCGGTCATGTACTGAAGGAAGGTGGAGTCAAGAGTCTCCGAAACCGGCGAGCGTGTATGAAGAGAATTATGAATGTTGAGGAAGCGAGTAAAGTATGCAGAGATAGAGTTCTCTGGCACTCTGTTCTCTCTGCCTACCCTGCAAGGGATATGGCGTGATGATATGTATGTATGTATGTGGTTCTACCACTATAAACATTTATTGACCATAGTGGCAAACGAGCAAGCAGTATACCTGATAGCAACTGATACTGCCGCTAATGGATCTATGCAATACCAGGGACATAGGTAGGCCACTGCTCATCGTGAAGATATTGCTATAGCGCTCGGAAAACAGCAGCATGTAGTACATACCAGATCCTGCACTTACGTGAGAGAAATAATGCGCTGAAAACATACAGTTCGTTAAAGCGGGCAAAATGCCACGGTCTTCCGTCCCAAGGCGTTTTCGAATTTAAAAACTACGAGTATAGGACGACTCTTTGTTTTGATCTGGAAGCACCCCATTCCTGTTACCGAGGTGTCGCACTCATGCGGTCGGCGGACTATTGTTCGGGCTATACACGGTGCCGATTTTATTACTAGAATAACTTAAACTAGGTGTAGGAATGACGTCATATAAAACAATAAAGTTAGTTGCAGACTCCTAATTCTGCCCAATCCCGAGATAAAGTGATTTGTTTCTTATCAAAACAATAGGTTTTACAACGTGCATTGACCTGTAGGTACATTTCGACCCAGCTGTGCGGCGGTGAGCGTAGCGAGAGCGCGACTATTTGCCTACTAGTTCAATGTCACAAGCATGAGTATATGCCTACATCGAACTTTTATAGTACAAGTGTATTGACCGCTTATCATTAGGGCAATTTAATCAAAAATTAGGTACTATTTTTTTACTGATTAGGATAGTGTATCATGGTCTAATACACCTCCTTCAATATATACTATATATATATATATACTACTAATTAATTCGGCAACCTGTATAGGACGACCCTAACAATTATTGCAAATTCTATACTAGAATTGGAAACTTTGCTACTTTTTATGGTGTATACAGGGTGGAAGTGGACCGCTCCCGAAAACAGTGGCAGGTGACCCTACTAGTCCTACTTGTAATGATAGGCTAGAAAAAAAATCGATTCGAATGAAAAAAAAATTCACATTGAGCTAATTACAAGCCTAGAAATTTTAGGGATACCCATATTGACGTCAACGTGGACATCTTCATACTAATTTGCGTTGGTCCTAAAGACGAACGACTTACGAGAAAGAGATAGAATAAGGTCCTATATATGGCTATAAAAAAGGGATATATACTTAAAAAAAAACTATTTTCATTATAGACTTTGCAACCATCTAACCGATGTGCCCCAAACCGGTTTCATCAGAAATTCAATAATATGAAAATCGATTTAAACCATACAATGCATAAGGACCACGGACGGTGGCGACCGATTTCAAATTATTATATTTATTTGTGTTTTTTTTTATTTGTACATAACAGTGTCTTTGGTTCACAAAACAAACAAATATTAAAATAAAACCAACGTTAAGACAATATCAATTTATTCACAACATTAATTACTAAAATAAAACAACATTAAAAACTCTATTTACAATGGTTACTAGTTGAAAAAAAAATTAAACTAAAAACTTAATGTACTTATAAAATTCTCATTCGATTAAACGATAAATAGTCGCAAGATAATAATCGTTAAAATAGTCGTATTATTTCAATCGTTATTCGGAAATAGTCGAGATTTTCAATAGGCGGTTCCTACACAAGTAGTCATGGTTTTATAAAATAGTCGTATTTTTTTTAAACTCCATAGATTTGTTTAATGTTATGAAATGCATGGTTTAAAATATAAAACCACGCGACTCTATGTCATTGTATTAAAAATAAAACGAACAACAGATTTTGAACCACAAAATTATATTGAAATTTATCGATCCGGATTCGTAGTCGTGATAGAACGAAGCAACTTTGTTCTATCATGACTATGAATCCGGATCGTTAAATTTCATTCAAGGTCCTTCGAAGTGTTTTATAATAATTAAATTCTAGTCATTTTCGATGAAATCAATGTAAATTATTGGTCTTAGTTTTTTGTTATCTAGACAATTGTTTATATAGATTTGAGATCACCGGGATGTCATATAGAAACTATTAAAATATTTCATTATCATCAGATCCAAAGGTGAATAGAAAATTACAGAAATCCAACACCGAAAAGTATGTCAAATTTAACGTGCGAGGGTTGATTATAGACAGACATAGACCAGTGTGTCTTATTAGCGATGATATACAGCATTGAAACGTGGGTCTCTAAATATCTGCCTCAAACTTCATAAGTGCTATGGAGAGGCCTATATCCGGTATTTCTCTACGTGATAAAATCCCCAATACGGAAATTCGTATAAGAACGGGTGTAACCGATATAGTCTGAAAAATTAGGACGTTGAAGTGACCATCAGCTATGTGTCTGCGCTCGTCGAATCGACAATCGTTGAGAAGGAAAGTTCCTTACATGCCATGTGGAGAATTGTATTTTTCACCGCCACAATATCATGACAGAGAAGAAGGAAATATAAAAAAATATGGCGTACTATCTAACCATGGTAATGGAATTGGCTTCCCTTTAATTGTGTAGGACGATCTTGCCCAAAAAGTGGGACATCTATATGCTCTAAAGAAAGAAGACCGAGAAGTCTTCGGAAAAAAATATCTAGCTACCTTACATTTTGCAATTCTTTTGTATCATGAATATAGATGAATGAGAAATTGCGCCGATCATGAAACTTGTGGATAATTAATGTCAAAAGTCAGTAGGAATCGAAAAAATTCACAATATTTATACAATTATCTTATTTCGCTAACATTAATACATTTTTTTAAAGTTACTTATATTACTATAAAAAATAATTAAATAAGGCTCAGAGTGATGGCTAGGTTTTTTTTATTGTATTTAGTGGTAAAATTACACTATAGATTTCGCTGCGTCCATACGCGATAATAGCTATCTATCGGCCGAACGGTTGAAACGTCTAAATATAAAACAGCGCCATCTATCAAATAATCACTGGATTTAAAACTATATAACCACCATCATAACAAATTCATGTGTAACTATGAGCCTTATTAATCTGTTTTTAAACACACATAGATGTAAAACTATTTTGTGATATTTAGTTAACTGAAAAAATATTTAAAATCAATATTAAAATTCAAGAATCATCGTACAATGGCTCACTACAACTATATACATTTATTAAATTAAATCCCAAGAAAACACTACTCGTAATAATTCTATTGTGAAACAGTGTTAAAAGATTAGCAGACAAGAATCTGAGAAGGAAACGTCGAACCTTACATGACGAGCCATTCAAGGTGATTCACGAAATTCAATAATAATAAACATTTTAATTTAAATAAAATATTATACACGACACAATTCCAATTACTAATCGCTACCAATACTAGAAACTTGATTTCAGGGTAATTTACGTAATGATTCGGAAACACCAGCTTCTAGTTTTTAGGATCGCCTTGCCTAAACAATCACTTACTTGGGTACATATATCTAACCTCATAGCATAGAGATCAAATTAATATCTGCAAAAAATATGCTAAAATACTTTCCAATTAATAATATAAACCTACTAAAAAGATAAAAATCATATCCCAAACACATTATTTTCGAAGATAGCAGTATTACCCATCTAATAAAATTAGAATCCTCAAAGGTGGGTATTATTATGCATTCGAACAAATTAACGTGTACAGAAAAAAAAGCATAACCCACTAAAACAAATTCGGATTTTTTAACGGGATTTATCCATCTAAACCAAATTACTATATACGAAGATGATAGATTTACTCACCAGAACAAATTACCATCTTCGAATAAGGATATGTTATGTATTCGATTAAAATATCACGTTCGAAGATGATCAAGCTAAACTTTATAAAATTTAATCTTTTTCAAAGGTTGCCTAAAGTTTTAATTCTATAAAAATATAAACTGGTTGGATTCAGGCAATATTAAATTCTCCTAAAATCAAGTTTAATTAAAAATATACGTCAAATCTTAACAAATAAAACATGTATATATATACAATTATATGAATTGCTATATGGTGACGGAGTAACAACACCTTAATCAAATAGGATAAGCAGATGAAATCACTGCAAAAGAAGGCAAACTGGAAATAATGCTCAAAACATTTAGCCAGCCTACAGCAGGCTAATTTCCTTAGTCTGAAAATCTGAACCCAACAGAAGGGCGTCTATCAGATAAAAAGAGGAAGAAAACGTTTATAATTATCAACTATCAACATTGACTTTATATATCTACATATATTTAATTGCACAATAAATTACATAAAAATATTGCTATATATACAATTTGTCCGAATATTTATTTTAATTTTTTTTTATAATATGTTATAACCCGAAACAGATGCATTTGCAAAATCACACCCTTTACTCGTTAAAAAATATTCTATCCTATCGGCTACAAATTAGCATCGCCTAATATATCAACCCTGTTACAAAATAGCGCGCGCTATCTTTGCTAATATATTTATTTCGGGTTGCTATTTAGTATGTGGATTTGTAGACTGATTTGGAGTTGATAAGGTGAAATCCGCTTGTATACATTGAGTCATTAATTTTTTTTTTATGGCTTTCTATCTATAGATGCGAGCAGGTCTGTCCGAGGTAGTACCACAATCTGGCAGAAAATCGACGTTCGATCAGTGGCAAAGCGCTGTTGTACTTCGTTCGGTGAGCGAGAGAGACGGAAGCCCCACTTTCTGGGTGGTTAGTGGGCAGCGGTCTAACTGTACCCCTGGTATTGCAAAGATCTATAAGCGGCAGTAAGACTTACCATCATGTGAGCTGTTTGCTCGTGTGTCACCATAAGTTAAAAAAAAACTTTAAAAAAAATTTATTACATTTTATCATTTTAACAAAATCAGAGCTGGTGAGTAATAGGGCTGTAGACAATTTAAAAAAATAAATTATGATGAAGGCCAAGGTCTTCGAAATTCTGATCACACTTTCACGAAAATTTCTCGAAAGAAAAAAAAAAAAGAATTTAAGTGACTGCTATATCGCTTTCTTTTGCGTATTCACAGTAAGAGGTTTAAATTCTCTCTTGCCTTCGAATATCCAAAAAATATGAGACATACGCCATTCTCGCGCACACAATGTGTATATAAATAAATGTATGTACAAACCCAGCACTGTGTTATATAAAGTGTTTGATGTACATACATTACAAATGTTTCACTGTACATACAAACTTTATTTTTATCTTACGTCTTTAATACACACACCTCGCCGTTTTTATAGCATATACTTATATATAAAAATACAGCGAAAACTGCTTCAATTTATGTAAAAACCGCTTAACATTTACATATTGAGCTAGCTATAAGTATTTCAATTTTATTAATTAGACAGAGAGAGCAATACTAAAACGTGACGTCACACTCCATAATCTCCGTGCTAATGCGCTTGGCCCAAATAGTTATTTTTTTGCGAGAAAGTGACAGAATATGAGTCATCTAATAACTTTAAAAGATTTTAATCTTTCAAATTACTGAAATTTTTAGCATTTAATATACTTAATTATTTATAAATACCCGATACGAAACGAAAAATGATGTCACAAGCGGGGTTCGAACCCGCACCTATTGGGAATCCGGCCCAACCGTGCTGCCACTTACATCATTTTTCGTTTCGTATCGGGTATTTATAAATAATTAAGCATATTAAATGCTAAAAATTTCAGTAATTTGAATAACAAGGTTGTGTCATCGTTTAATACAATTCTAACTGTAAAGTTTGAAGTATTAAGTCTATACAATGTGTAAACATTGTCCGATAGATGGCATACGTCACCTTGAAGACGTAAGATATAATATGATTCGAAATTTGCATGTCCTAAAATAGTTCACGATGGTGTAAGTGGCAGCACGGTTGGGCCGGATTCCCAATAGGTGCGGGTTCGAACCCCGCTTGTGACATCATTTTTCGTTTCGTATCGGGTATTTATAAATTTTAATCTTTTATAAATTTATTTTTAATTATTATTGTACAATATTTTATAAAATAACATATTTATTACTGGTAGCAAACTATATAATAAACTGCTTTTCATTTTAAGAGTTGTATCAGCTTTACCGAGCCTTATCAAGAAAGCGTAATTTTTTCGAGTACTAACAGAACAATGGGTTTTGTCGAGTATTAATAACGCAAACATTCCTAAGAATTTGAAAGACGGAATAAACTTTATGAACCATTCATAGTATAGAAACAGTTTCACTAAATGGACCGTTTATTTTGAAAGTGGTGTAAGTCCATTTTCTTTTGTTTCGAGAAAATTAAAGGTATATTTATTGATTTAAAAATATAGGCAAATCATATGAGGTCTGGCATTGTTTCTATTGTTTTATCAACATTTAATTTGTTTATATAAATTTGTTTTTGGCTAATTAGACTACGATAACACACATTTATGTGCTGTAAATGGACTTACACCACTTTCAAAATTAGGCAATTGTAAAAATCGTTGAATTTCAATTTTGAAAAATCAAATATCGCTTAAAATATACTTCATTTTAATATAATTTTATTTACAAATACGCATAACAACACATAAAATTTTATTTTAGACGGCAATTACATTGTCATTACAAGATACTGATTACAAGAATTTACTTATTCTCTGCATGTGGTAGTATTTCAAAATATGCATGATGCACCGGAGGTATATAAGATAGTAGCTGCTTCATGTCTTTATATTTTTCGTACGTAATAGGTCTGGCATTTTGGTACAAAGGCTTCAGGGCGATTTTTTCAAATTTTAACGGTCTTCCAGGACGTAGAGGTAATAAATTGATAATTTTAAATTCTGCGTCCGTCATCGTTGTTTTATAAAAAATGGTATATGGTGCAATTTTGAGGAACCTCAACCAACATATTTGCAATTTTATTTTTATTTTAAATTATTTTTACGAGTTTCAACATTAGATTATTGTACAAGAAAGTCACCCGCAATGTTAATTATGTAAATAACTTAATAGTTGTTTAAAATTTCAGATTTAGTGTTTACAATCATGTGTATACGTTTGACCGAGGTTATTGTGTATTAAAAAATGCAAAACGTCAAAATGCACTTCTTAGATTAGATGAACTATAGCACCTCTTGACACGTAATATCACACGTAATCCTATAAATATTATAAGTCTGAAAGTTTGTAAATTTTCTTTTTTAGGTAAAGGTATCGCCAAAAGTACGTAATAGATTGGTTTCAAATTTAATACACAGCTAGAGTATGAATTGGAATAGTACATAGGCTACATTATATTTAAAAATTCAACTCCTAAATAATATAAAATTAGAAAAATCGTAATAAGATTGCGGATTTTTCTGCAAGAAGATGGCGCCTACTGTTGTTTTTTTTAATTCGCCAAAATACGGGCAAAGATACGGAGTCATACAGCCTTGTCGTATTTATTTTCTTCTCACAGGTTATGCGCTGTACATTTTCTAATACATTTCTCTAATTTTTTAAGATCTATCTTTTAACTTACGAGTAGTGGAAACACGAAGGGGAAACACTGCAAATCGTCCGCGGGTGAAACCGCGGGACACAGCTAGTATAAAATAAATGAAAAATAATAAAACACTGATCGGCATCCATCTGCTATGCCATCTAACTCTGTCAATTGGACTTACACCACTTTCATAATCGATGATTATGCAATTTCATTTACCGACCGATTTTAAGTTGTACAAAACATGGGATTTTTTTGGGAAACTAAACACGGACTAGTTATATATAAAAAAAAAAACATTAAATTAAGCATGAATTACGTGATAGCTCATTTTTCTCAAAAATGGACTTACACCACTTTCAAAATAAACGGTCCAAATGTTACTCCAAGTTCATCAGTCTGCAAATCCATTTATAGAGAATACACGATCTTAAAAACTATTTAAAAGTCTTTTTGAGGGTAGTTTTGTCTTCGCGATTGAAATATGTACTGTGATTTTGAGCATTGTACAAGTTTTTACTATCCTACCCTCACATCTTGCTGATATAGATGAAGAAATTTCTTCATAGAACCATTAACTACAAAAAGGAGCGTAAAGGACCAATATACAAGGTGCACAAAGACCAAAAACACCTGACAACAATCCCTAAAATATGTACACTGCATAAAAAACACAAAACATTCAGTTTATTGTTCATCTACCCACAGTTCTTTCAATATTTCCGGTACAATTCGCTGGGTGGAATACCAACGTGAGGTCATTTTTTACCGAAGAATACATGCCTTAAACACTAATCTTTCTCAGATTTCTTTCGGCGTCTAACCTTCTCGACGAGCTTTTTCTTGTCAGATTTCTTCGCAGTCAGAGACAATGGTAAGTCATCTGGTTCCGGTGAATCGTATTCCTCCGTTTTTCGTTTCTTTGGCGGTGGTTTAATAGGGGACTTTTCGAATTTCTCAGCTTTCTCCGGCGTCGGTTGTTCCTTTCTGGAAGATCTTAATTGTTTCGGTGAAATTATTTCTTCATCAGTAGAACTGGTTTTAGCTTCTTTTCGACCAGATCTCTTGACGGGTGTTTTAGAATTTTCACCTTCGGCCTTACCGCCGGGTATGCCGAGTATATCGGCCCATTGTTCCGGCGGTGGCGTCGGCTGCTTCCTCTCGTCTTCAGCCGTAGATTGATCAGATTTCTGTCGACAAACGAACTGTTAGGAGTGTTTGCGCTTAAATAATATCCACAGTGATTTAATGACAATTCTTCTTAGTTATTGGGAGTAGTAAATAAACTACAAAATTAAGTAACTTTCCAATTTTTTGAGGGTATTAATATATATTTTTTCATTCATGAATACATATCTGCTTCTTTCAGCAATTATATACTATATTTTAGGTATTTGCGAGGTCAAGAAACCACTGTGAATATATTTTTTAAACTTTTTTTTATTATATCAGATACTGCATCGGACAAGGTAGCGTAGACTGACACGGCCTTAGTATAAAATAACAAAGAAAACTCTTAATTTTAAACACAATCAAAAACACGCCGAGGTTTTCAACTCTGCTATATATAACGAATGTTTGCTAAAATGTAGAACAAAAATTATCGCAAATTGGCGGAGATATTTATACTAAATTCCGGTTCAAGTCCGCAAAGTCGACGTTTACCGGAATTGCATTTGCTGTATATTCGCCAGACGGAATTCGCTTTGCTTGTTATCCCTAAGGCCGTGTCATAATTTGCGGGCTGGCTTCGCTACCAAAAAAGAGCGTAATCAGGTCACATTTTTATTAATAAAGTCAGTAAAGTATTTTAGAACGCCCATTTTGCATAAAAGAGAGAAGGCCATTTTGCATAAAAGCTAGGCCTCTCGTGTGTCTCCACGGGAACATAAGTAACTTAAAGGAAATATGCACAGGATTGTCAAAAAAAAAAAAATATATCAAAATATTAATTTTAAATTTTCACACATTTTTTTATAGAAAGACTTGACGACTTGACTTAGAGAAAGTCTTGACTTGACTTGATTAAACGAAAAACAATTTGGACTAATGTTGTTTTGCCAATCCCAGAAATGATTTAGAAAAAAAAAAATCGTGTAATTATCTTGCAAAACACGTAATTGAACAAATTTAATAATCATTAATGATTATAGAATTAATTTAACATTATTGTTCATGTTTGACATTATTGTTTGAAATATTTCAATGATTTATAATCTCACGATAATGCAAGAATGGCCTGTTCTTCAGTATTCTTTCATACGTAGCAAGATAAGAAAGAAAAAATAATTTACTTATGAAGAGAATTTTCCATAACAGTTTCAAGAGTACTGTAGTAGTACTATTAAATATTAAAGTGCTGAAAGAAATCCGCATTTTTGTAACAAAAAAATGTGACCAAGAACTCTACATGAAATATTTTCAAACTACCCGCTCAATATTTCCGTAAATTACCCTAACTTTATTTGGACACAACTGTCGACATTTTTCTATACACGGGCGCGGGCCGCTCTCTTCAGGGTAGTACCACAATTTCGCAGAACATCGACGTCTGAACAGTGGCAGTGTGCTGTTCCGCTTCGTTCGGTGAGCGAAAGCCGGAGGCCCATCTAGGTGGGTTTCGGTTGGTAGGCAGCGGCCTGGTATTGTAATTACTGCCTCCAATATACTCTTGAAATATTTTTGCTTTTGCTGATAGTTAAAATGCATTACCAGGCGTACAATCTCCAATATCAGGGGCACAGCCACTGTAAAGGTTTGAATCTCCAGCGTTTTCGCTCACCAAACAAAGCTTAGTAGCAAATTGCCACAACTCATACTTATTTCTGCGCAACTATGCCACTACCTCGGCTGAGTCGACACATTGAAGTATGAAGGCAGTCCACTGTTAATAAGGTGACTCTATTACAATTTTTTTTAATTACTAACTAATTCCCCTACGTCAAAAGGATTAAAAATTACATTTAGGCCTTACTGTTGCAAAATTTGAGCAGGTATTTTGATAATATTTTATATAGTATAGTTTTAATACGCCCCTATAGCTATGAATGCACTGCAGTTTATCGTCTTTTAGTCGTTTTTATGACTATAATATGGACAATTAAATGCGTGGTGATACAATTTATTCACCATTCAGATTAATTATAGTATTAACATAAATAACTTTACCCTACAGACGAGCACAGTTATTCATTAAGTTATTAACAATACTGCAGTACATTTATAGCCTGTCCGATATAGTTTTCAACGCAAACACACCTAAACAGATCCTTATGTCAACACAGCAACCAATTCTTCACAAAATATAAACACTTTAACAAATTGTTTTTCTCATCTTGGTAACAAAACCACCCGCAGAATATGACAATCGGCATTTTCTATGAAACAAAAAATCCGAATTTCCGAACCCAAATGAGGGTAGTATGAAAAAAATAAAATAAAACAGCGACCGGCTGGTGGTAAGACCGGTATCACGATAAAAACTATAACAAAATTGTTGAGTTATTGGTGTAGTTAACGGAGATTAAAACCAAATTAAAAAGTTCATTAGGTTAATTAAAAATGTGTTGTTTTATTTTAATTTATAATAGCTATGATGGAATAGACAAGGAGAATAGCAGTTATTATTCATTCCTTAATTTCGTAAAATAAACGATTCCTTCACGGGAAAACTGGCGTGTTTTGGGAGTATCAATTAAAATCCCTCAATTTAATTCCGATGCATCCAGAGAATGCTGCAATTCCTTAAAAAGGTAATTACTTTACAGAGTTAGAATGCAATCCTGAATTTGCTGTATTTTAAAGGTAGACCCTTTAAAATGATGTGGTCCATCCATCTTTAGGATTAGATGAGTTAAAATCAATACATGAATTCGGGATATACAGGGTGTAAGGGGACCGCTCCCGAAAACAAAGACAGGTAACCCTACTAGTCCTACTTGTAATGATAGGCTAGAAAAAAAATCGATTCGGATGAAAAAAAAATTTTTTTTTCTTCACGCGAGGTCGTTGAACTCTTGAACATATATATGATCGTGAGTTTTGAATAGATTGCGTCTTTTCTCATCTGAGTATAGTTAGACGTATTTTTTAACGAGTTATCGTTACATGGCACTGTTCTAATACGATGGAATGTGGAAAACACTTAAAATACTTGTGAAAAAAAAAAATTCATCCTGATCGGTTTTTTTTCTAGCCTATCATTACAAGTAGGACTAGTAGGGCCATCTCTCCTTGTTTTCGGGAGCGATCCACTTCCACCCTGTATAAATGAGCAAGAATGCACATTCGGTTAAGCGTATACGCTTTAAGAGCCAATGAGAAGAGAGGAAGAGCTATCAGTCTCCTCTTTAGCACTATATAGGCCCTATTGCGACTATGATTTTAAGCGCTGGGAGAAAATTGATAGAGGTTGCTTTAAAGCTAATCTCTTGTAACCAAGTGAATAGTTTACCAAAGGCTTACCAATTTTGGCAATTTCTTCTGATCTGGCTAAAAGTGGGCATTTTATTGGATCTAGCAGCGGTATAGTTTTGGCTTCCCCTTTGTAGGCAATAGATTCTGATATATCTTACGTCTGGTATATACGGAATGCAGTTCTAGTGCGTAACCCTTTTCACGTTTTATTAAACCAAAGAACGGCTACGGCTATCAAATGAGAATTAATAGGTTCTGTCCCTGAATCTGAATTCTTGAGTAATAGTCGGCACAAGATTTTGGGTCGTGAAAAGTGAATTATAGTTCAAAATCTATGTCCAAAATTGGGGTGCATGAAAAACTCTCAAGTTAATTTCAATCTGCTGACATATATTGCTAAATATGGAGAGAATCAGATACGGTATTAAGCAGTAGTCATATGATGAAAAATGGATATCAACTATTACCCTGGATTGTCAGAGAACCCAATAAGGACACGTATTTATCGATATATGAATGCGTGTTCTAATCGTTATTTTCAGTAATATTATTCTTATTAATTCTTATAAAAAAATCTGTAATTTAGCGACATTTTTATATTTATTTTTGGGAATTTGCGAAAGTTTATAATAGTTTTCTTGAAGAAAACTATTGAATAGTCATATTAATAAATATATCTTATGATATTTTTCAATCTTAATACATAAATTTCAATGATTCTTTGACCCACTACTATACATAAAAATGAATTATTAATAATTATTTATATAATTTATAACAATCTCACAAAAATCAATCAATCAAACAAATCAGCTGAAAATAATTCAGAGAGTACAATTTTCATTTTAATAACATATTCTAAATAATTTTCAAGACTTACCTTCAAAGACAATAATAAATAGTCAAAAGCTAAATTTGCATGAGGGTAGATATAAATAAAACAACATAGACAATTTTATTTTTTTTCTTCATCAGCTTCCATAGAGCTATTTTAAATAACATAAAAATTTCAATAAAGGCACAAATGTGGAAATAAATAACCGTGTCCGACGCAGTTTCGAATAAAATATTGATATAATTAAATTTAAAAATTTAATTGCGAACGAAAAATGATTACCATACCTAAGATTTGAACTCGCATGTAATGGATAATCGTTCTAACCGCAATTAGGCCAGTGTGGGTTAGTATAAAAACCAAATTGTTCTTGTAAAAGATTGAAATTACTTGACAAATGTAATTAATGGCTTTACCTAAATATTTTTTACAGAGCAGATTATTTTTTTAATTTTTGGTATTATGTCGAACTATATAGGCGTTTGGGTGAACAGATTAAATTAAAAACGTAATTATTTGTCCGTCAAGCAATGCGTCCATTTTAGTCGAGAGGTGGCATGGCCACGCTGCAAAAGCACTCGATGAATTTTGAAATAACATTAATTGCTCATTATAATGTAGCATTATATTCATTAAAATATCTGCAAATTATTCAATATTAGGTGTTAAAATATTAAATATAAGATTATCAAATGACAATTGTCCGTTCACACCAAAACGCTCAAACTCATCACAGACTAAACACTCAAATGACAAAGTATATAATTTCTTAAATGATAGGAACAATTTTTTTTTTAAATGTGTACTGAAGAAAAACCAAATATATATATATGGTAGGTACTCACGTCAGCCTTATCTTTCTTCTTACTCTTCTTGGGTTCATCCTTTTCCTTGCCGTCTCTCTCTTTCTCTGGTCTTTCCTTGTCTCTCTTATCTTTTTTGGCACCACTACGATCACGTTCTGTAAACACATATAATATATATTTTTAACACAAGCATAGTCAACTACCCAAATGACGTCGCAATAGGTTGATAATTCTTTCATTATATCTATGAGAATGGAGAACAGAATATTACACATACATAAAGAAATATTTGTATACCGATACAAACGGCCAAACATGATTGGACACTACAATAACTCCATCTTGCATGCTTTGTATGTATACACATGTTTCAACAAATAAAGATTTATCATTATTATTATTACATGTGTGAGTGTGGAGAACAGGGCATTGCATCTATGAGCGTGGAGAACAGAACATTACATCTGTGAGGGCGGAGAACAGAGCATTACATATGTGAGGGTGGAGAACAGAACATTATATCTGTGAGGGTGGAGAACAGAACATTACATCTGTGAGGGTGGAGAACAGAGCATTGCATTTGATATTTAGCATACTCGTAACACAACACAATCAAAACTGCAGACAGAGCTTATAATAAAATATAACTCACTCTTCTCTTTGGTATCCTTCTCCTTCTTCCTCTCTTCCTTAATCATCTTACAGTACTCTTTGAAATAATCTTCCCTCAGCGAACTGCCCTCGACAGCCTTATACCTTGAATCTGTATCTACCTTCTTCTTCGCATCAATCCAACGGGCATGTCTGTCTACCCCTTTCTCTTTTAACAGCGCAATGAACTCCAGTTTCACCTATAATAAGATAGAGAGATAATCAAAATGGGATAACGAATTACCACTTATTTGTATTGAGAAGTGTTTCAACGTGAATCGTGGGGGTATTTTATGAACAAAAAAAAATTTAATAGATTGTCTATGCTCGTCCGCGAAGAGGTTGAAGATTATAAGAACTAGAAGACCTGTGTGAATATTTTGCACTGTTAATAGAGTATTTTTCACTATTATAACTGTAACCTAAGAGAAGTATATTTAAACATTTGAAATGATACACGCGAGTGGATCAATTGCAACCAGACATCATGTTAAAATCGAAGTTTTAAAGGATATTTCTTAATTAAAACATTAATTTTGTTATTTTTTATATATTTTTCGTCATTATAGTGTAAACTATTATTGGTAATATTTCTTATAAACAAAAAATATGTTTGAGAAAGCCTTACTAATATTCTAAATGTGAGTTTTTGAATATGTTTGTTACTCAATCACGCCATGTGGAATATATTTGGATAAAAATAGGCACCCTGGATTAGCACAGGATACTTTTTATTCCGGTAATGTGTTCCCTCAAGATAATATTTAAACTTTGGGCAAA
Organism: Lymantria monacha; assembly: GCA_905163515.2. Classification (NCBI taxonomy): domain Eukaryota; kingdom Metazoa; phylum Arthropoda; class Insecta; order Lepidoptera; family Erebidae; genus Lymantria; species Lymantria monacha. The sequence goes on along the minus strand of LR991104.1, from coordinate 10,782,924 downwards.
TTACGTAAGTTATAAATGAATGGAAGAATATGTTTTTTTTTTATTATACTAAAAGACAACACATTGATTCAAGGCACTAATTCTTATATTGAGGTACGTCTTTAAATTTTATACTACTTATGACTCACGACATTGTGTCTTTGCCATGAGCAAAGTAGATGTCATGGACAAAAACTTGTAAAATAATAATTAATCTCAAAAATCAGAACAATATATTGCGGACAGAAAGACAAAAACAAAATAATAATTTTAAAAAAATCGCTAAGCATTTTCCCCACGAAACACGCGCACTTCTATTCGCTGTATAGCAATAACTAAACGCTGAAATGAAATTAAACATAATTAGAAGCTGAAAAGAGACGACAACATTAAAAACCTGTGGATAGAAAGAGAGATTAGATTCTGAAAGAGAATTGTTTTATTAGTCGAGTTTTTGGTAAAGGGAAGTGTATATTTAGTCTTTCTTGATTTTAAAAGGGAATTAACGACACCCCACTAAGCGATAGGGGTAATGTGCTCAAAACAGGTAAGGGTAACTCCCAAAACACATAGTTCCGGTGGTACGCTCAAACAACGGAGGGGGTTACACATTGGGTAATAGTAACGCATACAGCGTCGCTTTTACCCTTCATATGGAGAAAATGTTTAAAAATATGATTAAGCAATTTCATACTTATACTACACTTATTATCATGCAGTGTCATTAGTAGCATCATTATGCGTAATAGCTTCGTAAATTAATCTTCTTTTCGTGTGATGAACAAGAATACAATTAACCACCCCTTTAAAACACCGTGATTTAAAAGACAACTATGGTATGTAAGCCATGGAAAAGAAGGAAATATCTCAAAACACTGCACCAACTTCTATGTGACCAGCGTGGGACAGTAGGCTATTTTTGCTTCCCATTACAAAGAAGCATATTCACCAGTAGTGAGTCGTACATGAGCTGAATCAAAAACAAGTCTTCTATTAACTAAAGCACAGATTGCGCAGATATAAAATGAACCCCATTCCCACAATCATATTACAGCAGAGAGAGGTGACACAGAGAATTATTAATCCTTAGATTGCATAGGTATAGGTTTTCTATATAGCAAGCTTTCATTATGAGTGTCTACGTTGGATTTTTACACGAGAAAATTCGGTACAAATGATACAGTGTTAGTGTAACATGTGCCTGTTTAAACTATATGTTTGGAAAATCATGTTGTTATTTACAAAAATCTATGCTGTGTCTTCAGACTTCATAAATATTATCGTAGGAATCGAACCCACAATTATCGCCATGAGATATCATTACTATATGTATCATACACAAATTAGTTAATACTGCTCGTCGCAATTACTATAACGGTTAAACTCGTGTAATAAGTGGCTTTAGAATACAATGTCACCAGTACTTATTTTCTCAATTGTAAGTGGTATAATCTCTCTGACGACTACCAAAAGAATAGTACCCAGCATTATCCTGAGAAACTTATAACACCATTTAAGATAAAGAACCCGTCTACTAAGCATGCAGATATCATGGCCTAATTTCCGCTTGGTGAGACGTATGTCCAACCACAGACGATAGGTCAATAAATGAATGGCATATAATGAATAAGAACAACTTTGCAAAGGAATTTGTAAATTTGTCAATTCATTAATCGGCACCAGCTCACATTGAATAAAAATGCAAATCGCTTTACAAACATACAACTAACGGACACAAATACCGTGTGCTTAATAACTTAGAGCTAATTATACTAGTTGAAGAAGACACTCGTCTCCAATAAGCCTAACTGCGGGTCATACACAAGTCGAGAAAGATAATTAAAATTAGGGAACACTTCCGTTTACCAAATCCTATCGTTTATAATTACATTGACTGTATCAATGTTTCGTTAATTTATCATTAATTAATTATTACTTTTACTCTTAGAAATAGAACCAATTTTACGGGTAATTAATTTTAGTAACGGGTAATTTATATAAGTAGTGATTCGGACTATAACGCTTTATCGTTGGGGTAAACAATATATCTTTCCATAATCCGTTATTAAAGATATAATTTAATAACATTACGTGTCATTGCACATTAATGTCATAAAAGCATATGTATGCATCTAAATAAATACATACATACATATCATCACGCCATATCCCTTGCAGGGTAGGCAGAGAGAACAGAGTGCCAGAGAACTCTATCTCTGCATACTTCACTCGCTTCCTCAACATTCATAATTCTCTTCATACACCCTCGCCGGTTTCGGAGACTCTTGACTCCACCTTCCTTCAGTATATGACCGATCTGGTCTGGGTAGGTTAGTCTCGGTCTCCCTCGGTACCTACATCCTTCCACTTTCGCATTGTATATCTTCTTAACCAGACGTTCGTTCGGCATTCTTTCCACATGTCCGAACCATCGGAGCATTCCCTTTCGCATCTTTACACCAATACTATCTTTCATACCTACTCGCTCTCTTACGTCGTCGTTACGAATGCGGTCGGTCAGCCTAACTCCACAGATTTTCCGTAGAGATCGCATTTCGACCGCATTAATTTTACTTTCATACTCTTTTCTGCATACCCAACTCTCGCTTCCATACAGTAATGTTGGGACAAGCACTGCGTCTAAATAAATTATAATAAATAAATCTCATAATTTAGGACAATCCAGTAGACTTCATTCTTTATTATCTTTACTTCTATCATACAAATTCTCTTTTAAAAAAAAATATCCTATAACCTGGCCATGTAACAGGTATGAAGATGATAACATATGTAAAATTGATGAGCTGATTGATGAGACTATATAACAGGGCAAAGGTTTAAATAATTGAACATAAAATGTTCTTCATAGTCTTACTTAGGCCCCCAAATATATATGCAGCAATATGATACAAATTTGCCCTATAATTGTTATCCATCCGCCTGTAGACGTACTCTGTGGGACATAGGCCTCAACACGAGATTTATTGAGAACGGCACTGTGCCACTTGCGACCAACATCCCTATCCCTGATAGGGATGTTGGTGGCAACGCAAAAACTAATAAGCAAGATGTCTAGTTTTACTTATTTGTTTTTCGAGTATACGAGTGAAACTGATTCGTTGACTAAATATTATTATTGATCAGACCCAAACGCGTCCTCACGGTGCACCCTTTCATGACAGTGATATCTAATGAATAAGTGCCTAACATAATGATTTTATTATAAATCTCCTTCTTCATACCATATATAATCCACTAATAATCACAGGCCTCATCGATAGACTCCTTGAGAATGCCTATGTTCAACATCAAACGTCGATATACTGATTAATGATATAGGGAAAGTCTATTGCGGTCTGTATAAACTCAATAACACTGTTTGATCCAGGATTCGAACCCAAAATGAAGTAACAGTCGCATGCTTATGACATTGGAACAAACGGCCAGTGTCATTAACAATACGTAATATATGTAATCTAAGATTAATTAAACATATCCGTGACATTTTTTAATTATATCCGTAAAATTGATTAGATTTCATTTAATAAATTAATTAATATCTTTGTAACTGTGTATACATTTTTATAATCCATTAAACATTTATTTGTTTTTAAACTATAACAATATTTTCTTAAATTGCAATTTTAGAATTAATTCGTCCAAAAAGTGATAAAAAAAAATTCTAATAATCATTAAATCGGTTCAACAGTCACGGTTAAAAATATAAATTTCAGGACGATAATTTGTAAATAACATTAAAAAAAAGCTGAAAGAAAAACGATTAGTTTCTTGAAGCCTATTTTTGCTAATAGCAACTTATATACATTTTTTTTTCTCCCATCACCATTACTAGGCTGATGACACTGGAACAGCCTTAATATATGCAAGACTGTATTATACAGACATGCATTATTCCATCAAAGCTTAAGGGGGAATTTGTTTCTCTATATAATAATAAATGAAATTTGGCAATGATGGTTAAAGGGGTAAAAATCGGCAAATAACCTTAATTAATTTCAAAGGGTAAAATGTAAAAGATAAGGGTATAATGAGCCAATACCAAAAATAAACGTTGATCAATATTAATAGTAAAGAGATATGTATATTCCGCTGTTAATTCAAAACAAATTATCCCTTTTTTGTTCAAATAATTAATGAATACTTTGACAATATTCTTGCCGACGTTAAGAGATAAATCTTATTAGTTTCAAATTTGGGTTTCACTTAAGGGATACAGGTCTTGTGACACACATTTACCGGGGGTGTGGTGTGGCCTGCAGCAGCCACCACTATTCTCTCTTGGAAGAAAGGAAGAGACCCAGGACATTGTTGCACAAGTAAACCAATGAACTTTTTGGTAGTACAAAGTTGCATATAATGTCCTCGAGAATTTTACTTAATTTAATGGGACCTTATTATCATAAGTATTACTATTATTAAATCATTAGAGTTAGGACATGAAAGTTAGCGATATATATTATGAAAATTTATTTTGGAATTGAAAATTTATTTTTATCTTTATGAAGTTGAACTTTGTATTTAATTTTTCAAACTCGCGGTTTATGGCAAATATACAATGTAATAAGCCACATTAATACACGCTATAAAGCTCTTAAGTGTCACCTACCAGCAAGTAGCTCATTTACTATCGACCTGATGTATAAAGACCCTGGTATCCCTCCGAGGCTATCACTTCAAAATTGCTATGGTACTGGCAAATTTTACCTTAAAACTTTTGACCTATATCCAAAATGAATAGATTGAAAAAAAAGAGGATGACGTAAATTATCCCCTTCAATCACCACTGAAGTCAGAGTTACCATATAATTCTATATATTTCTAAATTTGGTTAATTTCTTTATATTTTTGATTGATCTGCTTAAAATATATCTAACCTTAGAATTTTTGCGGTGACTGGGTGTAACCGATTGACGATTTCATTTTAATGAATGTGAGGCTATTATATGATATCTTATATTTCGTCTAATAATGTCATGATAGTTATTAAATATCAAGTGGAAATATGCTTCTGGAATTTTTCGCATAATGAAAATAATACCCAAACATGTAATCAAGGCCAGATAAATGGAGCCAGGGTTACCATTAAACTGCATAATATATCAGCTAGCAATAAGCTTAAAATGGTAGTTCAAAATGCGTCATATTTTGTCAGTTGAAAGGCATCCAAATTTTAGTTAACAAGATGTGATATTATGGGGTAACTTAAAAAAGAGATGTGTTAGTTATGAAGAAGAATGCTTGGAAGTGCTATTTAGCCACCTAGCAAGAGAAAAAGAGATCTACTTATTAAAAATAAGTCACAGCTTGACAACATTCGAGATTTTCTCACGCGGGTGCGGACTAGTTCATAAAACAATAGTCAAAATTTCGTATAAAATACGAAAAGCAAACGCGTCACTATCGAATCCTAAAGGCATAGAATCGTTGCAAACGCAAACATATAGGAAGAATTATAACAAATAGGCTCACTATATAAACTGAAGTAACCAACCATTTTAACTTTTCAATTTTACCCTTGATTAGGGTAACATGTTTTAATTTAGGGTAAAATAAGGTGAAAATACTAAGATGCGCATTGTGATCAATATTTTGAGCCCTATTTTTAGGCTGATCTATATCGAGCCTCTTTCTAGAATGTTCTGTATCGTCAATCGGCCATCCCCTCGCCCCTCCGGCGCGGTCTCCTCTCCCGCAGAACTCCCCGGCTCCTTCGATGCTCTAAGCCACAAACAACGTTGCTAGATGCTATATCAATGCTAATTTGCCATAGTGCTATCGTGAAGAGCCTTATCCTTACACGACAAGAGCTTCAAAAACCCTCCCCTCCATACAGTAAGGTATGTCTTTAGTTACTTATAATTCAAAGAAAATATATGCAAGGAGGTTTTCTTTGCTTTGTTGTGTATCTTGGATTACTCAAATGAAATATATATAATTTATACTATATTTTATCTTGAGTGTTTCAAATAATTTTCATATCATGAAGGCAATCTTCATAAAACACTATCGCATTGAAAAAAGAAATGTAATTTATGTAGAATAAATAATATTTCAAAACAACATTCATTTCATAAGCAATTAGATAGGCAGAAAGATAGGTTAACTGTAAACGACTTTTCGTTTGGAAGTTTATGGTAACATAGATAATAAAAAACAAATTTGTATATTGTCTATGGTCATAATTTCATTGTTGACGGCATTAAAAAAGCAACGCCCGGACAGTAAAATACAATTCCTAATCTATAATTGTATAAGCTGTATAATTTTTGTAAAAATCTTTATTATATTCTATTAAAACAAAATGGGATTCGAACCCATTATGCATAAAATAAAAAAAATATCACCAGGATTCGAACCTGTGAAAATTAGAAAGCTGAAAAAAAAACACGATTATATTTATAACATATTATTATTAAAAAATATATATATTAACACGTAATCAGGATTCGAACCTGGTTTAACGATATAACAAGCAATTCCTTTTGAATTTATTATTATATTATCCTTAAAATTCGCCAAGCATATTGACAAACCCTCATACTTAAAATATTATTTATCATAATGTGTCTTTAGAACTGGAGAACACATAGCAAATCCTTTCAGCATAAAAATTCTGTTAAAACAACGTCAGTCTGATGTAACTATTATTCTGTCGCACATAATCACTAAAATAAATTCACTCTAAACATTTCTAAGATACCTTTAATTAAATACATATTTTGAAATAAATATCCATGACAAACATATTTTATTTGTACAATAATGACGTATATATATTTTAGTGAGTTTTGGTCTAGTTTAGTGATTCTGTGACGACAGAACTTATAGCATAAAATTTTTAAAAATTATTTTGTGTCAAACTTATTTTCTAAACAGAATAATTTACACATGGCAAAATATTATTTTTAACGTGTTTTCCTTCAGTATCGAAATAAGCAGAGGTAAAAATGCCAATGACCCATTTACTCAAATGAGCTGTGACATTTTTTTTTTCAAGTCTATATTTATCGCTGAAGGAGTTAGCAGAAGTGTATTTTCCCTATCTTAACCTATTGCTTTAATCCTAGAATAGTGTCCAAATTCAAATTTATTATTTATGATTTGCCTTAGATAATCTACAAAACCCATTTTGCTATCCAGGATTCGAACCTGGGACCTCAAGATTGGCAGTCATGCTCATACCACGCAACCCACATTGAAGTATCCAAGAACATTTAAAAAAAATAATTCAACTAGACATACGAGATATCTTTTAGATAACAAATAATATATTTTATGATATCTTTTCTTTCTGAAGTGGTGTCCCACTGCTGCGCTCAAGCCTCCTACACAATAGGAGGGTAATTGTGCTACTATACCAAGCTGGTTAGATGATTTTTGCAAAGATTGTATCTGCATGTCATATCCCTTATCTTTCCAATACCCACATGGAAGAAAGTTGTGCTGAATTGTATTCTTACTCCATCACCATAAGTATTTTTCTCATGACAATTATAATAAATCTAAATACATTTCTATGACTGTTAAGCTGGTGATGCAAAGGTCTGTTAGTGGTATTAACCATTTGACATTAAATAGACATCAGTGCATTGACAATAAAAATAAGCATAAATCGAGGTTTATCTTTACATATATAATAAAAGTAGTTTTTTAGAGCTATAACAATTACATCTGATGTCTGATCTACCACTACATTCACAAGTAGTGGTATGTGACGTCAGACAGATGGTCGGACATAACAACTATTGTCAAAACTGTTTACAATATGTATGATGTGTACATATTGTGTCGAACACAAGTGATGAGAGCTGTACGATGATAATGACTGCCACAACGAGGTATCAAATTCAGAATCGCCATCAATAAATCGTATTTAATAAAGTCAAAAAGATAAATTTCGTTATATTAATGCTATAAAATTAATATTATCATTATGTTAAGGTTCGGACATGGAGGCTGTTTGGAGGTTCTTGAATTTTTTTTTATTTTGATAACAATGGAAATTAAGCCGGCGGTCCGTCTGATCGTAAACAAGCTGCCCATCATGTGGAATAAAAAAAAATGAAGAAAAGCAGGTTATTAGACTAGTAGTTTAGACACTTCTTTCTTTCGAAGGATTGAGCAGCAGAAAAGACATCGAAATTATGGAAAGGAGTTTTAAACTTTTTGTTTTTATAATACCCTGCACTAAGGATATTTGCCTTGTATTGTAGGTTGGTCGACTCGAGAGGATACTCGAAAGGTTAACCCGCCGGACAGGTCACTGATGTCCAACACCGGGTTACGATTACATGGCGTAGAGAGATAAATGTACGGTAGGTGATGGGGTCGCATACCGTCCTTCCGTCTCTCTGAACGGATCGCATAAAATATTGTCCTGTATAGTGAATCAAATCCACTGCACTGGCAGAGTAGTTTGGCATCTTAAGCATCACTTGTTGATATTACAACCGCTATCTGAGCACTCATGTTACAAGGGTTCAGATTCAATGTGTATATGGCTTTAGTAAGAACACAATGATTACCACCTTCTATACTATAGTTATTACAAGATTCCAATAAAATTATTCTATCATTATTCTCCTACTCTTATCCCAATTACTTTGGGCCGATGCAATATGTACTCTTCTTTCATAGTACATATTGTAAAAGTTATTGGTAATGGTTTTATGACCGACCGCCTGACAGACGTCAACCCTCCTTGGGGAATGTAATTGTTGACCAAACGGCATCAGATGGAGTTGGCCCAGGTCGTTATAAGGCTCTTAGTCGTTTTACGACATCCACGAGCAAAGTAAGGCTTGGTAGTATACGTAGCCGCTGCCACACAGCTTAATATAAAATGATTCCATATAAAAATTATATTGTTTATGATCAGTAATCATTAAACAATAAATTTATGGTGATTATTATTATATTATAGCAATTTACTAGCTTAAAATACTAACAAATCTATTAAGCTACCACCGGATCAAAATGTGGTCACACTTTTTTTTACCAGAGAGATTTTCTCAGTGCTTCCGTTCTGTATGTGTACTCAATAATTATATTTCAATAAGAAACATCACTGCAAGAGGCGGGAGCCTCGAAATAAAACAAACCATTAGACCAGCATGGTAAGATAAGTTTTCTCATCTGTAAGAGAATCTTGTCCATCTGTTATATGTTAATATACTGGAAAGATAACCGTAAATGATTATAGATGCTTAATGATCAAAAATTCAATACATTAACCAGACTTATGACCATTTTGATTAACAACGCCCTAAATTTTAAGCAACGTCAAAGTAAATGACATATAACATAAAAGATATATGTCATATTTATTGACTTAGATGTTACTTAAAACTTAGATGTCCTTGATAAGAAATTTGACATTAGTGTCTGTTAGTAAGAATGTCTTCATCATCTCGGCTTGTATATATCCCACTGTTGGCTTCCAGCCTTTTCTACAATAGCAGGGAAACTGGTCTACTATACCAAGTTCATCGAACAAGATGGTACTAGCTTTCCTTTCGAGCTGGGTTCCAGTCTTCTCTAGGATAGTAGGGAAACTGGCCTACTATACTATATTCATTAGACAAGTTAGTACTGGCTTTCGAGTTTTCCTTTTTGTGCAGTAATGTATTCTGCACATTTAATCTTCTACTCGTCTTTAACAACATCCACGTCCGAGATAGAGGGTGATGAATTCAGTTCCTATTCCTACACAGCACAGATAAATTTCTTTAATAACCTCTCCAATATTTCAGCTGAACCAAAAGACCTTATGATGAGCAATGAGCATATTAATGTTAGAGGACCAACCAGCCACCACAGACCAGAAAAAGACAAGGACAAAAACCTCCAAATGACCTCTGCACCCGTTGTCCATCGCGTATACGATTTCAACACACCTCTCGCCGGTACTCACCTGTTCTCGTACTCTCTCTTTCTCCTCCTTCTCCTTCTTGCGTAGCTCGGCGAGGTGCTCGTTGAAGAACGTCTCACGGTCTCGGGGCTTCTCTATGTCTTTGAAGCGCTCGTCGCGTCCGTGTTTTGATGTGAACTCGCTGAACGAAGATCTATGTACAAAATATATTTCTTAATATATTTTTTTAATTAACAGACTAATTAATTCTTGTATTCTGTTGTCTCACTTTACAAACATACAATTCGTCGTCTCGTCTCATCTCGTATATCTCCCACTGTTGGGCTCGAGCCTCCTGCATAATGGGAGGGAAATTGGCCTACTAAACCACGCTGATCAGACGTGTTGGTATAGTGTTTTGTTTCGAGTTTTACTTCTCTTGCATAGCTGTTATATGCATTTTATATCCCTTAATTGTCTCTTACTATCAACCACGGGTAAGATAGAGGGTGGTGAATTGTATTCTTACTCTGTCACCACACGGATAAACATACAATTAATTATAACAAATTACACACACACATACTGAGAATAATTATTTGTTTTTTTGCACATGAATTCAAACCACTACAGTTGGTACTGCACAGGTCGATCTTAAGTGGCACTGGTATGGCTATAAACAAATCTTAAGTGTGTAAAAATTCAGTTCACCATCTATCGCTATCTTGTCTGTGTTTAGTAAAATATGATTAAGTGATATAATATACATATAAAATATATACAAGTGAGGATAAACTTGAAATAAAACCTTATAACAACCTATTTAACCAAAATATCATGGGAATAAATGCTTGACGCATTTTGAAATTTGCAAAAATGAGCTAAATCGTCGATCCCGAAGGAGCCATCATCGAGTCTATTTCGAAAAATTCGTAGTAGGTCCTCAGATATTTTAAATCGATTCTACTCACTTGGAATGCAGCTTGGCTTCCTCCATGAGAGCTTTAAACGCGTTCTTCTTCTGCGCCAATCTGTTCTTTTTCTCCTTCCTCTCCTCCTCGGCGCGATCCCGCACGTACTGATCAAATACCTGGTGGAAGACATTAATTTAAAAGTCCCAATTACAGATGGTGATTAAGGAAGAATACGACGTATCACCATCTCTTATTTTCTTATAACAGTCGTATAATTGAGTTAAGGGATCACTAAAGCGATAAGCAACATATCTCTCATGGGAAAAATTAAAAGACTAACTGTGGTATAGTATATGCCTACGAAGTGTGGGCGTTATATCATCATCTCCCGTTGTGTGAAGGCCTATATGTCCTACAGAATAAAAAGAGCTTCGTCTCAGCTCATATACGTCCCACTGCTGGGCTCTAGCCTATTACAAAACAGGAGGGAAATTGACTTACTATACCATGCTGGTCAGAAGAGTTGGTACAGCTTTAGTAGTTTAGAGAGTTTTTTTTTTTAATTGCTTATGGTGGCAAATGAGCAAGCAGCACACCTGATGGTAAGTGTCACTGCTGCCCATGGACCTTTGCAATACCAAGGGTATAGCTTAGGCCGCTGCCTACCAATAAAATCCCTAAACCCACTCAGTTGGGCTTCCGATTCTCTCGCTCATCGAACGAAGCACAATAGCACATTGCCATTACTCAGACGTCGATCTTCTGCGAGAGTGTGGTAGTACCACCGGACGGACCGGCCCGCGGCTGTAGACAGAGAGCTGTCAACAGCGTGGTCCTACCACTATTGGGTTTTCTCTTGTATATAAGTTTATATGCATATAAAGACGACTAATTGATCGTCTTTCACTACACACACGAGTAAGAAAAGGGGCTATGAATTGTATTCTTATTCCATCACCACACCGTAATCCTCACTATTGGCAATTTACGTTCATAAGTACTAAGAGAGTGCCACTACCCATTCTGCTAGTGCTTCACTGATCCGTTGTTAGAACTCTTATGGATGAAGTAAAATAATAATGATACATTGTTTATGAATTATCTTAGATAACTACTGCTTTCATAACACCTGGTGTCACAACAAACATGTGTAAATTTCCTAAATGAGATCAAAGAATTTGTTGCGTAAGAGTCGACTTTCACGACTCTGATGTTCCAATTACTCGTAGTTAAAATATTGCAAGGTGCTGAACGTTAATAGTCACCTGACGTCTCTCCTTAGCATTGAGCATGAGGTATCTGGGATCGAAGACGATCTTATGGAGCTCCTTCTCCCAGGTGGAGAACGCGGAGACCTTCTTCTCATGCAGCATGTGAAGGAACGCTCGTAGCCGCTGATGATGGGGCAGGATGACTCTCTCCCGGGCGGCGCGTGCCTCAGCCTCGGCAGCAGCCGCAGCACCCACGTCGATGTTCCCGCCACTGCATAATGATGAGGAGACCACTTTTTGCTTGTCTGTTGAGAATAATTGAAATATTAATTAAAACTTAATGGAGCAAAAATTATTACCACGCATGGGATTTAAATCCACATCTATGGAAAATCTATTCGAACCGTTTTCCCCGTTAGGCCAGTGAGGGTACATATGGTAACCTAACTTGATGCGCATTATCGTTTTTATGATATACGTGCGAAAAGCGCTTAGAACAAAGGTACAACAGCGATTAACCTCATGCCAATTTTCTCCATTAAATGGCTACCATAACGGACGCCTTGATTTATTAGCCGGTCAGCCGTGATAATATTTTGAGTATTACCCTGCGATGATCTCTCAAAAATAGACGGACGGGACACAACGGTTCGACGTATTAATTACGACCTCTATGTGACATTCTAGGCAACAGCTGCTGTCACAACACCTTTGATCACAACAAACTCAGATGAATCAGCTACATGAGACTACTTTACTTCAGTATATATACGCGACTGATTACGGATGATTTTGATGATTTTTTTGATAGACTGGATTGATTTTGATGAATTTTTTTTGTGTGCAATTGGATTCAAGAATGGTTGAGATGAACTATTGGTCCCAGTAGGTGGCGCTGCGTTCAATTTCAAAGCTTTTATGTTATTCAAGCTTTGTTCAGAACAGCGTCAACTCACCATCACCATCGTCGGTCTTCGTCTTCTTAGCGGAGTCGGGGCTATCATCGCTGCTGGAGTCAGGGCCGCGCTTCAAATCGCCATTGGCCGTTTTGTTGCCCGTCGTCGAGGATATAGATGTGCTGGCGGCGTCCTTATCTTTTCGCTGAAGACAAACCACATACTGATTATTATACTTATTGGTGATGGGTAAATAAAATAATATCTTCATCATCTCAGCATTCTCAGCTCGTATGCATCCTAATGAGCTCCAACTTCCTTCACAACAGGAAGGAAATTGACCTACCATACTGGTCAAAAATGTATGGTTATTTTTTTTCAAGTTTACTTTCACTTATATATATATATATATATCATATGCATATTATGTCACTTAGTCGCCTTTTACGACATCCATGTGCAAGATAGGGGTGCTGAATCGTATTCTTATTTTGATATTAATTAATGTTTAATTCAAATTTCATATAACACCCTAAGTGTTACCTAAACTTTAATAAGTTTTTAGTGAAAATGGCCATAACACTTCTAAAAATAATAATTACTGAAATAGAATGTGTAATGAAATGTAATCATTGTCCGGTAGATATCACACAAAAATGACGAAACAATACGAGCCACAATTTGATTGTCATAAGCTAGCTCACACTTGTCCAAGTGGTAAGATGATTGGAATGGATTGTCAATAGGTAAGTGGGTTCGAGTCCCACATGTGACAATCATTTTTCGTTAGTAAACAAGTTTTTATTAATTACCTGCTGCTGTAGATGCTCGAGGAGAGTGGTTGGTGGTTGTGTGACCGCCTTGTCGACGTCAGCTCGTCCCATTAGTATTGCTGGTCTCTCCCATACGGACGAGTGAGCCGCCGAGTTGTAGAAGAACACTGAACCATCACCAGTCCACACGACACACCTGAATACGTCGACAATATAACAATGGTTTATAATGCAATCATATCAACTACGTCCCACTGCTGGGCTAGAGACTCTTACACAATAGTAAGGGAAGTTGTATATACGTATACCACACTGGTTAGACGTGTTGGTATATAGTAAGCAATTGGATCAGAGAAAGGTCCAAGCCAAATGCTTGCATTTGCAGGATCAGTTAGGCAGTGACTTAACTCTGGCCCTGGTATTGTAGAGGTCCATAAAGTTACTTCATGGCATTAGCCAGGCTTTTGGCTCATCTGCTACCACAAGCCAAACACAAAAACTAGTAGGGGACACTGTTGACAGTTTTCTGTCTATAGCTGCAATCCAACCTATCGGGGTAGTACCACACTCTCGCAAAAAAACGACTATATCCTGCTATAGCAAAAGTCCACACACTTACCATCAGCTGAGATGCTTGATAGTTTGCCACCATAAGCAATAAAATTTAAAAAAAACTCCTGCCTGTGAATCGACCCCACGATACTCTAATCACTACGTCATATAACTTCAAACTCACCAAGGCGTTCCCAGTATAGGCGTGCTAGATATCGGTCGGCTCCTCTCCTGTTTAGCTTTGTTTGCCTTCTCCTTCTCTTTCTCCTCCTTCTCCTGCTGCTCCCTTTGCTGCTGTTGCTCGGCCGTCTCCTGCTGCGTCTCTTGCTTCTCAGCCGATGGCCGGTCCGTCTCAGTACTGGGTCCCTCTGTGGATTGTTCTAAATTAAATATGAATTAGTATACACTTTTATAAAAAAGAAATTAAAATTAAATCCGTGACAAACTGGATATAAAAACATAACTGTTGGGACCATAAACTGGACATGAGGGTACATACCCATATTCCGTGTTCCATTTTTTTTATATTTTTTTAAAAAGCAACCATATATATATGCTGCCAAGACCCAATTTTCTTCTGGACCCTTCCCCTTCTAAACAGCTCAAGCAGTATGACTACGTTCCCCAACGAAAGACGGATTTTATTAAAGACAACGCCCAACACTAAGAAACTAATCTTTGTATTGTGGTGAACCTTCGAGATACATCGTCAGAATAGCATAGTGGTACCATTATACATAAGTGTTTTATATGTTAAATAAGTAAAATATCAATTATGCGTAAGATCCCTGCGGCAGCTAAGAAAAGGAGCTGATGATCTTGCATGAACAGCTATTCACAAATTGTAGCTAAGAACCATCTTGATCACGTCAGCTTTTTCATCAAACTGTTTATACTTCCACATGGGCTTCCTTAACCCCAATTGCTAGAGAGTATTGATTGAACGCGTAGTAGTTAGGATCACAATCTAACGTGTCATGGGTTCAATTCCACATAGTACAATACTTTGTACGATCAACAAATAGTTATCCTCAATGTGTGTGTGTAATTGGTGTTAGTTAATTGTGTGTTTGTAAAGTGAACCACGTAATAAAAGAATTAGTTATTCAGTGATAAGTTTTATCTTTTAAAAAATATCAATAAGTAGACAATCCTCAAGAGATGTTACTTCCGCCATTACCGGCTGATATCGGATTGAGAGCCCTCAGCGATCACCCATTGTCCGTGCAAAGTTGTTAAAGCCATCAGCGGCTAACAACTAATCACACAAAAAAAATAACGGCAGAAAATCATATTTTAAGAAATACAAGATGTTTCGGAACACAACCGGCTAAAATATGTTTACGAGTATAATTTATTAAAAGTATATAGACAAAAGAAAAACATTTTACAATAAAAAAGATATTTCTATATAAATTTAATTAAATATATCAATGTCCATATTTTTTTGCAGCAACCCTATTTGGATTATGTTTAGAAATCAATTTATTTTTCATAAAATATGATTTTCATCTGGCAAATGGATGGGCGAAGGTTGATCTTCTAAGGATCTTGGACCACTAAAGAATGTTGCTATCCTATCAGATACATCACATACATACATACTTAAGAAAATAAATATATATACCATTGTCGTCTATGTATTCCATATATTGTAAGCATAAAATAAATATATAAATGTATTAGAAATATATAAATAATATGGCCGTGTGGTGACTACTACGAATGCCTACAAATTCCGTGTAGTGACGGAGTAAGAATACTATTCACCACCCCATATCTTACACGTGGGTGATCGTACGAGACGACTAAAGGATATAAAACGCATATAACATCTATGCGAGAGAAGGAAAACTCGAAACAAAACCCTATACCAACACGTCTGACCAGGGGGTAGATTAATCTCCCTCCCATTACGGAGGAGGCCTGAGCCCAACAGTGGGACATTTATGGGCTGTGATGATGATGATGACTACGAATACTACAACCCCAATACCCCAACATTGCTTGTATGTCTGGTAAAAGACGTCTGCGTGTTTTACATAGCAGCTGTACTACATCTGATGTCTAATCAACAATTACATTCACAAGTAGTGGTGTGTGACGTCAGACAGACGGTAGGACATAACAACTATTGTCAAAACTATTTACAATATATATGATGTAAGAAGTACAAACACAAGTAATTGTGACAACAGCTTGTAGATGATAATCGTCATTCTCCTACTCTTATCCCAATTACTTATGTACCGTTCGGTCGATACAATATGTACTCTTCTTTCATAGTACATATTGTAAAAGTTATTGGTATAAAAAGTTATTATGAATGTTGAGGAAGCGAGTGAAGTATGCAGAGATAGAGTTCTCTGGCACTCTGTTCTCTCTGCCTACCCTGCAAGGGATATGGCGTGATGATATGTATGTATGTATGTATTGGGAATAGTTTTATAACCGGCAGTCTGCCAAACGTCAACCCTACTTGGGAATGTAAATGTTGACCAAACAGCATCAGATGTACTCGTAGTTGGCTCAGGACGTTATAAGCTGATAGATGATAATGATGGATTATAATTTATAAGTAATAGTGCAAATTAGCATCGTTAATACAAATTTTATACATGTAACTTCAACACAACAACATTGTATTTCAACTCGTTGATAAACATACATTCGTTAAGGGTTGACACACACAAGAAATTCAAGTTTTATGAAAATATAATATTTGAGATATTTATTTATTTGTATCAGAGGAATAGTACGCTAGTTTTCCTATTATTTTAGAGGAGGTCCAAGCCTAGCTGAAGGACTTATATAATTCGAGATGGTGATGATAAATTCTTAGCTAGTCACCACACAATACATTGGCCACATGGCTTAAAACAGTCAGGAAGTTAACAAAATAAAAATATAACACTCACCGTTATCAGACTCAAGATCCACAACTTTGCCGTCATACTCCTTCTTAAACCTCTCCCCTTTCTCCTTCATGATGATGGCCTGGATTTCTGTTGACAAAAGGGTATTTTGACAATTTTTTTATGACATATTATATCTTTAAACAAGCAATTCTTGTATATAAATGATGAAGTCATTAAATTAAATCCAATATGGTCGTTGATGCAAGATATGGATCGCGAAAGATCTGGATCGTATAAAGAATTAGACGAATCTATCGAACCCTCGTCTCCCGGCATGAGAAGTTTCAACCTAGACAATTATACCATCTGTGGAGTTAATATCGCACAATTATCAATATTGCAGTACACCAATGTTGCATTTCCTTACCTTCTAGTTCTTTAAGCGGCTGTGGCTTATCCCATACGCTCTGCTGCTTCCCAGCGTGATGGTAGTAAGGTCTGCCGTCAGGGGCGCGGTGTACTGTCCACTCTGCAGCAGCAGCTGCCAACGCCGGTGGTACCACCTACAACCAGACATATTAACAAGAATATTTGTAATTTTGAGACGGAAAAAGAAAAAAATATATATTAGATATTCTGATGAAACATTGTATGTATATGGTGATGGAGTAAGACTAGAATGCACCACCTATCTTGGACATGGATGTAGTTAAATATGATTAATTTATATATAATATTTATGCAAGAGAAGGAAAAGTTGAAAAAAAGGCCTATATTTGACACATCTGACCAGTGAGATATAACATATCACACTTACATATAAATAATAATTATACTCAGCCCGGGTGTAATATTGATTGCACAGGCGGTGCAGTGGTAAAGATACCGATCTAACATGCCAGGACTGCAGTTTTGACTTCTGCGCAAAACAATAATTTGTGCGATACACAAGTTGTTGTTCTGAGTCTGTGTGTAATTTGTATCAAATAATTATGTTTATATAGTACCCCGCAATACAAGGATTAGTGCCGGGTTTTATCTTTTTATGTCTATTAATTTTATAATTGCTAAGTCTCCAGGTCCTCAGTCAATACAGAGATTATATTATTGCTCAGTGTAGTGTTGCTTTTTCAAAAAGAAAAAGCCTAGAATGCTGCTGTACATTCTGTTGGTGATCACTGAGGGTGCTTTTACGACACCTATAGGCAATTAATGGGATGGGCACACTCCTAATCCATAACCATATTGTTGCTATACATGTTGATAGAAGAAAATCAACACTCACAGTCTCCTTCTCTGGGAGTGCTTGTTGAGCCGGAGGTGGTGAGTCGGCTATGACAGTGGGAGGCTCCAGCTCCATCTCCTGAGGCACTGCATCCCGCGAAGGATCTCTCACTGCAGTCCCACTTGTACTCGGCATCTGCGTTGCTATAATAAAAACCAATTTATTAATTTATTTTTTCATAACTTCTAAACTATATTTTGACAAATAGACATGGTTAGAAATATATAATAAAATTAGAAAATGCTGTGTGATAGCGGCTACGAATACTACCCACCCTTACTTTGCTCGTGGATGTCGTAAAAGACGACTAAGAAACTTATAATGACATGGGCCAACTCCATCTGCTGCCTTTTGGTCAACAATTACATTCCCAAGGAGGGTTGACGTCTGACAGGCGGCCGGTCATAAAACTAGTGCCAATAACTTTTACAATATGTACTATGAAAGAAGAGTACATTGTATCGATCCCAAGTAATTGGGACAAGAGTAGGAGAATGATGATGAATGATGAGACAAAGTTAGAAATGACTTGGTAAGAAATTATGAGTATGGCGCAACATTGTCTTGGTATGAACATTTAATGAGGACGAATAAATAATACAGTTCACCACCACCACCACCTATCCTACCATGGGTACCATAAAAGACTAAGTAATATATTATGCATATAACATCTATAGAAAAGAAGAAATGCATATAACATCGAAATAAAACCCTATACCAACACGTCTGATCAGTATGGTATTACAATTGCCCTCCTGCTGTGTAAAAGGCTCTAGTTCAGCAGTGGGGTTTATAAAAACTGCAATGAATATGATATTAGTCAATTGTTATAATGCTTTTAATAATACTTACTAGAATCAGGCATATTGTTATTCATGTTGGGTGGTGGCTGACCCATAAGTGGTGGCCACTGTCCCCAGGCAGGCGGGCCCGGCCATGGACCTGGCACTCCACCCGGCCCAGGGAACGACTGAGGAAATCCTTGCCCTGGGAAGCCGGCCATCATGTTGCCTGTAAAATTAAAAAAAATAATGATTCTATTCTGTTAATTCACAGATTTTTTGTTGATTTTTGTCATATTTATAATTTAATACAATAAACAAAGACAAGATCGCAATGTCATTAACAATTGTAAGATCCGGCTTGATTGAAACTCAATGGGTTCGTCATATTTTAAGTTACTTCTTTTACATATTATGTATTCCCGTGTGATGATGGAGTAAGAATACAATTCAACACCTATTTTACCCATTTGTGATCGTAAGAATAATAAGGGATATAAGACACATTTAACATCTATTCAAGAGAAAGAAAACTCGGTACAAAACCCTATACCAATACGCACGCCTGACTAGTGTGGTATAGTAGGTTTGGTGGAGCTGTTTGACAAAAATCACGAAATATCACAAGTGGGTTTTAGTGAGATATCACGTGTATTTATTTTTTCGTCAAATGCTGAGATTTCTAAACTGAAAAGCGGCGTGTAGTGTGCATTGACTTGCCGTTGCTAGGCAACGAACGAAGTCGTTTTCAACGAAAGTAAGTGATCTGTATAAAAACCTTTTTGCGAAGTGTAAAAAAGCAAAAAGCCGAGAATATGGTGTGCTACTTCTTCGTAGGTACTAAAAATTCACGTGATGTTGGTGGGGGAGGGGGTCAGTCTTAAACCTCACCACTTATCACCAAGAGGAGGAGGGTTAAAAAATGCTAAAAAAAAGATCACGTGATTAATGGACGTTCCCTCACTTTAGAGAAGAGTTATTTAAAATTTGTCAAACATAAAATCAGAGGCATCATTTTTCTTAATTGTTTTGTATTGTAGGATTGATTCTTTTTCTCTTTTTTTTGATAACACAGTGGTCCGAAATGTGTTACGCACTTACTCCCCGGATGGGAAGTGTGGGACTCCTAGCCTAGGGCTAGGTTACCCATTAAAACGTATCCACTGCGATTGCTGTTAGCCGAGAGGGCTGTGACAGCTTAACCGAACTGTGGGCGAGCGCTGATGGCTCTCAACCCGAAAAATTTTAAGCGACTACGCCCGAGGGGAATTATTTTTCTCATATTAGTTCCTCTTATATATAAATCAGTTTCGTTTTATAACTACAATAAAAACGATTTGGTATCATAATCATATGTAACTTTGTTCATCGTATAGGTCGATATAATCAATTATTCAAATCAATAAATAAATGGCGAAGTTTGTTTATTTGCTACGCGTTAACTACTGAATTGAATATTCTAAAATTTATAATACACATTGTTAACTCTGTAAATTTCCATGAACTGACAGAGTGAGTATACAATTCAGCTGTCCCATATCTTGTACGTGGATGTAATAAAATACCGTCTGCGTTATCTATATAATCTCTATAAATTTCTTATATGTAAGAGATTTCCACCTATGTATTGACTCATCACGATATCTCTGGAACCATAAGGCCTCCAGACTTTAAATTTGGTAGGAATACTCCTTTCGCTAAGTAAAGGTCAGCTAAGAACTGATATTACGAAATTTCACCCACAAGGGGAGTTACTGGGGTGTAAAAGTCGCATTTTTTAAATATTTCTCCTGCAGACTTGAATTTCGGTAGGCATATTTTTGTTACAATACACAGGTTAACTAAGAACGGTTTTTTACCTCCACTCCTAAAGCGGATTGAGTAGGTGTTAACCCAAAAAATCTACATTTTCCAATACTGCCCCTACAGACTTGGAATTTAGTGTGGACTTTCTTTCTGCCATGTAAAGATCAGATAAAATAAGATTTTAAGAAATTCCTTCTCCGAGAGGAATTCTATGTAGCGAAAGTAGACGTAACCGAAGCGAAGCGAGGGCGGGTCGCTCTAGTATAATATACATATAACATATATACAAGTGAAGGTAAACTTGAAATAAAATTCTATACCGTAACGTCTGACTAGTGTGGGATAGCAGGTCAGTTTCTCTCATATTGTGTATGAGTCTTAAGCCCAGTAGTGAAACATATATGACCTGACATATTGTTAGAAAGACTTTCCGTGTGGTGACGGAGTAAGAATACTATTTACCACCCCATATCTTACCCGTGGGTAAGTACGAGACGACTAAGGGATATAAAACGCATATGACATCTATGCAAGACAGGGAAAACTCGAAATAAAACCCTATACCAACACATTTGACCAGCGCGGTATGGTAGGTTAATTTCCTTCCTATTACGGAGGAGACCCGAGGCCAACAGTGGGACATTTATGGGCTGTGATGATGATGATTGTTAGAAAACGCTATAGGTTTTTCCGTATTCCTGATCTGACCTTTCATTCATTGATATTCATTTTGAAATAAATCCCTTTCATGTTCTCCTTACCGAACTGATGGTAGACAAAGAATAATTACCAGGTGGTTGTTGATTCATAGGCGACGATTCACCAGGCGGCATATCATCGTTCATCACCTCGTTAGAATTGGAATCCTCCTGGGATTTATCTTTAGAACCTGGAAAAAGATATCTTTGTAAAATCTAATTGCACAAGTGGTGTAGCGGTTAAGATACCAATTTACCGTACCAAGTGTCTCATATTCGATTTCCATAAAGTACATTGTACGGTCAACGAATAGTTGTCCTCAGTGTGTGTATAATTTTTACTAATAGTTTTTTTTTTATTTTTTTTATTTAATTTTTATTTAGGGACATTTGTACACATATACATATCAGTCCCATCGAATCTCTCACAATAATTACTAGCTAATTAGTACTTAGAAGTATACATTTATATACATATTTATACAACAATTCCGCTTTTTTGACAAAGGTGATGTTAGGATTTCATGGTACATGCCAATATCGTATCTATTTAAACTCAATAATGTAATAATCCTTTGTCTATCCGACTCATACTGAACACACTCCACCAGCACATGATAAAGATCTTCGACCTTGCCACAAATAGTTAATTCTATGTTTGTAAAGTGTACAGCGGCAATACAAGGTATAGTTACTTAGTACTGAGAGTTGAGTTTTTTTTTTAAATCTAGTGTCTCTCTTTTTTTAATCTAGTGCATTTTTTTAAACTGTTTTTTTTTAAATCTTGTACTGTCGTCACTGAAGGACAATTACCCCTGTGGAGGAGTCTCGAGCCCAACAGTGGGACGTATATGAGCTAGAAAAGACAATGTTCTCAAGGAAACATATTTCATCTACGAATAAACCACTCACTGGAATACAAAACTCTCTCTGCACAACCACTTTGGGGATAAAAGTTGTTATGCTATAAAAATAACCATATGGTTGTAAATTCCTCTGTGAAATGAAGCCAGTACAGAATATATTTTGAAAATAATTGATGCAGCAAAAAATCTGGGAAGATCACAAATGCCATGATATACCAAAACCTACCTTCTTTAATCCATGGTGGCGGCTGGTTCATGAAAGGCGGCACACCATTCCCTGGAGGTCCGTGCACTCCTGGCGGCATCATGCCATTGGGCATCATGCCCATTGGACCCGGTCCGGGCATCGGTCCAGGCCCAGACATTGGTCCAGGACCGGACATTGGTCCAGGGCCGGACATTGGCCCCGGACCTGACATCGGTCCCTGACCAGGCATCTGTCCCGGACCAGACATCGGTCCTGGACCAGACATCGGACCCGAGCCTGGCATTGGTCCCTGTCCGGGCATCGGTCCCGGACCACCCATCGGACCAGGTCCACCCATTGGTCCCGGACCACCCATCGGACCTGGACCACCCATCGGACCTGGACCACCCATCGGACCTGGACCACCCATAGGACCCGGACCACCCATTGGCCCTGGCCCTTGCATTGAACCCGGGCCAGGCATTTGTCCTGGCCCAGGCATCGGACCACCCATTGGACCGTTCATAGGCACGTTTTGGGGTACTTGATTTGGTGCAGTACCTGTAATAATAAAAAAAAACATTACAAATGTAGAAAAAAAATCGAGTACACACATGGCATAGTGGTTAAGATATCTGTAGTGTCAAGGATAGTGAGTTCGATTCCTACTCAATACCAATTAACAAATAGTTGTTCTTAGTGTGTGTGTGTGTGTGTGTGTAATTTGTGTTAGTTAATTGTATGTTTGTAAAATGAGACAACGGCAAAAAATAGAACACAAACTAATTCTAAATCGACTCTAAGCAATTTGTGGCACACACAAAGCCACGAAATAAAATTAAGTTTGATTTCGTGGCTTTGTGACACAGTCGATAATTCGCTCGTAATTTAAACCACACCGCTATCTGTGTATATTTCTATGGAGAAAAGGTTATTTTCTCAAACATGCTTGAAAATTTGAGCATTATTTTGACAATCTTCTTCGAGATAAATCGATATTGCTGTACTGACCAAATACATGCGAGCAACGGGCGGCAAAAAATGTTTGAAAATCCAAGGGCAAGGCAAGTGATAAATGGCACAGGAAAATGAAAATTAACTTTAAATATGTATAAAAATGCATGATAAGTGATGTGTATAATATAAGTGACGTGTATATACTTGACTACATATAATTTATACATTGTCTGAAAACCGTTAGAAAATATTGTGGAGTGAGTGTTAATTTACTGCCAGAATAGTGATAAATAACCAAGAAAGTGAGCTCAGTACAGCTCCAAATATCAACCATGTCCGGAAGGTTGAGTATGCTGTAGCTTCCGGCATCATTCCTTTCAGAATCTGACTGGTCAAAGATATCGTCAATTATATCTTAATTTGTACTAATACTTCTTCTCTAGTCTTTTCTTTTCTAGAAAGCTTGCGTTTTGTAAAATTGCCCCACAGGAAAGTGACAATTATGCTCATGTTTACGCATTTTTCTCCAATAAGATATTTTCGACCCTAGCTAAATTTTAGTGCCCATATAGAAGCCAATTAGTTCCTTCTTCCAGATTTAAAATAAATCAGTAATATTTAAAAACTAAGGAGTTATGGACTGAGCGCATCAAAATTCCTTCACTATAAGAATTAGCCATATATGTAAATTCATACCTGTCGTGTATTTTAAATTATTACTTCATTACATAGCAACCATTAAATACGCAACTTGTCAGAGTTTTATTTAAATTTCGAACTGGCTTGAAAAAGAAATCTGTTTGATAATGAAAAAAAAAAACAAATGAACCCTTTAGCACGTGAAAAATGTTCGTTGTTCGTAATGTATACAGTTGTACTTAGTTTTAATTTCCGAGCATTATTTGAGAAAAGCACTATACAAGCCTTAGCCACAACTAGGAATTGATGGACTTACGTATGTGTGCCTCAGCTACGCCTCGCCCCACATTTACACGTTCATCCATCAATGCCTCTTTTGCTGGCCGCTGTAGTAATGTACTATATACAAAAAGAAATCGTAATACCTGCTACCGCCATGGCCTCCATTTCGCTTTGTGACACAATCTTGCAATTTGGTCCCTCCTGTGGTCTAGTCCAAGTAGTCTCCCTGGTCCTCGAATGGTAATAGTAGTACTTGCCATCATCCGACTTCGTCTCAACCCACGTCTCTGGTGTAGGCTGCTGTATATCAAATAAAGGCTTCATTTCAATTATTAAAATCTGTTTCTGCGTATATAAAGAAAATACTAATATAAATAAACTACATACATACATATCATCACGCCATATCCCTTGCAGGGTAGGCAGAGAGAACAGAGTGCCAGAGAACTCTATACTTGCATACTTCACTCGCTTCCTCAAAATTCATAATTCTCTTCATACACACTCGCCGGTTCCGGAGACTCTTGACTTCACCTTCCTTCAGTACATGACCAATCTGGTCTAGGTAGGTTAGTCACGGTCTCCCCCGGTACCTACACATCCTTCCACTTTAGCATTGTATATCTTCTTAACCAGACGTTCGTTCGGCATTCTTTCCACATGTCCGAACCATCGGAGCATTCCCTTTCGCATCTTTACACCAATACTCTCTTTCATACCTACTCGCTCCCTTACGTCAATATTAACATGATAATGAAAGGCAAGGTTATTTATTAATAAAATCTTATAACATCACATCTTAATACGGCTAGCGCCGTGGGTTAAGAGTGAGAGAGGAGAAAGCCTGCCTATCGCTGCAGTATGCGTGAGAGAAAGGAAAGCTAGACTGAGTCTGTTACGCGTTACGTAATGAAGCGGTTTACCCGTCCACAAGAAGTTATCACTTTAAAAATTGATGTTCAGCGAGAGGCTATGGTTTCGATTCATCCCGCCCAATCCATCTAGAGCGTCCTGCCATCCAAACAATAGTATTGGGAGGGCCTCAAACTGAGAAATGTCAGATTGAAAACAATTTACATATTGCACGCTCTTAGTCGTCTTTTACAACACCTATGAGCGGTACAATGGTTTGGTATTCGTACCCACCATCACACCGAAATATTAGTAATATTAACAAACACAGCTCCACAAAAAATAAATTAGATTGTGGGACAAGTCAGACTATACTTTTCTGAGGTATTTTAAGCTGCTGAATCGATATTCGAAGTCATATTTAATCCTGTGTAACATTTTAAAGATAAAATCATAACGTTATTATTCTCCTTTGGCGTAAACTATATCGTTTTGGGAGTGTCCACTGGCTTTATTACAATTAGATTCTCACATATTGCCCCAAGGTTAGAAGTATAAACACCGTACAAACAAAAAAAGATTGATTCAGGACCGGCGGAACCCGAATACTTAGCGAAAACTACGCAAAAAGACATACTTTGCTCTCATTTTTATAATGCCAACAAACTTCAAACACATCTGAGACTTATATATCTGTAAGAAAAATGTTATAAAAGTTCTTAATTTTGTGTTCGAATATCGGTTCAGCCGCTCAGAATATATGGAAAAAGTATAGTCAGATTCGCCGCACAGCCATCTTCTCTTTTATAGGGCTATATATTTTTTTGGGGTGCCGGGGATCAAGTGTCATTTGGGCTTCAGCTTCAAGTATTTTTTTTAGCAAAAAAATGCTGTAAAACTGCGTGAAAGTTAAGATAAATTAAAATTAAATGAAAGTAAAAAACCTTTATACCAAAGTACAAGTTTTGAAAAATCTTACGTGAGATTGGGGATGCGTATCAACAAAAATATTAGGGGGTCAAAAATCCTCAAAAACGCCTCACTTAATTAATGGACGCCCGCTATAGTGTTATTATATTTTCTTCTTTAAAGAAAACACACTGCGTTAAAGAAACAATCTTTGTACCGTCGGAGACCTTAGAAATATATAATTAAACTAACACAAATTACACTCATACTCAGAAAATAAAAGTCGCAGGATCGCACAAAGTATTGTCGCGCGTGGGAATCGAACCCATGGCACTGGCACGGTAAGTCGATACTATAACCACTACGCCATCTGTACTGTCTGTGTGTATAGTAGTACAATTTTCCTCCTATTATGTGGGCGGCTCAAGCCCAGCAGTGGGGCGTATATGAGCTGAAATATATATTATAAATATAACTACCATATTTGGAGGCGGCATCCCTGGTGGTCCACCAAACGGCGGCGGTTGTCCCATCATATTTGGCGGAGGGCCCATTGGTCCACCGGGCGGCATCATACCAGGCGGTGGTCCAAAAGGAGGCGGTCCACCCATCATACCGGGCGGAGGACCACCCATCATACCAGGAGGAGGGCCCATTGGGCCCCAATTGTTATCAAAATTAGGTCCATTGTTCGGTCCAAAACCTCTTGGGCCGGGACCTCTAGGTCCACGAAAAAAGCCTCTGCCTCGCATCGGTGGGCCTCCAGGTCCGTAGCCTCTACCGCGGAACCTCATCGGAGGTCCATTCATCCATCCTGGTGGTGGGACGCCTCTCCCTCTGGAACAAAATTGATTTATTTAAATTTTCCTATTTTATTGTCCATATAAAAATTTAAACTAATTGACCTAACTAACGGTGTTCTGCACAAAGCTAAAAAAATAGTATTCCTTGAAATCTATTACAACACCAGGTCCAATTGTACATAAACCATTCCTGAATCCACCTGAACACATATACAAAATTTCATCAAAATCAATCCTACCGTTTTGGAGTTCAGTCACATAAACACGTATAATAAGAATTACATACATATAAACTGTAAGTTAACATTTTAAATTGTATTTTTAATAGAGAACCCAATCTTTCACTCTTGTTGCGATGGGTTTAAAATACATGAGCCAATACCCCTTTAAATTGCCATAGAGTTATTGTTACAACCGATAAAATCCTGAAGAGAAGGGAAAGGAGAAGATACCATTAACAGTGTGCCCATAGCACTGATGTCCTACCACTATAGACATATGTAGTTCGTTTATCCTTTGTCTAGTGTTATATTTATTATTCTTTATTAAAACATTTTTTGATTTCAATATTCTTATTATTACATTTAATTTGAAGTTTTGAACATACAGGAATATACAAATTTAAAAATGCAAGATAATATTTAATAGATTACCTTGTCTCATATACATATACTGACAAGGTTGCAGACGTATTACTCAAATAATAAATTATATTGACTTTCGAGAACGAAAATAAACATAATAAATAGTACATTACTGCAGCAGCCATCAGAAAAGGCATTGATGGATGAACGTGTGAATGTGCCGTAATGTGGCGTAGCCGAGGCCCACATACGTAAGTCCATCAATTCCTAGTTGTGGCCAAGACTTGTATAATGCTTTTCTCAAATAATGCGCAGTAATTAAAACTAAGTAGTACTAAGTAGAACATACATGACGAACAACAAACAACATTTTTCACGTGCTAAAGGGTTCATTTGTTTTTTTTTTCTCATTATCAAACAGGTTTCTTTTTTAAGCCAGTTTGAAATTCAAATAAAACTCTGATAAGTTGCCTATTTGATTGCTATGATTTGAGGTAACAAATCGTTCCATTTTTAAAATACACGATAGATATGAATTTATATATATATTTACTCGCATTTGGTCAGTACAGCAATTTCGATTTAACTCGAAGAAGGTTGTCAAAATAATGCTCAAATTTCCAAGCATGTTTGAGAAAAACATACATACATATACATATCATCACGCCATATCCCTTGCAGGGTAGGCAGAGAGAACAGAGTCCCAGAGAACTCTATCTTTGCATACTTCACTCGCTTCCTCCACATTCATAATTCTCTTCATACACGCTCGCCGGTTTCGGAGACTCTTGACTCCACCTTCCTTCAGTACATGACCGATATGGTCTAGGTAGGTTAGTTTCGGTCTCCCTCGGTACCTACATCCTTCCACTTTGGCATTGTATATCTTCTTAACCAGACGTTCATTCGGCATTTCGGCTAGTCGTAAAGTTTCGATTTCGAATCCCGATTCTAACAGACTGTCATTAAGTACTTTTTGTTAATTTAGCATTCGACATGCTTTTCATAAATCTATTTCCCGCATTCACTCTTCGCTCTATATCAGTGGTGTACCTTCCATCTCGGCTAAATCCACATCCAAGATATACAAATTCATCCACTTGCTCTAGTACATCATTACCTATTGTTACTCTTACATCTGTTCTGGTTTCATCTCTTTCAAAGACCATTATTTTGGTTTTGCTCACATTCACGCGTAGACCCCTTTTCTCTAAGAAAAACAAAATACAAATATCTATGGCATTATGTCTGGCTAGTTTAAATGAGTACACTAAATTCTCGCCTTTGCAGGAGGATGGGCCTCCTTATGGATACTTTCAGTTACCAATATTGGATTTTTAGATACTGTTAAATTGGAGATTCTAAGTGTGGTGACCATCATAATGTTACACTTTGAAAGGAATTAAATATTTAGATTGTCAGTTCGGCTGGTTGAATGAGAGCTTGTTGTAATGTGTCTCATAAGTTCCTATGATGGTCTAATCTTATTAAAAATTAACTAAAACTTTATATTGTATTCATTTAAAATTTTGTATATACTGTGGAAACCCAATTGAACAGACTAATTGTTGTCACTAGGCATTTGGATAATCGAAAGTCTGGATAATAGAGTATGTGAAAAATAAAACAGTTTTTGTACATATCGCATAATATTATGCAGTAATTAAATATTTATAAAAATTAACAAATATACTTATTAAAAATCTATAATTTATGAAGAAATTAAGAGATATGTTTTACTACATACAACATATGCAACTATTTATGTACTTACATATACAGGGTGTCCCAAAATTCAACGATAAGCCGGCACCAGCAGATGGACCTACATATGACTACTCGAGAACAAAAAAGAAAAAAATTCTACCTTGATTTTTTTTTCATTACGACAAAAAAACCGATTTCTTTAAAAATCGTCATCTTTTATTATATTATTAAGTGCCATTGCTACAATTTTACAAGTAATTCTGTGATTTTTTTTGTATTGGCAAGGTAAGTAGTACTACTATCGATCACAACCATTAAAAATTCCAGAATATCTATAGTTTTTACACAAAAATCAACCAAAACTATGTTTTTTTCATAAATTATGTAAGATTTTGACTTTCAGCTCACTTTCACTCATCACAGTGAAAAAAAAAAGTATGGACACTACTGTGGCAAATAGTATTAAAAATTGGCGCAACTAACTACAATTCTAAAATGGTATAACATTCTAGGCAAACTAGCCACAAAAATATACTTAGGTGTACTATTTCAAAATAACAACCATACTTCGAAAATTGTTAGTGTTGATAGTAATCACTTCTACTATGTAGCCAAAATGTTTTTGTTGCAAGTTCTCAGAATTTGAATGAGACATGTGCGTAGTCCATAAGATAACATAAGTTAGAAAGAGATAGATATAGAGAGATTAGAATTTACTATATTATTAAAATTACAATAAATGTTCGAATTGTTTGCCATTGGCAGTAATGCAGGCACGACATCGCCTTAAAAATGAACGTTTTATTTTTCTTGCATATCTGATTCTGTTCATGTGATCCACAGCCTGAATTATTTTTTGGCGAAGCTCGTCCAAGGTTGCAATGGGTTTTGAGTAGACTCTGTCCTTTAGACAACCCCAATAGAAAAAATCCAGGGGATTTAGATCGGGTGAACGGGGTGGCCATAAGATAGGACCAAGTCGCCCGATCCAACGCCCTGGGTACTCTTGGTCTAAGTACTCTCGCACAGGGCGGGCATAGTGAGCTGGGCAACCATCGTTTTGAAACCACATGTTTTGCAAATCACTTAAGGGCACGTCTTCTAATAATCCTGGTAACTCATTTTGTAAGAAGTTCAAATAGCTATTGCCATCTATGTTTCCTTGTAACTCAAAGGGCCCTATCACTTTTCCATTTATTATGCCCGTCCATAGGTTAACCTTAAATTGATATTGGGATTTGTCTTCTCTCACCAGGTGCGGATTTTCATTGTTCCAGCTATGAAGATTGTGAAGATTTAAATAGCCATCTTTCTTGCAGGTTGTTTCATCCGACCATAAAACTTTGTCTAAGAATTGGGGATCTTCCCTGTGTTTTTGCAGCATTACACGGCAAAATGCGACCCGCAGTGGATAGTCCCGCGGTAATAACGCCTGCACGCGCCTGTAATGATATGGATGAAACTGGTGACGTTTTAAAATTCTATGTGCAGTACTTTTTGGAATTCCCGTTGCTACTTGTATGCCACGTACAGAGGTAGTTGTATCGCTTTCTATTTCTTTGAGAACTTCTTCATCGTGTTCCGATCTAGGTCTTCCAGCGTTTCTCCTGTCAGATGGTATACGACCCTCCGAAAATGCTTGATGCACGTTAATAAATACGCGATAATCCGGATACCTTTGAAGAGTAGGGTACCTTGCTCGATATAATCTGCTAGCAGCGTTGGCATTGCATCGGCATTCTCCATAAATTAGGTGCATATTAGCGTATTCTAACGCTGTATATGGTAGCGGCATAATGAATGCTAAACACTTGAAAATAAGGCAAAACTTCTTTAAAAAAACACAAAATCACAGTCTAAAATAATGCCAAGTCAGGTCAATTTCCAGGTCACTTAATTCAATCCAAAGTCGTTAGTATCAGAGCCACTTTAATTAAAACAGAACGGTGTGCAGTAAACAAAGAAGTAGAGCGTACTGACTTGCTGTGCTGCTGAGGACATTAATTACTTCTCTACCTGCATTAATGTTACTAAACAATTAGCATCTATCTATCTCCCTCTAACGTATAATCTCTCTATCTCTGTCTAACTTATGTTATCTTATGGACTACGCACATGTCTCATTCAAATTCTGAGAACTTGCAACAAAAACATTTGGGCTACATAGTAAAAGTGATTACTATCAACACTAACAATTTTCGAAGTATGGTTGTTATTTTGAAATAGTACACCTAAGTATATTTTTGTGGCTAGTTTGCCTAGAATGTTATACCATTTTAGAATTGTAGTTAGTTGCGCCAATTTTTAATACTATTTGCCACAGTAGTGTCCATACTTTTTTTTTTCACTGTGATGAGTGAAAGTGAGCTGAAAGTCAAAATCTTACATAATTTATGAAAAAAACATAGTTTTGGTTGATTTTTGTGTAAAAACTATAGATATTCTGGAATTTTTAATGGTTGTGATCGATAGTAGTGCTACTTACCTTACCAATACAAAAAAAAACACAGAATTACTTGTAAAATTGTAGCAATGGCACTTAATAATATAATAAAAGATGTCGATTTTTAAAGAAATCGGTTTTTTTGTCGTAATGAAAAAAAAAATCAAGGTAGAATTTTTTTCTTTTTTGTTCTCGAGTAGTCATATGTAGGTCCACCTGCTGGTGCCGGCTTATCGTTGAATTTTGGGACACCCTGTATACATATTTTCTCATTAAAATAATTATGAAATCCAGTATGTACAAAATGTACATGTGTACATAATATAGTTTAATTTTTTTTAAATATTTATGGAATTTAATTTCAGTTAAAATATTTGATAAATGCCATTTGACGTAAGCCACTTTGTCTCTTCTTTGCTGCAACATCACGAATTTAAGCTGTAGTGAACCCATCCTGATGAATACAGTATAGTAACAGTCATTATCATCATCATCTCAGCTCATATATGTCCCACTGTTGGGCTCAAGCCTCCTACATAAAAGGAGGGAAATTGACCTACTACACCACGCTGGTCAGACATGTTGGTTTAGGGTTTTGTTTCGAGTTTTCCTTCTCTTGCATAAGATGTTATATGCGTTTTATATCCCTTAGTCGTCTCGTACGATCACCCACTGGTAAGATAGGGGTGGTGAATCGTATTCTTACTCCATCACCAAATGGAAAGTAGTAACAGTTGCTAAGTAAAAAAATAACGAAATGCGTAGAGAGGATAGGTCACGTGAAGCGCGGTCGGGTAATGTCATTACTGACGCGTTTTATTATATTGATTTAGCTTGTATATGCAAGAAGGCGATTGGTAGTCCGGATAATTAATACTTAGGGTACTTAGGGCCACAACTTTACAATATTATATCAAAGACATTAAACATATATACACTTAAAGAATACGATTTCAAAAAGACAATCACAAATTATCTATTAAAATTGGATTACGACATAACAGAAAATATGCTCACAATCTAAAGTTCTCTCAAGAAATAAGTTACCATAAAATATAAAGACTAACACAACCATTCACACACTCACACACTGACCCACATACTACACACACACCCACATAAACATACTCACACACAAACTTTTCAATTCATTATTTTTAATTTTTATTTCACCAAATGTTACCATATAATTGCTCATCATTTAGAAAAACGAACTGGTACCTTTAATACAAGTTGCTACAACAGCTTAGCTAAGGTACCAGTCACTAGATACGTTGAAATAAATAATCGCGAATCCATATAACTGAGGGCCAAATAATCGAGTTTCCACTGTAGTTTAATTTCTGATATCCAATGGGTTCAATGATGGTTACAGCTTTCCCTAACATCCCCCTTTTTTTTTGGTAGGGTATGGTATGGACACACGTCGTCCTCCTCGTCTGGGGCGACGGAAGGGCGACCTGTGGCCCCATAACGTACCGTATTCCCTCCCCATCGCCATTGGGTCGGCCACTGGTACCACTTCCTTGACATCCATGGCCAGCCCCGCGCGGCCACTGTGAGCACTTATTGTATTTGTATTGTATGAGTTTGACCCACAACAATAGTTAAAATTTTAAATTAATTAATTTTAGTAACATAGAAAGGTGGTGGCTGGTAGGTTCTGGGGATCATACCCAGGGGCATTGCCCTATGCCACCTACCGCGTCGCAGGTTGCGGATAGCGATACGGCCTTCAGATATGTTGGCTAGCTGCCTCGGCAGCCGCGGACAATTGGGCGGTCCATCTTGAGGGGTGCTGGGAAGACCCATGGCTGAGACTTTCCTACAAAGTGGCACCAAACCCGATGAAAGAGGACGACAGTGGCGAGTATGAGCCGCCACTTAAATCAAAGCTCGGACCCGGGGAGACTCAACCTCGTAAGCCTTGGTACGGTAATTAGTCTAGGAGAAGCAAACTCCAAAATCAAATTGCACCTGCTGCCTTGTAGAGAGATGTTGGATCATCAAAGGCTAGGACGTCATTCTGAAATTCTGGCAACAAAACCCCTCGTATGAAAATGAACGATAATAATGAGAATGTTTTGCCATGCACCCCGGCTAGCCCCCGGCGCTATCAGGTACCCGGGCCTGATAGTGTGAAATTGGTTACCGAAGACTCCGTAGAGGTGAGCAGCCAGGCCTCTGCGTCAGTTAATGCCACTGGCGAACTCAAGGCTTTAACCCAGAACCCTTCTCCAGAAGGAGCCATGAAGCAACAGAAGAATTTTAGTAGCAATGTAATAGATCTTACCAAAAGCAACAGTGAAGCGCAAGAGACTCCCGATGAAGAGAAAGAAGAAAACTTGACCTCTAAGAAAACTGTCCAAAGAGTATTTTACTCAAAATTACATGCTGATAGTTTCACAATAAAGAACTCGAGTACTGGAGATAGACCAAAATCCAAACTTGTACAACAGGCATTCCATAAAGGTATGTTTGTCTGTAGACCAAGGAGCAACTCACTCAGTGAAATCAACACAGGAAGCTCACACTCAGCCACAAATACAGCCAATAATAAGGAACCTGAGAACATTATAATGGCCCAATCAACATCCCACCCTGAATGGCAAAGAGTACCTACCATGAGATCCAGCAAACGACGCAGAACATCTGAATCTCCTCCTCAGGACAACTTGATTAACTTGAACAACCGGTATCATGGACTCTCTACTGATGCTCAAGAACCAATAGACAACATTAAGAAAGTATATAAACCACCACCATTTATCTTGTATGGTATTGAAGACGTCGATAAACTTGCCAAAACCATAGAGGAAAGACTGACCCCACAAGACTACAATTTCAAAATAATCACTAAAAACCAGTTAAGGGTGAACTGTATAAACACAGAATCTTATAAGAAATTGGTCACATTGGTAAGGAAGAAAGGTCTCATAGGCCACACTTTTACTCATAAAGAAGATAAATGTTGCAGGATCGTAATTAAAAACCTACATCATACAACACCACATGAAGAAATTATTAAGGAAATCGCAAAAACTGGAAACATTGTTGTAGGTGAAATCATTAACGCCAGAATTGGTCCTGAGAAACGGCCTTCATCAACATTTTTTGTTAACTTAGAGCCTAGCCCCAACAATAAAAGAGCAAAAGAAATTAAATATATTTTCCACACTGCAGTGACTATAGAAGATCCCAAAAAGCGGAAAAGTGTTGTCCAGTGCACTAGGTGCCAGCAATACGGTCATACCAAAAATAACTGCACAAGACCATTTAGATGTGTTAAATGTTCTTTACAACACAAGACAAGTGAGTGCCCCAAAAAGGACCGCAATAGCCCCGCAAAATGTGCTCTCTGTCTTGGAAGTCACCCTGCCAATTACAAAGGCTGTGAAGTCTATAAAGAAATATTCCAGCGAAAGTTCAATAAGGCAGGTTCAACAATCAAATCCAAGAATGCAAATACTCAGCCAGAAAATATTACAACCAAAAAGAATATTGGTATATCTCACAATAGAACCTTCACTCAGTCATCTTCAGATAAACCAATCTCCTATGCAGATCTAGTTAAACAACCCTCACAAGATAATAACAACCAACACCATTCAATTGAACATTTACTAATAAAACAGTCTGAAAAAATTGACTCCCTCCTACAACAAATAAGCACCCTAATGGGGCTTATAGTAACTCTCGTTGAAAAAATGCCCAAATGACATGTTTAAATATAGCAATCTGGAATGTCAATGGGCTCCCACCCAACAAAAGTGAAGTTCAGCTATTGATTAACTGCCATAAACTGGATGTTGTGCTCATCTCAGAAACACACTTTACTGAAAGAAGCAGTGTGAAAATTCCTGGTTTCTTAGTATATTCCACAAATCATCCAGATGGTACTGCTCATGGTGGAACAGCCATATTCGTGAAGAACACCATAAAGCATCATGAAGAACTTCCATTTGAATCAGAACATATTCAGGCCACAACTATAACGATTGCAGATAAAAATGGAAATTTCACAATTTCTTCAGTTTACTGTCCACCTAGACACAGAATTGATGACACAAAATTTAATGAATACTTTTCATCACTTGGCAATCGCTTCCTTGCTGGAGGAGATTGGAACGCAAAGCACACACAGTGGGGTTCCCGCCTTATATCCACGAGGGGCAGAGAACTGAAGAAATGTCTGGATGCTAATAATTTGCTCACCATCTCGACAGGGGATCCAACTCACTGGCCAAGCAACCCCTCAAAACTTCCAGATCTTATAGATTTCTATATAATTAAAGGACTCTCTCGAAATTATTTCGAAATTAAATCTTGTCTTGATAGCTCATCGGGACATACTCCAGTTCTATTGAAGATGAGTACATGTGTTTTCCAACTAGTAAAGAATGATAGTCTAGTTAATAACAAAACAGATTGGAATGGTTTCCGGGACTATATTGATGACAACATTAATCTTAACATTCCACTAAAATCCAGTGAAGATATAGAAGCTGCAACAAAGTACCTAACATGTCTTATTCAGGAAGCTGCTTGGAAAAATACTCCAGAATGCACAACCACCAGAAGCGACAACAAACATCTGTGCCCAGAAGTCAAACGACTCATTGCAGAAAAGAGGAGACTGAGGAGGGTTTGGCATTCTAGTAGACACCCAGCTGACAAAACAGCTCTGAATAAAGCATGTTCCAATTTGAAGAAATTGATACTTGAAAACCAAAACAAGGCATTCGAGAAATTTGTAGAATCTCTTCATCCTGATAAAAAGTCATCATACTCTTTATGGAAAGCCACAAAACATCTTGATCAGCCACAACATTTCAAACCTCCAATAAAAATTAATGATTCTACATGGGCTAGAACAAATAAGGAGAAAGTTGAGGTATTCGCCAAACACCTTGCAGAAGTTTTCAAGCCCAATGAAGCTTGCAGTAGTTCAGACGAATCTTTCATCAATGATTTACTGGCGCAAGATTTTCAGTTGGACCTTCCTATCAGGTCTGCAACACCTAGAGAAGTATGGTCACAAATAAATAGACTAAAGAAGAGATCTGCCCCAGGCTTTGACTTGATAACAGCTCGTGTTCTGAAAGAGCTGCCAAGGAAAGGAATAGTCTACCTAACAATGCTCATAAATGGCATCTTTAGAACTTCCTACTTTCCTCAACATTGGAAAGTATCACAAATTGTGATGATCTACAAACCAGGCAAACCACCTAACACAGTAACATCTTACAGGCCAATAAGTATTCTGCCTATCCCTTCCAAAGTCTTTGAAAAGGTGCTACTCCGGCGTCTATCACCAGAATTGTCAAACAGAAAAATCATCCCTGATCACCAGTTTGGTTTCCGCAAAATGCATGCTACTATAGAGCAAGTGCACAGAGTGTGTAATACGATAAGGGCGTCCTTTGAAAACAAAGAGTACTGCTCAAGTGCCTTTCTCGACATCCAACAAGCATTTGACTCAGTATGGCATAAAGGACTCCTATACAAAATCAAATCGTTCCTCCCGCATACCTACTTTGCTCTTATTAAGTCATACCTTGAAGATAGGATGTTCCAGGTCAAAGAGAATGACTCAAGATCCATTTTTTATGATGTCCATGCTGGAGTCCCACAGGGCTCAGTGTTGGGTCCCATCCTGTACTCTGTTTATACATCAGATCTCCCTCAAACAGAAAATGTTACCATAGCTACATATGCAGATGACACTGCTATCTTGGCCAGCCACTCAGATCAAAACAGAGCTTCCTCCCATCTTCAAGCAGCACTTGATAAAATCAGTGATTGGCTGAATACCTGGCGTATTAAAGCTAGTGCGTCCAAATCACGCCACGTGACATTTACACTCAAACAGGGAAACTGCACCCCAGTGATACTTGCAGGCGAAATTCTACCACATGCTGACTCTGTTAAGTACCTAGGTATGCACCTGGATCGCAGGTTGACATGGAAAACCCATATCAAAGCCAAAAGAGATGAATTAAACATGAGATTCAGAGAACTGCAATGGCTTCTTGGCAGAAAGTCAAAGCTCTCCCTAGATAATAAGCTCCTAGTCTACAGGACAATTCTAAAGCCCGTCTGGACTTATGGCATTCAACTCTGGGGTTGCGCGTGTAACTCCAATATTGACATTCTCCAAAGGTTCCAAAATGCAATATTAAAAACCATCTCAAGCGCTCCTTGGTTTATCACAAACAATGAAGTTCATAAACTCCTCTGTGAACCTACAATAACAGATGAGATAGGAAAATCTTGCGTAAAATACAAAAAAAGACTCAACAGTCATCCGAATCAACTGGCACAGAACCTTCTGCAAAGAAGTCATAAACGACGCTTGAAACGGCATGCAATACTTGAACTGGATCAAAGATTTGACTGTTAAGTAATGGAGAGATTTTGTCATAGGGCAAAAGACTCTGAACGCCGATAAACCTCATCAGCTCATCTGCTTATAATCTCTGGATTGATTGCAGATACA
Source organism: Lymantria monacha (assembly GCA_905163515.2). Lineage (NCBI taxonomy): Eukaryota > Metazoa > Arthropoda > Insecta > Lepidoptera > Erebidae > Lymantria > Lymantria monacha. The sequence continues at coordinate 10,744,568 of LR991104.1, read as the reverse complement.
TAAGATAAACAAAAAAAAAAAAAAAAAAAAAAAAAGTAACATAGAAATTTAAAAATTCAATAATAAAATTAGTATTATTTCTCCTATGTCAGGCAACAAATTTTTTTTGAAGTGAAAACATAAAATAAAGCCTATTTTCACCAACAACTCTTAAATTTTAAATAATACTAAAGGCAATATTCCATGTGGTGAGGGAGTAATAATGCATTTCACCATCCCCTATCTTACCTGTGGGTGATCATAAGAGATGACTAAGGGATATAAAAAGCATATAACATCTATGCAAAAGAAGGTAAGCTCGAAACAAATACCAACACGCCTGACCAGCGTATAGCAGGTCAATTTCCTTCCCATTATGGAGGAGGCTCGACCCCAACAGTGGGACATAATGAGCTGAGATGATGATGATGATGATGATAAAGGCAATATAAATGATATAACATTTGAGGTTAATTAATTTTTTAAAATATTGTACAAAATTTAAATTTTATGTAACAAATTAATATAGATGATATGTACATAACATCAATCTTATTACTTTCTGTTATGTGTTATCTTATTGGTTATTTTATTTATTTATTTTTGAGGTGTTATCAGCAATCAATATTATGACTTTTTTTTTATTGCTTATGGTGGCAAACGAGCAGGCAGCACACCTTATGGTAAGTGTCACTGCCGCCCATGGACCTTTGCAGTATCAAAGGTATAGCTAGGCCGCTGCCTACCAATACAAACCTTAAACACCCCAGTTGGGCTTCCAGCTCTCTTGTATACTATAAGGGAATTTGATTAAGAAATTATTTGACATTTTTTTTTTAAAAAGACAACATTCTGTACTAGGGAAATAATCCTTGTATTGTTGGGGACTGACAAACATTAATTAGTAGTAATTTAATAGACACAGATTAAACCCAGACTTAGAACGGTAATTTATCGATCACAAAAATTATTGTCCTGCATGGGAAACAAACCCACAGCACTGACACATTAGGTTAGTATCTTAACCACTTCGCGATCTGTGTAATCTTCATTAAAACCGAAATTTAGACTAAGTTGCTCCTCAGGAGTAGCAACTTTTCTTAGATTCTAATCATAATAAATATAATGTCGCTTCAGGCGTTTATTGTAAGTTATATTGATTAGGTCGGATACCAGGTCATTAGAGCTTAAGCCGAATTAGTCTTATTTCTTCCTTATCTATATAGATCCACATGTATTTTAGCATTTGTAACAAACCATGGTGAGATAGCTATATAATTTATGGGTTATTGATGAAAAGATACTAAGCATATATTGTTCCAACCAAGACTTTCGCACGCTATATATGGACTATCACCAAAATAGGAGTATATTTTGCCAGCGCTCCATTCCGGTAGGCATATTAACATGGGTCATATTACATTCCTTGCATGCTTATAGTTAGAAGCAAATGATGAACACTAGTAAAAACTGCACAAATCTCTAAGAAATTGTATTACTATAGTGCACTGAACAGATGCGTTAATATAAGATTTTTTTGCAGAGATTGCCTGTAATAACATATATATTGTGTGGTTTTATATCAATTACTCGTCTTTTATGACAACTATGGGATTTTTTTTTATTATTGCTTATGGTGGCAAACGATCAAGCAGCAGACCTGATAGTGTCACTGCTACCCATGGATCTTTGCTATAACCAAGACACAGCCCACCCAGTTGGACTTCCGGCTCTCTCGGTCACCAAACAAAGCATAACAACACATTGCCTTTATTCAGACGTCGATCTTCTTCTTCTGCGAGTGTTGTACTACAGACTGGTCTGCGGCTGTAGACAGAGAGCTGTCAACAGCATGAGGTGGGGAAATTTATTTTTACTCAGTCACCACACATGAAATTTAAATTAAAACTGAAAAATTTATTAGAACCAAATACAGCAATAGAGGTTGATATAAGGTAATTATATGTACATTATTAGTTTTTAACGCCAGCAGACTACCGCAATAGGGGGAAACGAAATTATAATCATTTCAAGGTCTTTTAAGTATTCATTACATTTGCTCACATGCAATAATTTAATTTTAAACACCAAAAATAATAATTAAACGCTACAAAAAAAAAGATAATTACAGCCAATACTAATTTAAAATATCATGAAATACATAAATAAGTATTAAAATCACACCATGAATAGCACAAATAATGGCATTTCTATACAATCATTAAAATCGATTTATTTTAAATATTACCTGAAATTACCGCGGCCGCGTCCCCTGAAGTTGTTACCACCTTCTTCATCTTCATAACCTTCGTCACCGTAACCTAAACCGTCGGCGAAATCTTTGGCACTGTCTAATAAATTATCACCACCATCGCGATTCACATCCGATGAAGCGTCTTGGCTATCCATGTATTCGTCTTCCATGGTGTTATGTTTTATACAATTAACGCACTATGTCCTCATAATCAGTTAAATTATGTTCATAAAAATGTTTTTTTCACTTCACTCGTGCCGTATCTATCGAATATTCAAGACCGGAATCAACAAATGTCGCTGCAAAATGGCGGCGAACATCGGCTTGATTTCTAGTGTTTGACACTACAGTACAGATTGTGGTTATTTTGTTGAATCGATATCGATTTTAAGGGCGTTGGCTCGGATACAAGTCTATAGCTAGTTAATGTAATATACCTGGAATTTTTAGTTTTGCGACCGTAACCTCTTTCTTTTTAAAAATATTTATTTGTGAGACCAATAATGAAAATTAAGTTTAATAGATTTGAAAATTAAATTTAGTAGATATGAAAATAATTAATCCACTTTTTAATTACCCTTTTGGGTAGGTACCGTACTTGTCGACGCCCCAGCCACAGACTAGTAAGGTATCAGACGGATATGTGCCCTACAAAAATCTAATACGTACTTTCAGTGCTATATGAAGTTTCTTTTTTTTTTTTAACGGTAACGTCACATTAGCAAAGGAAATTGCATCGCTACAGCCTGTCTATATATATATATATATAAACGTACACACATATATATATATATATATGGTCGAATGCAATACCTGTCAATTTATATTTATTGCAATTTTCATAGGTGGTTATTTTTTCTAATAAGCTAAATAAAACAATATATTAATTAAATCTTTTCTTTATTTTGCTTTTCATATATTTGTTAAGCGCTTTTTTCTGCATCGCTGGTAAGTTGGCATTACGCAACCGAACGATGTCAGTGCCCTTTAAAATTTTATTAATTGTGCTGCACCAATTCATTATTGTAAACCTTACAGTTACTGATACAAAATGATTCAGGATAATTTCTCGGTGTTCGGGACAGTTGACGAAATCAAATGAATATTTGGATAATATATTATTGATTATTTTGATTGATATATTATTTTGATGTGCATTTATTTCCAAATATTCATTTGTTTCGGTTACAATTGTCCCGAAGCACCTTACTGCACCTTCGGATGGGTAACTTAATTTTCGTACGGCCGTAAATTCTCTATAATTTATCCAGTCATGAATGTTAGACTCATAAGTTGTTAAATTACTAGTACACTCACTACAATTAATTTGGCCTTTTTTGAAAATTTGCCGTACTACCCATCCTGCAGTATAAGCCCTAGAATGGACATTTAAGCGTTCACGACGAGCCTGTTCTACAATCATTTGTGTATCTTGATGACTTGGCGCAGTATCATTATCATTAAATAAACATTTAATATTAATGATTTCTTTGGCTGGGTCATCATCACAGTTAAATGATTCATTATGAAATTTTATGGTTTTGGTTATCAATAATGATTTGAAAGTGCAGGAGAAGCTGTGGCAATTTGGATTATTATTACGGTAATTATAAGCTCTGACTTGACCAAAAAAATTTTCTATTGGGTCTGAATTGAAATATCTGGGTCTCATTATTTTAATACCATAAGTTTTCAAATTTTGCCACAGTCTCATGTAACTTTTTATTGTAATAATAAAATTTTGTATAGAGGGCACCGTCTTTTCTCTCCCTAATACATCTACAAACTTCATTTTCTCTAAACGATTTAACGCATCTTTCCAAAACGTATGATGAGGCGAATTCACTGTTACAGCTGTACGTAATCGTTTTCCTCTATTTTTTTTGCTAAGTAATGTAGCTCCATTGACACTATCAAAAAGTTGGTCGAGGAATAATACAGTTTCTGCTGTGTTCGCTAACGTATTACTGACAGGACATCCATCGGCATAGTGTGCTAAAAAAATAAAATATTTTAATTAATATATAGCTGTTGAACAGTTATAAAAACTATGATGTAGGTGACTTAAAGTGTTGCTTACAAAATTGTGAAGTATATGTCAAAGCAGCAGATACAGTCTGGCTAAAAACTCTTACACAGTTTTTTACCTGAAATTTAAAGAATATAAATTATTTATTTTATAAAATTAAAATAACCTAATATAAACATAACTTGGTTTATTTCTTATTTTATGCATAATTAATCTCAAAATATCAGACGAGCATGTTAAATCCCATGCATTCCATGTGGTGACCGGGTAAGAATACAGATGACCACTCCCTATCTTGCCCGTGGATATCGAAAAAGACGACTAAGGGATATAATACGAATATAAAATCTATGCAAGAGAAGGAAAACTCGAAATAAAACCCTATACCAACATATCTGACCAGCATGATATAGTAAGATCAATTTCCCTCCTATTTTGGAGGAAGCTCCAGCCCAATAGTGGGATGTGTATGAGCTGAAATGATGTTAAATTTCAGCTGACACTTTCATGTCCTGATACTTAACTAATCTAAATTTCCTTCAGACTATTGCCATCAACTGTAACACCCAAGGTCTCCTCACGATTGGGGGATTACACAATAGTTGCCACATTCGGCAAGCGAGTAGGCAATCACAGTTGTAGGTTTTCCCTGGAGAGTACTGTTGCTAACTGACTTGATACTTGTTTAGACAATTTTTACAATACTCAAAAGAAAGTAAAGGGTGGCGACATAATGTATTCTTATTGGAACTAATAAAAACTAGAACGAAGCAGTAAAATGTCAGAAAAACTCACCTTCATTTTCTTTATCTTATCTGGAATAACATGTTGATCGTTTAGTTTATATAATAATCTGGCTTCTGTGTGGTTACAATCAGTTTTATATACGTCAACAATGTCATTCCATTTTGCTATTTTACCATTATACAGTATATTTTTTGTAAGAAAGTTATTTCTTAATCCTTTGATAAGATGCGATGGATCATAAATTATATTCAAATTGATCTCGTTTATTGTAATTGTGCCATCTGAAATTAGATTATTTTTAGTAAATTAATTTAAGTATTAAAATAAGACCTCATAAGATTTAAATCAACCTCAATATAAAATGATTTCATTATAAATTTTATTTCCACCTAGATTACAAATAACAATTCCCTCTAAAATAAATTGTACGATTTTGTACGACTTAAGATAAGGTATTTAGGAAAGTATTCATACAAAACAGCAGCAGTCTGGTAGAGATAAAAAGATGTCATGTTAGTGTTTATTTCCTAGGTATCTTTAGAATGTGAATATATAAGTTAATAAGAATAAAAAATATTTATTTGCGAAAATATGAATAACATGCGGATTGAAATGTATATATGTATACATATTAGGGTGGTCCCTAAAAGGGGTGACTACGAATTTCTTTGCTCCCAGGGGCTCAAATGCTTCCAAATTGATTAAAAAAAATCCCTAAAATTTGAACTCTTAATATTAACGTTAAGATTGTCCGCATTCCAACCTAAGTTTTTTATGGAAATAACATGGGCAAAATTTTATTTGTTCTTTAGAATTTTATAACTTATCTACAAATGATTCAAAAGTAATGAAAAGTGACAAGTTCATTGTAAATTTAACGCTCTACAAAAAAGGTCTATAATTTTTCGCTAAATCTATTGGCTTAAAAGTTATTCGAACTCAGAGTTTAATTTTTATATAAACATTAATATTGTTAAGTATGGTAAACAATTATATATTAAAAATATATCATAAATTGATGCAGCATCAATTTATAGTTAAATTTTTATCAGAATATAAGCAATATTATGCTGATACTCGAAAATCTGTAATAATCAAAAATATGAAAATGGATTAAGGCTAAGTATCCAAATGGTATCATATTAATTCATCCTTTTATTTTATTATCTTGAAAATTAAAAAACTATCTGTTTTATTAATTGAAAAATCACACATTAATCACAATTCTAAGGATAACATTGTATTTGTATATTTTGAGCATAAATAAAAATTTCACAAGAAATATTTGATATATTTTTAATATATAATTGTTTACTTAATAACCATACTTAACAATATTAATGTTTATATACAAATTAAACTTTGAGTTCGATTAACTTTTAAGCCAATGGATTTAGCGAAAAATTATAAGAGACCTTTTTTGTAGAACGTTAAATTTACAATAAACTTGTCACTTTTCATTACTTTTGAATCATTTGTCGAAAAAAATTTCCCATGTTATTTCCATAAAAAACTTGGTTAGAATGCGGACAAGCTTAACATTAATATTAAGAGCTCAAATTTTGAGGTATTTTTTTTTATCAATTTGGAAGCATTTGAGCCCCTTTTTTTTTTTTTTTTGCGGTGGGCTATGGACGTCGCACCTCGCCAAATCGGTCCGGGGTGACGGAAGAGGCGGCGCGCAACCCCATTGACCCACCCTGCAAGCACCTCTTCTTCGCCGTACGAGCGGGCCACCGGTACCCGATCTTTGTCTTCGGTGGCCCGCTCGGCGGTATGCCCTCTTGGGCTCCTCTCCTGTCGACGCCCCGACAGCTTTCGCCGTCGAGGCGTCGTCCTCACGCGGTGGCTTCACGTCGGGTAACCGGACAATTCCCCGGTCCGATCACCCGAAGCCTCGGTTAGGGCGGCATCAGGCGCAGGTAAGCATTTGAGCCCCTGAGAGCAAAGAAATTCGTAGTCACCCCTTTTAAGGGCCACCCTAATACATATAAATGTCCAGTCATATTGAACCTTAAATAAGTGTGCAAAGGTTTGTTGATGAGGACCATAGATCCTAAATTGCTAATTACTATTTAATACAACATTAATCTACATTGTTAATAACTGTTTAATATGTAATTATATAATAATAAATATTCTAGTGCTAGTTCTGTCAAATAATCGTTTATATTATGGTGGTGGTGCTATTTTATATAACATGATTTTGTAAAGTACTTTGTGTAGGATACTAACCCGATTCTTGGTTTAAGAGTATTTGTTCCCGTTTTGTATCTAACGCTAGGCTTCTTAATGCTGATTGAAAGGCAGCACCTTGGTCACAAACTATTGCTTTTGGGATCAATCCACAGTTAATCACTGCAGATATCACATTTTTCAATATAATTTTTAAATCCGCTCCAGATGTAGCTCCTTGGCAATAGTAAAATGCTATGGGTTGTTGCCAGTTGTAAACTACCCCTCTGATCATAAAAACAAGAGCATGATCAGCGAACTCAGTTGTCTTTTGGTTAAGTTCCATGAAGCCATTTATGGTATCTCTATGCTTATCATATGTTAAGCCCGTTTCTAAGGACATTTCATCAAATATAACAGAGCATATCCTTTTCTTTTCTGTCCAACTTCCAACCTGAAATTGAAAGCATTGTAAGATTCAATGACTGCGACATCAAAAAGTAGCTATACTGGATAGTTGAATGCGTTTTCCGCGTGGTGATGGTGCAAGAATACAATTTACCACTCTCCTTTTTGCCCGTCGGTGTCGTAAAAGACGTCAAATTAAATTATAATATGCAGATAACATCTACGCAAGAAAGGAAAATTTGTACTAAAATTCTATATCAATATGTTTGACCAGAGTGGTATAGTAGATCAATTTCCTTCCTTTTGTGGAGGAGGCTCCAGCCCACCAGTGGGACATATATGAGATGTGATGATGATGATGATTGCGAAACATAGAATACATTGTTATGAAATTACACTCAGTCTGTCTCTTACATTTGTAAGATCGTACTTAGAATATATGTATGACATGTAAAGTGTTAAAAGGAAGAATAAATTACTAACCCTATTTTTGATCATTTCAAATACTTGAGAACAGATCCCTGTTTGAATATTTAATTTGGTCACCATTTTGTTCAAAGTTGTTTTTGATGGTAATATAAAAATTTTGCTCAAAAATCGGTAACATTTAGGGCTTTGCTTCATTATTGATAAAGCTAACATTTTTTCTTCAATAGAAAATCGACGACCCTTTTTGCTTCTAGTGCAAAGATTGATTTGCATTTTTATTATTTTACTTGCATATGGATTAATATTTTTATCAAGTGTGTCAAATAATTTATTTTTATTGAACTTCTGAGCCCTATTAGCTCTTTGGTAGAAGTTTTTCAGCTGTCTTGCTTTTTTATATTCTTTGTAAATCATTTGAGCTGTTGGAGTCAAATCTTTTACTGTCTTAATTATTCTTTTATTAGATTTACTCCTTTCAATAAAACCTGAAAACATTCAATATACTTATTATATATGTTTTTTATAAATATGTACTATGAAATTCAATATACTACATAGTATACATTTTACTGGTTTATAACAGTACTAGCTATATAAACTATGACCTATTCCTAAGCCTCTCATAGAAATAATATGCAACGATTTCTGTATTATGAAAAATTCTAAATTTAATCTGCTCCAAAGGATATTTTATTAAATGATTTAACTCTTTAAGAATACATTTCACCACTCCTTTTCTTGCTTGTGAGTATCGTAAAACTCTGCCTAAGAAATATAATATGTCTATAGCATATATGCAAGAGGAATTACACTCGAAATAAAACTCCATTTTTTTTTTGGGGGTGGGTTACGGTCGGCGCACTCCTCGCACCACTCCGCTCCCCGGGGACGTCGGTCGAGGAGAGGGTAGTACCCTCTCCTCGACCGACGTGAGGAGTACCTCAGGATGTATTCCGTCGGGCCGACCACTGACGTCAAGTTCATCCTGCTCCAGTGGTCCGTCCAACGACAAAGGCGACGTGTCACGGGTGGGTTACGGGTGTGCGTGGCTTACGCCCCTATGTCGCCCCGAACGGAGTGGTGCGAGGAATGCGCCGACGGTAACCCACCCCCCAAAAAAAATAAAAAAGGCCAACTGCATGTGATGCCTTCTAGGCAACAATGTAGTCGGGCAGACAGCCAGTTATAAAACATTGCATTTAAAGAAGAACAAGATGATGATGATATATAGACCCGGTGGCTTCAGCTGTACAATTTTCACCTTATTGGGATTGAAATGCAAAAAAATCGAAGTTTTGTAATCGAAACCACACCACGATCATAAAACGAAATCCATCTCATAGTGATGAATCATTCATTTATATAAATTTCATATGTATATATTATCAAGATAATATAACAATATTTCTTACTTGAGCACAGATTGGTTGATGTATTTTGAGACAAGTCTTGGAAATTATGTCTGGAACTAGAAGGTAACCCTTGTAAAACATCTCTCGAACCTGAAGCAATATTTCTGTATCCTGTAAAAATCCGTAGTTTTATTTACAATATGTAAATACTAGCGTAAACATCAGAAATCATTATTTTGTTCTGATAGTTAAATTTTGTAAGTTTCATTTTATGTTTATTTTAGTAAAGAGTAAAAAATTACGGATTATGATAGACTATTTATTTTTCCCACAAAAATATTGACCTTATAATTTACACAGGAGTTTCGTTTTCGGCCGAAAAAAGCAAACTGAAGCCGAAATTCGGTTTCGGGCGTGAAAAGTAGTCTCGGTCGGACACTAATTATTAGTTTAGTAATACTAATAACTAATGTTCAGCAATCTATCAGTATTATCTTGTTCAGAAATAATATTCCAAAATAATTTTTAAAGCAATATTTTCTATTTAATGTTATACCAAAATCCTATGACAGGTCACTTACATATAGATAAGTTAGCCATAACTTGGATATTTCTGCTCAAAATAACTAATTACCTCTTTGTCGCATTTACCATCATTTCAATTACAAATTAAATTTGATTTTAATGGCAGTTAATTGAAACTTTCCTGACGATTTTATGGTGACAAAGTAATAATACTATTCACCACCCCCTATCCCTCACCCCCCTATATATAATATCTAAGCATGAGAAGAAAAACTCGAAATAAAACCCTATACCAACTAGTCTGACCAACGTGGTACAGTAGATCGATTTCAGTGCTATCCAAGAGGAGACTCGAGCCCAGTTGTGGGACATATATGAGCTGAAATGATGATGAAATTAATTGAAACTTAAGTTATTATCATATCTATAAAACTAATTTTGTATTAGTAACAAAAATTATCGGTTAATTAAAAAATAAAACTTGGAAGTAACTAACCTGTCTCTAACATTGATTTGACATATGTATGGTCAAAGTGTCTTTTCCGTGCGTAACTATGATCTGTACGTGGATCCAAATTTTCTGAAAACAAAACAGTAAAGCACATAAATGACTATTTAGAAATACATTATTATTTCCCTAGACTATAGCTCACTAGACTATATTCATCATCATCACCATCCCAGCTCATATACATCCACTGATGGATTCCAGGCTTCTCCACGATGGAAGGAACATTGACCTACTATACCATGCCGGTCAGAACTGTTGATATAGGATATTATTTCGAGTTTTCCTTGTCTTATATAGATGTTATGTGCATGTTGTATCCCTTAATTGTCATTTACGACACCCACAGGCAAAAAAGGGAGTGATGATTTGTATTCTTACTCCGTCACCACATGGAATATACATACAATTAATAAACACAAATAATATCTAGACTTATAACAATAATTTGTGAATGGCCTAAGGGTTGTCTTATGTGGAGACTGAACCTAAAACAATCGGAAGGAAGACCGATAGTTCAATCATTCCTCTATCTATGCAGTGAAATGTTTATTAATTGTTAATCAATTTTAATTGGTTTAATTATAAATATAAATTCTATCAATCTAGATATGGTGATTCAATTTACAAATGCATATTAACTGTTGTAAATTTTAAAATATTGTGGATTGCATCCAATAAACTTTTATAGTTTATAGAACCATATACTTAATGAAATTGTATGTTTAGATGACCAATTGGAAACTTAGTAGATAACCGATGACTTAAATAATTCTTATCATGAAACTGGAATCCATGATTCAGAGGAAGATTTTGATTCAAATGTATCATACGTTAAAATCAGTAATTATCTAAGATAAATATTGTTTATGCTAACTGACAGAGTTGTTCCATAATATAGTTACCTAATTATTTTACTTGTGGTTAATATATAATTAAATATCTTAACAACATGTTTAACTTTAAAAAATAAATTTATTCTATGTACATAGTATGTACATTATAGATGCCCAGCTCTGTTACCACTTACAGTTGACTGTCTGATATAACTGTTATTTATATGCAAAATATTAACTGTATTATGAATTCAAGTTTTAGTAAAAGCATTTTGATTTTACCATGATGATAACATATTTAATAATAAGTAACTGTAATACTATTACAGTTTGATTGACCGCAGTGTGTAACTATAATTCAACTATACAAGAATCATAGCAGTAAATTCGTAGCATTTTTACACTGGGTCTTTATAGCAAAAAATACTTATGAAGCTAGAAGTTATAGATAATAATAGGCATGTTCACAGTAAGATTCTAAAGAAGTGCTTATTGATGCCAATTGCATTATAACTTTATAGCAATGCTGTTTTAACTTTTTTAAGGTTTTCTATTTTGTCTTGATTATTATAGTAATAAATACATACCGTTACACCATACTAGCCGAAGCTTAATTCTATATTTAGGGAATATTTAGAGCTAATTTATCAATCATAGCCACCTAAGATGTTTAATCTCTACTTATTATTATTAACAACTTATTTAGTTCCTTAAAAATATATTTAAATAAAAGTATTGAAATAAAGAAAGTAAATACGAAATATGTGTTTAAGTACTTTACAAGTTACTTACCGGCATTTTCATGGGCTGGTATTCCGTGTAAAATATCGTCCTCAGTGAATAAGGTAGGAACGGCTTTGCCAGTAAGACGTAATTTAGAGGTAATATATGCCTTTTCAAAGTGTTTGCTGCAAACAAACAAATTCGATAACTGTTCTAGAGACAAATTCTTTAAATCATCACGGTTAAGACACTTTAACCACAAAGAGAGTCTTTTCTCATTGCGTGGAAAACGATGTAAAATAGCGTCCTGTCGCGAACTTTTACACACACAGCACTCGTAATACATTTTGCAGAAAGCGAAATGCTAAACGAAGTGATTCAGTGGACTATATTACAGATATTATGGAGAGGAAACAAACGTATTTACTCAATCAACACAACAACTGTAATGGCGGAAGACCGAATGAATGTCATATTTGACGTATTTAAAACAAATATGGATGGCATTTACGTCAGCCAATCACGAAGCTATACAAGCTGTCGTGTGAGGGCAATAGAAATATGGCGGACGAATGAAGTTCATTGTTCGATCATTTACGGCCGTGGCCCCAGCAACAAATAGCAGTATTTTCAGGGTATCGCCCACATGCGATCGACCTCTCTTTGTGTGACGGATTATTTCCCAGCACGATCATTCCACGAAAGAAATGTCTGAAAAATTATGTTTTTTATAATTTCTACTCTCCTTCATCTTTAGTCACTCATCTCCTTTCTTTTGATTTTTATTTAAAAATTTTAGAGAACCCAGATAGAGATATGAAACCATTTTTGCTGAAATTGAAATATATACCCTTCACGCTCTCTTAGTCTTAATGCTCCCATATTCTTTTATAATTAATCTAAATTATGTATTAATTCGGTGTAATGTGATTATTTTAAATATTTTTTTAGCCCCAGCAGTTATTATCAAAAAGATAATTAATCCATAAAGAATTGTGGATAACATTTTGGTATATGTTGCTTACACACCTTTGCAGCCCCTGTAACCAAAGAGCCCAGTATCATTAGTGCGGTTGATACAATGATAACTATGTATCTGATAATTGACCTGCTCTGTCAGACGTGTTGATATTAGATTTTATTTAGAGTTTACCTTCTTTTGTATAGATGTTATATATTTTATCTTTACCATTTTTATAACACCCACGGACGCTAAGGTGGGTGGTGAACTGTATTATATTACATAATAATAATAATAATAATAAAACCTCCGGGCCAGTCGTTACCTCACCATGAGGCTAACGCAAAACTCGGAGGAACATTATATGGCTACTTAAGTTCTTTTGATATAAAAAAAAATGTATCACAAGATTTACAGGAAAGCCAATAAACCGCAGGGCAGCTTGTGACGAGCTGAATGTGAGTGGCGACACTGCGGTCCTGAATACTCCAGAGAGTCGACCAGGGACTCGTCTCCAGCTGGCCTTCATTGGCTGGCTAGAATGGAAACCGAAGAGTGCCCGAAGGACTCTCAGCTCTGGCTTGCCTTAAACAGCTGGTCAGAGAGGGGTCGCCAGAGCTATATGCTCGGGGGTGGAAGTGTCATTTTCAAGGGCATAATTACGGGGAAACCAAGGGTCTGTTTATCGCAGACTCAATGGTGAAACCGGCGCCGCACCGCTCGACACCCCTAGCCACTTACATCAATGTTGCCCTCTGTTGCCCGTATGACTAGTGTGTCTGTGGCGACTATTTAGGGGGCCCATTCAGTGAGTTGGCGAGTCACCGTCTGCCACCGTTCATCTCTTAACATGGGTTTGAAGGCAGACGACAGTTTATAATTTCATAGATATAAGATGAACCAGTCCGCTAAGCACCCACTCTCATATTCATATATTAGATACCATCATCACACAATAGTTTTACACTTAGTGCTGGCATTCCACGTATGTTATGTGCAGACGTGGAATGTCATCGGTAGGTGTCCCATCCCAATATTTAGATTAAATTTCTCTAAAGGCCTCTGCGTGTTGGATCCATATCCCCATGTAAGCCTACCAAAGGACCGGGTATCTTCCCTACGGAAGATCCCGTGCATAAATGGAGATACAATAATAATAATAACCTCCGGGCCAGTCGTTACTTCACCATGAGGCTAACGCAAAACTCGGAGGAACATTATTTGGCTCCCTAAGTTCTTTTGATATAAAAAAAAAATGTATCACAAGATTTACAGGAAAGCCAATAAACCGCAGGGCAGCTTGTGGCGAGCTGAATGTGAGTGGCGACACTGCGGTCCTGAATACTCCAGAGAGTCGATCAGGGACTCGTCTCCAGCTGGCCTTCATTGGCTGGCTAGAGTGGAAACCGAAGAGTGCCCGAAGGACTCTCAGCTCTGGCTTGCCTTAAACAGCTGATCAGAGAGGGGTCGCCAGAGCTATATGCTCGGGGGTGGAAGTGTCATTTTCAAGGGCATAATTACGGGGAAACCATGAGTTTGTTTATCGCAGACTCAATGGTGAAACCGGCGCCGCACCGCTCGACACCCCTAGCCACTTACATCAATGTTGCCCTCTGTTGCCCGTATGACTTGTGTGTCTGTGGCGACTATTTAGGGGGCCCATTCAGTGAGTTGGCGAGTCACCGTCTGCCACCGTTCAGCTCTTAACATGGGTTTGAAGGCAGACGACAGTTATAAATTCATAGATTTAAGATGAACCAGTCCACTAAACACCCACTCCCATATTTCATATATTAGATACCATCATCATACAATAGTTTTACACTTACTGCTGGCATTCCACGTATGTTAAGTGCAGACGTGGAATGTCATCGGTAGGTGTCCCACCCCAACATTTAGATTAAATTTCTCCAAAGGCCTCTGCGTGTTGGATCCATATCCCCATGTAAGCCTCCCAAAGGACCGGGCATCTTCCCTATGGAGGATCCCGTGAATTAAAAGGAGATACAAATAATAATATAGCCTTTTATTTCCGAAAACTTAAAACTAATTACAAAATAAAACTTAAGTACTATTTACATGCATGCGGTTACAGAATGTCTCTGATTTCGGTGTGCCTTACGGCAAAGGCCTCCTCCAACTCTTTCCACTGTTTCCTATCTGCTGCTACTCTAATCCAGTGAGTTCCTACAGTGAGTTTCATATCATCCTCCCATCGTCTTGCTTGCCGTCCTCTGCTCCTGACACCATCCCTTGGGTACCAAAATGTCACTTGTTTGCTCCATTTCTCCTTTTTGCATCGAAGCATATGCCCTGCCCACCTCCATTTGAGTTGGTCAATACGTGCTAGTATATCTGTTAATTTGGTTTTACGCCTTATATCGGCACTTCTGACTCTATCTTTTAGTTTTAAATTTAGCATGCTTCTTTCCATACTCTTTTTAGTTTGTCTCTATGGTGTTTCGTTAGAGCCCAGGTTTCACAGCCATATGTGATGCAGGGTAGGATACAGGTATCGAAAGTCTTCTTTTTGATCTTAATGCTCATTTCCTTGCTCTTCATCACTTCTTTCAGAGCCCAGTACTTTTTCCACCCTGTGGCTATTCTTTTGTCTATTTCCTTTGACATTTGGTCATTTGGTGATATTATTTGGCCTAGATATACATATTCCTCTACATACTCCAGTTTTTGTCCTTTGTTTGTTATGTCTGTGGGGGTTGAGTTTGTCATCATCTTAGTCTTAGTTAAATTAATTTCTAGACCCACTTCTCTACTTCTGATTACTAAGGTTTGTATCATATACTCCAATTTTTTGGGGTCTTCCTCCAATATAACTAAGTCATCTGCAAATCTTAGGTGGCTCAGTCGTGCTCCATTTATGTTCAGTCCAAGATGTTCCCAGTCCAATTTTCTGAACATATGTTCAAGCACTGCTGTGAACAGCTTTGGTGATAGTGGGTCACCTTGCCTGACACCTCTTTCTATAGGGAACACATCTCCTGTTGATTCCAACCTAATACTCGCCTTGCTTTTTTTGTATATGTTTTTTATTATATTTATGTAGGTACTTGCGATCCCCTGCTCTCTTAAACTTAGCCATACATATTTATGTATGAGGCTATCAAAAGCCTTAGAATAGTCTATGAAGGCCAGGTAAATAGGCTTGTTGTATTCGTTGTATTTTTGTATGAGCTGTTTTATTGTATGGATATGATCAATTGTGCTGAAGTCTTTTCTAAATCCTGCTTGTTCCACTGGTTGGTTTTCGTCCAGACTGTTAGATATTCTGTTTAGAATTACTTTAGCAAAAACTTTATATACATTTGATATAAGAGATATAGGTCTGTAATTACCTACATCGTCTTTTGGACCTTTTTTGTGTATAAGTATTATGTGAGATTTAGTCCAATTTCTCGGAATAATGTCTGTATATAGTGTCTCGTTAAAGACTCGTGTTAGTATTGGGCTTAACTCGCTGATTGTACCTCTTAATAGTTCATTTGTAATTCTATCTGGGCCGGGAGCTTTTTCCATTTTTTGACTTTTAATAGCTTTTTCTACTTCGCTTTGTAGGATTTCAGGTATATCTTCAGCGTCTTGGATTCTGTAGTTTTCTATAACATGTTCTTTATTTGACAGGTGTGTTTTTGGTTCATCAGGACTGGGTTTTTGATATAATGAGCGATAATAGTCTGTTGCAATATTTTGAATTTTGATGCGAGATGTTGTTGTCAATTCTTTGACTTTCATTTTAGGTATCCATTCTTTTCCCTTATCTCTAAGTTCTTTGAGCGCTTTTCTTGTGCCTCCTGTTTTGTTAATGTGGTTTTCTAAGGTTTTAGTTCTTCTATTTATCCTGTCCTTCCTCATATTTTCGCGAATCTGTATGCTAAGAGTAGAGATTTCTTTTTGGTTATCTTTCTTATCCTTTTTGATTATTAAGTTTTTTCTATCTTCAATTAATTTTAGAGTTTTTTCACTTAAATAGATTTTCTTGCTTTTGTCTATTAGTAACTTAGTCTGATTTTTAAGCTTATTTTCAATTTTTGTATATTTTTCGTTTAGGTCTAAATCTGAGGTTACTGCTCTCATTATATCTTCAGTGGTGTCTGTGGGATCATTTGTTGTTTTCAAGTGATTTATAAGTATTGACTTTGGTCTAGGCTTTTTTGTGCTCTTTTCGTTTAGGTTTAGATTATATTACATACATACATACATATTATCACGCCATATCCCTTGCAGGGTAGGCAGAGATAACAGAGTGCCAGAGAACTCTATCTCTGCATACTTCACTCGCTTCCTCAACATTCATAATTCTCTTCATACACGCTCGCCGGTTTCGGAGACTTTTGACTCCACCTTCCTTCAGTACATGACCGATATGGTCTAGGTAGGTTAGTCTCGGTCTCCCTCGGTACCTACATCCTTCCACTTTCGCATTGTATATCTTCTTAACCAGACGTTCGTTCGGCATTCTTTCCACATGTCCGAACCATCGGAGCATTCCCTTTCGCATCTTTACACCAATATTCTCTTTCATACCTCCTCGCTCTCTTACGTCGTCGTTACGAATGCGGTCGGTCAGCCTAACTCCACAGATTTTCCGAAGAGATCGCATTTCGACCGTATTAATTTTACTTTCATACACTTTTCTGCATACCCAACTCTCGCTTCCATACAGTAATGTTGGGACAAGCACTGCGTTATGTATTGCTACACGTGCCTTCTGGCTGAGGTGGTGGCTGCCGAGAAGTTGCCCCAACGCTCCGTTCACTCTATTTCCCGCATTCACTCTTCGCTCTATATCAGTGGTGTACCTTCGATCTCGGCTAAATCCACATCCAAGATATACAAATTCATCCACTTGCTCTAGTATATCATTACCTATTGTTACTCTTACATCTGTTCTGGCTTCGTCTCTTTCAAAGACCATTATTTTGGTTTTGCTCACATTCACGCGTAGACCCCTTTTCTTACAATCTTCTGTCATTGTGTCAACTAGGGTCTGCAGGTCAGTCGCTGACTGTGCCAGCAGGACTGCATCATCTGCATATAGCAGAGCAGTGACCACTGAGTCGCCCATCTGGACTCCCACGTTCATATCGTTCAACCTTTGGAGACATTTATCCAGATATATGATAAACAGCCTGGCTGACAGAACGCACCCCTGCTTAACGCCGATATTGACGTCAAACCAAGGTGACATTCCATCATCCAGCCGCACACAGGCTCTACAGCCCATGTAACTGGACTGCACAGCCTGTAGCAGTTTACCGTTAATACCATACTCCGGTAAAATGTCCCAAAGTTCCTTTCCTACAACTGTGTCAAATGCTCTCTCCAGATCCACAAAACTGCAGAAAACCCTCTGACCTAGAGCCAGATGCTTCTCCACAATGTTGCGCAGAGAGAGCACTTGATCCATGCATCCCCTTCCACTCCTGAAACCTCCTTGTGTCTTACACAGTAAACCATCGGACACCATCCTCATTCTCCTTTCAATAATTTTACCATACACTTTTGCTGCCAAACTGGTCAAGCTTATGGCTCTGTAATTTGCACAGTCATAACGTGAACCCTTGTTTTTAAACAAAGGCACGATGACTGCGCTATTCCAGTCCCCGGGAACCATTCCCGAGCTCCAACATAAATTGAGGAGCAACAGGAACGCCTCCCAGACACAGGATCCACCAAGCTTGATCATCTCGGCAGACACCATATCAATGCCCGCTGCCTTACCATTTTTCAAACTTCTTATCGCCCATTCAACTTCATCCATACTGATGCCATCGGAGGACGCCGTTGTCGAATGTTGATCTACTAAACCACATGCAACATCGGCGCCAACCGTAGCATACATATCACCAAAATATTCACTCCATCGGCTTAACAGGTCTTGTGTTTGTGTAAGAATGTCTCCACCTTTAGACCTTATTTTATTCATTCTGAAGGCTGACCAACCACCCCGAGACTTCTTCACCTCCCTCCAAAAGAGTTTGGTGTTACCCTCGAAGTTTTTAGTCAGCCTATCTTCTGCACTCATACTTGCTCTATCACGTTTCTCTTTCACTAAGGCCTTGGTGTCATTCTTACATTGCCGATATATTCCTTTCTTCTGTTCAGTCATACTGTCATTCAGATTCAAAGAAGAGACATAGTCCAGCCACGCTTTCTTCTTTTGCTCTACGGAAGCTGCCACTTCCGCATCCCACCATGCATCACCATTTGTTTTTCTATGCTTCTTTGAACTTCCACATACTTCTTTCGCTGTATCTACCATACTCTCTTTCAATACTCTCCAGCATTCTTCAATGTCCGATTGCGGCTGGCTTGCCATCGTCAGCCGTTCTCGGACACCCTCTGCATACTTTTCTCTTACACACTCTTCTTGCAACCTTTCAACCTTTATTCTTTCAAGCCCTCCGAAGTGGACACGCTCTCGCCAGTGCCTCCACTTTCTGAACAGACCACTAAATCTCACAATAACGAGATAGTGGTCCGTATCGACTGTGGGGCCCCTGTAGGCTCTTGCGTCCAATATTTTGCTTCGGAGGCGACTGTCTACCAAAATTAAATCTATTATACTTTTCTGTTCATTCCTTCTCCATGTATACATATGGATGTCCTTATGTTGGAAAAATGTGTTTGACACAATAAGGTTTCTCTCCATGCATACATCCGCTATGAGCCTACCTGCGTCACTCACTCTCTTATCACCAAATGGACCAAGTACGTCCTCATAGTCGGGACGCTTGGTCCCCACCCATCCGTTCGAATCTCCGCATACAATCACGCGTTCACTGCATGGTTTCTGCCATATCCAGAACTTCCCTATATCCTACGGGAGCATATGCTACAACCATGAATACCTTGGTGACATCTAGTTTTATACGGACCCAAAGAAGTCTGGGATCATACATTCCGTAATCCTTCACACCTGAGGCCAAGCGAGAGGACAACAGTACTCCTACCCCCATGCTGGCTCGATCGCTCTGTGGTACACCAGACCACAGAGCCATCCCGCCACCAGGAAGATCGCAGACTGAATTATATTGATCTAACATATTATATTTGCGCAGTAATCATAGATGGCATTCATATTTAGGTATTCATAGATGAAATAAATAAAAATTGATTACACGAACACGAGCAAACTGCAGTATTATAACAGCAGCGTCAGTTTAGTGGGAAGAATAATATATTGTCACGAAATATTCCCAGATTTCAAGTGATAGTACTCGCCGAGGATTTTTCGAAGCTGTAGCTATTAAAAAGTATTTTTTTTAGTTATTATTCGCTTTAATGGTAACGGAAAACATGCTATGGATACTCGAACTCACCTCATGAAAAACTCAATTGTGTTGATAAATTTCACATGGTAGTAATTTTTCCCGTCCAGAAACCTTTTGTGGTAAGAGGTCTTTAAAAGTTTGTTTTAAAATTTAATGGGAGTGACCTATAACGAGGCATAAAGTTACTCAGTGTGCTATGGAGTGGGCTTTGCTTGGGTATTTTCTGCGAGATAGAATCTGTAATACGGAAATCCGGAGAACAATTGGTGTAACCGACATAGCACGAAGAATTAGTAGAATCACGCTGAAGTAGCAATAGACAGGCCACATCGCTTGACTTGGTGAAGGTTGCTGGGAGATGTTGGATGCAGGCGGCACCCGCATCCAACACCTGGACCGCACTTTGTGGCAAAATATGAGGGAGGCCTACGTACAGGAGTGAATGACAAAAGGCTGAATGATGATATGACCTACGAGTACGATATCGTTAAAAAGGTGATAAAATACCCTTTTTTTCTTGCTGTGGACTATGGATAAGGTCGCATCCCGCCAAATCAGTCTGGGGCGACGAAAGAGGCGGTGCGCGACCCCATACACCCAACCTGCAAAGCGCCTCTTTTCGCTGTGCGAGCGGGCCACCGGTACCCCATCTTTGTCTTCAGTGGCCCGCCCGGTGGTTTACCCTCGCGGATTCCTCTCGCAGTGGCCTCATTTCGAGGGACCGAACCAGTCCGCAGTCCAGTCACCACATGCCTCGGCTAGGGCGGCATCAGGCGCAGGTATTCGCGCCTTCGTCACCCAGGGCGCCGGCGGCGGCCCGAGTCGAGGGAATCCTCACGAACTCATTCCACCGCCTCCTTCTGCGGGATGACTGCCTCGCAGAATGCGGCGACCGCGTCCCAGTTCCTGCATCATCGGTGCCGACCTGACGTTGTCGATGGTCGACAGCGTCAGGTTGGCACCGGCCGGAAACAGAGGACTCCATGCCACCGCTCTATCCATTCTATCAGTACGGGCCGGAGGGCCTCAGCGATAAAAACACCGTGTACAGGCCTCTCCAGCCACGTAACCCAACGGGCAATGACGTCCCGGCGGGTGTCCTCGCGCCAGGTGGCTATCTCGCTGAGCGATAGGGAGTCACCCTCGTCGCGTACAAAAGAAACCCGCCGGTAGAGATCGGAGAGCATCTCGGCCAAGTGATAAAATAGGTACCCTAAAGGAACGTCGAGATATTTTAATAAAATCCTTAAACAATTTTTTTTTACTGTAACAAACCGCTGGTAATGCGAGTCATTGCTGGCTAGTATTTAATTTAAAGAAAATTTGAATTTAATACAAAGGAAAATATGTATGTTTATTATTTTTATCTTATTTTTTTATGTAGTTTAAATACTATTGCGATAACATTTTCCAATTTTATTTGAAAGCAGTAATACATACTTACTATATTTGAAACTAAAAAACACTCGCACACATCTTTAGAAAGACATAAAACAAAAAAAAATACGGGCAACAAATGAAGGTAGGTGGCAATATGTTACTAATGCGATTTCAACTAGTATTTTTCAACAAGTGGAAAATACCTAGCTTATTTTGGTTCTATATACTATAATATATAGACTTATCCTACATTTGTTTATTTTAATTATAATTTTCACGATCAAAAATACTGACGACAAAATATACGTAAATTATATATGACGGTACTTCCGTTTATCGTACGTGCTAAGCGGAAACATGTTAACAAAGTATTCACTAATCGCGCCACCTAGCGCAAGCTTGTTTAAGAGACGAACAAAACTAAACGACCGACCTCCGTTCGGCAGTCTGAGCCCGCGAGTGGCGCGGTGCACTGGTCGCATATCGTATACTCACTTACGTTAGTTTGGTGGACCTCTCTCATGTTGTCACTTGTGAGAGAGTGGTGTCATGGTTGCTGCGCTTGGCAGGTGGACTGGCGGTAGCGGTAAATGCTGTACGTTCTCCGGAGAAGAGCTGTTGCTCGTTCTCTTAATGAACCCTTAGGTGATTTGGCTGAGGAATCCACGAGCAGGTAAATGGGTGGCGCTGGTTGTGGTCTTGTCCCGTGGTCGCACGGGACAAGACCACAAAGAAACTAGGACTCTATAAAAGATCATACGCTGCCGCCTCATATATGCAGCTCTGGGGTAGTACCCATGCGCGTCGAATACGAACAAAAAAATAATAATTCAAGCGTAACGAAATCTATGCCTGCGAACGATCGTTGGAGCCCCAAGATACGTCCGCACCACCACTATCGCGAATGATATGCATGATAGCAATATCGAATCTTTCGTGAAGCATCTCATTACTAATGTTCGGAAAAACAGAAGATTACGATCACAAGAATCTTAAGAATATCGCACCCTTGCATGCCAGAACCACCAGATGAAAGGAAAAAAAGGAAAATGAAACCTTACTCAAGAGAATTAATATTTACAAAAGAAACCATATGAAAAGAAAACCACTAACACAAGTGGCGAAGCTGTCGGCCTCCCGTGCCCGGCTAGTGATCGGTTTGCGGAGCCTCCACTGGATTAACCAGTGGTCTCACATGGCAAGGTCCGATCGCACGAGTACAAAGTGGAAACCGCAACTTACACGTCACACAGACTCTCCAAAAGTCAACGTAAAGGCGCAGAGACCAGCCATAGAAAGAGTAGTAGAAGACATCCACCGACTACTATTGCAACAACTCACGACATGGGTTCGGGGACCCCTCGATCGTTCTGTAATACGAATTGTACTGCGGGCGTATGGAGCCCCTTCGACCTATTAGCAATTCCATATGGCGTGGCCCGGGCATATAAAACCCATGCGACCCGCCTTCACTAAATACGGCGTGGACCGGGCACATAAAGCCCTTGCGACCTGCCTTCACTGAATATAGCGTGGACCGGGCACATAAAGCCCTTGCGACCAAACTTCACTGAATACGGCGTGGACCGGGCACATGAAGCCCTTACGACCAGTCACTCTGCTGTTTAAGGCTTCTCCATCCTTTACAGTAACAATCTATTTCCTTCATCAAAAATTATCATCAAAAAAAATTTTATTGTCTCCGACTCCCTTCAAATCAATCACATCACGTCATTCAAAAAATTAAAAAAAAATCTGCCTAAAGGGATTATCACTTTATGTACAAAATCTTACGATCCCTGTCTAGGCTGCGACGTACACGACGCGTCGGTATATTTGTATCACTTCACACGCGCTCAAAATTAATCCTAAACGTAGGATAGATATGAAAACGAAACCTTTTAAATTTAGATGACCAAACTGAGTAAGGTTATAAGCTTGGGTACTTTATCCCACACTTCTGATGTAGAAGAAGGAATCAGACACGAGGAATATAAATGCCGATATAAAGTTGCAATTGACCGTACTGCAAGTAATCACGATTACCTTCACACCTATACACCAATCACAACTCGCACCTTAAGTGAGCTCACAGGACAGACCCAGGCAATCGCCTTTGTACAAAGAACTATATGGTATGGATGGATGACACAGGATAGTCTTGCCCGTGCGACCACGGGACAAGACCACAACCAGCGCCACCCATTTACCTGCTCGTGGATTCCTCAGCCAAATCACCTAAGGGTTCATTAAGAGAACGAGCAACAGCTCTTCTCCGGAGAACGTACAGCATTTACCGCTACCGCCAGTCCACCTGCCAAGCGCAGCAACCATGACACCACTCTCTCACAAGTGACAACATGAGAGAGGTCCACCAAACTAACGTAAGTGAGTATACGATATGCGACCAGTGCACCGCGCCACTCGCGGGCTCAGACTGCCGAACGGAGGTCGGTCGTTTAGTTTTGTTCGTCTCTTAAACAAGCTTGCGCTAGGTGGCGCGTTTAGTGAATACTTTGTTAACATGTTTCCGCTTAGCACGTACGATAAACGGAAGTACCGTCATATATTTACAACAAACTGCAAATAATAACAATTTTTGTTTAAAAATATAAAATAAAAAAATAGAAAATAATAGAAAATCGTTCACAACTTACCATTTTACGATATTACTCCATTTGCAGTAACTTAATGGTTCTTTACAACTATATTTACAACACAAATAGTAAACAACAAACTAATCTCGACGCTAAAAAGATGGCGGCGTTTAATTAAACAGAATGTAAACACATCCCGAGAAAGACTGCTTAAGAGGTATCGATATTATTTTATATAATATCGATATATACACTCGATATATCAAACCAGCCCTTTATTAACCAATCGTCTATATACAAAGCTAGCACTAGTGTAACAACCAAACCCTCCTGTTGAAAATTCTGATCGAGTCATTCGACTTTAAATATCATTGGAATAATTAAAATGATTTAAGATGAAAATTGGTCAATATTTAGCTTGCAGCCTAGTGGTGTCTTCCGTGTTAATGCACTTCATAGTGAATTGGTTGACATTTTGCGTAATATCTACTTTAATCAAGTACTAATACCATTATATGTATATGAAAAATTATAAAATCAGTGGTAATAATTATTACAGATATATAGACATTTATTAACATAAATTGTATCATTGCACAGATTAAAACAATGGTATAACCCATTTGGCAGATTATTCCAAAATCCAATTGAGATGCTAATGGCCAGCATAAACTCGTAATATTACCAAGCCAGCTGAAGCCGATCCACTCACTAAATGTTTTATTCGACTCAAATTCTGTAATCAATATTATTTATATTTGAATTTATATGAAACAACACAGTTTACAGGTTTTTTGTGGCATGTTATGTTACAGATGTAAGAGTAACAATAGGTAATGATGTACTAGAGCAAGTGGATGAATTTGTATATCTTGGATGTGGATTTAGCCGAGATGGAAGGTACACCACTGATATAGAACGAAGAGTGAATGCGGGAAATAGAGTGAACGGAGCGTTGGGGCAACTTCTCGGTAGCCACCACCTCAGCCAGAAGGCACGTGTAGCAATACATAACGCAATGCTTGTCCCAACATTACTGTATGGAAGCGAAAGTTAGGTATGCAGAAAAGAGTATGAAAGTAAAATTAATGCGGTCGAAATGCGATCTCTGCGGAAAATCTGAGGAGTTAGGCTGACCGACCGCATTCGTAACGACGTCGTAAGAGAGCGAGTAGGTATGAAAGAGAGTATTGGTGTAAAGATGCGAAAGGGAATGCTTCGATAGTTCGGACATGTGGAAAGAATGCCGAACGAACGTCTGGTTAAGAAGATATACAATGCGAAAGTGGAAGGATGTAGGTACCGGGGGAGACCGAGACTAACCTACCTAGACCAGATCGGTCATGTTCTAAAGGAAGGTGGAGTCAAGAGTCTGCGAAACCGGCGAGCGTGTATGAAGAGAATTATGAATATTGAGGAAGCGAGTGAAGTATGCAGAGATAGAGTTCTCTGGCACTCTGTTCTCTCTGCCTACCCTGCAAGTGATATGGCGTGATGATATGTATGTATGTATGTTATGGTAAAGGCACACTCCACCTGATCCGTCCACGACGATGGAGGAGGTAGCGAGCGATAAATTATGTTTTTAGACTAAATCTTTGAGTTAATTTTTGTCTATATTCATTAAAATTCAAATATAATATTTTATATGACATAAAAAAAGAAAGAAAGTAAAATAATTTATTGCTCTTTTACGGCAAGGACACAAAATGGTAAATGAAATCCATAACTGTTTAAGTAAAATAAATAATAAAAGTATATAAAACATAAAAAGCACAAAAAGTATAAGTTGATAAAAAAAAATACAGACGAATTGAGAACCTCCTCCTTTTTTTGAAGTCGGTCAAAAATACACTTACAAAACAAAAAAAGAATAATATACAATAATGACAGTGGCGTCCCCTCTGTAAATGAGGAAAAGGGTGGCTGCTCAGCTTAATGTTGTGGTAGTTACTATAAAAGTGACACCACAACGCTGTTATTCCGCAGCGTCCTGTGACGTCCGTCAGCATAGTAGGTAAGTTAAAAATAAATACAGTAATAGGTCCCATAATTCAGGAACGCGTGCAAATGTAGTGAATATGATATAATAATGGTTTACGTGTATTTTTATATTTAGCCAAAATTCTCAGACAGATTATTAATTTAATTTCCAGCACCCAATTAGTGGTAAGGATTTGACTCGACTAACCGAGGGACGTTGACTATAATAAGTTATTCATTATGATAGTAATGATAGAATTGGCTGTATAGGTTTTATTCCCTTTACACGTTTGAAAGGATGAACAGAACCAAAATGGATTTTGGCGGGAATATAAAAGCGTCTAGAGTATGGCCCGCGAACATGCGGGTAAGATAGCGAACAATGCAATGTAGTGCTGACATTTTCCCTTTTAAATTTTTTCCTCAAGATTTACTTACTTTGCTTGAGATTTATCTTAAGAATTTTTGAGGTGATATTTGCGAAATAGCGGGTAAATTAAAAAGCTCACATTATAAAATTATTCAACTTAAAAGTCTTTGAAACCTTGGCTCTGTAATTCCTCATTTAAAAAGTTAAGGCTCGGTAAAAGGGACCTATTGTTCTTATTAGGATGCATTTGGGACATACCTGTGTGCCTGCTAACTTATTGAGAATGAAAATACGTTTCCCATGCTGTGATTGTGGTGAATTTGAATATTTAAATCATCTTCTTAGGGTTCCGTACATCGAAAGGAAAAAACGGAACCCTTATAGGATCACTTTGTTGTCCGTTCGTCTGTCCGTCCGTCTGTTCGTCCGTCCGTCTGTCCATCTGTCCGTCTGTCTGTCTGTCAAGACCCTTTTTCTCAGGAACGTGTGGAGGTATCAAGCTGAAATTTATATCAAATACTCAGGTCTACTGTCCCTTGGAACTGTGAAAAAAATCAAACTTCTAAGCTAACGCAATCAAAAGATACAGTCGTTTATGTCACTTTCTGCAAATTTTCGACACTCGCAAGGGAATCAAAACCTACAGGGTACTTCCCGTGCACTCAGAATCTTGAAATTTGTAACGAAGCAACGTCTTATAGGCCAGATAAAGGAAAAATTGTGAAAACCGAAAATTTTTAATTAAATCATATATAAAAAATATTTTTAATAATTTTAAAATCACTACCCCCTTTCCTCCTGAACGTGTAGAGGTATTAAATTAAAATTCCTATCATATACTCAGGTCTATAATACCTTTAAGTTGTAACAAAATCAAGCTTCTATGTCAATGCAATCAAAAGAAACAGCAATTTAAGCCGCATATTTTCAAACTCGCAACTACTTGGAAGGGAATCAAAACCTACTTCCAGTCGACCTAGAATCTTGAAATTTGGCATGAAGCAATGTTTTATAGCACATATAAAGGAAACATTTCAGAAAACCTTAAATTTTTAGTTACATCACATATTGTTTTTTAGCTTTACGGAACCCTCCGTGCGCGAGTAGAGCTCGCACTTGGCCGATTTTTTCTCATGTTTATTGTATGATCACTCACATTTCTTTAATGAACTCATTTCCTTTAATATACCTACCTTTTCCTATCTGTCCTTATTTTTTGGATCCTTGTTTATTGTGTTTAGCAAAGCATCATTTGTTAATTGTAATAATATTAGACTATAATTTTGTGTAAATATTGTATCGATTTATTATAATCTTTGTAAATATGTAAAGTTTCCTCATTAACTTACTCCTACCTTAATATAACCTACTCCTGGTCCTGTTTTATTTTTTTGTTGCTTATAGTGGCAAACGAACAAGCAGCCCACCTGATTGTAAGTGTTACTGCCACCCATAGACTTTTGCAATACTGAGGGTATCACTAGGCCGCTGCCTACCTACACAGTTAGACTGCCTCACTCATCGAACGAAGTGCAACAAGCACATTGCAATAGCAATGAATGAATGAGTAATAACTCAGACGTCGATCTTCTGCGAGAGTGTGGTACTACGCCGGACGGACTGGTTTGCGCCTGTAGACAGAGAGCTGTCAACAACATGCTCGTACCACTAATGAGGTGGAGAAATTTTTTTTACTCAGTCACCACACATGAAATTTAAATTAAAACTGAAAAATTTATTAGAACCAAATACAGCAATAGAGGTTGATATAAGGTAATTATATGTACATTATTAGTTTTTAACGCCAGCAGACTACCACAATAGGGGGAAACGAAATTATAATCATTTCAAGGTCTTTTAAGTATTCATTACATTTGCTCAGCTGTAGGATGCGGCTGTAGACAGAATACTGTCAACAGCGTGGTCCTACCACTAAAGTTCTTATATACAAGGTGGAGACGACCATACGACAATAATTTTAATCTAGTGTATCTGATGACTTGCCCAGCCTGTATACAAACTTTGAATACAATATGTCGTATAGTTTAGCCGCAGCACATTACTTTGTATTATTAACAATTTCCACACTGTATAAAAATTAAAATTATTCGCCTATCAATGAGCTCCCGTGCCTCATCGGTATAAACTAATATGAAACTAGTACCTACATATCGCCATGTTTACCAGTTCAAGTCTTCCCCAAACGTAATACAAATCAATGCATATTATACCTTATTCCTAAATCTTAAGATCCATACATATAAACCGTGTCATCAGACTTAGATGAGAAATTTAAAACTACCTAATGCGGCTTAATGAAAGAAGACCTCGGTCTCATGTTCAAAACTATTATAATAGTAGGTCAGTGTGCCATCGTGATCCTGTGACGTGAATGTGCGTAATTAGACGCTTACTTTGTGTTAAAATAGTATTTCTTTCTCATTTACAATGCCTCGTTATAATTACACAGCTTCGGGTATACAGATATGATTTTAATTTATGGAGAATATCACGGAAATGCAGCTTTAACCATACGTACGTACCGAAAGAGATATGGAAACACACGTGTTTGTACTACCAATGGCCGGACTATTGTGCAAGCTGTCCAGAGGTTACGGGATAATCAATCCTTACTGCCTCATATGAATAGTGCTCCTTCGCGTGTAAGAGTCACCCTAGATGAACAAATTTTAAATTATTTTTCTCGCAAATTTGACACAGGTTGATAATGTGGAGAACTTAAAAAAAGGAATTGTACGATCTTTCGACAAGTTAAAATACATCGCCGTCAATGGCGACCTGTTAACAAGAGTTCGAAATAATATTTTAAGACGATATAATTTGTGCGTTCGGGTCCATGGCGCACATATCGAAAATTTAAGTTTAACGACCAAGTGAATTATTAAAGTTATCGTGATTATTTTAATAAAATAATCAAGTGAGAATGAATAGCGCCCAATGTATTTACCTACGTTTCGAAGTTGTAACATATGATACCACAAGGTCACTCGCCGCTTGCCGACCACAGGTTAGTGAACTAATATTTACAAACGGTGTTCTATTTTGTTTCAATATTTATGATAAAAAGTTTGTTTGAAAAAATTGTTTTTTAAATATGCATGCGAGGACTTTTTTAATAGTTTCAAAATACTCCTATACACTAGTATTGACGGTGTTTTCATTTATTGTCGTATTGACGTCTCCACTCTGTATAACATACATACATACATACATATCATCACGCCATATCCCTTGCAGGGTAGGCAGAGAGAACAGAGTGCCAGAGAACTCTATCTCTGCATACTTCACTCGCTTCCTCAACATTCATAATTCTCTTCATACACGCTCGCCGGTTTCGGAGACTCTTGACTCCACCTTCCTTCAGTACATGACCGATCTGGTCTAGGTAGGTTAGTCTCGGTCTCCCTCGGTACCTACATCCTTCCACTTTCGCATTGTATATCTTCTTAACCAGGCGTTCGTTCGGCATTCTTTCCACATGTCCGAACCATCGGAGCATTCCCTTTCGCATCTTTACACCAATACTCTCTTTCATACCTACTCGCTCTCTTACGTCGTCTTATATATAATTTATTCATTTAGCCTTTTCTTCTTCTTTTTATGTATTGGCAATTAGCTACTTATACGAACTATTGGTGCCAGTGTCGAGTTAAATTATCTTTACGTTTTTAGTCTCTTCAGGTTAGTCATTGTCTAAGTCAAATCTTCGCCATCAACAGCGCTATGGCCACACTGTTAATGGTATCTTGTGGGAATTTTGATGGAAAATTAAAACGTTGTAAAGTACTTTTATGTGATATTCACTACATCTACATCCCAGCAGTTCTGTCGCATACATAAAATTCCATAAATATGATCGAATATAACACGTTAAAATACTAAGATATCGAATATGTATTATATTAAAGAGCACCACATGACGTTTTCAGATGCCCGTCAAAAGTCTAGCCTTTTGTTATACACTTGCCAAGTTTTTTGACAATGGCATAGCTACGTTAATTCGAAGCAAAAAAATGTTGCCCGCGACTTTGCCCGCATGGATTGTTAGTGAAAAGGTCCCTCGGCTTCACCCGCCTGGATTGTTAGTGAAAAGGTAGACTATATTCATCCACATCCCCAACTGTGTACTCGACGACTACCGAGCGTCATTGCCTAGACTGGCCTGCCAAGCCACTGGGTGCTGTCGACTTTGACAAAGCGTCTAATTGACTTACTGACGGACAGTGACCCTTACCTATCCATCTATAATATCTTTAAATGAGCAATTCTTGAAAAGGAAGGAGGAAATTGCGCTATATGTCATTGATATAGGGATTCATAAGCTTTCCTTCTCTGGAAGAAAGTTCTCTACTTATCTTAGTAGTTACGACACCCACAGAAATTATTTTTTGCAATAAACACCACGCACTAATTAACTATACCTGGTATGCTGTCTCACTCACAATTAACCAACACAAATTACACACAGAGAGAACAACTATTTGTTGTACGTACGTACGTACGTATTGTATTTAGGCAAATCAAAGCCTTGACACTTGGTCTGACAGATCGGTGTTTTAACCACTTCGCACAACCATCTGTAGTTATAATTTATATAATTTAAATTAATTTATCTATATTTTCTATGTATGTCCTTCAATGTTTGTACTTACTAATGACTTCTATCTACTATTTCTTTTTATTTCTATCTTAATCATCATTAATAAAAATAAATATATATGCTTTAGTAACTTGTATTAACTGTATATAATTTAATGTAATTTGTATAATGTTAATTATTACTAAGGTTAATCATTATTCCTGCACAATGCTAATTAATTTGTAATATTAATCTAAATAATAATAATCTCCCACTTTTTATAATTTATTATAAACTCATTGTACATAAAACATTACACTAATATAACAATACAATCATCAACCTCAATATACACCAACATCACATTATTCACTCATTACACCAATTTAATTAATTGTATATAAAACTTACACTATTACATACTACTATATCATCACTATATTATCATTACTTTAATTATTAATTCTATCAACTCCACTAACTATAACATTAAATAATTTATTAACTTAATTAAATTTAATATAATTACATCCATCTTTAAATATATTTACACACACTATTTTAACTAACTCTATTAATACTCTACACATTAAGGTCTCTGATTATGTCAGAGGAGATGAAAGCCCAAACTAGATAGTTTGGGAAAAAAAAAAAAAAAAAAAAAACCATCTGTAGTCTTCTTCCGTTCGCATCTCATAGATGTTATACGCATTATTTCCCAGTCTTTTACGAAACCAAGAAAGGCGATGGTGAATTGTATTCTTAGTGACCACATGAATGTACGCGGTACTAACAAGAACTCTGGACAGAACTAGTATAGTCCCAAAATCTCACGGAGGATGTTTTAGTTTAGTAAAGATATGAACGGATAAACCCAAATAGTAAACCCAAATCAATGATCGCTAGTTACCAATTACCACGGACAAAACAGCTTTGCATAGCAAAATATTACTAAAGTTCGAAAGGCATCGCACGGAAGCTAATACTTTAGTTTTATTCAAAAGCAGGAGGACCTTCTGCTTGCAGATGCGTTGGTAGATAAGTAAGTAAATTCAAACAATGAAATCCGATTTATTTTTTTTATTAAATAGTGGCGTAAATGTCTGACGTTTATGGCCCATCACTTTTAGAGACTAGACTAGGTATGACCAGGTTACGACCAACTTTTTTTATTGGTAAGCCGCCGATTTTCGTTGTGTCTTTCATAGCAGATACAAAAATTGACTTCTGGGCAGTGTCTAGAGAATTTATTAACATGCAATGAGTTAACTTCTTTTCTATTCTTCCAGAAATGCAGCTTTTAGGTGTGCTCAAAATCTGTGAGTCTTCGTGGTGCTTTCTTGCACCAGACTGGCTTGAATCACCTATTCCTTTCAGTCCTGATACGTCAGACATGGTGGAAAAATACGCAGTCCTTGTTGAATTCACCAGGGGTATAGCGCGAGATTGAAGGTTTTCTGGCGGGTATTCCTTGGTGGTACTGAAAGGATGCTTCCGAATCATACGCGGATTGACAGCGGCTCGGGATTGATGAACCCTCTTTGCTTGACCGGAATTTGATTGCTTCGCTTGATTGTCGCTTCCAAACTCATTCATGCTTTGAAAGGCAGGTAAGCATTGTGAAGGTAATGGTATCATACATTGTGGGCCGTAGGAGGAAACAATCCCCGGCATAGATTGACTAGAGGGAGGGTTCCCTGGACACTTAAGTGGCATCGGTGGGACTGCGCAATTTACGCAAGGACCGCACCACGGCCGGCACATTGGAACGCATGGAGGATAGCACGAGGCTCCGCAACATGAACCACATGGACTGCATGAACCACACGGGCCGCAGCATGGACCACATGGGCTACAGCATGGGCCACACGGGCCACAGCATGGACCACACGAACTACAGCAGGGCCCACATGGACCACAAGGACCACAAGGCCCACATGGACTGCAACATTTGCCACAACATGGACTGCATGGTCCACAGCCGCTACAACTCATGCCAGGAAAGCCTGTGCCGCATGGTCCAAATGGTCCACACGGGCCACATGGACCGCAGGGTCCGAACCCACAAGGTCCACTGCAACAATCTTTGCACGGTGTGCAACAGGGCCCGCAAACACTGCGAGTAGGACCAGCAGGACCACTAGGATTTTCACATATAGAGGGATTATTAAGCGGACCAGTTAAAGCCAAGCCACACACTTTTGAGAAGACATCCATAATGTTCGATGTATCCAAGTTGGAGACCTCAGTGTCAGGTTTGCCCATAGTGAGTGGGTCAAGCACTCCACAAACGCAGCCTGGATTACAAGGTCCACACGGGCCACCTGCAGCTGGAGGGCAGGGGCCACAGGGCCCTCCTGGACAGACAGGTCCACCAGGACACATAGTACCAGTTACGTGATATGGCCCACAGAACCAGAAACCATAGGGATAATAATAATAGCCGGTCATATATTGGATACATTTTGGTGGAGTGTTACAAGGAGGGGGTAAGCAGCCGCAGCCACAAGAAGAACAGGTAGGAGAAGGGCATGTTGCAGCTCCCACGTTGCAGATCTGCTGCATCATATCAGGAGCATTCTGTGATAAAGGCACGAAACAAGACTGGAAGTTTGTTGGTAAGGTTACACTCGCTGGCGAGGGTGGATACTCATTTTTATAATTTTCGCTGGGAAAAATAGCAGATTGCGTCCTTGGTGGGAGACATTGAAAATCTTGAGATCGAGCTGTCTCGTTGGGGACCAAACATGGACAGGAGATGCTTTTGAAAGCAGAGGTTGTGGTCTTCGCTTGTTGTATTGGAGTTTCTGTTGTTGGTATCTTCATCTTCGACATGCCTCTTATCTTACTGGGTACTTGTTCCTTCACAGTCAAGCGCGGCGAGAGAATTGCTGAAATTACGATCAGTGCTGTAATCTTAAACATCAATTCAATTATTATCAATTAACTTTAACAACTTACTTTCTACATATTGGATGTAGTCTTCCCTACAAGGATTAATTCCAAATCACCACGTTTTAACAGGCAGCTTTAAGACCGTAGCGTTAATTTACCCAGAAAAACGTTGCTGTCAATTTCTTGCTGCCTCAGCAGTTTTCACGACTCCCTCAAGAGAATGAAAAGCACCAGGAAAAGCAGAACCTTACCAGACTACGAATAAAGCTATTAAAAAGGCTTGTAAGCTTAAATAAAACACATTATGTTAAACCCGTTTATTAATTCCAAAGTCAATATTGGCATTGATTTCCTAGCTTAATTGATACATCGTCCACAGAGTATTCAAGATATTGATATATATTATATATGGTCGTATAAGCGAATAGGTCGTCTTAATATTTGTAGAAATAATGTAATAAAGAAATATGTATAATGTTCAAATTAGCAATAATTAATAACGTGAATTACTTTAAGTTTCGCATTCTAAAGCATATGTTTAGGATTCTCTGAAGACTGACAAACTTCAGTCCACAAGGATCTGCTGGTAGCTTTATTTAAGTAAGGTGCCAAGTTTCCCTTTCTTTCCTTATAACTAAGCATACCTGGAGTAGCATCCAGAAATATGTCTCTTAGGATGCTTAGGAAAAGGGTCTATACACCGAACTCTAGCAGCGTTTAGACGTATTCGTCTACAGGAAGGTAACCTATAAGAATCCTGCTTATGGGAGAATTCGTCAGGCTGTGTACTGTAGGAGCAAGTCATGCTTTTACGGGATTTAAAGAATTTTTCTTCCTGTGAAAATTGGGATGGATAAATTTTAGTTACGCCTGAATGGCCCTTTTTACAAGTTTTTGTAACTGCAGTCCCAGCTCTAGTACTCGATTGTGTTAAAGATATTTGAGAGGGAGATGGCTGCATTGGTTGGTTTGAGAAAATTGATTGAAAATGCATATCGCAAGGAGGGCTAGGCACCGCTCTTGCTGGTGCTTTTGCAGATGATGTTTGCAATGGAGGATTGGGATCTCTAGGACTTGATGGAGATGGCTGAGGGCCTACCATTGCTGTCAGTGCAGGTGTTAAACACGCACAACATTTGGCACAAGCACATGGACCAGGACAACTACAAGGCGAACATGGACCAGCTGGGCAGCATGTGCCCGTCATATGATAAGGTCCGCAGAAATAGAAACCATACGGATAGTAGTAATAACCCGTCATGTATTGAAGACATTTAGCTGGGGTATTACAAGGAGGAGGTAGACATTCACATCCACAAGCACAACTAGGTTTGCTGGAAAAATCTCGTTTGGACATCAAACCAGTACAAGTTTTTAGTATGGAATGAGATTGGAACAAATCAGAGATAGGACTTTGAGCTACAGAACTGCTTAATGGATAATCAAGGTGCAAGCACCTAGATCTAGGGTAGACAAAAAAATTGTGTGAACTAGGCCTAAGCGTTTTAACTTCGGGCATGAGGTTTGGGCACGAGATACAGCGTCGTGTCGTAAAGTCTCTGCTGCGGGCGCCGCGACTGTCTGTAGTCAGCCACTTCGTATTGATAATCTTCAGTTCGCAAGCCAAGGCCAGGTCTCTAGTCTTGCGTTTGCCTCGAAACGGAGCCGCCGTGGCTGCAAAGTTAGTTCACGCTATTCACCTTAAGATCCAAAATGCATTTTTTGACAGATGGCCTGCAAAAGGTCTCCCCGTAAACAAAATGCTGGTCACAATTTGGTTCTTGACCTAATTAGCAACACGGAATGGATTCCCAATGCACGTGGGTTTCAATTCTAACACGTGCTGGTTTCTCGCTTGCAAATAAGTTTTTTAAATAGCCTAGCATGTCAAATGCTAAATCCGACTCCTCAAAAATCAAACATCAATTTCACAGACATTCATTTATTAGGTATAATATAAAAACATTTAAAAATATTTATAATAAAAATGTATGTCAAAATGAAATAAAATTCTAGCACTTCGTTTTGCCCGTCATACGTGTTGACGCTTTTTTATCCTTGCAAACGTCCGCCGCTTTTGCTGCGTTCTTTTGCATTGATGGTGGACTTGGGCAAGGAGGGCAATTCGGAGGTGGGCATGGTGTAAACTGTGGACACGGAGAGGATGGAGGACTTGGTGGACACTGGGAGCATGGAGGACATGGTGGACACGGTGAGCATGGTGGACACGGTGAGCATGGAGGACACGGTGAGCATGGAGGACACGGTGAGCATGGAGGACATGGTGAACTCGCGCAGCATGGAGGCGTTGGTGGACATGAAGGATTCATCTGGCACGGATAGCAAGCAGGGCATGGGGTACAATAGCACTGCGCACAGTAGCACGGCGCTTGAGCCTGAGCCCGAGCCTGAGCCTGTCCTTGAGCCTGAACCTGCGCTTGGGCCTGTCCTTTCTCTGGCGATTTGCAACTCACTTGGGCCTGACATTTCTTAGGACAAGCTTTCGGGCATGGGCAACAAGGTCCACATGGGCATGGGCATGGACATGGGCAACGACATGGACCGCATGGACCGCACGGTCCACATGGACATGGGCATCTGCAAGGTCCACACGGTCCACATGGGCCACACGGGCACGGACAGCACGGTCCGCAGGGCCCACATGGACCACAAGGACCGCAAGGCCCACAAGGACCACATGGTCCGCATGGCCCACACGGGCACGGACAGCACGGCCCGCAGGGCCCACATGGACCGCAGGGCCCACATGGGCCGCAAGGGCCGCACGGACATGGCCCGCAGGGGCACCCACAACTCGGGCATCCTTCCTTATTTTTATTTTTATCTTTTTTTTCGGCATATCCTCGTGTCGTACCACGTTGATCGCCTCCACACAGAAGAGTCTTCATATGACCGTTTTCAAACGTGAACAGTGTAGAGGTAGTCGCTCCAGGAGCTGTAAAGGACATCCATGCTATAATACCGGGCGAGGAGAGGTACTGGCTGGTGGCGGGTGCTATTCAGAAGAACGGGGGGGCTCACGCGCTCTCGCCAAGTATTATAGCTATGGAAGACCTGGACGGTGACCACCGTTCTCCAAAATAACACGCCCCACCAGCGGCGGGTTCACAGGCAAGCCGTTAACGAATAAATTTTAAGCTGACATGTCATACGATCGTCTTTTTTTAGGTATTTTTATGCACCGCGGGATCAACAAGATCGCTAAGAAATTAATTCGAAATGTAGATAAAACTATTCAAAAATCTGCAAATATTAGATTTGAAAGGAGACGACGCCATTCTTTGTTTCTTCCAATCGATATTAGATTTCGTAACAATTTAATACAAAATACATTCAAAATAGTAGACATAGCACACCGGTATCTAAAACCATCAGATTCAAATCAACCTGGGTCAGATATCCAAGTTATTATATTGTCCGCGAATTCTACCAACCTTTATACGCGTGTGTGTAGTAAAAAACGATAAAGCTATACACCTGGGCCAACTATATCCGATGCCGTCTGATCAATTACATTCACGAATAGTGCCGGTCGTAAAATTAAGGCCAAAATTATTTGCAATATATAATATAATGTAATAATAAATGTAAGAGGAGTAATAAAAAAAGAGATGTAATAATAAATGTAAGATGTAATAATAAATGTATGAGATAATATAATGTAAGAGGAGTACATATTGCATCGAACACAACTAATTGTAATAAGAGCAGGAAGATGGATGATCCAGGAAATGATTTTCTGCCAGATTTAGTTAAAAAAGTAAACTACCATGCGAGTTTTACTTACTTATAGCTGGAGCATTTTTTCTATTGGCTGTAGAAGCTAAAGGTCTTCCTTTCATGCATTTTAGTATGGAGATGTTCTTCGGCAACAGAGCCTTCCTCAATACCAGTGCCATCTTTCGCTTATATTTTTTTTATATATTTCTTCCTTAATTAATATTTAGGTAGGTAGGTATATTTTTTTTATGAATTACTTGGCGGATTTTGCTATTTGTTTTAGAAATTTTTTATTTATTACTTGTAAATTTGGGCCATGGTAGTCGGACGGTGACCAAGCTAGTGGCGATAGAACAAAAGCGAAGACTGATTTAAATTTCTATATCTTCGAATCTTCTGTTTATTCTTTTTATGGAATTCTTTTCATGGGTTTGTATTTTTAGTTTTGGCCAATATCAATCGAACATTTTGATATAAAAACTCTTTCGATGATAAAAAAGCATATGAGTTTAAAAAAAATTACCACATATTAGAGCCCAAATCTATTGGAAATCTCATTAAACCATTTTACCAATTAGGCTAGTGTGGTTAGTTTACATGCAGTAACCATTTGTTATTCACGTTCTCTCTCCAGCATAAGTTTTATCATATCATATTAGGGTATTTGAGCCCAGTTCTATTGAAGTTTCATTTCAAACGCCTTACCAATTAGGCCAATGTGGATGTGTGTATTTATAGACAAATATTTAGACATTGTTTCGTTTTAATGTACGTAATATTACAGTTAGTATCGTATTAAACGATTATTATATGAATTTTATACCAGAATTATTCTAAGATAAGAATAATGGAAAGACCACACTGTTGACAATTATCTGTCTACAGCCGCTGAACGGTCCGTCCGGAGTAGTACCACACTCTCGTAAAAATTGAGGTCTGGGCAAGGGCAATGTGCTCACAATGTGCTGCTGTGTTTCGTTCAGTGAGCGAGACAGCCGGTAGCCCAACTTTATGGGTGGGTTTGGGATTTTCATTGGTAGGCAGTGGCCTAGCTTTATCCCTAGTATTGCATAGGTCCATGGGCGGCAGTAACACTTACCAGTGACCGAGCAGTACACCCGATACTCCTCGCTCGTGTGCCACCTCTTGGTGGTGCTCTTGCAATAGAAAAAAAGATTTAGCATTTGATGTGATAGGACAAAACTTATTTCCGAGTGAAAAAGACACGTGAGATTTGAGCCTAAATCTATTGGAAATTCTTTTTAACCGCCTTACCAATTAGACCAGTGTGGGTCAGTCACCATTATGCTCTAATCTCAATTACTTAGGCTTAACGCAATATGTACCTACTTCTATCATACATATTGCATAAGTTGTTGGTTTTATGACCGGTCGTCTGCCTGACATCAACTCTCCTTGGGAATGTAATTGTTGACCAAACGGCATTAGATGGAATTAGCTCAGGTTAATATCTCTCTTGGTATGCAATGTAAGGCTAAATGTTGGCTTGAAAATCAGCAGACCTAAAACAGTATACATGTTCTGCGATTTCGGCGGTCTCTCCAATTCTACACCCATGTCCTTAGATGGAGTACCTATACCAGTATGCTCGGATTTCCGTTACCTAGGTTCTCTTATTCAGAGCGATGGCGGCTTGGATCGTGCGGTGAAGCACAGAATTGATGCGGGATGGATGAAGTGGCGGCAGGTCACGGGTACAACATGCGACCCCAGAGTACCCATCAAATTAAAGGGCAAAATATACAAAACCCCAATAAGACCTGCTGTACTGTATGGATCAGCATGTTGGACGACAAAAGCGACGGATGAGAGACGACTGCATGTAGCGGAGATGCGAATGTTGAGATGGATGTGTGGTGTGACAAGAATGGATAAAGTAAGAAATGAATACATTAGAGGAAGTTTGAAAGTTGCGCCAGTGACGGAAAAGTTAAGGAGTGAACGGCTGACATGGTATGGACATGTGCAGAGGCGGGATGAAAGTAATGTTGTGAGAAAAGTTTTAGGTATGAATGTTGAAGGCTTAAGTGGTAAAGGAAGACCAAAGAAAAGATGGATGGACTGCGTGAGGCATGACATGGATAGTCTAGGAGTAACGTAACGGCAGAGATGACGTCTGATAGGATCGTATGGAAAAGGATGACATATTGCGTCGACCCCAAATAATTGGGATAAGAGCAGGATGATGATGATGGTATGCAATGTAAGGGTTGGTAGTATTCGTAGCCGCAATCACATTGCACAGTGGGTACATATATCAAATAGAGACTCGCCATTTTCGTTATTTCGGAACTCATTTTACTGCGTCATCTATCTATTATATCTTTGATGATAATTTCTTGCAAAATAGTCATAATTATTCACTACTAGATGGTGCTTGCGATTTCGTCTGAGCAAA
Source organism: Lymantria monacha (assembly GCA_905163515.2). Classification (NCBI taxonomy): domain Eukaryota; kingdom Metazoa; phylum Arthropoda; class Insecta; order Lepidoptera; family Erebidae; genus Lymantria; species Lymantria monacha. The sequence goes on along the minus strand of LR991104.1, from coordinate 10,704,365 downwards.
ATTTAGTTTTATGACGATACATTTTTTTTTTCCTAAGGAGGTTGACGTCTGACAGGCGGCCGGTCATAAAACTATTACCAATAACTTCTACAATATATACTATGAAAGAAGAGTACATATTGTATCGACCCCAAGTAAATGGGATAAGACACGGAGCAAATACAAAGAGGAGCTGTTGTAATGAATATTTTCTATGAAACAATGCGTGTCATTTACAGGGGGTGAGGGGGTCGCTGCTAATGAAGAAAGTGAGACAAGTAATAGTACTTGTCTCACTCACTCCTTTATGTCCATCTGCCGGCTATTAGCACAACTACTAATTTCGTATATTGTATGCAGTTGAGTTATCTTGCATTAGATGTCAGTAAGTGTATAGTATAACAGGGACGTACTCAGAATTTACCTATATCAAGGAGTGCTAATTTTTTTTTATTTCGAATATACAAACAAATCTTATTAGCTGTTCGCTCTATTCAAATACAAATGTTTATAATCAAATAATTCTGCATAGCGAATAGGTGTATGACTACTGTTTTTAACCACAAATTTCTTTATAAGGCTTGTCAGCATTGTTAATAATTTTATGAAAAATCCATCTTTTCTTTACTGTCATTCTGATAAACTCAGAAGTTTAGAAACCTTTTTTTTCTTCATATTTGTGTCCTTTTCATACGACCAAATAATACAATTATTTGTTTGGGTTACTAACAAATTGTCGAATGAAAGTAGTTGGACTTTTAGTAAATATGTTAGTTACACGGTATTATTTCCTTCCTTTTTGTCTTTTCCATATAAAAAAAGAATCAAACCACTCTATTAAAATAAGGCTTCATACAATTGATAATGCAACAATGGTGTCAATGACCAAGACATGTATAAGAGTATTTCAAGCGAGCAGACCAGCCCCCCCTGGTAGCAACCGTTTGATTGACGCACGAGCCATCTAAAACTTAGCCATGCCAAAGGTAACTTGAAGACCCGGTCTTCGACGCCACCACCATTTTGAATATTTTTGTGACGTGCTCAACCTCGTTAATCTTATCAAGAAATTGCATCGAGTGCAATTACATTATTAATAAATGACACAAAGGAGAAAGGGTGACATTGGTTCCAATAATAAAAATGAAATACTCTTTGGTATCATATATTTCTTGAGCCTTGCCCTAAATACTGTAACAAAGAAAAACCTTTTTCTATTGCAAAAAATATTTATGACTTTTACAGTGTTAGTTTAATACATAAATATAAAACAATTTAAAATATAAAAAGCTTGTTCGAAGTGGTTTCTATTGGCTGCAATACAGTCCTTTAAATCTTCATTATTAAAATGAGAAGAACAAATCTTTGTATATTTCGTAGGAGTCCAGTTTTTCTATTAATTTTTGAAATCCATTGCTTCTAACATCGTCATTGAACGGTATTCTAAAACATACAAAATTTACAGTTTAATTATAATAGGTTCATTTAAAGTAGTGTAAAAAATATTTTTCTTTGATGAAAAATCCGAATGTTATAATTATATTCTAATTACGACCCTGGATTTTTGACACTTTTATAGTTCTTCATAGTTAACGACAGCTGGCGTATTGCTTACAAAATAATTATTAACTACATATAAAACTCATATTTTTGTTGAGGTAAACGGCTTTGGGTATAAATTTTAATACTCATGGTTATTAGTTATTACAATAATCTTAATAGTTTGAACTGTATGTGCTTTTATTGTTCTGGGTCCTATTACGAAAAGTGGTGCCATCTAGCGTTGAGTAAAATTATTTCTGAACATGATACCGTCAAAAGAACTTTCTAGAAATTATTTTGATAAATTATGAATAAAAATACTTACAAATGGAATGTGATTCTTTCCATAGCATCTGTACGTTTATTGGAGTAGTTTTTACATGATAAAACACAACACTTCATGGTTTTCTTCGTAATAACATAAAAATACACCAAAAATATAATTTTATGCACCGTACGAACACCGTCAGCGACGACAGAAGACTAATAGGCCACGCCTACTATTGATGTTAACGTGATGACGTCACGGCCTACTTGAGAATCACAGTGCACAGTTACTTAGGCCGTCTCCTCTTTGTATTTGCTCCGTGGGATAAGAGTAGGAGAATGATGAATGGTGACATTTCTTTTTCAGTGACATCAGATTTTAAATTTTCTATATGGTAGCTAAGTAAGAATACAATCCGCTATCCTATCTTGCCTGTGGGTATCTTTAAAGACGACTAAAGAATATAATATCTCTACAGCGTATTTTAATTGCTCTTGGTGGCAAACGAGCGAAGTAAAGTAAGTGTTACTACTGCTTGTGGACTTTTGCAATACCAGAGCTACACCTAGGCAGCTGCCTACCAATGTAAACCCTAAAACCCACCCAGATAGTTGTTGCCAGCTCTCTCGCTCACCGAACGACGCACAGCAGGACATTGCCACTGTCCAAATGTCGATCTTCTGCGAGAATGTGGTATTACACCGAACGGACCGGCCCGCGGTTGTAGACAGATAAATCAACGTCGTGGTCCTACCACTACCAATAAGCATCTATAGTATATGCATATTTAATGTAATTTGTACACAGACATACATACATATCCTCACGCCATATCCCTTGCAGGGTAGGCAGAGAGAACAGAGTGCCAGAGAACTCTATCTCTGCATACTTCACTCGCTTCCTCAACATTCATAATTCTCTTCATACACGCTCGCCGGTTTCGGAGACTCTTGACTCCACCTTCCTTCAGTACCTGACCGATCTGGTCTAGGTAGGTTAGTCTCGGTCTCCCTCGGTACCTACATCCTTCCACTTTCGCATTGTATATCTTCTTAACCAGACGTTCGTTCGGCATTCTTTCCACATGTCCGAACCATCGGAGCACTCCCTTTCGCATCTTTACACCAATACTCTCTTTTATACCTACTCGCTCTCTTACCTCGTCGTTACGAATGCGATCGATCAGCCTAACTCCCCAGATATGTATATGTAATATAATGTATATATATGTAATTTGTAAATATGGGTATATCGAATAATATGTAGGTATAAGCAGTAGCGGCTTTACCTATAGTATAGAGGGTGCGGTGCACCCGGGCGCTGGATGTTAGGGGGCGCCGAGAGCCGCTCAGGACACATAGAGCCTCCACTGTAACGCTCCGCACGGAGCGGGCGCACCGAACGCAGCAAGTGCCTAACCATTTGTAAACATAATGGGTGAGTTATTTGACAAGTTTGGGTAGGCTACTTTGTCGCCATGCTCATTGTAACTTCATAATCCGATCGCATTTACCTGGTTTCGTGTCAAACGGACGGAGTTCAGTTGATCGTGTTGTAACTATCAACCTATTCCATTTTGGTCACGGATTTTGATACAAGAGGGTGCCAGGTTATTGATTGCACCCGGGCGCTACATGTGCTAGAGCCGCCCCTGGGTATAAGAGCTCGGTAGACTTGTCGGCCGACGTTTGTGCGTTGTCGGTTGTAACGAATAATCGTATTACAACTCAAGAAGCTAAGCGTATAATTATTATATAGAAGCTAGTATAGCTTCTGCCCGCGGCTTCGTCCGCGTAAAAGGTTACTTGCCTAAAGTTTTTCATCCCCTATTTTTATTTTTCCCCTTAAGGGTAAATTTTTACATGTTAATGTCATGCTTATTTATATCTAATCAATAGCCTAAAAATAAGTTTTAAGCTTCTGGCTTTCAAAATGACGATACTCCCTTACAATTTTTCATCCATCTTTACAACCCTTTTCTGGCATTAAAAAGTAGCCTATGTCCTTTATCAGGCTCTAGACTATCTGTGTACAAAATTTAATTTAGATCGGTTCAGTAATTTTGGCGTGAAAGAGCGACAGACAGAGTTACTTTCGCATTTATAATATTAGTAAGGATTATAAGCATACACTACAGCATCTATACAAGAGAAGTACAATTAAAAATAAAAGTCCAACAACTAATTAACGTGGTGTAGAAGGTCAATTGCCTATTGTGTAAGAGGCCAAAGCCCAACAGTGGGACGTATATTCGTTGGAATGATGCTAATGATCCAATTTCAATGAGAAAACTTAAATTTTACTCAAAAATGAATTCATCTATTTGTAAACAATATCATAATATCACTTTAGAAGTTTTTCAGATCATTGTGAATTATAGCTACATCATCGAGATTGTATATCATCACGCCATATCCCTTGCAGGGTAGGCAGAGAGAACAGACGGCCAGAGAACTCTATCTCTGCATACTTCACTCGCTTCCTCAACATTCATAATTCTCTTCATACACGCTCACCGGTTTCGGAGACTCTTGACTCCACCTTCCTTCAGTACCTGACCGATCTGGTCTAGGTAGGTTAGTCTCGGTCTCCTCCGGTACCTACATCCTTCCACTTTCGCATTGTATATCTTCTTAAATTTTGTTTTTCTTCAATATTTTTTTAATATTTTTAATTCTTTATTTAGAGAGCGCTATAGAAATCTCGCCCAAGGAACTTTGAGGGGAGTGTGACTATACCAAAGCTTGCACCCCAAATAAAAGGCACTGTATATTTAAAATAAAACTATTTGTATGGATTCTGTGACGTTTATATTTACAAATTATAAAACTAATTTTACATATTTTATCTCGTTTGTATTTGATTATTATTAGCCAAATAATTTTGAGCTTTTACAGCGTACGTGGTTACGGGAGGACTAAAAATTATAAGTGAACGCTATAGATAAACAAACGTGACAAAATACATTCATTACATACATTTCATATGTAATGACTTCTGTTTACACAAGTATTATATACATATTTTAATGTCATATTTATTTATATCTAATCGACAGCCTAAAAATAAGTTTCAAACTTCTGGCTTTAAAAATGACGATACTTTCTTACAACTTTTTATCGCCCTTTACAACCCTTTTTTGCATTGAAAAGTAGCCTATGTCCTTTGTCAGGTACTAGACTACGTGTGTACCAAATTTCATTTAGATCGGTTAAGTAGTTTTGGCGTGAAAGAGCGACAGACAGACAGAGTTACTTTTGCATTTATAATATTAGTAAGGATGTGTAATACTCGCGTAAATATCAGTAAACGATATACTTTCTAATTTTAATAAATAATTAGCTATGCAATCCTAAAAGTTGTTTCTCTTCTTCTTCTTTTTCTTCTTCTTCTTATATATTGGCAATCAGCTAGTCCGTCGTAGTAGTTCCGTCGCATCACATTACATAAAATGCCATCAAAATGATCTAATATAACACGTTAAAACACTAAGATATTGAATATAATACAAGAGCACCACATGACGTTTTCAAATACCTTGTTTCTCTTTATAACTGCTGCTTTTTATGACTTTCCTATCAGAAAAACACAACCCATACTAGATGAACCATTTTTACAATTTTTAAACTCCCTTCGTACGGCAACCGTGTGGTGATGAAGTAAGAATACAATTCACTACCCCCTAAATTACCCATGGGTGATCGTAGGAGACGGTTAAGGGATATAAAACCCATATAACATATATCCAAGGCAAGGAAAGCTCGAATAAAACCCCATACCAACACGTCTAACCAGCATGGTATAGTAGGTCAATTTCCCTCTCATTACGGAGGAGGCACAAGCATAACAGTGGAACATACATGAGCTGAGATGATGATAAACTCCACTAAGTGACACCTAGTTGTATACAGAAAAGTTATAATTTTGTTGTATCGTAATATTTTTGAAGAGCACTCTTCTCTCTAAAGTAATATGGGTACGGTCCATAAAACGCGCTTAGGTACCTACTCAGCAGCCAAAATGTAATTCAAATTCATAATAGACGGATATTTAAAGAAACACCTGGTACATATATAAATACTTGTACAGTAGTGGACTTATAAAAAATCTTCACAAACTCCGAACAATGATTTTACACAAGAACAGTCCGATATAGTCCGTAATATTTTCCAATTACAGCACTAGAGCGCATTATGCGGTATAATGCTCGACGTTGAATGTTCCAACTACATCAACGCTTCGCACAATCGAGAACTCTGAAAAGTACTGTTTTCGCGTGATACGTAACGAACGTAAAAAATGTTAATGAAATAATCAATATCCAAATTACTTAAAACATTCAGTGCCGACAAAATTCAATACACAGCACGCTGGGTGCCGAACACTCGATCCTAGTACAAAATGAACGGGACGCTTGCTCGGTTCCGAGTGCAAGGCGCCGCTACTATAGCCCCGCCCCACTCGGACCCGAGTGGTTGGCACTGAATGTGTTAAAATAACCGTAAATAGTTTTCAACCAATTATTATTGTTTACCACATCTTAATATATATAAATTACGCGTCACGTTGTTTGTCCGCGATGGACTCCTAAAGTATTTAACCGATTTTAATCAAATTTACACAGCATGTGTGGTTTGATCCAACTTAAAAGAAAGGATAGCTTCCATCTTAACTTATAGTCGCAATATTATTTTATTGCAAATTATATTTGTGTATTATTTGACAGTCACAATTATCTGTTATCTCCAAACGATTCTAACAGATGGCGGCTGTTGACTGGATTGAGTAAGTATTTAATAGATGGCGCTATGTTAAACGTACAAACGTTTCATATAAGCTACAATTTGTTAGCATAACCACCACGCAGGGGCGGCTTTACCTATAGTGCAGAGGGTGCGGTGCATCCGGGCGCCGGATGTTAGGGGGCACCGCGAGCCGCTCGGGACACATAGAGCCTCTATTGTAACGCTCCGCACGGAGCGGGCGCACGTGGCGCACGCAGCGAGTGCCTAACTATTTATAAACGTAGTGGGTGCGTTATTTGATAGGTTTGGGTAGGTTGCTTTGTCGCCATGCTCACTATCACTTCATAACCCGATTGCGTTTACCTGGTTTTGTATCAAAACAACGAAACTAATGCATGCAACCACGCATTCCAGCAAGGTTCGGAGTTTTGTCGAACGTGCTGTACTATCAACCTATTCCATTTTGTTCACGCATTTTGATATAAGAGGGCGCCAGGTAATTGATTGCACCCGGGCGCTACATGTGCTAGAGCCGCCCCTGCCACCACGTGTTACTGAGGCTACCTTAGCCACAGCAACGCGTGGCCAGGTCTACTGCTAGTTATTTATATAATACATTAATGAGAGAGAGAGCATTTGACACGGTTGTACGAAAGGAACTTTGGGACATTTTACCGGAATATGGTATTACCGGTAAACTGCTGCAGGCTGTGCAATCCAGTTACATGGGCTGTAGAGCCTGTGTGCGGCTGGATGATGGAATGTCGCCTTGGTTTGACGTCAATATCGGCGTTAAGCAGGGCTGCGTTCTATCAGCCAGGCTGTTTATCATATATCTGGATAAATGTCTCCAAAGGTTGAACGTTATGAATGTGGGAGTCCAGATGGGTGACTCAGTGGTCTCTGCTCTGCTGTATGCAGATGACGCAGTCCTGCTGGCACAGTCAGCGACTGACCTACAGACCCTAGTCGACACAATGACAGAAGATTGTATGAAAAGGGGTCTACGCGTGAATGTGAGCAAAACCAAAATAATGGTCTTTGAAAGAGATGAAGCCAGAACAGATGTAAGAGTAACAATAGGTAATGATGTACTAGAGCAAGTGGATGAATTTGTATATCTTGGATGTGGATTTAGCCGAGATGGACGGTACACCACTGATATAGAGCGAAGAGTGAATGCGGGAAATAGAGTGAACGGAGCGTTGGGGCAACTTCTCGGCAGCCACCACCTCAGCCAGAAGGCACGTGTAGCAATACATAACGCAGTGCTTGTCCCAACATTACTGTATGGAAGCGAGAGTTGGGTATGCAGAAAAGAGTATGAAAGTAAAATTAATGTGGTCGAAATGCGATCTCTTCGGAAAATCTGTGGAGTTAGGCTGACCGACCGCATTCGTAACGACGACGTAAAAGAGCGAGTAGGTATGAAAGAGAGTATTGGTGTAAAGATGCGAAAGGGAATGCTCCGATGGTTCGGACATGTGGAAAGAATGCCGAACGAACGTCTGGTTAAGAAGATATACAATGCGAAAGTGGAAGGATGTAGGTACCGAGGGAGACCGAGACTAACCTACCTAGACCAGATCGGTCATGTACTGAAGGAAGGTGGAGTCAAGAGTCTCCGAAACCGGCGAGCGTGTATGAAGAGAATTATGAATGTTGAGGAAGCGAGTGAAGTATGCAGAGATAGAGTTCTCTGGCACTATGTTCTCTCTGCCTACCCTGCAAGGGATATGGCGTGATGATATGTATGTATGTATTAATGAGATTGCTAACTATATGAATATTGTTTTTTTTTTCAACGCTGAACCTTTGCGCACTCTGCTGAAAAACTAATTCACGTTCCAATTAAGCGTCAGCATAATTCGGCATTGTGCGCCACTGAGTCGCATTATACTCTGTAATTGGAAAACACTCATTATCTGCTATTTGTTTTCTTAGTGTATATTATCCGCCATCATTCGTATCATCTGGTCCGCCATCATTCGTATCATCCGGTCCGCCGTCCGGTACGTCAGACTCCCCCTCGGGACCATGAGCGCCCATCATACCTCCTCCTAACGCGTTCATTATAGAAGGACAACAGGAGCAGAACAGGCACGCTAATAACGCCATGAATTTCATAAGTCCCCCGTGATCTGTAATAAAGAAAAAGAAAACAAACAGTGTGACGTAAAGGCATACCAAAGAAGTGTAACGTTGTTGTATGTACAGTGAAACATATGTAATTATGTACATCAAACACTTTTGTATAATATAGAGATGGGTTGTTTTTTGGTGTCTGTCTTTTAGCTGTTAGTCGTAGATGGCTGTCACAGCTTAACCCGGACTATGGGTGAGCGCCGAGAGCTCTCAACCCGGATTAGGGGGCGCGAGATGGGTTTGTACATACACACTATAGACCGAGGCTCACCTAACTAAACCAGATTGGTCACGTAATGAAGAAAGGTGGAGTCAAGAGTCTCCGAAACCAGTGAGCGTGTATAAAGAGAATTATGAATGTTGAGGAAGCGAGTGAAGTATGCAAGGATAGAGTTCTCTGGCACTCCGTTCTCTCTGCCTACCCTGCAATGGATATGGCGTGATGATATGTATGTATGTATGTTTATTTATATATACATTAGTGGCACGAGAAGTGTGTATGTCTCACACTACACCGATACACAAGTCAAGTCAAACTTTACTTACATTTTACACGACACAGTATTTTTATTTATCTCTAATTTAAGATTTGCTGAAAATTTTAATCTATTTCACCACCCTCTATCTTGCACTTGGACGTCGTAAAATACGTCAGCGTGATATAATATACATACATATATCATCACGCCATATCCCTTGCAGGGTAGGCAGAGAGAACAGAGTGCCAGAGAACTCTATCCTTGCATACTTCACTCGCTTCCTCAACATTCATAATTCTCTTTATACACGCTCGCTGTTTTCGGAGACTCTTGACTCCACCTTCCTTCACTACGTGACCAATCTGGTCTAAGTAGGTGAGTCTCGGTCTCCCCCGGTACCTACATCCTTTAACTTACGCATTGTATATCTTCTTAACCAGACGTTCGTTCGGCATTCTTTCCACATGTCCGAACCATCGGAGCATTCCCTTTCGCATCTTTACACCAATACTCTTTTTCATACCTACTCTACGTTATAATATACATATATATACAGGTGTATGTAAACTATAAATAAACACTATATACCAACACGACTGATCAGTGTGGTATACGTACGTACAATTACTCTACTGTTAGAAGGCTCGAACCCAGCAGTATATGACGGGACGTATATATATGAGCTAAAACGATAACGATTTACCTTGCTGTGGACGCTGCGGATACATCTGTTGAGGATGCATGCCTGGATATGGCATGCCTTGAGGTGGATACCCGTAACCAGGCCCGTAACCCTGTATAAATAAGACGGATAAATATTAAAAAATGGCAGGTAGCTAAAAAGACACACGACTCATTATGATGTATTGTTTATTTTCTAGCCATCATTATCCAGCTCTTATCCCAATTCCCTGAGGGCGACGCAATATGTACACTTCTTACATCGTACATGTAATAGTTACAGTTTACATATAATAGTTTTGTCAATGGTTGTTATGTCCGACCTTCTGTGTGACGTCACACACCACTACTTGTGAATCCAATATTGATCACATAGCAATAGCATCAAATGGAGTTGGCCCAGGTTGATACAGCTTTGCCTTGGCCACTTGCGCCTGAGGCCCTAGCTGAGGCCTACCGACTCCGCGTCGTGGCGCGGACCGACGACGAGCAAGTCTCCGTAAAGAGACTGGGCAGAGCACTGGAAGTGGCCCGAAGGGGAGTTATCCGTCGGTGGAGAGAAGATCTGGAGTCCCCCGTAGCAGAGCGAGGGACTGTGGAGGCGGTTACGCCGCACCTCCATCGCTAAATTAATAGAAGGCACGGCAGCCTAAGCTTTAGGATGGTGCCGGTGCTTATCAGACACGGGGTCTTCGGTAAGTACCTGCACAGAATTGGGATATAAGGGGTGGAGCGTGAACGCGGGGCGCTTGCGGCCGCGACTCGCTCCGCCGCCGACGACCAGGGAGGAGGAGGCGCCGTTATGCCCACCTCCTCCCACCGCCTTGAAGGACAGTAGGACGTGGCCAGAAGGCCAAGCGTTGGGGTGCCAGGGATCGAATGTCAGTAGACGATCTCTCCAGCGCTCCGTAAAAGCACGGAAGGGGCCGTTGCGGTTTCAGTGGGTATTTCGGTCGAGGTTCAGCTAGCTGGTGAGTCACAACCATGGCAATCGTAAAAACTGATTGTTAAAATCTTCAAGAGAATGGTCGCTAACCCGCCTGTTAAACGTGGCTATTATAATATAACCCTCTTGGAGAAGCTCACGTCTCCACCTTCCATATCAAGTACCGTGAGTTCAATCCTCAGGTAGGATTTTGTGAGATCTAAAAATTTTTGAACAGCACCATACTTCTGGGAAATATAACATCAACTATTATCGGTTACCCACTTTTTTAGAAGTAAACCGACCATACACCCTTGTAACTCCTGTAAGCCAAATATATTGCCACTGCTCAGGCGTCGATTTTCTGCGAGAGTATGGTACTGCCCCAGACGGACCAGCTCGCTGCTGTAGACAAAAATCTGTCAATAGTATGGTTAAAACATAATACGTTAATAGCTATATCACAGCAACTTACCTGTTGGGGATATTGACCTGGTTGCATATATTGGCCTGGATGTCCATATTGACCTGGTTGCATATATTGGCCTGGTTGTCCATATTGACCTGGTGGTACAGGTACATATTGTCCAGGAGGTGGGTAACCTGGCTGAAGAAAAATATTAAGTGGTACATACATATCATCACGCCATATCCCTTGCAGGCTAGGCAGAGAGAACAGAGTGTCAGAGAACTCTATCCTTGCATACTTCACTCGCTTCCTCAACATTCATAATTCTCTTCATACACGCTCGCTGGTTTCGGAGACTCTTGACTCCACCTTCCTTCAGTACGTGACCAATCTGGTCTAGGTAAATTAGTCTCGGTCTCCCCCGGTACCTACATACTTCCACTTTCGCATTGCATATCTTCTTAACCTGATATAATAATACCTCACTTTACTTACACACAGTCACGTAATTAATGGGAATTCCTTGGACCTCATGAATACAGGCATCATCACCATACAACAATGCCACAGTTAAGTATACCTTAGAACAACAAATTAACCCTTAATATGTGGTAGTGGTAGCCGTGAGTCGATCTGTCCAGGATAGTACCACACTCTCACAGAAAATCAACGTCTAAGCAGAGACAATGTACTGTTGCTCTTTATTCAGTGAGCGAGAAATTCTGAAGCCTATCTGGGTGGGCTATGGATAGCAGGCGGCGGTCTAACTATATCATATTGCAAAGGTCCATGAGCGGCAGAAACACTTATCAACAAGTGTGCTGCTTGCTCAATTGCCACCACAATAAAAAAAAAATCATCATCCTCCTACCCTTATCCCAATTACTTAGGGTCGATATAATATGTACTCTTGTTTCATAATACACATTATAAAAGTTATTGGCAATAGTTTTATGACCGGCCGCCTGCCAGGCGTCAACCCTCCTTGGGAATGTAATTGCTGACCAAAAGGCATCAAATGGTGTTGGCCCAGGTCGTTATAAGGCTCTTAGTCGTTTTTTACGACATCCACGAACAAAGTAAGGGTTGGCAGTATTCGTAGCCACTACCACACAGCATCTATAGCAGCAATAAAAAAAAATAAAAAAAAACTGTACATCTATATATATTTTGATTGTATTGGGAAAAGTTTACAGAAAGTAGCTTTTTTCGTGTCTCTGTCGTCAGATTATTGTTGGAAATTCTTTTATTTAATTGCTATTATTATTGTTATCCTTCTTTATACCCCCAAATTGTAAAATAAAAGTAAAATAAATATTTTTCTTAATTTATTTTCTTTCTTCTTTCAAATACCAAAGTTTATTTTGGATTTGAATTAGACAGTGGGTCTGGGGCAAACCGCGTCTGTGCCCACATCCTTAATGTCTGCCACTACCCATCTTCAACAGTGGAAGTCTATAAGCTGAAGGATAAATGCACTAACCTGGTTATGCATATTGTGTTTTATTTAACTAAAGTTATCCATTGAAATAAACTATTTTGAATTTTCATTATATTTCATTCTTCGCAAATATTATCTTAAAAGTTCTTATTAATTGAAATAAAAATAAAGAAAATATATTTATTTATAACGCTGAAAGACTTCTTCTTATTCTTCTTAATGAATGGCCTCTGTGAGTGATTAACCACAACTTCGCCAATGTCAAGTAAAATAAGTTTAAAAAATTATAATAGATTTATATTTTAGTCGTCAGTCATGTCGGTTCATTGTCTTGTCCTTTTTTTTTTTCAAAACGCTGAAAGACATCTATGTTCAAATATTAAATTTGACAGCGTAATTTGTCAAAAATTAACTAATAAAATACTACTTTAGTGTACTTTTGACGGGAATTTGAAAACGTCATGTGGTGCTCTTGTATTATATTCGATATTTTAGTGTTTTAACGTGTTATATTAGATAATTTTGATGGCATTTTATGTAATGTGATGCGCGGAACTACTGGGATGTAGTGAATATCATATAAAAGTGTTTTACAACGTTTTCGTTTTCCATCAAAATTCCAACAAGATACCATTAACAGTGTGGCCATTGCACTGTTGAAGGTGACGATTTGACTTAGACAATGACTAACCTGACAAGACTATAAACATAAAATAATAATAACTTGACACTGGCACCAATAGCTCGTATAAGTAGCTGATTGCCATTATACAAAGAGAAGAAGAAGAAGTACTACTTTAGTGATTTTTTTTCAGATGGTTGAGTGATGTTGCCTTTTAAATTCTTCTGTTTTTGACTTGATGGTGAGATATCAGTCTTGGTTAGCTTATCGCCATTCTATATTAGACGTAGGCATAGATAGTATACCATAAATGAGAGAGACGTAGGTCTTCTCGATAATGATGGCGTAATTGTCGCGTTCGGCAGACGGATCGGCGATTACAGTAGAGCAATATATTTAAAATACTCTATGCAGTAGAGCTGCAGCTCACTCTTTTGGTGAGACCATTAGCTGATTTCTATTACTCCCTCATACAAGTAAAGACTGGCGATTGTATTCTTATTCCATCATGAGAGAAGGAATAGACATATAATATACATCTATATATATTTTCTTATTTTTTCCCTTAAATTCATAGGTAATCGACCTCTAGAAAGATTGTACTTCAACAGATCGGAGTTTTCTAGAAGATTACATCGCTAAATCTTATGCTTATATGCCAATTATTTCAAGTCGCACTTTGGAAACTAGTGTGCCGGGACAGTAAATAAAAAAAAGTGGTTAAAAAAATATATATTTTCATTAATTCTTTTTTACACCGTGCATATTGCAAATTGTTATGGCTGTTTTATGACCGGCCGCCTGTCTGACGTCAACCCTCCTTGGGAAAGACTCAGAATATCATTAAATACATAATAAAATTAATATATATTCTCTATCACTTTTATAGGTGAAAAAGGTTCAAAAAAGGTCAAAATGAAAACTGCATTTAATCGTAAAATCACAAATCAACATTCATGGAGATATTTAAAACTATTTACAAAGAGATATTAAAAAGTAGTAATATTTTTCACTATTAGAGGAGCACAAGTCAAAATAGAGTAGTACTGCTTCAATTCAGTGAGACAATAGCGCCATTTGGATACAGATCAAAGCGCCAATCAAAGCGTAGACATTTTTAGCTGGAGTATAACCTGTATATTGGAACGCAGGAGCCCCTAATGCTTCTGACGAAAGCACGGACAAATGGCAATGAGAAATTTCACCAGACAGGAAGAAGCTTCTGTAATAAAAATATTGCAATTAGTTAAATTCTTGTAAAAGATCTCCATCCGTCCATCAGCCGGTGCACGTCCACTGTTAGAGGCCATACCGCATAAGGACAATGCCCCAATAGCGAAAGCTGTCGGGGCATCGACTCGAGAGGATACTCGTGAGGGTACACCGCCGAGTGGGCCACCGAAGACAAAGATCGAGTTCTGGTGGTTTACTCGCACGACGAAAGAAAGGTAGAGCGGGTCTATGGGGTCGCGCGCCGTATCTTCTGTCGCCCCAGACGGATTTAGCGGAGTGTGACCATTCCATAGCCCGCCCTCAAAACAAAAAGGGATCTCCATAGCACGCTGAACGACTTTAAACCTTTTTAAGAGGCTGATATTTAGAGATCACGTTTCATAAATCTATTACTCGTTTTTTAAAGTGATACTTTTGTAGGGGGATATACCTTCCCGAGAGGGCATACCGCCGAGCGGGCCACCGAAGACAAAGATCGGGTACCGGTGGCCCGCTCGCACGGCGAAGAAGAGGTGCTTGCAGGGTGGGTCAATGGGGTCAATCAGAATATTAAGAAGAAAAACTTAATATCACCTTCCTCTGTAGGCGGTAGCTGGTAGGTCCTACGACGTGTATAAGGCCTATATTGCCTTTGATACGGATGACCAAATGTTCTACTATTCGTGGAAGCTCTTGGAAACCTCCGGTTATAATCGAGGCAACTCTGAAATTATTAATAAAATTAAGGAATTCTTGTCATTTTAATGACGTTTACTTGACAGCTGATTTTAATAGAAAATAAAGCTGCTTCCCGCATTTCTGTACGCTTAGATCATTTAAACTTCGCAACGGATTTTAATGAAACTTAGGTCATTAGATAGAGTTCATTCACCAATCTGACGCTGCCGACCATCGCTAAGACAATACTCATCAGGAACTGGGACGCTGTCATCGTCTTCTTCGAGGCAGACGTCCCGCAGAAGGAGGCGGTGAGGCGTGTCAGAGATTCTCCGCGCTGACACACTTCGCCACCGAGGCAACGAGCGGCACAGGCGCCAGTACCTATGCCTGATGCCGCCCTAGCCGAGATCACGAATGGATGGACCGGGGATTAGTCCGCTACCCGCAGTCCAACCGCGTGAAGGGGACGCTTTGGCAACATAACTTAGTCGTTTGCTACCAAGACGCCGATGGAGATGATACTCGAAATGATAACGCGCCAGGCTGGCCACGGATATCAAGGAAGCGGTACCTGTGGTCGACTGTTGGGGAGAGAACACGGTAGATTATGGCTCTGCACACGCCGCCTTTCCATCGCCCCAGATGGCATAGGCGAGTTTTGTCCAGGCCAGCAATAAAAAAGATTCAAGAGGAAGTTCTATATTTATAATACATGCATATTATAGTAGAGAAAATATGAGAATTTAAAGATTTGCAGTGATGTCGTAAAAAACATGTTTTTGTGCTACAAATTCTGACTAAACCTTACGATTGATGAATCAAAATATAATAAACTACGAAATTATATTTTTTTGACTTAGATTTTCCGTGTGGTGACGGAGTAAGAATATAATTCACCACCCCTTATCTTACCCGTGGGTGATCGTACGAGACGACTAAGTGATATAAAACGCATATAACATCTATGCGAGAGAAGGAAAACTCTAAATAAAACACTATATCAACACGTCTGACCAGCGTGGTATAGTAGGTCAATTACCCTCCCATTGTGGAGGAGGCTCGAGTCCAACAGTGGAACATATATGAGCTGAGATGATGATGATGATGACGAGATTATGTATTTTAAAATATGTACAAAAAAAGTCGCCGATGCTATATATCTATTTCCTGACTATAATTCACAGAGGCCATATTTCTGTTACATATTAATAAAAAATAATAGGTTATTTATAAAAACTTGAATGTGTAAACAATGTCGGGTAGATGGCACACGTCTCCTTTAAAGACAAAAATATAATACGAGGCGAAAATTGAATGTCATACAACAGTTCACTTTAGTGTAACACGATGGTAGCACGATTGGAACGGATTCCCAATAGGTGTGGGTTCGAATCTCATATGTGACAATCATTTTTTCGCTCGTAATCAAGTTTTTATAAATAATCAAGCATGTTAAATGTTAAATTTCAGTAATTTGAATAATAGATTATTTACGAAGTTATTTTAAAGAAGTATTATTTCTTACCCAATTACATACACTAGATACTTAGTGCATTTAATGTAGATTAAAATCATCCTTCAGAGCATATAATTAAAATGAAAAACTTAGACATTTAAAACTGGGACAGAGCGACCGAACGTACTCAATAAATTATTTGTTTGCTAGTTATCACAAGTCAGGGTCATTCAACGACCCTGTTTATACAATTATTTTACCTGTCTGTATGTAGGTGGACGAAGAGTTGGTGGTGCATGACAATGCCCTGATCCTAGCTGAAACATTAATATAATCAATCATCATCTTTCTACAGAGTATTCGTACATAGTATGACAAAAGGTGGTTAGTGCTTCGGTTACACAGATGGCGCTATTATACCTAACATCCTAAAGGTCGTTGAGTCGATCCTCAAGAAATACAATACTTTATACGATCAACATATTATAGTTTTCAATGTGTGTGTGTGTGTAATTTGTGTTAGATATAGTGTGTTTGTAAAATGATGACAGCATACAAGGTATAGTTATTTAATATAGGTGGTGTGGTTTTTAAAAAATCTTTTCATCTTCTTTGCAGGCAACAATATTTTCCACTGTTAAAGTTAAACCACGGCCACAGTAGGAGAGAAATTGTACGTACGTATACCACACTGATCAAACGTGTTGTTATATGGTATTTATTTATAGTTTACCTTCACTTGTATACCTTTACTAATATTATAAATGCGAAAGTAACTCTATCTGTCTGTCGCTCTTTCACGCCAAAACTACTGAATCGATCTAAATGAAATTTGGTACACAGATAGTCTAGAGCCTGACAAAGGACATAGGCTACTTTTTAATGCAAAAAAATGGTTGTAAAGGGGGATGAAAAGTTGTAAGGAAGTATCGTCATTTTTAAAGCCAGAAGCTTGAAACTTATTTTTAGGCTATTGATTAGATATAAATAAATTTGACATTAAAATTTTGTAAAAAAAATTACCTTTAAGGGGTAAAATAAAAGTAGGGGATGAAAAACTTTAGGAAAGCTTTTACGCGGGGAAAGCCGCGGGCAGAAGCTAGTATGTTATATGTATATTATATTAGTCGCTTTTTTACGATATCGTTGGATAAGAAAGAAGGTAGCCTAATCAAGACAGAAAAACGAATCAAAGCCAATTTTTAGTATAGGTTAGCTATTGTTTGGTCTCATCCGACAAATTGCCTGTGACGAAAGAAGGAAGTCCCATAAGCCACTAGTATCTACTCTCCTTTGACCAATGAATAAGTACTGGTATCGCTGCCCTATAAATAGAAATAGCTTTAAAATAAACGAGACAGGATATTAAAGACACAATATGATTGTATGTACACTATGTAAAGTGAATCATAGAGATGTTTTTGTACATGCATTTATTTATATATACATTATGTGCACGAGATGTGTGTATGTCACATGCTAAGGCCGCACCGGCGTGTATCGTCCCGAAGTAATGTGTGGCGAAGCTTCGTACATTTTGTACACTAGAATATTATCGCGATAATACTGTGGTCATCAGCGACTTTGGTATTTTACACAAAGTATCGTGCAATAATTAAAGATGGCCGAAATAATTTTCATGCGTTTAACCGTCCGCCACCGTAATAAAAAACGCTAGTCTGACCACAGAGCGCGATATATTGGCGCGCTAAAACCCTTTTAAGTTATCGCCACCCAAGCGATAACGCACACGAAGCCCGAATGTTCGCGACGATATCCAATAATGAGCGGTCACATCTGCGTGTATCGTCTCATTACACGAAGCTTCGTGACGATACACGCAGGTGCGGCCCTAGCATAGCACTACTCCGATACACTAAGTCAAGTGAGACTCACACTACACACGACACAGTGTTTACACAACAACACTTGACGTCACGCATAAAAATTTACGGATAAGTATTGAAAGACATTCCATGAAAAGTTTCACTTGAATAATTATTATCCACACTTGAGAAAGATCATGTCTAAAATAAAATATCTACAGCTTGATTAAATGGTTGAATTATAAGTTTTTTGACGACTAGGTTTTACTGCTCAGGCAGTTGCTGGAAATTATTTTAAATGTCTCGAAACCAGGGCCGAGCCGCCCCTATGTGCGAAGTGGGCGGCGCACACAGGCGCCAAGACAATAGGGGTGCCGCCTTCAAAATAATTTTTGTTACATTTAGACAATAACATATTCTTTATAGTAGAGTATCAATATATAATTAGGTGCAATAGGCGCAACATATGGATTGTATATAATAAAAACTAAAAATTAGTTAAAAACGAAAATTCGAGAAAAAAAGAGGCGTTTCATAGATTTCGCACACAGGCGCTGTGGGGGGTCGGCGCAATCCTGCTCGAAACCACTGGATTATAAACTGTTTATATGATAATGAATTGTTGTTTACGAATACTACCAACCCTTACATTGTCCGTGTATGTAGTAAAATACGACTACGTGCTTTACATAGAGCTGTACCAACTACATCTGATGTCGTCTGATCAACAATTACATTCATCAAAACTATTTACAATATGTACGATGTAAGAAGAGTACATATTGTGTCAAGTAATTGGTGATAAGAGCTGAATGATGATGGGATAATCACCTGGTTTCCCATAATAAAGATTAATAATATTATATCAATATTAACATTTTGAATACTATTTATGTCTGCCTGACCGCCAGCGACTAATTCCCACACTAATTAGTGGCATCACTACGCTACTATTTTACATCGCTGCAATTAAAATAATACTAATAATTTATATATTTTAAAACATTTTTTTAAATATTTTTGATTATTATTCTTTTGAAAGGACTACTGTCAATTTAATATCCACATTTAAAAAAATCAAGTAAGCATCACTGAATGTCTATGACAACGAGATTTTTGGCGAGAATATGGAAATGTCCTGTCGCACTCTTGCATTCATCATCAACGTCATCATCACAGCCCATAAATGTCCCACTGTTGGGCTCGGGCGTCCTCCATAATGGTAGGGAAATTAGCCTACTATACCACGCTGGTCAGACGTGTTGATATAGGGTTTTAGTTTCCAGTTTTCCTTCTCTTGCATAGATGTTATATGCGTTTTATATCCCTTAGTCGTCTCGTACGATCACCTACGGGTAAGATATGGGGTGGTGAATTGTATTCTTACTCCGTCACCACGCTCTTGCATTATACACATTTATTTAGTGTTTTGTAATGTATATTGAATAATTTTGCTGATATTTTAAGTTAAAGTCATGAAGTGTAGAGATTATGGTATTAATAGTGGTTTACGTGCATTTACATTAATAGATGAATTTTCACAATTAATGGTAACGAATTGACTTGCTAACGGACAGTGACTATAAATAGGCTAATCATATGTAGAAGTGTCAGAATATGTCAAGAAAATTATAAAGACTTGGCTGTATGGGCTCTGTTCCCTTTACCTGTGCGAACGGACGACCATAATCAAAAGAAGTATTTATTTTGGCCAAAAATAATCAGTGTATGTTTTTCTTTTATTAAATTTTCGGCCATTATTTTAAACTAATTTTAAACCGAATTTCAAACAATCACAAGGCTTGTAAAATAATTCATAAATTACAGATAAAATTTATTATACTTCTTCATAACGAGAAACTTATTAATTGGACGCTGACAACCAAATTCATGATTACTCTAAGAATTATGGTAGAAGGCGAAAATATACGTAAACCGCTATTATATTACAGAGACCTAGCTATGCCTTTAGTATTGTTGATATATTGAAATAAATAAGACGTTCTGGAATGTGACGGTGATGGACTGATTCTGCGGCGCAATCACCCGCCTCTACTAGGGCGGCATCGGAAGAGGATTGCCTCTCGGACCCGCCCTACAGCCTCCAACGTCTGTCGCGTAGGAGGCGGCGACCGCATCCCAGTGCCTGACGCTATTAGGTTGGCACCGTTAATTACGACGTCACTGCACTGCTCTGCCCAGGCCACACAGACCTCGAGCGTATGCTGCACCGTATCCCCTTTGCAATCGCAGTGGTGGCAGGACGATTTCCTTTCTCCTCACAACGAAAGTTATTGGCAATAATTTTATGACCAGCGGCCTGCCTGACGTCAATCGTCCTTCCTGAATGTAATTGTTGACCAAACGGCATCAGATGGTGTTGGCCCGGGTCGAAATAAGACTCTTAGTCGTCTTTTACGACATCCACGAGCAAAATAAGGGTTTATATTATTCATAGCCGCTACCACACAGCTATGGAAAGGTATATGATGTAATAAATGATATGTTTAACTGTAATGCAAATTTTACTTCTACCGTGTATTTTGATACAGGCCACCAGCGTTGATTCATTTGACTTCGCAGTGGCGGGATAAGGATGACTTTTCACGGTAAGGACTACCTTTTTAGGAGGATGCACCAAATAAAGAATGTATACCTTATGATCTGAAAACGTTTACGACTCAAATTGTTTTGTAAAAAAATCATATGATTAAAATATATTCAAATGGATATTAAGAGAACTTTTTAGAGTTCTAGACGCTGTACTTTATTTAACTTAATAGTCATTTCGGATTTGGAAACCCCATCGAACTTTTACGTTTATCATTTCATCTCTCAAAACCTCACGTTCTATCGCATAACTTCTTTTTTTGCGTTTGACTATGGAGGTAGTCACGCCCCGCCAAATCGGTCCGGGGCGGCGCGCAACCCCATCATAGACCCAACCTGCAAAGCGCCTCTTGCGAGCGGGCCACCGGTATATCTCATAAGCCTAACAGCTATTTAGTTTCAAAAAAAAATGCATAACTAATCATATCAAGTTTTATATCAGTAATAAATTTTAATGTATAATTTTCAAACCTGTTTTGTTAATTATTTCTTATCTGATTACACACATATGTATGTATTTGCAAGTTTAATCATTAACCAAATAACTGTTTCTATACTGGTTATTAAATGTCAAAGCACTTGTAAATGTGTTTTTATGATTATAAATTAATTTACATATAATAATAACTATGTACTTATCCGTGTGGTGACGGAGTAAGAATACAATTCCTCTATCTTACCCGTGGGTGATCGCAAGAAACTACTAAGGGATATAAAACGCATTTAACATCTATGCAAGAGAAGGAGAACTCGAAACAACCACCCGTCTGACCAGCGCGGTTTAGTAGGTTAATTTCTCTCCCTTTACAGACGAGACCCGAGCCCAACAGTGGGATATATATGGCCTGTGATGATGATGATGAATAACTATGTATGGTAGATACGAAGGTCAACAAACATAATTACATTAGTCTTCAATTCAGGATTAAAATCATCCAGCTCTTATTACAATTACTATGTACCTCTTCTTACATATTGTAAATAGTTTTGACAATAGTTGTTATGTCCGACCGTCTGTGTGACGTCACGCACCACTACATGTGAATGTAATTGTTGATCAGACGACATCAGATGTAGTTAGTACAGCTGCTATGTAAAACACACAGTCCCATTTTATTACATCCATGAGCAATATATTACGAGCAATTCGGAGTATTCGATCCCGTATACTCAATTAATAACAGATAATTTAAACCCATTCGGTGTGGTGATGGACCACCCGCTATCTTACGTGGATGATGCTAAAATGACGATTAAGAGATATAAAAAACGCATATAATATCTATGCGAGAAAAGAATAACTAAAAACAGAACCAGCGTGGTATAGTGTGTCAATTTCCCTTCCATTATGGAGGAGGCTCGAGCCCAACAATGGAACACTATGTGTGTTGCGTATGAGCTGAGATAATGATGAATTTAACCTTTTTGTTAAATACAAATAATAAAATTAACGCTTTATTATTCATTTATATATACGTCCCACTGCTGGACTCGTCTCCTACACAATATGAGGGTAATTGTACATACGTATACCACGCTGATCAGACGTATTGGTATATAGTGTTTATTTATAGTTTACCTTCACTTGTATATATATGTTACTAGCAGACCCGGCCACGCGTTGCTGTGGTTAAGGTAGCCTCAGTAACACGTGGTGGTTGTGCTAATAAATTGTAGCTCATATGAAACGTGAACTTATATGTACGTTTAACATAGCGCCATCTATTAAATACTTACTCAATCCAGTCAACAGATACCGCCAACTGTTAGAATCATTTGGAGATAACAGATAACTGTGACTGTCAAATAATAGACAAATAATTTGTAATAAAATAATATTGCGACTATAAGTTAAGATGGAAGCTATCCTTTCTTTTAAGTTGAATTGATACACAGATAGTCTAGAGCCTGACAAAGGACATAGGCTACTTTTTAATGCAAAAAAATGGTTGTAAAGGGGGATGAAAAGTTGTAAGGAAGTATCGTCATTTTTAAAGCCAGAAGCTTGAAACTTATTTTTAGGCTATTGATTAGATATAAATAAATTTGACATTAAAATTTTGTAAAAAAAATTACCTTTAAGGGGTAAAATAAAAGTAGGGGATGAAAAACTTTAGGAAAGCTTTTACGCGGGGAAAGCCGCGGGCAGAAGCTAGTATGTTATATGTATATTATATTAGTCGCTTTTTTACGATATCGTTGGATAAGAAAGAAGGTAGCCTAATCAAGACAGAAAAACGAATCAAAGCCAATTTTTAGTATAGGTTAGCTATTGTTTGGTCTCATCCGACAAATTGCCTGTGACGAAAGAAGGAAGTCCCATAAGCCACTAGTATCTACTCTCCTTTGACCAATGAATAAGTACTGGTATCGCTGCCCTATAAATAGAAATAGCTTTAAAATAAACGAGACAGGATATTAAAGACACAATATGATTGTATGTACACTATGTAAAGTGAATCATAGAGATGTTTTTGTACATGCATTTATTTATATATACATTATGTGCACGAGATGTGTGTATGTCACATGCTAAGGCCGCACCGGCGTGTATCGTCCCGAAGTAATGTGTGGCGAAGCTTCGTACATTTTGTACACTAGAATATTATCGCGATAATACTGTGGTCATATTAGCGACTTCGGTATTTTACACAAAGTATCGTGCAATAATTAAAGATGGCCGAAATAATTTTCATGCGTTTAAAAAACGCTAGTCTGACCACAGAGCGCGATATATTGGCGCGCTAAAACCCTTTTAAGTTATCGCCACCCAAGCGATAACGCACACTAAGCCCGAATGTTCGCGACGATATCCAATAATGAGCGGTCACATCTGCGTGTATCGTCTCATTGCACGAAGCTTCGTGACGATACACGCAGGTGTGGCCCTAGCATAACACTACTCTGATACACTAAGTCAAGTGAGACACTACTCACACTACACACGACACAGTGTTTACACAACAACACTTGACGTCACGCATAAAAATTTACGGATAAGTATTGAAAGACATTCCATGAAAAGTTTCACTTGAATAATTATTATCCACACTTGAGAAAGATCATGTCTAAAATAAAATATCTACAGCTTGATTAAATGGTTGAATTATAAGTTTTTTGACGACTAGGTTTTACTGCTCAGGCAGTTGCTGGAAATTATTTTAAATGTCTCGAAACCAGGGCCGAGCCGCCCCTATGTGCGAAGTGGGCGGCGCACACAGGCGCCAAGACAATAGGGGTGCCGCCTTCAAAATAATTTTTGTTACATTTAGACAATAACATATTCTTTATAGTAGAGTATCAATATATAATTAGGTGCAATAGGCGCAACATATGGATTGTATATAATAAAAACTAAAAATTAGTTAAAAACGAAAATTCGAGAAAAAAAGAGGCGCTTCATAGATTTCGCACACAGGCGCTGTGGGGGGTCGGCGCAATCCTGCTCGAAACCACTGGATTATAAACTGTTTATATGATAATGAATTGTTGTTTACGAATACTACCAACCCTTACATTGTCCGTGGATGTAGTAAAATACGACTGCGTGCTTTACATAGAGCTGTACCAACTACATCTGATGTCGTCTGATCAACAATTACATTCATCAAAACTATTTACAATATGTACGATGTAAGAAGAGTACATATTGTGTCAAGTAATTGGTGATAAGAGCTTAATGATGATGGGATAATCACCTGGTTTCCCATAATAAAGATTAATAATATTATATCAATATTAACATTTTGAATACTATTTATGTCTGCCTGACCGCCAGCGACTAATTCCCACACTAATTAGTGGCATCACTACGCTACTATTTTACATCGCTGCAATTAAAATAATACTAATAATTTATATATTTTAAAACATTTTTTTAAATATTTTTGATTATTATTCTTTTGAAAGGACTACTGTCAATTTAATATCCACATTTAAAAAAATCAAGTAAGCATCACTGAATGTCTATGACAACGAGATTTTTGGCGAGAATATGGAAATGTCCTGTCGCACTCTTGCATTCATCATCAACGTCATCATCACAGCCCATAAATGTCCCACTGTTGGGCTCGGGCGTCCTCCATAATGGTAGGGAAATTAGCCTACTATACCACGCTGGTCAGACGTGTTGATATAGGGTTTTAGTTTCCAGTTTTCCTTCTCTTGCATAGATGTTATATGCGTTTTATATCCCTTAGTCGTCTCGTACGATCACCTACGGGTAAGATATGGGGTGGTGAATTGTATTCTTACTCCGTCACCACGCTCTTGCATTATACACATTTATTTAGTGTTTTGTAATGTATATTGAATAATTTTGCTGATATTTTATGTAATATAATACAGTTAAAGTCATGAAGTGTAGAGATTATGGTATTAATAGTGGTTTACGTGCATTTACATTAATAGATGAATTTTCACAATTAATGGTAACGAATTGACTTGCTAACGGACAGTGACTATAAATAGGCTAATCATATGTAGAAGTGTCAGAATATGTCAAGAAAATTATAAAGACTTGGCTGTATGGGCTCTGTTCCCTTTACCTGTGCGAACGGACGACCATAATCAAAAGAAGTATTTATTTTGGCCAAAAATAATCAGTGTATGTTTTTCTTTTATTAAAGGGGAATGCCCATTTTCGGTTTCGCTAGATGCATCTAATTTTAAACTGTGACACGAGTTCATGACATGGAAAATCTTAGTTTATTATTAAAATAATTTTATCACGTATTGTGGAGTCTCACATTTGCCGGGTTTATGCACGTGTAATACATAATAGTCTTTTTTTGTATCGTAGTTTTCCGTTGAATAGATTTTTGTTGTAGCAACATTATTACACAGATAATTATGATTAATCGATCAATCGATGTTCTACTGATCTAATAAAGTATCGATTAAACATAATTATTTATGATTATTAACAGTTCATAACTTACTAACTAATATTTTTATACAACGAAAAAAATGTATTTATTAGAATATAATTTATTTTATCGACTGTACGAAACTAAACACAGCTTTTTGTTAGCCAATGTAACAAAATATTAGCTTTGAAACATTAAAAACTAGGTGAAATATGAGATCGTATTTATCATAAACAGAAAAACACAAAAATATTTCGCCTTCTCTCTGCCTACCCTGCAAGGGATATGGCGTGATGATATGTATGTATGTATGTATGTAATACTCGTGTTTGTATATCAGTATGAAAAATCGAAGTAATAAGCGTTATCGATTTTTGATGTAAATCTTTTTATTTTAGTAACACTGTAACCGTACTTGTCAATCTTATTATGTTTGTTGTTCGCGGCTAAACAGATTGGATCGTTCAGTTTGTTTTTTTGTTACTGTTGATTTGTGTATTGTTACATTAACTGCACGTATTTTGAGAAAAGACTCTTTAAATATATACTTTTTTACTAATTGTGAGATAGAGACTCCTTGTAAAAAGTGATTGTGAGTGTGTAGTGTACAACATCACCGCTATGGCAAGCTCCGTTCGTCGGTGTATTAACTGTTTCCTTCGACTACAGCATGGAAGTTGGCAGTCGTTGAGAGAAGTGAACGATGATATCTACACTATTCTATCAGCTTGGATTTCACCCAGTTTGGTAAGTCATTTTTATGACTATGTATGCGCCATTTGTATACTACACAATGCTGGTTTTGTTGGGTACGAAGGCTAATGTATGTTGTTTTTTTCAGATTTCACGTGATGGCATTATTTGTAATGAATGCTTTGCTGCTCTCCAAGCCGCACTTTCATCTGGCTCAGGCCAAACTCCTGTGTTGGGCCATCGAAGCGTATGTTTTGTATGTGGAACATCAATACTTCGTGTGAGATCAATTAGAGTACCTGCCAATAGTGAAGAAAGGAATATCATTCTTAATCGGATATCTCCACATCTGGTATGTAAACAAATCAAATGATTAAGTATTTATATGTATATGCCAGCTTTGTTTATCAATTATCCCTTTGCTTTAAACATCCTCTCCTAATTAGATATCATTTGAAATGATATATAGTACAGTTTCAATACTTTTGTGATTAATTATCAGTAATCTAGTTTAAAGTTTTATTTGATAATTTTATTAGTTTTTAAATAAATTAAACACCTATTCTCCTAAATAATATTGTATATACAAGACAATAGATTTATTTACAAAATCTTGCATAACTGTAGTGTTGACAAGTAATTGCTGTCAATAGGCAAGTGTCTGTATTATATTTGTATATATATATATATATAAGTTACATATTAATCCTTACTGTTAACCAATCCTAACTTTTAATTTTTCTTGTTCAGATACATCATTTGGATAGAGTATGCCGAGCATGTTGGATGGCAGCTAAGAGGACCATACAACGGCATTTGCAATATGATGCTCATCATATGAATCAGCCTGATGATGAACCTGTACCCAATATTGATGTTCCTGCACCAAATGCTGATGAACCTGTACCTATTGTGGAAGTTGCTGCACCTGATGTAGCAGTACCTGTAGAAAATATTGATCCACCCGTACATGGTGACGAAGACATTGCTGTACATATTCCTGACCCACCAGCATTACCACAGCACAACCTATACCAGCCCCAAAGAAGGCAACAACTGCCAAAAATAACATCACAGACATATAAACGTGCAGCTGCATCAACTAGACATTGTGTTTTTACTAACTGTGGAAATACTGAAAGGCTATTAATACCTAGAGCATTGAAAGAAGAAGTTTTGAGCCGCTATCGAATTTATGTACCCCAAAGTGCTCGGATCTGTAACTTTCATTTGGATAATGACTGCTGGAATGAGTTACAAGTCAATTATTCTGACTTCACTGGTCCTCAAATGGATAACCTACTACTTATGTTGGAAGGACTGTCAACAAAGCAGATTAATTTTAGTAATGTCCACATGATCCAACCTAACTTATGTCATTACTGGTTAGGTCTAAATGCTGTACAGTTTTATGAACTAATGATCAATATTCCACAATTACACAATGAAGTGCCAGATGCTAGTGTAGCACTGTGTATTTATTTAACTAAGCTAAGAAGTGGAGACAGCAATGAGAGGTTGTGTGGCCTATTTAATATGCCGAGAAGTACACTCGAGCGGTACATGAATAAAGTGCGAGATGTTATGACATTGCATTTAGTACCTCATTATTTGGGTCTCAGTCATATGACTGTTCAAGAAGTGGCAGCAATCAATACACTAATACCTGAGGGGTTCTATGGAAACCTAGCGATGCCTGCAGAGACCAAACCAGCCATTACTATATGTGATGCTACATATATCTATGTCCAAAGTAGTAGCAACTATTTGTTCCAGAAACAGACATACAGTTTGCATAAATATACCAACCTAGTGAAACCATTCATGATTGTATGCTGTAACGGTCACATATTAGATTGTTTGGGACCATATAAAGCAACAACCAATGATGCTACAATTATGAGAACAGAATTTAGCAGGTCCGATGGACCTATGCGTCAATATTTTAGAGAAGGAGATATTTTTATCCTTGACAGAGGCTTTAGAGATGTAGTGGCACACCTACAGGAATATGGATATCAAACACATCTACCTGAATCCTTATTGGAGGGCCACCACCAACTGACTACAGAGCAAGCCAACAAATCACGTTGTGTCACAATGTGTAGATGGGTTGTTGAGATTGTTAATGGCAGATTGAAACAAGATTTTAAATTGTTCAGACAGGAGTATTTCAATACAGCTATAAAACATCTCATGGAGGATTTCAGGATTGGTTGTGCTCTTGTTAACAAGTTTCGCCCTGTCCTTGAAGACAAACCTGTACACAGGGAATATTTAGAAATAGCCCAGCAGAGATTAAATGTTCCTAATCATCTAGCTGATGTAGTTGAAGCAGAACATTTGAACAGGAGACGCATAGGATTTATTAATATAGATGAGAACCATCCTCACTTGAATGATTTTCCAAGGCTAACAATAGATGACTTAAAAAAATTAGCTCTTGGCACATACCAGCTCAAGCAGGCAAGATCATACTACGGAGAACATGTACGACAAAATGGCATATACACTGTGCAAATAAATAATGTCATAGAAGACGACATACCGCTTGTTCTGGGTGTGAACAATTATATAATTCGTGGGAGAATCAAATCCAGACACGTAAGCAGCCGTTCATACTACACATATCTGTTAATAAATAGAAATGAAGACACAGTTAATACACTGAGAGCCATCTCTGGCTACTATTGTAGCTGTTTGGTGGGCAGGCGTACAGTTGGCTGTTGTGCTCATGTGATGACCATTGCCTGGTATTTGAGCTGGGGACGGCATAATGATATCACTGCACCAGCGCCATTTTTAGATGACATTTTTGAAGAATACACCTACGAAAATATAGAATAAACCATGTTGTTTTAATAAAGCTTTGTTTTGATTAAAATGAGTATTTATTTGATTGTGACTAATTATACCTACACAACCGTAATGTATAGGCTATTTTTCGACAGTTCTTTTAGCAAAATATAGGTAGGTACTTAGTTTCTTCCTACTGGAATACTTGTTACTATAAATAACTTTGTAGCGTGTAACGCACACACCTACACTATGCTGACATTAGCATTTTATTATGTACTAGTTAATAAGTAAGAACGCTAACGAAATGAAATCAGTCAGTCGGACACAGTCGGTCTTGTGACTCATTAGAATAAAGAGTGCTTTGAGAACTCGTCGTCGTTGGTATTTCCTTCCTGACGTTCACCCTTAAAAATAGAGGCTTAGAACCCCATATCCTCTAAAACTTCTTAAAATATGTAGTAATAATGCATTTCATGCATATCTATTTATATTTTATAAGTAATAGCATAGATGCTAATCTTCATATTATTTAAAAGATAAGTAATAAGTTTTTAACTACAAAGTTCACCCCTCGATTTCTCAGAAACCCGGCAAATTACCCATATGATGTTTATTTTTATTTAAACTACATACTAATACGAATCTTAGACAGTGGTTTTCATCTTGTCACTGTAATATTTATACCGATACTATTTTCCTTAGTCACTTGGGCATTCCCCTTTTCGGCCATTACTAATTTTAAACCGAATTTCAAACAATCACAAGGCTTGTAAAATAATTCATAAATTACAGATAAAATTTATTATACTTCTTCATAACGAGAAACTTATTAATTGGACGCTGACAACCAAATTGATGATTACTCTAAGAATTATGGTAGAAGGCGAAAATATACGTAAACTGCTATTATATTACAGAGACCTAGCTATGCCTTTAGTATTGTTGATATATTGAAATAAATAAGACGTACTGGAATGTGACGGTGATGGACTGATTCTGCGGCGCAATCACCCGCCTCTACTAGGGCGGCATCGGAAGAGGATTGCCTCTCGGACCCGCCCTACAGCCTCCAACGTCTGTCGCGTAGGAGGCGGCGACCGCATCCCAGTGCCTGACGCTATTAGGTTGGCACCGTTAATTACGAGGTCACTGCACTGCTCTGCCCAGGCCACACAGACCTCGAGCGTATGCTGCACCGTATCCCCGTTATTGCAACGGGTGATGCGTTTTGCGGGTTGCAGTGATGGCAGGACGATTTCCTTTCTCCTCACAACGAAAGTTATTGGCAATAATTTTATGACCGGCCGCCTGCCTGACGTCAATCGTCCTTCCTGAAAGTAATTGTTGACCAAACGGCATCAGATGGTGTTGGCCCGGGTCGAAATAAGACTCTTAGTCGTCTTTTACGACATCCACGAGCAAGGGTTGGTAGTATTCGTAGCCACTACCACACAGCTATGAAAAGGTAGGTATATGATGTAATAAATAATATGTTTAACTGCAATGCAAATTTTACTTCTACCGTGTATTTTGATACAGGCCACCAGCGTTGATTCATTTGACTTCGCAGTGACGGAATGAGGATAACTTTGGCGGTAAGGACTACCTTTCTAGGAGGATGCACCAAATAAAGAATGTATACCTTATGATCTGAAAACGTTTACGACTCAAATTGTTTTGTAAAAAAATCATATGATTAAAATATATTCAAATGGATATTAAGAGAACTTTTTAGAGTTCTAGACGCTGTACTTTATTTAACTTAATAGTCATTTCGGATTTGGAAACCCCATCGAACTTTTACGTTTATCATTTCATCTCTCAAAACCTCACGTTCTATCGCATAACTTCTTTTTTTGCGTTTGACTATGGAGGTAGTCACGCCCCGCCAAATCGGTCCGGGGCGGCGCGCAACCCCATCATAGACCCAACCTGCAAAGCGCCTCTTGCGAGCGGGCCACCGGTATATCTCATAAGCCTAACAGCTATTTAGTTTCAAAAAAAAATGCATAACTAATCATATCAAGTTTTATATCAGTAATAAATTTTAATGTATAATTTTCAAACCTGTTTTGTTAATTATTTCTTATCTGATTACACACATATGTATTTGCAAGTTTAATCATTAACCAAATAACTGTTTCTATACTGGTTATTGAATGTCAAAGCACTTGTAAATGTGTTTTTATGATTATAAATTAATTTACATATAATAATAACTATGTACTTATCCGTGTGGTGACGGAGTAAGAATACAATTCCTCTATCTTACCCGTGGGTGATCGCAAGAAACTACTAAGGGATATAAAACGCATTTAACATCTATGCAAGAGAAGGAGAACTCGAAACAACCACCCGTCTGACCAGCGCGGTTTAGTAGGTTAATTTCTCTCCCTTTACAGACGAGACCCGAGCCCAACAGTGGGATATATATGGCCTGTGATGATGATGATGAATAACTATGTATGGTAGATACGAAGGTCAACAAACATAATTACATTAGTCTTCAATTCAGGATTAAAATCATCCAGCTCTTATTACAATTACTATGTACCTCTTCTTACATATTGTAAATAGTTTTGACAATAGTTGTTATGTCCGACCGTCTGTGTGACGTCACGCACCACTACATGTGAATGTAATTGTTGATCAGACGACATCAGATGTAGTTGGTACAGCTGCTATGTAAAACACGCAGTCCCATTTTATTACATCCATGAGCAATATATTACGAGCAATTCGGAGTATTCGATCCCGTATACTCAATTAATAACAGATAATTTAAACCCATTCGGTGTGGTGATGGACCACCCGCTATCTTACGTGGATGATGCTAAAATGACGATTAAGAGATATAAAAAACGCATATAATATCTATGCGAGAAAAGAATAACTAAAAACAAAACCAGCGTGGTATAGTGTGTCAATTTCCCTTCCATTATGGAGGAGGCTCGAGCCCAACAATGGAACACTATGTGTGTTGCGTATGAGCTGAGATAATGATGAATTTAACCTTTTTGTTAAATACAAATAATAAAATTAACGCTTTATTATTCATTTATATATACGTCCCACTGCTGGACTCGAGTCTCCTACACAATATGAGGGTAATTGTACATACGTATACCACGCTGATCAGACGTATTGGTATATAGTGCTTATTTATAGTTTACCTTCACTTGTATATATATGTTACTAGCAGACCCGGCCACGCGTTGCTGTGGTTAAGGTAGCCTCAGTAAGACGTGGTGGTTGTGCTAATAAATTGTAGCTCATAAGAAACGTGAACTTATATGTACGTTTAACATAGCGCCATCTATTAAATACTTACTCAATCCAGTCAACAGATACCGCCAACTGTTAGAATCGTTTGGAGATAACAGGTAGCTGTGACTGTCAAATAATAGACAAATAATTTGTAATAAAATAATATTACGACTATAAATTGAGATGAAAGCTATCCTATCTTTTAAGTTGGATCAAACTACACATGCTGTGTAAATTTGATTAAAATCGGTTAAATACTTTAGGAGTCCATCGCGGACAAACAACGTGACGCGTAATTTATATATATTAAGATATGTATATATCCTTTATTCGTCTTTTACAATACCCTTTTTTTGACTATGGACGTGGTCGCGTCCCACCAAATCGGTCCGGGGCGACGGAAGAGGCGGCGCGCAGCCCCATAGACCCACCCTGGAAACACCTCTCTTCGCCGTGCGAGCGGGCCACCGGTACCCGATCTTTGTCATCGGTGGTCCGCCCGGCGTCTTTTACAATACCCACAGACAAGATAGGGAGTTAAGAATTTTATTCTTCTTCCTTCCCCACATGAAAATAAGGAAGGCTATTTATGAAAACTTATTTGCGAACGAAAAAACGTTGCAAATGATTTCCAATAGATATTGATTCAAGTCTCAAATGTAGTAATAATCTTTCGTTCGTGTTCTGGATGTAGTAAAAAGCTCTGCGTGATATAATATACATATAACATATATACAAGTGTATGTAAACTATAAATAAACACTATATACCAACACGTCTGATCAGTGTGGCCTCTTCTAATATATAGGTATTTATTTATTTATTATACACTTTATT
This sequence comes from Lymantria monacha, assembly GCA_905163515.2. NCBI lineage: Eukaryota > Metazoa > Arthropoda > Insecta > Lepidoptera > Erebidae > Lymantria > Lymantria monacha. Next base: position 10,670,880 of record LR991104.1, on the reverse strand, counting down.
GTACACCAGTATTGAATACAAAAAGCTATACATATTTATTGGATACAGTACAATGGGCGGCCTTATCGCTATAAGCGATTTCTTCCAGGCAACCTTTGGATGGAATTAGCGCAGGAAAGAAAGGTAGTTGGTGGTGTAAACTATAGAAAAAATTAAAACCTATCATACATTATACATTAATAAATAATTTAAACATAAATACATACACATCTACACATACATACATACATATATATATACATACATATACACACATACACACATATATACATACAACTAAATAAACTTACTTAAATATTTATAATAAAATATACTAAATACATATTTCAATAATAGAATAAACAATATATAGAATGTAGGTAGTAGTGATTAACAATGTAAGTATTACAGTTCCAGATAGTGTGACTTCACCATTTTTTTAAAAATTTCTAATGAATCAGCATGCCTTATTTCTTTCGGAAGATCATTCCACAAACGGATGGCAGTTACGGTAAATGATTTACCGCTGTAACATGTAGAATGTTTTGGTGTTTTTAATTGTAGGTTTAGTGATGACCTTAAACATTTGTCATGTGTATCGTGAAGGTATATAAAACGACTTTTTAAATAGGAAGGAGTGGAAGGATTAAATAGTATATTATAGAGTAAAGAGAGAATATGAGAATTCCGACGAAGGCGAATTGGTAGCCACTTGAGTTTTGCACGAAATTGGGAAACATAATCATATTTGCGAAGGCCAAATATGAATCGAATACAAACATTTTGCAGACGCTCAAGTTTATCCAATTGCCCCTCGGTGAGATTTAAATAGCTGACATCTGCGTAATCAAGTATAGGTAGAAGTAAGGAAGTAGCAAGCGCAATTTTAGTCGCAGTTGGCAAGAAATTACGTAATCTCCTAAGAGATCCAGCAGAGGCAAATACTTTACGGCTTACTTCTTGTAGTTGAGGAACCCAAGTTAGGTTACTATCAATGATCAGGCCTAAATTCTTGACATTGTCGTTGAATGGGATAGTAACACCTTCAAACTTTACTTTAGGTAATTCAGACCAATTAATTTTCGAGGTCAGTTTCGCACTACCTATGATGGCAACCTGCGTTTTTGATGGGTTCACAGTGATGCCATGAGACAAACTCCAGGCCCTTATCTCGTCAAGGTCTTTATTAAGAACAGACACAGCATGCGATAGTTGGATTGGTGAGGTTTGGAAATAGATTTGAAGATCATCTGCGTAAAGATGATAGGAAGAAGATAGGTTATTAGAAATGGAATTTATAAAGATGGAGAAAAGTAGTGGAGATAAAATACTACTCTGGGGCACGCCGGCAGTAGTAGTACACCAAGAGGAATTAGTATTTTCAATGCAAATACGTTGTCGGCGGCCGCACAGGTAACTGTGAAACCAATCTATGGCTATTTGAGATATATTCATAGAACGGAGCAGACTGAGTAATATGTCGCCGTCAACCGTATTAAACGCGTTACTAAAATCTAATAACGCCAGTACCGTTAACTTTCCACAGTCCATGCCAGATCTGATGTCATCCGTAATGTTGACTAGTGCTGTTGTGTTACTGTGACCAGGACGAAAACCGGATTGGAAAGGATCAAGGAGGTTATTTTTGTAGAGGAAATTACTGATCTGTGTGTGGATAAGACGTTCAAGAACCTTGGAAAGGAAAGGTAGAATGGATATAGGAGCATGGATAGAATGGATATAGGTACCTACTTCTTTTCTCAACATTCAATAAATAAAAGAAAAACTCAATAATATATATAATAATGTATATAATAATGTATTTAATCAAAATAATTATGGGTAATAATACATTTTCAGTTGAATGGTCATCACAAATGTGACTATACCAAAAATTTTACAAATACAAAATTATTAACGAAATAGTCCACTCAAATTTTCAGATATCTTGGTATGATTACATCCAAAAAATCTGATACTTTTTTTTTTAGAATTTTATAACCCCCTTCCCCCTTGGTGATACGCGGTGAGGTTTAAGACTATGACCCCCCCTCCCCCCATCAACCTCACGTGAATTTTTAGTACCTATAAAGAAGTAGCCCACAGCTCATTATATTCTCGGTTTTTTGCTTTGTTATACTTCGCAAAAAGGTCTTTACACAGATCATCTACTTTAAACTTCGTTCGTTGCCTGGCCACGGCAAGTCGAAGTCACACTACACGCCGCTTTTCAGTTCAAAACCGCAGCGTTTGACGAAAAAATAAATACACGTGGTATCTTAATACCACCCCCCTCCCCTTTGTGATATTTCGTGACTTTTGTCAAACCCCTCCCCCAAACCTCACGTGATTAATGGACGGCCCCTTATACATATGAAAATTGAAACTAATTTTACGGATACTATCGCATTCGTATTTAATTTCTCGATGTTTCGAACAATTTACAGCATTCCATATTCATAATAGAATCTATAATTGCTCGTAAAACTTTTATTCGTTTTATACTTTTTATAGTTAATACTATAAAAAGTATAAAACGAGTAAAAGCTTAGTATTATTATAACTTTTATACTTTTTATAGTTACCCCAAAATTAAGCTATTCCTGTTTTTTTTCTGCTATATTTAATCCCACGCAGACGTCATACAAATTAAATTAGGTCCTTTTAATATAAAAAATAATCTATTTCATTATCAATAACATCTTAAAATATGAGCGGACATTTCATTAAAAAAATATTCTTAACATAATTTACGATTATAAATTAATTTTTAATACATTTAATACAACAAATTCGAATTGATTAATACAAAAAAAAATGCTAATAATTCAATAACATATAGTAAAAAAATATCTTAATTAATAAAAATAATTATAGGCAGATAGGTAACGTCGACCAGTTTTTGATAATTATTTAAACATTTAAATTTTTTTATTCTGGCAATAATATTGAAATGCCCTTTTTCGGCGACTACTAGTTTCTTACCCACCACAGAAACCATTCGGATTGACAAAAGGGTAGCCGTGCGATGTGCGATCCTATAACTCGTTAAATTTCTCCCAATTTTCACCAATAGAGTAGGCCAATAGTATCGATTACTTTAATTGGATGTATAAGTAAAAATCCACTCTCAGACTCGGTTGGATTGACTGACTGCAAATAGCGTGGATTAAATTTAGACAAGCAGTTTTTTTTTTAACAATTCTATGTATTGCCGTTGTCTCACTTTACAAACACAATTAACTAACACAAATTACACACACACACTGTGTTCCATGTAGTGAAGGAGCAAGAACACAATTCCCCACCCCCTAACTTACTCGTGGGTGATCGTAAGAGACGACTAAGGGATATAAAACGCATATAACATCTATGCGAGAGAAGAAAGATTCGAAACAAAACTCTATACCAACACGTCTGACCAGCGTGGTATAGTAGGTCAATTACCCTTCCATTATGGAGGAGGCCCGAGCCTAACAGTAGGACATATATGGGCTGAGATGATGATAACACATACTGAGAACAACTATTTATTGATCGTACAAAATACTGCGTGTTGAGTCGAATCCACGAGAGATAGATCGCTTAAACCGCTAAACTATCTGTGCAGTTACAAGATTGAATAACGAATCTATGTAAGCGTCATGATTGCGATAAATTTTGATGAAATTGCAAAGCAAAATGAATTTTGTCAGACATTGACGTAATCTGCAATTATACAACTTGGATTTAGAGTTTATGCAACGATTTTAATTCGTAATATGAATGATTTTATATAACCATATAGGGTACGGCATAATTATATAATTATCAGCACTCCATTTCCTTGAGGGTAGTAAAACATGACTGAGAAACGCTAGGAGATAATATCTATGCAAGTGAAGGTAAACTATAAATAAACACTATATACCAACACGTATGATCAGCGTGGTATACGTACGCACAATTTGCCTCTTATTGTGTAGAAGGCTCGAGCCCAGCAGTGGGATGTGTATGAGCTATAATGATGTACGATTTAAAAAAAAAAACAGGTTTTAGTTATGTAGCTAAATTAATTATTTAACTACTAATCAATTACTATTCACTAATGAATTACTACATAAAAACTAAAAGATGATCTTGGCGAAAAGTATGAGTGGTCACTAAGGAGGAGGATGGAGTTAAAAATAATAAAAAAAAACAGGTCAAGTAATATGGGTACTTTCCCTAAGATGGGGTTTGTCTCGCAGACTCTCTCGTTTCACGTATCTCAATATCAATATTCTAACTCAGAAGTGGGATTTTTGTGTGAGGGTAGTACAGCGTGATGAAACGCACATAATACTGTCAACAGTACGACAATACCCTATTAAATCTTCTAATTCACTTTACTGAAATTTAGCATTTAATATGCTTGATTAGTTATAAAAACCCGATTACAAGCGAAAAATGATTGTCACAAGCGGGATTCGAACCAATACCTATTGGAAATCCGTTCCTATCGCGCTGCCGTACTTACACCACCGTAAACTATTGTAGGACATTCAATTCTCGCATCGTATTATATTTTCGTCTTTAAGGAGACGTGTGCCATCTACCCGACTTTGTTTACACATTGTGCAGGCTTAATATTCAAACTTTGCAGCTAGAATTGTATTAAACGATGACACAACCCTGTTATTCATTGTTGTTCTCTTTCATTATCACCATTTAATTGAAAACCCTAAGCCAGTATTTAAAAGTGCATAATTGACAATATACATTAAATATTTTTACTATAAAACAATAATAATTATAAAAAACCGGTCAAGTGAACCAATAAAGTTAAAACTAAAATATTAATATAGACATAAGTATATAGGATTGTTTGAAAGATGATTTGAAGATCTGTTTGAAAATATTTTATTAACTGGAGCACAATAAAAATCATTCGCTTTATTCCTTTATTTTTTGTCAGGTTAATCTGGTGACAATTCACTTGAACCATCTGCGGTAAGAGAAGGACGGACTTCTAATCAAGGTATTCTAAATAAGGTATAATAAAAGGACGAGCCCTTTGGAACACATTAGTTAATAGGATATATTCGAAAATAATTGTTATATAAATAAAATGTAATTGAAAAAATTGTTTGAAAGAGGTTTTATTCCCTTATTGGACTTCCTTAAATTCCTTCATTTAAATTTTACAAAAATCTAATTTAAAATATATTTTTTTATAAAAATAAAAACGTTTTTCCATTTTATATTTGAAGAAAATCTATTTTAAATTGCCTCAAACTATTAGTTATACAATTTTAAATCAAATTTCAAAGTAAAAGTACAATTCGTAAATTGATAGATTTCATATATACCTATATATATATATATATATATATATATATATATATATATATATATATATATATATATATATAACATTTCAATTTCATTTAGAAAGACACTTCACAAATAACTCTAGTGAAACGCCAATTTTAAACCCAGATTTTTTTTCAAACAATTCTTCTATCCTATAAACTTTATATAAACTAAATTAGAATTATAATTTAAATAATCAAAAATATGCCACAATTACTTAAGTTAATATAAACTAAAAAAATATTTTTTTATACTTATATTATAAATTGAGAGCACCTATTATAAATTTGTATTTCATCTTCAACCCTCATTTCGACTACAGAGCACAAGTCGGTCTTTAGAAATAAAAGATTTAGAGGTTTTTTTTATTTCAAACTTATATCAATGACGGGGTGGAAAAGTGGCTTGAAGAGGCTCTTAATATAAAGTTCAAATATTATAGTGTTTTTAATAGTACTGTTTTCCTCATTATTTATATTTAGATGAATATCGATAAGCTATATAGATATATCTATAACAAAAGTTAAAAAGCATTCACTATCTACATAGATAGTGCATGGTGCAATCGATGTATTTGAAAATTATAGTATTCTTTTTATAATGTTTTTTTCTTTACTATAAGTAAGGAAAAAGGTTACATTTATATACTTAGTTATAACATACAAAAAAGTTAGAAAATCATACAAAGACTATAAATACATATAATAATATGGCGTATCTATATTCTTCTTTCACTTTTTAAATTATTTTCAATGGTTTTTTTTTCAATAGATTCATCATTATCGAATGAATGGTTTTGGAATGCAATGAGGATAAACATACAAAGATTCTTTTTTTTTTAAGTTTTTAGCCATATTAATTCTATTAATACAAATTATATTTAAGAGAGACAAAGAATATAAGAAATAAACCCAGTCGCGTTACGATATCTGTGTCATAACGATATAATATTTATTATAAACACACTCCGATAGATTTCCGTATGTATTTGAATTATTAATGTGTGGTACTAGATATCAAACTTATTACCCACTTTCTTACCTATTTAGGTTTTCGTAAAATATCACTAAGTTATATAATATACATATAACATGTATACAAGAGAAATTATACTTAAAATAAAACTATATATCAATCTTTCTGAGCAGGTAGGGTTACCTTCTCATTGTGGAGGGGTTTCGAGCCCAGCAGTGGGACGTATAAAGATGTTTTCCAGCTCATAAATATTATATTGGTTATTTATATTTTTAATTTTATGCTGCTTTTATTATAACCTTGTTTATCTGGAGTCTCGTATAAGTTTGATTTAATTTGACGAGGCATAATTGTGCTGGGGTTTTCTCCTGTGTTCGGAATAGGGTCGATTTGAAGATTTACCTGTAATTAAAGAAAAATAAAATTATACAAATTAATTTTTAATTAGTTATTAATAATAGTTTATTGCCTTTTTAAAAATATATATCTACAGACACGTAATTATAACACAAAAAAATAATATAATAGGCTAAAGGAATTGGCTCCTTGGCTTTTGCTGTCGACAGGTTTCGGGTTGATTTTGTACCCATTACTATTTTTTTTATGCAATGTGTGTATTGTATTATTTGCGTTGTTTTTGTGTATGCTTGTGTATTATAAGTTAAAACTAATAAATTCAAAGAAACAAACTCTTTCTTCTCTTCAGCTTATATACGTTAACAGTTTTTTAATCTACAGCCGCGCGCCTTTTGGTCCGGGGTCCACACTCTCGCAGAATATTGACGCCTGAATAGTGACAATATGATGTTGTGTTTTTCGTTCGGTGAGCGAGAGAAATGAAAGCACAACATTCTAGGTAGACTTTGGTTGGTAAGCAAGCGTCCTAGCTGTATTGCAAATGCCCATGAGGGGCAGTAACATATCGCTTGCCCAGAAGAATAGTGACACAATTCAAAAAAGCTAATTTTTTCAGGACGGTCAAAATAAGTATTTCCTTCTTTTCAGCTCGGTTCAGCAGTGATTTCAAATGCACAAACGTCAGCATAATATCCTTAAGAATGACGACAAAGATTTAATAAGAACTTATAATATTAACACCCCTCCACCATCAAAAATTGAAATATAATTAAAATTGTAATTTTTAGAGTTGTGACACTATTCTTCCGGGCAAGCGATATGTCATCAGGTAAGCTGATCATCACAAGTAACACAAAAAAAAATAATATTATAAATACCGAATGTATGTATTTACTAGTAGCACTTTCACGCCTGTACTAAACTGATTTTAAATATTCCTTTACCAACATAAAAGCTACACTACAGCAAGTAGCTTAAGCTACATTTCATCCTACAGAAAAGGGAACCGTGCGGATGAAACCGCCTGGATATCAGAGTATTTTATATAAATTAATATTGCTCGATAACAAATAAGCTGTGTAGTAGCGACTACGAATACTACCAACCCTTACTTTGCTTGCGGATGTCGTAAAAGATGACTAAGAGCCTTATAACCAACTAGGCCGACTCCATCTGATGCCGTATGGTCAACAATTACATTCCCAAGGAGGGTTGACGTCTGGCAGGCGGCCGGTCATAAAACTATTGCCAATAACTTTAACAATATGTACTATAAAAGAAGACTACATATTGTATCGATCCCAAGTAATTGGGATAAGAGTAGGAGAATGATGATGATAACAAACAATGAAGTAAGCACAGAAACTTGTAACACACAGCGACTTGTACTCATTTTCAACAACGACCCTTAAAATTTATAACGTAGCAATTACCATAAAAAAATATCCATCCATCCATCCTTCAGCCCATAAACATCCACTGTTGGACATAGGCCTCCCCACGAGAATGCCATTCACAACGGTCCTGTGCTACCTGCATCCAACAGTTTCCTGCAACCTTGACAATGTCATCAGTCCACCGAGTGGGTGGGTCGTAGAAAAAAAACTCAATATTATGTACCGTTTATATTGGCTTAAGGATTACCTAATATCTATGAAATATCCCCCACTAGATGCACTGACGACAATGAATGTAGCATGAAGCAGATGGATGCAAGTGGCACAGAACAGTTCTGAGTAGCATTCTCGTGGAGACCTATGTACAGTAATGGACATCTACAGGCTGATAGATATATAGAGAGAATATCTAGTACTCTTTAATGGAAGTACGTATAGGCCAACTGGAATGCGCAATAAGGAAAACCCAGTATATATTTTAACAATATAACAAATGGTTTTAATAATAAAGATATGTTAATTAAATAAATACGTACAAACGTTAGTATGTTATCTTAAATTTCGTCATATCCTATTGCGATTGTATTGTTTTTTTTTTACAACTCGCTCTTATATATTTGTTGAACGAATGTCCTGTACTATTTGGCGTACCTCAAGGTAGTGTGTTAGGCCCCCTTTTATTTAATTTATATATTAATGATCTACCAAAATCAACTAAATATCCTATGACGCTATTCGCAGACGATAGTACTGTGACTATTTCAAATAACGATAAAAATATAATACAATATAAAACTGACATTCACGATTGCATAAATACGATAGTACTATGGCTAAATAACAATAATAATTTAAAAATCAATTTGAATAAAACAAAAATAATGCACTTAAACCAACGTTCAATGACAAATAATATAGAAATTAATATAAATAACAAAAGTATTGAGAATGTAGATAACAATAAATTCCTTGGTTTAGTAATTGACAAGAAACTCAAACTGGAAATCACATATAGAGAGAGACCCTTAGTAAAAGAGTTAGTAAGTCAGCTTTTGCGTTACACTCTCTCAGTGCAACTGTCAATATAGACAGCTTAATCATGGCGTATTACGGACTAGCTGTAACACACTTAAGGTACGGCATCGTTTTTTGGGCTAATTCTTACAGACTTTAACATCGCATTTAAATCCCAAAAAAAGTGCATTAGATCCATGTTCGGGTTAAAAATAATAGAAACGTGTAAACCATATTTTAAAAAAATTAAATTATTGACTCTGCCCTGTATTTATATCTTGGAAACTGCAATGTTCGTGAAGAATAACCCTAATTTATTTCCTCGACTACAAAACGCCGTCCCGCGCAATAGACGTGATGCTAATTGAATCTGTGTACACCCAGCAAGAACTGCACTCATGCGCAAAAGTGTCATATGTATGGCTCCGAATATATATAATAAACTCCCTAAACAATGGAGGGAATTGAACAACAAGACATTCAAACGTGTATTAGTTAATTTCTTAATCCATAAAGCATACTACAATCTTTTTGATTATCTAGAAGAAAAAGACTGGACAGAATTGAATTAGCTATTGATAATAAGATGCTAGACATATTTGTAAATTTACTTAATTCGATATTGTTTTACTTTGTATTAACTTAATAGAAAATATATTTTTTGACATGAATTTTATAAATATTTGATATTTGACTTTTAATATGATGTATGACTTTGACATGTATAATATCTTCTAATTTCTTACTTTAATTTGTTGAGAAATATTATTAATTTGATGATAATGACATTTCTTGATTAATGTGGACTTTATTAATGAAATATTTGTACGCCGATACAAACGGCCAAACATGATTGGACTCTAAAATAATTACATCTTGCATGCTTTGTATGTGTACACATGTTTGAACAAATAAAGATTTATTATTATTAATAGCTTTCGCCCGCGACTTCGTCCGCGTGGAATGGTTACTTTGGGCTAACGTTAACTTCAACTCGCGAATTCGTTTACGTAAAAGGTGGCAATATTTTTAAATAATACATACGTTAAAGCTGTTTTAGGTACCTACATGACCCTTTTATTAGTAAGAGTAGAACATTAAACCTTAAGTAAAAGTATTGAGTCTTATCTATACTTTCTATAGATATACCATATACAATGTATGTATATTATACATATATACATACATACACTTACGCCTATTTACGATTACACATACTTTTAATGTGTATGAAACCGCTGTGTGGTAGCGGCTACGAATACTACCAATCCTCACTTTGCTTGTGGATGTCGTAAAAGACGACTAAGAGCCTTATAACGACTTGGGCCAACTCCATCTGATGCCGTTTGGTCAACAATTACATTCCCATGGAGGGTTGACGTCTGGCAGGCGGCCGGTAATAAAACTATTGCCAATAACTGTTATAATATGTAGTATGAATGAAGAGTACTTATTGTATCGACCCCAAGTAATTGGGATAAGAGTAGGAGAATGATGATGATGATGACCTCTCGTGAACAAATCTCCAATTTAGTCCAGAAAAGTATGACGTGGTCTTCCCCTTGTATTCGTCCCATTCACGATTGCTTTATATGTTTGCTTCGTCAACCTCTGCCCACTCATTATTTCTTCCACTTCGTGTCCAACCCACCTCAGCATACCAGCGCTCTTTTATAACATTATACCTAATTTTATCTTTCAGACTTACATCACACACGTTACGAAGAGCTGTCAGCTCTACAGCATTTATTCTATTTTCATGTCTTCTCCGCCAAATCTAACTTTCACTGCCATACATGAGGGCAGGCACTAATACTTCCTATACTTATTATTATTATTTAGGATGTGTAAAGCCGACGGAAGGTCATGAGAAGAAAACAAAACTAAAAATGTAGTGTGTGCAGAAGTACTTTGAAATAACATTAGTTTGAGATTTTTTTTAATATAAGATTATAAGACCCAGTATTTTTATCGTAAATGCGCGCCCAGTACTTGATCATTATTTTGCTGCGATGTTATTTTTAAACTGCGATATTTCCTAAGATATTCATTGAAATCAAATAATGTAAAGAGCAATTTTGTTTTAAATTAAATACTTGTGATGAATAACTCATTTATTTGGATAAGGATTAATATTATGTTTATAAAAACACCTTCGAAAATATCATATTGTTTTAAAATAAATTTGATTAGCATAAAAAAGGTTATAGTGAGCCAATCTTAAAAGATAGACATATGCTGTCGCGGACTTTTATTTAGAACTTTGAAAGGGGAACAATTATATAGTACATAATTTTTGCGCAACTTTAACCGTTTACGCAGCGGAAGCTCTCAAAAGGAAACAAAAACCCGATTTTTACACATTCATCATTGTTGCTCTGCTCCTATTGGTCGCAGCGTAATGTTGTATAGCCTAAAGCCTTGCTCTATAAATGGACTATCCAACAAAAAAAGAATTTTTCAAATCGAACCAGTAGTTCCTGAGATTAGCGCGTTTAAACAAACAAACTCTTCCGCTTTATAATATTAGTATAGATATTCAACGAAATGTTTGATCTCGATTTTTGAGCAATATGTCGGATTCATATGATACCGGCGAGCGTGTATGAAGAGAATTATGAATGTTGAGGAAGCGAGTGAAGTATGCAAGGATAGAGTTCTCTGGCACTATGTTCTTCTTCTTCTTCTTATTTTTATGTATGGCAATCCGCTACTTAAATGAGCCATTGTTGCCAGTGTCGAGTTATAATTATCTTCAAGTTTTTAGTGTCTTCAGATTAGTCATTGTCCGTCAGTAAGTCAAATTGTCGCCATCAACAGTACTATGGCCACACTGTTGATGGTATTTTGTGAGAATTTTGATGAAAAACGAAAACGTTGTAAAGCACTTTTATATGATATTCACTACATCTCAGCAGTTCACATTACATAACATTACATTACATTATTCTGTCACATCACATTACATAAAATGCCACCAAAATTATCTAATACTAGCTTTCGCCCGCGACTTCGTCCGCGTGGAATGGTTACTTTGGGCTAACGTTAACTTCAACTCGCGAATTCGTTTACGTAAAAGGTGGAAATATTTTTAAATAATACATACGTTAAAGCTGCTTTAGGTACCTACATGACCCTTTTATTAGTAAGAGTAGAACATTAAACCTTAAGTAAAAGTATTGGGTCTTATCTATACTTTCTATAGATATACCATATACAATGTATGTATATTATACATATATACATACATACACTTACGCCTATTTACGATTACACATACTTTTAATGTGTATGAAATCGCTGTGTGGTAGCGGCTACGAATACTACCAATCCTCACTTTGCTTGTGGATGTCGTAAAAGACGACTAAGAGCCTTATAACGACTTGGGCCAACTCCATCTGATGCCGTTTGGTCAACAATTACATTCCCATGGAGGGTTGACGTCTGGCAGGCGGCTGGTAATAAAACTATTGCCAATAACTTTTATAATATGGTAATATGGTATGGTAAAAAAGGTTATAGTGAGCCAATCTTAAAAGATAGACATATGCTGTCGCGGACTTTTATTTAGAACTTTGAAAGGGGAACAATTATATAGTTTATAATTTTTGCGCAACTTTAACCGTTTACGCAGCGGAAGCTCTCAAAAGGAAACAAAAACCCGATTTTTACACATTCATCATTGTTGCTCTGCTCCTATTGGTCGCAGCGTAATGTTGTATAGCCTTAAGCCTTGCTCTATAAATGGACTATCCAACAAAAAAAGAATTTTTCAAATCGAACCAGTAGTTCCTGAGATTAGCGCGTTTAAACAAACAAACAAACAAACTCTTCCGCTTTATAATATTAGTATAGATAACACGTTAAAACACTAAGATATCGAATATAATACAAGAGCACCACATGACGTTTTAGATTCCCGCCAAAAACTCTCCCACTATGTTCTCTCTGCCTAACCTGCAAGGGATGTGGCGTGATGATATGTATGTATGTAATATGATATTTTACACACTCATCAAAGAATCGATTAAATAATAATACAAAAAGTATGTACAATTATCTTTACTAGAACCTTCAGGATAAGATTTTTGAAATGTATCAAAAATTCAAAGTGAACGCCATATTTTTTTTTTACATAAACATAATGACTTCTAATGTTTACGCGAGTATTACACATTTGAAATAAAACTACTTTTACGGATTCTATAGCGTTTGTATTTGATTTTTAATTTCACGACGTTTCGAACACTTTGCAGTGATCATGGTCACTGTAAAGTGTTCGAAACGTCGGGAAATTAAAAATCAAATACAAACGGGATAGAATACGTAAAAGTAGTTTACATAAATAATTATCCGTGTGGTGACGGAGTAAGAATATAATATTCACCACCCTATATCTTACTCGTGGGTGATCGTACGAGACGACTAAGAGATATAAAACGCATATAACATCTATGCGAGAAAAGGAAAACTCGAAACAAAACCCTATACCAACACGTCTGACCAGCGCGGTATAGTAGGTTAATTTCCCTCCCATTACGGAGGAAGCTCAAGCCCAACAGTGGGACATTTATGGGCTGTAATGATGATGATGATGATGTAATAAACAGAAAAAAAACCTAAAAGTCACTTCTTGATGAAAAATTTAACTAAAACAATAATACTTCTGCCCTTACACCTTTTTCGTTCACGCTGTGGAAATGCACATACGCACTATCCTCGTCCGGTGACAGCCCTGGTTAGTTGCGACTCGCCGGCCAGATAATTCGACTGGAATACCCACTAAAACAACAGCGGTCTTTTCAGCGCTTTTACGGAGTGCCGAATAATCTATTGACATTCCATCCCCGACATCCCAACGGCCATCTGGCCACGTCCAAACGATCTGCCCATCACCCGATGATCCCTAAGCTGCTTCTTAATATTTGCACATGAAAGCGGTGATGATTGTTGTATATCTAATTCGTTAACACATTGCGAGGATGACCTTATAATTAAATCCAAGGTTAGACCCACAAGGTCAATTATGTTTGCCCAATCGATCAGTACAATTATTTATTTTCCTCTGTCCATTAACAATTATTGAGGTCAAAAGTGTTTCTCATCGTAATAAAGGATTGCATTGAATTATTAATAGGAGACAAATGCGAGTATTGTGTACTGTTAGTGGAGAAATTATTACGTATATAACTGTAATATAGAAGTGTGTAAGTTTATACAGTTTGATAAACATACTCTCTTAAGGGTTGCCACGCGCGAGAGTATTACTTATTTATTGCTTATGGTGGCAATGAGCAAACCGCACACCTGATGGTAAGTGTTACTGCCGCTCATGAATCTTTGCAATACCAGAGGTACAGATAGGCCGTTGCCTACCAATGTAAACCTCAAACCCATCCAGAAAGTTGAGCTGCCGGCTCTCTCGCTCACCGAACGAAGCGCAACAGCACATTGCCATTGCACAGACGTCAATTTTCAGCGCAAATGTGGTACTACCCTGGAGGGTCCTACCTGCCTTTTGTGGTAGGACTACGCTATTGACAGTTTTCTGTCTAAAGCCGTCCGGGGTAGTAACACACTCTCGCAGAACGACGTCTGAGTAATGACTGTTGCGCTTCGTTCCATGTGCGAGAAAACCGAAAGCCGAACTGGGTTGATTTGGGGTTTGCACTGGTAGGCAGCGGCCTAGCTATAGCCCTTGATAATACAAAGATCCAATAGGACTTACCATCAGGTGCAGCTTGCTTGTTTGCCACAATAAGGAATAAAAAAAAATATGACTTGACAACTTTACATGAACTGTGGGTCAGAGATGAGGGCTCTCAACCCGATAAGATCAAGTGACCCCGCTCTGCCCTATTATATCACTTACTCCTAGTAGTGTTTGTAGTAAACTACACACACGTGGAAGATAAGGGGTGATGCATTGTATTCTTATTCCATCACCGCACTGTAAATGTGCGAATAGTTTCTAGAGCGAATAGTTTTTTTTTTACCTTATTACAATGAATTTTATATTTAGCTAAAAAGCCCGAGGTTATCTGTATAAACTTTATTGTATAAATATTTTTATTACGCGGTTTTTTCGCACGTTCGAGTATTCGTAATCGTTAGCAAGCATTTTTTTTCTGATTAACGTACCTATATACAAAGAACATGGCTAAAAATAATGTCCGGTGAAACTTTCGTGTATTTTTAAGTCTCATGTTTTACTTAACTATCTAGTTTTAATACAACTAATATCTGGATGACTGAACGTTGCTCGGTATTTTCTTATTTATATGTTTTGGAAGATATATTTAAATATAATAAAATAATGAAAAAAGAATTAAAAAAGGAAAAAGTAATAAAAGGGGAACTAAGGATCCGCACCAGAGTTTTCTGGATTGGACTGCTCGATTTTCCAACTGAGCTACGTTTATTCTTAATTACAGCCTAAAAAATTCAGGATTAAGCTAATTACTCCTGAACTCATGGCCACTCGAAACCGAGGCTCCCATCGAACCGAGGATCCGATTATGATTTAAGACCTTTATTTAATTTCCTTAAAACCTTATCCAATCTCAAAAAAAAAACCTATGTTTTAAAATAATAAACATTGTTATATGTACGGCATGACTTTGAAGTATTATATTTATTTCTACACAATTTATTACTTTATTACTTTAGTATCAAGATTGTAAATATATAAATCACGAATCCATCACTTCCGTACAAGCAATTGATGATACGGAACATTAAATTAATAGCGAAATCGTGTTTTTTATAATCATTTGAAATAATATTAAAAACCAATGCTATCCAATACACGATTATTAGATTTAAAATGACCAATCAGATAAGCTATCATCGCTGATAATAATTCGGAAATACGCTATTAAATAAAGCAGTATTTATATGTTTAAAATTCTAATAACATAAATTTGAAAATCTGTTTGTTTAGGGGACGTCCATTAATCACGTGATCTTTTTTTTTAGCATTTTTAAACCCCCTTTGGTGATACGTGGTGAGGTTTAAGACTATGAAGGTTTAGGACTTCGTGATTTTTGTCAAAACCCTTTCAAACCTCACTTGATTAATGGAAGGCCCCTTATCACCTGTTATAAAGATATGTTTACTGTCGAGCGGTTCTCACTTTTTTAATGACTGCACAGATGGCGTAGTGGTTAAGATACCGAACTTTCATGCCAGTGTCCTGGGTTCGATTCCCACGCAGGACAATACTTTGTGCGATCCACAAAGTGTTATTCTGAGTCTGGGTGTAATTTGTCTACATTAATTGCATGATTGTAGAGTCCTCTACAATACAAGGATTATTTCCTTAGTGCGGGGTGGTAGCGGCTACGAATACTACCAACCCTTACTTTGCTCGTGGATATCGTAAAAGACGACTAAGAGCCTTATAATGACCTGGGCCAACTCCATTTCATGCTGTTCGGTCAACAATTACATTCCCAAAGAGAGTTGACGTCTGGCAGGCGGCCGGTCATCAAACTATAACTAAGTATCGACCCCAAGTAATTGGGATAAGAGTAGGAGAATGATGACTTAGGAGATAGACCATCAGGGTATATTTTTTATTGTTCTTTTTAAAATATACAATTTCGTAGGTAGTACATTATTTTGATCTGTTTCGTTAGATTTTAGCCAGTGTTTGCAAAGTCGCCTACATTGCTTACAAAAATATTTTTTTTAAATTCTCAGCTTTTCTCTAATATATAATAGTTTATACGCATGTATACATAGGTACATATAAACTTTCCTCTTGAATCACTCTGTCTATTAATGAAAACTATTGTATGATGAACACTTTGTGCTAACTACAACATGTTGTTCTGTCTGGGTGCAAGATGTCTGGGTGCAAGATGTCTGGGTTATACATATATTATATTTTTGTAAACTTCTCAGTTATGCTAGGATTACTTCGTTACTTCAAAGTGCTGTTTTTTAGACAAAAATATAAAATGGTCGTATTGGCTTTAAAAATAAATAATTAGTCATCGTTAATTTGCTGTGGTCAACGCACCGGATGTCCTCAGTTCGATGTCCGTGCGAAATATTTATATGATCAATTTTAAGTTCAAATTACTGAGATTTAACATGCTTGATTATTTATAAAAACTTGTTTTACAAGCGAAATATTATTACCAAATGCGAATTTGAACCCTTATATACACAATTTTGTAAACGTTTTCCGAAAGATAGCGTGTGGAAAATCTTCCTAAAAGACGATAATACGAGCAAAAATTTGGTTGTTATACGTAACGGCCATGCTTGACTAATAGTTGAGACGATTCAGATTACCAGTAAATGTGAATTCCAAGTCCATAATAAAATAGGTAATATTATTTAAGGAAAATAGGTATTGAAAAAACTCAAAAACACACTTTTGTAGATAAACAAACTAAAAAGTGCGATACAGAAAATAGATACAGCGACATCTATCGAGTCACGTCAATATCTTAACCACAAATATAAATCGCTAATTTTGTAAAGATAATGGAACAAACTATAAAATTATTGCATTGTCATCGATCCTTGATAAGCGTACAAAGTTACAAATTAATCTGACGCTGGGAAGGGGATGAAAATCACGTTCAAAGATTCCATTATATACAAACCATGTTAATAAAAGATTTCATTAAAAACATGTTTACGAGCGAAAATTTATTGTCACACATGGGACTGGAACCCATATCTATTGGGAATCCGTTCCAATTGTCCTACCACTTCAAGTGTTAACTGTCGTATGACAATCAAATTGTAACTCGTATTATTTTATTGTCTTTATTGGAGACGTGCGCCATCTACCGGACAATGATTACAAGTTGTACCGATTTAATATTCCAACTTTTTAGTTAGAATTGTACTAAACGATGACACGACCATATTATTCAATTACTGAGGTTTAGCAGTTAGGTGTGGGTTCGAATTCCACTTGCGATGATAATTTTATGCTCGTAAGTTTTTTATCTAGCTAGTTAGCTAGTTTTATATCTAACATGTTAAATGCTAGATGTCAGTAATGCCAATGAAACTAATCGTTCCCTCGTACACAGGTTTGAAAGAAAAGGAATTTCAATATCTATATAGGAAACTATGTACTTTTAAATAAAGTTTTAACGCAATCATTTCAAGTATGCGATAATTAATCTTTCTTAGAAATAGCACACAATTAAATTCTAATACAATTAATTTTACACGTTATAGTATTATATCTATAGTAAATATCTAAGCGATTAGAAAACTAAGCGTCATCGATACCCGCCATTTTTATTTTTTCGTTTAATTTTGACGTGAAATTTCTTATGTGACGAATTTAAAATTCTCTTTTTAACCCCCGACGTTAAAAGAGTGAAGAATAATAAGGAGCGGTCCCCCAACGCAATGTATTTCTTTTAGAATTATTAATACATACTTAGGCACTATAAGATTGAGTTTCTTTTTTTATTATTTTTTAAAGGAAACTTAGGTTTCTGTGTCAGGGTTTGTTTAAATTTATAATTTTTATTTTTTATATAAATTAAAACGACTGTTATAATTCGTATTTACACGTATTTATTCAAGATATTTTCAATTCAAAGTCTTATTTGTGAATCTATGAAGAGTACATACGCACTTCTCTTACATATAATGTGTACCTATATAAATAAATGTATGTACAAACACATCTCTATGTTATACAAAAGTGTTTGATATACATACATTACATATGTTTCACTGTACATACAAGTTACACTTCTATCTTGTGCCTTAAGGACGAACATTCTATATAGTTTTTAGAAGTTACTTAAAAATAAAGTATCTTTTCTGTATAATTACAAAATAAAAATATAAATCACCGCTCCCTTTCTCGCTCATCATCATTCATTCTCCTACTCTTATCCCAATTACTTGGGGTCGATACAATATGTACTCTTCTTTCATAGTACATATTGTAAAAGTTATTCGCAATAGTTTTATGACCGGCCGCCTGCCAGACGTCAACCCACCTTGGCAATGTAATTGTTGACCAAACGGCATCGGATGGAGTAGGCCCAGGTCATTATAAGGCTCTTAATTGTCTTTTACCACATCCACGAGCAAAGTAAGGATTGGTCGTATTCGTAGTCGCTACCACACAGCTAGCCTCCCGAGGCTAGAACTCAGAAGTGGGATGTATACGAGTCGAAATGAACGAATGAAATAACGGTGGTTGACACATTATTACATGTCGTCACCGCATTGCAAGTTCAGATATTAAACCGGTCCCGCATATACAAACAAATTACACTAATCAATTACTGTCGAATTATAAATATTATTTGGTTAGATAGATTAATGACTTAGTAGTTTTTTTTTGGCGGGAATGTGAAATGTTTTTTCGTCGTTCTTAAATTTTGTCCAATACTTTAGTGATAGCATAGTGTTCAATTGAAAATTTTGCTAAAGTGTAGTGAATATGATATAAGTGGAAAAATACACGTAATTTTCATGTTCCACGTAAATTGCCACAGAAATTAATTTGGTTATCACTAACAAATTAATGGTACGCCTAATTTATTGAAGGACTTTTATTGTGAATACTTAATAGTTTACATGTATTTTCACAATATTTCCTATAGAATCGTAATTTAGTTGTTAAAGCTCAACTAATGACGACTTAATTTAAGTAAGCTGCTTAATATGAAGAAGTAGAATATTATAATATAAAAAATTTACGAAGAAAACTATTGTAATAACATATGTGAATTCCATAATTTCATTTAAACTAATTTCCGTATGATGACGGAGTAAGAATGCAAGTCACCACCCCCTATCTTACCCGTGGGTGATCGTAACAGACGACTAAGGGATATAAAACGCATATAACATCTATACAAGAGAAAGAAGACTCGAAACTAAAGCATATACCAACATGTCTGACCAGCGTGGTGTAATAGTTCATTTTTCCTCCAATTATGGAGGAGGCTCGAGCCCAACAGTAGGACATATATGAGCCGTGATGAATGGCTCCGTTTGTCAATTTCAATAAAAAGAAAATCAATGATATTTTCACAAAAGAACAAGCTGAACAACATTAACAATTGTTCAGATCTAAGTCAATTCAGCTCGGGCGAGTGTCATGAGTTTAATTCCCACATAGGTTGTTCCGAGACTTTCTTTATTACTTCTTACTCCCAGTGTGACTTTACAAACATACAATTAACACAAATTACACACACACGCTGAGAACAACTGTTGATCGTATAAAGTATTATCATGATATTCTGATATTCAGCCCACATTAGTCCCACTTCTGGACTCGGACCTCCTCCAAAAGGTAGTTTAATTGTACGTACCCACACTGATCAGTCGTGTTGGTATATAGTGTTTATTTATAGTTTACATACACTTGTATATATGTTATATGTACCTATATTATATCACGCATACGTATTTTACTATAAACAGGGACAAGATGGTGGAAGGTGGTGATCCGTCACCACACGGATAGTATTGTGGGAATTCAACCAGCGGCACTCGCGATAGCAGGCCGGTATTGCAATGAATAATAAGATATATGGATAGAAACGTATACGACAAATTTAGCTGTATTATATATCGCTAAGTACCTACTTACGTTTCTATTTGGATATTTAAAACATTTTAAATTTGATAAAATCAATGATATTAAAAAAATGATATTATTTAATGAAACATTATCGGCATTAAATAATTTTTAAATGTGCAATATGTTTGATTGCTAAATTTTATTATTATCAGATAACGAACAGAGAACAAACTTCTTCACAGAAAACCTTCCCATGAAACATTTCAAAAATACCCCACATTAATTTTTTTTATCTAGCCTACGAAATTTGCAACTTTTTTTTGTCTTATTCATCCGTTCGGACAGGCAAAGGGATCAAAGCCCGCCCGTACAGCCAAATCCTATTTTGCTTTTTTTTCATATATAACTAATACTTTTTCATATTGTGTAGTCTTAATAGTCATTGTCCGTCAGTAAGTCAAGCGCTGATAACCAGATCAATGATTTTATAGAGAATTATGGCAAAATATGAAAATACACGTAAACCACTATCAGGGGCGTAACTACCGCCGTATCAGCCGTATCAATTATACGGGGCCCCCGGGCCACGGGGGCTCCCGACATGCGTAAGCAAAAATCAATAAAAACTTACCAATTTTTTTTTTATTTCAGTAATGACAAAAGTCAAAAAAAGCAATTTCCTTTTTACCCCACGTAAAGCGTGCGTTCAAAAGTTGGCAACACCCTACATCGGTTATCGTGGGCTGCGGGATTTCCCCGTTTAAGTCATTTACTTCAACGGGGGCATCCCACAATAATCGATGTACATACGATGATACACGGAGAGCAGTGTTAATTGACGCGTTTTATTGAATTGTGCATTACATTGTAATACAATACAAACAATTGTTCTTCTGGTTTAGTAGTATTAGTAGTGATTTGTAAAAATCAATGAGTGAATGGAAAAGAGATTATCCCAGCGGAGCTACGAAAAGAAAAAGTAAACAGAAAAGGGAGGAGGTCATAAAAAGTGCCCAAAATTTCTTCATTTTTTCAGAAACCAGCTTCTATGAGTGATTTAGATTGCAAAGGTAAGTACCACCTAACCCATTTTGCTTATCTACCTGTAGCGAAGGGTGAATTTTGTTTTTAGGGTTCCGTACCTCAAAACGAAAAAAAAACGGAACTCTTACTTATAAAAACTTGATTACGAGCGAAAAATGATTGTCACACAGGGGACAACCATTTTTCGCTCGTAATCATTTTTTTATAAATACTTGAGCATGTTAAATTTCAGTAATTTCGAACTCTTACTTATCTATAGGATCAATTTGTTGTCTGTTTATCTATCAGTCCGTATCGTAAATTTCGTGTTTAGACGTGCGCGAGCTCGGTTTCTGTTCGTTTTGTATGGCCACGCGCCGCGTTTGGATCGCACGCGGGTGTAACGCATGGGCTGCGCGCATGTGATTTTGTACTAACACCCGCACAATCTGCATAGAGCCTGTTTACGTCTGAACACTCTCTAACCGTAACCTTACGTATAGTAATTTATTTAACATATATTTTTGAAATTTCTTACAACATTCGCTTTAATTTTTTAACAATTATATTTTCAGATTCTTCTGAAGCACATTCTTCATCAGATGTCCATCCGGAAATAGAAGAAACCCAAGCACATTCTTCATCAGATATCCATCCGGAAATAGAAGAAACTCAAATCGACGATTCTAAGATGTCTGAAGATTGTAATATATATATAATATATATATGTTTCATCAGATAGAGGAAATTTTGGTGACAGTCCAACTGGATGCGAACGAAAAATAATTTTTAAATTGGGTGCATTTAAACCATAAGGACCGTTTCCAATAGATTCCGCAAGTAACCGTCCTTTTTCGACCTATTATTATTCGTATTTTAACAAGGCAGGGATAAAAAATCCAAGACCGTGGTTATGTTATTCTAATGTTGACAAACCATATTGCCACTTCTGTTGGTTATTAGCAGATCGTCAAACCAAATCATACTCCTCTGCATGGGTTAACGGTGTTGCCGTTAGAAGCAATTTTACGCAAACTATATTTAACCATGAAAAGTCGCAGCAGCATATTAACGCATCCCTATGTTATTATAATTGGTTACAAGGAAGTATCATCGATACTCTATTGCAAAGTGAAATTAATAGTAAAATTACATTCTGGAGAGATGTATTGCATCGTATAATTAATGTTAAATTACTTTAGCATCTTGTAATCTATCTTTAAGAGGCCATGATTCTGATTCTGCAAATTTTATAGCAATTTTACGTTTGCTATCTAATTATGATGCAACTTTAAAAGAACTTCTTCTGAAACCAAAAGGCAAAATAAATTATTTAAGCCCTAAGATTCAAAATGAAATTATTAATATGCTTGGTACCGCAGTTAGGAACAATATTATCTCAGAAATTAAAAAAGCTCCATTTCTGGCAATAATTCTAGATACAACACAAGACTTGTCAAAAATTGACCAACTTTCTGTAGTGCCTAAAGAATTAAAAATCTGTGAGTCCTTTTTGGGGTTCACAGCAGTATCGGATTGCAGCGCTGAAGGACTTAAAACTGATTTTTTTAATACAATTAAAGAATATGGAATTAATTTGACTAAATGTAGAGGACAGGGTTCCGATGGAGCAAATGTTATGTCGGGTGTTTATGGAGGATTACAAACCCTAATAAAAGAGCATGCTCCGAATGCCGATTACGTTCATTGTGCTGCGCACGCATTAAATTTAGTTTTAAACGATGCTACGAAACTTGTTCGTGAAGTGTCAACTTTTTTCGATAATTTAGAAAAAATATATACTTGTTTTGGCAATAGTATAAAACGTTGGGCAATGTTAAGCGACGATTCATCTGAAAAATATTTAATTACCCTTAAAAAGCTATGTCCTACCAGATGGTCTTCAAGGAACGACGCTTTATTAGCGATAAAGAAAAAATATTTATTAATCATGAAAACTTTGTACAAACTAAATTTAATTTCGAATAAAAAAGATGAACGTGAAGAATGTAAAAGTATAATTAACATTTTAGAGAGTTATGATTTCTTAGTGCTTGTCACATTTTTTTCTTCACTATTTGAAATCATTAATCCATTTCTAAAGCTCTACAGCATGAAAATAATGACTTACAGAAAACTAGTATTTTGTTAAGTAATCTTTTGAATGGACTATGCGAATTAAGAAATCTAAATTCATTTAATAGGTTGTTGAATGAGTCCAAAGATTTAGCAAAGGAGTGGGGGGTAACAACTGTTTTTAAAGACAAAAGGCGGAAGATAACGAAGCGTTTTTTCGATGAGTTATCACAAGATGAAAGAATTTCAGACCCGGAGTCCTATTTCAAAGTCAATGTATACTATTGCTGTTTAAATATATTAATTTCTCAAACTAAACAAAGATTCAAAGCCTTTGCGACCTGAGTAGTATGTTCGAAATATTACAACCGGAGAAACTCCTGTCTTCTTCAAACGAAGAGATATTTAAGACTTCCGGAAAACTGTCGGCTAAATAGAGTAACGACATCTCAGTTAATCTTTATGACCAATTAAAGGCTCTAAAAACATGCTTAAAATCTGAAATTCAAAAAATTCATTCCATTAAGGAACTTATTGAATTATTGCTGATAAAATTCAATAGTCGTGCATCCAGTTTTCCGGAGGTAATAACAGCATGCTTTTTAATCTTAACCCTTCCAGTTACAACCGCAACTGCGGAAAGAAGTTTCTCAAAATTAAAACTGATAAAAAATTACCTAAGAACTTCGATGGGACATGAACGGCTATCAGGCCTGTCACTATTGTCCATAGAGGCAGAAACTTTAGAAAAACTAAAGTCATCATCAGCTATAAATGATTTAATAAATCAGTTTGCCGAAAAAAAGGCAAGGAGAGTGTATATTTAATTTGAATTGTTTGTAAAAATTTTGGAAAAATGACAGATAATTATGATGAATAAATATTTCTTTTAATTTTATGCAAACATTTTTTTGTGTGAGAAATCTTTACCCTTCATAAGGGCCCCCAAGCAAATTTTTATACGGGGCCCCGCTAAGGCACGCTACGCCACTGACCACTATTATACCATATTCTTCTTCACTTCAGCACTTTAACTGTACCATATTCTATAGAAAACCAGCAAAATTATTCAATATAACACTACAAAACACTAAAGAAACGAATATAATACAAGAGCGTGACATGACATTTCCATATTCACGCCAAAACTCTCTTACAACATAACAAGTTTTTTTAATAGCAACAGTCAACCAAACGTAATTTAACTAATTTCACATGAAACGTGTAGAGAATTTTGATCAGGATGAAGCAATGATCATTAAAATCGCTAAAGGACATTGCTCTGTGCTAATTGACTTATAAAAAGCGCAAAGGATTTTAAAATTTATGTTAACAGGGTAAGTATTAAAATTGAACTTTCATCGGTCGCCTTATTATTGTTCAAAGTATTTTAACGTCCGCTTTTATTATCCAGATAGTTGACCCAACAGACTCTGTTTTGTACAAATTAATAAAAAAAAAACATTGAAAACGATTGCAACGCCTAGTAATGTCCTAGTCCTTATGCATTATTTTGGCATTTTAAATCCATCTTCATATTATTGCCATTTTAACAACAGATTTGCAGCACATCGGTTGTGGTCGTCCACTAATAATGTGATCTTTTTTTAGCATTTTTAACCCAGTCCCCCTTGGTGATACGTGGTGACGTTTAAGACTATGACCTCCTCCTCGCCCACCAACATCACGTGAATTTTAGTACCTACAAAGAAGTAGCCCACAGCTCATTATTTTCTCGGTTTTTTTTATATTTTGCAAAAAGGTCTTTATACAGATCACCTACTTTAAACGACTTCGTTCGTTGCCTGGCAACGGCAAGTCAAAGTCACACTACACGCCACTTTTCAGTTTAGAAATCTTAGCGTTTGATGAAATAATAAATACACTTGATATCTTACTAAACCCCGCCAATCACCACAATCCGAAATATCACAAGTCCCCCTAAGGGTGGTCCCATATGCAGGGTATCAGGATCTGATGCTGGGATCCTGGGAAAATCGAGAGTAATTCCTTAAAATGTAGGGCAAAAATGCTGTTTCTGACGCCTGTATACATAATTTATATAGTTTGATTATTTGTGTATGGAGATTATCTTTATGAGCTTTAGCTGATGGTAAAACAACAATGTTACTAAGGGGTAAAATAAGGGTCACGGGATGAAAATTTATATGGAAGTTTATCATTTTCAAAGTTAGAAGTACGAAATTTCGCACACAAAAGAATATGTGTTAGCGTTTTTTCAAAATTTCACTACTAAGGAGTAGTATAAGTAGTATAAAATAGGTAATAACAAGTGAAAAAAATTAAATATATTTTTTTTATTAATATTAATTTTTTTTTTAAATATTATATTTTTTTTTTTTTCAATTTTGTTAAACTTTCGTGTATTAAGCCAATACGTTGAGATCGTTGCTCCTTGATTTGGTTTGATAGCGTTCGCGAATCAAACTGAGTCGCTGAGAATGACTTTCTGTAGTTTCATTACGCCTAGATAAGTTTGTGTATGCCCTCATCTGAGAAAGCCTATTGACCCGCTGCTCGTCACTTTCATTTGTAATATTTATCCCATTTCCTAACCCCATTTTTCTTTAAACGAGTGTCTCTCTCGTCACTCGTTATCTTCCAAACGGTGCTGTCTCATTTGAGCAGCCCGTTTACTAGGTTTACCTATTAAAAAAATCTGAATTCACTTATTTTCCACTAAAAACCGGCAAATAAAAAAATATTTTATAAAAAAAACAAAAACCGACTTCAAAACTATACCTACGATAAACGATATACAATAAACTTACACTAAAAAGTAGAAAATAATTCTTTTAATTAGTTTAATCTCAAAAGAATAACAGAACAATTTACGAAATTATAGTATACCTACCTATTTACAGGTACCTAGGTATGTAAAAACTTATACTATGTCAAGAAAAATGGATAATAATATTATATTTTGTATTTCAAAGCAAGGAGCATTGAAAAATAATAAACGAAATTATTAATATTTATTTACAAGTACTATTTTTTTGGAGTCGGTGCCAGCCAAGGACAGTTTTTCTACTTTGCGAACATCACGCGGCTCACGCAGTACCTACCTGACCTACGCAAAGATGGACGATCACTGCGAATATGGAGATAGCCGGAGCGAGGCAGGTGCGAGAAAGGAGGGGCGATGTCACTGAGTGAACTATCCGAACGCGGGCAGATTTCGTTGATGATTTAATGCGCTTAAAAGATTTATGCAAGGGAATTTAATTTTGATTTAGCTGGCACCGACTCCAAAAAATAGTACTTGTAAATAAATATTAATAATTTCGTTTATTATATTTCAGTGCTCCTTGCTTTGAAATGCAAAATATAATATTATTATCCATTTTTCTTGACATATAGTTTTGAAGTCGGTTTTTGTTTTTTTTTTATAAAATATTTTTTCTTGTATAAAATATAAAAAAAAAATTATATCTTAAACAAGCGAACCCGCGTTTTGAGTCTTTAATAACTTCTAAATTGTTTATTTTAATGCATTGCTGTAAAAAATAATTTTGATCTGATGTATTTAGATAAGAAATAATACTACATACATACATACATATCATCACGCCATATCCCTTGCAGGGTAGGCAGAGAGAACAGAGTGCCAGAGAACTCTATCTCTGCATACTTCACTCGCTTCCTCAACATTCATAATTCTCTTCATACACGCTCGCCGGTTTCGGAGACTCTTGACTCCACCTTCCTTCAGTACATGACCGATCTGGTCTAGGTAGGTTAGTCTCGGTCTCCCTCGGTACCTACATCCTTCCACTTTCGCATTGTATATCTTCTTAACCAGGCGTTCGTTCGGCATTCTTTCCACTACTGTATTGTTTAAATTACCTTCGTTATTATTTTTGTATAATACAAAAGCGTTTGTTATTATAATAAAGCGACGAATGAGAGACGACTGCATATAGCGGAGATGCGAATGTTGAGATGGATGTGTGGTGGGATACGAATGGATAAAGTAAGAAATGAACACATTAGAGGTAGTTTGAAAGTTGCGCCAGTGACGAAAAAGTTAAGGAGTGAATGGCTGTCATGGTATGGACATATGAAGAGCCGGGATGAAAGTACTGTTGTGAGAAAAGTTTTAGGTATGAATGTTGAAGGCTTTAGGGGTAAAGGAAGACCAAAGAAAAGTCTGGGAGTGACTGCAGAGATGACGTCTGATAGGATCGTATGGAACAAGATGACATATTGCGTCGACCCCAAGTAATCGAGATAAGAGCAAGATGATTATCATGACGTAAAAGAGAAACATGGCGTATTATTCCTAGCAGATAGACATGTACCATTGCGGACTTTTCGTAGATACCTACCTACTTTTAAGATATACAATTTCGTAGTACCTTATTTTGACATATCTTGTAAGGTTTAGTTAACAAAACTTTTAAATTCCCCCTTTTTTCTCTACTATAATATGCATGTATTATACATATAAATCCTCATCTTGAATCATTCCGCCTATTGACGAAAATCGCATTAAAATCGGTTGCGTAGCTTAAAAGATCTAAGCGTACGTTATACTATGTATAGATGAGGTCGCAGACAGATATTCACCTTGTCATATGACGACCAGATACAATATTATCAGACTCTTGCTTTTCTGTCATTATCATCTCAGCACATAGACGTCCCACTGCTGGGCTTGAAACTATTAAACAACAGTAGAGAGATTGACTAACTATGCTACATTGATCAGTCGTGTTGGTATATATATATATATATATATATATATATATATATATATATATATATATATATATATATATATATATATATATATATATATGTGTTTATTAATAGTTTACCTTTTATGATCTCACAAGCGGGGTTCGAACCCGCGCCTATTGGGAATCCGGCCCAACCGTGCTGCCACTTACACCATCGTGAACTATTTTAGGACATGCAAATTTCGCTCCATATTATATCTTACGTCTTCAAGGTGACGTATGCCATCTATCGGACAATGCTTACACATTGTATAGACTGTGCGGGTTCGAACCCCGCTTGTGACATCATTTTTCGTTTCGTAATCAAGTATTTATAAATAATTAAGCATATTAAATGCTCAAAATTTCAGTAATTTGAGTTTACCTTCAATTGTATATACATATGTTATATGTATATTATATCACTCAGACGTATTTTACTACACATACAAACAAGATAGGAAGACGAGGCGTTTAGTGAATTTATTTATCAGAATCGGTTCAGCCATTATTAGTTACGAGCGAACATAGAAACGGACATACGTACATTTTGAAAGACAACCTTTCTTTTGGCGTTCGTTGCTTTCTGGTAAAAAAAAAATACTTCTCAATGCGTGTGTTTAAAAAAAAAATAGAAGGCATAAACATTCAAGATGCATACAAACCATTGCATGCTAAGAGCAATTTAAAAGTAAAATTGCCACTATACATATATTACACTGTATTCAGGACTTTATTTACCTAAGTTTAGGGTACAAAATCAATTGTGTAACAATAACCGTTTCAGAGCAATGGCCTCGGACCATTTTAATGGATGCTTCTCAGGGTTCCGTGTTTATTTGATGCAAATTTAATACTTAATAAGCAAAGTGGGAAAACAACATTTTATGAGTGCTCTGGACAAAAAAGGAAAGGATATACTACTATACATATCATGCCTTTTTGACAGCGAACCATGATTTAAGGAACCGTAAACGTTGACATATAATTGTGTGACAGGTAAAAATGGAATTTACACTTAAACACCTCCCGTTTAATCCGAGTGGTGACGGTGAAAGAATACAGTTCACCATCCCCTATCTTACCCGTGGGTGATCGTAAGAGACGACTAAGGGATATAAAACGCATATAACATCTATGCAAGAGAAGTTAAACTCGAAACAAAACCTTAGGTAGTAGGTCGATTTCCCTCCCATTATGGAGGAGGTTCGAGCCCAACAGTCGGACATGTATAAGCTGAGATGATGATGACCTCCAGTTTTTCCTATTCCAAATAATTTTATTGGGGATCAATTAAAATCGTATCCCGAGATTATCGGAGGCACAAACCTAGGTACCATTTATGGAGACCATCGCTGCTTACAGAAATTATAGTACTGGGTATTCGTAAGGTGTATTGATCCCGCAATAAAAAAAAAATACTATGTACTTACCAATATACTACTTGCTCATTTTAAAAACTTTACTAAAGTATACGAAAAAGTACACAGTGTTATATCTTATTTAGTATATATTTTTTTTTATTTTTTTTAAGTTATTCCACAGACTTTTTGTTCGTGCTCTTTTTATGATCAATTTTTGGTGATTGTTTATAAAATTAATTTTCTTGATTTGCAGTTGGTTAAAGCTTTAAGAGCGCAATTCATGTGTCATAGATGTTAAGTGACTACGTGTCTTTTTGGGGTTTCTTCTTGGCGCTGGTGGTCTTGTTATTAGTGAAACCCTTTTATTTGTAGATGTTAGAGCAACAACAACATCGCCCGTTTGTTTAGGGCGACTTAAGGGCAACGTGCGAACCCAAACCCATCGTATTTCTTCCTCATCGCCTTTGGATTGGCTATTGGTACAGACTTATTGACCTCGGCAGTGTTTTTTTTATATAGAGATGTACTAACTACATCTGATGTCGATCAACAATTACATTCACAAATAGTGACGTGTGACGTCACACAGATGGTCGGACATAACAACTATTGACAAAACTATTTACAATATGTACGATGTAAGATGAATACATATTGTGTCGAACACAATTGATGATAAGAGCTGGATGATGATACCATTATTACCTACATTTTATAAGATACTAGCACGGCTCGGCAACGCGTTGCTGTGGCTAAGGTAGCCTCAGTAACACGTGGTGGTTATGCTAATAAATTGTAGCTTATATGAAACGTTTGTACGTTTAACATAGCGCCATCTATTAATTACTTACTCAGTCCAGTCAACAGATACCCCCATCTGCTAGAATCGTTTGGAGATAACTGATAATCATAAAATCGAATCGATGATAACCAGTTAATGTCACAAAAACTCAAGTTTATGTAATAAATTACAGTTTTTTAAGGGATTGGAATAGGTATAAATGCCACAAAAAAGACCTTTTTTTTTTAGAAGTCAGTTTTATAAGGGATTGGAATAGGTATAAATGCCACAAAAAAGACCATTTTTTGTTTTTTTTTTTTTAGAAGTATCACTTTTGACATGACTTTAGCTTTGTAATATATTTTAGAAAAAGTACTCGATGTTTTCATCCGATACATCGAAATGCATAGATGTACAGTTTCGATTTATCGAATCGATAAAAACATCGATGTTTTTTCAAAGTGGACACCCTTAGGTACAGCGAAGCCGTTGCCTACCAACCAAAACCCACCCATAAAGTTAAGCTACCGTATCCCACTCACCGAACTAAGCACAGCAGCACATTGCCACTGCTCAGACGTCGATTTTCTGTGAATGTGGTACTACCCTGAACGGCCGGTACGCGGCTGTATCCAGAAAACTGTCAACAGAGTGACTGTACCACTACTAAAATCGAGTTTGTATTTGAGTTTCAATTATATAAGATCTTCAATGAGAAGTATTTAAATAAAGTTTCTTATTTGTTAACTATAATAAATTAAAAAAAAAATACATGTGGTGACGGAGTAAGAATACAATTGACCACCCCTCTTATCTTACCCGTGGGTGATCGTAAGAGACGACTAAGGGATATAAAACGTATATAACATCTATGCAAGAGAAAAAAAACTTGAAACAAAACCCTATATCAATACGTCTGACCAGCGTGACATACTACGATCGATTTCCCGCCCATTATGGAGGAGACTCAAGTCTCCTCCATAATGGGCCAACAGTGGGACGTATATGAGCTAAGACGAAATAAATATACTTTTAAACAAAAACGTAGTGTTTGTTCAGTGCTTGTCCCAACATTACTATATGGAAGCGAGAGTTGGGTATGCAGAAAAGAGCATGAAAGCAAAATTAATGCGGTCGAAATGCGAATCCTACGGAAAATCTGTGGAGTTAGGCTGACCGACCGCATTCTCAACGACAACGTAAGAGAGCGAGTAGGTATGAAAGAGAGTATTGGTGTAAAGATGCGAAAGGGAATGCTCCGATGGGTCGGACATGTGGAAAGAATGCCGAACGAACGTCTGGTTAAGAAGATATACAATGCGAAAGTGGAAGGATGTAGGTACCGGGGGAGACTGAGACTCACCTACCTAGACCAGATCGGTCATGTACTGAAGGAAGGTGGAGTCAAGAGTCTCCGAAACCGGCGAGCGCGTATGAAGAGAATTATGAAGGTTGAAGAAGCGAGTGAAGTATGCAAAGATAGAGTTCTCTGGCACTCTGTTCTCTTTGCCTACCCTGCAAAGGATATGGCGTGATGATATGTACCTATGTATGTAGTGTTTACTTGAGAGATTTATTTTTATAGACTTCAAATTAATTTATTGTTACAGCTGGGTAGAATCAGAATAGTTTAGTTTCAAGGGCACAGATAATGAAACTCGTAACTAACGACCAACAAACTAATTACAACATTGCTACCATAGATAATTAAATAAAATTAATAAAAAAAAACTATTCCGGGTGTGAGCCGTAAAAACTCATGATATAAATAATTATTTTGTGTTATATGAAATATTTTAATTATTAATCACATGATAGGAAGTCATCCCTCGATACTACTACCAATTATCCTGAGAAAATGTATTAATCTGACAGAAAGAGAGAAAACATGCATGCAGAACTGCAAGCAATCTAATAATCTAATATAAAAATAAATAATAAAATAATATTATTTAAAAATAAATACTGCAGATCCCTCGTATAATCAATTAATATAAAAATATTTAAAATAAATTATAAAGTAACATTATTAGATTTAATACTTCAAAATAATCTGTCTAAGAAACTAATTTAAATTAAAAAAATAATAACTGAAGGCATACTGAAAATTGGTCCAATTTTCAGTATGCCTTAAAGTTATTTATGGTAGCATAAGGCAAAAATTATAGTATAATAGAACTATATACTTACATTAAGGCATAGTCTGACTTCCTTGTGCTCGAATACTGCCGACCCTGCTCAACCTCTTGCCAATAGTCTGAACATGGAAACCGATATTCTGTAGAGCTTCATGATCCAGGATTTTTCTTCCATCAAATATATAAGCCGGTTTCATCATAACTTCATAGATTTTCTTAAAGTCTAACATTTTGAATTCGTCCCATTCGGTGCACAATACTATTGCATGAGCACCTGTAACGGCAGAATATGCAGTATCATGAATTTCAACATTCCTTTTCACTACCTCTGGTTCGGATGTTAAATACGGATTTGTTAGCTCATACATAATCTGTTCTGGTTCAACTTTTGGATCGTATATGTGGAGTTTCGCCCCTTCATCAACTAGAGTCTTAGTAACATATATAGCTGGTGATTCTCTTGTGTCACCCGTATTTTTCTTAAATGAAAAACCTAAAATCGCAATATTTTTATCTGTAACTGTGTTGAATAGAGATTCTATGACTTTTCTTGTGAAACGTATCTTCTGGTAGTCATTTAGGCTCAAGACTTGCTGCCAATAGGCAGCCACTTCTGGCAAATTTAAGCATTCACATAAATAAATAAGATTCAAAATGTCTTTTTGGAAACAACTGCCACCGAATCCGATGGAGGCTTCAAGGAATTTTGGTCCGATACGAGAGTCCCGACCAACTGCTCTGGCTACTTCTGACACATCAGCTCCAGTAGCCTCGCAGACTGCTGATAAAGAATTTATACTTGATATACGCTGTGCTAGGAATGCATTAGCAGCCAATTTTGACAATTCTGAACTCCAAGTGTTTGTAGTAAGGATATTCTTTGCTGGTATCCAGTGCTCATAAACCCAACACAGTTCCTGGATAGCTTTTTGACCATCTGGTGTGTCTTCTCCACCAATTAAAACTCTTTCAGCTTCAACCAAGTCAACTATAGCTGTACCTTCAGCAAGGAACTCGGGGTTTGATAAAATCTGATATTGGACTCCTGGTTTGGTATTGGCTCGTAGTATTTTCATTATAATTTCAGCTGCCTTAACAGGGACAGTGCTTTTTTCAACAACAATTTTATTGCTGGTAGCCAAATCTGCTATCATACGTGCTGCGCTCTCCACGTACTTCAAGTCTGCAGCCCTGCCTTTACCATTGCCAAACGTTTTTGTAGGCGTATTCACCGATATAAATATCAAATCGGCTTCCTGAATACCCTTAGCAATGTCTGTAGAAAAAAATAAATTTCTACCCCTACATTGTTGTACAACATCATCCAATCCTGGTTCGTATATAGGCAATTTGTCAGAATTCCACTGGTTTATCCTCTCTGCGCTTTTGTCGCAGACAGTTACCTTGATATTGGGACATTTCAAAGCGATTACGCTGCAAGTTGGTCCACCGACATACCCCGCGCCTAAACAGCAAATTTTCTCTATAACCATCTTCTTTAAACACAATATAACACTCGCGTAACAGCCAGTTATAATTAAACAGCTAATTAAATATTAAAAACTCTTTACGAATAAATACGATTACAATTTATTTATTTTATTGTCACGTCTGAACGTCTCGGTTTGTATGAAACATGTGGCGAACGTATGTTTTTTTTTGTCGAATGCTTGGCTGGTAATTACCTCCTAGTAAGATGAATGCGAGGCTTTTATTTTAACTGACGCACGCCGACGAAACA
This sequence comes from Lymantria monacha, assembly GCA_905163515.2. Lineage (NCBI taxonomy): Eukaryota > Metazoa > Arthropoda > Insecta > Lepidoptera > Erebidae > Lymantria > Lymantria monacha. Next base: position 10,636,425 of record LR991104.1, on the reverse strand, counting down.
CAAAACCAATCGGCTGATGGTGTCAATGACATTTGCTGATTTGCCAATATTGAGCACAGACTACCAATAACACTAGTCTGAGTAGACTAGTGACGTTTAAATAACTGCTACAAACAAAAACATAGTAGAAAAGTATATCGCAAAACAAATTCCTAGAATGAACCGATAAAGATTTCAATCAATTTATTTTAAATGTAGATTTTAAATTGATTAATTGGAATTTGTGTAAGATAAATATTTTGTCTACATGAGTCTTTTTATTTGTTTATCGACAGATTATGATAGTTAATTTAAAGTCATATGACAATAATAGCTGTCGACGTAGCGTCACTAATATATTACTTATAAGTTACACATTATTGGCAGAATTATCGACACCGGCAACACTTGCCATTAGGAAAAAAATAGAATAGAAGTTACACATAAATTTTAATGTCATTATTACTTGCTTTATTTTAAAGTAATATCCTTACATAATACTTAACAATTTGAGATGAACTTGTTATTACCATGGCTGTTACTATGACAATTTTAGTTTACCTAGGAACTCAAATATGTCTCGTTCTTATAATTTTGCCAATTTGCTAACATATGTTTTATATTTTTTACACTAGAAGTGGCCTAACTAAGAGAAAATAGTTATTGTAAATAGCCAACTGGTCATTCATCATCAAAAAAAAACCTGCAATATCTTCAACTTTGTTATATTAACACAGATATTTATGCAAATGCCAAGTTCTCATTTCTTATTAAATATATCTGTATGTATTTTATCTTAAGGATAAGTCAACAATTATATACCCACAAATTAATATGGACAGTTATTTCTAAAACCATAATTCTTTAATAATATGACTTCATTTTTTAATTGTTTGCTTAATCGTTACTTTTTTTTAATTATTAAAAAAGTAGTAGATTTTAATTAATATTACATACATACATACATATCATCACGCCATATCCCTTGCAGGGTAGGCAGAGAGAACAGAGTGCCAGAGAACTCTATCTCTGCATACTTCACTCGCTTCCTCAACATTCATAATTCTCTTCATACACGCTCGCCGGTTTCGGAGACTCTTGACTCCACCTTCCTTCAGTACCTGACCGATCTGGTCTAGGTAGGTTAGTCTCGGTCTCCCTCGGTACCTACATCCTTCCACTTTCGCATTGTATATCTTCTTAACCAGACGTTCGTTCGGCATTCTTTCCACATGTCCGAACCATCGGAGCATTCCCTTTCGCATCTTTACACCAATACTCTCTTTCATACCTACTCGCTCTCTTACGTCGTCGTTACGAATGCGGTCGGTCAGCCTAACTCCACAGATTTTCCGCAGAGATCGCATTTCGACCGCATTAATTTTACTTTCATACTCTTTTCTGCATACCCAACTCCCGCTTCCATACAGTAATGTTGAGACAAGCACTGCGTTATGTATTGCTACACGTGCCTTCTGGCTGAGGTGGTGGCTGCCGAGAAGTTGCCCCAACGCTCCGTTCACTTTATTTCCCGTATTCACTCTTCGCTCTATATCAGTGGTATACCTTCCATCTCGGCTAAATCCACATCCAAGATATACAAATTCATCCACTTGCTCTAGTACATCATTACCTATTGATACTCTTACATCTGTTCTGGCTTCATCTCTTTCAAAGACCATTATTTTGGTTTTGCTCACATTCACGCGTAGACCCCTTTTCTTACAATCATCTGTCATTGTGTCGACTAGGGTCTGCAGGTCAGTCGCTGACTGTGCCAGCAGGACTGCATCATCTGCATAAAGCAGAGCTGAGACCACTGAGTCACCCATCTGGATTCCCACATTCATATCGTTCAACCTTTGGAGACATTTATCCAGATATATGATAAACAGCCTGGCTGATAGAACGCAGCCCTGCTTAACGCCGATATTGACGTCAAACCAAGGCGACATTCCATCATCCAGCCGCACACAGGCTCTACAGCCCATGTAACTGGATTGCACAGCCTGCAGCAGTTTACCGTTAATACCATACTCCGGTAAAATGTCCCAAAGTTCCTTTCGCACAACCGTGTCAAATGCTCTCTCCAGATCCACAAAACTGCAGAAAACCCCCTGACCTAGGGCCAGATGCTTCTCCACAATGTTGCGCAGAGAGAACACTTGATCCATGCATCCCCTTCCACTCCTGAAACCTCCTTGTATCTCACACAGTAAACCATCGGACACCATCCTCATTCTCCTTTCAATAATTTTACCATACACTTTTGCTGCCAAACTGGTCAAGCTTATGGTTCTGTAATTTGCGCAGTCATAACGTGAACCCTTGTTTTTAAACAAAGGCACGATGACTGCGCTATTCCAGTCCCCGGGAACCATTCCCGAGCTCCAACATAAATTGAGGAGCAACAGGAACGTTAATTAATATTCATATAATAAATTATTTCTAACATATTTTTTGCAGGATTAAGCATGCAATGTAGCTACTTAATAATTGAAGTTACTCTATACGTAAACGATATCTATCAATAAAAGAAATACACTAATTTTGTTTAGAACATTAAATTAGCTTAAAAAAATATTTTTACAAATACATACGATTCTTTCCTTTGGTAGTATGATTTTCTACACTGGCCACCTTGACTCGGGACTATAAATTATTATTGTACTTTATTTATGACGATAATATTTAAATTATAAATTAAAATGTCGCTATTCCGTACTTGTTTGACCAAAATGACCTAAAACAATTATTTTCAGATAAAAATCAAACCAAAGAACTTATAATTCCACCGGAACTCGTAATAAGTAAAAAATGTATAATTAATTTAATATTACAACATAAACATATGTAGTTCGCATTCATATCATAAATGTCACCCTTTACTTACTATTACTTATTGTGTTAAAAATATATTTATAAAAATGCTCACCGTTTTTTTTTTTTTTTTTTTTGAATAGAGTAAACTTTTTTTTCAATTTTCTTTCACGCTGCACGAACTGTTGACAGTGCTTATACAATTAAATCTATTATATCGCCCGTAATTAATGAACTTAATATCTAATAATATTACAGGAAACACTAAATACATAGTTATATCGCGCCATTGACTGAGTCATGAGATGTGGTTTTTACAGAGGGATTTTTGTTATTATCACCTTCCAAGAATAGCTTTAGGTAACACAAAATACGATAGATAAATCGTATAGATATGCATAGGGAAACCACTCTATAGGTGTATGTAAGGAAATTTCGGACCCTTTTAACATTTCAAGCTAATTAAAATATAACTATAGTGACTCAAGTGTTCAGGCAATAGATATGCGTTGTATTTTTTTATAGATAAAATTGATTTCATTTATATATTTTGTAAATTTTTTTTTTCATATCCCAGATCTGCAAAGAGCTAATAAGCAGACATTCACACATGCATTGCAAGGTAATTAAGAAAAAAAAACTAAGAATTTTCAACCTATATTGTCTTTAGATGTTGTTTTGTTTTTAGAAAAAAAATAAAAATATTAATATCATAATTTCCTGATCCATGACTGTCTAAAATAAAAGACTAAAGGTTCATTACCGTGCATCGCGTTTAAAAGCGGCCGCGCGCGTTTATACACTTACGATGGTCGCGCGCGGCCGATGCAACAATAGCCAATGTATGAAAATGTATACGGAAATGAACATAGATAACATTCCGAACTAAGCAACCGCGACCATCCTACTACGCAATCACAATCGCCTAACGCGAGGCAACTGCTAGCATTCCGATGTCAGCGAACCGACCGCGACTCGCCACTCTTTCCATAGTTTTATGGGTGAAGATTATTTTTTCTATTATAGCGATATGTCGCACAAACTCTCCACAGCTAGAAAAAGAAATATTCAGCAGCTATTGAAAGATGAAATGTTAAGGTGATTTGAAGATATGTTAGTGACTAATCCATCGGCAGAAAGGGTCCAATCAATTTTCACAGGCATGAAGACGAGGGTTGCTTTCAAATATTAATAAAAGCCGCCATTTTTATGAATTTCTCGCCTGCATCGCGTGACTGTTCTGCCTCTGGCGCGACCGGATGGCGGTCGGCGCATTACTCTTTAGCGACGCCCACCGGCAACGAAGTTCCTTTTATTTTTTTTTGTGTGTCTTTTAGCTTTTAGCCGCAGATGGCTGTTACAGCTTAACCCGAACTATGGGTGAGTGCTGAGGGCTCTCAACCCGGAAGCGGTCGCGGAGTTTGTTTAGTGCGCCATACAAATTCATACTAAGCAGTGGGTCGCGCGTCGCGGTCTCTAAGATCAGAAGGCTACCTTAAGTATGAAAATGTATAGCGCAGCTTACGTCAATGAACGAACAATTATTAAGGTTCGTTTCCGTGCATCGCAACCGCGCGCGTTTAAACGCTTGAAACAAAATTCAAAGTATGAAAAATGAAAATGTATGGCGCCGTTACCGAGGTCCGCGACAGTCGTAAGCGACAAATAACGTAAGCTGCGCCATACATTTTCATACAATGATGGACGGCCACGATCCAAGAAAATTAAACCTTTAGATTTCACCTTTCAGATAAAACTAAATTGTTGAACAAGTTATAGGATCACCTGTTGATAGTTTTCTGTCTACAGGCGCTATCCGGGTTAGTTCCACACTGTTGCTGAAAACTCGCCCAACTCAGAAACTATTTGACCGATCATTATCAAAATAGATATGTATATGTATTTTTTCACGGAGAATGTTTATATGCTATGCTTCGTGATGTAACCACCAGGTGGCGCGGCAATATATCAACTTCTACAAACAAACCAACGGGCTGGGTTTGCTAGTGTCAAATAAAACACATGGTGTTATTGAACATAATTTAAAACCTATTAAGGTTAATTTACGTGCATCGACTGTCGCGCGCGGCCGATGCGACAATAGTCAAGGTATTAAAATGTATGGCATCGTTTCCGAGGTACGCGATAGTCGTAAGCGACTAATGAGGTACCTAAGCTGCGCCATATAACTTCATACATTGCCTATTGTCGAATGACCCGCACGCGAAAATCGCAAGCGTTTAAACGCGCGCGGCCACCTTTTACCCCGATGCACGGAAATGGAATCTTTAATATTAATGAAAAAGATATAAAAATATTAAAAAAACAGACTATATTTAATTATTTAGAAGGCGATACCCACATAGTAGATTTTTGACATAGTGGTGGGATCACGCTGTTGACAGTATTTTTGTCTACAGCGGCGGGCCGGTCCGTCAGAGGTAATACCACACTCTCGCAGACGATCAACGTCTGAGTAATGGCAATGAGCTATTGCGCTTCGTTCGGTGTGCGAGAGAGCCGGAAGCCCAACTGGGTGAGTTTGGGGATTGTAATGATAGGCAGCGGCCTAGCTATACCCTTGGTATAGCAAAGGTCCATGGGCAGCAGTGACACTTACCGTCAGGTGTGCTGCTTGCTCGTTTGCCACCATTAGCAATAAAAAAGGTAAGACTTGAAAAAATTAATCTTGACGTTTTTAAAAATAAAATATATTTTAATTCGTTAAATCGAGGTAATCTTTATACTGAGGTTCATTATATTGAGGTTTATATCATTTAGCCGCCATTTACTTACACACATGTGCAAGATAAGTAACCACACAGAAATAGAAGTATATTAAAATAAAAAAACAAATATAATGGTCAAACTTTATTATACAGAGGCGCCAGTACCCAAAGACGTGCGAGTCCATTTTTTTGACAGGTTATGATCCAAACAGACCCCGTCGAACCGTCCACGGGCGATGGAAGGGCGGCGCAAGGCCCCATAGTACCAATGCCTTGACTGGAAGTTCAATCTTAATATTATGGTTCATCCGAACATCCCAAAACTGCTCCGCTGTAAGCCAAGTCCCAATACTGCTCTACGCGATGCTTCTGGAAATGTTCCCGTGCCATCTTCTCTGTTGGCATCACCTGGAATGAATTAATTTATTCTAAAAATATATATAAAACATAGACTCCAGGTCCTACCACAATGACCACCGAAGACAAAGATCGGGTACCGGTGGCTCGCTCGCACGGCAAAGAAAGGCGCCGGGGTCTATGGGGTCGCGCGCCGCCTCCTCCGTTACCCCGGACCAATTTGGTGGGTGGTAGTCAGCTACATAGTCCACCGCAAAAAAAATAAGGTCCTACCACAATAGAAAGGTAATTGAGCTATACCAACACATCCGTTCAGCATGGTATGGTAGTACATTCTCCCTTCTATTGTGTAGGAGGCTCGAGCCCAGCAGTGGGACTTATTTAAGTTAAGATGATGATATCCAGATGGCTTGGATGTGTTCTACATACCTTAAACTTCATCTCTCCAAACGCTCTATGATTAACTGTGCCCTCCCATACCAGGTAGCAAGTGTTGGGTACTTCATTGCCATCTGTATCCTTCACTATATCCTCCTCCCATTTGATCCTATGCAGCATCAGCCTAGAACAAAAGTACTTATTAATGTTAAGCGTAGTTACATTGCATGCTATGTATAGAAGCTTGAAATATTTCAAGTTTATAGAGTTTTAATTTCCGTGTGGTCATGTAAGAATACAATTCACCAACCCTAATCTTACCCGTAGGTGATCGTATGAGACGACTAAGGGATATAAAACAGATATAACATCTATGCGAGAGAAGGAAAACTCTAAACAAAACCCTATATCAACACGTCTGACCAGCGTGGTATAGTACGGTCAATTTCTTTCCCACTGAAGAAGGCTCGAGCCCAACAGTGAGACATATATGCTTTTTTTTTTGTGTGTCTTAGTTGTTAGCCTCAGATGACTATGACAACTTTACCCGGACTGTGGGTGAGCGCTGAGGGCTCTCAACCCGTAAAAGTTAAGCGACTGTTCCCGAGGGCACCCCCTGTGGGGTACGGACCTCGGCTCGGGGGGTCGCTGGCAAAGTGAGACATATATGAGCTGATGCGAGTGTTTTAAACGTGAATTAGACCAGTAGGAGCTTATTAAATCTAAGCTATCAGAACTATCACCCAGCTCTTATTTCAATTGCTAGTGAATGACTCATTAGTACTCTTCGTATTTTTTATTTATGGTTTTATGTCCCAATGTGTGTGTGTGTGTGTGTGTGTGACGTCACACACCACTACTTGTGAATGTAATTGTTGATCAGACGACATCAGATGTAGTTGGTACAGCTCTATGTAAAGCACGCACTCGTATTTAATACATACAACCAACAAATGTCCATGTGGTGACGGAGTTAGAATATAGTTCACCACCCCCTCTCTTATCCGTGGATATCGTAAAAGACACGTCTGACCGGTGTGGTATAGCGGGTCAATTTCCCTTCCACTATGGAGGAGACTAGCTCAAATGGGACATATATGAGCTGAGATGACGATGGTGAAATCAGTTTTATAGAAAAAAAATCACCTCTTATATTTGGCGTGCTGTTTCGGTCCACCCTCTACGACGACCACGCAGCAACCCCTATGCAGCACAACACACCCAGTCATATGCAATTGTTGCGCGTTCGCCTCCACTTTGAACTTGGCTGATGCACACTCGAACAGGTCTTTCACTCTGTATTAAAAAAAAAACTGATAAAAAAAAGTCGAACGTTTTCTTGGACTTTTGGCGGACACTAGAAAGTGTCATATGGTGGTCTATTAAAAAAAGATAATACATGTCTTCAATATTTTAGTGTTTTAACATGTTATATTAAACAATATTAATGGCGTTTTATGTAATGTGATGCGGAGTAAGTGCTGAGGTGTAGTGACTGTGATATAATAGTGCTTTACGTATGTTTTCATTTTCTACCAAAATGCCCAGAAGATACAATGGTATCTTGATAATGATCAAGGTGGCCATAGTACTATTGATGACGACAATTTTCCTGGTGGACTATGAATAAACTGATAATTTGTGACAATGGGCTCGTATTAGTAGCTGATTGCCAATATAAGAAAAGATGAATGTTTTTCTCCTCAGCCCATATGTCTAACGTAACATTTGCCGTAACGTAACGGTCCAACGTAACCGTTAACGTTACAAAAATTGAATATTAGGGGTCCAAAAAGAATTTAGCAATACTCACGAAACAAATTCTTTAAGTAATGGAATATTATCATCGTAACGGTTCCGCGTAACCACTACGTTACAAAAATCGTAACGTAGATTTATTTTTCTCTTTATGATGCCCCTAAAAAAGTTTCACTTAAAAACTCACCTATATACAGCTACGTGGACCCCCATTGTGGTATCCTCTCTAATCTTTCTATCAACCTGAAATAAATCAACACTTTAACAAGGTGTTTTCACCGACGACCCCCTAAATTTTTAAGTGACACCTAACGTAATATAAATGATGCCTAACTGTGATTAATATATTTTATTTAAATTTTAAATAGAATTTAATTTTCCGTGTGGTGACGGAGTAAGAATATTATTCATCACCCCATATCTTACCCGTGGGTGATCGTACGAGATGACTAAGGGATATTAAACGCATATAACATCTATGCGACAGAAAGAAAACTCAAAACAAAATCCTATACCAACACGTCTGACCAGCGCGGTATAGTAGGTTAATTTCCCTTCCATTACGGAGGAGGCCCGAGCCCAGCAGTGGGACATTTATGGACAGTAAATGATGATGAGAATTTAAATTTTAGGTAACACCTAAATTGACATATTTCACATGTACAATTCATTTTATTCGTCACGTATACCAACACGTCTGATCAGCGTGGTATAATAGTACAACTTCCCTACTATTGTATAGGAGGGAAGTTGTATTGGGACGTATATGAACTGAGACAAATATGGACTCACCTTCTCTCTCTTCTGTTCTTTTGTGAGCGCTCTCGCCTTATTAGCTTCGAGGTGAGTCTTCTGACGCTTGGCTATCTGTTCCCTGACCTTTGCTTCGATTGCTGTTGGGTCTTGGACGGCCTCAGTGCCTAATGCCCGCATCAGGTTTGATATCCTGAATAAGAAATGTTTAATTTGGACCACAATTTAATTTTTTTACATACATACATAGCCTCACACCTATTTCCCAGAGAGGTAGGCAGAGACTACGAATTGCCACAAACCATTATCCTTATTCTCCGTGTGGTGACGGAGTAAGAATACTATTCACCACCCCATATCTTACCCCTGGGTGATCGTACGAGACGAGTAAGGGATATAAAACGCATATAACATCGAGAGAAGGAAAACTCGAAACAAAATCCTATACCAACGTCTGACCAGCGCGGTATGGTTGGTTAATTTCCCTCCCATTACGGAAGAGGCCCGAGCCCAACAGTGGGACATTTATGGGCTGTGATAATGATGATGTTTATCCTTAACAAAGTCTTCATATATGATATACGGTTACGCATACTCCTAACTGTGACATGTACGAAGTACGTCACTAAGTTGAGCCAGAAATGGACAACGTGGTCTTTTCTTTGTAATCTTCCCATTCATACTTGCTCAATATATTTGCTTCGCCAATCTCTTTTCACTGATTCTTTCTACAAGTCTAAACCACCTTAGCATACTTTTTTGAATTTTGTCACTACTTTATAAAAATCCGATTACGCAGCGAAAAATGATGTCACAAGCGGGTTCGAACCTGCACCTATTGCGAGTCCGGCCCAATCGTGCTGCCACTACACTACTGTGAACTATTGTAGGACATTCAAATCTCGCTTCGTATCATATTTACGTCTTAACACGTAGCGATGGTGACGTATACCATCTACCCGACAATGTTTACACATTGTACAGGCTTAATACTTTGCAGTTAGAATTGTATTAAACGATGACACAACCCTGTTATTCAAATTACTGAAATTTAGCATTTAATATGATTAATTATTTATTAATGCCGAACGAACGTCTGGTTAAGAATATATACAATGCGAAAGTGGAAGGATGTAGGTACCGAGGGAGACCAAGACTAACCTACCGAGACCAGATCGGTCAGGTACTGAAGGAAGGTGGAGTCAAGAGTCTCCGAAACCGGCGAGCGTGTATGAAGAGAATTATGAATGTTGAGGAAGCGAGTGAAGTATGCACAGATAGAGTTCTCTGGCACTCTGTTCTCTCTGCCTACCCTGCAAGGGATATGGCGTGATGATATGTATGTATGTATGTAATTATTTATAAAAACCCGATTACGCATAAAACGATTGGGCCGGACTCCCAATAGGTGCGGGTTCGAATCCCGCTTGTGACATCATTTTACGCTGCGTAATCGGGTTTTTATAAATTATTAAGCATATTAAATGCTAAATTTCAGTAATTTGTCACTACTTCTTCATTCATACACACATTGTAGTGGTAAGATCACACCGTTGACAGTTCTCTGTCTACAGCGGGCTAGTCTGTCCGGGGTAGTGACCACAGTCTCGCAGAAAATCGATGTCTGAGCAGTGGCGATGTGATTCGTTCGGTGAGCGAGAGAGCCGGAAGCCCAATTTATGAGCGGATTTGGATTGGTCGGTAACGGCCTAGCTACCGTTGATATTGCAAAGGTACATGAACTGCAGTAACATTTACCGATCAGGTGTACAGCTTGCTTATTTGCCATGTTTGCAAAAAATATTTATAAACCGTATTAATGACTTACTAAGTAAAAACTGGAAGGGAAAGGAGAAGGCTAGTCCAAAATTTCTGGTTATACTTTAACCAGAAATTTTCATCAAATTTCTAGTCTCGTTTCGAGAAAAATCGTAAATTTTGTGTTCACCGAAAGATCACCTGAAGGGCAGACCTTTCCTGGGAAACTTGTAACATCATTCAATTTTTTTTATTGCTTATTGTGGCAAATAAGCAAGCAGCGCACCTGATGGTAAGTGTTAATGCCGCTCATAGACTCTTTGCAATACCAGGTGTACAGCTAGACCGCTGCCAACTAACTAAAAATTAAAACATAAATTTTTGCTTCCGGTCCTCTTACTAACCAAACGAAACGCAACTGCACATTGCGACTGCTCAGACGCCATTTCTAATACCACTTCTAGGCATGATGATTGTGGCATTATCCCTATGAATAGACTAATACCCAACGGTGGACATTGAAAGTGCTGATGGATTGATAAAACGGGAGTTTTGTAAATGTCATGTACCTGAGTTTAGGTTCTGGTGGTGCTTCAAGACCAAGCCTGACCTTCTCCTGTTCCTCCTTCCAAGCCTCCCTGCGCGACTGGCGACGGAGTTTCTTACGCTCCTTCTTCGTGAGAAAAACTGGCATGTATGTTGGCTTCAATGGCTCGGCTGTGGTAAATATTATTTATTGATTGCACAGATGACGTAGTGTACTGCTGTCTACTTTGCTCGTGGATGTCGTAGAAGATGACTAAGAGCCTTATAAAGACCTGGGCCAACTCCATCTGATGCCGTTTGCTCAACAATTGCATTCCCAAGGAGGGTTGACGTCTGGCAGGCGGCCGATCATAAAACTATTGCCAATAACTTTTACAATATGTACTATTAAAGAAGAGTACTTATTGTATCGACCCCAAGTAATTGGGATAAGAGTAGGAGAATGATGACAGATGGCGTAGTGGTTAAAATATCGACCTTCCATGCCAATGCCGTAGGTTAGATTCTTACGCAGAACATTACTTTGTCCAAAACCTGTTGTACCAAGTCTGGATATAATTTGTCAGGGATGATTATTTGTAAAGTACCTCGGAATACAAGGATTATCTCCTTAGGAAAGGGTGTGGTTTAAAAAAAATAAAAGCCAATATAATACTCTCCATCTCTTCCGCTCCCTCTCTATCCACTCTCTACCTTTTAATTATATACATCACATACTTTTGTATAACATAGTGCTGTGTTTGTACATACATTTATTTACTCGTATATACACATTATGTGCACGAGATGTGTGTATGTCTCACACTATAAACGATAGAGTGTTTACACAACAATACTTGACGCCATACAAAAAGGAAACCGATCAAAATTTTAAAACCCTCTCATAAAAAAATTAATATCAACAATAATTCCGTGTGGTGACCAGCGCCGGATTAGCCACATAGCAACAGTAGCAAATGCTACGGGCCCCGCGAATTGGGTGGCCCCGCACTCCAACTGCGGGTGTCTAACCGTAAAAAAATTTCAATTTAAATAGGAGTGTAAAAATATTTTTATCTCACTTTAATGAATATAGAGCATGATTTGCTTAAAAAAATCAATATTGAAAGTGTTAGCTCTAAATTCGCCCATATTAAATTTAGAAAAGTTCATTTGTAACAGTTTGTTTTATTTAGTTACTAACCTTTAATTACCTTACCTAAAGCAAATCAGGGGCCCCTTGACAGATTTTGCTACAGGCCCCGCGCTGGGTTAATGCGGCACTGGTGGTGACGGAGTAAGAATACTATTCACCACCCCATATCTTACATCAAATCATCCAACACGTCTGACTAGCGCGGTATAGTAGGTTAATTTTCCCTCCCATTACGGAGGAGGCCCGAGCCCAAGAGTGGAACATTTATGGGCTGTGATGATGATGAATTGCCTCGCCTAACCAACATTAGTATTCATAACACGATCAATTCATCATCACGAAGAATTTAATATCATTGAATCTACGAATATTACGCGCAATAAGAATACAATTCATCACAAATCTTGTCTATGTGTATAGTAAAATACGCCTGCGTGATATAATATACATATAACATATATACAAGTGAAGGTAGACTATTAAACACCACGACTGATCAGCGTAGGTATACCGTATACGTAATACAATTTTCACTCATATTGTGTAGGAGATACGAGCCCAGCAGTGAACGTAAGGGCTGACATGATGATGATGTACCAACGAAATAATCCTACGAATAAATAACATTGCTTCAAAAATATATAAATTATTTATATTATAACATTGAGATTGATAAACTTTGACATTTATTTTATCGAGAATATATTTATTTACAAGTTTTACTTGGTAATTATATTTTTGTATAAGTTTATTTCTTTCGTCGTTCCCTATGTCAAAAAATCAATAACCATGTTTAATCCCATCAACAATAGAAAGGTTACTATAACTTTCCATCGCCTATTAAGGGGCAATAGTTTTCAGGGCCCGCAAGCCGCCCATCCGCCACCCCAGATGATTCAGCATAATAAAAAGAAGGTTTCACACCTTTACTGAAGAAATCGTGAGTTAGATGCTCTTACTGAAGTTAGGAATTGGGCGATAATAAATTAATCGGACTTGTATAATAAAATAATTACGATTAATTGAATACAGAGTTCATTCGAAATTTCTCAAATACCCGATTACGAAACGAAAAATGATGTCATTTTTTTTCGTTTCGTAATCGGGTATTTATAAATAATTAAGCATATTAAATGCTAAAAATTTCAGTAATTAAAATTTCTCAAATTACAATTCTTAAGATAATTTATTTAATCGGACTCCGTTAACAAAGTAAGTGCGATTTAATTGAATACCAAGTGCTTGTAATTTGTTCACAAACATGAAATTAGCACAGATATTGAAAATGTCTCAAGCCACAGAGACTTATATTTTAGTGTCGGGAATTCTACCAAAAAAATTATTAGTGGTATGATCACACTGTTGACAGTTTTCTGTCTACAGCTGCGGGCCGATCCGTCCGGGATAGTCGTAATCGACGTCTGAGCAATGGCAATATGCTGTTGCGCTTCATTCGGTAAGCGAGAGAGCTAGGGTGAAAGCCCAAATGGGTGGGTTTGGGGATTGTATTAGTAGGCAGCGGCGTAGCTATTACCCTTGGTATTGCCAAGGTCCTTGGGTGGCAGTAACACTTACCATCAGGTGTGCTGCTTCCTCGTTTGCCACCATAAGCAATAAAAAAAATAAAGTTCCGTCCATTATAAAATAAAAGCATAAAAGCTTCTCAAAATTTATAACGAACATAACAAGACAGACAAACTAATATTGTCTAATATAAATGATAATAATTACCTACGTCAAACCAATTCTTAAAATCGATAAGACGCAGCTTCATAGACACGCGTCTCAGTTGAGAAACATAATTATTAATATACAGTAACTTCATAACGTGAGAATATATTAAAATAAAAACAAAAATGTTATAAATGTAAAAAAAACTATGAAAAGAGTGTTAAAATCAATTAAATGGGTTCATGTATTGATAAAATAAAAATATACATGTGAGAGAATACCAGAATTAAAATTCGAGGACGTATATTCAGGACTTGAAGTAATCAGAGGAATCATTTTGTAAAACGTTTCCAGAAATTTCAAGGTTTAATACCTAGAGGTACGAAGAGACAGAGGGACCTTCATCTAATTAATTTGTGTCAAATCAAGCGAGTTTATTTTTTATAAATATATATTTGACGGAATATCACAATTAAATTGAAGGACAAACTACCAAGACTTATCATTATCAGGATCTGGAAATATAGATACAGAGGAACCGTTTCGAGCAGTGTGTCTTCTATATCAAGGTTAAATTCCTCTAAAGAAAAGATAAGCGACCTTTCCTTTATTTGTGTTACATTTTTCAAACTATTATTTTTTAATACTACATATTACGATTCGACATAAAAGTGAAAATAATTTAAAACTATTAATAAAACTTCATTGCAATTACGCGCGATGGTCTGACAAAGATTATTTTGTAAAAAAAATAATCTAATTATAAAACCAAGTAAATTTAGCTAAAAAAAATACAGCAAAATGATGGCACCACTGTTTGTCGTTATTGGAATAATAAACATTTTAGCTAATACAAAAAACTATGGCATAAATATCGACAACCCCGAAACAAGAGATATAAGAGTTCGAAGGGACATCCATCACAACGTTAGAACGACAAAATTCAATGAATTATTTAACGCTAAAAATTATGGTCAAAAAAGATATAAGCGTCAACTTTCGTTATATACACCGAAATATTCAAGTAATCGTGGGCACAGCACACCGAAATACAATTATAACGTTACAAATACTAACGCTAGACTCGATTGGAATTTTGTAACGCAAAATAACGGTATGCTAAATAGAAATAACAAAGGAATTAGAAACAATACTACAAATTCTTATAATAATTGGAGAGCAAATTATGCAAGTAATAGTAACAATAATATAGCTTATAATTATAACGGATTTAATAGATATCCATATAATAAAACCGGATTTAATGGATATCAATATAATAACACAGGATTTAATGGCTATCGATATAATAACACCGGATTTAACGGATACCGATATAATAACACCGCATTTAATGGATACCGATATAATAACACCGGACTTAATGGATACCGATATAATAACATCGGATTTAATGGATACCAATATAATAATACAGTAAACTATACCACAATTAGAAATACAATTATGCTAAGATATAACGCAACCAATTGCAGATTCGGCAATACCTATCCACCGTATAATTGTAATTATACCGGATATACAAATAATAATACTGGATTTAGATATCCAATATACAATTATAATTATACCCGTAATACAAACAGGTTTAATTATGGAAATATCTATCCGCTTTATAACCAAACTGGATACGGATATAATAATAACGGTAATTGGAACTCCGGATTTATTTATAATCTCAGAAATAATGCATCGCAAACATATCCGATATACAACATTAATCATACCGATAAAACACCGAGATATAACGGTTATAGCAACACCGAACCCAATATACCTGTATACAATTATCAAGATCCAACCAGGAGTAGTTTTAGCGGATATTATGGTTCACCAGAATCCGGTAACAATTATTATAACGTAACAATGAAACCGTACGCGCCTGGTTATTTACCTATACCGGATTTCAACGGTATTAATAACGTTAACACATCAGCTCATTGGTACAATGGTGTAAATTTTACTTCATCACCATTTGAACCCGGTTATGGTACCAATTATGGTGATAACGGTACTGTTATATCGACAACGGAGAAGATACTCTCTGGTTGTATAATTTGTAATATCGGATGCCCCACTGGCAAACATAGGTCTGGTATATTTTGTGTGCCTGATGATTACAATCCGGATTATTAATATATAATTAATATTAAGATAATTAATTTTAATAAAGGCTGTGTGTAACGTAGCTATGAATACTACCAACCCTTACATTGCTCGTGGATGTAATAAAATACGACTGCGTGATTTACATAGTGCTGTACCTGTGCTGTACTACACCTGATGTCGTATGATCAACAATTACATTCATAAGTAGTGGTATGTGACGTCACACAGACGGTCGGACATAACAACTATTGTCAAAGTTATTTACAATATTTGCTTAATTTTACTATCTAGTTCATACGTTCTTCATTATGTTCTTTTAAATCTTGTATAACATATACAAGGTTTTTAAAATTGTTATATTGGCTACCTGACTGTTAGTGCTTCGTGTGACGTTTACACAGAGTGCGAAAGGGACAATGCTCTACGAAGCCGAAATTAATCAATTGTCTCTTTCCAAGTGTCTCTGTGCAATATATATATCACCGTGTACCGTATTTATTTTTCTACGTATTATGTACTTAGTTTTAAACGTTTTTTTTTTTATTAATATTATTAAGTTATAAATGTAATATCAAATAAATATATGAAATTACGAAAGTCTTATATGATTTTTCCGTGTGTTCATCATCTCAGCTCATATATGTCCCACTGTTGGGCTCGAGCCTCGTCCGTAATGGGTGATTAATTCTACTATACCTCGCTGTTCAGATGTCTTGGTGAAGCGCTTTGTTTAGAGTTTTCCTTCTCTTGCATACATGTTATATGCGATTCTATATCCCTTAGTCGTCTCTTACGATCGCCCACGGGCATTATAGGGGTGGTGAATTGTATTCTTACTCCGTCACCACATGGAAGAAGGTGTGATCATGGCATTAGAATATCTTGTCTATGTATGTAGTAAAATACGTTTGCGTGATATAATATACATCTATATATATAAAAGAAAGTTGTGTTAGTTACAACACTTATAACTCGAGAACGGCTGCACCAATTTTTATGATTTTTATGTTTTTGATTTTTTTGTCGTCGGGAATAGGATATAGGATATTAAAATATGATATTAATAAACAAAAAAAAAAAGAAAATTAAAAACATCAATTCTAAACGTCCATTTGTTGATGATGTAACCAATGGCAACTGACAGCTCACGTCATTACGTGGTTTAATGGTTTGTTTGGAAAATACCACGAAAAGTTAAAATTATAATTACGAAAATGCAATAGTGCACGCCTCATAATTTTTATATTATTTAGCATTTACTATTAGTCAATGCTATAATATGCACGATAAACGAAGCGCTTTAATTATTTCATTGAGCAAGATCTGGTATATTAAATAAAATTGCACTTTAGAAAAACAAAAAAATAATAATGCGGGCGTAAAAAGTACGTTCTCTCTCTCTCCCTTTCACTCCCTCCTCTCTCTCTCTCTCTCCATCTCCCTCTCTCTCCTTCCCTCTCTCCTTCTCTCTCTCTCTCTCTCTCTCTCTCCCTCTATACCTCCCTCTACCTCCCTTTCTCTCTCTCTCTCTCACTCTCCCTCTATACCTCCCTCTCCCTCCCTTTCTCCCTCTCTCTCACTCTCCCTCTATACCTCCCTCTCCCTCCCTTTCTCTCTCTCCCTCTCTCACTCTCTTCTCTCTACCTTCGTGTGTTTATAATCTCCGCTCATATATGTCCCACTATTGGGCTCGCGCCTCCACCATAATGGGACAGAAATTGACCTACTATACCACGCTGGTCAGACATGTTGGTATAGGGTTTTGTTTCAAGTTTTCCTTTTCTTACAAAGATGTTATATGCGTTTTATATCCCTTACCTAGGTCGTCTCTTACGATCACCCACGATTAAGACAGGGGGTGGCGAATTGTATTCTTACTCCGTCACCACACGGATAACCCTCCCATGCGCTTTACACTTCAAAATAAATATGGCGCGTAACAGAAAAACGTTACAATATAAAATTTCTCCCATACGTCGATAAAAAAGTTTCACTTCAACAAGTTAGAGAAACAAAAAAAAAGCAATTCTGTTTTTTTTCTTTTTAAAAAAAAAATGCAATATTTTAAGATACCTACTGAAAAAAAAAGCAATTCTGTTTTTTTTTTCTTTTTAAAAAAAAATGCAATATTTTTAAGATACCTACTGAAATTAACGGACATGTGACAATTTTTCATTATTTTATTTATCATTTACTATTAGTCAATGCCATAAATGAAAAAGAAAAATAATTTCGTGCCATTCTCGACGCAGTACTAAACATAGCTGTTCATTTACAATAGTCTGTATGGGATCTATTTCCTTTGCCTGTCCGAATGGACGAACAAAAAAATGTTAAGTTTTTTATTAATTGCAATTAAAATATGCGCTACACGGTTTCAAACAGTGGTTTGAAGCAGAAAAAGCAGAAATGAGCTTTGCTGGCTACATGGTTTAAGAGTAGTTTGAAACAAACAGTGTTTAAGAGAACGTGGCGCGGATAGGACGTCTTTACGCTCGCGTACCGTATATTCACTACAACGACGTCATGGCGCCAACAAAAAAAGTTGGTTATTCCAAATTTTTGTTCAAAGGCTCAAATGGGAGCCTACCTGATGATACGACATTCAAGGAGACATAATTTTATTTAAAGCTTACGAACAATGAATTGCATTTACCTAAATCCTACCTTCTACCAGAAACAAATATATTTGTACCATAAGCTTTTGGAGTGATAGTGCTTTTGCACTTTTTTTTCTCTTTATTTATTATTAGGGACTTTTATACAAATATACATGCCAGTCCCATCGTATATAATAGTGCTTTTGCACTTTAAAACATATAACGAAATCATTTCCTGAACGAAACATTACAAGGGAGCAAAGAATATTCAAATACTGATTATACAAAACTAGAAGAATTATTGGCAACGCTTTCGGCATCCTTGCGTCTCGTTTTCGCGCTAAATTTAAATCTTGTAAATTTGTATTGAAAAGTTGTGTTTTACACAATTTATTGAGGAAAAAGTCTTGACAATTTTTTGAAAAAATAAAAAAAAAATTCATTTGCTAAAATATTCCACGCATTTTTTTTTTGTGTAATATTTTATATATATATAAGCTTCACAATTTAAGTCCCAAAGACAGGGCAAGTCTTTGTATAACTCGAGAAGTTGAGTAATAACATCGCGATCGCATTCTGTCTGCTCACGCGCCATTTTGTACGCAAAACGTCGTTACGTGCGTCTGCTCTCGCCTCTGCAGCGTGACTGTCGTTCGCTTGGTTTGAAGCAAGCGGCTAAACGGTTTCAAACAAGATTTAGACGAACGCTTGGCCAGCGGTTTGTAGCGCAAGCCTCGCTACCAAGGACGTTTAGAGGTCATACGAAATATGGCATAAAACATCAATCTACACTGTTTGAAACCACTGCTTCAAACCACTGTTTGAAACCGTGTAGCGCATACTTAAACGACAAAGAATTACCAAACCATTTTAAAAAGGAAACCGCGCGTTGCGATTATGAAGCTTTTAAAAAAAGAAATATTTTGATACATTAATTTTTGCGGTCGTATTCTTGCCAGATACGGAATATTTTATCCGACGTCTTCTAATATTTTTTTTAATCAACTATTTTCTTACTTTAAACAAAATAATTGCTTATTAAAAATATCGAATACGTTTAAACGAAGGTTTTTTCTTGACATATGTATATATCCTATAAGTGCAATGTGATAAAAATACAATCATTTTTAGGTTTGAAAAGTGCTTGATTTTTATATATCGAGAGTAGAGCAAGACCTCAAAATGTGTGCAAAATTTGACCGGTCAGAGTTCGTTTTGTGCGAGTGTTAGGAATTTTTACGAATATTGTTATAATAAAACATATTATGTCTATATTGTCATCAACAATGCCGCGACCAATAAAATCAAATCTTTCCCAACAAAACGGTAACGCAGTTAAAATTCGAAACATAACGAATGTAACCACGGCAGAAGAACAATTTATTGCACGGGAAGACCGCCGCGTTAATATGGCCCAACTCCGTGCTTCTTAATCACAAGAGTAAAGCGAGGCAGGCCGTGCTGTTGACAATGCGAATTTTGTAGCCGCTACCACACAGCTAGAAATAACTTAACAATAATTTTAAATTAATCGAAATTTGCTTATCTCATTCATTAACTGTTAGGCGGAACGAAGGGTGCCGGGTCCGCTAGTATAACATATACAGGGTGACTGGTAAAAGATTGTACATATTGAGAGAGGGTATTCAGTACTCGATTCTGATACCGAATATGTAAAAAAAATTGATACTTAAATTTTGAACTAATTGTCCTATAAAAATATTTATTTACGTACACCTCCGCATAGATATTGAAATTACATTAAAATAGTAATTAGCCGAGCGCGTGACCTTGACAACAGTGCTAAGTAGTGGCTCCCGCGCACACTCTGCCCCGCACCCCGAGGTATGTCCCCGGGGTGAGTGTCCGTCTGTGGTCAGCTGATCAGTCAGAGCGCGTGCGCCGTATCAGGTGTTTTGCATTTCCGTGTTTGTTAACCTACGCGTCTTTCAATTGACTATTTATGTGTGAAGTGTGATAGAATGTGTTATTTTCACTAAGAGTGTTGGGAAATTGCATATGCTCGACCAAATGGCAGTGTACGAGGTGCGATTGATTTGTATCGACAAATGTTGAGAAGGTGACCATCTTTTTGAGAATCCTGACACACTAATATTGTTGAGGTTTACTATCTAGTTAATTAATATTGCCTTCTTATTATATTTTTATTGGTTACATGTGACCATTATCTATCGTCTCCTTCGATATGTAAAGTCTTTTACCAGTCATACTGTATACAAGTGAAGGTAAACTATAAATAAACACTGTATACCAACATGACTGATCAGCGTGGTATAATTTCTCTCGTCTGGTGAAGATTAATATTCAGCATGAAGAACTCAAAAGACACTTACTAGGTGGTCTGAGCTGTTGTGGATGTTCCACCAGGTTAGTGATGGCATCTTCGTTGAGGTTCTCCACAATGTCGTCGGCTCCAGTATTACACGCGTCCACCCGTTGCGTGTCGCTGCGAGCGTCCGAGGTCGCAGGTTCGGTGCGCCGTTTGGTCTCCCTCTCCTCTGGAGTCATCAGTATTACGCTGTCCCACCTGTTGGAGAAAATTTGGTACAGAATTTTGATTGATATTAAGGCTTTTATTCCATGTGTCGTGGGACTTTGGTCTTCTCAGCTAATATACATCTCTATACGCATGATGATGAAAAGTATGGCAACTCCTGAGAAACCCGGATTGCATCGAAATATGAAACAACATGTCAAAGCATTTTCGTTTAGAAATTCTATGGTGACTTTAGAGTTGACCTTGAAATTCATTGTTAAGGTTATTTCAAGGTCACCTTTGTTTTTCAATGAAAACACCTATTTTTACACCAGTAATAAAAAAAGTCGACAAATTTATTAGCAAATGTGTATCAGGGTAACCCTTGAAGGTCAAAAAAAGTAGGGTCAACCTTATCCAGGGGAATATCAAAGAAAATGAGTAAAAGAATAATAATGTTATCTCGAAAGGTAATCCACAGATTCGTTTGAGTAAACCCAATGTTATTGGATTAACTTTTTAATGGCATCACAGTGATATGGTTAAGTCTTTTAAGGTTGTCATCATCGTCATTATTCAGCCTTTGGCATCCATTGCTGGACTATGCTCGCATCCAACAACTCCCAGCGATCTTTACCTAATCGGAGGTCCACCTGGTGGAAGGCCGTCAAACACACGTCGTCCGATACACGGTCGCCACTCGAGAACCTTTCTTCCCCAACGGTAATAGATTCATCGAGTGATGTGGCCTGCCCATTCAGCGTGCTAATTCTTAGTGCTATGTCAATTACACTTGTTCTACGAATTTCCATATTCCGGATCCTATCTCGTACAGTAATCCCGAGCAGAGCACGCTCAGCGACTTTGGAGTTTAATCATATAATAGTTTCATCATCATCATCATCACAGCCCATATATGTCCCACTATTGGGCTCAGGCCTCCTCCGTAATGGGAGGGAAATTAACCTACTATACCGCGCTGGTCAAACGTGTAGGTATGGGATTTTGTTTCGAATTTTCCTTCTCTCGCATAGATGTTATATGCATTTTATATCCCTTAGTCGTCTCGTACGATTACCCACGGGTAAGATAATGGGGTGTTGAATAGTATTCTTACTTCTTCACCACACGGAAGTAATAGTTTAGGTCATATCAAGATCATTTTTGATGTGGATTTTGACTTCTCCTCTTTGGTCAGACTGATGACTTCAAAGTGTGAAGAACACTTTGAACAGCAGTATATAGGCTGATAGCTGAATAGACCAGGTAAACAACTGGATCTACTTATGATGTCTCAACTTCGATTTAAGTTAACACTTACCACTCAATATCCGGTACCCGATCCGAATGTGGAGTATCCGAAGCTAGGAGCGCAAGCTTCGTAGCTGACGATATACCAGTCTTCCTAGCTATCTGTGATATCTCGTTCTGTAGTTTCTCTAGTTGAGCCTGAAAATTTAATATAACGTTCAGCTTATGGTAACCGATTAAGAATACAATTCATCACCCTCTATATTGACTATATGTATAGTAAAAAACGTTTACGTGATATAATTATTTTTTTTTTTTTTATTTATTTATTAATTATACAAAAAAATACATAATGAATTAGTTATAATAGCAACTAAAAACCACTAAGGTTTAAACCTGTGCTATAATAATGGGTCTACTTACAAAACATGTTTGTGTACAGTACAAAGTAGAATGCTTTTACAATATTATATACCTAAGCTAAATCAAATTTAACAAATATTGTTTTAACTTATGTTTAATATTTTTATTTGTCACACTATTACACAAATTTGAGGGTAGATTGTTTATAAGTCGAGGTACAATATAAGCGGTAGTTCGTTCGCCATACATATTATTGGCGCGCTGCGTCCGAAGTTGATTCTCAGAAATTGCCCGAGTACATACAGGATGTTCGATAACATTTCTTAAGGATTCATTAAAAAATTGTTCCTTCAATAGCATAAAATTAACATGCGAGTGAACAGGCAAAACTTGACAATATTTAAATAGGCCACTGTCATTGTCGTGAAATTGGGCTTTAATTTTAGGTGAGATTATCATTTTTAAGATTTTAGCCTGTAGTTTGTATATCTCATCAAGATAACTAATATAGGTACGACCATAGCTACTAAGACCATATTGTATGTAAGATTCGGCCAATGCATGATAAAGCATGATCTTTACTTTGAACGGTATACACTTTTTAAGTACGTTGATATATGCAAGAAATTGTCTCAGTTTATTGCATACTCGTTCAATATGATAACTCCAATTGAATTTTGCATCTATTATTAAACCGAGATATGTCTGAGATTTTACAATACCTATGGATGGACACTTACAATTTATGACAGCATGTAAACAATTATGATCATGAGCTACTAAGTTGCATATCGGTAATTGTTTGATGTACGGGGATTTAATAACTAATAACTTAGTTTTGTCCGCATTGAGCACTAGGCCAGCATCATGACACCACCTTGTTAAGGCATCTAGGTCTGTTTGCAAGCGTTGGCATGCAGTTTCAGGATTTCGATCTGCAATAACCAGACAAGTGTCGTCCGCAAATTGGTAACATGTGCTATTGGTAATACAATTTTTCATGTCATTAACATAAGTTAAAAAGTACAGGGGACCTAGCACCGATCCCTGAGCTGTTCCTTGTTTTACCGACCTGGATTCACTACAAATGTTGTCAATTCTTACACTAAACTTTCGGTTTTTTAGATAATTTTGACACCAAGATAATAATGGGCCACGCACTCCACAGTCATCTAGTCTATCTATTAGTTTACTATGTAACAGAGTGTCAAATGCCCGGGAGAAATCAATAAATAAAGCAAGAACGTATTTTTTTTTATTTAAGTGGTTATTGACTTCATCCGTGAAATTTGACAAGAGACCCGATGTATTTTTACCAGACTGGAAGCCAAATTGCTGTGGGTTGATTACGTGGTGCTTCCTATAAAATGCATGTATTTGCTCACACACATATTTTTCAACTATTTTGTTTACAGTTGAGAGCAATGTTATTGGACGATAATTTGAACAATCACTTCGTTTTCCTCTTTTAAATACTGGCCTCACGCAACCTACCTTCAGGGCATCTGGATATAAACCAGTTTCTATACTTCGGTTGACTAAATCAGCGATAGGTTTTGATATACACTCATCTATCAATTTAATATCGGAAATCTTAACATTATCGGTACCTGGAGCTTTCCCTGGGTTCAAATGTTTAATAATTTGGCGTATTTCTCCCGCTGAGGCTTTTTTAAACAAAATACTTGAATTTAAGGGCTCCCGTGTATCCCTAGCGTGCCCTAATTTAATGTTACAGTTGGGAATCATGTCTTTTACTGCTTTATCGAAGCAGTTTGCAAAGTTATCTGCAATATCTTTGGTAGAAATTCCTTGTGCATTAAATGCTCTAAGTATAGCATCGTCGATTGACAATGTCACTCTTCCTAGCATATGGTTAACAATTTGATATATTTTTTTGACATTTTTGAAATTTTTATTAATATGATTTATATAGTATTTATTTCTTTTAGCTTCTAAAACTTTATGGATTTTATTTCGAATTTTATTGTATTCTAATTTTAATTTTATATCATTTAAACTATTTTTCCACGATGAAAATATTTTATCTCTTTTATCGCACAGCCGGGTAATATTCTTATCAACCCATGGTAATCTAAATTTTTTTTAATTTTTATTAGCTAATTTACATAATGTATTTTTATTTGCAATGCTTTTAGCATTTTCAAAAGAATTATAAATGAAATTCAAAATGTCATTTGGACAGTTCATACTCGATGTTTTCGCCCATTCAATATTTTTAAGCTCCCTATAGAAAGTATCGCGGTCAATATTTTTTACAACAGCCTGTATATGCTTAGGAATTGTGTGTGTTTCATCAATGCAAGTAAAGATAATGCCACGGTGACAGTGTTGCCAACTGCACCGTAATTACGGTGAAAACACGGTAATCAGCAAAGATCTACCACCTACCGTAGGATTATAATTACGGTAGCAAAATACACCGTAATATCTATTGAAGACCATATATTTTCAAAAACTTGTAGATGTATATGATAATCTATAAAGATAAATAATTTTAGCAAATTTGTATGTTTATTTTCATCATATTAGGGTATTTTCGTCTTATTCTACCAACAAAGCTGCTTTATACGTCGGGTAATCTCCCATTAGTGCGGTACCAGTATAAAGATATTACGCGAATTAATTCAGTGCAGCTTTTTGTATTTGAATTTCAATGAATACTTAGAACATTTTAATTTACCTAGTTTATTTATTTTATAATTGAATAACATTTCATTCGTGCATATCATTACGTAAGAGATTGTTGTGTTGTGTGAGATCTGAGTTTTTTTAATTATGGAAGGTGATAGCGATAGCGCTCCTGATCCAGAAAATAGCTTAGTACGTGTACCAGCTGAAATAAAGTGTTATAAGTAGAAATTTCGAGAAAAATGGTTGCTGAATAAAACCATCAAGGGTAATATTTTATCGCAGCAAGCCATACAGCGACACGGAAAAAACTGTATTGTTTTTAACCCCACTGACGCTATGATTCAAAAACACAATATCGATATGTATAGAAATATTGAAACAAGTAGGTATGTATACTGTCTGATTCTGATTAAAATATATGCGTTTTTTTTTTCAACTCTGACTACATATACAAGACATACTACAAAATAAACAAGGTAATTCTACCGTATGTCAAATATAAATTGCAACATAATTTCGTAAAATCTACCGTATTTTTAGAAGAATTCTACGATCCGCTAGGTTTCAGAGTTGGCAACACTGCACGGTGATCAGCCAGTACTACATCGAGCACTGCTGCGAACGGGTGTAATGTGGGAAAACGTCCAAATAAGTGGTCAATACATGATTTTGTAATAAGATGTTTTTTTGTTTCAATTCGGGTATAATCTGTTATTCCACACATTAAACCATGTTCGCTGAGTGTTCGTAGGTATGAATCTTTGTATGCCGACATAACTTTTAGATTTATGTTTGTATCACCAACAAGGAAAAAGTTTTGTTTTAAATCAAATTTAGTGATGTGATTATCTAATTCTCTGATACATTGGTTTATATTGGTAGATGGTGGTCTATATATTGCACACACAACCACGTCACGGTGTGAGTTTATTTTCAATACGCCTGTGAGATTCTCAAAATATTGTGTCCTTTCTTCAATTAATGTAAATTTAATATGTTTTCGTACATAAATAATAATGCCGCCACCTTTTCGACGCGTTCGTAGTTGTGAGTACAATTTATAGCCGGGTAAATGAAATAAATTAACAATGTTATCCAATATACCTACTTCTGTTAAAATTATAAGATCGAGTGGAAAAGCGCAATTATGTATGGTTTGTTGTAATTTAGGAAAGTTTTTTATGAGCGACCGTATATTGAAATGTAAACATGATAGACTAATAGCACTTTTTGGTGGCATTTGCTTGAAAAAATCGTTAGTAGAATTACAATGAAAGACTTCTTTTATGTTCATAGCCATAATTAAATTACTTTTGAACGTATGTAAAAGAACTTAAAGTAGGTAGGTGGTTAAATGATGATCTTACGATGGTTCACCTTCTGTGCGCTTTTGATAAACTGAGCACAGTTTTTTAACTTGTTCAATATCTTGCAATGTACGGATATAATAAATTTTACTGTTATCGATTTTCCTGGCAAATATTTTTCCATTCTTACACCACACATATTGGCAGGACTTATTCAACAACTCATTTTTAGCACTATATAACAACATCTTCTGATATTTGGTTAGAGCTTCTCGTATGTAAACACGGCATTCTGCTTTTTCCTTTGGGATGTTTGACAACAATTGTCCCACAGTGAGGCAGCGTTCCTTGCCAGCGTCTATCCATTGTTTCTGAATGACTTTTGACTTTAGTTCCACAAGAATAGAACCCGGTTTGTCCTTAGATCCTGGTAGTCGCCTCGATGATAATATGTTTTCACACTCGACATTAAGTTTTTGAGCCAGGGTCTTCACAACCTTTCCTGTATCGTTGGGTGGTATTTCAGGTAATCCAGCTATATCCAGGGACGATGCGAGGCATTGTTGCTCAAACTGCTTGAAACCTTGCTCCAAGCCGTTAATTCGCAGTTCTAAATTCTTGTTTTTGTTTTGAAGGTCGTAATTTTTGTTTTCAAGTTCCTTTATTTTACTATCCTGTTTTTTAATATTCTCCTCCATTGTTGTTAGTTGTTCACTGAGAAATTCGAGCGAATTTTCAAGGCCTCTTATTTCTTCACGAAATGTCTTCTTTAACTCTCGGCTGATATCCTGTACTAGTTTCTTAGCATCAAGTATGGGGGCTAGTTCTGTAGATCCAGAAGTTTCATAATCATCCTCATCATCAACCTCTTCAGGAATTATGAAGGAAGACCTTCGTGCTGTATTTTTTAAGCAATCTTCACAGCTCCATTCTATACCGGGCGAGTTTTTGAGGGTGTTCAGCTGTTTATTTGATAGCTTAGCGCACATGGGGTCGGCATGTACTACCTTATCACATCTACTGCACTCCAGTCCAGGCACTTTTTTGGTAACATTTTTTTTACATTTAGTGCACTTTTTAATTACCATAATAGAAAAAGTGGGTAGGTACTTCTTGCGTATGTAGGACTAGCACACAGTGAATAAGACGTGCGAGTTCCGCGGTAGTTGTAAGTAAACTCAACTAAATAATTAGAGGATTCGATCTCGGTCGATTTTTCTAATCCCGGGATTTCGGGATTATCTACAGATAATCCCGGGATAGTCCCGGGATTGTATTAGTAATGGAAAATGGTAACAAAAAGTCAGTAAACATATCAAAATCAATTTTTGAGGACATAGAATATTTAAATTTTAAATCTCCAAAAAGGCGGTTAAACAAAATTATACTTTTTTTATAAATTTTCTTCTTATAAAATAATCAAACTAGGCACTTCTGTAAATAATTTATAAAACCAAAAATAAATTTCAAAAAATCAAATTCTTTCTACTTATGTTTATGGGTACTTATATTTTAAATTGAATTTACCAGAAACTTTATAGACTTATTTAAATCACGAAAATTAAATCATTAATGCATTTTTGGTTTTTAATAATTTGATTATCACCAATTAACAAAAAATATCAATATTTACACGAAGTGAAGCGGAAATTTTTACACACTTTTACGCATAATCCGGTCGTTAACAAAAACAAATGAAATTACTTAGTTTGAATCAATTAATAATATGTGTATTCTAAGTGAAATCAGCCGTGTAGACAGGGTGGCTGTTAAAACGTCAAATAGACGTAAGTGCGTTACGTCTCACGCACATTTTTATTGAATAATTTAAAAAAATGTATCATGTATCCCGAAAATCCCGGGATTCATTAAATTTGATGACTAAAATATGACCGGGATCCCGGGATCGAATCCTCTAGATATAATATACATATAACATATATACAAGTGTATGTAAACTATAAATAAACACTATATACCAACACGACTGATCAGCGCGGTATACGTACGTACAATATCTCGCCCATTGTGTAGGAGCCCAGCAGTGGGACGTATATAAGACGATGAGGATGATAATATTTTTTTTAAAATACACTCCGCACTAAATAAAAACCTTTGTATTGAGAGAGATGTTTGTAGAACATACAATTAACTAACACAAATTACACACATACTGAGAACAACTATTTTTTGATCGTTCAATGTATTGTAATATGTATGGAATCGAACCCTTGACGTGGAATTTTCAACTTAACAATCGAATATATTGGGTTAAGATATATATATCAATTACTTTAAAATTAAAATACCTTCATCCGAAGTCTCTCAGCCATTTGTGTGAACTTGCCGGGCTCATGAAAGCGTAAGGCCCTCTTAACCCTCACTGGTGGCTTGGCGGTTACTCTCTCGTCTACCCAGGCGGCACTCGTGCTTGGCTCCGATGTGGCAGCGCCTGATAACTGGGCACGGAATTCCTCGCGCCTTTTAGCGCGTATATTGGCCTAAAGAAAGATACAAGAGAGACATAACACGCAAGGTGAGAAGATACGACAAAAAAAAACTCAACGGTCTCATCCTGTTAAGTGAACCAGGAATGGGATTTGGTGCAAATCAATTTCTATAAGCGGCACGAAGTGGATTGTATAAGCTACATTACTAGAATTTTTTCCACAATAAAAAAATATTTTATTCACAAAAGAAATTTAATTTACCTTGCAACCTTCAAAAAATTCTACTAATAATATATGTATGATGAGTTAAGTAAATTTCATTTAAAATAATATTTATGATGAGTTAAGTAAATTTCATTAATGGCAGCCATTGAATTGAGAATTTTTACTTATTACCCGTAAATAAAGTTTAAGTTCACATTTCACAAGTCACTTAAAGTTTAGAGGTTGTTGAAAACGGCCTTTAAACTACTCACTTTTAAAGTAGGCGCTACATGCGTGAGCTGTACTCTCTTGCCGCTGGTATCTACTGTTCTACCTTCTCTATCGAGGATCAGTGGTGCGGGACCGGAACCAGTCGCTACTAATGCACCACCTGGAAGTCAAATGATGAATCATTACCCTTAGAACTAAAATATCCTCTATGAATAGCTATTTAGATCTAAGGATTTCTAAATTTCGACCGCTTATAATTTGAGGGAGCCCCCCCAGACCGAGGCCCGCTCTTATGTACCACTATACATCAAATAAAAAAAGCAATATTATAACCGTTTTCGTGTGGTGACGGATTAAAAATATAATTCACCACCCCGTATCTCACCCGTGGTTGATCGTAAGAGACGACTAAGGGATATAAAAGGCATATAACATTTACGCAAGAGAAGGAAAACTTGAAACAAACCCGATACCGACACTAGTCTGGCTGGTCAGACACCAGCATGTTACATAGTAGGTCAATTTCCCTCCTATTATGGAGGAGGCTGGAGCCCAACAGTGGGACATGTATGAGTACAAAAACGGGAGACAGTGTATAGAAGAGAATATCGTAATATATGGTGCAATATACTTACCAGCCAATTTCCTCTGTATCCTGGCTTGAAGTTCGGCTATTTTTCTTTGCTTCTCCAGCTCCTCATGGCTGAGAGCTGCAACAGCTGAAGAAAAAGACATCATATCATTATTTAAAAAAAATATATTACATAATTAAAAGTCAATTGAAGTATATAACATTTATGCAATATATAACATTTAACATTTATGAAAAGGAAAACTCGAAATAAAACACAATACCAATCTATAAAAACTTGATTACGACGAAAAATTATTGTCACATATGGGATTCGAACCCACACATATTGGAAACCCATACCAATCGTGCTACCAATTACACCAACGTGAATTGTTGTATGACATTCAATCATTGCCTTGTATTATATTTTTGTCTTTAAAGAAGACGTGTGCTATCCACCCGACATTGTTTACAATGTGTAAAACAATTCACATTGGTGTAAGTGGTACGATTGGAACGGGTTTCAATCATTTTTCGCACATAATCAAGTTTTTATAAATAATCAAGCATTTTAAATGCTAAATTTCAGCAATTATAATATCAATCTATCTAAACCAGCATGGTATGGGCTAATCTCGCTCACATGGAGAGAGACCAGAAGTATAATGTGCATGGTCTGAGAAGAAGTAATATTTTATGAGAACTAAAAAAAATAGAAGAAGTGACCACATAGACTTCTAATGAAAGAATAAATTTCTAATGAAATAAAAAAAAAAAAAAAAAAAAAAAAATACTAACCTGGTCTAGAATACAGTACAGGTTTGATAACGCTCGGAGGCGGTATACTGCTTTGGACCTGGAGTTTCAACTGCTGGGCTGTAGCCGCTGCGGCACTGACTCCTGTACTCCTCGGTTCACCCCCTTTCATAACCATAAGCGCACGCTTGCGTTCTTCAATCTCTTTCTGTGCATTCGCCATCATTAGCTGTGGAGAAGAAGTTTAATTATCCCACTAATTCAACTATCAGGTTTATTAGTCATAATATACTGCTTTATTGTTATTTTAAATGTATATCTTAATATATATAAATTACACGTCACGTTGTTTGTCCGCGATGGACTCCTAAAGTACTTAACCGATTTTAATCTTTGCACAGCATGTGTAGTTTGATCCAACTTAAAAGATAGGATAGCTTCCATCTCAATTTATAGCCGCAATATTATTTTATTGTAAATTATTTGTCTATTATTTGACACTCACAATTATTTGTTATCTCCAAACAATTCTAACAGATGGCGGTATCTGTTTATTAGCATAACCACCACGTGTTACCGAGGCTACCTTAGCCACAGCAACGCGTGGCCGTGTCTGCCAGTTTTGTATATATTTTAAATGTGTGTAGGTTACATTTAATGTCAAAAAGGCTTATTTATCGAATATAACAAGACTGCTTCAGTTCTTTTGTGCATATATAAATTCGATTTGTAGGCAGTTTGAAAGTTGCACCAGTGACGGAAAAGTTACAGAGTGAAAGATTGACATGGTATGGACATATGATGAGACGGGATGAAAGTAATGTTGTGAGGAAAGTTTTAAGTATGAATGTTGAAGGCTTAAGGGGTAAGGGAAGACCGAGGAAAAGATGGATGGAATGCATGAAACATGACTTGAATAGACAAGGAGTGACCACAGAGATCACGACTGATAGAGTTGTATGGAAGGAGAAGACATATTGCGTTGAGCCCAAATAAATTGGGATAAGAGCAAGTTGATGATGATAAAATTCGATTTGTTAATAGCATAAAACGTGATTTTCAACAAGTTATTGGCGGGCTTTTTTTGCTTAAAATATTATATCAAAATATGGGTATAAATATAATAAATAAATAGCTTGAAATATTATATCAAAATATGGGTATATCTGGTATGCTATTAATATATTTTTTAAATTTATAAGATATGGAGAGTCTTATATTGTGATGTGTCTGTGTTGTCTTAGCTAAACTAATTGGCCGATACTGATGCGATTTTTTCCACATCAAAATTCAAGTGCTCAAAAATCGAGTCCATTATTGCACATTGCATTTATGTAATACATATGATAATAAAATCATATTGAAAAGATAGAACTAATGCAAAAAAAGCCCGGAAAAGGTAGAACTAATGCAAAAAGCCTCTTCTCTATAAAAATATAGGCAACACCTTGTACTAAGTAACTTGTGTCTCATTGTCTCACTTTACAAACACACAATTAACTAACACAAATTACACACACTCTGGCAACAACTAATTAATTATTGTACAAAGTATTCACCTGCATCTGCATGGGAATCGAACCCACAACACAATCTTAACCAATACACTATCTGTGCAGATTATGTATATGCTATGCTATACAGGGTGCCGATTTTATTACTAGAATAACTTAAACTGGGTGTAGGAATGACGTCATAAAAAACAATAAAGTTAGTTGCAGACTCCTAGCTCTGCCCAATCCCAAGATAAAGTGATTTGTTTCTTATCAAAACAATAGGTTTGCCAGCGTACATTGACCTGTAGGTACATTTCGACCCAGCTGCGCGGCGGTAAGCGTAGCGCGAGCGGGACTCTTTGCCTACTAGTTCAATGTCACACGCATGAGTATATGCCTACATCGAACTTCTATATTACAAAGTGTATTTGACCGCTTATCATTAGGGCAATTTAATCAAAAATTAGGTACTATTTTTTTTACTGATTTTGATAGTGTATTGATTTTGTAGTTTTGATATTATGGTTCGGACATGTGGAAAGAATGCCGAACGAACGCCTGGTTAAGAAGATATACAATGCGAAAGTGGAAGGATGTAGGTACCGAGGGAGACCGAGACTAACCTACCTAGACCAGATCGGTCATGTACTGAAGGAAGGTGGAGTCAAGAGTCTCCGAAACCGGCGAGCGTGTATGAAGAGAATTATGAATGTTGAGGAAGCGAGTGAAGTATGCAGAGATAGAGTTCTCTGGCACTCTGTTCTCTCTGCCTACCCTGCAAGGGATATGGCGTGATGATATGTATGTATGTATGTATGTATGTATCATGGTCTGATACACCTCCTTCAAGGATTCTACTAATTAAATCGGCAACCTGTATATGATGAAGAAAATTGTAGGAAGCTTAATATTTAGTTTGTTAAGCTAACAATATATTCAACTGAAAGACTTGGTATCCATGCTCATGGATAAATAATTAACATATAAAAAAATCATTCTTACCTTAATCCTATCTGCACTTAGCACTGCCATCTTGGTACCGACAGACTCTCCCTCGGCTACGGAAAGTGGTACTTCAACACCATTCTTCTTCTCATCTTTCCTCTCCTCCTTTGATTCTTTCTCTTCTTTAATGTCATCATGTTTTGAACGTTTGACATCTTTATCACGATCGCTATTATCATGTTTGCGTTTGGTCGATTTCGATGTGGAAATCAACTCCTGGGCTAAAGCGATAACTTTATCTGCTAACTTACTCGCCTTCTTTGAATCAATGTGAGAAGATATTTTGTCTATTATCTTTCGTCTTTCATATCTGTAATTAGAGTCGGAAATATATCAGGTTTAGCAATACATGGCATAATAATTAAAATAACTACAGTAGACATACTACCAACCCTCACATTGCTTGTGGATGTCGTAAAAGATGACTAAGAGATTAAGTGGTCAATCAGACTGCACAAGCGGGTGCGGGGGCGGGCGCTTGGGTCTTGGCGTCTGCATATTCACAATGCCAAACGAGCTACGAGTGTCATTACACATGTGTTTGGTCGTTCTCAAACTTTGCTATGTATTTAGAAGACATGGATGAAGATTTGCTTTTATTAATGGTAAATTCATACTTGAAATGGGTATTGCAATATATGAAGTTTGGCACAATATAGTGTGCAAATAGCAGTGCGATGTTGTACTGCAGATATAAATTCTTCCGTATTGATATCCATGACAATTGACGACGTGTCGGCGGGTGAATCAAAATTTTTAAAACCACAACATAGTCACATAACAGACGCTATATCACTGGGAAAGAAACTGGCGGACTGAGCCATTAGAAACACCCGCGCCAAGGGCGCCCGAGACGTGCAGCTCGCGGGTGCACTGTGAACGCAACTGGCGTCTGCATACATTTTGGATTACACACGCCCGCGCCTGCCTCCACTCTGAAAGAGTACTTACATCTACCTGGGTCAACTCCATCTGATGCTGTCTGGTCAACAATTACAGTCACAAGGAGGGTGAATGTTGACGGCGGTCATAAAACTATTGTCAATAAAATTTACAATATGTGCATAGGATGAAGAGTACATATTGCCTCAACCATAAGTAATTGGGATAAGAGCAGGATAATGATGAGTTCCAATGCCATGGGCTTCATTTATGGGTATTTAGGCGAATACCTTGAGAGATTCACCAAGATTTTGTTGTTTTTGTTTTGGGTTTAATAATTTCATGACCATCTTTTCAGCTCATAATGTCCCACAGTTGGGCTCGAGTATCCTCCACAATAGGAGACACAGATTCACCTACAATACCATTCAGTTCAGATGTGTCGTTAGCAAAAATGATATATTCATATTATATCCTATCCTCATCGTATAACTTCCAAAGTTTGTAACTTCATTCTTCGAGTATATTTTTAATTTATTTTCGCCCATTCTAACTTCAACTTACAAATATTACAAAATTAGTATAAATAGTTTAAAAAGTAAGCAGTTCCATTTTCGTTTAAAATGAAAAAGTCAAAAACTTTAAATTCCTATGTAAGAACAGGTTCAAGAAAATTTGCCTATATGATAAATTGTAAACTTTTTCAGGCGAACCTAAAGCACAGTACGGCAGGTAACAACTTAAACCACTAAGCTATTACAGCAACCAACTCTTGGAAAGCTAATTTACTTACCCATTCGTAAGGCATGATGACACGGTCGAAAGTAATGAACTATCGGTCTTTCCAATAGTTCTGTAAATAGCACGATCTAGTGACGACCTAAGATCCTCCACTTCCCGCCTAGATAGTTGCAAAGCCATCTCAAATAACTATGAAATATGTAATAATATACAGTTTAGGTTATGTTCTAAATCTCACTAATATAACTAAGTTTTCACACGGCATATAACGTATAGATATAGGAATTGGTATTCAATCCAATACGATTCATGTTATTTACAATATTTAAAGGAATAATGCTAAAATAAACTCTGTTTTACACTGACGTAAACATCGGCCATGGTAACGGTGTGGTCACTTATAATAAAAATATTCCAATTACCAAATTTAATAATTATTGAAATTATTTATTTGTCATAATTTAAATTCAATATTTTATTTTTTTATTATTCTTAAAGATAAGTAATAAAATAATCAAATAACTTGAACTTTGTTACAAACATTTCATTATTTAGTGGATAAATTTCTCATGGTTATTATAGTGTTCGACTAAACTGTAATGTTTACAATGGATGCTAAAACTAGCATATTTATCAATGCTCATACAGTTCATACTCTTCCTGATGTGTTATTCTTATTACTCTCTGAAATTTTAATTTTCAAAAAAATACTTTTGAATAAATGACAAAACAAGCGAGAAATGGATAACATCACCTACATATTAACTTTATTATGGCTAAATATTAAAGTTAATAACACTTTTGAATAACGTCTGTTGAAATGGTTGTAAACTTAATGGTCATCATAATTATAGCATCGGTTAAGAATCCTCTGTATCATTCATTTCTGCATTTTCTGCTATACTCTGTATATGCAGAGATTACACTGTGCATTCGGTTTGTTATCCAAACAGTGGCCTGTTACAAATATAAATATAATTTCGTATATTACCTAAATAATTAGACATTAATAGAAGTTAAACATTTACTAAAACATCGAAAATTCATAATCTCACATCTGTATAACATTAGAGTATTGAGATAGTAGACTATCACAGTTTAACCTAAAAATGTCTGACGAAGAGGATATAATACCAATAAAAAAGCAGAAACATGTCCATTATGGCTCTCTGGA
Source organism: Lymantria monacha (assembly GCA_905163515.2). NCBI lineage: Eukaryota > Metazoa > Arthropoda > Insecta > Lepidoptera > Erebidae > Lymantria > Lymantria monacha. The sequence continues at coordinate 10,600,225 of LR991104.1, read as the reverse complement.
GGAACAAGAGAAGGCGAGGCTGGCGGCTCTCGCTGCCGCTGCTAAAGAAGGCGCTGAAGATAATGGTGGTAAAGAATTGGGTGACATTCAAATCTCAAGTGGTAAGTCTGAATGTGTATTTCTGTTCTGCTGAATCCTTCATCATCATATCAGCTATAAATTTTCCACTGTTGAGCTCGATCCTTCTCTAGAATTAGAGGACAGTTAACATATACCATGCTAATGAGACGGGTTGGAATATTAACTTATTTTAATTTGACCTACTCTTGCAGATACCTTTAGGCGTCTTTTACAATTTTTAGAGTCAATAAAAGGTGGTGAGAATTGTGTCCCTACTCCATCACTATGTAGAATTCCTTAGCTCCTAGTAAACTATTAAATTTATTCATCTAAGTATGACTTTATTTGCTATAGCTATTAAGCATTAAGATTGTATGATCGTGATTTTAACTCCACCTGATGCTGTTTGGTCAACAAATATATATTATGTATTCCCAAGGAGGGTTGATGTCAGGTAGACAGCCAGTCATAAAACTAATGCCAAATGCTTTTGCAATATGATTGATGGAAGAGGAGCAAAAGTTATTGCCATCTTTTATGGCCGCCTGCCTAATGTCGACCCTCCTTGGAAATGTAATTGCTAACCAAACAGCATCAGGTGGAGTTAGCCTAGGTTGATAAAAACTCTTAATTGTCTTTTATGACATCCACAAGCAAATTTAGAGTTGGTCGTATTACGCCCAACTCTAAATTTTACGCCGCTACCACACAGCATCCTCTTATACTAGTTGTCTATTAGACATGTGTAAGTAATGCGAGTGATGCATCACACGTAATATTACCCGACCGCGTACTGTCATATTACACATTGCGCGACTAAACATGACATGACATTAAACATGACGCCGAACACTTGTGTACTGTTCTGTATTTCTGCAATGTGCGGTAATTTGGTAATGGTTATCCATCTTTCAAACGCGCCGTGTGTCTTTTCGGGAGAGTGAGAGGGATAGAACGACTGGACTGCGCTGCGCCTGCGGTCGATAAATATTTATTTTGAGCTCTATTTGCAGAACATTAAGGCTTATATTAAATGAAATGTCATGTGTGATGTTTGAAGTGATGGTAAAATGTAATATTACTCGGCACGAAATGTAATGCCATATAACATCACTTCGCGAAGTACTGTTTCGCGCATGTCTAATGTCTATATCGCGTCTCCATTCTCTTACGTGAATGTTATTTGCATATCATTTCTCTTAGTCATCTTTTACCATATCCATGGGTAAGGAATGGACTTGGTTATTTGTATTTTTCCACCACACTGTTCCTTAATGGTAACATGGAGAATTGTTTCGCCTCCTTGCTTCAATAATGTGTTATCTTAAAAAAATACATTTTTGAGCAGTCTTTTTCAAGTTTCAAAAAATAATTGTTATGCAATGAATATTTTTTTATCGTAAATCTGATTTAAATCACAGATGATTTAATTATAGAATAATTAAATAATTAAAATCATAGATTTATATATCAATTATTATTTGAAACTTGAAAAACACTACTTTAAAATTTCATTTTTCAAGATAATTGAAAAAACTCCTCTAAAATTTATTTTTTTAAGATAACACATTATTGAAGCAAAGAGGCGAAATATATTATATTCTATTCTTTAGTTTTAATATCAATTATTTTGTTAGAATACATGGAGCTGGAAGAGGAGATGTCTAGAGACAAGAAAGCTTTGCTCGAAGAGTTTGAGAGAAGAAGGAAAGCTCGACAATTGAATGTGTCTACAGATGATGATGAGGTATTATATTAGGTTTTACCTGAAAACTTTATCAATATAGTTATCATGTGTGATATCCCCATTTTTACTATTATTTTTGTTGCAAAGTGAAAAATATGAAAATTAAATTGAAATTTCTTTTGCTGATGATTTTTAGTGTTCCCGCAGCCAGAATTTAAGACATGGGAAAGTAGGGGAGAACTTATTGTATTCTTGAGCCTATCACCACATGGGACTTGTGGATTCTTACATTCACGAAAATAAAAGGAATATTTTTCTATGGTTACATTTTCATTGTTCTTAAAAACTTATAGAAGTAATATTTCATTTTTCATAATGATGGTAACTGATAGACAGACAGTATAAATGAGCTAGTTACTAACATTCACTCTCCATTGTAATTAATTGGGCACTGACACTATTAACAAGTTGTCTGGAAATCTTCAGCAGAACATGAATATATATTTTAAACTACTGTTATATCATTTGCATTACACTTAATTTATATTTAATTGCATTTTTCTGTATTATATTACATAAAATATCAGCAAAATCAACTAATATAAAATACTGAATAAAATTTAATATTACCACATGACATATTCAAATTGCTGCCATAAAACCTAATATAATAAATATTAATGATATTTGCAAAGACCAAAGAGACCTTTGCATAATACAATCAATTTATAATTCACAAATCGGAGTTTTGGTGGCAATCTGAAAACGTCATGCGGCTTGTATTATATTCAATATCTAATGTGCAATCGACAATTGACTTACTGACTGACCACAATTAATATGAAGAAACTAACTCAATACTGGCAACAATGGCTTGTATAGGTAGCTGATTGCAAATATAGAAAAAGATTCACAAATCTATTAAAATATTTCAGGTCCGCAGAAGTCTACGTCAGCTCGGTGAACCGGTATGTCTTTTTGGTGAAGGTCCTGCCGAGAGAAGAGTCCGTCTCCGTGATTTACTTAGCTAGTAAGTATACTATTATACCATTTTTTTTCACTTCATGTTTGAAATGTAGCTTCTTGTGGGATTGTAATTATGGCTCACTGCAACTTTATTGTGTTACAAAAAGAAAAAAGTTTAATGAATTACATTATGGCGTACTCGCGTAATATTTGTCACTTGACAAGGAAAAGTAAGACATACGATCTTCTTGCTTTATTAATATATGTAAATTAATTAAACTACTGAAAAAAATTAAGGGATCAAAAAAAAATCCAAATTTTTAGGCAATTTTCAACAAGCCGTAACTTCGAGAGAAATGGTCGTATAGAAAATCAAAAAAAAGGAAATTGTAGCTTCAAGTATTTAGTTTTTGGATTAGAACTTTAAAATTTTGTAACCTCGGCGGTTTATGAGTAATCGTATAAAAACCAGCAACACAAGAAAATCCTTTTTTTTTAGTTTTTCTGTTGGTCTACGGGCGTAGAAAAAGTTTTTCCAGCTTAACTACTATATCTATCAGATAACTTGTTTATTCAGCTTAAATTTGCTTTTATAAAAAGTTCGATACGATCATTTCTCGCTGAGATATCGAACTTTGAATGGAAAAGGATCTTATTGGCTTTAACCATCAATATCTCAGCAACCAATGATTGCACAGAAAGTTAAAGGTGGGTTTCAAGAACTTGAATGAATTCTCCTTAACGACTAGCCATTGCTTTTCAGAAAAAAAAAAAATTTCTGTCACATGAATTTGAAAATGAAATTAAACCCTACAAAAAATCAAATTAATCCAGCCAGCTGTTTTCTTGTTTCAATCGATCGAATTATTTGAAAAAATTAAAAGGATCACGTTTTTGCTCTGAACAGCTCATAATTTTTAAAAATGAGAAAAAAAATTGTTTTCTGAGCTTTTTGCACATTTTTGCCCCAGAAAGTGCTTAAATTACGCGTTTTCCCAGCTGTATTTCTTGATTCTACTGATCTCTTTTTAATTAAATTTAAAAAGAAAATTAAAATACCCCCAATCGAATTTCGATCTTTTTCACTTTGGTTAAAGACAATAAGAACCTTTTCCATTCAAAGATCGATATCTTAGCGAGAAATGATTGTATCGAACCTTTTAAAAAAGCAAATTCAAGCTGAATAAACAAGTTATCTGATAGATATAGTAGTTAAGTTGGAAACATATTTTCTACGCCCGTAGACTCCAAAAAAAACAAAAGAATTCTTTTTTGTTGCTGGTTTTTCTACGATTACTCAAAAACCGCGGAGGTTACAAAATTTTAAAGTTCTAATCCAAAATCTAGACACTTGGAGCTACAATTTCCTTTTTTTTTTATTTCCTGTACGACCATTTCTCTCGAAGTTACGGTTTGTTGAAAATTACCCAAAAATTTGGAATTTTTTTTTGATCCCTTAATTTTTCCAGTATGTGTATGATAAGTTCATCATCTCCCTATCTTGTCTATGTGTATAGTAAAATACGTCTGCGTGATGTAAACATATATTATACAAGTGAAGGTAAACTATATATGAAACTATATACCCTGATCAGCGTGGTATAGTTAATCAACTACCCTCCTATTGTTGAGGCCACTGGAGCCCTGGGACGTATATAAGCTGGGATGAATCTATAACCCGTTAATTTTTGCAGTCTAGGAGAAGATGCTATTCACAAAAAGTTAGAGGAGGAAGAAGCGCGGATAGAGAGGGACAGAGGTAGGGAAGGCACGTGGTACCATGAGGGTCCCTCGGAGTTAAGAGAAGCAAGATTGTGGATAGCAAGATATTCATTACCAAAGGCTAAAGAAAGGTGAGCTGGTCTTATTTATTTGTAACCACTGGGTTAAAGGTTTGATGATAGTGGACAGTCATGAAACTTGTATTTTCTTTGCCTGTAGACACCATGTGAGGACAAAACTCTAAAAATACTGAGATTCTTTTTAACCAATTTCAAAAAAAGGTGGCAGTTCTCAATTCGTTTGTTTTTTTTTTATGTTTTTACCTATAAACTGCTTTCTAGATGAATCAATTTTGATGGTTTTTTTTTTATTTGAAAGCTGGTGATACTAATTTGGTCCTATTTAAATTTAATCAAGATCTAACGAGTAGTTTTTGAGTTATCCACAATAATGCGTATATGGTGAGCCTTTTTTTTTATTGCTGATGGTGGCAAACGAGCAAGTAGCACACTTGATGTGTCACTGCCTCCCATGGACGTTTTAAATACATACACATATAAGAAAAACTATCTCCTCCTCGACTATAATCTTTTGAATTCGAGATTTTTCCTGTTAATTTTTTGAGAAAGACAACGCCTTGTAATAGAGTATTTCCTTTAAACCTTCTATTACGGGGCACTTTACAAACGTATAATCAACGGACACGCACAGACAGTATTTGTGGATTAAGTATAATCCTGTACGGGAATCGAACCCATAATACCAGGCACGGTATGTCGGTATTTTAACCACTACACTATCTGTGCAATCAAATATTTATTATATACAAACTCCTAGGGGGTATTTATCGTACCTCATATACGTCCCACTGCTGTACTCTAGACTAATCCACAATAAGAGTTAGATGCATGTGACCCAGGACTGTGAGTGAGTGGACAAATAAGGGCTGATGGAGAGCCTGTCATTAGCTCATATGTAAAAAAATATTAGATTATATTCTGTATTTGACTGATATTAACTTATCTCTTTCTATACTCAGGTTAAGTAAAGCCCGCGAGGAGTTGAAGCTGGCCGGCAGTGTCAGGGCAGCCGCTAAACAAGAGTCACAGAGGAAGGCATCAGCCGTTTCCATTTTTTGCAGTCAGGTACGAAAACAACCTTTAAATTTTAGTTAACACCTAAGGCGATATAAATGACTCAATAATTAATGCTACGCATCAAATATAATGGGTGGTGGTGGGGCAAAGTGTAACCTAAAACTTAAATTTTATATCAAATGTTATCAATAAATTAATTTTCTTGGTGTCACCTAAAATGTAGGGTTCAATGAGAACAGGTATTAGGATTGTCACTGAACATCTGAAACAGCCAGTCCCACCAAATTGCTTTTTCCATGGTGCCAAGAAGAAATACCATGTTTTTATTGTTGATGATGGCTAACGAGCAAGCAGTACACATGATGGTAAGTGTTTACTACCCATGGACCTTTGCAATACCAAAGATACAGCTTGACCGGATTCTATGTACATATAAAAAAATGTATGCAATGAATTTGTATTAAAATGTGGGTTAAAATTTAATAATTAATACTGTAAAAATGTGTGTTAAAATTTAATAATTAAATAGGTAATGATGTACTAGAGCAAGTGGATGAATTTGTATATCTTGGATGTGGATTTAGCCGAGATGGAAGGTACACCACTGATATAGAGCGAAGAGTGAATGCGGGAAATAGAGTGAACTGAGCGTTGGGGCAACTTCTCGGCAGCCACCACCTCAGCCAGAAGGCACGTGTAGCAATACATAACGCAGTGCTTGTCCCAACATTACTGTATGGAAGCGAGAGTTGGATATGCAGAAAAGAGTATGAACGTAAAATTAATGCGGTCGAAATGCGATCTCTTCGGAAAATCTGTGGAGTTAGGCTGACCGACCGCATTCGTAACGACGACGTAAGAGAGCGAGTAGGTATGAAAGAGACTATTGGTGTAAAGATGCGAAAGGGAATGCTCCGATGGTTCGGACATGTGGAAAGAATGCCGAACGTCTGGTTAAGAAGATATACAATGCGAAAGTGGAAGGATGTAGGTACCGAGGGAGACCGAGACTAACCTACCTAGACCAGATCGGTCAGATACTGAAGGAAGGTGGAGTCAAGAGTCTCCGAAACCGGCGAGCGTGTATGAAGAGAATTATGAATTGAGGAAGCGAGTGAAGTATGCAGAGATAGAGTTCTCTGGCACTCTGTTCTCTCTGCCTACACTGCAAGGGATATGGCGTGATGATATGTATGTATGTATTAAAACTGTAAGCAGGTAGATATCAATCTCAATAAAAACGATGAGTTGTTGGACGTGAGCCACCTTAGTCCGCCCATGACCATGAACACTCTAAAGTGTTCTAAACATCGGGCAATTAAAAATCAAATACAAACGTGATATTCATTCTCCCACTCTTATCCCAATTACTTGGGGTCGATACAATATATACTCTTGTTTCATAGTACATATTGTATATTCCCAAGGAGGGTTGACGTCTGGCAGGCGGTCGGTCATAAAACTATGGCCAATAACTTTTACAAACGTGATAGAAACCATACATATAGTTATATCCATTTTCTTGTTACAGATAGGGGATGCAAGACCTATAAGTTTTTGCAGATTCAGTAACGATAGTAAAATGCTAATAACGGCCAGCTGGTGAGTTATATATTTATAAAACCCGATTACGAAGCGAAAAATGATGTCATAAGCGGGATTCGAACCCGCGCCTATTGGGAGTCCGGCCCAATCGTGCTGCCACTACACCACCGTAAACTATTGTAGGACATGCAAATCCCGCTTCGTAACATATTTACGTATTTAAGGTGACATATGCCATCTATCCGACAATGTTTACACATTGTTATAGGGTTAATACTTCAAACTTGCCCGCCGGACTGGCCACGGGAGGCAAGGAAGCGGTACCAGTGGCCGGCCCAATGGCGATGGGGAGGGAATACGCTGGGTTGTGGGGCCACGCGCTGCCCTCCCGTCGCCCCGGACGGTACAGGCGACGTGTGACCGGGCCATAGCCTACCAAAAAAAAAAAAAATACTGCAAACTTTGCAGTTAGAATTGTATTAAACGATGACACAACCTTGTTATGCAAATTACTGAAATTTAGCATTTAATATGCTTCATTATTTATAAAACCCGATTACGAAGCGAAAAATGATGTCACAAGCGGGATTCGAACCCGCGCCGGCCGGAATCCCAATAGGCGCGGGTTCGAATCCCGCTTGTGACATAATTTTTTCATATTAAATGCTAAATTTCAGTAATTTGAGTTATATATTATTAGCGGGTTATCTAGACGTAATGCTTTGTGGCATCTGCTACTAATAATACCAAACCCTTACATTGCTCGTGGATGTAGTAAATTACGACTGATTATTGATTTTTGATGGTGGCAAACGAGAAAGCGGCATCTAATGGTAAGTGTTACTGCCGCCCATGGATCTTAGCAATACCCTACGCAGCAATGCCTACCAATGAAAACCCCAAACCCACCCAGAAAGTTGGGCTGTCGGCTCTCTTTCTCACCGAATGACGCGCAACAGAATATTGCCACTGTTCAGACGTCGATTTTCTGAGAGAATGTGGTACTACCCCAGACGGACCGGTCCACGGCTGTAGAGAAGAAAACTGTCAACAGTGTGGACCTACCAAGATTATATAGAACTAGATTTTTTTTTTTTTTTTTTTTTTAAATACACCACCCTGCACTAAGGAAATAAACCTTGTATTGCGGGGGACTTTACAAACATGCAATTAACGCAGACAAATTACACCCAGACTCAGAACAACACTTTGTGGATCGCACAAAGTATTGTCCTGCGTGGGAATCGAACCCACGGCACTGGCACGGAAGGTCGATTTGATGAATGAATGTCGAATTTGACCTATGACTTTTCCGTGTGGTGGCGGAGTAAGAATACAATTCACCATATCATATGTTACCCGTGGGTGATGGTAAGAGACGACTAAGGGATAAAATATGCATATAACATCTATACAAGAAAAGGAAAACTTGTGATAAATATTTATACCAACACGTTTGACCAGCGTGGTATAGTATGTTAATTTCCCTCCCATTATGGAGGAGGTTTGAGTCCAACATTGGGACACATATATGAGCTGAGAGAGAGAGAGAGAAGTGCTTAGAGTGGGACCAGTTCTTTGTCGTCTTTTAAGACACACGAGCAATGAAAGGTTGGTAGTATTATTAGACACTACCATACAATACTATTAGAAGTCATCATCATCATTCGCCTACTCTTATCCCAATTACTTGGGGTCGATACAATATGTACTCTTCTTCAAATTACTGCAGTTTTTTAGCATTTAATATGCTTAATTATTTATAAATACCCGATTACGAAACGAAAAATGATTTTTCGTTTCGTAATCGGGTATTTATAAATGTACTCTTCTTTTCATAGTACATATTGTAAAAGTTATTGCCAATAGTTTTATGACCGGCCGCCTGCCAGACGTCAACTCTCCTTGGTAATGTAATTGTTGACCAAACGGCATCAGATGTAGTTGGCCCAGTTCATTATAAGGCTCTTAGTAGTCTTTTACGACATCCACGAGCAAAGTAAGGGTTGGTAGTATTCATAACCGCTACCACATAGCTATTGGAAGTATGATTCATATAATCCGAAGGTGTAAAAATGGAATTTCTGGTTGAATTTTCAGGTCGGGTCTCAGCAAGGTCTGGTCTGTGCCGGAATGTAAACTACTTCATGTGTTAAAAGGTCATACATGCAATGTCAGCGCTGCAAATTTCCATCCAAAGGCTATTATACCTGATCATTTTCTTTCGAAGGTTAGTTGAGGTTCGATTACCAATGTGGCGACAAGAATATAATTACATACATACACAGGCACAGAGAACAGAGTGCCAGAGAACTCTATCCTTGCATACTTCACTCGCTTCCTCAACATTCATAATTCTCTTCATACACGCTCGCCGGTTTCGGAGACTCTTGACTCCACCTTCCTTCAGTACGTGACCGATCTGGTCTAGGTAGGTTAGTCTCGGTCTCCCCCGGTACCTACATCCTTCCACTTTCGCATTGTATATCTTCTTAACCAGACGTTCGTTCGGCATTCTTTCCACATGTCCGAACCATCAGAGCATTCCCTTTCACATTTTTACACCAATACTCTCTTTCATACCTACTCGCTCTCTTATAATTCGTCAGCCTTTTACTTAATTGAAGCAATCGTGGAAACTGATTAAGCCTGATTAATCTCAGGGTTTTCTCCTGTGGTGATAGAGTAAGAGTAAAGAGAAGCGGCGCGCAACCCCATGGACCCACCCTGCTAGCACCTTTCTTCGCCGTATGAGCGGGCCACCGGTACCTTATCTTTGTCTTCGGTGGCCCGCCCGGCGGTATAATACCCTTGCGGGTTCCTCTCTCGTCAATGCCCCGACGGCGAAAGCTGTCGCCCGCACGCGGTGGCCTCACGTTGGGTGACCGGACAATTCCCCGGTCCGATCACACGAAGCCTCGGTTAGGGTGGCATCAGGCGCAGATATTCGCGCCTGCGCGGCCCCGGCCGCTGACGGCGGTCTGGGTCACGGGAATCCTCCCGGACTCGTTTCGCCTCCTCCTTCTGCGAGATGACAGCCTCGCAGAAGGCGGCGAGACTCACCTACCTAGACCAGATTGGTCACGTACTGAAAGAAGGTGGAGTCAAGAGTCTCCGAAACCGGCGAGGGTGAATGAAGAGAATTATGAATGTTAAAGAAGCGAGTGAAGTATGCGATAGAGTTCTCTGGCACTCTGTTCTCTCTGCCTACCCTGCAAGGGATATGGCGTGATGATATGTATGTATGTATCTAGATACGGATATAACATAGTTTTGGATATTTTAAGTTACAGATCTTAAATTTCTTCGAATCTAGAAATTCGCTAACCTATCTAACTAGCGCGTGGTAATCCAGTCTAATATGAAGGATTTTTGTTAAAAAAAGATAAATTAACAAATATAAATTATATGTTTCCAGTTGAAAATATCCGAAGAGCCTGAAGATGGAGTTACTCCTATGGAGCAGAGCACCACGGAGGTGGAAGGTGGTTCTGAAGCATGCACCATGGCTAGCTGTGCGTACGACGGCACCGTACATCTGTGGAATTTTATCAGGTAATTGAGACATAATCAAAGAGACATTGTTCTGTATAGAAATAAAACTGAAACTCCTTCAAATTGAACGCAACATCATCTATCGGGTGCAATTGTAAATTTAAACTATTCTTGAATTCACAATAGATCCACATGAGAGAGATAGAAGCCCAATTTGGTTGGGGTTTCATTGGTAGGTAGCATAGATATACCCCTGGTGTTGTAAAGGTCTATGGGCGGAAGTATCACTTACCATCAGGTGTGCTGCTTACTTCTTAACAAATATAAGCACTTAAAAAAATTCATCAAAATCGCTTCAGCCATTTAGAAAAAGTTCAGTCATATATACAAGTACAGCAGAAATGTATATTTCATATACAGGTTGCCGATTAAATTAGTAGAATCCTTGAAGGGGTTGTATCAGACCATGATACACTATCCAAATCAGTAAAAAATATAAAGTAACTAAGTTTAAATTGCCATACTGATAAGCGGTCAATACACTTGTACTATAAAAATTCAATGTAGGCATACGTGTGACACTGAACTAGTAGGCAAATAGTCCCGCTCTCGCTGCGCTCACCGCCGCACAGCTGGGTCGAAATGTACCTACAGGTCAATGCACGCTGACAAACCTACTGTTTTGATAAGAAACAAATCACTTTATCTCGGGATTGGGCAGAGCTAGGAGTCTACATCTAACTTTAATGTTTTTTATGACGTCATTCCTACACCTAGTTTAAGTTATTCTATAGTCTATTTAATCTAAGAAGTGCATTTTGACAGCTGTCGGAGTAAGTTGTCTAGGTATGTGAACCAAATAATCGCTATCGAAAATATCCGATTTTAGTGAGAAATCGATATTGATTCTTTTTAATTAATAAACGGTTTATTTTTTATTTTTCTAAAAGGTGATTAATAAATTAAGTGCTAAATTAATACTAAACAAATTTAATTATTTCAGCTTAAAATCTATTCATCATATTTAGTAGAATTATATTAAGTAAAAACCAATCCAGTATTTAAAAAAAAAATACTGGATTTGAAAATAGCTATTTATTAAGAATCACTACTATTACAGAAATTATCATCGTCGCGATCAATAATTATTATTTTCTCATCAATAAAATTGCCGAAGTGTACATCTCTGTTAAAATCTCTATTCGATTAATTATATTATTCTAGTATTTTTACCGATTATTGTGATATTCGTGAATTGGAAGTTGTCAAGCACTACTGTATATAACGTAATGACGTGACATTGTTAGATCGTCAATAACAATTACTATTTACTATGTTATTTTAATTTTAAATTAGTTTTACGAGTTTCAACATTAGATTATTGTACAAGAAAGTCACCCGCAACGTTAATAATGTAAATAACGTAATAGTTCTTTAAAATTTCCGAATTATTGTTTGCAATCATGTGTATACGTTTGACCAAGGTTATTGTGTATTAAAAAATGCAAAACGTCAAAATGCACTTCTTAGATTAGATGAGCTATAGTAATAAAATCGGCACACTGTATATATACCTATTTGATAACGGTTTATGTAAATCGTCAAAATCTCTTGAATTATCATCATGAGATGAGGTAGCAACACTTGCTTGAGAGACTAATAACTCAAAAGAAAGAATTCTTAACGGAATAATAATCATTATCTCAGTTCATAAATGCCCCGGTTAGACTCGAGCCTTCGCGACAACAGGGAGGGAAGGAAATTGACCTACACCACGCTGGTCAGATGCGTTAGAATAGGGTTTTATTTCGAGTTTTCGTTCCCCTGTGTAGATGTTATATGCATATATTATCTCTTAGTCGTCTTTTACGATCACCCACGGATAAGACAGGGGGTGGTGAATCGTATTTTTACTCCGTCACCACACGGCAAATAAGGTAATATTATCCTTTCCTTATTTATAATAATAATCATTTTTTTATTGATAAGATATACAATGCGAAAGTGGAAGGATGTAGGTACCGGGGAGAGACTCACCTACCTAGACCAGATTGGTCACGTACTGAAGGAAAGTGGAGTCAAGAGTCTCCGAAACCGGCAAGCGTGTATGAAGAGAATTATGAATGTTGAGGAAGCGAGTGAAGTATGCAAGGATATAGTTCTCTGGCACTCTGTTCTCTCTGCCTACCCTGCAAGGGATATGGCGTGATGATATGTATGTATGTATTTTTTATTGTGGATAAATTGATAAAACATCATCATTCTTCTACTCTTATCCCAATTACTTGGGGTTGACACAATATGTACTCTTCTTTCATAGCACATACTGTAAAAGTCATTGGCAATAGTTTTATGACCGGCGGCCTGCCAGACGTCAACCCTCCTTGGGAATGTAATTGTTGACCAAACGGCATCAGATAGAGTTAGCTCAGGTCGTCATACGGCCGGGTACCGGTGGCCCGCTCGCACGGCGAAGAGAGGTGTTTGCAGGGAGGGTCTATAGGGTTTGCGCGCCGGCTCTTCCGTCGCCCCGGGCCGATTTGGCGGGGCGCGATAACGTCCATACCCCACCGCAAAAAAATAAAATAAAAAAGGTCGTTATACGGCTTTTAGACGGCTTTTACTACATCCACGAGCAAAGTAAGGGTTGGTAGTATTTGTAGCTGCTACCACATAGCTATTGCTAAAACAAAAATGACTAATATATTAAGAATAAGAATATGTGAATCATGTCCAGCATTGTCTTGAGTGGGAAGCAAACCTAGAATATTTATATCACCAAATCATAAATGAAATCAATTATATTTCTTTCTCATATAGTGATTCACCAATAGCCTCGTTGGAGGGCCACAGTCCTTCTCGAGTATCACGAGTAGAGTTCCACCCATCAGGGAGATTCCTCGCCACCACAGTCTTTGACCACTCGTGGAGACTATGGGATTTGGAGACGGGTAAGTTTACGTTTTTTTTTTAATCAACCCAAATACTTTTGTTTGTCTTAAAAAAAAAATAGTGATAAATTATATTATGTAATTATATTTTTGTCAAAATTATTTTGTCCCATTTACATATTTTCATTTTTTTTATTGTTCTTAGTGGCAGACGAGTAAGCAGCACACCTGATGGCAAGTGTTACTGCCGCCCATGGACTTTTGCAATACCAGAGGCATAGCCAGGCCGCTGCTTACCAATAATTAGGGGTGTCCACTTTGAAAAAACATCGATGTTTTTTTCGATTCGATAAATCGAAACTGTACATCGATGTCTTTCGATGTCTCGGATGAAAACATCGATGTTTTTAAACATCGAGTACTTTTTCTAAAGTCATATCAAAAGTGTTACTTCTAAAAAGAAAAAGAAAAAGTCTTTTTTGTGGCATTTACTGGTTATCATCGTTTCGATGTTTTATGAAAAAACATCGATACATCGAGTATTTCGATAGCTCTTCAAAACATCGGATCGATTCAATGTATCGCATTGTAAACATCGATGTTTTCGATGCATCGATGTATATCGAATATCCCTAGCAATAATCGCAAACCTACCCAGAAAGCTGGGCTTGCGGCTCTCTCGCTGTTCAGGCGTCGATTTTCTGCGAGAGTGTGGTGCCACCCCGGACGAACCTGCCCGCGGCTGTAGACTGAGAACTGTCAACAGTGTGCTCCTACCATTTTTAAATACATACATGTCATAATCTTTATTATGGATTTATTATAATGAATTCATCATACACGATGATGAAGATTATACTTCATTCTATCCTCAAACGTCCGTAAAGTTCCATTTAATTTTCCAAAGTAATGATGATTATTTCAGCTACGGAGGTGCTACATCAAGAGGGTCATGCGAAACCTGTGTATAGTATAGCCTTCCAATGTGATGGCTCCCTCGCTGTTACTGGGTAAGTGTTTTGTGCGCAAATGTATTTTATTTAAAAAAAAAAAAGTTTTATAGAAATTATTTTTAGATATTAAAAAGCAATAAGAGAAATTATAAATCAATACCCGATTACGAAACGAAAAATGATGTCACAAGCGGGGTTCGAACCCGCACCTATTGGGCATCCGGCCCAACCGTGCGTTCTAACTGAAAAGTTTGAAGTATTAAGTCTATACAATGTGTAAACATTGTCCGATAGATGGCATACGTCACCTTGAAGACGTAAGATATAATATGAATCGAAATTTGCATGTCCTAAAAATAGTTTACGATGGTGTAAGTGGCAGCACGGTTGGGCCGGATTCCCAATAGGTGCGGGTTCGAACCCCGCTTGTGACATCATTTTTCGTTTCGTAATCGGGTATTTATAAATAATTAAGCATATTAAATGCTAAAAATTTCAGTAATTTTTTATTATAAATCAAATTATAAAAAATAACTTTTTCATTAAATATCTCCGGGAATATTGATTTTAACGACTTTTTTTGTAGGAAATTGCAGCTTTTTTAAATTACCTGTAGTAAAGGTAAACTATAAAAATATGATTCATAAATAATTATATATGATCCACAATTAATCATTTGAAATATATCTTTTCAGAGGTATGGATGCCTTCGGTCGTGTCTGGGATCTCCGGACAGGCAGGTGTGTGATGTTCCTCGAAGGTCACCTCGGTCCAGTATTAGGTGTGGACTGGTCACCGGCTGGACACCATCTGGCAACCGCTGCGGCTGATCATCAGGTAAATAAGACTAACAGCACTAAAGTTGTTCAATTACCTGGCCGTCGTGAGATTCATTTTAGGGCAGTGCGAAACCTCATAACCAAATATGAAAAAACTGTCTATTTTAAATGAAGCCCTGAAAAAGTATCTTTTAAAATTCAGTGGTCCACATGGTCACTCCCCATTTCAGGTATTAACATGTCATTTACCATCTAATTAACTTGAATTATGTTGCTAGTATTTTATGTAATGTAGTAGAGGGAAAATGCTAAAGTGTAATTAGTATGATACATACATATTGTAACAGTGCTTTGAGTGTTTTCATGTTCTGCCAAAATTTCCAAAGGAATCGTAATTTGGTTGTCAGGAACCAATTAATGGTTGCAACTTGAATTAATGACTGACAGTGCCTATGAATAAACTACTCAATATGAAGAAGTGGAATATAAAATAATAAGTTATGAAGAAAATTGTACGAGATTTGGTTTTACTAAGATAGTTTAACGATGTATTTGATTGAAAGACCTTGTATCCATGCTCATGAATATATATTTTTTAATTTTTTATAAAGATAACACCTGCCACTAAGGAAATAATCCTTGTATCACATTATCATTTTACAAACATATAATTTAACAGACACAAATTACACCCAGACTCAGTATAACAAGTTGTGGACGACATAAAGTATTGTCCCGTGTGGATATCAAACTCTGATGACACTTGTACAGTATATTACATTCGGGTGACCGGACCGGGGATTAGTCTGGTCGCCCTGGGAGCGAGGCCACCGCGTGAGGACGACGGTGCACACTGTCCGGGCGTCGACATCAGCGAGGATACCCGCGAGGGTAGACCGCCGGGTGGGTCACTGAAGAAAAAGACCGCGTACCAGTGACCCACCCGCACGGCGTCGAGAGGTATATTGTAGGGCGGGTCTACGGGGTCTTGCACCGCTTTTCCTGTCGCCCCGGACGGAATAGCGGGGTTTGACGTACCGTAGCCCGCCAAAAAAAAAAAAAACTATATTACATTGTTATTAATTTTTTTATTATTTTTTTCAGGCTAAAATCTGGGATCTTAGGAGACGATCAGTTTTGTACACAATACCATCACATACTCATTTAATAAGTGGTAAGTAAAGCTTCTCTATGGTGGCAGGGTAAGAATACAATTCACCACCCCCACATATCTTGCATGTGTATATAGTAAAATATGTCTGCGTGATATAATATACATATAACATATATACAAGTGAAGGTAGACTATAAATAAATACTATATACCAACACGTCTAATCAGTGTGGTATACGTATGTATTCCCTCTTATTGTGTAGGAGGTACGAGCCCAGTAGTGGGACATATATGAGCTACATATACTCCACAAACCTCCGTGTGACTTCTGTCAGCCTTGTTCACATTTGACTCCAGTGGTATTGACACCGGCTTAACATGTCAGGTTCATTCCTTGCACCAGTGTCTTTATCATCTAAGCGTGAAAACTTGATGGATGGATTATAAATATAGATAAAGGGCTTCTCAATGGAGGGGGGGGACATAATCATCACACTTGGCGTTTAGCGTTGAGTACTGTAAGATTCTGCGGCCAATTCTCTTGGTAGTCACCTCAGCTGATCTTCAATTCCTGGCATAAAACAGTATAAACATGGCAAAAAGTCATACAGAAAAAAAAACTTTTTCTAAATTCACCTATTTGTTCTTCCACAGATGTAAGATATCAAAAGAGTCATGGTCACTTCCTTATGACTTCATCATACGATAAGACGGCGAAGCTCTGGTCTAATCCCGCTTGGCATCCACTCAGGACGTTATCCGGTCATGACAATAAGGTTTGTTCTATTCACACCTCATTTAGTAATGTAAAATATGATATAGATGGCGTTGTTGTATAAAGAGAGGTAAACTCGAAATAAAACATACACCAACTCGTCACAGCGTAGTATAGTGGATAAACTTCAGTGCTATTGTCATGGAGACTAGAATAAGGAGTACCATCTTGTATAGAAGATTAGTCAAAAAAGTGTCCACTTGTAAACAGCAAATTATTGTTCGAACACTCACCGAAATAGCGCTAGTGTAGCAAGTGGAAATTATATGAATGTAGCAGTAATAAGCAGAGTGAAGTGTGCTGAGTTACGTAGTCAACTGTGATTTGATAAATAATAACCTATGAAATTTGTGGCGCTCTTTTTAAAATGCTTCCACTTGCTACTATAGCGCCACCTTAATTTGCTCCCGTTCATTGGACACTTCTTAATACACTGAGATGGTACTCCTTACTCTATTCTCCATGGCTATTGTGGAGGAGGCTGAAGGTCAGCAGTGGAACGCATGAGTTGAGATGATTTAACTGTATTGGTGTATATGTGAGGTTTTCTATTTGATTTTTAGAGGTCACTTTGATACATATTTGTACTTTAATTTACCCTCTATTTAAACTCCCGGTATTATAAATAGCTAGATAACCTTGAAGTAACCTTGAAAATGAAGTTGATGGTCAAATATAAGATCTCACGGTAATCTTACTAATTCAGAGACTACATGTTTTTTCATATGTCGTTTGGATCATCCTTCTTTTTTATTTTTGAGGCAGCCTATGTTAAATTCAAACTCCGCCTGACCCGTTCGGAGTGACAGAGGTCGACTGCGCGAGACCCCAGTCTGCCGTATACGTACCTCTCACTGTCATGTGGGCGGACCACCGGTACCCGTTTCTTGTCTTTGATGGCCTCAAGATCTTCAGCTGTCGCCATAGCTTTTCCTCACTCCCTATAACGTTTTAGTGCTTAGGAAATGAACCCATGTAGGTAGTAGGTAGGAGAGGATCTTAAAATATACCTCACTGAAACAAAGTTGGGTTTGGGCTGTAAGCTACGGATGGTTATCAAGTGAGGGGGTTAAAATTGTAAAAGACACGCAGACACGCAGTATGAATATATTGTTCTATTTCATGCTTTTTTTTATAGGAACCTATTATTTTTTTTTAATTTTCATAGTGAAAGTGTGAATTTTATAATTAAATCATCACCTCATCTATTTTATTTCACAGGTGATGAGCGCTGATATATCTGGTGATAACAAATACGTGGCGACATCATCATATGATAGAACATTCAAACTTTGGACACCTGATCTTGCTTGAGTTTAAAAAAAAATATTAACTAGACTCTCGGCTTCACTTTGTACGATTAGTTGTTCTCAGTGTCTGTGTGATTTGTGTTAATTAATTGTATGTTTGTAAAGTGTACAACGGCAATACAAGGATTATATTTTTACTATAAAATAATTTAAATAAGATACAATATTTTAAAATAGTTTTATTTCATACTAAATGTCCTTATCTTCTTCGTATGCCATAATGTATTATGTTGTTTGTATATAGATAAAAAAATATGTAAATAAAATTAAAAAGAAAAATAACAAAAAGAAATAAAAAAGATCACTCTGATTTATACTAATCTGAAGATTTTCTAAAAATTTCATCAAAATGGTTTCATCCATTTTGGAGTACATGCAGAATATACATACATATATTGATTTTTATATTATATCATGTTGCATCCATCAAGCGATACAATATTGGATATAGATATCCCCGAAGAGGGATAATGCAGCTTTATTCACTTTTAGTAGGCGTAATTTGCTGAGAGAGTGCTGCTTGTCTTGCCTCCTGGTGTTTTCGCAGCCGATTATTATGACTCTTGGAAAATGGATGGTGGTTGGGTTAGAAAAGCGACGGATGAGAGACGACAGCATATGGTAGAGATGCGAATGGATAAGATAAGGAATAAATATTTATTTATTTATTTATTTTTAGGATTACCAGCGAAAAATACACAAACATACAATATAGTAAAAAAAGAATCACATGGATCATGTTTTGTGCTCTTTCATTTACAGGTAACCACAACTAACTAAATGTTACTTAAACTCCTTAAAACAAAATATTCATTTCCTACTTTTTTAAAAAGGAAAACATAAAATGATAAATAAATCAATATACAGTTGGCAAACTATATATACCTACATACATATACAGAGTGGAGACGTCAATACGACAATAAATGAAAACACCGTCAATACTAGTATATAGGAGTATTTTGAAACTATTAAAAAAGTCCTCGCATGCATATTTAAAAAACAATTTTTTCAAACAAACTTTTTTATCATAAATATTGAAATAAAATAGAACACCGTTTGTAAATATTAGTTCACTAACCTGTGGTCGGCACGCGAGTGACCTTGTGGTATCATATGTTACAACTTCGAAACGTAGGTAAATACATACACTTAATGTTTGGACGCTATTCATTCTCACTCGATTATTTTATTAAAATAATCACGATAACTTTAATAATTCACTTGGTCGTTAAACTTTTAAATTTTCGATATGTGCGCCATGGACCCGAACGCACAAATTATATCTTCTTAAAATATTATTTCGAACTCTTGTTAACAGGTCGCCATTGACGGCGATGTATTTTAACTTGTCGAAAGATCGTACAATTCCTTTTTTTAAGTTCTCCACATTATCAACCTCTGTCAAATTTGCGAGAAAAATAATTTAAAATTTGTTCATCTAGGGTGACTCTTACACGCGAAGGAGCACTATCCATATGAGGCAGTAAGGATTGATTATCCCGTAACCTCTGGACAGCTTGCACAATAGTCCGGCCATTGGTAGTACAAACACGTGTGTTTCCATATCTCTTTCGGTACGTACGTATGGTTAAAGCTGCATTTCCGTGATATTCTCCATAAATTAAAATCATATCTGTATACCCGAAGCTGTGTAATTATAACGAGGCATTGTAAATGAGAAAGAAATACTATTCTAACACAAAGTAAGCGTCTAATTACGCACATTCACGTCACAGGATCACGATGGCACACTGACCTACAGACTTATTATAATAGTTTTGAACATGAGACCGAGGTCTTCTTTCATTAAGCCGCATTAGATAGTTTTAAATTCCTCATCTAAATCTGATGACACGGTTTATAAAGACTTAGGAATAAGGTATAATATGCATTGATTTGTATTACGTTTGGGGAAGACTTGAACTGGTAAACATGGCGATATGTAGGTACTAGTTTCATATTAGTTTATACCGATGCGCCGCGGGAGCTCATTGATCTCTTAGTGATAGGCGAATAATTTTAATTTTTATATAGCGTGTGGAAATTGTTAATAATACAAAGTAATGTGCTGCGGCTAAACTATACGACATATTGTATTCAAAGTTTGTATACAGGCTGGGCAAGTCATCAGATACACTAGATTAAAATTATTGTCGTATGGTCGTCTCCACCTTGTATATATTTAAACATAGACATATATACACATATATATCATTTGTACATATAATATTCATAGATTTTAGTCTTAAAATGACGAAAATTATCACCAAAAATGTCTAAATTCAAAGAAGTGGAAAGGTCGTTGTACAATTTGCACATTCTGTTCAGAGGCGAATTGAGACCTATATTCGTTTTAAATGAACGTAAACTGAACAGTTTGTAGACTCTCAAACGAGGAAGTTTACTTGGTGCACAGATATTGATTCTAGACAGTAATTCAGAACTATCAATCATATCATTAAATAATTTATACATAAACACAAGATCAAGTAATTTGCGTCTGTCACTAAGGGAAATTAGTTTATAATGTTCAAGGCGAGCGTTATACCCGTTAAGTGAGTGATGTGTTTTCATATTATATGCTAGATGATTAAGAAATCTTCGTTGAATACGTTCTAATCTGTTTTTGTGAACATCATAAAAAGGTGACCAAACTTGCGAGCAATATTCTAATCCACTACGAACTAAACTGTTGAATAAAATAATCTTTGTTTTTGAGCATCTAAAATTTTTTCCGTTTCTTATAATGAAGCCACTTATTTTAGAAGCTTTTAATATTATTTTATTTAGATGTGGATTAAATGTTAGTTTACTGTCAATTGATACTCCCAAGAATAAGAAATATATAGGAGAATGTTTGAAAGTTGCTCCAGTGATGGAGAAATTAAGGAGTGAACGTCTGACATGGTATAGATATGTGTTGAGACAGTATAAAAGTAATGTTGTGAGGTAAGTTTTTAAATATTAATATTGAAGGCTTTATGGGTAAGGCAGAACTGAAGAAAAGAGAAAGAGTGAATGCAGACGACATCTGATAGGGCTACATGGAAAAAAAGAGTACATATTGCGTCAACTACAAGTAATTGAGATAAGAGCAAGATGATAGCGATGAGAACATAAAAAAGTTAGGTAAAAGTATTGGATATTATCATACATACATACATATCATCACGCCATATCCCCTGCAGGGTAGGCAGAGTGCCTGAGAACTCTATCTCTGCATACTTCACTCGCTTCCTCAACATTCATAATTCTCTTCATACACGCTCGCCGGTTTCGGAGACTCTTGACTCCACCTTCCTTCAGTACCTGACCGATCTCGTCTAGGTAGGTTAGTCTCGGTCTCCCTCGGTACCTACATCCTTCCACTTTCGCATTGTATATCTTCAGACGTTCGTTCGGCATTCTTTCCACATGTCCGAACCATCGGAGCATTCCCTTTCGCATCTTTACACCAATACTCTCTATCATACCTACTCGCTCTCTTACGTCGTCGTTACGAATGCGGTCGGTCAGCCTAACTCCACAGATTTTCCGAAGAGATCGCATTTCGACCGCATTAATTTTACTTTCATACTCTTTTCTGCATACCCAACTCTAGCTTCCATACAGTAATGTTGGGACAAGCACTGCGTTATGTATTGCTACACGTGCCTTCTGGCTGAGGTGGTGGCTGCCGAGAAGTTGCCCCAACGCTCCGTTCACTCTATTTCCCGCATTCACTCTTCGCTCTATATCAGTGGTGTACCTTCCATCTCGATTATCGGTATTATCTATACTTATTATTTGTGATGTGTAAGGCCGGCGGGCGGTCATGAGAAGAAAAGAACACTAAAGTATGTGTACGTAGAAGTATTTACTTTAAAATAAAATTAGTTTTGAGTTTTTTGAGAATAAGCTACAATCTTAAGGCTCACATATAGGCCCCGTTCAGTTATCCCGTATCCGTGGTGCCGTACTGCTGCGCTTATCGTAGCTGTACAAACATTTACTTATTGGCTGACTAGTAATATTGCTTTCTATCTTCCGCTTTGCCTAGGAGGGAAGTGGAATCACTCTTTACTTTTCTAATTAAATTTGTTGCGGGTTCCAAGACAATTTAAATCAAATGCCGGTACTGCTTGTAATGATAGGCAGCGGCATAGCTGTACCCTTGGTATAGCAAAGGTCTATGGGCAGTAGTGACACTTAGAATCAAGTGTGCTACTTGCTCGTCCGCCATCATAAGGAATAAAAAAAAACACCCGATTTTGTAACATTCTTCATTGGTGTAATAATGTATAAACCATATTTGAGCAAATAAAATGAATTGAATTGGTGCTCTACTCTTATTGTCTTAGTGATGATATTTAACCTCGAGCCTTCCTCGATATATGGGCTATTCAACATTGAAAGAATTTTTCAAATCGACCAAACAAACAAACTCTTCAGTTTTATAATATTAATAAGTATAGATATCTATTTTATATCACTTCATCATCATCACAGCCCATATATGTCCCACTATTGGGCTCGGGCCTCCTTCGTAATGGGCAATTAACCTACTATACCACGCTGGTCAAACGTTTTGGTATAGGGTTTTGTTTCGAGTTTTCTTTCTCTTGCATAGATGTTATATGCGTTTTATATCACTTAGTCGTCTTATACTACATCTACGACCAAAATAGGGTGATGAATTGTATTCTTACGGTAATGATAATAGAAAAACATAATAAATTTCAATAAATTTATTGTTACGCCCGCAATGACAATGCCGACAAACAGACATACATAACTAATAACATTATAACTATATATACATATTGACATTAAAAAAAAATAAACTAGAACACGTTTTTATACAAAAACAGCTTTGGAATTGACCATGGCTAGATGTGGGATACGATTCCTTGTATATTGTGTAGGTGAAATCTTTCATAAGGGGGTGAATACTTAACCTATCAACGGTCCAGTAAAAAGGTGGGAATGGGAATTCTCAATAACAGAACGGCTTCATCTGGTCAGAAAATAGCTCACGAGATAATTTTTTTAATATAAGTCCTAGTGTAACGATTTTTCTGGTCCTGATGTCAGATTTTTGTGAAATTTCTTTAAAAAATAAATATGTGTATTCAATTGTTAGATCACAACACTTCAAATTAAAGAGTAAGCAACAAAAGTTCCATCAAAATCGCTACAGCCGTTTTAGAGTCCCAGATATACAGACTAGGTGATCTTAAAGAGCTCGTTCTATATAAAAATAGAATTTCTAACTCGATCATAGCGCCATCTACTTCAATAAATTATGAATCCAAACCATCCGGGTACCCACTCAATCACACACACTTTTTTTTAACATATCTGTCGAACTATACTAATCACAAAATAAAAGGCCCGTTTTGACAGTTCACACCCAAGAAGTTCTCTATTTTTTACCGATCGAAATGTTCTAAGGTAATTACATTTTTCATTGATGGGTACCGCCCACTCGGCTAAGTGCCGTTTATAACGATTTTTTCATATTCTCCACAGACTATTAATAATCGGTTAAAGAAAAAATAAATCGATGAAAATATTTTCTTTTAAGGTGGACTCGCAGTTGTCCGGTTTTATTAATTTTAATACTAGTGTTTAGAATAACTGAATTTCACCAGCTGTGTATTGATCTTTACTGAAAGTTGGAAAGGGACAATATCATATTTGTCGAAGAGATTTGGCTGAACTCGAATCATACCGTGCCACAGTCGTGGACGGACGATACCAAGGCATCTTGCTCAAAATGGGAAAAGGTGGACGCTTAATAATCTGCCACGCTGAATCAGCTGGGGGAAGTTTTTTTTTAATGATGCCTTGCTTGCAATGGAGTCTAAAAGTACAAAAAAATATCACGAAGAAAAGGACGCAAATAAATTCACAGAGTGGTTCAGCATGGACACAAAATGATAAGAGCGCCACCATACCATTGTCAGTACAATACTTTGATCTGGGCTCAAATGAAAGGATACGCAGCACGCCACAATACAAAGCCGCCATTCTCCACTAAGAAAATTATGACATTGTTGAATGAAGCTTGTGCCAAAATTACTAAAGACTGGACAAAAGTGGTAGAAAACTCGAAAAATAATTAAGGAAGACTATGATAGAGACATCAATATTGACAATATAATTGAAAATGAAATAATTATAAATGCGGGTGACGATAGCTCAACCGACAATGTAGGCTCATCATTTGAAGAAAATGAAGAAATTGAAGATTCACTTTTTCTCGATTTTTTATTTTGTGATTGAGTGAATGTTATTGTAACACAAATATATAATGATAGAAAATTGACCTTTCATAACATTGTGTCATTTCAAAATACCCATAATATCAAAATTTTAACTTAGTTTTCAAATCAGAACTTTAATCCAATGCACTTTACAATACATATTCAAATCGATTAAATACTCACGCAAACTTGAATCGATATATCGTGAGTATCGAGTACCGAGTCGTATGGTTATATCACTATATCCATCAATAAGACAAATGTCAAAACGGGCCTTTTATTTTGTGACAACTATAAACACATGCATTATCGTCATCACGTCTTTATTTAAAATTGTATTTCCAATGTCAAGTGATATCATTACTTCAATTAAAATTAATACGAATCTGCTATGACAGCCTTTTTTATAACAACAGTATTGGCCTAGTAACTTCTTAACATCTTCCGATTGCCGATTTTTTCCGATCATTAGGCAAAGCAAGCAAGGGCTGACCACCAACAAAGAGAAATAAATTATTGTAGTAATATAGAATAACAGTAACATTTGATAGAATAGAATTTTACAGACCGTTTGACAGATTAAAATAGCTTTTACAGACGGTTTGACAGATTAAGATAGATTTTACAGACAATTTGACAGATTAAAGTATGTTTTACAGACGGGTTGACAGATTAAAGTAGCCTTTACAGACAGTTGACAGATTAAAGTATGTTTTGCAGATTAAATTAGCTTTTACAGACGGTTTAACAGATGAAAGTAGCTTTCACAGACGATTTGGCGGATAAATCTGAAGTTTACTCACAGTCTATGGTCTTTTCCAAAACTGTTTCAAACGAACGCCAAGTATTATTAAAAACTATTATGTGCAAGCTTCATCTTTTATTCTGCACACCCATCACATTGCCGGCCTGGCGTACGTTGCACAAACTTACATACTAACAATTCAGCTAATTAGGAAATAAAATTTAATATACATTTATACAGTGTAAGTAGATTTATGTGAAAATATTTCGATAGAATTACTTTTGGTCAATTGTAGGCCGATAGTTTGATAAAGTTAAATTAAACCACACGTATTTTATTAACTTTGTATTGATCTGATGGTATATTAAGTGGTAAATACCGTTTGTATTAAATATCGATAGGAAATCGTATAATCAATTTTGAAACCGAGGATAGATTTGAAAAAATCTATGAAGGTATTTTCACAAAATCTAAATACACAGTTTCACAAAGAAAAAAAATCAAATACATTAATGCTATTATATACACATTGTTTTTTTTTAATTGAAAAAAAAAAAGAAGAAAAAAATAGGTTGTTCCCATTATTTTTTTTCGTTTGAATTAAAATTATCATATGCCCGGGAGATCAAATTGTTGGCTTGTGAATTTTTTTTCCGTTTATTTTCGACAAATGTTGGCGATCAATATGAAACGGTAACTGTCATTCATAGTATCTCAAGATTACAAGACAATAACTGCCTATCGAATAATAAATCACCAGATTGGTAGATTTCCTGTAACTCAAGAGTGGCTGGCGGATAAAAAATATCCACAACAGTAGCTTTAAGAATATAGTTTATGTTTAAATTACCACTATTGGGTATTGCTAAATTATCCACCAGCGAAATATTGACAAAAATATGTTTATTTTAAGTAAAAAAAAAAACAAGTAATTCACAAGCCACATTTAAAATTAAACTTAAAAACTACCAGCAAATATAATCGGCGAGAATGGGACATTTACTCTCATTATGAAGGTAGATACAAAAAAAAAATATATAAAATTCTGAATTTAAGGGAAAACAGACAAGAGATTTAGACGTAAGAAGAAAAGAATGTGGACTTAATAGTTATAGTTTAGTTTTAATACTTTAAATAGTGAGGCCTTCTTTGAAGTAGCAGTTTATTTTAAAAATATAACTAGAAATAGGAATTTGTCTGGTAATAGACAATTACAATTTTACTATACAGGTTCATCTTGATCAATAAATTTAATCATTGGGTAGATAGAAAAAAAATTATAGTTTTTGAAATGAGGGTAGACAGTGAAAATGTGAAGAAATTTATAAAATTTTGATGGTAAAAAGAGAATAAATTGTAAAATCGTAACTCATTTTAATTGTTAATTTCATTTTAAGTGTTAATTTATTACCATAGGAATACTGGTAGAAATATTTAATACACAGATTCTGGAAAGGAACCCGTTAATTGAAATTTCACTAAAATGGATGTCTTGGACCCCAATCAGTCGTATAGAATCCTTGTATTAAAAGTTCTTACTCAAGAATGGGATGCGGGGCTTCCGAATAACAAATTCTCGCCAAGCAAATTTACAGACTAGATAACTAATTTTTCGTTGTAGGCGTATTTGAGACCCCTAAATTTAGGAGACCGGGGTATCCTCTTAATTGATTCGCCATAAAATCTCTATACATAGCCAATTGTCGCTGATCCATCTGGCCAGCTAGGCTGCTGTAAAGAGCCACCGTGTAAGGGTCCATAAATGAGGACATAGGTGGCGTGGAACCTTTTTGCAAATCCATAATCTGCGCTAACGGCGTTTGGGGTTTGAACGGCACTTGCTTCTGAGATCCTGTAGAGGGACTTTCTTCTCTTATTTGGTAATTTGGAATACTTATTGTGGGTTTCTTTTGGGGTTGATTTGAACTACTATGGGTAGGGTTGGAGAATTTGGTGAAGTCTTTAGGGGGAGTTGGGGTTTTGGTAGACACAAATTTGCCATTTGAAGACCTCTTTTGTGGTGGTCTGGGGCCTGTTTTGTTTGGACTATGTGGTTTGTTGACTAAAGTTATTTCTAAATTAGAACCTACCACTGCTTTACCGTCTATTAAAGTGTAATTCTTAGTCAAATTTTGTGCTGTAGATTTTGGTGAAGGGCAGGAGACTCTTAGAATTTCCACAGCTGGTTTTTGAGGTGATGGACTTAAAGACTTACATGTCAAATCTAGAATATCCTGAGGAGTTGTATTTGTTAAGGGTATATTTCTTTGCGGTTTGACTGGTACCCCGTGAAGGACATGTGGTGGTGGCATAAATGGGTCTTTTGGATTACCATAGACCGTCTTTTCGGGTCCAGCGGTTCCAAATATTGAGGAACCTTGTACCACTTTTGGCGGTTGTAAACCGTTGGTATAATTTGGGGGTATAATATTATACATTTGGAATATTTGTGCTTGAGTCATTATTTGGTGCTGCATGATGGGATTTAACATCATTGGGGGGTTTATTATGGGTGGTATTGGGTTCCATGTAGTTGGTAGAGGTGTGACTTCGAGTCCTCGCTCTTTGAGGATATCCAATTTCTTTTTCTTGATCGCTTGAGGGCTCTCTGGGTATTCGTCTAAGTCAATTATTTCTGGGGTCTTAGGCTTGTATGGTACCTGTTGATAAAAAACATGGTTTAAAAGATACAATAGGTAATGAACAAGATTATTTAGTTATACAGGCTTTGATATGTCTGGAATGATGCAAGCGAAGGAAAACTCAAAATTAACACTATACCTACATGTGTGGTAGTGACTACGAATATTACCAACCCTTACTTTGCTCGTGGATGTCGTAATACACGATTAAGAGCTTTATAACGACCTGGGCCAACTCCATCTGATGCCGTTTGGTCAACAATTACATTCCCATGGAGGGTGAACGTCAGGCAGGAGGCCGGTCATAAAACTATTGCTAATAACTGTTACAATATGTACCATGAAAGAAGAGTACATATTGTATCGACCCCAAGTAATTGGGATAAGAGTAGGAGAATGATGATGACCCAACACGTTTCGTCAGCGTGGTATGATAGGTCAATTTGCCTCGTAATGGAGGCTGTGGTGGATACTCAAGGCCAGCAGTGGAGCGTAAATAAGCTGATAAATACTGACCTCAACTATATCATCATCGCTATGTTGTTGTGGCGGGGGCGGGTGATGTATTCCGAAGTTGGTGATAGGGGGCATGATGTTCATCATCACCGGCGGGCAAACTGATGGAGTTGAGGAGAGTGAACTCGAGGCTGTCAGCGGTGGAGACGATGACGCAGAGTCTGGCCGGAGAGGGTTTGGAGCTGTCGATAGAAAAAATAAATTATGATTTAAAATTATAAATAGCTTTTCTTATTTTATAGTATAGATACCGTAATTTGGTCCTACTTTGCTCCAATATTTGCTCCAAATTTTGAAAATTGTGAATATTTTTAAAACAATGAACTATACAATTTACTTGATGAATTATTATAAAGAAATAAAGCTTATTTGACATGTATTTATAGGAAAATGGATATTATGAAGTATATTATTAATTTATTTTGAAAAAAAAATAAGGAGTAAAATTACCCGTGTTGTTGGGTATCTTTGCTCCTAGAAATAGTTTTTACGTAATCTCCATTGTTAAAGCTATTAGAGCAAGTTAATACTTCCCTAACTCAAACTCTGCTCCAGTTATGATATGTTCTGTGAGTATTGATATAAATTGATGAGATATGGGTAAAAATAAAAAAAATAAGTATTTTTCGCATTTCATTTAATCGCATATCTGATTACATAAATAATCATGTTAAAACATATTTACGATAATCCGTTGTGCTATTTTCGAGATGGAAGTGACTTTTTCGGCACCAAAAAAATATAAAATTTTGACCTCTCACGAAAGTTGTTTCTATCATTAAAAAGAAATGGCGTATGAAAAGTTTGACAATTGAGAGTTGTTACTTAAACGTTAAATGTTACGGATGCGTTTACAATTCAATGAATTTTTGCAAAATTTTCAACGTAGAATAGGCGAAAACATTTTACAGAATTGGAGCATAATTACCCATACAGGAGCAAAGTAGGACCCACGGAGCAAATACAAAGAGGAGCTGTTGTAATGAATATTTTCTATGAAACAATGCGTGTCATTTACAGGGGATGAGGGGGACGCTGCTAATAGAGAAAGTGAGACAAGTAATAGTACTTGTCTCACTCCCTCCTTTATGTCCATCTACCGGCTATTAGCACAACTACTAATTTCGTATATTGTATGCAGTTGAGCTATCTTACATTAGATGTCAGTAAGTGTATGGTATAACAGGAACGTACTCAGAATTTATCTATATCAAGGAGTGCTAATTTTTTTTTATTTCAAAGATACAAACAAATCTTATTAGCTGTTTGCTCTATTCAAATACAAATGTTTATAATCAAATAATTCTGCATATCGAATAGGTGTATGACTACGGTTTTTAACCGAAAATTTCTTTATAAGACTCGTCAGCATTGTTCATAATGTTAATATTTTATGAAAAATCCATCTTTACTCTACTGTCATTCTGATAAACTCAGAAGTTTAGAAACCTTTTTTTTTTCATATTTGTGTCCTTTTCATACGACCAAATAATACAATTATTTGTTTGGGTTTCTAACAAATTTTCGAATGAAAGTAGTTGGACTTTTAGTAAATATGTTAGTTACACGGTATTATTTCCTTCCTTTTTGTCTTTTCCATATAAAAAAAGAATCAAACCACTTTATTAAAATAAGGCTTTATACAATTGATAATGCAACAATGATGTTAATGACCAAGACATGTAAAAGAGTATTTCAAGCGAGCAGACCAGACCACAACCAACCTCCTGGTAGCAACCGTTTGATTGACGCATGGGCCATCTAAACCTTAGCCATGCCAAAGGTAACTTGAAGACCCGGTCTTCGACGCCACCACCATTTTGAATATTTTTGTGACGTGCTCAACCTCGTTAATCTTATCAAGAAATTGCATCGAGTGCAATTACATTATTAATAAATAAAAAAAATGATTAAAAAAATCAAAAAACCCGACTGCGTAAAAAGTCACCAAAACTACGTACCTACATAATAAAAAACTGAAAAGAAAAAAACAAGCACTTAGATGTCCGGTGCTCTAGAATTCCATAATATATTATTGAATAAATACTATTGCAGAAAATGAAATATATTTTAATAATAGAACATGACAACTGAACAGTCGGGATCCTTTATTCGACAGCAAATCTAATTTTTCAATGGATCCCGACTGTTCAGTTGTCATGTTCTATTATTAAAATATATTTCATTTTCTGCAATAGTATTTATTCAATAATATATTATGGAATTCTAGAGCACCGGACATCTAAGTGCTTGTTTTTTTCTTTTCAGTTTTTTTATTATGTAGGTACGTAGTTTTGGTGACTTTTTACGCAGTCGGGTTTTTTGATTTTTTTAATCATTTTTTTTATTTTATACTTTTTAGTTATAAATACCTAGGTAGCTATAGTTATCTTATTTATTAATAAGTAGGTAAGTACCTAACTATATATAGTTTTTCGACTGAAGTAAAGTACAATATCGTTAGAAATTGGAGATGGGCGACCGCGTCAGACATTAGATATTTTAGGTAGGACTACCTATGGTATATTGGACAATATACCTACTAGATACTTCAATATATGTCCATCCACATCCAGTTATATGAATTTTTCGTCTTTTCATCGTAAATTTCTACTGTCTAAAAAACCTATATGTGAGAAAGGTTGTTACGAAACTTTAAATCGATATAGATCCTAAACGGTCAGTCAAATCGAAAAATGTTGAAGGAAAACTAATAATGATTTTTAAATACCTATTTAACGATACCCCACTCGATATAGTTTGTTGACTTTATTTTTTTTTATTTTCACAATATGGCGTCCAGTAGTCGCCATATTGAATTTTCAATAACGTCATATCTTTAGTGACACTCGCCGGATTAAGAGGAATCGATTGACGTGCGAATCATAAAAATCGGCCCAGGCGTTTGGTATATATAGTGCTTCAAAGGAACATACAAACATACATACATACATAGACTGTTAAACACAATACCACTCCTTTGCAGTCGGGTAATAAAGGAGAAACGGTGACATTGGTTCCAATAATAAAATTAAATACTCTTTTGTATCATATATTTCTTGAGCTATACCTAGTCTTGCCCTAAATACTGTAACAAAGAAAAACCTTTTTCTATTGCAAAAAATATTTATGACTTTTACAGTGTTAGTTTAATACATAAATATAAAAAAAATTAAAATATAAAAAGCTTGTTCGAAGTGGTTTCTATTGGCTGCAATACAGTCCTTTAAATCTTCATTGTTAAAATGAGAAGAACAAATCTTTGTATATTTCGTAGGAGTCCAGTTTTTCTATTAATTTTTGAAATCCATTGCTTCTAACATCGTCATTGGACGGTATTCTAAAACATACAAAATTTACAGTTTAATTATAATAGGTTCATTTAAAGTAGTGTAAAAAATATTTTTCTTTGATGAAAAATCCGAATGTTATAATTATATTCTAATTACGACCCTGGATTTTTGACACTTCTATAGTTCTTCATAGTTAACGACAGCTGGCGTATTGCTTACAAAATAATTATTAACTACATATAAAACTCATATTTTTGTTGCGTAAAAGGCTTTGGGTATAAATTTTAATACTCATGGTTATTAGTTATTACAATAATCTTAATAGTTTGAACTGTATGTGCTTTTATTGTTCTAGGTCCTATTACGAAAAGTGGTGCCATCTAGCGTTGAGTAAAATTATTTCTGAACATGATACCGTCAAAAGAACTTTCTAGAAATTATTTTGATAAATTATGAATAAATATACTTACAAATGGAATGTGATTCTTTACATAGCATCTGTACGTTTATTGGAGTAGTTTTTACATGATAAAACACAACACTTCATGGTTTTCTTCGTAATAACATAAAAATACACCAAAAATATAATTTTATGCACCGTACGAACACCGTCAGTGACGACAGAAGACTAATAGGCCACGCCTACTATTGATGTTAACGTGATGACGTCAGGGCCTACTTGAGAATCACAGTGCACAGTTACTTAGGCCGTCTCCTCTTTGTATTTGCTCCGTGGTAGGACCAAATTACGGTAACGTAAGGATTTCCGTGTGGTGATGGAGAAAGAATACAATTCATCACCCTCTATCTTACCCGTGGGTGATCATAAGAGATTACTAAGATATAAAAACTGTACAACATATATGTATGAGAAGGAAAACTCGAAGCTGAACCTTATACCAACACATCTGATCAGTAGGGTATCTCATCTCAGCTCATATATGTCTCACTGTTGGGCTCGAGCTTCTTCTATAATGGGAGGGAAATTGACTTACTATACCACGCTGGTCAGACGTGTTGGTATAGGGTATTTTTCGAGTTTTCCTACTCTTGCATAGATGTTATATGCGTTTTATACATACATACATATCATCACGCCATATCCCTTGCAGGGTAGGCAGAGAGAACAAAGTGCCAGAGAACTCTATCCTTGCATACTTCACTCGCTTCCTCAACATTCATAATTCTCTTCATACACGCTCGCCGGTTTCGGAGACTCTTGACGACACCTTCCTTCAGTACGTGACCGATCTGGTCTAGGTAGGTGAGTCTCGGTCTCCCCCGGTACCTACATCCTTCTACTTTCGCATTGTATATATTCTTAACCAGACGTTCGTTCGGCATTTACTGACCGACGTTGACGATGAAATTACTATCGCTCAAGAAAGAGCCAACACGGCCCGCGCGGCCATAACACATAGTCACTCGCGCTTTCGCCTCCGCCGCCGGGGAAGGAAGACGCGACGCGTAAAAATCAATATTCCAAACGTGGGCACACCCACTTTGCCACCAGCGACGCCCCGAGCCGAGGTCCGTTCTCCACAGGGAGAGCCCTCGGGCGTAGTCGCTTAAAAGCTATACCGGGTTGAGAGCCTTCAGCGCTCACCCATAGTCCGGTTAAGCTGTCAAAGCCCTCTCGGCTAACAGCGTTCGCAGTGGAAAGAGTTTAGTGGGTATTCTAGTCACGGGGCTAGCGAGTCCCACACTCCTCGTCTGTTTTTCCGACAGGCGGGGGTTAATGCGCAAATAGCATTCTTGAACCACTGCGTTAACAAAAAAAAAAAAAAAAAAAAAATTCGTTCGGCATTCTTTCCACATGGTCGAACCATCGGAGCATTCCCTTTCGCATCTTTAAACCAATACTCTCTTTCATACCTACTCGCTCTCTTACGTCGTCGTTACGAATGCGATCGGTCAGCCTAACTCCACAGATTTTCCGCAGAGATCTCATTTCGACCGCATTAATTTTACTTTCATACTCTTTTCTGCATACCCAACTCTCGCTTCCATACAGTAATGTTGGGA
The DNA here is from genome assembly GCA_905163515.2 of Lymantria monacha. Lineage (NCBI taxonomy): Eukaryota > Metazoa > Arthropoda > Insecta > Lepidoptera > Erebidae > Lymantria > Lymantria monacha. Next base: position 10,566,359 of record LR991104.1, on the reverse strand, counting down.
CAAGTACTGCGTTATGTATTGCTACACGTGCCTTCTGGCTGATTGTTTTCGTACGTTTTATATCCCTTAGTTATCTCTTACGATCACCCACGGGTAAGATAGGGGGTGGTGAATTGTATTCTTCTTCTGTCACCACACGGATGTGTGGCATAGTAGTAGAATTTGCCTCATATTGTATAGTAGGCTCGAGCCCAGCAATGGAATGTATATGAGCTGACAATGATAAATACTAATCATTTCAATTGTCTTTATATTAATTAGTGTCCGACCGAAACTGGTTTTTACGACCGAAACCGAAACCGAATTTAGGCAACGGTCTCAGTTTCGGCCGAAACCGAAACTTTCTTATGAAGATCATGTTTTCAGAGAAAAATAGAGAAAATGTATTATAATCAGTTAGTATTAATTTTTTTTCTTTAAATTACATAGGTAGCTTTAATACTTATTTATGTTGTTACCTAATGTACTGCAAACAAACAGGTTACGACATGATTACGCACGTGGACGTCCGTACCGCGCCGAACACACCCGAGCACAACGCGGAAACTCTCGAATGCAGTTTCGGTTTCGGTCGTAGTTTCGGCAGGTTTGCTGCCGAAACCGAAACTCGTTTTTTTGCCGAAACTCGACCGAAACCGAAACCGAACATTCGGTCGGCAATTAATATTAATATTTCATAAAATACAGACTTACTATTCCTTTTTTTTTTGGTGACAGCCTATTAAGATCTAGATAAAATCTTAATAAATACGGTTCCAATACTATTCTTTGTATGGATTCTTAAAAATTGAGTGTTTAGTAATTGTTGAAATAGATACTTACGTGTGGTTGAACTGACATGTTGCATGGGTCTCGTGGGCTTCACTCGCACCGCTCGAAGGGAACTGCGACCCACAGGTCTTGCTGTCTTCTGTTGACAATATTATATTGTAACAAATTATTCCTGAACTGGTAGCTGATGGTAAGTGTTACTGCCGCTTATAGATCTTTCCAATACCAAGGATACTGCTAGATCGTTGCCCACCAGCCAAAACCCACCCAAGTTGTGCTTCCAGCTCTCTGGCTCATAAAACGAAGCTCAACAGCATATAGCTACTGGTGGTACTACCGTTTTTTTTTTTTTTTTTTTCCGCAGGGTGGACCATGGATGTGGTCGCGCCCCGACAAATCCATCCGGGGCAACAAAAGAGGCGGCGCGCAACCCCATGGACCCACCCTGCAAACACCTCTTTTCGCCGTGCGAGCGGGCCACCGGTACCCGATCTTTGTCTTCGGTGAGGGTATGGTGGTACTACCCTGGCAGGATTGGCCTGCGGCTGTAGACAGAAAACTGTCAACAGTGTGGTACTACCACTATAATCGTATGTAGAAATAATAAAAATAATTAAAAAATATTCATTATTATAAAAAGGTAAACTCAAAATAAAACTCAACTTGTATGTTCAGCGTGGTATACGTAGTACAATATCCCTCCTTTTGTGGAGTGAGAGAGAGTGACCCCAGAACTGGCCCCCCATAATTGAGCGTGATATATTTGATGACTCCTTTCCATCACCTTGAACAAGTCTCGTAGAATAGGTTCGTTTTCTTATATGAACTTAAAACAACTCACCAGATCCCCGACAGGTGGCGGCACATGTCCGTTGAGTGATGTAGGTGCAACTGTAATATATAAAACAAATATATATATAAATATTTCTGCTGTGTTAGTGGCTACTAATACTACCAACCCTTACATTGCTTGTGGGTGTCGTAAAAGATGACTGCGTGCTTTATATAACAGCTGTATCAACTACATCTGATGTCGTTTGATCCACAATTACATTCACATGTAGTGGTGTGTGACGTCACACAGACTGCCGGACATAACAACTACTGTCAAAGCTATTTACAATATGTACGATGTAAGAAGTGTTCATATTGTGTCGGACACAAGTAATTGGTGATAACAGCTGGATAATGATCCAACAGAATGAAACTACTTGAACTATATATTATAGTATACCATATCTAACCAGATGGGTATAATAAAATTAATTTCCGTTTCATTTTAAAGTAGGTTCGGACCTTTTTTTGCGGTGGACTGTGGAGGTGGTCGCGCCACGCCAAATCGGTCCAGGGCAGCGGAAGAGGCGGTGCGCAAACCCATAGACCCACCATGCAAACACCTTTCTTCGCCATGCGAGCGGGCCAGCGGTACCCGATCTTTGTCTTCGGTGGCCCGCCCGGCGGGCGTACGTTCGGACCCAAATATCAAGCATAAGCTTCTCCATATAGGGACAGCTTAACATGACTATGTAAAACCGAGGATATCATCAGGATAAATAGACAGACCTATTGTCTGGAATACCTGTGAAAGTATCTGTAATGGCTATAATTTCTGATGGTAATTATGGCCCCAATTATGGCCATAATTACTGATGGTAAGTATGGGACATACGTTTTTTTATTGATAAATCCAATATTAAATGTTGGCTGTTGAATGGTGATGAAATATCCGTATTGAGGATAAAATTATTATCATCTCATATACTGCAGGTCTTGAGCCTACTCCAAAGTGAAAGGGAAATTATTCTACCGGGTGGTATACCCTGATCAGATGTTTTGGTATAATGTTTAATTTTGAGTTTGCCTTCACTTGTATACAGAGTGGAAGTGGACTGCTCCCGAAAACAAAGACAGGTGACCCTACTGGTCCTAATTGTAATGATAGGCTAGAAAAAAATCGATTCGGAATGCCATGTAACGATAATTCCATAAAAAAATACGTAACTTTACTCAGATGAGAAAAGACGCAATCTATTCAAAACTCAGAGTTCAACGATCTCGCGGGGTGAAAAAAAAAATTTTTTTTCGTCCGAATTGAATTTTTTTCTAGCCTATCATTACAAGTAGGACTATACTAATCACAAAATAAAAGGCCCGTTTTGACAGTTCACACCCAAGAAGTTCTCTATTTTTTACCGATCGAAATGTTCTAAGGTAATTACATTTTTCATTGATGGGTACCGCCCACTCGGCTAAGTGCCGTTTATAACGATTTTTTCATACTCTCCACAGACTATTAATAATCGGTTAAAGAAAAAATAAATCGATCAAAATATTTTCTTTTAAGGTGGACTCGCAGTTGTCCGGTTTTATTAATTTTAATACTAGTGTTTAGAATAACTGAATTTCACCAGCTGTGTATTGATCTTTACTGAAAGTTATGAGTTTGGAGCTAACAAAGTCACAAATTGGGACAATGTCATATTTGTCGAAGAGATTTGGCTGAACTCGAATCATACCGTGGCACAGTCGTGGACGGACAATACCAAGGTATCTTGCTCAAAAGTGCCAATGGGAAAAGGTGGACGCTTAATAATCTGCCACGCTGAATCAGCTGGGGGAAGTTTTTTTTAATGATGCCTTGCTTGCAATGGAGTCTAAAAGTACAAAAAAATATCACGAAGAAAAGGACGCAAATAAATTCACAGAGTGGTTCAGCATGGACACAAAATGATAAGAGCGCCACCATACCATTGTCAGTACAATACTTTGATCTGGGCTCAAATGAAAGGATACGCAGCACGCCACAATACAAAGCCGCCATTCTCCACTAAGAAAATTATGACATTGTTGAATGAAGCTTGTGCCAAAATTACTAAAGACTGGACAAAAGTGGTAGAAAACTCTAAAAATAATTAAGGAAGACTATGATAGAGACATCAATATTAACAATATAATTGAAAATGAAATAATTATAGATGCGGGTGACGATAGCTCAACCGACAATTTTGGCTCATCATTTGAAGAAAATGAAGAAATTTGAGATTCACTTTTTCTCGATTTTTTATTTTGTGATTGAGTGAATGTTATTGTAACACAAATATATAATGATAGAAAATTGACCTTTCATAACATTGTGTCATTTCAAAATACCCATAATATCAAAATTTTAACTTAAATTTTCAAATCAGAACTTTAATCCAATGCACTTTACAATACATATTCAAATCGATTAAATACTCACGCAAACTTGAATCGATATATCGTGAGTATCGAGTACCGTGTCGTATGGTTATATCACTATATCCATCAATAAGACAAATGTCAAAACGGGCCTTTTATTTTGTGACAACTATAGTAAGGTTATCTGTCTTTGTTTTCGGGAGCGGTCCCCTTCCGCCCTGTATATGTTATATGCATATTATATCACGTAGTCGTCTTTTACAACATCCATGGACAAGATAGGGGGTAGTGAATAGTGTTCTTAGTCTACCACTAGATGCACATGTAAAAATGTGATATTAAAAAGTCCTCACCCATTCCAATTTGTCCGTAGTCCGTTAAAAACAGATGACTCTTAGTCATATCCTTTACGTCCTCAACTTTATTGACTTCTTTCCTTTCCACATCCTCAAAAGGCTTCACAGCACTCGGCTCTATCAATTTTTCAACAGGTTTAACAGAGATCTTGCCAGTCTTCTCTTCTTTTGGTAATGATTCCAAGAATTCCCTATTCAACTCCTCAGCATTTTTCTCTACAATTAATTCTTCTTTCTCTTTCTCTATTTTTGGGGAGGGTGTTCTAAGTATCTTTTCTGGGAGCTCGTCTTCACGGAGTGGGGAATCTGTCACGTCTATGGTGGCGATGGTTTGAGGTTCAGGATCCAGTTTGCCGTTCGGTCTGAACAATGATGTCCCATTGCAACGTTCATGGTTCTCATATGGTAGAAGAAATCTGAATAAAGAAAACATATTTCTTTCGTTATTTTTTATTTGCTTGTAATGGTAAATGAGCAATCAGCACACCTGATGGTAAGTGTTATTGCCGCTTGTGGACCTTTACGATATCAGGGGTTGAGGTATCGGTATGGATATCAGGTATCAGGGGTTGGGGTTGGCTTGGCTGCTACCTATCAACCAAAACCCATCCATAAAGTTGGGCTCGGTTTTCATTTACTGCTGAATGTAGATTAGGACTAAATTTAGGATTATATTTAGCATTAGCTTCAGTGGCGTAGCTAGGTAACCAAGGGCCCTGGGGCTAATAAAAAAATGCAACTATCTAAACTATAGTTCATCTAATCTAAGAAGTGCATTTTGATGTTTCGCACTTTTTAATACATAATAACCTTCGTCAAACGTTTACACATGATTGCAAACAATAAATCTGAAATTTTAAAGAATTATTAATTTATTTACATAATTAACGTTGCTGACTTTCTTGTCTAATAATCTAATGTTGAAACTCAACTAATTCAAGTAATTGTATTGATTCTGAATAAATAGCTATTTTCAAATGCAGTTTTTGTTTTTACTTAACCTAATTCTACTAAATATGATGAATAGATTTTATGCTGAAATAATTAAATTTGTTTAGTATTAATTTATCACTTAATTTATTTATCTCCTTTATGAAGAAAAAAAGAAATAAACCGATTATTAATTAAAAAGAATCAATATCGATTTCTTCCTAAAATCGGATATTTTCAATGGCGATTATTTAGTTCACATCATGGAAGTAATATGTACTACGTACAACAGGAATGAGCTGTTGTCGCAAAATCGAAGCCGAGCGAGAGCTCAGTAACTGTACCTTTTATCCCTCTCTAGCGATTGTGACCATATTGAAATATGATTTAAGGACAATAATTATAAAAAAATATTTGTGATCTGATGTCAGCAGATCATTGCTTCAGATGGATTTTAATCGAAGATGCTAATGATAAACTTGCCTTTTGTGGCACTATACATTTCCTGTTATTACTTGCTTTTCACACTCGCGTCATATAGGTAGGTACTTACCTACTGGTCCTTGTGAGACACGACATGCAGCTGGACTGAGATAAAATTACGATAATCTATTATGGTATATTTAATTAATTAGATAAGAAAAAAACAGTTAAGTTTACATTTAAGTTTAATTCTAAATCAGACATTGCTAAATAAAACAGTCTTGTGAAGTTTCTGACGCAAACCCAGCTTATTCCTTATACCTGTTACATTGGTTCTAATTTTACATTATCAGTTAAACGTAAATTGAGATATGAATTCGCTAACGTCTTCACCAATTGAATATCACGTGGATCTTCAAATATAGATTGAGGAGGATTTGGTGGATCTAACAATGTATGTAGTTTGCTATAAAATTCTCGGACCGCATACCTGCATGATAATTTTATATTTGTGTACGTTTTTTAATGATTGATTTGATAATATAATAAACAGTTTTTCAGTGTACTTTAGAATTTCAAATACAAATCTGGAAACATGCTTAAGTTTTCCTCGATCAATAAAAGCAGTAAATGCAGAAAATTGTGATATGTCGACGCAGTAGTTGTGATCTATGGTCTTGAACAAGAAATTTTGTCAATCATCCCATTCACGATATATCCAGCAATATAATAAATAATGTTCAGTTTAAAATTTGAAACACAAGCGTTATCTACGAGATCCAACAAATCATCTATTGATGTTGACTGATCTTTATTACATTCTTCCACAATACCCCTCTTTTTGTTCCTAAATTCCCTAACATTAGGTTCTTTAGGAAATCTGAAATTGAAACAAAGTTAGTTTAATAAAGGAATAAAAAATACGTAGGTAGTTAAATTATTTGTTCTTTAACTAGGATTGGATAGTCACGCATAGTCACCGTAATTTTTCGCTAACAAATTATTATCTGTGAAAAGATAAACCACAATCAGGATAATACTCGCTTCTGCAAGCCTACAAGGCACAAATTCTCCCCATTTTAACTAAAATTCTTCGAAAATATCACGAAATCAAAAACATACATACATAACATCTGAGTTTGCGATTTCATGTGGGGTTGTCAGGTCAGTTGTTTGTATTTCATACAAATTAAAGAAAACCTATACGCCAATAGCAAAATGTTTGCGTTAATAAGGTTTTACACGTAGCAACAAATAATATTGCTTTAACATGTCGGTAATAAATTATTATTTATATTTAGAAACATTTTAAAAGTAAATGTTTTTACTTCATTACATTTTATCAATCGCATATTTTTCTACAAACAACGAAAGGAATGAATTCAACTAAACTCTGGCAATTCTAATTCACTGTTAGAACGGGACACAGCGGTCAGTGGATGCCCTCTCAGTCGGCTTCATTTTTATTTTGCGCGCAACAAGACTCTTAGTACCTTAGCATAAGGTTTTATTTTCTTTATTTTAGCTACAAGATGCACAGATAGAGCTCATTCCTGTTGTACGTAGTACTTATTACTTCCATGGTTCACATACCTAGACAACTTACTCTGACAGCTGTCAAAGTGCACTTCCTAGATTAGATAGACGATAGTTAGGTTTTATCAAGTAAAAGTAATAAATATACAAATTCTTTAAAAATTCTAAGCTACTTTACCATCAGCTCTTTTTCGTGTACTCAGGGCCGGATGACTTATGGCTTTTAAGGCTTCTGCCTAGGGCCCATCTAAATATTTACAATCTTTTCCAGGTTTTAGTTTTCGCAAAAGTATGAATCACTACGGTTACATACATACATACATATCATGAGTAAATTAGGATGAAAGTAAAATTAATCAAAAGAGTATGAAAGTAAAATTAATGCGATCTCTGCGGAAAATCTGTGGAGTAAGGCTGACCGACCGCATTCGTAACGACGACGTAAGAGAGCGAGTAGGTATGAAAGAGAGTATTGGTGTAAAGATGCGAAAGGGAATGCTGCGATGGTTCGGACATGTGGAAAGAATGCCGAACAAACGTCTGGTTAAGAAGATATACAATGCGAAAGTGGAAGGATGTAGGTACCGGGGGAGACCGAGACTAACCTACCTAGACCAGATCGGTCATGTACTGAAGGAAGGTGGAGTCAAGAGTCTCCGAAACCGGCGAGCGTGTATGAAGAGAATTATGAATGTTGAGGAAGCGAGTGAAGTATGCAAGGATAGAGTTCTCTGGCACTCTGTTCTCTCTGCCTACCCTGCAAGGGATATGGCGTGATGATATGTATACTACGGTTAAATCATATTTATTTTGAAAATGGGAGAAATTTCGAATATTCCGTTCGTTCGAAATTTTCTGGTAGATTGAGGGCCCCGGGGCACTGCACCGCCAAGCCCCTGGGTAGTTACGCCACTGACTAGCTTCCGCCTGCGGCTTCGCCCCCGCGAAAAGTAACTTTTGCAAAGTTGAACTTTTATCCCAAGGGAACACATTACCAGGATAAAAAATGTTCCATTTCTTAATCCAGGAAATGATCTATATATGTGCCAATTTTCGTCCAAATCTGTTTATCGGTTTATGCGTGATTAACAAACATCTTCCAAATCTTTCACAGTTATAATATTAGTATGAATTACTAGGATTTGACCTGTGGCTTCGCTCGCGTAAGTGATTCACAATATAAAATGTTATCACTAAATTGTCTCAAGTGAACATATTACGAGGATAAAAAGAATCAGTTTTGTTAATCCAGGAAGTGATCTATCTGTATGGTAAATTTTCATTTAAATCTCTTCAACAGTTTACGCGTGATTGAGTAACAAACATATAAACATCTTCACAAACTTTCACATTTATAATATTAAGAAACCCAGCCCGTTGATTTGTTTGTAGAAGTCAATATATCGCAGCATATAAACCTTCTCCGTGAAAAAATACATACATACATACCAATTTTCATAATGATCAGTCAAATAGTTCCTGAGTTTAGCGATGTCATATATACAAACATCCCCTTTTATAGATATAGATAAGTAGGATACAACCTCATTCATATAAATTTTATTAATAATTTAGGTATATATTAAGCAGAGTCTTATATAACGTACTTTATTGTAATTTGCTTATCAAGCCCTTTCATTTGATACCCATATCATAAGATTAACTATGAAAAACTATATCATAGGGTTATAAGGGGGGCGGTGAGCAACTTCATAACCTGCCGTACTGTAGCTTTATTTCGCCCATTGCGACCACTGCTATGGAATCCTTTACTGGTGTGCCAGAATCGCGGGTTCCCTTCACGTAGAGGATATACTTTATATAAAAGGATTAATTCGTACCGGGGGCTCGTCCATATGGTGTAAGATAGATGTAGGTGCGATTGGTGGTTGTTCGCGGTTCACTCCGTTGTCCCGGACAAATAAAAGTGTCTAAAAAGACAGTACTTACCGTTCGTAATGTCTTCGAGTCCTGGCGGGTTGTTCATGTCCTAGAGTACGCCACAGCTTATGCCGGCAGACATTCTCGTAACCGCCCCGGGATAGCACTGAAGTGTATAAAGTTCGAAGCGACACTGGAATTAATTAACATTTAATTGTTTAGCTTGGATACTAATACTTTGTTAGTGTTCCAATGCTTTTCCATGTGATGACAGAGTAAGAATACAATTCGTCACCCCTTACCCTAGACGTGTGTATTGTAAAATACGTCTGCGTGATATAATATACACATAACATATCGCTTGCCCAGAAGAATAGTGTCACAATTCTTAAAATTACAATTTTCATTATATTTCAATTTTTGATGGTGGAAGGGTGTTAATATTATAAGTTCTCCCTATCAACTCTTCATCGTCATTCTTAAGGATATTATGCTGACGTTCGTGCATTTGGAATCGCTGCTGAACCGAGCTGAAAAAAAAGGAAATACTTTGACCCTCCTGAAAAATTTTGCTATTTTGAATTGTGACACTATTCTTCTGAGTAAGCGATATATATATAAGTGTATGTAAACTATAAATAAACACTATATACCAACACGTCTGATTAGCGCGGTATACGTACGTACAATATCCCTTTTATTATGTAGGAGGCTCGAGCCCTGCAATGGGACGTATATGAGCTGACGATGACGATAAAGACTTCTGGTCTTTGTGTTCTATTGACAGATTATTTTAAATGAAGATATTTTATTAAAAAATATTATTAATCTATTTGTTTTTTTATATAAAACTTACAATCTTTAAGCGTATGACCACTTTTGAATGGTTCGCCTCTGTGCTTGTAGAACTGCTTCAACTGTTGCAAGAAGACGCGGTCTTCTGCCGTCTCCTCTACTCTCTTGCATTCCTCCTCTTCGTCTTCGCTCTGCTTATCAGGTGCGCCGTTACGGAGGGAGATCCGCCTCGGCGTCTGGAAGATGCAGTGTTCTGATTATAGACAATTTCATGATTGAGTTGGATTTTTGAAGGTTTTCTATATAAGAAGCTGGTTATGCTATGTGGTAGCTGCTACGAATACTAATCAACTCGTACTTTGCTCGTGGATGTCGTAAAAGATGACTAAGAGCTTTATATCGACCTTGGCCGACTTTAATGCCATCTGATCAACAATTACATTCGCAAGTAGTGGTGTGTGACGTCACACAGACGGTCGGACATAACAACTATTGACAAAACTATTTACAATATATATATACGATGTAAGAAGAGTTCATATTGCGCAGACCAAAAGTGATTGAGATAAGAGCAGGAGTATGATGAAGATAAATAAGCTGGTTGACAGTCTCATCAACGTTGAAAAAAACCACTGATTTCAGTAGTTTCATATTGCCAATTTTGGCAAATTGAAATTTTGTACGGCAGTTTATTTTTATGACGCAGAGACTCACTAAGAAAGGACTACGTAATTCAACTCCCAAATGAGGTTGTAATAAGTAGGTAACTTATAAAACTAACAACAGTAGCCGGCATTGCACTTTGATGTTTGGAAAGAGACGATCGTTTAATTTCGATTTCGTATAGCGTTATCTCTGTCGTTCAATACCTATGTATCGTTTGTCAATCGTAGTACAAGCACATGAGTAAATAAACGTACAGAGACCAAGCTTCTAAGGAGCGACCAAAATTGTTACCTATTCTGATAGGGCTGGCACATGAGGATGAAAATAAATACACAAAACGTTTGTCAGCTTTTTTATGTATGGATATTTTTTTACAAATTGCTTACTCTAAAGAGGTATTTTTTTTTAATTTTTGATTTTTAATAATTTATTATATCTCTTAATCGAATGATAAATTCTAAATCTAATATAAAGTTTTTTTTTAAATAATCAATGGGAAAGCACTTGCATGACAAATCAAATTTACAATTTTGTATACGTTTTAGTATATCACTACCAATATTAACAATATTTATTTCTATATCGAAATATTCTCGAAAATTCTTCTCAAGCAATTCAACAAATGCGATGAAGTTGTCAGGAGGTTTTATTAAAAAAAAACCAATTGTTTACTGCTTTCGTTAAAGTCTTTGTAATGGCTGAAAAAAGAGTCTTTCCCAATATTTATAGGTTGTTCAGATCTATTAACATACAATGTCATTTTCAAAAAAAGATATTATTTTATATTTGCGATTGCTGTTCATGCACATAGTACAATAAGCCATATTTACACTCTTTCTAATTAATTGAAATTTCAAATTTAAACAAACACGCACGACGCGATGCATAGCGAGCGGTGAGTGAGCCCTTTGTTTGAGCACTGGTCGAACCAGCCTAAACAGGTTTCGTTCCGTACGTGACGAGCCGCCAGTGCTCACGCACACACGCGCATCATACTTGTAGTAATGTACCTACAGTGGCGCGGTTGTTTGAAGGTTTGTCTCTGTACGGTTATTTACTCATGTGGTACAAGTGCGAGAGAGTACAGTTGTGTCCAATTCAAAAATCGTAATAATATAGAAAAAAAAGCTTGTAGAATATGTGTATTTTATTTAGTTAATAAAAAATCATAATTGTTTTAACAGCTCCTAATACATACGGGGCTGTTAGTGCTTCATGTGACATTGTAGAGGTAGTGTGCGACAGGGACAACGCTCTACGAAGCCGAAATAAGTTGATTGTCTCTTTCTAATAGACTATGTGCAATATTTATTATGGATGCTATACGAATGCTTACTCGCCTATTAAGTGTAGCCTTTATTTGAGATGTGTGTATGTCTCACACTATACCGATACACTAAGTCAAGTGGGACACACGACACACTACACGACACAGTGACGTCACAACAACACATGAAGATATGCAAAAAGTTTATAGATCGTTATTTCAATGCTCTGCCATAAGAAGTTTCGCTTCAAAGTACTCTGATACTTACTGGTGGTGACGCGACTGGTGATTCCGTCGCTGATCTATCCGTGCGGTCTGGTGATGGTGAGTGTGCAGCTCGCCGCCTTCTACCTCGAGGCCTCCCTTTCAGTCTTGGAGCGAGATGGTTACAAACGAATTCATGACCTTCCAGCTCTGGATATTCGAACGTATCCTGGAATAATAGAAAATTTAATTTAATTTTGACACACACATATATTAAGTTTAATTTTCTCCAAGGGCCTCTGCGTGTTGGACCTATACAAATTAATGCATATTATACCTTATTCCTGACCCATAAGATCCATATAAACTGTGTCATCAGACTAAGATAAGAAAATTAAAAGTACCTAATGCATGCGGCGTAATGAAAGGATATACTCGGACGTATTACAGGTCAGGGAACTAATATTTACAAACGGTGTTCTATTTAGTTTCAATATTTATGATAAAAAGTTTGTTTGAAAATATTTTTTTAAAAATTTGCATATGAGGACTTTTTAGGTAGTTTCAAAATACTCCTATACATTAGTATTGCCGGTGTTTTCATTTATTATCGCATTGTCATCTTCACTTTGTATACTTATGTAATTCCACCAAAAGACATTCATCCATCAGCCCGTAGAAGTCCAATGATGGACATAGGACCTTCGCAGGAGAATGCTGCTCAGAACGGTCATGTGGTGTGCGAGTTTGGAAATGCCGTCAGTCCACCTAGTCAAGACGATCCCACTAGGTCCTAGTGGTCCCATCGTCTTATGATGCGTTGTCGGATTCATGTTAGTTACTCCAAAACCTTTCTACCCAAACAGTTATCAGTTCGACGAGCGATGTGGCCTGGCCATTGCCACTTCATTGTAATATTTCTTCAATTGTATCATCATCATCTATCTATATTTGTATATCTCATAAGTAATAATAGAAAATCGGCCTAATGCGAGTTGTACTCGCGCACGAAGGGTTCCGTAAAACTAAAAAAATCAAGTTTGTTGTATGGGAGCTACTCCTTAAATATTTATTTTATTTTATTTTTAGTATTTGTTGTTATAGCGGCAATAGAAATACATCATCTGTGAAAATTTCAACTGTCTAGCTATCACCGTTCTTGAGATACAGCCTGGTGACAGATGGACGGACAGACAGCGAAGTCTCAGTAATAGGGTCCCGTTTTTACCCTTTGGGTACGGAACCCTAAAAATAAATAAAAAAGCAGTAATTAAAATGTAAGTATAAATACTTGTTTAAACATTTAGACAGCCTTGGTAAAACTTACCTTACAATATAGGATTCTAGTGTTATTGGTGGGTGCAGCGTATCCACCCAAAGCCGCCACCAGGGAGTCCCTAAGCCAATCCGCCTGGATACCATCAAGCCTGGACAACAGAGCGCGATATCGGCAGTACCGTGGGTATGAGAATACAACCACACCCGGAGCATCCACGTCTACAGCTGGAAAAGAACAATGGAACCTCAATATACGGTGCCAAAGACTTACGTAAACCAAACATTTACTGCAATATAACGATCTACATTGCCAAGTGTCGCAAGTTCTATTTCTACGTAGTACAATAATTTACCTCATCATCTCATCTTAGCTCATATACGTCCCACCGTTGAGCTCGAGCCTCCTCTATAACAGGAGGATAATTGACCTAATATATGACGCTGGTCAGGCGTGTTGGTATAGGGTTTTGTTTAGAATTTCCTTCTCTTACATAGATGTTATATGCGTTTTATATCCCTTAGTCGTCTCTTACGATCACCCACAGGTAAGATAGGGGTTGGTGGATTGTATCCTTACTCCGTCACCACACGGAGGACAATAATTTTACGAGCAACAAATAGTTTTTCACAGTATATAATTTGCGTTAGTTAATTGTATTTTTAGGAGTGGTTACCACTCTACCTCCTCTCTAAAGAGAAGTAAAACTGGAAATAAATCCTTATACCAACTGCTGCTACAAACCACATACAAATTTCTAACTTTCTCTAAATTATCCTGAGAATTAATAATTATCCGTGTGATGACGGAGTAAGAATACAATTCACCACCCCTACTAAAGGATATGAAACGCATATAACATCTATGCAAAAGAAGGTACACTCGTAACAAAATCCTATACCAACACGTCTGCCCCGACGACCAAAATATATGGGCTTCCTTTTTTTTTTTTTTTTTTTTTTTTTTTTGGTGGTCTATGGATTAGTCTCGCCCCGCCAAATCGGTCCGGGGTGACGGAGAAGGCGGCGCGTGACCCCATAGACCCACCGTAAAACTCCTCTCTCTTCGCCGTGCGAGCGGGTCACCGGGACCCGATTTTTAACTTCGGTGACGGACATATATGGGCTGTAATGTTGATAAAGATAGAGCTACTGTACTGTGTGGTAGCGGTTATTAACATTACCAACTCTTACTTTGCTTGTCGTAGAAGACGACTAAGAACTTTGTAACAACCTGAATCAATTCCACCTGATGCTCTTTAGTCAATAATTACATTCCCAAGTTGTGGTGACGTCAGACAGGCGGCCGATCATAGAACTATTGCCAATAACTTTTTCAATATTTCGCCGGGTTGAGAGCTCTCAGCGCTCACCCATAGTCCGGTTAAGCTGTCAAAGCCCTCTCGGCTAACAGCGATCGCAGTGGAAAGAGTTTAGTTGGTATTCTAGCCACGGGGCTAGCGAGTCCCACACTCCTCGTCTGTTTTTCCGACAGGCGGGGGTAAGTGCGAAAAATGCATTCTTGAACCACTGCGTTACCAAAAAAAAAAAAAATTTCAATATTTACACCCATTACGTCGACCCTCGAGTAATTGGGTTTAAGAAAATGAAAATATTTATAAGATTGGAAACGAAAAACATAGGACATCACATGCATCAGATTGATAATGGGAAATTATGGCATCGAAAATTCTAAAAAAAGAACAAACTATATTATACTCGTAGATGTTCAGATAATTCCAATTCCATGGAATTACTTTTTAAAGTTTAATAACCGTTGAGCGAATCTACATCCAGTCTCCAGCTGTCGAGTTCCCTAGGTGTTTCGACTTGCCGAGCGGGCCACCGAAGACAAAGATCGGGTACCGGTAGCCCGCTCGCACGGCGAAGAAGAGGTGCTTGCAGGGTGGGTCAATGGTGTTGCGCGCCGCCTCTTCCGTCACCCCGGACCGATTTGGCGGGGTGCGACGTCCATAGCCCACCGCAAAAAAAAAAAGGTGTTTCGATTTAGGCCGACCCTTACCAACATCCGTACCAAGCATGGCAAATGGCACTATTCTCTCTACGAAGATGCCTATCTAATAACAGAGATTGCTAGACTGATATTATAGATAGATGAAAGTTCTTGTGTTTAAAAATAAGAATAAGTCTCACCCATGGCATTCTTCTCAGTATCGATATCGCTGAAGTCAAGCTTGGTGTGATGTAAGGGTGATGTTGATTGTGGTTCGGCGGGAGGCGCGCAGGCTCCACGCCATACAGCACGTAAGCCCCATCGCCACTCGGTTCCCGTACACACCCAGCTGAGTAGGTCGTCAGCGCGGACTACTACCTTATCGTTGATTGCGAGCACCTCGTGCTGGAAACAAATAATTTATTATGTAGAAACCCCATTAGATTCGTAACCATAACAGTTCTTCAAAAATACCACATTGAAACAAAATTAGTTCATGGTCGCATACAATTGTGATGACCGCGATGAGGAAATGTTTTTACAAAATTGTAAAAAGTGGATCCCTTTATAAAAACCCGATTACGAGAGAAAAATGATTGTCACGAGCACGATTGGAACGGATTTCCTATAGGTGTGGGTTGGAATCCCACTTGTGATAATTATTTTACGCTCGTAATCGGGTTTTTATAAATAATCAAGCATATTAAATATTAAATTTCAATAGTTTGAAACGGATCCCTTCGTATGGGTAACATACCATCATTAAACCACGCAACGGATTTTAATGCGGTTTTCATTAATAGCCAGTGTGACTCAAGAGGAAGTTTTATATGTATAATACATGCATATTATATTAGAGAAAAACCGAGAATTTAAAAGATTCATCATCTCATCATCATCTCAGCTCATATATGTTGCCATTGCCCACTGTTGGGCTTCGAGCCTCCGCCACAGTGAGAGGGAAATCGACCTACTATATCATGCTGGTCAGACGTGTTGGTATAGGGTTTTGTTTCGAGTTTTCATTCTCTCGCATAGATGTTATATGCATTTTATATCCCTTAGTCGTTTCGTACGATCATCCACGGGTAAGATAGGGAATGGTGAATTGTATTCTTACTCCGTCACCACACGGAAAATTTAAAAGATTAGTAATATAAAAAAATACATCTTTATATTGTCTTTGCATTGCAAAAACTGGCATAATCTTAAATCATCATCATTCATCATTCTCCAGCTCTTATCCTAATTACTTGTGGTGGACGCAATATGTACTCCTCTTCCTACATATTGCGAAAGTTATTGGCAATAGTTTTATGACCGGCCGCCTGCCTGACGTCAACCCTCATTGGAAATGTAATTATTTACTAAACGGCACCAGATGGTGTCAGCCCAGATCGAAATAAAGTTCTTAGTCGTCTTTTACGACATCCACGAGCAAATTAAGGGTTGGTAGTATTCGTAGCCGCTACCACACAGCTTTGACATAACCTTAAATCATATATCAAAATAATATACTACGAAATTGTATATCTTAAAAAGATCTACAAAAACGGCATGATATTTATCCCCTAAGGATAACCCACAGAAGCTATATCTATCTTTATATATTAGGGGACGTCCATTAATCACGTGATCTTTTTTTAGCATTTTTAACCCCCCTGCCCCTTGGTGATACGTGGTGAGGTTTAAGAGTATGAGTCTCCATCGCCTTTGGGCTGGCCACTGGTACCGCTTCCTGGACCTCCGTGACCAGCCCCGAAAATGAATATCCTAGAAGTTATCAGATATTTAAAATGCAAGGACAGCACGTTCGAATACTGAAGCGAAGTGAAAGCGGGACGCTAGTTCAATATAAATAATATAAAAAAAAATATTATTTTATAAAAAAAATGTATACATATAATGGAGAAATATGTCTCTGTTCTTGTGTTTAAACATAAACAAAACGTTAAACTAATTTAAAGTTTATTTATAGTTACACAAGTTTGAGATTAAAATTAAACTGTCCAAGGTGTGACGTCACTATAGTATCGAGCGGGTTACATGAACTATGGAACGAATAGAGTAGCACTTATATGTTTAAATTAGAATATAAGATATAAGATTGGGTGTGGTATTAGCGTAAATATCAGGATATGTCACCAATAATTACAAAGGCGACTAAGAGATACAACTCTGTCTGTAAGCAGATAGCATTTATGCGGAAGAAATATGAATAAAAGTCTCCTAATCATTTAATTATCCTATTCAATATAATTTAAATTTTTCCAACTAATATAATTTGTTTATTCAATCCAGTATCGCTATTTTATTTTATTCAATATCACTCATCTATTCTATTTAATATCACACATTTATCCTATCTAATATCACTTATTTATTCAATCCAATGATACTCATTTATCCTATCCAATATCATTTATTCTTTTCAACTCACTTTATACAATATCAGTTATTTATTCAATCCAGTAACACTTATTTATCCCATCCACAATTACTTAATATCACTCACATACATACATACCTACATATCATCACGCCATATCCCTTGCAGGGTAGGCAGAGAGAACATAGTGCCAGAGAACTCTATCCCTGCATACTTCACTCGCTTCCTCAACATTCATAATTCTCTTCATACACGCTCGCCGGTTTCGGAGACTCTTGACTCCACCTTCCTTCAGTACGTGACCTATATTGGTCACGTACTCACATATCCTATAAAACACTAAATATATAAAACTATACACCAATACGTCTGATCAGCGTGGTAAAGGAATACAATTTCCCTCTCCTACAGCGTAATATCAAGGCCAAATATTCTAAGTGGAGATTACTAAATCCCAACAGTGGGCTATATATGAGTAGAACTCTTCCAAAGTGAAGTTGCTGATACAATGGCAGTGACAGGATAATTTTGTAATATTCCTTCTGACCCTATAACATTTGGCCGCCGGTATAGTCGTTGTATGTGTGTACATAATTAAACACGGCACAAATAAATCGGCGTGGGGCAACCCTACCGAATTATACGATGGGGGTGGGGGCCGGGGGATTGACGTGAGCTGGACTTGGGTATTATACATTTTTAAAAGATTTATTCTCCTAACATTATAAATGTGAAAATTTGTGAAGCTGTTTGGATGTTTGTTAATCGATCACGTGTAAACTGTTGAACTAATTTGAATGAAAATTAGCAGATAGATAGACCCTTTTCCTAGATTAATATATAGGGCACTTTGTATCTCTCTAATGTGGTACCATTCTCATGAGCAAAGTTACTTTTTACACGGGTAAAGTGTAGTTAATGTATAATAGTAATATTTTAAAAGACGAATATAAGTTTGTTTGTTTATTTCTTATGCTTTTGCGACTAAATCACTAAACAGATTTTAAAAATCCTTTCAGCCTTATAAAGGTACATTACCAAAAAATATAGGCTACATCACCGTATTCTCACAAGAACTAGAACTATTCGCTGAAACAGAAAAAATACAAATACGGAATTTATTCCATATTTTTTAAGGAATTATCCTTATGTCACCGAGTAATTTACAAACGTATAAGCAAAAGGACAGAAATTAAATAAACATTCTGAGCAACTATTTCTAGTTTTAGAATTCGCTTATTTAGATATATTTATAGTATTTTTTTAAAGACACTTAGTAGGTACTAAGAGAGACCACGAATCGGATAGCGCCGCGAAACCGCTGGATGCAGGTGGCGCGGGACCGTGTTGAATGGCATTCTCGTGGGGAGGCCTATGTCCAAAAGTGGACGTTTACGGGCTGATGGATGGATGGATAGTAGGTACTAAATAACTATACCTTGTATGCTGTTGTCTCACTTTACAAACATACAATGAACTAACACAAATTACACACACATTGAGAACAAATATTTCTTGATCGTACAAAGTATTGTACTGTGTGGGAATCGAAGTCATAACACAGGCACGTTAGATAACTATATTAACAACTAACGTCATCTGTCAAGACAAATAAATAAATATTATTAATATTCACAGAATTCGTCCCTGTGTCATTCTAAATGAGAGTCGAGAGGGGGTTGGGGGTTGAACTAAAATTGCTTTCAAATAAGTAACCAACCGTATGTTATTCTGTAAGAATGCGGCGATATAACAACGATAATAAAACGATATAGTTATTTTTTTTAACTTTTGTTTTTTTTATTAAAGACAATAAATAGTTCCTTAGAAAGTGAAATCCTTGTAAAATATACATAATAATTTCTTTTTTGTTGTGTATTATATTTTTTAAATTAATCTATTTGAAGTGAAAACTTATATTGGCGCACGGCACACAGATTTTTTGTAGACTATAAGTGAGGCTGATCCGTCACGCTATGAGGTGAAAGGCTCGATCGGGTGAACTAGGGACCGCCGAGTGTACCCGAGCGAGAAAGATCCGGTCAGCTGCTCTTCACTGTTGTGTCGCTGTGTTTACTATATTCAATTTATATTTAGTAATTGTTATTATTAATTATTATCAATTATTCAATAATTTTTATGGTTAATTAGTTTTTAATGGCTATGGTATGGTCACACCTATACATACTCCCTAGGCATGAATTTTT
Source organism: Lymantria monacha (assembly GCA_905163515.2). Taxonomy (NCBI): domain Eukaryota; kingdom Metazoa; phylum Arthropoda; class Insecta; order Lepidoptera; family Erebidae; genus Lymantria; species Lymantria monacha. The sequence continues at coordinate 10,546,525 of LR991104.1, read as the reverse complement.
ATTTACTCTTTTTCTGTCTATATGTAGTATCTATTTTTTATATTTACATATATTATTTTCAATTTGCATCATTCATATGAACCGATCTCATCATCATTTTCCTGTTTTTATCCCAATTACTTATGGTCGACGCAATATGTACTGGTCTTCCATCGTACATATTGTTAAAGTTATTGACAATAGTTTTATGACGTACATAAGCTGATACGATGATGATGAAGTTCATTATTGTACATGTACATGTTTTTGTGCTAGAATAATTTGGATGCTTTCCCTTTCCTATATCTGAAACGAGTGAGGCTAGTTATAACATTTCAGAATAACACCGCGTTCTATTTCAGCCACTCAGTAAGAAGGCTTTATAGTAATTCGCAATTTTATTAACGACTAACTTATATACGCGGCGTTGCTTGCGTGTATATATACATATCCATATATATATATATATATATATATATATATATATATATATATATATACAGGGTGTCCCAAAATTCAACGATAAGCTGGCACCAGCAGGTGGACCTACATATGACTACTCGAGAACAGAAAAGAAAAAAATTCTACCTTGATTTTTTTTTTCATTACGACAAAAAAACCAAAATCTTTAAAAATGGACATCTTTTATTATATTATTAAGTGCTATTGCTACAGTTTTACAAGTAATTCTGTGATTTTTTTTGTATTGGCAAGGTAAGTAGCACTACTATCGATCACAGCCATTAAAAATTCCAGAATATCTATAGTTTTTACACAAAAATCAATCAAAACTATGTTTTTTTCATAAATTATGTAAGATTTTGACTTTCAGCTCACTTTCACTCATCATAGTGAAAAAAAAAAGTATGGACACTACTGTGGCAAATAGTATTAAAAATTGGCGCAACTAACTACAATTCTAAAATGGTATAACATTCAAGGCAAACTAGCTACAAAAATATACTTAGGTGTACTATTTCAAAATAACAACCATATTTCGAAAATTGTTAGTGTTGATAGTAATCACTTTTAGTAAGTAGCCAAAATGTTTTTGTAGCAAGTTCCCAGAATTTGAATGAGACATGTGCGTAGTCCGTAGATCCACAGTCTGAATTATTTTATGGCGAAGCTCGTCCAAGTTTGCAATCGGTTTTGTGTAGACTCTGTCCTTTAGACAACCCCAATAGAAAAAGTCCAGGGGATTTAGATCGGGTGAACGGGGTGGCCACAAGATAGGACCAAGTCGACCGATCCAACGCCCTGGGTACTCTTGGTCTAAGTACTCTCGCACAGGACGGGCATAGTGAGCTGGGCAACCATCGTTTTGAAACCACATGGTTTGCAAATCACTTAAGGGCACATCTTCTAATAATCCTGGCAACTCATTTTGTAAGAAGTTTAAATAACTATTGCCATCTATGTTTCCTTGTAACTCAAAGGGCCCTATCACTTTGCCATTTATTATGCCAGTCCATAGGTTAACCTTAAATTGGTATTGGGATTGTCTTCTCTCACCAGGTGCAGATTTTCATTGTTCCAGCTATGAAGATTGTGAAGATTTAAATATCCATCTTTCTTGCAGGTTGTTTCATCACGACGACGTGACGTTTTAAAATTCTATGTGCAGTACTTTTTGGGATTCCCGTTGCTGCTTGTACAGCACGTACAGAGGTAGTTGAATCGTTTTCTATTTCAGTGAGAACTTCTTCATCGTGTTCCGATCTAGGTTTTCCAGCGTTTCGCCTGTCAGATGGTATACGATCCTCCGAAAAAGCTTGATACACGTTAATAAATACGCGATAATCCGGATACCTTTGAAGATTAGGGTACCTTGCTCGATATAATCTGCTAGCAGCGTTGGCATTGCATCGGCATTCTCCTTAAATTAGGTGCATATTAGCGTATTCTAACGCTGTGTATGGTAGCGGCATGATGAATGCTAAACACTTGAAAATAAGGCAAAACTTCTTTAAAAAAAAACACAAAATCACAGTCTAAAATAATGCCAAGTCAGGTCAATTTCCAGGTCACTTAATTCAATCCAAAAGTCGTCAGTACCAGAGCCACTTTAATTAAAACAGAACGGTGTGCAGTAAACAAAGAAGTAGAGCATACTGACTTGCTGTGCTGCTGAGGACATTAATTACTTCTCCACCTGCATTAATGTTACTAAACAATTAGCATCTATCTATCTCCCTCTAACGTATAATCTCTCTGTCTCTGTCTAACTTATTTTATCTTATGGACTACGCACATGTCTCATTAAAATTCTGAGAACTTGCTACAAAAACATTTTGGCTACATAGTAAAAGTGATTACTATCAACACTAACAATTTTCGAAATATGGTTGTTATTTTGAAATAGTACACCTAAGTATATTTTTGTGGCTAGTTTGTCTAGAATGTTATACCATTTTAGAATTGTAGTTAGATGCGCCAATTTTTAATACTATTTGCCACAGTAGTGTCCATACTTTTTTTTTTCACTATGATGAGTGAAAGTGAGCTGAAAGTCAAAATCTTACATAATTTATGAAAAAAACATAGTTTTGATTGATTTTTGTGTAAAAACTATAGATATTCTGGAATTTTTAATCGTTGTGATCGATAGTAGTGCTACTTACCTTGCCAATACAAAAAAAATCACAGAATTACTTGTAAAACTGTAGCAATAGCACTTAATGATATAATAAAGGATGTCCATTTTTAAGGATTTTGGTTTTTTTTGTCGTAATGAAAAGAAAAATCAAGGTAGAATTTTTTTCTTTTCTGTTCTCGAGTAGTCATATGTAGGTCCACCTGCTGGTGCCAGCTTATCGTTGAATTTTGGGACACCCTGTATATATATATTGACCTTGTAGAAAGGCTCTCAGGCGGAGCAATGTACTGAATAAAATTATAATCAAAAGATTTGGCTTTCCCTGCTCAATATACGTCCCACAGCTGGGATCGAGCCGCCTATTAAGAGAAGGGAAATAGATCTACTTAATCGTCTGTGTTATATAACTATTATATGAATATATTAGAGTTCGCCACCATTCAATGGTTTTTATTAATACGGTACCCTAAACATTGAACGCAATGAACACGTTGACAATTAAATTTAATGCCAATATATATGTACATATATATAAAGATTGCGCGTGTGGCTGTGTATCTTATAGTGTATAGGGTTGTCCAAAATATATATTTTATTTTTAACTAGCCAGTGTTGAAATTATTGGGTACCGGCGGCACGTTCCCGTGGCGCTAGAGAAGTACATGTACGGCAGACTGTAGGATGGCCTCGTCCCCTTTGTCACTATAGATGAATCGGACGGGGAGTAACTATACCCATAACCTGCCCCCAAACAAATGACCACCTAAATTAATTATTTATTTATTTATAATATAGGTCCTACTGCTGGTCTCTAGCCTTCTCTACATTAGGAGGGATATTGTACTACTATACCACGGTGATCAGACAGTATGGTGTAGTTTCACTTCGAATTTTTCATTACTTTAAAGGTTGATCTCATCAATATAATCCTACTAATATTATAAATGTAAAAGTTTGTGCAGATGTTTCGATGTTTGTTCGTCGAAATCGTACCGCGTTAAAATCCTAAACGTGGGAAAATCCACTTTGCCATAACCACCCGAGCAGAGATCCATATGTCACAGTGGGAGTCAACAAGTCCGGTTAACGTTATCATAACCATCTGCGGCTAAAATAAGTCACACAAAAAAAATAAGCAGGTCTTGGACACCGCGGGCAGAGTTTAGTAAAATCTAAACCCGTAAAATATCTTTCTATCACCATTTGTATAGACCACTGGTACCTTGTTAATATACGTACAACCCTATAACGTAAGTAGTTACGCACACTACTTTAAAATGTATACAATATGTTTATTATATTTTGTTTGTGTGCGACCTATATACAGGTTGATGTTATTATATAAATAAAAAAAAAAACATTTTTTTATATATTTATCTCAAGTACACACTTCTTATATCTTAAGCTCATATGCGTTCCACTACTAAGCTCCAGTCTCTTCAATCATAGCATGGAATCTGATCTACTTTCCCACGCTGTTGGTATATAGTTTTATTTAGAGTTCACCTTCACTTGTATACATATATGTTATATGTATATCATATAACACAGACGTATTTTACGACATCCACATACAAGATATGAGGTGTTTAATTGCATTCTTACTTTATCACCACAGTCTCCATGTTTCTACTAACAATTTCTCAAATAAGAGACGTAATAATCTCAATAATCGAATCCGAGAATATCTCATAGACGATCTCTAGCTTAAGCCACTATATGCCAACGAAGCTTTGTACGAACCAAACACAACATAAAAATTAATTAATCAATTTGATTTCACTAAAATCCCAGACATATATTGATGGCACCACTTCAATTGTCAGAACAATCGCCATATTGATGGACAGCGGCAGACGTACGGAATAACTGCAGCTTTGTATATACAGAATGATGTGAAAAGGGAATTTGATTAAAACTACTAAGGAAATCTTGCTTCTATTGCAATGAGACAAATATAGATTTCAGAGGACACAAATTAAACCAGTAGTAAAAGACGACTAAAAGCTTTATATCGATCTGGGCCAACAATTACATTCGCAAGGAGGGTTGCGGTCAGACAGGCGGCCCGTCATAATGAAAATGATGGAAAAGGAGTACATATTGTGTCGACTATATGTAATTGGGATAAGAGCAAAATGATGGTGAGGCACAATTTAAATTCAGACTCAGAACAAGAATTTGTGAAGTATTTATATTGCTTATTAACCGAACCCGCAACACTTATGACCGGTACATTGGTATCTAATATAGAGAAGATTATAGAGTATGTACGAATGATTACCTCATTTAACTCCATCTGTCGTATGAGACGACAATTTTTTTATGAGAATCGAATCTATAATACTCGTTACCAAAGATCACCAAGTAGACCACTAAACACTTTATACAGTCTTATTATATGAACACACACACAACTACATAATAAATATATATATATGTATATATAATAAGTATGTGACATTATGCGTGTGTTTGTATGAAACAAGGTGAACTTATACAGCGGGTTTAAATTTTTCTGTGAGTATTAAATTATTTAATCTTTTTTTTATGGTCTGTTTTTCTTTTTTTTGAGATTTATTTCGCTTTGACGCCTGAACTACTTGAGCCATAATTCTATTGTTTTAACCCCTATTACTTGTGGTCGGCGCAATATGTACTCGTACATATTGCAAAAGTTATAGTTATAAAGTTTTGACAAAAAAATGGCAGCCTGCCAGATGACAACGCTCCTTGGAAATGTAATTGTTGACCAAAAGGCATTATGTGGAGTTGGGCCAGGTCAATAGAGAGGTCTTATTATTTTTTTACTACATCCATGAGCAAAGTAAGGTTTGGTAGTCAGCTTAGCCGCTACCATACAACACGGCCGTAACTACTTCAACTATTACCTCAAAATATCGATTACAACAACTTGATCTACCAAAAAAAGTTATAAGGGTTTTCATACGTATGAAATAAGTACTATTCTTGAAGAGTAAATTAATTAATATAATAATTCACACAATGGTAACGCTATGTGGTAACGATTGCGAATACTACTAACCCTTACTTTGTTCGTGGATGTGATAAAAGACACTTTGTATCGACCAGGGCCACCTCCACCTGATGGCTTTTGGTCATAATTACATTCTGAAGGAAGTTTGATATCAAGCAAGCGGCTGGTCATGAAACTATTATTATACTTTTGTAATACAATGGAAGAGGAGTACATATGCGTCGACCACAAGTAATTGGGATAAGAGTAGCAAAACGGTGATGAAACTCCTATTAAAGCTATTTAGTCCAATATTTACAGGAATTTCATTAATTTGAATATAATTCAATAGTAGTTTTACAAAATCAATATTTATATGTTAAAATAAAAAAGGAACATGCTGTATACGATCACATGTGACACGCACACAGGCGCGCTAACGCACACACACGCAACGAATTGATAGCGTTCGTCGGATCTATTCGGTGCAACGCCCCGGCGGTAAGACCGGCGACACACCGAAGTATTTGCAATATTAAAACGAGCTTAGTTGCTGTATGACCGTATTACTTTTTTAACTTATAGTATAAATTTATATATAATATACATACATTCATACATAGCCTCACGCCTGTTTCCCAGAGGGGGAAGCAGAGACTACGGATTGCCACAAACCACGATCCTGACATACCTCCATCGCTTCATTCACACTCATCACAGTCTTCATGCATGCTCTACGATTACGCGTACTCTTAATCTGACCTTTCACTAACACATCTTCAATTTGATCCAGGAAAGTACGACGTGGTCTTCCCCTTGTAATCGTCCCACTCACACTCGCTTTGTATACTTGCTTAGTCAACCTTTTTTCTCTCATTCTTTCCACGTGGCCAAAACACCTCAGCATTTCCTTTTTTATCTGTGTCGCTACTTCTTCATTCACACCACAGCTCTGTCTTATAACACTATTCCCAATTCTATCTTTCAGACTTACACCACACATACTACGAAGAGCTCTCATCTCTACAGCATTTATTCTACTTTCATGTCTTCCCTGCCAAATCCAACTTTCACTGCCGTACATGAGAGTGGGCACTAATACTCCCTTATGTACCTACAGCTATGCGTGCCTTTTAAGACACATTCCTACTCTTCATAAAAGCGTACAATGCCCCATTCACTTTATTACCAGCATTAACTCGTCTTTCAACATCATCATAATTTTTACCATCACTAGTAAACAGTACACCCAAGTATACAAATTATTTCTTCACCTGTTCCAATCCCTCACCATTTATAAAAATATTACATTCCGTCATACATTTATCCTTTTCAAAGACCATTACTTTCGCCTTACTTACATTTACTTTCACACCTTTTCTTTCAAAAGCATCATGTATAGTAGTTACCATCGCCTGCAAATCTTCAGCCGACGATACAAGAAAAACCTGATCATCGGCATAAAGAAGACATTTGACGAGTAACTCATTCATTCTTAAACCACATTCATAATTTTTCGAATTTTGCAAACAGCTATCTATGAATAGGTTAAACAGCCACGGTGATGCTACACATCCCTGTCTAACACCTTTATCAATGTTAAACCATTCAGTGTAGGACCCGTTTATCCTTACGCAAGCGATGGCCATCTACCCCATACATCGATAGTACCGACCACAGTTCATTCCTCCTCACTTTGTCATAAGCCTTTTCCAAATCAATGAATGCGCAAAATACTTTCTGACCTTTAGGGAAAAATTTTTGCGTCATGCATCGTAAAGAGAAGACTTGATCCGTGCAAACCATACCCTTTCGAAAACCCGCTTGTGCATCCCATATTTTCATTTCGGTCACTTTCACTACTCTTTCAATCAACACTTTCGCATACCGTTTGCCGACAATGCTAAGGAGGCTTATGCCCCTGTAGCTTCTACAATCTTGCCGCGAACCTTTCCCTTTGTAAAGAGGTACGATTACCGCCTGACGCCAGTCTATAGGTACTCGGCCATTAGTCCAGCAAAGATTGAAGAGCTGGTATAGCTCGTTAGCTATAACATCTTCTCCAGCCGTCAGCATTTCAACTGTAATCCTGTCGTATCCTGCAGACTTACCCGCTCTCATACCTTTCAATGCATTTGTAATTTCTATCTCAGTTATACATTCTTCATCCTCGAGATCTCTTTCATTCACAAATGATAATTTTTGTGGCTCTTCTCTTTCAAACAAGCTTTCAAAGTATTCCTTTCATCGTTTTAGCATACATTATTCTCCATTCATTGTCCTTCCATATTTATCCCTGATTGAGACTAGCTCTGTATTTTGCGCTTTACCTCGAGCCGTTCTTATGGACTGCCGGAAAATTTTCGAGTTAGCTTGGAAATCCTGCGACAATCTTCTATCATACTCGTCGTTTTGATCTTCTTTCTTTCTTCTAACAATTTCTTTCACTTCTCTTTTTTTTCTCTTATATTCTTCTTTGGCTACATCTATATCATCATTTGTTGCTTTCTCCATTCTCTCGTTGGCTCTGACAGCAAGCCAATCTACCCAGGCTTTCTTTTTCTCACAAACTGCACTCTGCACATATTTATCCCACCATACATTCTTCATCTTATTTACTTTCCTTCTTCTGGTCACGCCACATATTTCTGTAGCAGTATTTACCACATTTTCTTTAAAAGTTTTTCATAATTCTTCCATATCAATAATATTAACCGAATCATACAACTTTTCTGTCAGTTTACTTTTGCACTTCTCTCTAACAACCTCATCTTGCAAATTTTATACTTTTATTCTTTCTAGCACACTTGTCGGGTTATGTATTCGGTTTCGCCACGTTTTCATAAAATCACTTACATATAATATACTTTTATATGATCTGTATTTTATGTTCTGCAGAAGCAGAATAAGAATTATAAATGATTTTTTTTTTTTCTGATGTTTACACGATTGTGATTGTGACATTTTAGAGCGTTCATGGTCACGGGAGGACTACCGTCTTGACCTTCAGTAACCATGAACGCTGCAGTGTTTGGGTAATTAAAAATCTAATAGAAACGCGGATTGAATCTGTAAAATTAATTTTACTTCAAATAACATATTTGTAGGAATTCTAATGAAAGTTCGAACGTGTAAATACAAACATTTATGAAATCATCAATATAATCATTGCAAAGCAATTATATTATTATCACAAGATTTTATATAAAGAAATTTTATATGGACAGGCTTTGCAACCTTTATGTGGCACGAAAACTTCGTAACAAACGATATAGCATGTCGCTTAAGCTCTTTTTGTTACAAGCTTGAGAAGAGTGAGACATACGCTGTTCACGTGCATATAATGTGTATATAAATAAATGTATATACAAATACAGCCCTATTATATACCAAAGTGTTTGATGTACATAATTGCAAATGTTTCACTGTACATACAACAGTCACTTTTATTTTATGCCTTTACGACACACCTTGTCATAGATACATATCATCACGCCATATCCCTTGCAAGGTAGGCAGAAAGGACAGAGTGCCAGAGAACTCTATCCTTGCATACTTCACTCGCTTCCTCAACATTCATAATTCTTTTCACGCTCGCCGGTTTCGGAGACTCTTGACTCCACCTTCTTCAGTACGTGATCACAACACACATCTTGTCTATTTTTTTATATCCCATATGCTATTTCTACGCGAATTTTAAGACGTTAAATGTCGTCGACTGACCAACGCTGACGATGAAATTACAATCGCTCAAGAAAGAGCCTACACGGCCCACGCGGCCGTAACACATAAATATTCGCGCTTCCGCCTCCGCCACCGGGGAAGGAAGAAGCGACGCGTAACAGTCAATACCTCAAACGTGGGCATGGGCACGCCCACTTTGCTACCAGCGACGCCCCGAGCTGAGGTCAGTTCTCCACAGGGAGCGCCCTCGGGCGATGTCGCTTAAAAACTTATACCGGGTTGAGAGCCCTCAGCGCTCACCCATAGTCCGGTTAAGCTGTCAAAGCCCTCTCGGCTAACAGCGATCGCAGTGGATACGTTTAGTAGGTATTCTAGCTCCGAGGCTAGCGAGTCCCACACTGCCCGTTCCGAGGGGTGGTGCGTAAATGCATTCGGACCACTAGGTTACCAAAAAAAAAGAAAAAAAAATCTCTCAAGCGTGCAGGTCCCACAATATTATTCTTCGTCGTTTATCATTATTACTGTAATAAAATTGGTTTAACTTGTTAAGAAATAATCCTTTGTATAATTATTTTCTACATAATTTTAAGCGTGTCAAAATTTTCATCATTTCATTCTCTCGTTGAGGAATACGTCGACTAGTGAACGGCCAAAGACAGAATAATAAATGATAAAGATATTAATTCAATAAGGGGCCTTTCATAAATTATGTAAGACGTTGAGTGGAGGGTGGTGCGGACTGAATATTATAACTTCTTACTATAGGCATTTAGTGAAAACATTACGTAAGATATTAAATTGATAATTACTAATTTTAGTGAAAACTGTGATAGATTAATAAGATTAATATTAATGCAGTGAGTTAATGATACCTACTTGTAGTAAGATGATTGTACCTAATAAAAGTAATTTTCAGAATAAACGGAGTTATATTTGATCAAATCTTACTAAGTGGCATGTGGGAGTAGTTGCAATCTTATAATGACTTACGGTAAGGGGAGGAGGGAGCCAAATCATTCTTCAAAATCCCTTACGTAATTTATGAACGGCCTTTAAGAAGCTGGAAGTTTGGCAATATGGCGGCATTATAGCAATAGGGTCGTCCTGGGCTGTGGCTAAATGCTACCGAGCATATAACCAAGCTAATCTTTGTGTCTTGAGATTATAAAATAGTAAGTACTTTTCACTTCACTTCTAAATATTCTATTTCAAGTGTAGATATATAACCATTTAGGTCAGTGGTTCTTAACCGGTGGTCCGCGGAGCCAACCTTAAAAATAACAACTATATACTATGTAGTGAAGAATATGCAATCACAAAAATCTCATTAAATTTTATCTTTGATTAGTAATAAATATAATTTAATAACGTATTTTTTTATTGGTTTTGCTTCGTTTATTTCCTTCTAACTATATCTATATTACCTCCAAAACAAAAAAATCAGATAGGTGGGCCGCAGCTAGTCAAAAATTTTGTCTAGTGGTCCCTCATGACAAAAAGGTTAAGAACCACTGATTTAGGTAATACATTTAACTAATGTTTTTCTTATCGTAAACGTAATTAGGATAGGTAAAGCAATGTTAATGACTTTTAAGATTTTGATGTATTTATGTGATCATAGTTTGATCATCGCAGTTAATAACGTCCCACTGCTGAGCTAGAAACTCTTATACATTGGGAAATTGCACTAATATACCACGATGATTAGATGTGTTGGTATACGGTTTCATTTCGAGTTTTCCTTCTTTTATATGCATATTATATCACATAGTCGTCTTTTATTATACAAGATATGCTATTCTTTCTACGTTTACCATAAGACAAAAATAGGGTAGGAATATATGGTGATGAATATTTTCTAAGTACTATAAAAGTAAATTAAATTTTCTTTTCTTTACTACACAGTTAAATATGACTAATTGATATAATATAAATATAACACATAGCTAGAGAAGGTAAATTCGAAATAAAACTATATATTACATGGATATATATCCATCTGATCACCGTGCTATAGATCAATTTCTTTCATATTGTGAAGTAAGCTCGAGACTATTAGTGGGACATATAGGAGAAAAATGATGATCAGTAATAAAAATATTATTATAATTTAATAATAATAAAATAATATTATATCTTAGTGTGTACACAACTTAATCGACATAAATTCTCAATAACACGAAATGGCGTCGCGGGGCGAGGGGCGCGGGCGGCCACAGGACCGCACTCCACATGTTTACCTATTATTATTATTATTTTATATTTAAAAGCGAATGTGTTGACTACGAGTACTACCAAATAATAGTAAAATACGACTGCATGCTTTACATAAAGCTGTACCAACTACATCTGATGTCGTCTGATCAACAGTTACATTCACATGTAGTGGTGTGTGACGTCACACAGGCGGTCGGACATAACAACTATTGTCAAAACTATTTACAATATATACGATGCAAGAAGAGTACATATTGTATCGAACACAAATAAGGGATAAAAGGTGTATGATGATGATATATTTGATCAAAATTTAATAAATAATACTGTAGCGCGTAGATATAACTCTCTGTAATAGCGATGACTTGATGTACGTGAAACATCTTAGTCTTCCATTGGACGTGAACTATGAAAAGTTTTCGAAACATCGGGCTAGTAAAAACCAAAAACACGACCAAAATCTGTAAAAATAGTTTCATATCAAACGCAAATGAAAATTCCTTGGAGAATTTCGAATTGAAATACGAGTGATACAAACTTTTAAAACTTATAATGGGCAATATGACACCTTGCCCAGAAGCTTTTGGAAAAAAAATAAAACACGTCGTCATCTATTATGTTAGTAGAAACCATGGAGACTAGAATAAGGAGTACCATCTCAGTGTATTAAGAAGTGTCCATTGAACGGGAGCAAATTAAGGTGGCGCTATAGTAGCAAGTGTAAGAATTTTAAAAAGAGCGCCACAAATTTCATAGGTTCATAGGTTATTATTTATCAAATCACAGCTGACTACGTAACTCAGCACACTTCACTCTGCTTATTACTGCTACATTCATATCATTTCCACTTGCTACACTAGCGCTAATTCGGTGAGTATTCGAACAATAATTTGCTGTTTACAAGTGGACACTTTTTTGACTAATCCCCCATACAAGATGGTACTCCTTATTCTAGTCTCCATGGTAGAAACTGACCAACAAAATTAAGAATCCTACTAAAGAAGCAGGAGTTCTCTTGTCTAATGGGGATCTGTCATTGGATACGTCACTCACATCGCCTAGTTACCTATAGACCATCTGCTTATAATAAAATAACCGGTCATTTACTGATTGCAGATGTTCAATCTGCAATCAGTAAATGCAAAACAAAAACAAAAAAAAATAGCAATGTATTTTTTTATTTGGTAAACACAGTACGAAGTCATTACTTTTGTTAATTAACCGACTTCAAAAAAGAATCGGATAGTCGGTGCCGGTGTCGGTATCTTTAGTGTAGGAATTTCATTACAGTAAGTAAGCTGTTTATAATATTGTTTAAGGCTTGGCACCGATTTCAAACCCATCAATAGATAGCACATACAAATGATAGTATTTTAAGTTATTTTGTACTTTTTAGTTTTTGAAGTCGGTTTTTTAAACGTAGTTTTTTTTTTTAACTGTCGATTTATATTATTTGACATGACTAGTAGCGTGTTAGTCTGATTATATTTACCCAATTGTAATTGTAAATTCGATTACTATTCAAGACAATGTTTATTTTTAGTTACACTTGACCAGGTGACATATTATGAAATAAAATTTATCATTTAATTACTTCAATAGTTGATAATGCTTAGATTGTGTTTTTAAATATAATTTATATCATCATTTCTTCATTTTTCCTACTCTTATCGCAATTAATTGGGGTCGATACAATATGTATTCTTCTTGTACATACTGTAAAGTTATTGGCAATAGTTATATGACCGGCAGCCTGCCAAACGTCAATCCTTCTTGGGAATGTTATTGTTGACCAAACGGCATCAGATAGAGTTGGCCGCACCAGGTCGTTATAAGGCTCTTAGTCGGCTTTTACGACATCCATAAGCAAAGGAAAGGGTTGGTAGTATTCGTAGCCACTACCATACAGCTAGAATATAACTTTATATATGGAACATATAAATAACGGTTAAATAATTATTTTATAAATGTGTTTCGATTGAATTCCTCCTAAACGGCTGCGATCGATTTTAATACATAATTTCTTTTCATTTGTTCATGAAATTGAAGTATAATTTAGATTAACTTGAAGTATAATTTAATTTAACTATTGGACCCGATAGTTGGCGCTGTGATTCTATTTTTATTATTTTATTTCTTATAGATTTGTAAAAAAACCGCAACTGTTAGATCGGCTAATTTATTTATATTACTGCAGCGTCGTTTTTTCCACGAAGGAAGAATTATAGTCAAAAAAGATCCATACAATTTTATATAAAAAGAAGTTAATTTAAAATAATTTGAATCGCCCGCTGATCACTCTAGGTAATGACCCATAAATAAAACAGTGATCACCAATAGGATGGATTCATAAAGATTAAAACTGTGATTAAAATCAGGTATATTGTGGATATGAAGTTTATAATCTAGATACGGATATTAGAATTACATTATAGTGGTAACGGATACAGGTTTCAAGATTATGCTATATAAAACCTAGTTAGATCAATTTATCACCCCCCGACTCCTAATGCCTACTAAATTCCATAGCAATCGTTGTAGCCGCTGCCGAGATTCTGATTATATATAGTTTTATAAAATTTCTCGTTTAAAGATATTAGAAAAAAAAAATATTAAAAAAAAAATTATGTCACTGTCAAATACGTCCCCCTGCGGAAAGTAGTGAAAGATGAGAGTTGGACCGAACTATACTGTGACACACTGATTTTGATATTTGCCCATTTATTAATATGAGATACCACCCTATATGGCTTGTAACGGATTAGGTAAGTGATATAACATTATTTTATCGCTTTCATATTTGATTTTGTTGTATTGCTTATAGTGGCAAACGTGCAAGCACACTAAGTTTTACTGCCTCATGTGGACCTTATTTTATGGGTGGGAAAATGCCTTTACGTCCACCTCTCAGAAGAGAGAGGTGGTTTGCCGGGCTCGGCGCTAATTAAATGTTAGCGCCACTACCTGCTTAAAACTTCACGTTATTCCTTCCTCCAGGTTGCGGCGAAGTCATCGGACCCTTTTCACATACACAGCCACTCCGCCGGGACATGTGGACCTTTGTATTAACCAAATAGCTAGACCAGCAGTCGGCAACACTCGGCTCGCGAGCCACATGCGGCTCTTTGCATTTAAAATTGCGGCTCTTTAGTTCTATACGCAAAAAAAAATAGGCCGACCCCTGGCCTAGACCATTACTATCCAAAATACACCTAGAAAGTTGGTATTTCGGCACTCTCGATTGATTTGATTTTATATACATGCATACATATCATCACGCCATATCCCTTACAGGGTAGGCAGAGAGAACAGAGTGCCAGAGAACTCTATCTTTGCATACTTCACTCGCTTCCTCAACATTCATAATTCTCTTCATACACGCTCGCCGGTTTCGGAGACTCTTGACGCCACCTTCCTTCAGTACATGACCGATCTGGTCTAGGTAGGTTAGTCTCGGTCTCCCCCGGTACCTACATCCTTCCACTTTCGCATTGTATATCTTCTTAATCAGACGTTCGTTCGGCATTCTTTCCATATGTCCGAACCGAATGGAAAATAATAATTGGTAAATAATATAATTAACGAATATAAAAAAGGTAAAATAATAGTTATTTTATATACATAATCACCGTAACTATGAACGTTAAAAAGTGTCTAAAACATCAGAAAAAAAATCATAGAAATATAACACCTAATATATATACTTGGTAGAAATATAATATACGTAGTGTTTTTTGTAGAGGAATTATAAAATATTACTATTGTTAGCCGATAAACCTAAAATTAGTTGTCATAAATATA
This sequence comes from Lymantria monacha, assembly GCA_905163515.2. NCBI lineage: Eukaryota > Metazoa > Arthropoda > Insecta > Lepidoptera > Erebidae > Lymantria > Lymantria monacha. The sequence continues at coordinate 10,531,268 of LR991104.1, read as the reverse complement.
ATCACAGCATAGTGACAGAATATTGACAGTAGGTACAGTAATTAAGATACTTCGTGCAGTCCACAATATTTTGTCCTGAAGCTGTGCGTAATTTGTGTCCGTTAATTATATGTAATACACGGATTATTTGCTTAATGAAAGGTGTTGTCTTTTCTAAAAAATATATATAGATAAAGATATTTGTTACTTCTAAATTGAAAGAACTGAAAGGCTTTTATTATTGGATACTTAAACACATACTAATTTATCATTATCATCATTCCAGCTCATATACGTCCCGCTGTTAGGTTCGAGCTCCCTCCAAGATAGGAGGACAACTATACTAATATAACACGCTGGCCGGACGTGATGATATAGGATTTTCTATCGAGTTTAACTTCTCTTCTTTACTAATTATAGTTTATGAATAAATTTTAAAGTGCCTGTTTCCGTCACTTGCTGTTGAAGTAAAACTTATTTAACATTTTAACAGATAAAGATGAAATTAAAATGTATTATCAATAACTCAGCTTATATACCTTCCACAATCCACAGTCAGACTCGAACCTCCTTCACAATGGGAGGGAAAATGACCGGCATGGTATAGAATACTATACCTTGGTATAGAATATATACTATATGCGTTGTATTAGAATTGAAATATATACTCTTACGCCCGCTCACTACGTTATATCTCTGCTTTCTCTTACTATACCACATTTGACCTTGAATATTGGACTATTTAATTAATTGAATAGAAAGATATAAATTCATTTATAGAAAGTAATCCAGATGGATTATATAGATATCGATAATATTAATAAATTTATAAAATAAAACATCTTTGGTAAATTAGTGCAAGTGGTTTGTAAGAATATAGTAATAATACGGTAGCTGCATGGAGCGAGTTGCTCTCTTCCTGCAAGGTGGTGTTGGTGATGGCTGCTTTAGTAGTTAACTCGTGGTCGGGTGCCACTTGTGGGATATGGTCAATCTTTTAAATTGTAATTGAATTTTAAATTATAATATATTGCGGTTCGAAGGGCATCACGCTGAGTATGCAGTATACCATTTTTTATAAAAAAGTCAGTAAAAAAATCAAGTAAAGTAAAGACATGAACTCAAGAAAACAAACCCGCTGAATTTCTTACCGGAGCTTCTCAGTAGCGGTTACGTTCCGATCCGGTGTTAGTTTAGTAGATCAATTTAAAATTGACAATGTGTAAGTGCCTTGCAGAGTTTATACATTATAAATGCATTTGGAATTTCAATATATAGGGTCAGCCGTACTGGTTATTTTTTACTGTGCGTTAGTATCATGATAATGTTTTTCCGTTGGAAGGCATTCAGTAACTAAAGAAGTTTCACTTAAATAAAGCAAATAATGAAAGTATCAAGACTTGCCAATCTCACTGAACAAATGTTCACGAAGTTTCGAACGAAGCGAATTCAACAGAAGATCCTATGTACAAAATAACAGAACACGAAACAATCAAAAATCAACTTTAAACATAACCACACAAGGTTGATATTCATTTTATTGTTTGTTTAACTTATTAAAACGACCTAGCTTATATAGAATTTGGAGATTAGGAAATCTTTTTTTTTTTTGCCGACCGTTATTTTTTGTTTTTTTTTTAATTTTTTCTTCTATTTCGTACACGGAATTGAAGTTGTTATTGCACTTCTTTGCTTTTTTAATTTAATAATAAGCAATTGTGATGAGGTTTAGAAATTAATTGTATATTTAATGAGACTGCATAGATGGCGTAGTGGTTAAGAAAACGATTTATAGTTCCAAGTGTCACTTATTCGACACCCACACAGGACAAAATTCTGTACGATGAACAAATAGTTGCTTTCTGTGTGTGTGCGTGTGTGTGTGCTTGTGTGCGTGTGTGTGTGTGTGTGTGTGTGTGTGTGTGTGTGTGTGTAATTTGTATTTATTAATCGTATGTTTATAAACTTTATAAAGTGAGACCATATAACGTATAGTTTACCTAATAAAAGAGGGTTTTATTGAAAAAAAATAATATTATCATATCATATCGTGCCTAGTATGGTAGTTAGTAGATGAAATAATCAAGAATGCCATATAGACTCTAAGTAATTGAAACTTTGTTCATGAATTGTAAGTTCAATTCATCATCATCATCACGGCCCATAAATGTCGCACTGTTGGGCTCGGGCCTCCTCCGTAATAGAAGGGAAATGAAACTACTATACCACGCTGGTCAGACGTGTTGGTATAGGGTTTTGCTCCGAGTTTTCCTTCTCTTGCATGTTAGATGCCTTTTATATCCCTTAGTCGTCTCGTACGATCACCCACGGGTAAGATATGGGATGGTGAATAGTATTCTTACTCCGTCACCACACGGATAAGTTCAATTATTATTAGGTATTAAATTAAATTAAATATTAGTGGTAGGACCACGCTATTGATAGTTCTCTGTCTACAGCCGCGGCTCAGTCCGTCCGGGGTAGTACCATACTCTCGCAGCAAATTGACATCTGAGCAGTGGCGATGTGCTGTTGGGCTTCGTTCGGTGAGCAAGAGACATGACATCCACATGAGCAGCAAGAGAGTCGGAAACCTATTATGTGTATGTTTTGGTTGGTAGGCATCGACCTACTAGTACCCAAGTACTGAAAAAATCCATGAACGGTAATAATATTTACTATTGGGAGTTCTGCTTGCTCGTTTGCCAAAAGAACAATAAAAAAGAACTAGAATCCACATCAATGCGACATATGAGGCAAGAGGCAGATAAAAATAGAAGAATAAAAATTTATAAAAAAATCGTATTAGCGTTTTCATACCCGCTATTCCTTATGACACGCACCAAACGCCATTCCGTTCTATTATTAGTGACTAATCGATAAGACGGTTTTAAATGTGACAGTTCGTATGTATTATAAAGTATTATAAGTTATAATATTTTATATATGTATTTATTAATTGCGAATATGAATACTACCAACACTTACATTGCTCGTGGATGTAGTAAAATACGACTGCGTGCTTCACATATAGCTGTACTAATTACATCCGATGTCGTCTGATCAACAATTACATTCACATGTAGTGGTGTGTGACGTCACACAGACGGTTGCACATAACGACTATTGTCAAAACTATTTACAATATGTACGATGTAAGATGAGTACCTACACATTGTGTCGAACACAAGTAATTGGTGATAAGAACTGGACGGTGATCGTATTGAAAAAATAATGCATTATTATGCATTTTATCAACGAGTTCAAAGGTTTAGGTAACATCTGAGCCAATATAAACACCACTCCGCATTGATCTAATATCTTATTTACGCCATACATTTTACAAAAAAAAAAAAGAAATTTAACGTCAATTTAAATATAAAAAATTAATTACCCTAAATATTATTTGTTATATATGTTATATTGACCAAGCTGTTATTGCTTTTGATGGCAAATGAGCAAGCAGCCCACCTGATGGTAAATGTTACTGCCGCCCATGGACCTTTAGGGCTGCTGCCTACCAATAGAAACCCCAAACCCACCCAGTTAGGCCGCCGGCTCCCTCGTTCACTGAACGAAACGGAATAGCACATTGCCATTACTCAGACGTCGAACTTCTGCCTGAGTGTGGTACCCCGGACGGACCGACCCGCGGCTGTATGAACTGTCAATAGTCCTACCACTATTAGGGGTCGTTGATAAAAAGGGAACATAAATGTTATACAAATCTCTCTTCTTCGTCTAATGTATTGGTTTTTTGAGAAATGATCGTTAGTTACTAATATAATACTAACAAATGTGTACCATTTGTTAGTATTATGATAATCATCTCAGTTTATACACGTCCCACTACTGGACACAAGCCTTCTACACAATACTCCGTTACATATAAACAGCAAATTAATAAAAGTTAAACGAATTAAACAACAATTCACCACACTTGTCTGATGGATTGATGATCGCTTCTGGTGTTATAATGTCTTACAAGAGCCGCTGTTTAACTGTCATAGCATTACATTAAAACTGTAAATCGCGATATTTAATTTTACATTTCTACTTAGGACTTCATATAAAGCGTGAGTATGAAATTATAAAAATAAAACTCTGAAGTATTTTTAGTCCATCAACGTACCGACAAATTGTCTCTAAAAATACGCATCGTTTGACTTTCGTTGTACCTGTCTTACTAATGTTATATTATTTCAACGGGTAAAAATCTTTCTTTTTTTTCATTTCCAGTTCTTATCCGTCCCACTATTGGACTCAGGATTCCACCACAATAAGGAGAAAATTGACATAATATAATGAATGGACATAATTAGTGAGATTTATAGCATTTAACATGCTAGATTAATTATAAAAACTTGTTTGACAAACGATAAATTTACACATGTGACACAATTGGGTCAAAGAAAAAAAAAAAAAAAATTGAGTATTAAATCGATACAATGTGTAATCGTTGTCCGGTAGATGGCGCACGTCTCCCAAAGACGATAAATATTCATCGTACTTAAAGTTATGTATCTGTTAGGACGATTAGGAGTTTCTATTAAGAGCGTGGGTTGGAGTCCCGTGTGTGATTATCATTTTTCGCTGGTGAAAACATTTTTTTATAATATAATGCTGTTCAAATGGATTGGTTTTATATTGAGTTTCCTTTTTCTAGTTGTTATCTGATTATTATATCACTTAGCCTCTTTTACTAAACACATTTGCAACATACTTGAATCGTATTATTACCGCTTCAATGAATGTTAATACGCTAAAAATACATTAAAAGCTACACAAACTATGAGTATTTTTAGCGTATAATATATTTAAAAATCTATATTTCTAGTCAGGAAAATGTTAACTCTAAATAAATCTCTATACGTCTGTTCAATGATATAGTAGGTCAATTTATCTCTTATTATGAAGGGAGCTCGAGCCCAGCAGTGGGAAATATATGAGCCACGATAAATAGATAAAAAGATATATTTCTAGTTTAATATTTCCATAGATACATATCATCACGCCATATCCCTTGCAGGGTAGGCAGAGAGAACAGAGTGCCAGAGAACTCTATCTTTGCATACTTCACTCGCTTCCTCAACATTCATAATTCTCTTCATACACGCTCGCTGTTTTCGGAGACTCTTGACTCCACCTTCCTTCAGTACATGACCGATCTGGTCTAGGTAGGTTAGTCTCGGTCTCCCTCGGTACCTACATCCTTCCACTTTCGCATTGTATATCTTCTTAGCCAGACGTTCGTTCGGCATTCTTTCCACATGTCCGAACCATCGGAGCATTCCCTTTCGCATCTTTACACCAATACTCTCTTTCATACACCTACTCGCTCTCTTACGTCGTCGTTACGTTAATATTTCCATCATTGTTTCAAATTCAAAAATAGTTTATTAGAAGTATGTAAACACTTAAAAGTTATTTCTAATTGAAACTAATTATACAGTGCTCGTGAATGTGCTAGTACTAGCTGGATGGTTCTATTTCAAGATTTTCTTCTCTTACATTCTCCTTATATGAAAATTGTGTAATGCTAATAAATCCTACAATGTCTTGAGTGGATAAATGGCGGAGCGGTTTACGTACCGAATGCGTCGATTATTATAGATTCAATCCCTACGCAAAAAAAAAACATCAAATAATATTTGTTTTTAGACGCAGTCCAGCATTAAGTAAACTTGTATCACTTTGTGCACGTAACAATACAATTAACTAACACAAATTACCATACACACAGAGAACAATTATTTGTAGGCGCGTTCATTGGTAATTTATAATTCCAAACAGTAATTGAAAGGACAGATTCTGGACTGGTCTAAGTGGAGTACCCAAGCCCATTTCCTTGGATTCGATCAACAGTAAATTTTATTCCTTAGAATGGGGCTTAGTCTCAAAAATAAAACACGACAAATTGCGTTGTAAATACATAATAGAAATTAAACTAGTTGTATGTACAGTGAAACATATGTAATTATGTACATCAAACACATTTGTATATCATAGAGCTGTGTTTGTATTTATATTTATTTATATACACATTATATGCACAAGAAGACCATATGTCTCACACTAGTCCGATATACAAAGTCAAATTTAAAATTCGATGCCTATTTAAAAGTTTATGACGAATACACGTAAGTAAGCGATGAAACAGTCGCTTAAGCTTTTTCTCGCAATTTTTCGTCACCCAAATAGCTGCAAATATCATCAAAATCAAAACAAAATGCCTTCTATTGAAAGTTTCACCTTTAATAGTGTTAAGAGTCACACTGTTGACAGATTTCTGTCAACAGCCGCGGGTCGGTCCGTCCTGGGTAGTACCTACCACACTCTCGCAGGAAATCAACGTCCTGAGCATTGGCAATGTGCTGCTGTACTGTTCAGTGAACGAGAGAGCCAACAGCCCAACTTTTTAGATAGGTTTGGAACTTTCATCTAGCTGTACCGCTGGTTTATTACTAAGGTCAATGGGCAATAGTAACACTTATTATCATATGTAATTAAAAAATAAAACAGTTCGCAAACCTGCCAATCTGTGGTAAAATAATTATACCAAGTAACACCTGATTGATGAAGTTGATACCTCAGTATCAGCAGCTGTTACAGTTACCACTAGTCTATCTATCCGATGATCAAACGATGACTCATAACAAATGCCGTGAATTTAATAGAAGGAAGCGATCCATTTCTGCCTACGTATAGTCTGCTTAGATTAAATTATATCTTACACTTGCATTGATGGTACAGCGGTTATTTTAACGATACATAAACGCCGTATAAAGTTTCAATACAAGACGGATTACCGTAAGCAAATAAGAATATAATTTGTCACTCCCCTATATTGCATGTGAGTGTTATAACGACTAAGTCAATATAATATTCATATAACATCTACGTAAGAGAAGGGAATATCAAAATAAAACCCTATACCAACACATCTGGCATGCATAATAGGTCAATTTCCTTCCTATTGTGGAGGATGCTCGAGTCAGGTTTTTTTTTATGTATTGCTAGTGGTGGCAAACTAGCAAGCACCACACCTGATGGTATGTGTCACTGCCACCCATGGACCTTTGCAATACCTAGGGTATAACTAGGCTGTTGCCTACCAATATAAACCGAAAGCCCAATGGGGTGGGTTTGGGCTTCCAAACCCAAACAATTGGGCTTCCGGCTCTCTTACTCACTGAACGAAGTGCAATAGCACATTGCCATTACTCATACGTCGAACTTCTGCGAGTGTTGTACTATTCCGGACGGACCGGCCCGCGGGTGTACACTGTAGTTTGTCATATGGATGGATGAAATATTACAAATAGATAAGTTAGATAATTAGTTCAAAGGTTTGGGTTAATCTATGTAACTACTGGGTCGACTTTATATCGTGTTTCGCCAATATGAAGTAATTATCAGTAATTGCCAACTTTAATACCTGAAGGACCGAGCTAGACTCTGTCAATCAAGGTGTTATTAGATCTTTTTTTTAGGTAAACTGTATTTAGATATTAAAAAAATTAAACCAAGAATTGAACCGGTGCTGTCTAAATTAAGTGAATGCTCAATTACCTAATTAAACTATTCTTGGTGACAATGATAGAATTTACTTTTAAATTCTATTTACATTTTTGTTCAATGCCTGAAAACTATAACAATATAAATGAAAACTGTAAAATCGATATCCCACATATTAAAATCCATAGGATCGATAGCGCCGCGCCATTGCTGAGATTCTGTATACATAGAAATATACAAGAATTGCTCGTTCAAAAACATCAAAAATAGCAGAACAATTAATTGTCAAAAATAATATTTCTTTTTATAACTTGCAAATTAAATAGTTAGAACCATTTTATTATGTGTTTTTAACTCTTAATTACTGACTTATAAATACAAATTTTATAATGAAGTCATTAAATTTTCATATAAAATAGTTTGACACAATATGTTTTCTTCATATGTCGTACATATTGTAAATAGTTTTGACAATAGTTGTTATGTCCGAACGTCTGTGTGACGTCACGCACCACTGCATGTGAATGTAATTGTTGATCGACATCAGATGTAGTTGATACTGCTCTATTTAAAACGTCGCCTTTTACGACATCCACAAGCAATATAAGTGATGGCAATATTCACACACCAAATCATTATTTTATCTATATTATTTAAATCTATACATGTAATATTTTTTAAATAAAATAAATTAACATTAATAAAATAAATAATAAAATATATGAAAGTATCAAGACGTCTCGTTCGCTTTATAACCGACAGAATGTGACGTGGTGCCGTTTACGAAACGTTACCGTGGTGTGCGCGCAACACGGCGCTAATGAATATTATCAAATAATATTTATATTATTCTAGTCTACATGTTTAATAAGTCAATAAAAAATAAATTGTACATAAACCTACTGATATTCTTGGAAGCTCTCAGTGGTGGTTACGTTCCGATCCGGTGGCAGTTTATTGAATTACGTAAATAACGTCTGGTTAAGAAGATATACAATGCGAAAGTGGAAGGATGTAGGTACCGAGGGAGACCGAGACTAACCTACCTAGACCAGATCGGTCAGGTACTGAAGGAAGGTGGAGTCAAGAGTCTCCGAAACCGGCGAGCGTGTATGAAGAGAATTATGAATGTTGAGGAAGCGAGTGAAGTATGCAGAGATAGAGTTCTCTGGCACTCTGTTCTCTCTGCCTACCCTGCAAGGGATATGGCGTGATGATATGATGAATTAATTTAAAAAGTTAATATTGGTAAATATGTAAGTGTTATCGCGGTATTTATACATAATAAATGAATTTTGAATAAAACTTTTCATGAAATTTTAAACCGCAGCCTTATTGTGCGATGAACCTTCGCGATAAATTGAGCTTAAAGGATCGCAATATAAAAATGCATGAAGAACGGTAAACAAATCTGCTACCTTTTCCGAAGACACGCAACACCTATAAAATAAAAGCTATTTTAGAATTGAATTAATAAATAGCCAGAATCCTGTAATGAAGCGGGTGCAATAAATAACACCTTCCCTCTGTTCTTATTTTAATACATAAATAATCTAAATATCTGCACTAATTATCTATTACAAATATGTATTTATTTTCTTATGTTTACGAGATGGTCCAAGAGCCAGGTGAAAATTTGGTTAATTATTTCTTCTCGAGAGATAATTGGTGATACGCATCAGACAATAGTATCATGAAGCCTTATGACCGTCAGCTGCGGCACGGTGGGGGGGATGAGCAGTTGTAACGTCCCACGCTCGAAGAAAAAAAAAATACATTCACTCATTTCCTCTCGGCTAAAAATTTATCAAATTATAGCTAACCCAATATCTCAACAAAAAAATAAAATCAGCTGGCTATAACATAGTGTATTGTACGTCAGCTGATGTCTCGATCATGGGAAAAAAAATTCACTTTCAGTGATATACTCTCAAATAAAAATTTACCTGATGATAGCTTATATATAACTATTGATAAATATATACGTCAGCTGGCTGTATCTCGGTGGAAAAATCGTCAGCTGATAATTTGAAGGTCGTTACGTAGAAGTTAGCCAGAAGCATTTACTGACTATTTAAATGCATCAGCTGACTAAGTTTCCCTCGACTTACTGCTAGCTGATTTTTTTTATTTATCACAGAAATATATTTAAAATCAGCTCACAAATTTTCATGTGAGAGGAAATGACGTCTTTTTAATTATTCTTGTTATTTTTAAAGATTCAAACAATACACGCTAGCATAGCATAGACAGTATTAAGGTACGCTTGGAGGGGGTTAGTTGTACGCATGCTCGGGGTACCCTTTTGTTGAGGGCACTGGAAAACATTTTTAGAAGTAGAAAAGAAGGGTACTAATCATAGAGTAATATAATACATTGGAAATAGAGAGGCCACTCTCGATTTTTTTTGTCGCCACTAATGTCAATGAAAGCGCCATCTATTGCGCGACTCAATAATTATTTCCTACCCACCCAAAAAAATAATCGTGTCCACTTAGTTTATTATTTTTTCTTACACTCAATATAGCACTGCACTTAATGAGATTTTCTTCACTGAACGATTTTAAATTAGAAATAGATTTTATTTTTTTGCAAAAAACGCAAAAAGGCGTTACATTAGACATTTTTATAGATTTTTCACAGATACTACAACAATATTTCTAGAATATTCTTTTCATCTGACTACGTTTGCTCGTCTATTCTAAACGTACATTAGTACCATACACAGTACAGTTTTTTAATATAGCGCTATCTAGATCACGTTTCTGAGTGTTTTGTTTGCTTTGACACTAATAATATTAATAATTAAAACTAGATGGCAGAAATTACCTTATTTAAAACAATAAATTAAGTGTGTGTGTGTGTGTGTGAGAGAGAGATGTATCTGTGTGTGAGAAGTATCTATGTGTGAGAAGTATCTATGTGTGTGTGAGAAGTATGTGTGTGTGTATTATTTCCTACCCACGCATGCGCAATCCGGACACACGTCCGGATTGCGCATGCGTGGGTAGGAAATAATTATTGAGTCGCGTAATAGATGGCGCTTTCATTGACATTAGTGGCGACAAAAAAAATCGAGAGTGGCCTGTCTATTTCCAATGTATTATATTACTCTATGATTAGTACCCTTCTTTTCTACTTCTAAAAATGTTTTCCAGTGCCCTCAATAAAAGGGTACCCCGAGCATGCGTACAACTAACCCCCTCCAAGCGTACCTTAATACTGTCTATGCTATGCTAGCGTATATTGTTTGAATCTTTAAAAATAACAAGAATAATTAAAAAGACGTCATTTCCTCTCCCATGAAAATTTGTGAGCTGATTTTAAATATATTTCTGTGATAAATAAAAAAAATCAGCTAGCAGTAAGTGGAGGGAAACTTAGTCAGCTGATGCATTTAAATAGTCAGTAAATGCTTCTGGCTAACTTCTACGTAACGACCTTCAAATTATCAGCTGACGATTTTTCCACCGAGATACAGCCAGCTGACGTATATATTTATCAATAGTTACATATAAGCTATCATCAGGTAAATTTTTATTTGAGAGGAAATCACTAAAAGTGAAGTTTTTTTTCCCATGATCGAGACATCAGCTGACGTACAATACACTATGTTATAGCCAGCTGATTTTATTTTTTTGTTGAGATATTGGGTTAGCTATAATTTGATAAATTTTTAGCCGAGAGGAAATGAGTGAATGTATTTTGTTTTTCTTCGAGCGTGGGAGGTTACAACTGCTCATCCCACCCACCGAGCCGCAGCTGACGTTCACGAGACTTTATGGTTCGATTTTCTGATGCATTTTACTAATTATTACTTGAGAGGAACTTGGTCATATATATCTGTTACTGGCTCTCGGACTAAGAGTGTTTCGTATATGAAATAAAACTATTTTATTTTCAGAATATTTATTATTACAAACTACTAGATAGTTATAATACTTTCCTGCATTCGTAGTTGAGGAAGAAGTCCTCTCTACCATAAAAATAGTTTCATTAAAAAAAAATCACAAATCAAACAACATATTAATATTAATTTAACAAATTTAAAAATGTTTCAGATAATTAATTTATAAGTGTAACCAATGATGACCGATAATTCCTACTCATAGACTTTGGAGTAGAAATAGCTCAGCGAATAAAAATTAATATAAATTATTAATGTCAAATAAATGGACTAGTCTATTTGAAATCAACTATGGTCAATTTTTATGATAATATCATTATATAGATGATATCATTATGATAATATAGTAAAAATTGTAAATTAGATATATAACATTTTGCACCATTAAACTTTCAAAGCCGAGACGCCTCAATCGCCAGTCATATGTCTTATAACATTAAAACAACAACAAAAAAATCTTGAATCTCTATGGTAATATAAATAATAAAATAAATTTAATATTAACACAAACGCTTTAGCGCACTTATGCGGCGAGAACGTTCTAAGTAACGCGAACAAGCCTTGAGTTCGTAGGGTTGGCACTTTAATATAAAATATATAATTTAAATATTAATTTATTTTTTAACATACTAAATCAATTCATGAGTCTAGATAAAGTACTAGCTGCAAAAGGTTTTCTGGTTCAAGTAAAATAGGTTATTAGATTTATCTAATAAAAAAAATAATGGAAGTGTGATTTAATCTAAATTGTATTTAGCAAAATCCTGTGAGGGTCATTAAAAAAAAACTTCATCATCGTTACGATTCAGATATTCGCAGTCCACTGTTGGCCGTAAATAAGCGCCAATAAGGAGATAGTGCTGTAACCGTCACGCTTGGCTAATGGGAACGTGATTTCAGTCAGGTGTTATACATTTCCTATGAGAAAGCTAATGCTCAGTCTCTTGTTGATACATTTTTTTAAGGCTACTACAGTCAAAGTGTACTTTTATATCGTTACCATAAGGCAATTATTACTATTATCTACTCAGTTCATATATGTCTCACTATTGGGCACGACCTTCTTCCGTAAGGGGTGGAAAATTGGCCTACTATACCACGCTGGTCAGTCGTGTTGGTATAAGGTTTTGTTTCGAGTGTAACTTCTCTTACATAGATATTATAGAAGTTTTATATCTTTTAGTTGTCTCTTACAATCACCCACTGGTAAGATACGGGGTTTGTGAATTGTATTCTTACATACGACATAACATGAAAATTTTACGATATGGGAATCGAACCCTAACACTTAAGAGTTCACTACTTAGGCCGCTACACTATTTGTACCATAATTTATATATAAATTATGCTATTAAGTTTTAAGTATACAAATAACATAAGAGGATTATGGACATAATAAAATTTATCATCTAATTATTTATACAAAAATAAGTTAATTTAAATAAATAACACATTAAACATTGTTTCAATGTATAGCTTATATACATAGATATATGTACGTATATTACGTAATATGAATAATTATATGTTCGGTGTATTTAATACTTCCTGTTTGTCTTCATTTAAAGTGAATCCTGTATCATTTCTTATTTTCTGACGTGTAACTTTAAGGAAGGGCATTGAAATTATGATCTTTTTGCATGTCTTCAAGTGTTGTTGTGACGTCACTGTGGCGTGTATAGTGTAAGCAGTGTTTCACTTGACTTAGCGTATCGGTGTAGTGTGAGACATATTCACCTCTCGTGCACATAATGTGTATATAAATAAATATATGTTTAAACCAAACCAGCTCCATGTTATACAAAAGTGTTTGATGTACATATATTACGAATGTTTCACTGTACATACAAATTTTAATTTTATTGTGGGTTTGTATGACTTACCCGCTTTTGTATAAAGTTATATATTTTTTATGTTGGACTAAAGAAATTGAGCAGATAATATTAAAGAAACAAAAAATATTTGTACCGGTAATATATTTCATTCATGTATGTATGTATGTATAAAAAATAGAAAACCTGTAATAAAGTCGTAAGTAATAGTAATGGCAATAATAAATTAACTACTAATCTATATTCAATTAATAACTTAAATAACAAAATAATCTAAATAATTAAATCAGAAATATATATTTTTAATTAATAATAATAATTATAATTCGCGACAGCCCTAGTCAACTCGGTGAGTATGCGCCCGATATTTTTTCATTGTTGGAACAGAAGTTAAGTGGAGTCGAAATGACGCTAAAATTATTATATTTTTATTTTTTTGATGATTATAATTCTTTATCCTCCTACTCTAATCTGATTAATTGTGTTTAACTCAATATGTACACTTCTTACATCATACATATTGTAAATAGTTTTGACAATACATAGTTTTGTCTCCGACCGTCTGTGTGACGTCACACATCACTGCTTGTGAATGTAATTGTTGATCAGACGACATCCGATGTATGAAGTTAGTACATCTCTTAGTCGTCTTTTACGACACCCATGAGCAATGTAAAGGGTTCGTAGTATTCGTCACCGCTGCCACATAGCAGAATATCCTAGAAATTAAGGGATGCGTATGTTTTTCGTTATATCTATTATTTTTAAAGAAAGTAAGGCGACGTGATTGTTTGCTCTCTTATATTGAGCGGTTAGTGGATGATCATGACCACGATCGTCCAGCAGTCCTAACATATATGTTAGGACTGCTGGACGATGGTATATAAACTTGAAAAAAGTAAGTATTTTGATATAACAGTTAGAATTACATGCAGTTACATTTTTATTGCAGATCCTTTTCTCTCTATACAGTTTTATTCTAAATAGAGTTATTTCCAGTTCTTGATACTACCTACTCGTATTAAGAACTTTTAAAACAAATTGCACAATCATTTAAATGATTAAAAAATACTCTATATACAAAATAGTAACAAATTAGTAGTTAAGATGACCAACCAAACATGCCAAGTGTGATGGGTTCGATTCCTACGCAGTACATTAATTTGTGCGATTAACAATTCGTTCTCAGTCTGTGTGTAATTGCATCTCTTATATTTCAAACAAAACTCAACTCACGTGTAAACAGGACCGACATATATATGTGCATACATATATACAGATGTTGATAACGGTTTTTCGTTTTTTATATTGCTTATGGTGGCATACGAGCAAGTAGCACACCTGATGGTAAGTGTCACTGCTGCCCATAGACCTTTGCTATACCAAAGGTATAGCAAGGGCCGCTGCCTACCATTACAATCCCTAAACCCATCCAGTTGGGCTTCCGGTTCTCTCGCTCACCGAACAAAGCGCAATAGCACATTGCCACTGCTGAGACGCCGATCTTCTGCGAGAGTGTGGTACTACCCGGACGGACCGACCCGCAGCTGTAGACAGAGAACTGTCAACAGCGTGGTCCTAACACTATTAAACGGTAACAAAAAAACCAGAGCGCCCAAAGATATTTTCACTTTATTAAAAGCCTACTTTAAAATAAAATCTTATAACCAATGAATCTTCTCTATGTCATTATTAAGAACATATTCCGTCTCTATCGCAACGGCCCCCTCGCCGCGCTCCCCGCGTAAGGGTTTTAAGCGGCGCTTACGTAAGTAGCTGTTACTCGTTTTTATTTCATATTTTATTTGATTAATTATCAAAGGATTGTTTTTTTTTTAATTGTGACGTCATTGGACAAAGTACAAATGAATATCATTTGTAAATTTATATTTAACTAGCAAACCCAGCCTGTTGGTTTGTTTGTAGAAGTTGATATCAGCGCCACCTGATGGCGAGTTACATCAATGGAAGATAACATATAAACATTCTCCGTGAAAAAATATACATACACACCAATTTTCATAATGATCGGTAAAATAGTTTCCGAGTTTAGCGATGTCATATATACAAACATTCTCTTTTATAGATATAAATGAGAATTGAATTTTAAAAAATTATATATCAATTTATAATTTTGGCGACTACGTATGATAAGCTTTATTAAGCTCGTGGGTGTCGTAAAAGACGACTAAGAGCTTTACATAAACGTATATAGGTTTTACATCACCGACGACAAAGACCGGGTTCCGGTGGCCCACACGCACGGCGCGGAGAGGAACATTGCGGAGCAGGACTATGGGGTCGCGTGCCTCTTCATCTGTCGCCCCGGACGGATTTAGCGGGGTGTGGACCAAATCATAGTCAGCCGCAAAAAGAAAGATAGGTTTTACATAGGCAGAAGGTCTAATTTTTTTAAAGCGTAGTTTTTTTTTGTACGAGCTAATCTCAGGAACTACAGGTTTGAATTGAAAATTCTTTTAATGACCAATAGACTAGTTATCGAGGAAGGATATAAGCTATATAACATCATACTACGGCTAATAGGAGCGGAGCAACAATGAAAGATGCTATAAAAACGGAGAAAATATCTTTGTTTTGAGAGTTCATGACGTGTGCGCTTTATAGATGCTTACGACTCATTCTAAACTCTTCACCTTAGGGAGCGTCCATTAATTACGTGAGGCGTTTTTTGAGTTTTTTTTTATCTCTCTAATGATATCGTGAAATTTGTCTCAATCATTAATTTTACTTGCGAACTTTCAAAATTGTAATTTTTAATATAAATGCCTGACATTAAAAAAAACACATTTTATTTTATAGTTTTTGTTTAATTCGTAAAGACATTTGAGATTGTTTAAAAATAATCAGATTTTCACACATCATCTCAGCTCATATATGACACACTGCTGGGCTCGAACCTCCTATACAACATTCCGTTACATAGCAAATTAATAAACATGTTAAACGAATTAAAAAAAAATCCCATAATGGCAGGGAAATTTACCTACTTATACCACGCTGGTCAAACGTGTTGATATAGGGTTTTATTTTGAGTTTACCTTCTCTTGCATAGATGTAATATGCATATCCCTTAGTCGTTCCTTACGATCACCTACAGGTAAGGGGGCGTTCAAGTATTACGTAACGCAATTTGGGGGGAGGGGGGTCTTGTAAAATGTTACAATGCGTTACATAGCCGTGAGGGGGGTTCAAACAACAGGTTACGTAACATTTTTATTTTATTAAATAAAAAACTAGGGAATTAAAATTTCCCAAGTTGCCAAGCAAATTTTGATGAATAATCAATATACACATGTATTGCGAGTTTGGAAGCTCTTTTTTTTTATTATTGCCGCAAATACGTTTAAAAACGGTCACTAGGGTGTTACGTAACGTTTAGGAAGGGCGTACAGAGAAACGTTACGGCGCGTTACATGGGGGGGAGGGAGTATCGAAAATCTTCAAAAATTGCGTTACGTAATACTTGAACGCCCCCTAAGATATGGGTGGTGAATTATATTCTTACTCCGTAATCACATGGAAACATTTAAAAAAATATATATAATTTTTGCCAAAACCACCTCACTTGCTCGAGTGAGATTTAAGTAACAATCGACCCGAAAATACCCTCACGTAATTAATAGATGTCCCCTTATATCACTCAGACTAAGTTGCGCGGGTCAAATTGAGTAGATTAAAAAATAAACTGCCATTATTATTTATAATGAAATATATAGAATACGTATAACAAAATGGCGATCGATTTCCTCATATTTAATTAACACAAAATTCTATATGGCGTTGATATAATTGTTGTGACCTAGTTTAATAAACCGTTATGCTGTCGAAGATTTCATGTTTTTTTTTTAGTTAATATATAGAATAAGCAATTTTCTAATGTTGATATTATTGTGTTGGGATTTTTCTGATATTAAGTTTCAGATATAAATACGGATATTTGAAATTCATTATAGCGGTTTCAGATACGATTTTATTGTAGGGCTACACTATTGTCCGTTGGGGGGTAGTACAAAACTCTCGCAGAAAATCAACGTCTGAGCAGTGGCAATGTGTATTTTTTTTTGGGTCTTATCCCACCACACATTCCCACTACTGTAACACCTGTAAGCCAGGATCCACAATGGTCTCCATAAAAGACACTGAGGTTTGACCCTCAGGAAGTCCCGGGAAATGCTTTCAACTGTCTTGGGACCCGCAACAAATTTAATTAGAAAAGAAAAACAGGACGAGTTGAAAAATTTCCACTTCCCTCCTATGCAAAGCGAGAAACATGAAGCAAAATTGGCTAATAGGCCAATAGATAAGAGGATATGACAGAGCTTAAGGGGCCTATATATGTGAGCCTTAAGTTTGATTTCAATAGTAGGTATGGCAGAAGCGCCTGAACGCACGGAAATTTTCTCCAGTTGCTACAAGGTCCGTATAATACATATATAACCCCAGACACGAGTTGCAGACTGTCTAACATAACATCGCAATGTGTTTGGAAGCACAATGTGGATTTTTAGTTGGTAGGTCTTTTATTTTTTGGCTGCGGGCTATGGTGTAGTCAAGTCCAATTCCGTCCGTAGCGACAGAAAGAACGGCGCGCGACCCCATAGACCCGCCCTATATGTACCTATCTGTGCCGTGGTCTTTGTCTTCGGCGGCTCACCCGGTGGTTTACGGTTCAATTAAAGTTGTAAATGTTATAAAATAAACCGTTTCTAATGCATTCAAATGTATCCATACGAAGTCCGTTATCAGTACAAGAAAGAAAATAAAACTCTTATCAAATAGGTCACCATACAAAATACGATTGTATGTTTAATAGTGTTTTTTTCTTTCTTTATTCCTTATTATTTTTTGTTCCGTTACTTTTAAATATGGTGAAGAGTTAATAAAATATGTCACCATCCCTTTACTTCCACGTGGAAGTCTTAAAAGTCATATGTTTAATATAATATACATATAACATATATACAAGTGAAGGTAAACTATAAATAAACACTATATACCAACACGTATACCACAATACAACTATATAGTACCACACTTAAAATGAACTGGGCCAACTCCATCTGATGCCGTTTGGTCAACAATTACATTCCCAAGGAGGGTTAACGTCTGGCAGGCGGCCGGTCATAAAACTTTAACCAATAACTTTTACAATATGTACTATGAAAAAAGAGTACAAATTGTATCATCATCATCACAGCCCATAAACGTCCCACTGTTGGGCTCGGGCCTCCTCAGTGATGGTAGGGAAATTAACCTACTATACCGCGCTGGTCAGACGTGTTGGTATAGGCTTTTGTTTCGAGTTTTCCTTCTCTCGCATAGATGTTGTATACATTTTATATCCCTTAGTCGTCTCGTACGATCACCCACGGGTAAGATATGGGGTGGTGTATTGTATTCTTACTCCATCACCACACGGAAAACATATTGTATCGACCCCAATTAATTGGGATAAGAGTAGGAGAATGATGACCAACACGTCTGATCAGCGTTGCATACGTACGTACAATTTTTCTTATCATGTAGGCGGCCTAGCCCAGTATTGGGATGTATATGAGATAAGTTGACGATGACAATTACTGTCTAGGGGTTTATATGTTATATCTGACCGCATATATGGCGTAGTGGTTACAATATCGATACACCGTGCAAGTGTCGAGGATTCTATTCAAGACGTAGTACAATACTTTGTACAATCAACAAATAGATGTTCTCAGTGTGTGTGTGTGTGTGTGTAATTTATTGTGGTAGGACCACGCTGTGGACAGTTCTCTGTCTACAGCCGCGGGCCGGTCCGTCCGGGGTAGTACCACACTCTCGCAGAAGATCGATGTCTGAGTAATAGCAATGTGCTATTGCGCTTCGTTCGGTGAGCGAGAGAGCCGGAAGCCTAACTGGGGTGGGTTCAGGGTTGTATTGGTAGGCAGCGGCCTAGCTATACCATTGGCAAAGGTCCATGGGCGGCAGTGACACTTACCATCAGGTGTGCTGTCTGCTCGTTTGCCGCCATAAGCAATAAAAAAAAAAAAAAAAAAAAAAAAATTGTGTTAGATAATTGTATGTTTACAAAGTACAGTGTAATAAAAGGTATAGTAACATAGTGTTGAATGTTGTATTTAATTTCGGGTTGAGAGCCCTCAGCCATGGTCCACGTAAGCTGTCAAAGCCGTCTGCGGCTAACAGCTAAAAACACACACAAAAAAAAATTGTATTTAATAAAAAAAATATTTTATTTTTTATTACTTATGGTGTGGCAAACGAGCAAGCAGCACACCTGATGATAAGTGTTACTGCTGCTTATGGATCTTTGCAATAACTAGAGGTACAGCTAGGTCGCTGCCTACCAACCAAAACCCAACCAAATTGTGTTTTCCTTCTATCTAACTAATCGAACCAATCACAACAGCACATTGCCATTGCTCAGACGTCGATCTTCTGCGAGAGTGTGGTACTACCACGGACGGACTGGCCCGCGACTGTAGACAGAGAACTGTCAACAGGGTGGCCCTAAAATTTCTTATTAACTAAATTTCATGCTATAATCCGGTTAGATACAGAGATATCAGCTGATATCTAATAGTAGGTGACATTAAAAAAAAAACTATATTTATACGCGGATATAATTTTATTAAATTTTAAAATTCATTTAGTCAACTCATTAAAGTATATAATTAATATAACTTAGAAAAAAAAAAACAAATAGAAATCAAGGTTATTATACCCGCTTTGGAGTTTATATACAATGTATACATATAAATATCTTATTATATGTCTGTTTGTTAGTCGAATTCTCAGCTCATATACGCCTCCTAACACATTAGGAGCGAAGTTTTACTACTATAAATTTTCATCCTCTAAGGGTTTAAAATAGGGGATTAAATTTTGCAGTGATATTATTGTTTGATTGCTTATTAAAATAAAAATTAGTATAACCGAGTGAAGATTTGGCAGCTTAGTTTTATGATGTTGATACTGCCACTAAAAATCTGAAAATCAGTTCACCAAAAAATATATTTCTAAGGGTATAAAAACAGGGGTGATATTTACTTTTATTATTTCTCAGTCCACAACACACACAATAAACATTATATTCGTCAGGGTCTTGATACATGATTTCAACGCGAACGGAGTCGTAAAAAATCTAGTATTTCATATAAATATTTAACACGCAGTCATGGTGGATCGCTAGTATAATCCTACTAATATTATGAATGTAAAGTATGTGAAAATGTTTGTAAAATTAACACAAAGATAGACCATTTCCTGGATTAAACATAGGATATTTTTTATCATGGTAATGTGTTCTCTTGGGATAATAAACAACTGCGAAAAAGTTACTTTTACGCGGACGAAGCCACGATCAGAAGTTAGTCATAAATATATGTTGCCAACCCTAGCGCGCGCGCACACACAGATAAAGTAGAGAAATTACCTCGATGGTACATTGATATTTATGCGGCTGAGCGGCCAAGCGTTGTAGCTCCGATAACGAAACTGATAATATTTTTACACCTACGATTATTTTTGACTATATCCGTCTTATCTACGAACGCGAATCCCACCAACCCTTACATTACTGTAGGGTGACGTGAAGGCCGACCAATGCTCATTTTCATCGATTCCTAAATTTTAGGAAACATCTAAGCTATAATATAAATGACACATTATAATAACTGATTTAAAATAAAATTAAAATTTGATGTAACCACGTAAAGCAATGTAAATCAAATATAAAATCAACGTTATGTGTTATTTGTACTGACTCTAAGTGATAACTAAATTTTTTAAAAAGCTAAAAACAAGAAACTAATAACACCTAAAAATTTTATGTAAGCGAAAAATAATTAGTTACACGTGTAATATGTTTCTATTGGTAAAATGTTTCTATTGGCAACATATTCCACGGATGTTTATGCTAATGTGGGTCAGGTACGTGAAATAACCAAATTGTCTCTCGCTTTATTATTTTTACGCTAAATTTTTGCAAATAGCCGAACACGTCAAATACAATTTCAGCAATTAAAATCTCACCCAGAGCTATTTGGTCAAAAATTGCCATTTTTCCAAGAATGATTAGCGTGATCGATGAGCTTATATAGTATTATTGGTAATAATTTATGGCATTTATTTTTATCTCTTACCTTTGAAAAAAAAAGAAGATACGTTGTATCTATCAATACCGTATTTTACATATTGACACACAGGTCTTTATGTTGGCCTCCACAAGAGAGCCGAAGGTCCGATGCATGCATTTACATTGAACCTAGAATATTATTTCTACTATGTGTAGCTAGCTAGTAAATAATTATACGTTATTGAAAGAAGCATATCTAATTAAAAATACTTGTTTGATTTATACATTTTTTGTTTATTGTTTAAGTTCTTTTTATTTGCCCCGTCCCAATTTCTTCTAAATCCAAAGGTTTAAGATAAAATTAAGCAAGGCCTAAGGCATATGGATGCTAGCATCGTCAACATACAAAATAAGAAAAAAGGAAAAACATACTCGAAGACATTAATGAGTGAGCGAGATATTTCAGAATGGTTGCCAGTGTATAAGCATAGTATCTGTTTTGCCCTCTGAATACAAGGCTTCAACATAGTAGGCAAGCATAATAAGTATTCTAATTTGAGCAGTGTAATCAAAAGAGTATTACGAAAAAAGTGGTAATGAACAATTTTCGATGGTTTTTTTTTTCTAGGGTTGGTTTCGAAAGTTATTATGCATAATAAAATTGGTAGTGCATTATTTCAACATATCTAATAAAATAGGAATTAATTTTAATTGGCCGAAAAGGCAAAATAAAAATAAAAGATGATACGAGATAAATCGAAAAATAATTAGTGTTTGTTAATTTCAGACTATCTAAATGTCGTACCATTAATAAGGGTCATATAAGTGGTAAATAACGTGCATACATTTATAATGTATATCTTATACCTTTATCCTTGAAGAGTTCAGCAAAATCCGAATCAAATCAAATGTTTTATTATATGTAAGCTCTTCAAAAGCACTTACATATTATCAATTTTACTTTTTGTTTGAAATTAATCTATTAATCTACTGCCGGTTCGGTACGCAGCTGCAAGCTGAAATCTGGCAAGAAACTCAGCGACTAGTCATTTCTTAAGTTACTTCTTTAAGTTAAAATTGTGTGTAAAATTGCATGACACTATTTTTAAGAATTATGTCGCATTTGTGAATTTTCCAATGTTTTAAACGTGTGTGTTATTACACGTGTGTGTGTGTTATTATTACACGTGTGTGTTTATACGTGTGTGTATATTGTCGCGAGAGGACTGTATACTTTATAATTACCAAGTATCAACTTCAGTTCCATACCCTGCAAACCAGGATAAATGTATGATTTTTTAAAGATAACACAAAAAATATGACTGAACCATATCCGTAATAGCCGCCATCGAAGTGTAGGTCAAATTGCAAGAGTGAGTAAGATGGCTAAAATTTTTAGTTTTGTTTGTAAATATATTTAGTTTGTTCCGCACTTTAGTTTCTAAATAGAAATGAATAATAATGAGATATCAAGATGGTTATCGTTAAACTTTATGAGTTCTGTCCATAAACATCACGAATTTTAATTATTTTAACGCCATACATAATAATAAAATACGTTTTATATTAAAATAACAATATTTGTAACCACAGAGTGAAACGTGAGCTTCAAGAAGAATTAAAGTCGAAAATAATAATTTTAGGGAAGTCATTGCTAATGAATAAAGATTTTATCTAGTAATTTATATTAATCAAAGAAACTTTTTGTTCTTGCTGATGATGATTAGTTATTCTCTTTTATTAATAAGTAGGGCCACACTGTTAACAGTTTTCTGTCTATAGTCGCGAGTCTGTCTGTCCGGGATAAAAGCAACTATTGCAGAAAATCGACGTCTCAGGAATGACAATGTGCTATTGCACTACATTGAGTAAGCGAGAGAGCCGGCAGCCCAACTTTCTGAGTGGGATTGAGATTTTCATTGGTAGATAGAGGCATAGCTTTACACCTGGCGTTATAAAGGTCCATAGGCGGTAATTACACTTACCATCAGGTATGCTGTCTGCTCTTTTGCCATGAAAAGCAATAAAAAAACCTAATATCATTAATAGAGTATTTTATTCTGATACAAACAAATTGAGCAACAATTGTCTACGCCACAGTGTCATACAAATATAATATGTCATCACTCCATTCTCTTCCGAAGGTAATAATATAATTATTCAAGGTACGGCTCCTTTAACTCATATGTAACTTTTATAGTCCCTTTTTTGCGGCAGGTTTTGGTCGAGACACACCTCGCCTCCTCAATTCAGGGCTACAAAAGGACTACGTGTGTCCCAAAAACACCATACCGGATCTCCATCGCTATTAGACTGACCTATGGTACTGATTGCTTGACTTTGTAAGCCGAAATTAAAGACAGTTATTTCTTAAAAGAACTTTAAGGGGCTCACTTAGATGACAGCTATATCGATTAACCCATAGATCACAATACGTGTTGTTCTTTTTTAAACAACTCTGCACTAAGGGAATAAACCTTGTATTGAGTGAGACTTCACGAACATGCAATCAACGGATATAAATAACGCTAACCTTAGTAAATCTTAGTATTAAACACTAAGAACAACATTGTCATTAATTAGTACTTACATGGAAAGAAGACAAACGTAATATTTAATTTAAAAATAATTTATTCCTCTTTTCTTCTTCTAGAATAATGGATAAAAGAACAAATTGATGGATCCTTTGTATATGCGCCACAATCCAAAATGACAACCTTATTACCAATTAGAGATTTTCAAAGTTTCTGTTTGATATATTTTATGTTATGTGCTTCATGATTATGTAGATATTGTATACTTTTATGAGCTTCATCAGTTGAAGGGGAAAGTTGAGACGTATACGAGCTGAAATAATAATGAGATAAATATATGTACCTTAAAAACACTAAATATGAAATTAAAATATTATTAAATGAATTAAATCGAGTTACAATACTACACCACTCATCCACTCCATGTTTAATATATACACACACATGGATAAACAATTTTACGGTCACAAACACATAGACAACTATCGTTATACGGAAGTCGACTTTATTACTTAACATCTTAGGTAGATATTTGAACGTCTTGTAGTTTTATTACGTCACAACGTTGTCGATAAGCCGTGTAGGGTCGACACACTGCCTGAATTGGCGGATTTTTTTTTTTTTAATATTTTTTTTAAATTTAGAAATCGTTGTTTGTTATATTGGCAATAGTGAAAAGATTAATGTACAATGATTTTTTTCTTGTTTTCTTTTATGTATTAAATAATACTAGTTATTACGGTACTTATTCACTGACTTGACAATTTTCGAGTTATATTTTTTTCGATATCACTAAAATTTATTCAACCATTTCATCGAAAGGCATCATTAGCATCAATTTCTTAGTTATAATTGGGATGGTTTTTTTTTGGGTAGGCTATGGTCCGTACACTCGCCGCCCGTTCCGTCCGGGGTGACGGAAGGGTAGCGCGTGGCCCCATAACCCACGGTATTCTCTTCCCATCGCCATTGGGCTGGCCAAATAAATGGAATGGTTGGCTACATTTTTTTATGGCATAGATTAAAACTCGATCGATCGAATCGAATCGATCGAGATTTTTAAAAGAAAACATTTATTTTCATATTTTATATTGAGCTAATTACAAGTATTTCAATTTTACTAATTAGATAGAGAGAACAATACACACAACGTGACGTCATCAATGCAATCTCCATACTAATCATCGTTTGTCATAAACAAA
Organism: Lymantria monacha; assembly: GCA_905163515.2. NCBI lineage: Eukaryota > Metazoa > Arthropoda > Insecta > Lepidoptera > Erebidae > Lymantria > Lymantria monacha. Next base: position 10,506,201 of record LR991104.1, on the reverse strand, counting down.
CACAGCCCGAGAAAAGGACAGAATATGTGTCATCTAATAACTTAAAAAGGTTGTAAACTTATTTGATTGTGTTTATTTCTTAATAATTATTACACTTATTTCCATTATATTAAATTTAATGTATAATATTACAGAAAAAAAAAGATATATTTTAATACATTAATTTTTACGGTCGTGATCGTGCCAGATCCAGAATATTTAATCCGGACGTCCTCGAATATATTATTAATCAACTATTTTCATACCTTAAACAAAATATTTGCTTTTTAAAAATATTAAATACGTATGTTTTTTCTTGACATATGAATGATAATATTATCCTATAAGTGCAATGTGAGTGAAATGAGTGAAAATACAATAATTTTTAGGTTCGAAAAGTCGTTGATTTTCACATTTCGACAGTAGAGCAAGACCTCGACGCCTCGCTTATGAGGCGTGCAATATTAGTAATGATTTAATATTAATCAAATATGCAGTTATTTTGGTCGTTTATACTACCATACGTTTTATAATAATTGCAAAATGAAGTTAAAACCAATATAATATTTTGGTGTCGTAACAGAGTAAAAATACAATTCATAACCCCCTACCTTGATCCTGGGTGTAGTAAAATACGTCTGCGTGATATAATATACATATAACATATATACAAGTGAAGGTAAACTATAAATAAGTACTATATACCAACACGTCTGATCAGCGTGGTACCTATACCTAAATTGCATTAAATAATTATTGAAAAATCAAATGAAAATATTTTAAGTAATACTTAATTAAATAAGAATCTCACTCTGCGTGTTTGAAGAGGATGCAATAGAGAATTTAGTTTTTTTTTTCTATATGTTCAAACTTCACGCGAAACCTATTAAACTGCGGAAGCCGAATAAATGTGTACATCAAAATTCTAGTTTTTAATTACTACGAAGGTCAAAGTATATTTTAAAACGGCAAAATATATTTGGATAAATTAGTTTTTAAGCAATGGACCATTTGAAAATTTTATGTATTGAGATTAATTTTAAAGTCGCAATTTCGAACCTTGAGTGGGAATTATAGTCGTGTTGAGGGTAGTAATTCTGTGTGGTTACTATCTTTCACATTGTTATTGTAAAAGACGACTTATCATCATCATCATCGATCTCTTATCACCAATTAATTATGTTCGATACAATATATACTCTTCTTACATCGTACATATTGTAAATAGTTTTGACAATAGTTGTTATGTCCGACCGTCTGTGTGACGTCACACACCACTACATGTGAATATAATTGTTGATCAGACGACATCAGATGTAGTTGGTACAGCTCTATGTAAAGCACGCAGTTGTATTTTACTTCCATGAGCAAACATATATACAAGTGAAGGTAAACTATAAATAAACACTATATACCAACACGTCTGATCAGCGCGGTATACGTACGTACTCCCTCTTATTGTGTAGTAGGATCGAGCCCAGTAGTGCGACGTATATGAGCTGAGACGCATGGTGAAAAATACAATAGATCTCCACTTTTCAATTACCTGTTAGAATAGGTTCTGGGATTACGAGAAGAATAGATTGTTGAGCTTTTAAACGTCAATTGCGATAACTAAATATGGTAATTACTGCTATCAAATTGGATATTGATAGTGGATATAGACGGTAGTAATATCATCTTTCCCCTACTCTTATCTCAATTACTTGTGGTCGATACAATATGTACTCTTCTTTCATAGTACATATTGTAAAAGTTATTGGCAATAGTTTTATGACCGGCCGCCTGTCAGACGTCAACCCTCCTTGGGAATGTAATTGTTGACCAAACGGCAACAGATGGCATTGGGCTGGGTCGTTGTAAGGCTCATAAGTCGAACGACATCCACGAGCAAAGTAAGGGTTGGTAGTATTTGTAGCCGCTATCACACAGCGATAGTAGTATGACATACGACAAGAGTAGACAACATGAATATACTAAACGCTATAGGTAAGGGTAGCCCACATATAATGTCGTGGTTAAGATAGCGACTTTCTATATCAATCGTCGCCGGTTCGACTTCTACGTAATATAATATTTTGTACGAATAATTTGTAAGTGTACAACGGCAATACAAGGATAATTTTCTTAATGTAGTGCCTTTTATAAAAAAAATGCAATGTATTTTTTGCCGCACTATTCTTGTTGCTAGGCAATTGTTATATTCATTTCAAAGAAAAAAAAACCACCCGTCCAATACAAACGAACCAATCACAATATTTGCTTAACAATAGCAATAGGAATCGAATGATAAAAATCTTAAAGATAAATTAATTAAGATTGCGATCATTGTAAAAAAAAATATATAATGTATTCGCTTTATAAAAAGTAAAAATGGTGTAATATTGAAATTGTTACGTGGTGATGGAGTAAGAATACCAAGTCATCATCTTCCTTTTCCTAATCACTAAGGAACTACTATTCTATCGGGTACCGGTGGCCCGCTCGCACCGGGAAGAGAGGTGTTTGCATGGTGGGTCTATGGGGTTGCGCGCCACCTCTTCCGTATCCCCGGACCGATTTGCTGGGGCGCGACCACCTCCATAATCTAACGCAAAAAAAGGCGCTACTAACGAAGTAGATAACATCACAAATAAAGGAAAAATCTATATAAAACAGTATGACAGCCGATATGAGATTGGTATAGGGCCTATGTCACTGGAAGTCTGAAGCTGATGGACGGATGATAAGTCAAATTTACCATTGCATAGAATACGCGAGCAAACCAATGTTACGTACATAAAAAAAATCTGAGAACGGTTGATATAAATGAGTTTTTTAAATATTTGTAATATCTAGATGACTAAGCTTAGCTCGGCTTTTAGTTTTCGAAGAAATATATATTTAGATATTAAATGATTATTATAGAGTTTCGGTATTATATTAAGATATACATTTTTATATAAGTACTAACGACATAATAAAAATCATTATCATTCTCCTGCTCTTATCCCAGTTACTTGTGATCAACGCACTACATATGTTATTGTAAAAGTTATTGGCAATAGTTTTATGACCGGTTTCTGACGTCAACCCTCATTAGGTAGAGTTGGCCTCAGGTTGATATAAAGCTCTTTGTTGTCTTTTACGACATCCACGAGCAAAGTAAGGGTTGGTTGGTAGTATTCGAAGCCGCAACCACATAGCACTTAATAAGAATATAACGACAGAATAAGAATATGAACTGATTATTTTAATGAAAAAAGAAATTTAATTGATAAAATAGTAAGAAGAAAATATTAAAAAAAGGGCAATCATCGATCAAATCGCAGCAGTCTGATGAAGCGACTTTTTATCAACTGAGCTATCTCTCTATGGCAGTGGCTAAATGTACCTTCATAAAAAAAAAAAATTAAATTTTATTTTCACTATCTCAAGACACTAAAAACAACTTTTCTGTAAATGAAATCTAGCTAGATCGATTTCATCACATCACAGCCCATAAATGTCCCACTGTTGGGCTCGGGCCTCCTCCGTAATGGGAGGGAAATTAACCTACTATTTATACCGCGCTAGTCAGACGTGTTGGTATAAGGTTTTGTTTCGAGTTTTTCTTCTCTCGCATAGATGTTATATGCATTTTATATCCTTTAGTCGTCTCTTACGATCACCAACGGGTAAGATATGGTGTGGTGAATAGTATTCTTACTCCGTCATCACACGGAAAGAGATCGGTTATCACCCTCGAAACCTAAGTACATACTCAATTTCATGGAAATCGTTGGAGCCGTTGCTGAGATTCTGAATATATACACAAGAATTGCTTGTTTAAAGATATTAATTAAATATATGACTGACGAATACAACTATTTCTGATACTTTTTGTGTTAGATCCTCTGGGAAGACAGTCAGGTAACGTACCCACAGCCTTCCTTTTTATATTTGTTCTACACCTTTTTATTATGAAATGATAATGGAGAAACATATAAATACATCTGAATATATTACTAGCTTTTGAAATTATTAGAAGACGCGTTATTCAATGCCTCTCCCGCGCAACGTTGGTTATAGTATGAAGATTGTGATGATGACGTCACCCTGTGTGTATCGTTTTCTCTGTCTAATTAAAGATTTATTAAATTTATTGGAATGCTAATTAGCTCAATCTATAAAAGAAGGTGTTTGTATATATGACATCGCTAAACTCAGAAACAATTTCACGGATCATTATGAAAATTGGTATGTATATGTATTTTTTCACGGAGCTTTATATATCTACCCATGATGACGTGACACGCCACCAGATGGCGCTGCGATATATGGACTCCTTTAAACAAACCAACGGGCTGGGTTTGTTAGTATGAATATAAATGCTATATTGTTTTCACAAATCAATACAAAAAAATATTCAAAATTATATTATATGACATTAAGGAAAGCAATCAATAATCGTAATTATAAATAATAAAAAAAGAAACAAAACGGACAACCGCTAATTAAATGACATGTTCATAATGACAGCAATAAAACGAGAGGTGTCAAGGGACACCCGGATGAAACGAAGTTCTATTTTAATTATATAATTTTTTTCTGCCTTAAGCGATTTTTATCATTATATTTTAGCCAATTTGCAAAATATCTTTATAAATTATAGCCTATGTGTTATTCTGATGTGCAAGCTATATTACTATAAAGTTTCATCAAAATCCATTCAGTAGTTTTTACGTGAAAGAGCAACAAACATGTTCACATCCATACATTATTACAAACTTTCACGTTTATAATATTAATAATAATAATAATAATAGGATATACAATTCCACTAGACTACCAAAACTTTTGGGCCCCGAGCTCGAACGCGAGCCGGCCACGCGGCCCGGTCACGGGCGAAAATAATTTCGTTGCGCATTATTTTGATTTTGCTATATCTCTTAAGGTATTGATTTAATTTGCATGGTCTGAAGGAAAAAAATTATCTTCATGAAATGCTCAAGCCAACTAATGTATTTAAAATGATAAGGATTAATACAGTATTTGTGTAAATAGCTTTTCAATTACCGTTTTATAATAGAACATTTTTTAAAGTATTAAAATGGATATAGTATGTTATCCTTAAGAGATAGATATATACCATCGCGGACTTTTTTGTAGGCTTTTTTAAGCTGTATAATACTGTAGTACTTTATTTTGATCTATTTCGTAGGGTTCAGCCAGCGCTTGCAATGTAAGCGCAAAATAATGTGTTTATTTACGACATCACATTAGAAACCTCTAAAATTATCAGTGTTTCTCTACTACATTATGCATATATTATACATATAAACCTTCCTCTTGAATCACTCTATCTATAAAAAAAAAACCGCATCAATATCCGTTGCGTAGTTTTAAAGATTTAAGCATAAATAGGGATATAGGTACAGAAAAAGCGACTTTGTTTTATGTTGTGCCGTTACAACTTTGTTGTGTCGGTAGTAATTTTTTCCGTCTAGCCCCCTTTCGCAACGCGTGATAAGGAACTTCGTTCCAAAAAAAGACAGTCGGCCGAACGTCGAAAACAATACAATCCTGTGAAATTAAAAAATAACAGTGTCACTACATCTTGTCTATGGTAAAAAGGCCACAACACGATTTATCGATTTTATATGTAATCGGAAACGTTCAATTTTCACTACACAAGAGTTAAACATGGTCGCTTACAAAGTATGTAATAACTAGATATTGCTCGCGACTCTGTCTGCGTAAGAATCACGTGTGTCTAAAGACTAGTTCTTTTGATTATTTTTTTTTACACCACCCTTTTTTTTGCGGTGGACTATAGAGGTAGTCACGTCCCGCTAAATTGGTCCGAGGCGACGGAAGAGGCAGCGCGCGACCCCATAGACCCACCCTGCAAAACGCCTCTCTTCGCCGTGCGAGCGGGCCACCGGTACCCGATCTTTGTCTTCGGTGGCTTTTTACACCACTCTGAACTAAAGAAATAATACTTGTACCTATTGCAGGAGACTTTACAAACATGCAATCAACGCAGACGTATTACATCCAAACTCGGAACAACAGTTTGTGGATCGCACAAAGTATTGTCCTGGGTGGGTATTCGAACCTATCTATCTATTTATCTCGGCACAGGGCATGGAAAGTCGGTATCTCAATCACTTCGCTATCTGTGCAAATTTTTGCTGGAATTAGATACATATTTGTCGAAAAGGTCAAAAGTGAGGTTTAATTAGATTCGAATTGAGCACCTCTTGTAATTAATGGAACCCCCATAATATATTGTTTTTTATTTTATTTAAAAAAAATACCAACTTAACATAACTATACCTACCTTGTATTGCCGTTGTCTCACTTTACAAACACACAATTAACTAGCACAAATTACACACACACACACATACACGCAGTCACGCGCACGCACACACACGCACGCACGCATGCACACACACACGCACGCACGCACGCACGCACGCACACACACACACACACTGAGAACAACTATTTGTTAATTATACAATGTAGCTATTAGTATTCGAACCCCTAACACCTGGCACGGTAGGCTCAATATTTTAACAACAACGTCATCTGTGCAACGTTTCATTATAATTATAATCGTTAAATCAAATAAAAATTAAAAAAATATATTAATAATAACCGTTTCACGCTTGACGCATCCATCCAGTGAGTACCTTGACACAGTTTAATGTCTCGTCATACGACCTAAGCGCTTGTTTGATTATTTTTATCATTTTTAACTTATGGTTTTCTTTGTATAGAGAAACAAAAATATGAAAAAAAGAACGTGTACTTCCGGGGACACCCGATAGAAGTGATAACTTAAACTAATCCAAGCTGAACTATTTGATATTGAAATTGTTTAACTTGAGAAAAGCTTAGGTTACCTATTTTTTAAATTTCATGTATATTAATATGATAATGTAAGGAAAGGTTATTTATTAATAAAATCTTTTATTGATTCATTATCATTCTCTTACTCTTATCCCAATTACTTGGGGTCGATACAATATGTGCTCTTCTTTCATACTACATATTGTAAAAGTTATTGGATATAGTTTAATGACCGGTCGACTGCCAGACGTCAACCCTTCATGGGAATGTAATTGTTGACCAAACGATATCACATGGAGTTGGTCCAGGTCGTTATAAGGCTTTTAATCGTCTTTTACGACATCCACGAGCTAAGTAAGGGTTGGTAGTATTCGTAGCTGCTACCACACTTACAATATTTTTTTATTAATTATAATATATATTTTATTGTTAGTTACAATTCTTAAATATGTACATAGAATTTTGTCTATGTACATTATTAGTATCATTATTTAATCATATAAAGCGGTTAGACAGTAGACATGTGTAAGTAATGCGAGTGATGCATCACACGTAATATTACCCGACCGTGTACTGTCCCATTACACATTACCCGACGAAACATCACATCACATTAAACATGACGCGAACACCCGTGTACTGTTCTGTATTTCTGCAATGTTCGGTGTCTGGCAATTCAATATTTATTTTGAGCTTTATTTTCAGAACGTTAAGGCTTATATTTCTTGACGCCGCCCGCCGTATATATAGAGCACTATCGCATTACGCATCACACATGACATGAAATGTCATGTGTGATGTTTGAAGTGATGGTTATATGTAATATTACTCGGCACGAAATGTAATGCCATATCACATCACGGCGAGGTACTGTTTCGCGCATGTCTATTAGACAGACCGGCGCCGTTACGCGTTACGTAACGAAGCGGTTTACACTTCCATAAGAAGTTATCACTTAAAAAAATACAGTTACTCTTAAAACACAACTAAGATGTATTAAGATGTTAAAAGTAACGTTGTATCGCTGATTCGATTCTCAATTTGGATAACTCTTAGTTATATATCGATAATATTTTTTTATACTGTGTAATCAGTGATTACTATCACAGTTGCCACCGAAGACAAAGATCGGATACCGGTGGCCCGCTCGCACGGCGAAGAGAGGTGTTTGCAGGGTGGGTGTATGGGGTTGCGCGCCGCCTCTTCCGTCGCCTCAGATCGATTTGGCGGGCCGCGACCAAGTCCATAGCCCATCGCAAAAAAAAAAAGTTGCAAATAATACCAACCCTTACCTCTGATATTGCAAAGGTCCATGGGTGGCAGTAACGCTTATCATCTCAAAAGCAATAAAAAAAGGTGGACTGATGTATAAATTTTATCTTCGATGGAACCTAATGGAGGCCATACACGCTAGGTTATGCATGATGGTTTTAACTGTGCATGCATAACCGACAGGCATAACCGAGTTTTATATTACACATACACGTTAGGGTTTGCATACACAGTTTTGCCATTAAATCTCAGTTGAGCTACGTTACGGTACGTGTAGGATGTCTACTTCACAGTTGAACTACGTAGTACGACAATTAAAAACCAAGAACTGTGTCAGGCAAGCTCGCCGGACCGCCACACACGCTCGGTTATGCTCGCGCGCAAACATAACCGAGCGGCAAATATATCAATTTTGATATTTACTCGGTTGCATGTACATGCAAAGATAACTGTACAGTTTTATCACACACACGCTAGGGCATGCCTGTCGGTTATGCATGCACAGTTAAAACCATCATGCATAACCTAGCGTGTATGGCCTCCATAAGACATTAAACTACAGTACTTTAACCACTATACCAGAAATACAGTTAAAAGTAATTATAAAATATATTTTATAAATTATCATTAATTAAGATAAATAAAATCCATTCAACGTATTAAAATTAAACAAACCGTGAGAATTATTTGTGTAAAATTAACAAAAAAAAAAAATACTACTTTTTTCTCACATTTAATCGACATACTTCAAAAAATAAAAACGACATGCCGCCAAGTGTAGGTATCCTATTTGCCATATATTTTCATTTCATTCGCCTGCTCTTATCCCAATTACTTGGGGTCGACACAATATGTACTCCTCTTCCTACATATTTCAAAGGTTATTATAGTCTATCTAATCTAAGAAGTGCACTTTGACAGCTGTCGGAGTAAGTTGTCTAGGTATGAGAACTAAATAATCGCTATCGAAAATAAACGATTTTAGTAAGAAATCGATATTGATTCTTTGTAATTATTAATCGGTTTATTTTATTATTTTTCAAAAAGGAGATGAAAAATTAAGTGCTTAAAATAATAAACAAATTTAATTATTTCATCATAATGTCTATTCATCATAATTCTTAGGATAAGGTTAAATAAAAACAAAAACTGGATTTGAAAATAGCTATTTATTCAGAATCACTACTATTACTTGAATTATCATCGTCACGGACATTAATAATTATTTAAATTCAATATTTCAATAAAATTGTCGAAACGTACATCTCTATCAAAATCTCTATTCGATTAAAATATTAATCTAATATTTTTACCGATTATTTGAATATTCGTGAATTGGAAGTTGTCAAGCACTACTGTATAGAACGTGATGAAGTGACATTGTAAGTTCGTCAATACTAATTACTATTTACCATGTTATTTTTATTTTAAATTAGTTTTACGAGTTTCAACATTACATTATTGTACAAGAAAGTCACCCGCAACGCGAATTATGTAAATAACTTAATAGCTCTTTAAAATTTCAGATTGATTGTTTGCAATCATGTGTTTGACCAAGGTTATTGTGTAGTAAAAAATGCGAAACGTCAAAATGCACTTCTTATATTAGATGAACTATAGCAATAGTTTTATGACTGGCCGCCTGCCTAATGTCAACCCTCTTTGGGAATGTAATTGTTGATCTGTATTGTCGTTATACGGCTCTTAGTCGTCTTTTACGATATCCGCATTTGTCATATATTTTTAATACTTATTAATAGTGGTAAATACTGTTGACAGTTTTCTGTCTACAACCGCGGGCTGGTACGTCCGGGGTAGTACCACACTCTCGCAGACAACGTTTGAGTAATGGCAATGTTACGCTTCGTTCGTTGAGCGAGAGAGTTGGAAGCAAAAATTTCTCGAGTGAGTTTTACATACATACATACATATCATCACGCCATATCCCTTACAGGGTAGGCAGAGAGAACAGAGTGTCAGAGAACTCTATCCTTGCATACTTCACTCGCTTCCTCAACATTCATAATTCTCTTCATACACGCTCGCCGGTTTCGGAGACTCTTGACTCCACCTTCCTTCGTGAGTGTTAGCTACTACTAGTATTACTACTACTACTGCTGTTACTAGTGAGTTTTAGCTGGTAGAAAACGGCTTAGCTGTGCCACTAGTATTGCAAAGGTGCATGAGCTTAACACTTACCATCTAGTGTGCTGCTTACTCGTTTGTCATCATAAGCAATAAAAAATTGAACCTATAACTTTTTTTGTATATATGATACTAGCAAACTCAGCCCGTTAGTTTGTTGGTAGAAGTCGACATATTGCAGCGCCACCTGGTGGCGGGTTACCTCAATGTTGATAGCATATAAACCTTCTCCGTGAAAATATATATATTTATACAAATTTTCATAATGATCGGTCAAATAGTTTCTGAGTTAAGCGATGTCTCATATCCTCTTTTTTTAGATATACACAGATAATAATAATAATAATTATAATAATTTATTGCCTTTTCAGAACTTAAACTAAAAACTAACAATTATAATAAACAAAATTAAATCTAGTAGGCAAAAGGAATTGGCTCAGCTTCTGTTGTCACAAGAACAGCGCTGATTTTCAGCCATCCCCGTGAATCTATTGTATTGTTTATGTTTATGTGTGTGTGTGTGTGTGTGTGTGTGCCTGCGTGTGTGTTTATGTGCGTGTGTGTGTGTGTGTGTGCGGTAATAAAATAATACGGTCACTTGCCGTCTAAAGTCTAGCCGAATCACATTATTACACGTAAATTAGTGAAGGTTTCAACAGAAACAACTATCTATAAAAAATCTAGAAGTTTTCCACTATATCTAGTTAATTGCAATAAGCTCAAATTAGTCGCCCGTATATGTCCACTATTAGACTAAGATAATATATTACGCGACCCATTTTGCAATTTTCAAACCCCTTCCCGTCTGAGTGACCATTCTTACTATAGAAAGGGATCCAATATTGTTTTAGCTTAGAACTTTTGAAGACCCTTTGCCTTCTGAAAAATTCAGATATGGGTATATTCCGTAAAACATACTTTCAGCTATAAGACTCCTAATATATATGGGACATAACATTGATGTTTGAATTTCTTTAGGTGTAACCTAATATTTAGGTGTCGTTTGTGAAAACGAGAATTAAGATTGTGTGGCGATATTTATGCGTATGAACACCATTAATCTAAGTGGCGTTAGAGGCGTTTATAAAAAAATATATACATAAATCCCAACTCGCGCTTGACTAAAGTTTAATTATAATAATAAAAGAGAAAGTTTGTGTTCTTTCAACATTTAATATATTTAAAAAAAAAAGTCGTTCATCGCGATATATACCTTATCAGAAAAGGAATAGAGTCGTTTATTGGATACTAATGAAAGAAAATGTCATTTGAATTTTTTTATAACTGTCTTTGCATATGGATATTTAAGAAGTAAAAAAAAAAATATAAATATTACGTCATCAAAGTGTTATATCACTGTAGGGCACGAGTTCCCCGCATGGTAAACAATTAACAATATAAAGTGTCACCACCCTCTTAATTTCCCACTATCTCTTATCATTTCAACTCATATATGTACGTCCCACTACTGGCTTCAAGCCAATAGGAGGGAAATTATAGCGCTACGCTGAAATTCCATCAAAATCGCTTCAGCCGTTTAGTACGAGTTTAATGACAAAAGAATAATCTTTCGTGACAAATAAGCAAGCAGCCGTTTTGATGGTAAATTACAATTCATGGATTTCTGCAAGATCACGGCCACAGTCAGTCTGCCGTAATGATTGGAAGGAATGGAACGAAGATAAAATCGCAAGGATTTCTTTTTTATTAATATACCCAGTACTAATTGACAAATCTTTGTATTGCCGTTGTCTCACTTTACAAACATACAATTAACTAACACAAATTACACACACACACACACACACACACACACACACTGAGAACAACTATTTGTTGGTCGCACAAAGTATTGTTGTACTATGTGGAAATCGAAGCCATTCCGATAGATCGATCAATCCCAATGTACAGTATAAAAAATAAAAATATATTAAAAATAAAATCAAGCAAATCCACAGTATAAAATAGTACGTCCTACATTATTCAAATGTTGGCATCATTAAAAAATATAATCTGTAGGTTGGCAGCCCTGCGAACGCCGCGTCACTGGTAAATAATTGCTTAACAGAGATGCAGTGGAGAGGAACGAGACTAAATATTTTTTGAACAAAGGATTTCTTATTTGATTTTAAAACTAGCGACTACGAATACTACCAACCCTTATATTGCTGCGTGTAGTAAGAGACGACTGCGTGATTTACATATAGCTGTACCAACTACATGTGTTGTCGTCTGATCAACAATTACATTCACAAGTAGTTGTGTGTGACGTGAGATAAACGGTCGGACATAAAACATTGTCAAAATCATTTATAATATGTAAGATGCAAGAAGAGTACATATTGTGCCGAATACAAACAAATTGTGATAAAACCAGGATGATGATGAGCTAGCTGATACGTTTTCATGTGGTAACGACTTATGAAAACAATATATTGCGACCTTAGTCTTCAATTGGAGTCGGATAAACCAGTTAAGGAAGCAACAGAGCAGTGGAAATTAGGACTTTCCTAAAAGACTCATACCCTGGCATTCTGAACCGATGACAATATGAACGAAGGAATAGGTCAATGGGGATAAAATATAATTAAATTATAAATGTTGTTTTAGCAACTTTGACAGGCAAACTAAAAGAAGTTTAGTGGCGCTTTTTATTTTACAATTAAAAACATATGCATATTCGAAACTGTCATTTTAAATTATTTAGGCAGCTTATTGACAAAGATATTTGGCGGTTGACGCAGAGTTTCCTGATTTGATTCTAAGAAAATTATTACAAACATCAGTATAGAACTAAACCCACCAGACACTTGTTAAGCAGTTACTTGCTTTCATTACTTGGGTCTAATAAAACCCACAGCAACAAATGGGGTAATGACATTATATTTTTCATTTACGTACACTACACGGACCAAATGCCGAATGAAAGTATTTATTATGTATGATATGAAACTTCAATAACATGATTAAAATATAACTTAAGATAAGCCATGTCCTTATCGTTAGGTTTTAATGAATATCATAATGAAGAACAATTGTTTGTGTTTTTGTTTAAAAAGATGTAATTTATTTGGTAGCGGCAAAATTAAAACAATCATGTTACGACGTCTGTGTGAAATCAGTACTCAATCAAATGCATGCGGCAGTGTTATGGAAGCAGCTTTACTTGAAGCTATATTAGTTAACCTGAAACAGGTAGTTATTGAAATAGTATTTTCATAAAGAGAAAGGTAATGAATCATCCATTTAACTGATAGTAAGTGATAATTATTGGTAGGTTATGGGGCGTCCGTCAGCCTTCCATGGCCACGGACAGATCAGACGAGATATATTCAGACTGTTGTAGCCTGCTACAAAAAACAGCGATAATTATTTCCCCTAAACTTTGCAATATAAATATACAATCAAATCCAATTCAGAATATTTAACTTTATAATTCACTATTAGTTAACTGAAGTACCTGGCTTCGCTCTGGCGTTAATATGAGATTGTGTAATAATTAGAATAAAATTATAAGCTTTAAGATATAAAGGTAGATTTTATTGTAATTTACAATGTACCAGAACACTCCATACGCTCGAGGATATTCTGAAATAGTTCCTAATGTGACTTAAGGTTTTGCAGCACATGCCAGTTTTTTTCTATATATCCACAGGATACTAGAATATACCAGGATGTTATGAAATTTTGCAGAATTCTCATGAATAGGCTGCCACTTTATGAAATTTAAGAAGACAAAACTTTAATAAATTATATATTTACGCACAGTATATACTTACTTTAATAATATTTTGTAAATAATCAAAATCACTGGACTTATACTTTATCTAAGTCTCTAATTTTCTATGCATAAATTGAATTCAACAAGACAAAACGTTATTTAGCAGAAAAAATGAATTAATTTAAAAAAAACTAGTTATATATGCAAATTATTCCTATACAAAATACATATGTATTATTGTAAAGATACATCTTAAACAAATTGATTATTTTTTAAATGTGATTGCAATATTCATAGACTGCATAAATTAACAAAAAAAAAATACTAAATACCTGTATATATATATATATAATATTATTATGGTGATTATTCAAACAAGTACATATTTATCTAATCTATTTAAACCTGTTACGATAAACAATCAAGATTTTTAGTTTTTCCTCTTTATGACATACTTATCTTAACATACGAGTGTATATGTTACCAATGAGGTTTAATTTCAGAATAAAGGTGATATGCCTAGAGTAATACAGCTTACATAACGAAAACAATTTCTTACTAGCAATAGATAGCCACAAAAATCACTCGAAAAGATAATACGTGTGGCGGACTAATAAAGTATGAATTGATATGATGAATTCATACACGGTATATGACAAGTCACACTACCAATCATTTGCACACCGCAAAAAAAGGCAGAACGTAGTACTGCTAAATTGCTACATACTATAAGGCAAACAAATAAATAAATTTCACTTCTTTATAACGTTTACTCATTCAGTACGATGAAATTCAATTATCATCGTTATCACTCAAGTCTTCAGGACATAGTCTCCAAAGAATGCCACATGGCGTGGTCATTTATTACGGCTAACCGTTATATTTGGCAATGCTGTTGGCAATCGCTGTATGTTGTTATACATTACCTAAAAAAGTTATACTGCCTATTCTCCTGATCTCCTCGGCGGATTGAAATGACTCCCACAGCCAAGCAAGGAGTAGTGACAACTGTATTCCTAACCCGTCGTCACACGAGGGCGTTTAATTTTTATTATGTTATATTTAGCTTATGAGACATTATGATAAAAAACTAAGTAGTCAGGTGGTCAAAAGCAGTCTGTACTAAAATCGTATTTTAGCAGTAACATGGAGGAATTAAATGTTAATATTATAGGCAAAGTAGCTAATTCTATAGCTTTTGCCTTATAATCAAATTTTGTTATTTTATATATAGTTTTGGTTACGCGATCACCACCCGTTTCTTGATCTGACTGTTAGACATACCCAACAGTGAACGTTGATAGTCTGATCAACGTATAGCGTCAGTGGTAAAGTTCTAGTGGGCAGACCACTTAAATAGTTCATCATCATCATCTTGCTCTTATTCCAATTATTTGGGGTCGACGTAACATGTTCTCTTCCTCCATGCAACTCTATCAGACGTCATCTGTGATCACTCCCTGTCTATCCATATCATGCTTCACGCAGTCCATTCACCATGAAAAGACTACATAAGAAGTTCTAGCATCATTTATAATCACTATAACCGACAATCATACGTGAACATAGCGAAAAGGGTGCGCTATATCAAAATCGTGGCATGTGGAAATATATTTACTCGATTAGAAATCTATGTTATCTGTTATATTTTGTAAAAGACAATGACTATTATTAGTATTTTTGTGCGATAGGAATACAATTATAGGTTAAGTAAATTCGGTAAAGAGAAGATCTGAAGAATGGACAGCAGTTTTCTCCCGGGAAACGTACAACACTTTACTGTGATCGCTAACCGTTTTGTCAAGCATGATGAATCTAGTTATAACTCCAGCAAATAATGACCGCACCGTGTATTTTTCTATGATGAAAGTCGTTGTTCTATGATGAAAGTCTGCGTTCAGCGGCGAAAGGTAGAATCATCATCATCTCAGCTCATATACATCCCATTGCTGGGATCGATTCTCCTACACAATAGTATAGAAATTACTATTACACCACGATGTTCAGCCCAGTTAATATAGGGTATTTTTAGTTTACCTTCTCGTACATGAATGTTATATGCCGGCCAACAAACGGGATAACAAATTATATGCTTACTGTATCGCCACACGGAAAAAAGGTAGAACAATGATAATGATAATAATTATTATTATTTAACTTATCTTGTTCAAAATGAATGTAGTCATTCGCGACACAAAAAAATATCAATACGATTATTGCACGTACAGTTGCGGTCGAAAATATTTTAAAGTTTTTTTATAGTCGCGAACATTCTGTGTTGTTATGTGACAAATTTATAGTGTTATCTACTTAAAAATAAGTAACATATTTATAAAATAATAATGGTCTGCGTGACGCATGACGTGGAAAGACAGGGAGTGATCACAGATATGTCCACCCCAAATAATTGGGATAAGAGCGTGGTGATCACGATGATCCACCTAAAAATAAGCGAGTGCGTCTTGAAACTATGTTTCGAAGACGAGTAGACAGAAAATATTAAAGATTTTAGTAGATCGTCTGATATTTAAGGTTTTTCCTACGACATTATGAATAGCAGATTTTAACTTAGAAACTATACTGCTCTAGGTTACAAACCACCACCACTTAGTATGTGCAATTAAAATTTGTAGCTGTGCGCCTAAATTTGTGTGGAGCTAAAATGCAAGGATAAAAGTTATAAAACAAAAAATCAAATAGCGAAGTATTTAATTTGTATTACCAATTAGCTATACATATCTGAAATGTTGAATATTAAATGTTGTATATTAAATGAATATAAAAAAAAAACAATTTTATTTCTATAATCTATTGTCACTATTAATACTAGTTCCTACTAATATTATAAATGTGAAAGTTTGTGAAGATGTTTAAATGTTTGTTATTCAATGACGCGTAAACCGTTAAACAGATTTGGACGAAAATTGGCACAAAATAGACTATTCCCTGGATTACCACATAGAAGACTTTTTATTGCGGTAATGTACTCTTGGGATAACAGTCCCATTTCGAAAAATATCACTTCTCACGGGAGAAGCCGCGGGCAGATGTTAGTCGCGAATATTTCCAAAAAAATATCCTTACCACTAATATTCCAATAATAATTTACAAATTAATGAAAACATTTAACTACTCGCCTGTACAAAACTAACAGTCTTATCAGTTATTTACTCAGAGAATGAACTCGAAGATAAGATAAGCGTTATACCTAGGGATGCTCGAACCTTATGATAATCTATTGCCGAACTGGACGTTTAAAAACCGATATACTTATTTTTTATTTATTTTGTAAAATAAAACTGCCTATTGATACTGAAAAAATAACGTTGGTTTAGCAATACTGTCCTGTTAAACTTATAAAACCAAAGCGATCACCCACCCGCCTAGGGAGTAATATAGCCAAAAAAAAATATAAAAGTGAGACATTTCTCTCACATTACATGACACTGTTTAATTCCACCAATTTCCGTTACATAAAATGGTTGTAGATTAGAATATCGAAGCCCTCACATAAAAAGTATTTCTTATTTAAAATGAAACTGCTTTTACGGATTCTATCGCGTTTATACTTGATTTTTAAATTCCCGACGTTTCGAACACTTTTCAGTGATCATAGTCACGGAAGGACTGAGGTGTCTTACGTCCAATATGTCATTGTTATTACAGAAATTTATATCTACCCTATAAGATATTAAATTAAGTATTGCTTAAAAAACAATACATATATGTCTAACAATAAGCTGCGTTATTTCCCACTTGAAAGTGGAAATTTTCATAAATTCTAAAGATAACGTAATATTATATAATTGATGATTATTTATTCATTCTATATAGAAAATTTAATTACCGTAGCATTAAACATGAATCGTAAATAATACAAGTAATGTTCCGACTCGATAGCAATTTTATCTATTTAATAGGATTGTGTAAACTTGTTAAGCTTTATTGAGTTTTGCACTCAAAAAAATTCTCAATCACAATACCGTACTGGAAATTGATAATTAACATTCTACTAGCTGTCAACGCAGCTTCGCTACCGTAGTTTACTCACTTATTATTATTTTAAGCATCTACAACTTTATTTTATATTATTATTTTATATACTTCCATGACAGTTTATATGAGCTTGTTATTATAACTGTTGATGAGATGACAATGTTCACTAAACAACACATTAACTAGATCTCGTGTATTATTTTTCTCCAACTTCCTAACATTTATGACTACATTTCAGCTCTTATATGTCAGTGTTATTTTATATAGAATACTAAACCTATATCTACCTAATAAAAAAGTATCTTGGACCCCCAACCACATATTATAACACAAAATCTGGAACCGTCTCCCCATTAATTAAGACTAAAATATTACATAACAAATTATGACTGAATCACATCTATTATACCTCATAGAGGAACGACAATTAGAAAAATAAGTCATTGCTTGATATACAAGCAACAGTTAAACTATACCCATTACAATAAACAGCAGCAAAATTTTATAAATTGGGTTTATCTATGGACTTAAGATAAATTTATCTTGATTTTCCAACGCCTCGCCTTTTATTTCAATACGATATAAATAATAAGGAAGCAATCGTTATATATGTAATATTTTAATAAAATAAGGGAAAACAAATAACAGAATCACTAATATTAGCACTATACAAACCATACTACTGCAGCCTGGGTAAGATATTATAGATGGTGACATATGAACTGTAATTCTAGTTAGAAAAAATAACAAATCTAACTATAACCTACCACCTATCTTGTTTATGGATGTAATATGCATATAATATATATTTAAGAGAAAAACTCAAAATACATACAGTAAATTTTAGTTAAGATCAATTCCCCTCATACTGTGGAGGAGGTTCAAGCCTTGCAGTGGCAAGTATATGAGCTGAGGTAAACACATCAATTTAATTAGAATTCTAGTAGTAGGGCTACACTATTCACAATTTTCTGTCTGCGGTCGTAAACGAATTGGATCATCCAGATCTCAACTCCACCTTACAGCGATCAACATCGTGGCTATTTGTTTGATATTGGAGAGATGCATGAGCAATTATTAGTCAGGCAAAAAGCAGTAAAAATATTTACTGTTACTCGGTATTGAATATATATTCACTCATAATATGTTCCTAAATTTCACTAAATCATCATCATCCTGCTATTATCCCAATTACCTGTGATTAGATGTTTTAAATAGTTTTATGACTTACAGTCTGCCTGACGTCACCATCCCTTAGGAATGTAATTGTTGACCAGACAATAACAGATAGAATTCGCACAAGTCAATAAGCTTTAGTCATCTTTTACGACACCCGTGAGTGTAAGAGATGGTACACATTTACACATATTTTTAAATATAAACAAAAAAAATGTAACAAAGAAATTTAATCTAAAATATTTGTAGACAACAATCTACTCCACGCCATTATCAGTTCTAAAGTCGTCACATGGCGCGTCGCAGTTCTAGTGTATTGTGTACTAGCACCGACTTACTTGATACTTGTTATTATTATTATTATTTATTTTACATGCTTATGGTTAGGAATATTTTTACGGCAAAAAACGAAATTATTTTTGCTGATACTATCGCATCTGTATTTAACCTTTATTTGATCAAAGTTTCGAACAATTTACAGCGTTTATGGTAATGAAGGGACTGTTCTCGCAACCCCACTCATTCTTTCATTCTCTACTATTATCCCAATAACTTGGGTCGATACAAAATGTACTCATCTTTCATAGTAGGTATATATTGTAAAAGTTATTGGCAACAGTTTTACCACCGGCCGCCTGCCAGACGTCAACCCTCCTTGAGAATGTAATTGTTGACAAAAAGAAGTTGACCTAGGTCGTTATAAGGCTCTTATTCATCGTCGTAAAAACGACATCAACGAACAAAGTAAGGGTTGGTAATATTCGAAGCCACTATCACACAGCTTCCATCCCCACTGCCGTCAATAAATATAACTTTATTTCACATGCGTAATTCTGGCGTAAACATCAGAAGTCATTACTAAAATATTTTAAATAATCTATAATTTTAATAAATAGAAAGTGAATTCGAAATAAAACTCTAACCAATATGATCAGCGTGGTATAATAAGTCAAGCCCGTCTTATTGTGGAGGAGGCTCGAGCCCAGCAGTGGGACGTATATGTGCCGAGATGAATGAATGAATGAAAATAATTTTATTAATAAAACAATGAATTGAAACATATTAAAATAACATGCGGATGACACGAATAATCAATATAACCGAGGTCATTGCCGGAAGTACATAATGAGGCCATTGTAATTAATTACACGTCAGCAGTTTTAATAAAAATGATTATTTTTATTAACATTTAAAATACGCAAAGTTATTTTACAATTTATCAATAGATATGGGTTCGAGTCCCACGTGTGACATAATTTTTTTGTTCGTAAACAAGGTTTTTATAAATAACCAAGCATATTAGATGTTAAATCTTAATAATTTGTTTAAATTATCTTATCAATATTATTCCGAATAATTTTAAGTAAATTTCTATACAAAATAAAAAAGACTCAAGACTATTCGCTCCTATTATCGAAATCCCCATAACGTACTACAAAATTACACGACGACTTGCCTATTGAGTTTCACGGTTATTCCATTGGAATAAGATCCAATATTGCCTGCGCGGACACAGCAATAGGTATGACTGTGTGGCTCAAGTGAAAACAAATATATATTTTTTTCTTTGCTTTTTTTTGGTTAAGTTGTTTAGTCAACTTATAGGTCGCTAATAAGCTTAAGCTCTTACGTTCTAAACTGAGATTGGAGTAAAAAATAATAATGTAATTGACTTAATTTTGAACTAAAATCAAAAATAGATTATATTATTATTTTAATTTTTAGGATAAGTTGTGATTTTGAATTCCTCAATGTAGTTGTAGGGCTATATTGTTGGCCACCGAAGACAAAGGATGGGATCCTGTGGCCCACTTGCACGGCATCGATATGTGAAATGCACGGCGGGTCTATGGGGTCGCGCTTCGCTTCTGCTGTCGCCCTGTACGGATTTAGCGGGGTGTGTCCAGTCCATATAGTCCGCCGCCAAATAAAAAGGGCTGTATTGTCAAAACTTTTCTGTCTATAGCCACAGGCCGGTCTATCCAGTGTAGTATCACATTCGCACAAAAATTCACAAAATAGACGTATTGTTGCGATTCGTTCAATGAACGAGAAACTTGGAAGCTCAAATTTCTGGACCGGTTTTAGTAGGTGGGCAACAGCCTAACCCTGATGTTGCAACGGTCCATGAGCCAAAGTTACACTTACCATCAGTCGGGCTTATTCGTTTGCCATTATAGGCAATAAAAAAAACAATTTTATCATCATTTCAACATCACATTCATGTACACCCCACTGAGCTATTTTAGCTTTTTCCGTAATTGCGGAGGGCAATCCTATTATACCACGAGATTTTCTGCTCTTGGAAAGGTGTTTGATACATATCCCTTACCTCAATTTTACAACATCCATGGACAAAATAAGGATTTATACAAAAAGATAGGATTCGTCATACGTTAAGCTTACTCCACTCATTACTATAAACGTTCGATAAATTTAATAATTATAATACAACTGATATTATCTCAAAATATACGTATAGATAAGCGACCTTCTAAATAACCAGTGATCTTTACCTATATATTAATGTTTTTTTTTATTTGTTTGCAGATATCTCTTTGTTTAGTTACGCTAAAAGAGTTCTTGAATATATTCATACTTCTTTTGATCTACTTTTAGCTGTCAAAACTGCCAATAAAAATGAAAAATAAAAAAAATCTAAAAATAGCTTCTTGATAAGTTTCGTCTTTGAAAAGAAGATTTAAGTTATGAAACTCATATATACAAGTTTAAGTTTATGAATTAAATAAATTAAAGGATAATAAGGACTAACATATAATATTAAAATATGTTATGAGTTTTATTTGAAACAAATATTCGATGAGTCAATAGTCCTTGACATCAAACTTGATAATAACATAGGTATATATGTGGTAGTAATATTACATACATACATACATATCATCACGCCATATCCCTTGCAGGGTAGGCAGAGAGAACAGAGTGCCAGAGAACTCTATCTTTGCATACTTCACTCGCTTCCTCAACATTCATAATTCTCTTCATACACGCTCGCCGGTTTCGGAGACTCTTGACTCCACCTTCTTTCAGTAATATTAATACGTAATAAATACTTTAATTACATACCATCATAGCAGCTGCAAAATAAACTAAAGCTATTACACAGTTAGGTGTTTCTAAAGTTATTTATTTTATACGGTGACGGAGTAATTATACAATTCACCACCTCTTTAATAACCGTGGTTACGGCTGGCCCACTGAGGAAGGCAGCGAGAGAAGGTGACAATAACTAAAACTATACCAAACTCTGAATAGTGTGGTATATTAGATCAATTCTCCTCTCATTGTGGGAAAGCTTAAGCCCAGTTGTGGGATTCATATGAGCTGATATGACGATGAATTAAAGTTAAATAGGAAATGTATCATAATCAATATATTTAATATTTAGACACGTAGTAACGCGATAAGTTCAAGCTAAACGACTTCACCGTTTGTAAATTTACTTGAAGTATTTCGCAACATTTTTAAATTCTAATAGTGGAATTATTTATATAAAACAGACTTTTTTGTTTGACTGCACAGATGGCGTAGTGGTTAAGATACCGACCTTCCGTGCCAGTGTCGTGGGTTCGATTCCCACGCAGGACAATACTTTGTGCGATCCACAAAGTGTTGTTCTGAGTCTGGGTGTAATTTGTCTGCGTTAATTGCATGTTTGTAAAGTCCCCCGCAATACAAGGTGTATTTCCTTAGTGCAGGGTGGTGTTATAAAAAAAAAATGAACTTATGATCGATATAACTTCAGTATTTGTTTGGCTAATTTTCAGATACCAGTCGTCTTATATTTAGTTAATTGACTACTATATTAGGATACGCGGTAGCGTGTTATCCTAAGTTTTGTGTTATATGCAAGTAATTGTTTTTATATTGTAAGTTTCTATTCTTCCACATTCGATTTTCTGGTATAAAAAAATAATTTAATAGTCTAATTTGTTAATAGCAAACATATCTGTAATACGAAAAAATACGTATTAATTGCCGCTACCACTCAGCAAACACTTACGTGTTTGCTGAGTGGTGACGACCTACTAAAATATAATTATGATACTTATGGTGGAGACGACCTACTAAAATATAATTATGATACTTATTGAACTTGAATTTCATTTACACATTTATGATGTCAGAATATTTTTTATGACCATTATGTCAAATATGAAATATTAAAAAAAAAGGAAATGACTACTAAACGGATTATTTAGCTTATTTTAAAAAATATATACAAATAAAAACGCCCCCGCTACTGTTCGTGGCGTGTAGCACACGCGAACAGTAATTTCATCCATGAAATAGTTGGTGTTACCAAATAGGGATTAGAAAGAGACGGCAACATCGATAGCGCGAGTGCGAGCGAGACAATATATCGGACAGAGTTCGCAGAGCTCTCTCGATTTCTGAACGACGCTTATTTTAAACGAATCTTTTAGAGATTTGTAGTGTAATGTAAGACTAGGGGTTCGGTTCCGTATAATCCAATATATTATTGTTTCTTCTCTATTTCCGCATAGTGCCCGTTTTAACCATCGACACCTAAAATAAGTAAGTACCACCTAAGGCAATAAAATATGTTTAAAATAAATTAAAATTTAAAAAATAACCTCAATACGACCTCATTAGTATTTTTTTAGTTACCTAAAATTTAGGTGTTACCTAAAATGTAGGTGTTATCTAAATTTTGGGGTATACAAAAAAATTATGTTACCCTAAATATTAGGTGTTACCTAACAATTAGGTGTTACCTAAAATTAGGTATTGTCTAAAATTAGGGGGATGTTAGTGAAAATGAACACAAGCACATGTCACCACTAATTACTTGGCTGAGGATGTAGTAAAAAGTAGATAACATAAGGACAACTGGGTTTCGAGTTCTCTGGCTTAGGTTTACTTGATCCCAACAGTGGGACGTATATGAGCTGAAATAATCTTAAATAAAATAAACTGTTTGTCCTAACACAAATAAGTGTCTCCCGAGACTTCCTGAGGGTCGAACCTCGCTGTCATTTACGGAGACCGTTGTAGGTCCTGGCTTACAGGCGTTGGAATGGTCGGAGTATGGGTTGGATTAGATTGTACCCTAGATGAATTCAGAAGAAACAGTTTAATCCAATTTCTACAGAAATTAATTTCTAACTAATATTATAAACATAAGTATGTTTATTACACTTTCACTCTTAAACCACTAAATAGATTTTAAAAATTTCTTGTATGTAAAATATCTACAATATCAGAAAATATGGCTATATTTTATTATTCTCACGAGAATACGAGAATGGGAACAACACGGGTGAAATCGCGGGGATTTATTAATAATGTATAATTGAAATAAATTCAAAGAGTTCATAATACTCGCATATGTCCTAACTTCTTCTAAATCCGCGACTTCGTCCATGTAAAATACATATTTGAACCCGTTAAATATATTTTTCTTATTTATGTGGTAAAATGATAAAAAAGCAATATTGATTTTAATACCCCTCTTTTAATCCCTTAAGGGGAATACATTCCCTAAATGGGCTGATTTACAGAATATGCCTATTTAGCAAGTCTAGTCTAATTCTTATGTGTAAATAATCTTTGATTCAATAAGTAATCAAGTAAAAATATCACCGCAAAATTTTATTCCCTATTTAAACCCTTACAAAATTTGCAAATGGTGAAAGACGTGTTAATTTTTTTTTTTTTATGAAGATTGTGCTTAATTTGTAAATACTGGGTAGTCTTTTCCTTCCCATAAAAATATCTTTGCGCGGCAGCAGTTTACATCTAGTTTCATCCCCTTTTAGGGTTGAATTTTGAAAATCAACGACAGTTATTTATATTTATGCCGTACCAACTTATTAAAAACGAATATTCTGCAAATTATAACCTCAGAAGATATATGCCTACCTAAAGAAGTAAAATATGTCGAATAATGCTGTAATATTTTTCACCCTATAATAAAAAAGCAAAAGCTAGTCAATCTATATATGACGAATCATATAAAGGAAAATAATATAGACATCAAAATTGATTACCTCCTATTTTTTAAAGTCAGTTAAAAATGGTAAAAAGATAAAATTGACTAAACTATATTCCACTTACCTCTCCATGAAGACTTCTCCCTTCGGGGGTGTTTTCAGGCAGGAAGTACAGCCTCAAACTGACTAAGGTCTGGTCCGATACGCGATCCGTCCACAAAAGTTGAAGCTCTCCTGTTGATGAAGAATACGGTTGATACATGGTCTTCATCAAATCCGCTCAAGGTCAGTTGGATGTCTTACTTAGATGATATTACTAAAACCCGTCGTTAAAAAATGCAAGACTGCATATGTCTAATATACTCATAATAAAAGTATATATAATAAAAAGTAGTAAAGAAAATGAATAACTTTAAAAAATGAAAGTAAGTAATTAAAATGTATAAAACAATTAAACAATAAAATTAAGTAATTAAGAACAAATAATAAGAATACCTAGCAAAAGAAAACAAAGGCATATAATAAAAGCAGCATTAATTAATAGCGCTAAAACTTAACAAATGAATACCCAATAAAGGTACACCAGCAAAAGTACATTATAATACGCAACAAGAGTAAAAAAATAAAAGCACGCAACAGATGTAAAAAATAAAGTACGCAACAAAAGAAAAATAAGAGTGCACAATAAGAGTAAATAATAAAAGTAAGCAACAAAAGTGATTAATAAAAAATAATCAACAATAAATATTAATAATAAACAAAAATAATCCAATTAAAAATAAATTATAAAATAATTATAACAAAAGGCTCAGAACAATCTTACCGATGGAAACCAGCTCAGAATCCTGCCATATTCTGACGAAGAAGAAGTCTCCTATTGCAATGATCTTGTCCACGTTGCCGGTCAGTCTGAGCGCTTTGTAGAAGGTATACTGGCCGTGTTGGCGACATGGAGCACCCACCAGCTGGAAAATAAACACTCTATTTGAGAGATTGTCCTATCAACTATCATCATCATCACCCAGCTCTTATCACCAACTACTTGTTCGTCTCAATATAGTACATATTCTTACATCGTATATATTGTAAATAGTTTTGACAATAGTTGTTATGTCCGGCAGTCTGTGTGACGTCACACACCACTACTTGTGAATGTAATTGTTGATCAGACGACATCAGATATAGTTGGTACAGTTTAAAACTCTAGTCATCTTTTACAACAGTCACGAACAAAAAAGGGTTGATATCTTTTTGACAAAAAAGAGTTGATAATTTTTTTTTTAATAAATCGGCCAGCACTTATTAACAGATTCTCGTATTGCCGTTGTACAAATTACAGACATACAATTAACTAACACAAATTACACACACACACACACACACACACACACACACACACACTGAGAATAACTATATGTTGATCGTACAAATAAATTAAACATGGACATCGAAATCACTACATTTGGTAAGATATATCGGTATTTTAACCACTGCACCGTCAATGCTTCCTCACACGGATGAATACTTTAAAATTGTGACAATATATGTTTGTCTGTTCATAACGAGTCCGTATCAAGTATAGATATGCGAGTAAAGCCAGGCGAAACATCCAGTATCAAGAGCCAATAATGGCGGAAACGAATTGTTAAAACACTTGTACCGATAGCATATTAGTTGTAATTTATTCATTTTATTAAATAAATTAATTATGTTGACGTTTTGAAAATTATGTCCGTATAGCCTGAGAGACTTTTGCATATTTTTACTAATAAGCACTAAATTTCATAGGCAATAAAAATTCTCTATGGAGCGATATAGAAAGAATGGTTACCCGTTAGTATAGTAAAATCCGTGTGGTGACGGAGTAAGAATACAATTCACCATCCCTATCTTACCCGAGGGTGACCGTAACAGACAACTAAGGGATATAAAACGCATATAGCTGCTATGCAAGAGAAGTAAAACTCGAAACAAAAAACTCTATACCAACACGTCTGACCAGCGTGGTATAGTAGGTTAATTTCCCTCCCGTTACGGAGGACGCCCGAGCCCAACAGTGGGACATATATGGGCTGTGATGATGATGATAGTAAAAGACGGCTAAGTGACATAATATGCATACATCAATGCAAGAGGAGGAAAACTGGAAAAAAAATCCTCTGCAATGGCGCTTGTTATGGATTCGATTCACACGGACAGTTCTTTGTGCGTACCACGAATGATTGTTCAGATTCTGCGTGTAATTTCTGTCTGTTACTTGTATGTTCGTGACAGAGTAAGTAAAAAGAGTTCCTAATTTCATAGCCGTGTGTATAGTAAAATATGACTAAGTGGTATAATATGCATATAACATGTGAAAGTAAATTATAATTAATAAATTCTCATTAATTTTTTACACTTCTTACATCGTACATATTGTAAATAGTTTTGACAATAGTTGTTATGTCCAAATGTCTGTCTGACGTCACACACCACTACTCAATATATACTCATCTTACACCGTATATATTGTAAATAGTTTTGACAATAGTTGTTATGTCTGACCGTTTGCCTGACGTCACACACCATTACTTGTCAATGTAATTGTTGATCAGACATCAGTTGGCTCAGATTGATACAGATAACATTACCTGTATTTATGTATGTTATATGAATATTATATCACTGTATTTTACTATATACACGTGCCAGATGGCGGTATTGTATTCTTATCATATCATCATATGTAGAATAGATTAAATATTAGAATAATAAATTGTACAGCAAATAAATGAACATCATTGTCAGGTAGATGGCGCACGTCTCCCATAACGATGATAAAATAATAAGAGCCACTATTTGATTGTACGACGGCTCACATTTCTCTTGGTAGGACGATTCGAACGGATTTCCAATAGATCTTAGTTCTAAACTCCACGTATGACAATAATTTTTCGATCGTCAACAAGTTTTTTTATAAATAAACTAGCATATTAAATGCTAAATCTCAGTAATTTGGAATAACAAATTGTTCACTAACAGAAAACACAACTTATAAAAGCAATATTAATAAAACAAAAAATATGAAATAATATATTCATTAATTTCTTATGCTAACGTTACTAAAAGCAAAACTAAATCAATAAGTATAAAATTGAACGCGCTCGGTTAGAGTAGGACGGCGGCGAGTGTGAGAGAGACGGAAACACTTTCATCAGCACCCATTAACATGAGGACAAGATTGTGAAATATTTGAAATCAAATCTTTTTGGAGGTACATTTATACAGACGGCGTAGTAAGTTTAAGTAGCTATTTGTAATGACGATTGTATTGGGTTCGATTCAGACAAACAGTACTTTGTTCCCAGTCATTTGTATCAGTAGGTACATAATTTACTACCCAATTATATACCCTTTTTTTTTCTTTTTTTTTTTTGGTGGACTATGGATGCGTCTCGCCCCGCCAAATCGGTCCGGGGTGACGGAAAGGCGGCGCGTGACCCCATAGACCCACCGTAAAACTCCTCTCTCTTCGCCGTGCGAGCGGACCACCGGTACCCGATTTTTGTCTTCGGTGGCCACCCAATCATATACCCGTGGATGTCGTAAAATACGTCTGCGTGATATAATATACATATAACATATATACAAGTGTATGTAAACTATAAATAAATACTAATATACCAACATGTATGATTAGTGTGGTTATACGTATGTACAATATCCCTCGTATTGTAGGAGACTCGAGCCCAGCAGTGGGACATACATACCATGTATGAGCTGATGATGATGGGTTTAATGTTCGTGAAAAAAAAAAAAAAAAAAAACCTCCAACGGATTCATTATTTAGTTTAGGATGTTGTTTATTTAAAATCAATTTAAATAATATTTTTTTATTCATTTATTTAATATTTTTATAGGAGAAATTGTTATATTATCTTCATCATCACAGCCCATATATGTCTCACTGTTGAGCTCGGGCCTTCTCGATAATGGGAGGGAAATTGACTTACTATAACAAGTTGGTCAGACGTGTTGGTATAGGCATTCATTACGAATTTGCCTTCTCTTGCATAGATGCCATAATATACATAGGTATATAGGTTTTTTACAATACACACGATCATAGAGGACGGTGAATTGTATTCTTACTCCGTCACCACACGACAGCTTACGTGGGTTTTAAATATATAGAAATATATAAATATCTGTATATTTCTATATATTTAGAACCCACGTAAGCTGCTCCAACGATTTCCACGAAATTAAATATGCAAGAGGTTCCGGGGACAATAAATCGATACAGCAGTTTTATTTATAGAAAATTTCGGTTTATAAAGTGTTTTCAGAAAAAAAATACTATTAGAATATTATTATTATTTTATTGCTAATGGTGGCAAACGAGCAATCAGCGCACCTGATGGTAAGTGTCACTGCCGCCCATGGACCTTTCCAATACCAAGGGTATAACTAGGCCGCTGCCTACCAATATAAACCCCAAACCCACCCAATTGAGCTTCCGGCTCTCTCGCTCACCGAACGAAGCGCAATAGCACATTACTAATACTCATACGGCGATCTTCTGCGGGAGTGTGGTACTATCCCGGACGGACCGGCCCGCAGATGCAGACAGAGAACTGTCAACAGCGTGGTCCTACCACTATTATATACTAGTAAATTAAGCACTAGGGGCCGTTCATTAATCACGTGAAGTTTGAAAGAGGGGAAGGGGTTTGACAAAATTCACCAAATATCACAAAGGGGAGTGGTGGTGTAGTGCGATATCACGTGTATTTAATTTTTCGTCAAACACTACGATTTCTGAAATGCGGCGTGTAGTGTGACTTTGACTTGCCGTTGCCAAACAACGAACAAAGTTTAAAGTAAATGATCTGTATAAAGACCTTTTCGCGAAGTATAAAAAAGCAAAAAACCGAGAATATAATGAGATGTGGGTTACTTCTTTGTAGGTACTAAAAATTCACGTGATGTTGGTGAAGGTGGGGGTTATAGTCTTAAACCTCACCACGTATCACCAAGATTGGAGCTTAAAAAAATTGCTAAAAAAAGATCACGTGATTAATGGACGTCCCCCTAGCGTCAAGAATAATAATATATATACATAATAGTTTAGTTGGGAAATCGAGCAGTCCTTTAATCCAAACAGCCGCATTTCGATTCCTGGCTCTCTGTTTATTATTATTGACATCAAAATAACCAGTTTCTATTCTTATTAAGTATGTCTTTAGTATACAAAAATATTTATATTTCATCAGGGTATAATATTTATCTAAATATAATAATAGTGATAGGATCACGCTGTTGACAGTTTTCTGTCTACAGCCGCGGGCCGTCCGTCCGGGGTAGTACCACACTCTCGCTGGAAATCGACGCCTGAGCAGTGGCAAATTGGCAATGTGCTGTTGCAACTTCGTTCGGTAAGAGAGAGATCTGGCAGCACAACTTTCTGGTGGTTTTCATTGGTAAGCAGCGGCCTGGCTGTACACCTGCTATTGCAAAGGTCCATGAGAGGTAGTAAGACATACCATCAGGTGTCCTACTAGCTCGTATGCCACCATAAGCAATAAAAAAAAATATTAAACCTTTAATTTCTAAATATATTTACCAGAAAACACAATTTATCAAAAAAAGATAATTTGATTTAATTATGAAGAAAAATATTGCTAAGATATTCACACGTCTTAGAGATATCATCTCGGCTCGTATATGTCCCACAGCTGGGCTCGAGCCTCCTACACAGTAGTAAGGTAATTGTACGTACGTATACCACGCTGATCAGACGTGTTGGTATATAGTGTTTATTTATAGTTTACCTTCACTTGTATATATGTTATATATATATATATATATATATATATATATATATATATATATATATATATTATATCACGCAGACTTATTTTACTACATACATAGAAAAGATAGGAGGCGATGATTATTCTATTTTTACTCCATCACCACATGAGTAAGAGAATTTTACAACGTAATATTTTTTTAGAAGTCATATTACTTATGTCGAAGTTGTGGAGTTTAAAATCGCTAGAATTTTATAAAGTTTAAATAACACCTAGGTTTGAAATGAGCATTTATGAATGGCGGAAAATAATATTCCTGTGTTAAAATTGAACCAATAACGCTGAACACATCGTTAATTAGAATATTAAATAACACACTAAATGTGTCAACCCTAAAAAAATTAAAATCTATTCTCAAATATAAATCGTTAGATAAACTAAAGCATGTAAATTTAACAATTAAAAAATATAATATCAGTTAGGTAAAGAGTACAAGTGAGGGAAGATATCTTCGTCTCGGTTGCACAAGGCTTTCAGGATATACATACGGCCGTGAACCACAATGTATAAACTAGGGTTGTCGAATGGCTGTTTAATTAAACAGCCATTCGATTTATTAATAAATTATTTCTGAAAAATATATATTGTTTTAATTGAATTCTTCTTGTGGTGATGGAGTAAGAATACAATTCATCACTCTTTTCTTACCCACGGGTATTTTAAAAGACGGTTGAGCCATATAATAAGCAAGATAACTTTGATGCAAGGGCAGGACAACTCTAAAATAGCCCATTACTTACACGTCGAACCAGCTTGATATAGTAGTACAATTTCCCTCCTATTGGGTAGCAGGCTTAAGCCCAGCAGTGGGACATATATGAGTTGAGATGATGATGAATAGTTTTTATTCTTTCATGATGAAGTTTGTATAACTTCATCACCGCTTTTCACCACATTTTAAGATTGAATTTCTGGTAAAATCCTTTCTTAATGAATCTTTAGGGCACAAAACGAAACTAGTCAAAGTCAAATCAGTCAACCAACTGAATTATGTATAGTGTAAAAACGTGCACTACTTTTT
The DNA here is from genome assembly GCA_905163515.2 of Lymantria monacha. NCBI lineage: Eukaryota > Metazoa > Arthropoda > Insecta > Lepidoptera > Erebidae > Lymantria > Lymantria monacha. The sequence goes on along the minus strand of LR991104.1, from coordinate 10,474,236 downwards.
GTTATTGACCTCTTCATGCCAACTCCTTTAGCCATCGTAATATAAAAGACTAAAGTCCCCTTAATTTAATTTGGACTAAAGCCGTAATAATGAGATAAATATGAGCTTAAATGTTAAAGAAAAATAAATATAAAAATAATTAGCTTGTGACAGCCCTAGAATGAAACCCTATTCTCTAAAGTAACCCCGTATATTGGTTTAGGGATCGCTAGACAGCGGTGTTCAAACTTTACACGATGAGAAATGGTATTTTAATGGCCGCTTTTTAAATTATCTGACTATATCTAACTGCTTAAAATTAGATAATAGCTGTACTAGATAGTCGGGTTGAGAGCCCTCAGCGCTCACCCACAGTCCGGGTAAAGTTGTCATAGCCATCTGAGGCTAACAACTAAGTCACACACAAAAAAAAAAAAAGATAGTACTGTATTAGATAGTAGCTTCGCTTACAAGATTACTTATCTCCGTTAAAATAGAAGGGAAATTACCCTACTATTAAGGATGGCGATCTGAAATCGATTAATCGAATAATCTATCTTTGGAAAAAAAATTGTCTCGTGCCGATTCGATTTAGTGAATCGATATTGGACCTTGAAAAGTGGAAGTTAAATATTTTCCGTTTTTATTTGAAGCATAAGATTATTTACAAATAGTTAAATGTTTGTATTGAGACTTAGCTAATACCTAAAACTCATTTGGCGGAAGCAAAGGCAATTCTATTACTGAAAAGCATGTGAAAAGATGAAAAGGGTATCCCTATTTTAGAAAATTGAACGCAATATTTAAAAATATCGATTGTTCGGTAATCGATCTTTTAGAAGCCGCATTTTAAAACTATAATAATTTCTAAGCTGTTGTAAAGGCCATTTTTGATCTACGTCAAATGCACCATGTGCCTAATATATTTAACTAGCGACCCGCCCTCGCTTCGCTTCGGTTACGTCAGTTCAGTTATTTAGCGAGAGTAATCTCGTAACATAGAATTCTTTTTAGAGAAGGTTTTTTTGTTAAAATCCTACTTCATCTGACCTTTACAGGGCAGAAAAAATGTTCATAGAAAATTTCAAGTCTGTAGGAGCTATATAAAAATGACATGTTTACACCCTAGCAACCCCCCTTGCGGGTGGAATTTTGTAAAATCTGTTCTTAGCTGACCTTTACTCTGCGAAAGGAATATTCCTACCAAATTTGAAGTCTGTAGCCTACAGACAATTTGGTAGGAATATTCCTTCAGACTATGGTTCCAGAGATATCGTGATGAGTCAATACATAGGTGAAAATCTCTTATATATATATATATATATATACACATATATATATATATATATATATATATATACATATATATATATTTTATAGATTGAATAAAAAATAATACTGTATTATTTAAAATTGCTTCGTAAATAACTCATTATTTTTTCATCACAGCCCATATATGTCCCACTGTTGGGATCGGACCTCCTCCTTAATGGGAGGGATATTAACTTACTATACCGCGCAAGTCAGACGTGTTGGTATAGGTTTTGGTTTCGAGTTTTCCTTTTCTTGCATAGATGTTACATATATGCGTTTTATATCCCTTAGTCGTCTCTTACGATCACCCATGGGTAAGATAGGGGGTGGTGAATTGTATTCTTACTCCGTCACCACACTGATAATTTACATTATTTTTTAGTAATATGTAAAAGATAAACATTGTTACTGTGCATTATTCTTGGGAGGTAGATGTATACCATCTTGGACTTTTTTGTAGATATTTTTAAGATATACAATTTGTTAGTACATTATTTTGATCTATATCGTAAAGATTTGCCAGCGTTTCCAATGTACGAATAAGTGCACAATTTTTTTTTACAACTACACATTACAAATATTTTAAAAATTACATAAAATGCCATCAAAATTATTTAATATAACATGTTAAAACACTAATATATTGAATATAATACAAGACCACCATATGGCGCTTTTTCTTTCTCGCCAAAACTGCTACTGTAGAACAAGTGCGAAATAATGTGTAAAATTAAATATAATAACTTTAAGTACTTGTGTGTTTATATCAGTGCCTTGTTCGTAATACATCATTTTAATCTCATAATACTAACGCGCCCGCCAAAACTACAAATTATATATTTAAACTTGAGAACCTTAGAGTATGGCACGGCTTAGTTACGCTGTTATTCCAAATAATGACGTTGGCATCCTTTATCTATGGCTCTCAAACTTTTATTAACATTAGAAATAAAATAAAAAATTAAATAAAAATGCGACAGAATCCGTAAAAATAGTTTTACTTCAAGACTGATATATTTCAAGACTATTCAAGACAGAGTCAGTCAAGTATGCTTCTAATTTTAGTATCATTTTCTTGATAATATTTTATCTACAGTCCATAAATGTCTTTTTGTCCTGTGGTTAGTACCCACGCTCAATCAGTAATACCACTTCTGAATAGTAACATACTGCGATCACTCTTATTATTTTTTTATTCTATAAAAATCATCATCCAGCTCTTATCACCAATTGTGTTTGTCACAATATGTACTATTCTTACATCGTACATAATGTAAATAGTTTTGACAATAGTTATTATGTCCGAAGGTTTTTATTGGTCATGTACTGAAGGAAGGTGGAGTCAAGAGTCTCCGAAACCGGCGAGCGTGTGTGAAGAGAATTATGAATGTTGAGGAAGCGAGTGAAGTATGCAAGGGTAGAGTTCTCTGGCACTCTGTTCTCTCTGCCTACCCTGCAAGGGAGATGGCGTGATTGTATGTATGTATGTTATGTCTGACCGTCTGTGTGACGTCACACACCACTACATGTGAATGTAATTGTTGATCAGACGACATCAGATGTAGTTGGTACAGCTATATATAAAGCACGCAGTCGTATTTTACTACATCCACGAGTAATGTATTAGTAGTATTCGTAGCCGCTAATATACATTTAAAACTAGTTTTAACTAATTAATATAAATTATATTTGTTTTAAATATTATACTCTCAGTTACAAAACGACATATATTATTATTATGACATTGTAAAATTAAATTCTTTACTTTATTTCTAGTGTATATAAAGATTATAATCATTTTTGAATACATATAACAATCTCTTAACTACAGTTACGTAGTTCCTGCAAGGTCTTCCAAACTTATATTTTGTTGTAAAGTATCAAACGAGACTGCATAGATGGCGTTAGCGGTTAAAATACAGTCTCAAAATGTTACAAATTTTGTGTTTGGATATAATTTATATTAAATGTTTCCTTATGTGGTAGCGGTTACGAATACTACCAACCTTTACTTTGCTCGTGGATGTCGTAAAATACGACTAAGAGCCTTATAACGACCTGAGCCAACTCGATCTGATGCCGTTTGGTCAACAATTACATTCCCAAGGAGGCTTGACGCCTGGCAGGCGGCCGGTCATAAAACCAATAGCTTTTACAATGTATTCTATGAAATAAGAGTACATATTGTATCGACCCCAAGTAATTGGAATAAGAGTAGGAGAATGATGATGTAAATGTGATACGAAGTGAAATTTGCATGTCCTACAATAAACCACGGTGGTGTAGTGGCAACACGATTGGGCCGGAATCCCAATAGGCGCGGGTTCGAATCCCGCTTGTGACATCATATTTCACTTCATAATCGGGTTTTATAAATAATTAAGCATATTAAATGCTAAATTTCAGTAATTTAAATAACAAGGTTGTGTCATCGTTTAATACAATTCTAACTGTAAAGTTTGAAGTATTAAGCCTATAACAATGTATAAACATTGTCCGGCAGATAGCATACCGTCACCTTAAGACGTAAATATGATACGAAGTGAAATTTGCATGTCCTACAATAAGTCACGGTGGTGTAGTGGCAGCACGATTGGGCCGGAATCCCAATAGCCGCGGGTTCGAATCCCGCTTGTGACATCATTTTTCACTTCGTAATCGGGTTTTATAAACAATTAAGCATATTAAATGCTAAATTTCAGTAATTTAGATATAAGATGCATATAACATATATGCAAGAGAATAAAAATTCGAAACAAAACCCTATACCAACACGTCTGAACAGCGTGATATGGTAGGTCTATTTCCCTCTCATTATAGTGGAGGCTCGAGCTCAACAGTGGGACGTATGAGCTGAGATGATGATGTATACAGCGCCGGATTAGCCACATAGCAAGAGTAGCAAATGCTACGGGCCCCGCGAATTGGGGGGCCCCGTACTCCAACCGCGGGAGTTTAGCCGTAAAAAAATTTCAATTTAAATAGGAGTGTAAAAATATTTTTATTTCACTTTGATGAATATAGAACATGATATGCTTAAAAAAGTCAATATTGAAAGTGTTACTCTAAATTCGCCCATATTAAATTTAGAAAAGTTCATTTGTAACAGTTTGTTTTATTTAGGTACTAACCTTTAATTACCTTACCTAAAGCAAATCAAGGGGCCCTTGACAGATTTTGCTACAGGCCCCGCGCTGGGTTAATGCGGCACTGGATGTATATCAAATTAATTAATAAAAAGTTCGCCAAATGAGAATCGTTAGATACAAAAAAATATATAATTTGTCATTCGGTCTATTGAACAGTGTAAACTCAACTTTATTTTGCAAGAAATCGCCGGTGTGTACTTACTACAAAGAAAGCACAAAGTGACCGACACATGCCAGTATAAAGTCGGTGTGCTTTTGACACTCTTTTTGTCGGCTTTATTAGCTTAAATTTAAACAGACGAATATGACTTCCGATAAAAAATCTATTGCTTTGTATATTAGTATTTTTTTAGGTTTTAATATTTACATAATTTCTGTTATTTACGCGAGTATTACACATTTGAAATAAAACTATTTTTACGGATTCTATAGCGTTTGTATTAAATTTTTAATACATACATACATATCAACACGCCATATCCCTTGCAGGGTAGGCAGAGAGAACAGAGTGTCAGAGAACTCTATCCTTGCGTACTTCACTCGCTTGCTCAACATTCATAATTCTCTTCATACACGCTCGCAGGTTTCGGAGACTCTTGACTCCACCTTCCTTCAGTACTTGACCAATCTTGTCTAGGTAGGTTAGTCTCTCCCGGTACCTACATCCTTCCACTTTCGCATTGTATATCTTCTTAACCAGACGTTCGTTCGGCATTCTTTCCACATGTCCGAACAATCGGAGCATTCCCTTTCGCATCTTTACACCAATACTCTCTTTCATACCTACTCGCTCTCTACTCGCTAATTTTCAATCACATTAAAAGTTCACTGAAATATCTTACGTGAACATGATCACTGTAAAGTGTTCGAAACGTCGGGAAATTAAAAATCAAATACAAACGCGATAGAATACGTAAAAATAGTTTTATGTACATACGTAATTATTTAAGTTACCACTTTTTCCTTAGTATATACCTGTATGTCGACATTTCTTTGAAATTCCATCACAATTAACATAGGGTTCATATACGGATCAGTTGGCCACCGATTAGCTGGCCACAATTTTAACTTTTAAGGCGGCGTTAGTTTACTTATCCGAAAGTAATAATCGATTTATTTAAATTCTAATAAGTACAAAGTATGTATAAGTATATTTTAGAATAATTATCATTTACTTGATACATTTCAATCAGATTTACACGAAAAAATTACGATAACCTTAAAAAAAATATATGCTTCTATTCAGAATTGACTAGGTAACTAATAAATGAGAAGATATACCTACGCGGTAAGCGCAAACGTAGAGCACCAGTGATACGAGAGAACTTATAAAAAATACTGCAAGAGAAAATGGTAAACATTTAATATACTGAGATTTAGCATTTAACATGCTAGATTATTTATAAAAAAAGAATAAAAATCTTAGCAATTTGGATAACAGGGTCGTGTCATTGTTTAATACAATTCTAACTGCAAAGTTAAGACTATAAAATCGGTACAATATGTAATCGTTGTCCGGTAGATGGCACACGTTTCCCATAAAGACTACGATATAATACAAGCCACAATTTGATCATCATTTTTTTTTTTTTAGGGGTGGGTTATGGTCGGCGCTCTTCTCGCACCACTCCGTCCGGGTAGTGTTGCCCAAATGCAAGAACAAGACGAGACTTAGCCAGTCTTGGTCTTGGTCTTGCGCCAATACACCTGGTCTTGGTCTTGGTCTTGCGCTCCCAGTCTTGGTCTTGCAGCAAGAGTCTTGCAAGTCTTGCAATTACCTATTAGTCTATTACTATTTATTAAAGTTTACTTTAAATCTTAGAAAAACGTATTAGAATTGAAACATTGTGAGCTTGAATTAACACAGCCATAGTAAAGATCAAGCAGATTAATAAATAACTGAGGATTTGATAAGAAATTCGAAAAATCAACTGACCTATATGTCGTTTTCCATGGAAGTAACTGTTTCTTAATAAACATTTATGATTTATAAGCTTACATTTGCTAAAACATGTAAAAAACAAATTAATTACAATAACTTGACTGTATTTTAAAGAACAATATCTGTCTAGAAAGAGATTGAACCCTCAACTTATATGAAATTTAATAAAAGAGTTTTACGATTTATCATTTATTTCAATAAAAAATAAAATACAACACAAATCAAACATAACAGTACACAACAGCTTTATCATTAGGTTATGTTACTTTATATCAATTCTTTTGACCAAGAATTAATACAAAGTGACCATCTGGCTGACTCATCACTTAACCTATTTCTATGTTTTCTAATTACTAATGATGCTTTAGAAAATAATCTCTCAGCAGGTACTGAAGTTGCAGGTATTGAGAGAAAATCACGGGCCATCTTCGATAAAGTCGGATACTCTGTCTCATGCGTCCTCCACCAATCTAAAATGTCTTCCGAGCTGACAGTTCTTGGTTTTCTCAGGTACTCCTCCAACTCGTCTATCACTAAGCCTTGAAGACAAGATCCAGATGACGTCGAGGGACATTCATAGAGTTTATCAAAGTCTATTACGTCTTCATCTTCATCACATACTTTATTTTCTTTTTTTGGTAATTCCAGAGATTTGTTCAGTGAGTGTAGACTTTTATATTCTTCATAAAGTTCATTGAACTTGCGCAGACTTTCTGTTTTAAGTTGCTTCCCCCACATTGTCAGGTCAAAAGTCTGAGCCTTATGCCTTGGGTCTAAAATTAAAGAAGTACAATAAATCCAGTTGCTCTTCTTATAATGTTTAAGCATTTTGTCTCGAGCTGCTTGGAAAGCTAGAATGAGCCTTTCATCCACTTCAGATCGATTAGGTTTCTCATCTAACTGTTTTACCATGGATTCAATTTTATCTAGCAAGAGATTGAATGATACAATGACTAGCGGTAATGTAACATATTTGTCTCCACCAAGTTTTGTACTTAAAAGTTTAAAGTTTATTAGAAATTTATGTAATTTTTCGAGTACCTGCCATTCACTAGCTGTGATTTGAAAATCATTCAATTCGGTGACAGAACTGCACAATATGTTAATGCCCGCTCTCACTTTTAAACCAAATCCAATCATATCATGTGTGGAATTCCATCTCGTTGGACAGTCAAGAATGGCATTTAGATTTGATGGCACGCCAGCTGCTTCACAAGCAGACTGAAACTTCTTCTTCACTATCTCACTTCTTTTTATTTTACTGGAAATACTGCGTAACTTTGTTACAGATGTACGCGAGTCAGCAATATTTGGTGCATATTCTTCATCTTCCTCATCCTCAGTTTCGTCTGCATAGTCTTCATACTGCTGATCTTGCGCGTTAGTGTCAGACTCATAGTGTAATGCTAAGGTCTTTAATAAATCTTGTACACCAAGGTTTAAAATGTGAGCAAAGCACCGGGAAATGTTGATTGTCTGAATCAAAGTGTGGCGGCAGCTGTTTGCCCAGTTCATACATAAATTTGGTATTTGCAGTTGCGTTGTCGACCGTGATACCTTGTATTTTATCAATTATGTCATATTCCAATAAACATTCATGGAAAATCGTTGCAATATCTTCCCCAGTATGTCGACCGCGTGATGGTATAAAATCAAGAACTACAGATCGATACTTCCATTCGTTGTCTATATAATGCATAGTAACCCCGTAGTAACTCCTACCAGCAATTGACGTCCACCCATCAATAGTAAACGACATTTTAGATGATAATTGTTGAAGTCGTTCCTTGAGATTCAATTGGAGCTCTTCAAATCGCTCTTTGACTTTCCTTCTAAGTGTAGACCTTTTAGGAAACACCATATTAGGGCAAATACGTCGAAAATATACTTGTGTAGCTTCGTCATCGAAAAATGAGAAGGGAAGATATTTTTTCACCACCCAATCAACTGTAGCTGTCGTGATGTTGTCACTGCTGTTTTCCGACTGAAATAAAACAATAAATCTTGTGTTATTATTTAAAACATACTAGGTTTGAGCGTTTAGGAGGAGGAGGTTTGTTGTTGTTAAATCGAGAAAATCGTTAAATTGACATTTGTTATATTACCAAAATAAAGTACTTAGTTGTTACTGGCCGATTATGAAAACAAATGAAAATATGGGTGTTTATAAAAAATATTTAAGACGATAATTACATACTTAATATGTCGCACCCCTAGATGAAAACACCACTAACTCAAAAATACTTACGTAAGTTAATGGCGTTTTTGAAAGTATCGCATGAATAGCTACGCGGAGTTAAAATTCCCGTAGCGACAACTTCGACCATTGTTAAAAAAATATTCTTACCTGTCCACTTCTTCCAGCGGTTACTAAAAAGCTTGTGATATCTCCACTTAATTTTGGTTTAACAGGAAGAAATATTTGTGATTCCTTTTTGTGGAAAGATATTAGATGTTTCCTTAAGCCTGAAGTGTTCCTGTTTTTCATTTTTATTTCAATCTTTTTATGTTGGCACAATTTACACAAGGCAGTTTGGGATGCATGAATTATTTCGAAAAACTCCTCAAATTTGCTTTTGGGTCTTTTAGTTCTGTGACTCAAACTCTCGTTACTCGGACTAGAATAATTTGAATCTTCGTCACTCATATTAAATTGTACACGTGATACGTTTTTAGAAAACAACAAGAATTAGTAAAAACAATTATTAAGTTAGACTCGAAGCACAGCTCAATTGGAAATGACTGGAATTAAAATAATTCCTTTATTTATAGTACGTTTCCTTGCTTTCTACCGCGCCGCCTCGCCACGTGCCGGCTCTATTAAAAGGATGCCACCGCAAATCAAACGATGCCACGTGCGGCGTACAAACACAGATTATTACCTACTTGTACAGACGCGACGCGTGAATAAAATATATGTAAAGAATTAGTGCTAATCACTATTCTTTACATATAAGTGAATGTTTTGGCGTACATCTATACTTATCTATACTAATATTATAAAGCTGAAGAGTTTGTTTGTATGTTTGATGACAGAAGTTTTAAAATAAATAAATAAATCCTGAACGTCACTATACCTCCAAAGTTACTATTCCTCGTGGACGAAGTCGCGGGCACTGCTAGTAAATACTTACTCTCATCATCTCTCTCAGAGATATTCGGGCTGGTAAGCAATACAAAACTCTTATCGCAGGCTTTTTATTTTATTAGTAGGTAAGTACCTACGCTTTTCATATTATTTTATTAGTTTTGTAGAATTTTTTTACACGTTTCAAGTATATTTAAAAGTGGCTACAATATTTATCAAACGGGTGATATTTGAACACTTTTTTGCTATTTTTTCTTGTAAAAACTTAAGAAATATAATGACTAAATGTACAATAATAGTACCTAAGTAATTAGTTTAAAACCATATAATCAATATTATAATATATACTTACTAGAATAAATTATTATGACATCTACTACCTATCCTTAACATTTTTTCCTATCATAATACTACTTGCGTGATCAGTATAATGTATTCATTTTCATTCTAAGCATTCTGAACCTTATTTATTCTTTGGAACACCTGTAGGTACTCTTAAAATTCGAAATTATTTTGCATGAGTATACCTACGCCCTGTGGCGGCAATCAAATAGTGTCAAATGTTGTGATTTCGGCGCGGCGGCAACGATTGTTGTATATGATTTCAAAAGAAGCCGCCGGCGCGTGTATCATAACCATGTACTTCCGAAAAGCGGCAAATTTCTTTGAGAAGTAAGTACAAAACCTTTGATGCCGCATTATCAAAGTGCCGATGGTTAAAACATAACTATGCATGCACTCAGTTTGATTTTAATGGATATTTTTTTATTCGCTATGTAGGTATGTTTATGGTATTAGTCGTAATGCGCATAGGTCCAGTTTTTCATATTCTTTGATACAGTTTTTTGCGTCTCATAGAATTCCTAAGCGTACCTATACACCGAACTGTTACACCTAACTACTCCGTGAAATAGCGCTAAGTCCTAGCTGCAAGACGCAAGAGTCTTGCAGGCTTAGTCTTGTTCTTGCTCAAGTCTTGCACGGTCAGTCTTGGTCTTGGTCTTGCTAAAAATACGCGGTCTTGTTCTTGGTCTTGGTCTTGCAAAAACGCAAGAACAAGACCAAGACTGCAAGACCAAGACTGAATTTGGGCAACACTAGTCCGGGGCGACAGAGGGGCGTATGCACGCATACCCGTAACCCACCCACAAACCTCGCCTACGTCGTTGGACCGGCCACTGGAGCAGCGTGAACTTGTCGTCAGTGGCCGACCCGACGGAATACCCCCTGAGAGGTACCCTCCCCTTGAGCGACGTCCCAGGGGCTGACGACCGTGTACAGGTATTTGGCGAAGCATCCATGCCCCGTCAAAACCTGCACCAGTCGGAAGTCTCCTTCCACCCCGTGCCGCCGTTCCAACCACTGCATCAGCACAATTTGATTGTCATGCGGCAAGTCACACTTGTGTAAATGGTAGGACGATTAGAACGGATTTTCAATATACATATATATATGGGTTCGAGTCCCACGTATGAGAATGATTTTTAGCTTATTAACAAGTTTTAAGAATTTATTATAATTAAACAGTTAATTTAAATTTAAAATACAGCAATAAATTTAACAAAATATTGTTATAATAGAGATGGACTGTTATTATATTTAGACAATCTAATTTTATATTTATTACTCGTTCGTTAGTTGAAATATTAAAGCGATTAATGTGTTTATAATTTTGATACCTTCACAATTTAATCAACGAAGTGTATCCAGAGATTTAACTGCACAGAACTCACATACGTCCACTCTCACACTGCTGGACTCGAGCGCCTTCGAAAATATGAGGGTAATTGTACTAGGTATTTGTACGTATACAACACTGATCAGACGTGTTGGTATATAGTGTTTATTGCACTCCTCATAAGCGAAAAGTTGCGGTCTTGCTCTACTCTCGATATATGAAAATCAAGAACTTTTCAAACCTAAAAATGATAGTATTTTTCTCACATTGCACTTATAGAATAATATTATCATACATATGTCAAGAAAAAACATTTGTTTAAACGTATTTGATATTTTTAAAAACCAATTATTTTGTTTAAAGTAAGAAAATAGTTGTTTAAAAAAAATATTCGAGGACGTCGGATAAAACATTTTCAATCTGGCAGGATAACGACCGTAAAAATGAATATATCGAAGATTTTCTTTTATTGAAAGCTACATAATCGCAACGCGCTGTTTCCTTTCGAAAATGGCTTGGTAACTGTTTGTCATTTAATTGCAATTAATAAAAAACTGAACTGCTTAGTCTTTAGTGTATGTATAATATATCTTATGAAAATTGGGTTCGTTTACTTTCTTTTGTTCGTCCATTTGGACAGGCTAAGGAAAGAAATCCCATACAGCCTATACAGATTATACAGCTATGTTTAGCACTACTACGTCGAGAATGGTACGAAATTTCAAGTATTTTTTTTCTTTCAATTTCATTTATGGCATTGACTAATAGTAAATGATAATTAATTTAAAAATTATGAGGCAATTTTGGATTTTCAAAATTATATTTATAGTTTACATACACTTGTATATATGTTATATGTATATTATTATCACGCAGACGTATTTTACTACAAACGCGTACAAGACAGGGAGTGATAAATTTTATTATTACTGCGTCACCACGTGGAAATTAACATATCGGTTAGACATTCCACGCCACGTAACCTACCTATTCACGGTAGGGGATATATTACGCTTGGTGCAAACTGTATACTAAGGGTGATCATCGAAGATGGATTAAAAATTATATAAAATGAGTCGTTTACTATGAGTATGTTGACTTAAAACACCGACTCAGCGTGTCAGATGTCGCCAGTTCGTTTTATTATAATACTCTGTACGATCAATAGACAGTTGTTCTCAGTGTGTGTGTGTGTGTGTGTGTGTGTGTGTGTGTGTGTGTGTGTGTGTGTGTGTGTGTGTGTGTGTGTGTGTGTGTGTGTGTGTACTCGCGTAAACATCAGAAACTAAAAAAAAAAAGAAATTTAACTATTCCCGAAAAATGTTGAAAATATATATCAGAAAATCTTATGCAACGAGAGAAGACACGAACATTGCGATAAGGTAATAACAACACGCAAAACTTAAGACGCATTTTCAAATGAATAAATTCCATATGAATATGGCGCCAAAATTTTAAACAAAAATAACTTTCTTTTGTTATAATTAATAGTGATGTATAGTGCACGTATAATACCAACCCTTACTTCGCTCGTGAATATTGTTTTTTTTTTTTTGTGTGTGTCTTAGTTGTTAGCCTCAGATGGCTATGACAACTTTACCCGGACTGTGGGTGAGCGCTGAGGGCTCTCAACCCGAGCCGTGAATATTGTAAGACGACTAAGAGCTTTATATCGATCTGGGCCAACTCTATCTGATGCCGTTTAGTCAGCCATTACATTCCCAAGACGGGTTTATGGCAGACAAGCGCCTGATCATAAAATTATCGTCAATATGAAAAAGGAGTACAAATTGCCTTTTTACTTTTTTTTTTCTCTAAAGGTGGACCATGGATGTGGTCGCGCCCCGGCAAATCCGTCCGGGGCGACAGAAGAGGCAGCGCGCAATCCCATACACCCACCCTGCAAACACCTCTCTTCGCCGTGCGAGCGGGCTACCGGTACCCGATCTTTGTCTTCGATGGCGGAGTACAAATTGCCTCAACTCCAAGTAATTGGAATACGTGCAAAAGAATAATGATTTTCTTATCATTTTTATTTTCACTGTGTAGTGAAAGCTACGTACATCTTGAACCCTTATAAAAACTTGCTTTATAAATAAAAAAATATTGCCACAAGAGATTTGAACCTACATCTATTGGAAAGCCGTTCACAATGAGACGAGCGCGGGCGTTATGTATAGCAACCAAATTATCGCTCGTATTGTCATCTTTAAGGGAGACTTTAACTTACAGACTGTTCTCAGTTTTCTGTCTACAGCCGTGGACCGTTCCGTCTGGGTCAGTACCACACTCTCCCAGAATATTGACGTCTGAGCAATGGCAATGTGCTATTGCATTTCATTCGATGAGCGAGAGAACCGGTGGTACAAAATTATGAGTGTTTTGGTTGATAGGCAGCGGCTTAACTGTAACCCTGGTATAGCAAAAATCCACGAGCAGCAGTAACACTTACTAACAAGTGTACTGCTTGTTCGTTTACCATCATAAGCAAATAAAAAGACATTTCACCGCCATCTATCGGAAACCGTTTACACATTGTACCGATTTAATACTCCAACTTTTTCACAACCCTATTATCTAAATTTCTCTTTATATCTTAATTGTTAAAACATTTTTTTCTTAGCATTAAAGTATTATACAGAAGATGTACTTAAATAAGGTAATAACAGGTTATTCTATATATGTAGCCGAATTGATAACAAAACAGGTTCTTATCCAATTGTCGTTGGATCACAGAAAAACAAAAATAGTAAATAACTACCGATAGGGTTACCAAGTAATCCTTACTAATATTATAAATGCGAAAGTAACTCTATCTGTCTGTCGCTCTTTCACGCCAAAACTACTGAACCGATCTAAATGAAATTAGGTATACAGATAGTCTAGAACCTGATAAAGTACATAGGCTACTTTTTCCATGACATCCGTGGCCTTGTATAAACCCTGAGAGTACACTCACATATCTTCAATATCAGATTTTAAATTAATCATTATCACCATCTCAACTCATATATGTCCCACAGTTGGGCTCGAGCCTCCTAATGGTGGGAAAATTGACCTATTATACCGCGCTGATCAAACTTGTTGGTATAGGGTTTAGTTTCGAGTTTTTCTTCTCTTGCATAGATGTTATATGCATTTTATATCCCCTATTCGTCTCGTACGTTCTTTCCGTGTGGTGACGGAGTAAGAATACTATTCACCACCCCATATCTTAACCGTGGGTGATCGTACGAGACGACTAAGGGATATAAAACGCATATAACATCTATGCGAGAGAGGGAGAACTCGAAACAAAACCCTATACCAACACGTCTGACCAGCGTGGTATAGTAGGTTAATTTCCCTCCCATTACGGAGGAAGCCCTAGCGCAACATTGGGACCTATATGGCCTGTGATGATGATTCGTCTCCTACGATCACCCACAGATTAGATAGGTAGTAAAAATTGTATTCTTACTCCGTCACGATAATTGAAAACTGTCACTGCCTTCAAGCTTTTGTGTTTTTTTTTTAATAACTAATATAATGATTCGTCTCCTACGATCACCCACAGATTAGATATGTAGTGAAAATTGTATTCTTACTCCGTCACGATAATTGAAAACTGTCACTGCCTTCAAGCGTTTGTGTTTTTTTTTAATAACTAATATAAATTAATAACACAATTATATTAAATATGATTGAATTCTATTAATATATTAATAAAATAAACTAACGAATACAACAATTGCAAAATGCACACGGTCATTTCAATAGCTGTTTATTACGAATTTAAATATAAACCAACCGCATAACACGCGGAGTTACAGAAATAACGCGCCGATCCAAAGTAGCGCTCACATTGTCAACAGATGGCTACTTAATATATGTTATAAAAATAACGTTAAGATTTGAAAAGAGCGCTCAGCTGTGCGGTAGCGGCTACGAATACTACCAACCCTTACTTTGCTCGTCGATGTCGTAAAAGACGACTAAGAGCCTTATAACGACCTGAGCCAACTCCATCTGATGCCGTTGGTCAACAATCACATTCCCTAGAAGGGTTGATGTCTGACAGGCGGCCGGCCGTAAAACTATTGCCAATAACTTTTACAATATGTACTATGAAGTGGAATCACTCTTTTCCAACTCCTCCTCTTTAACTTTTCTAATTAAATTTGTTGCGGGTTCCAAGACAATTAAAATCATTTCCCGGGACTGCCTGAGGGTCAAACCTCGGTGTCATTTATAGTGACCATTGTGGATCCTGGCTTACAGGAGTTACAATGGTGGGAATGTGCGGTGGGATTAGTCCCAAAAAAAAAAAAAAATATGTACTATGAAAGAATAGTACATATTGTATCAAACCCAAGTAATTGGGATAAGAGTAGGAGAACGATGATGACGATTTGAAAAGATACTTTTTATCATCATTCTCCAGTTCTTATCACCAATTACTTATGGTCGACGCAATATGTAAAAATATTGCAAAGTTATTGGCAATAGTTTTGTGACCGAGCGACTGCCTGACATCAACCCTTATTGTGAATTTAATTGTTGACCAAACTGTATCAATTGTAGTTGGACCAGATCGATATGAGGCTCTTAGTCGTCTTTTACGACATCCACGAGCAAAGTAAGGGTTGGTAGTATTCGTAGCCGCTACCACACAGAATTAGAGTAATATTTTTCATAATTATATCTTTGAAGTTTTGGTAGGTATTTTTTTTTTAATAACTAGACAATCGCGAGAAGAATGTCATAAACGACAGCCATATCGTTTACTTACGAATATTTGAGAACATGTGAAGTGTGAGACATACGCTTTATCGTGCACATAATGAGTATATAAATAAATGTACGTACAAACAATAATAGTGGTAGGACCACGCTGTTGACAGTTCTCTATCTACAGCCGCGGGCCGGTCCGTCCTTGGTAGTACCATACTCTCGCAGAAGATCAACGTCTGAGTAATGGCAATGTGCTATTGCGCTTCGTTCGGTGAGCGAGATAGCTGGAAGCAACTGGGTGGGTTTGGGGATTTTATTGGTAGGCAGCGGCCTAAGCTATATACCCTTGGTATTGCACAGGTCCATGGGCGGCAGTGATACTTACCAACAGGTTTGTAACTTGCTCGTTTGCCACCATAAGCAATAAAAAAAAGCTCTATGTTAGACGAAAGTGTTTCATGTACATATATGTAATTACATATGTTTCATTGTACATACAAGTTACACTGCTATCGCATGTCTTTATGGCACACTGTTTAAATTTTTCTTCGGTTCGATACGTTCGTTAGGACAGACAAAAAAAAAATATTAAAAAAATCAAAATACCCGACTGCGTAAAAAGTCACCAAAACTTCGTACATAATAAAAAAACTGAAAAGAAAAAAAACAAGCACTTAGATGTCCGGTGGTCTAGAATTCCATAATATATTATTGAATAAATACTATTGCAGAAAATGAAATATATTTTAATAATAGAACATGACAACTGAACAGTCGGGATCCATTGAAAAATTAGATTTGCTGTCGAATAAAGGATCCCGACTGTTCAGTTGTCATATTGTCAATAGTATTTATTCAATAATATATTATGGAATTCTAGACCACCGGACATCTAAGTGCTTTTTTTTTTCTTTTCAGTTTTTTTATTATGTACGAAGTTTTGGTGACTTTTTACGCAGTCGGGTATTTTGATATTTTTAATCATTTTTTTTATTTTACACTTTTTAGTTATAAATACCTAGGTAGCTATAGTTATCTTATTTATTAATAAGTAGGTAAGTACCTAACTATATATAGTTTTTCGACTGAAGTTGAGTACTAAATCGTTAGAAATTGGAGATGGGCGACCGCGTCAGACATTAGATACTTTAGGTAGGACTACCTATGGTATATTGGACAATATACCTACTAGATACTTCAGTATATGTCCATCCACATCCAGTTATATGAATTTTTCGTCTTTTCATCGTAAATTTCTACTGTCTAAAAAACCTATATGTGAGAAAGGTTGTTACGAAACTTTAAATCGATATAGATCCTAAACGGCCAGTCAAATCGAAAAATGTTGAGAGAAAACTAAAAATGATTTTTAAATACCTATTTAACGATACCCCACTCGATATAGTTTGTTGACTTTAATTTTTTAATTTTCACAATATGGCGTCCAGTAGTCGCCATATTGAATTTTCAATAACGTCATATCTTTAGTAACACTCGCCGGATTAAGAGGAATCGATTGACGTGCGAATCATAAAAATCGGCCTAGGCGTTTGGTATATATAGTGCTTCAAAGGAACATACATACATACATAGACTGTTAAACACAATACCACTCCTTTGCAGTCGGGTAAAAAGGGACAAAGCCTATACAGCTGTCTGATTTTTGTTTTATCTTTAAATCTAAATACATATATATTTATTCTACTACAATAATACAGCAGAAGAAGAGATATATTTTTTATATCTCTTTTGCTAATTTTGTGTTTATGTAACTGAACTCCCTCAAAACGGCTTGACCAATTTTGAATATTTTTTTGTGCGTGTTGAAATGGGTTGATTTTTATTTTGAATTGATAATACAATGATTGATAGAGCGGTACCATCGATTATAAGGAGTTATATTTTCGATATTTTTTTAAATTAACTACATCTGTTGGATTGGCTAGTAAAATATAAAACAGTATTTCACATATTTTCAAATCGTTGTCTGTCAATAAATCAATAAGTTGCAATTAATTGCGCAATGGAAACTCAAATTATGGTTTCTCTGCAATATTTTGCAGAACGTAAAGCTCTGTTAAATTATAATCAGTTTTAGCATACATTTTAGCATTTTCTCCGCATAATAGTAACTACATAAAATGTGAACAAAATTATTTAATATAGCAATTGATAACACTAAAGCGTGAAACTGCCACGTACCCGCCAAAATTTAGAGTCCGGCAGTAGATTGAAAAAGATTTTTTTAATACGACAGCTCGTGCTGGACAATAAATCGTTGAGTCGCGGTCGAATACACAAATATACAATGACGAACAAATTATACTCAAAAAGAAATCTTACAGTACGATCAAATTAATGTCCTGCTCGGGAATGCAATTCAGAACAATCGCCTCGAGAGTTCAATAATTACATCATTATACCATCTTCGGATTTCACCGGAAGCGGTTCGTTTCCATATAACTGATAATATAACTACTGGACCCGGCAAACGTTATTAAAATAAAAACAAAAATGAAGTTTTTTGTGATAATAAAATCAATACATTTTTTTTTTAATTTTATGACAACACGCTATTACATCGTCGTGTATCAAAATTAAACTCTATCTTAATATCATCCAAGGATCCACTCAAAAATACACACACAATTTCATTCAAATCGGACCAGCCGTTTAGGAGAAGTTTAATCACGTACACACATCCAAAAAAACACATACAGAAATAACAAATGTATACTCATAACTCATGTAAAGCGAGTCGTAACAATGAACTTTTCTTTTGCAATCAAACTATTTAATATAAAAAAAAAACATTTGGTGATGGTCAAAAAGTACAACATACACATACATTTCGTAAAATATTACGACAGATAACATTAGTAAAAGAAAACTCGGCAAAAAAAAATCTCTGCCAAAAAGTTGGCGTGTATACCTATTTTAGTCCTACAATATAAAAAGCGCGGGACTGAGATTAGTTCAAAACGTTATTTAAATTATTCTATAAATACCTAAACAAATAAAAACTAAATAAATAACTTCATTAAACGCGTTAAAATTGTACTACATTTTACCTACAGTAATTGTTATTATACCTAATATATCGAGGTCACACAACAACAGTTTTCTTAAAATTATAATTTCAAATTAAGCATATTTTAAATTATTACGAAGCAACACAATAAGAAGACGAACATACCTATTATTTAAACAGATGTTGTCATATGTTTTGTAAATCACTACCATTGTAGTTGGCAAGACTCGTTTTAATACTCAGATTATGGTAAGCATTAAAATATTCCCGAAACTAAAAATTAAATTCTTAACACCTAGATTACAATAAAGAAGTAACGGCCGCGAACATCTTTTATTTATAAATAAATGCTCAAAATACCAATTAACCTTATATAGAAATTAAAAATTAAGTGATTAAAAATCTTCGAAATAAAGTACAACATACCGATATCGATCAATTTAATACTATGCCACATCACTAGTACCTAGGTACTTGCTGATATTGCGGCCTGAGGTAGGGTTGGGGAGTACTAATACGAAATACAATAATTTACTTTTAATTAGATCCATACTTAACCTCAATGGTATATGCAAATGTAATCGTTAATAATAAAACATTAATTATAATGATATATATTTGTATATTATTTATATTGTTGATATTATATTTGTACTAAAACAAAAATAATAATCGAAAATAAAAATTCATGCACTGAGAACTCTTCCTAAGAACTATAGACAATGGATGACGTCACATGCTTCCTCAAGTATTTAGACTGCCAATTAATCGTTTATTACTCTTTAATAGATCAATATAAATATTATATTTTTTTATTACATTGGTTTAATTAAATTGAATCCAATCATAAATATTAATTAATTTGAACTAACACGAATTTGTGAATATCAAAAATAAACTTTGTACCTATATAAGCATAAATATACTTTTCAAAATTGTCGAGTATAAATACAAAAAAAAAATCATAATGATTTTACCTTGAAAGAGGGTTTATCCATTTTAACAATCCGTTATATGCACAAAGGATAATCCATATCACAAAACACACCAACCACTTAAAAACTAAATTTAATTTAAAACAATGTCAGTAATAAATGCATTCTTATTTAAATGTAGACATTGCACTAATCAACACTGACCATAGTGATTGTACATAACAGTTATTATTTTTTTTAAACGTATTTTTTTTTAGTTACACTCACACACGTATACGAATTATTATTCTATAGACTTTGAATAGAAAAAAATTAACATTTCCGATTTTTATATTACACGTCCGTAACGAATCGTCGATCGTGATAAAGCGAGATAAATATTACAATTATCAGTAAATGTAATAATCGTTCGAAACCCTTGACATAATCAGTTTGTATAGTAAAATTTAACACGTATATCACTGCCGTAAAAAAAAAACAATGTTATTCTAATTATTCGTGTACAATAATACAATATGGCGTATTTAGACAGATATAGGAGAAAATACGAACGCGTTTTACGCGGTAAACGAACGTAGCGGCCATGTCGCTACACGGCCGGTCCGCATCTGTGTTCATTCGTATTCTCTAGCCCGCTCACACGTCAATTGTAGGGCTGCTTTATGATTTTAAAAACATTAAATAATTAATTTTTATACAATTTTATATATATATATTTGTATTTGATTTACTAAAAAGACATATTTTCTTCGTAGTATTAATATAAATAAGCGTAGTTTTGATATATAAATAATTATACGAGAATAAGAAATTGTATTTTTTACTCTTAATCTTAAAAGTGTCATTAAAAAGTAGATCTGCAGAAAAAAGTAAAGTACATCTGCAGTTCAAGTGTAAAAAATGGTTAAAAACAGTTAATTAAATTTTTAACAATACATATTAATATTTTTGTTTTTATAAAATATTAATCTCTGATACAGACGATACAATTTCAATGATTCTCTCACCAAACTTCAGGCGTTTTTAAGTTGATAGCCATGTGTTGCCTCGTGATCCGACAAAACTACGCGTACTGAATAGCGAGTAAAAACTAGTCACTATTTTCACTAATGGTCCCCAAATTTTAAGTAACATAAAATGCAGTATAAATAACATATAACATTGATGTCAACTACATTTTTTTATTTAAATTCAAGTTTAACAAAACTTAAGTTTTAAGTAACACCTAAACAAATATATTTGACTCGTTAAACTAATATCGTGTGTCATTTATATTGCCTAAAACTAATTAGCTAAAAGCTATTAGCTGTGTGGTAGCGGCTACGAATACTACCATCCTTTACTTTGGGATAAGAGTAGGCGAATGATGATTTATATTGCCTAAAGTGGTCGTTGGGTAAAAATGAGCTAACTATTATTATAAATTAAATATAGGCTTATTATATACCTGTTTAATTGAATGATAAAAGGACAATTCATTTTATCTTCGACTAGGTACGCCGTTTACTTGCGTTAAAGCAGAATTTTCTACTTAAACTTATTCCACCATAATCATATTTTTCCGACATAAATAATAACCTAAGTATAACCTACATATAACAGACCTTAATCTATCAATGTGCTAAATTTCATCGAGTTCCGTTGAGCCGTTACAGCAGGATAAATCCACAAACATCCATCAATGCCAACCTTCACATTTATAATACCATAAAATAAGAAATACCATGAACAGAATGCCAAAATAACTAACCATTTATGCGGACACAGATAACCACTGCTTTTTTAAATTCTACTTAAGGTTTTTTATTAAATTATATCACAGGTAAAACTGCACGCACAAACTAGTTGAATAAATCCCACACATTTTACCTGCCAACTAAAAATAACTTTCAACCATTGTGACGACCCTAAGCTCAATACAAGTACATGCACGCACACTACAACATAGCTATCTATACATATTTTTTACGTAAATAAAGATTGTCATAGACAACGATTAGAGTACAGATAAATAATTACATATTAATGATTCTCCATTTCGTCATCATCATCATCTTAATTTATGTTTCAATACGCGTGAGCTTACTCCACAATAGAAGGTATATTGACCTAGTATACCACGCTGGTCAGACGGTATCGCATAAGTTTTTTTTTCGATTATGGATTTTGGGGAAGGCTAAGGCCAATCGAGGCTGTCTAACCTTAAAAAAAAATCTATTTAAATAGGAGTGTAAAAATATTTTTTATCTCACATTAATGAATATAGAGCATGATTTGCTTAAAGTCAATATTGAAAGTGTTAGCTCTAAATTTGCACATATTATATTTCGTAAAGTTCATTTGTAACAGTTTCTTTTATTTAGGTACTAAACTTTAATTACCTTACCTAAAGCAAATCAGGGGCCCCTTGACAGAATTTGCTACAGGCCCCGCGCTGGGTTAATTCGGCACTGCACAGATACAAAAAAAAAAAACATTAGACAGATTTCGGATACGATTATAGGGATATTCGGATATGAAATTATTCCAGATTATTCGTTTACGTTTATAATTTTATAGGCATTTTGAAATAAAACTGTTTTTACGGCTTTTATCACGCTTGTATTTGATTTTTAATTTTTCGAAGTTTCGAACATTTATCAATATTTATGGTAATAAAATAGTTATAATTTAAATGTGTAAGCCTCGCCAAAATATTAGATAACATTTTTAGGTTATTGTATAAGGAAAACATATGTTATTTCATATAATTATTGCCGGGTATTTTATTCTAACATATTTATTTAGAGGTGTGCTATTTCGTGATTACGAAAATTACCAACCCTTACTTTGTTCGTGGATGTCGCAAAAGACGATTAAGAGCTTCGTCCTGGGCCAGCTCCATTTGATACCGTTTGGTCAACAATTGCATTCCTTAGAAAGGTTGAGGCAGGCGTCCGATCATAAAACTATTGCTACCTAATTACTTTTGCAATACATCATATCTACAACAGAAGAAGAGTACGTATTGCGTCGATATGTCGGCGGCATATTGCATTTTTTAAAACAAAAAAAAAAGATATAATTTCAGACAAATTTACTGTTTTATTATATTTTTTGTTAAAAAAAGTATACCAGTTATTTAAATATCTTTGTGTTAGATAGTAAAATTATTTCTGTCATTTTCTAATTAATACAATTACAATTATTAAAATTGGAATAATATTTTCTGTGTGGTGACGGAGCAAGAATACAATTCACCACCCCATATCATAGCCATGGGTGATCGTAAGAGACGACTAAGGGATATAAACGCTTATAACATCTATATATATATATATATATATATATATATATATAAGGAAAACTCGAAACAATACTCTATATCAACACGTCTGACCAGCGTGGTGTAGTAGGTTAATTTCCCTCCCATTATGGAGGAGGCTCGAGCCCAACAGTGGGACATATACGAGCTGAGATAATGAGATGATGATGAATTCGAATATCATATTTATTTATGCTATATAAATATTTAATTCGCATTTAATAGAAATAGTAAATATGTATTATTATTACGTAATTTTTCCAGTCCAATTAAGTTATTGGCGTGGTATAATTATAAAACTAATAATTAATTAGCCCGTAAACATACATTGTTGGACATAGACCTCAAAAGAAAAGTATTTAGAATCATCCTGTACCAATTGCATCCAACGGTTCTTGGTAACTTTGCAGTATTGTGGTGTTAAACTAATTATGTATTACATTAAAAAGGTATTATATGTTATTTAAGATATGAAATTATAATAATATAAGATATTAATTGAAATAAAATACGATATGAAACTGACTCAACTAACAGCATACATTTGATGATGGAATAAGAATACCGTTATCGCCAAACTTTACTTGCTCGTGGATGTCGCAAAAAGACGATTGGGGGTCTCCAAGAGAATGAATAACAGTTCTGTCATGGGTAACGTATAACACCTTAATATAGCAGCCAATCCGTTTACTAAACGTGATGACTTGACAATAACCCCATCAAAGTATGACTGTGTTCTATTAAGGCAATCAGCTACTAAGATGAAACCATTATTACCAGTGTCGAGTTTTTATAAGTGATTGTCCATCGATAAGTAAATTGTGCCTTCCACAAGGCCATGGTGACGCTGTTAATTATATCTTCTAGGAATTTTGGTGGAAAACGAAAACACTGTTATATCAAATTCCATACACCGCAGCACTTCCTACGCATCACATTACATTAAATGCTATAAAAAAATATTTACATACACATACATATCATCACGCCATGTCCCTTGCAGGGTAGGCAGAGAGAACAGAGTGCCAGAGAACTCTATCCTTGCATACTTCACTCGCTTCCTCAACATTCATAATTATCTTCGTACAAGCTCGCCGGTTTCGGAGACTCTTGAAAAAAAAAAATTAATGCAATTAATTAAAATATTAAGTATATCAGAAGATCATCGCATAGGCATAAAGCTTTTATATTCTCCCAAAATGCTTGAGGGGACCCTACGTTCAATAGTGAACGGCGAAACGGCTGAAAAATTAAATAAAAAGACAGAAAACGATATACAAATATACAAATGTTTTTTTTGTGAAGATATTGAGCTCAAGGCCAAAGTTATGTGGCTAAATAAAGACTACTTATATTGCGATTAAATTGTTATCAATTACCAATTACAATTTATTGTTCGCTATATTAGAAACTCGCTTCTGAAATACATTCATATACTGTATTCTCATATTATGGACTGTCCGGTATTTTAGTTAATTTATTTTTAGCTTAGGCCATGGATTTCCGCAAAAAGCTATTTGAAATGCACAAGAATTGATTTCTAGTCGTTAACGAAATATATATTAAAGTTCTGTTTGTACACAGGTAGATGGCGACTGTGACCTTTGTTTTACAAATTAAGGGCATGTGACGTATACTAAGATGGCGGATGTTTAAATTAAATGATGTTCTTTTTTTAATATTTTTTTTTAGTAAGTAGGTATTTATACAGAGTAATAATATAAGAAACGTTAAAACAATTTGCCCGAACGGTTTCTACTTATCATTGAGCTAATAATTCGCTAGCTACAATTCGCGTTATTAAACATATATAAAAATACTAGCTAGCATATATCACGCGGACTCACGTACATATTGAAATATTATTGAAATGAAATATATATATGTATAAGCGTTTATACATTAAATCTATTGTTATTCTAAACTTTAAATGCTACATAAACGATTTACATAATCAGTCTTTGAAAGTAAACTAACAATGAAATCAAACGTCATCATATCTGTATTACCTACTTATTACTTTTTTTAATTTCAATGGCTACGATATAATATTTTTCAATCAAAAAGTGAAGTAAGTTGTCTTACCATATATCATACAGTTAGCTGGACGGGCCATAGTGTTTTATTATCGGTTATAGGGTTTTATTTATAGGTTTCGTTATTGTGCGATGATGATCAACTAATTGGGGTACGTACACATAATACGTGAGCCTTTCTTTATATTTTTAATACTTTCCCTCCCCTTGGTGGCCGTGTATAGTATATGCCAAAACCTGCTCCATCTTTAGATTTCACGTATCGTAAAAAAACGTAAGTTAAAAATACATACATACGTACATATCATCACGCCATATCCCTTGCAGGGTAGGCAGAGAGAACAGAGTGCCAGAGAACTCTATCTTTGCATACTTCACTCGCTTCCTCAACATTCATAATTCTCTTCATACACGCTCGCCGGTTTTGGAGACTCTTGACTACTCCTTCAATAAAGGATGATATTACTCTGTATTCTAATAATTAATTTCCTATGCGAAATTAAAATTCTAAGAAAATGTTTACTCAACGTTTTGTTATTTCACTTCAATTTGTATTTTGTCAATATTAAACGTGAGTGAAATTATTGAAGCAAGTAGCTCGAATATTTTATTGATTCAATGACTCAAGCCCCGATGACATTCATTCATACAAGTGTAGAAATTAGATTGTGCGCTTCTTTTTAGTGTTTACTCGGGTATCACAAGTATTACCGTGACCATGAACGCTAAGAAATGTTCGAAACGTAGAGTAAATTGAAAGAAATAAAAAATCCGTAAAAGTATTTAAGTTGTATGTACCTATATTTGATTGCATTAAAATGATATAAACTCAGCATTTCTAAGTGTATTTATTTAAAGTAATATACAAATTTAGCTATAAGTATGCACTCAAGAAAGAAGAGTAAGTAAAAGTCTCTCATGTTTTTTTTGTAATATATACACGACTGTTCGTATTACATACATACAACGAGAAATGATCGAATCGAACTTTTTAAAAAAGGCTGCATAAACAAGTTATCTAATACATATAGTAGGTAGTCAAGTTGGAAAAACAAAAAAATTAGAAAACTTTTGTTGCTGGTTTTTCTACGATTACTCAAAAACCGCGGAGGTTACAACCATTTCTCTCGAATATATATACACATATATGTATATGTGTGTGATGGCAATACAAATTAATACAAAACAAATAAAATATTCATATATTTCATAGTAAGTAAATAGCTATTATTATTTAATTGACACAGCTGTGCTTGTCAATAACAAGATGGCGGTTTTCGTGATACTTTAAATGTTTTAATTTAAGAACATTTCAATTAAATAAATTGTACTTTTTCATTATAGTTTTGTTATCTCATAGCTATGTTGTCTAGATATTTCAATCCCAAATGATTGAAATAAATTCTATGCAATTATAAATCTTGGTAGCTTGAAGTTTTGTTTGGATTGTCTTCAGAAATACCGCGCTCGGTCAAAATATTACCTGTCGTCACCGACGGAGTTAAGCGCATACGGTAAAGCGGGTCACGCACTATAGGTATACTCCCTAAGATTAACAAAAACGTCACATCGAGATAGCAAAAATTAAATTAAATATAATATAATATTTATATATTATATATCAAATTTAATTCGTAATACATATATAGGTAGCTAACGTACACGAAAATCTCAGAAATTACGTAGGTACCTACTAAGTAATAATAGCTTTTGGACTTTATTACAATGACTAAGTATTTAACTGCAAGAATTTTATAAATGTTCGTGATTAACAACTTATACAAAACATTTTAGTATAAATGAATACCTACTAATAAAATATAAAATTAACTACAAAATTAATTCAGTGGCATAATAAATAGTAGAAATGTTTTAATGCATGTATTACACCTACATACCTAAAAATCAAGTTCAGAACTGTAAGACGCTTTTAGTTTATTTTTTTTTTAAACGAGTGTGTGGCTACTGCTTTCGATTTATAGGTACATATCTATGAATGGCATTATAGATATTGTGAGATCTACAAATCACGACAAAATGCTATAAGTTAATCTTATAGAGACTTTAAAGTTGATTCTTTGGATATTTCACAAAATTCAAGGTTAATTTATCTGTACCTAAAACAAAAATCAAAACCTAATACAAATCTTTAGATGTATCTCGCTAACTTTATTATTATATTACAATAGGAATACACAATTAATTGTATAATTTTATACACATATAAATTGGCATTACGCCATGTCTGTAAATTAATAAGAAAAATCTAAACTTCATAATTATATAATTTGTATTTAAAAATGAAAAGAATTGTTTAAAGACGCCATCTTGATTGTATTATTGTCGTTGCAATGTCAACTAGGAACCACGCAACGATATAGCAACGATAAGCGCTGCGCTGACCATTATTTTATCATTGTACTAGCATAAATAGGTAACGCTGAATCATTATTTTTTCTTTAAGTAAGCCACGTTTGCAATTCTGCCAATATTTTAATGAAAACTTTAAACTCATCGAAATATATTTTTGTTGTGAATATTATAAACATTTTTTTTTTATCTATTGAAGTAATCATTTATATTAAATATAAACATAATCTGATAAAAACAATATTTTTTTCAATTTTACCATCTTTTTCTGTGATTGAAATCTTTGTGGGTAAACACTGTGTAGTGGGAGTAGTAAGTATCTCGCATGACCTCGTGTACCAAGGAGGAGTGAGACACAAACTCTTCTAAACATAATTTGTAGAATGATAAACCCAGCTCTGTTATATAAAAGTGTTGAATGTACATAATTATAAATGTTTCACTGTACATACAACTAGTTTCATTTCTATCGTGTGCCCTCGCAACACCAACCTCTCTAGTTTTATTTATTTAAGACTACACTGCGAAAAAAAAACATTCTTATATTGTAAATAACTCCACAATTATGCAATCCACACAAACAAATTACGCATCAACTCATTACAAGAACAAATACATATATTGATTACTCTTCTTTAAGACAACGCATAACTAAAATTCATATTAATACGTGTAAACAGTTTTCAACAAACATTTAATTCCGTGTTCAAATTATTGAAAAAAAAAAAAAAGTTGAAATTAAAAAATATATTTTAAATATAGAATGTATGTAGTGTGTACACGTACTAAACAGCAATTTCAACCAAATGGATACGACACGAGGTGCGAACACACTACACGAAATATTATCAATACTAACATAATTATTGTTATTATTATCCTTATGACAGAATATGTATACAATTCGTCACCCAGGTGTACGTGTGTGTTGTAAAATACGTCTGCGTGATATAATATACATATAACATATATACAAGTGAAGGTAAACTATAAATAAACACTATATACCAACACGACTGATCAGCGTGGTATACGTAATACCATTTCCCTCCTATTGTGTAGGAGGCTCTGACCCAGCAGTGGGTTGTATATGAGCAAAGATAATAATATTGTTCTCAACGATAACGTTTACGCGAGTATTACACCTGAAAAATAATAGGGGACTTGTCCTCCCATGACTATAAACGCTAATAAGTATTCGATATGATGAAAAAGTAAAAATAAATTACAAACAAGTTGAAATACATAAAAAAACTATTTTAACTTTCTAGGTGAGTTTTAGTTAGGCAATGGCCTAGCTGTACCTTTAGAATTACGACATCCATCCATGAGCGACAGTAATACCAAACAGGTGTGTTGCTTACCCGTTTGCCACCAAAAGCTATAAAAATAATAATAAATAAATTTGTATTTCAACCCGTGTGTTCGCACTGACCCGTACATAGCTTGCTTCAGCAAATGAATGTGTTCTGTCATCGTACATAATAAGAGACTTTTATAAATAACTTCATATATTTATTATTCATTAATTAATTCAGATGTAGTACAACACTCGCGCAGTAAACCCACTTTTGTGAAATATAGTGATTATGCGTTTGGAGACAGATGGAGAATTCCCACCTTACAGTATTATAGAGGTCCGTCTGTGAGCGTCAACTTCAATTTACCACCAACTCAGCAGCTTGCTATTCTGCTATTAAAAACGATTAGAAAATTATGTTTAAGTTTGCTTTTAAAAACATATTGTATGCTCTATTGTGCGATTCAGCGGTCCTATACAGAGCCATCTATCGACGTTTAATGTAAAGAATTATCCGTTGCATTACAATGCCTATTCCTTTGTTATACTAAAAAAAAATCGGCCAAGTGCGAGTTGTACTTGTTGATTCCCTTGCGAGTGTCGAAAATTTGCAGAAATTTGCGACATAAACAGCTGTATCTTTTGATTGCGTTAGCTTTGAAGTTAGATTTTTTTCACAGCTTGAGTATTTTCAGCTTAGCTTATATATATATATATATATATATATATCAGCCATATTTATATACCAAATACAACCCATATAGTTAAAACGGTAAGAAGACCAACGACAACATGGACTCTCTCCCACTTCATATTTATACTGCCGGGTACCTAATTGACATGAATTAAGTCATTGTCAAGTCCTTCCACCTTTAGAGTGATGATAAAAGGCGATTGAAGAATGTAAACTCGCAGCAAAAAAATTCAAAATAAAACCCCTATACCAACACGTCTGACCAACGTCTGTATATTAGGTCAATTTCTCTGGTATTGAGCATTACCCAATCATCTCAGCTCATATATTTCCCACTGCTGGGCTCGATCCTCCTACACAATATGAGGGATATTGTACGTACGTATATCACGCTGATCAGTCGTGTTGGTATATAGTGTTTATTTATAGTTTACCTTCACTTGTATATATGTTATATGTATATTATATTACTTAGTCGTCTCTCACTACATTTAAAGGCAATAAAGAGGGTAATGAATGGTATTCTTACTCCGTTAAAACAAAAAATTCTTTACCTAATTGTGATAAAATAAAAGAAATATAAATAAATAATTGAACGAAACGAAAATGTTTAATATTCACATAATTTTTTTAACAAATATAAGAACCATTTCCCCGCAGTCGGTTAAAGGATGGTATTAAACGGAACTCATCGGAATATATTCCGTAAAAACGGAACAAGGCAAACTATTGAGTGTTGTTTTGAGAATATAATTTTTATAAGTTATAATATTTTTTAAAACTTATGGGTTTTAAAGAAAATCATAACATTTTTTATTCTTACGCGTTTGTTATTCAAGGATGAGCAAGATATTGCAGCGCTTTTGGCACTGCGTGGTTGTAGTGAATATGATATGAAAGTGTTTTACAACGTTATCGTTTTCTACCATAATTCCCAGAACATACCATAAAAACTACGGCCATTGCTATAGCTATTGATGGGGACGAATTGACTTACTGACGGACAATTACTAACACGAAGAGACTAAAGGCGTGAAGAAAATTGTAATTTGATGCTAGAAACAATGGCTCATATAAATTGCTGATTGTCAATAAGAAAAAAATAAGAAGAATTTATTTATGGACTTCATCCCATTTAAGTATACGAAAGGAACTTTCATCACCATTAACGTTGGAAACTGTTCGAAGCGTCGATATAGTAAAACATAGAACCTCCTCCTTTTTGCAGTTAGTTAAAAATAAAAAACAAACGCGAGTAAATGCAATAAAAATAGCTTACCATCACATATATATTGTATGAAGAACGTCATATAGGGATTTACAAATTTAGTTATACTAAGATTCTTTCATTTATTGTTGAAAAATTATAAGTAAGTGTGGAAATTATGTAATTCAAAATTGATAGTTACCATCTCGGCTCACACACGTACCACTTCTAGGCTAGAGCCTTTCACAATAGAACGGAAATTATACTACTATATCACGCTGATCTTCTTATTTCAAGATTTCCTTCACTTTCATAGATATTATCTACATATTTATATACCTTAGTAGTATTTTACAATGCTTTATGCTGTGTGGTAGCGGCTACGAATACTACCAACCCTTACTTTGCTCGTGGATGTCGTAAAAGACGACTAAGAACCTTATAACGACCTGGGTCAACTCCATGTAATGCCGTTTGGTCAATAATTACATTCCCAAGGAGGGTTGACGTCTGGCAGGCGGCTGGTCATAAAACTATTGCCAATAACTTTTACAATATGTTCTATGAAAGAAGAGTACAATATGTACTCTTCTTAGACTCCAAGTAATTGGGATAAGAGTAGGAGAATGGTGTCGTATTTTACAACTACAGGGAAGAATGTGGTGAACTGTATATTTACAACGCCACCACAAGGAGAGGAGTATATTCAGTTAATCTTGTTGACAAGTCGAGACAGCCTCTTGAATGTAATCCAATACACATCTTATTTTGATTTTTTATATTTTAATAAAATGCTTAATAGCAAATTACAAAAAAATACCAACGACTCTATACCTTTCTGTGTTTAACCCCGTATATATACCCTCGGAAAGCCTCTGCGACAAAACTTTTAATTATATACCTGTCCTGCTCGCACATCTTTGTTTGTGTACCGCTGTCTCTATCGCACGCACACTGCATCCCGCTCGCACATTTTGCATACAGACATTAAGTCACGACTAGTTTAATGGCATTCGTATTTTTTTTTATTATCATTTTGGGAATAGATATAGATTAGATAATTTCATTAATTTCATTTAAGTCTTAATAATAAAGAGAGAATATTGAAATAATTTCTGATCTTTACACGATTATTATACTTCTAAATTTATAATAAAATATCAAAGAGAAAATCTGGACATTTAAAATATTTACAAAAAAGCAATATGCGACGGACATTACAATCCTTGACAGATCTGTTTATCTATTAATTTGTTCAAGAATCATGCTATTACTATTACTTATGTCAAATTTCTTGAGATTGGGCAAAGTAATACTTCTATTACGTGGTGCCGAGTAAAAATACAATTATCACCCATTCTTTTATCCGTGAAAAAGACGACGGAGTGTCACAAGAGAATAACATCTATGCAAGAGAAGAGGAACTCGAAATGAAACCCTATTTTTTTTTTTGTGTGTGCCTTAGTTGTTAGCCTCAGATGGCTATGAAACTTTACCCGGACTGTGGGTGAGCGCTGAGGGCTCTCAACCCGTTGAAACCCTATGCAGGTAGGCCAATTTATATTGCACTGTGGTGGAGGCTTGAGCCCAGTAGCAGGAAGTATACGAGCTGATAAATATGGTATAGTAATGTATACTAATACCATAAAGCTGAAGAGTTTGTTTGGTTGTACGCCTTAATCTTAAGAACTAGGTACTGATTCGAATTGAAAAATTATTTTAGTATAATCTGCTTAAGACAAAAAAAAAATAGAATATTTATTAGTGCCAATGATATTAAAATAAACATAATATAATATTTAGAAATGATTTTTTTATGGAAAGGTTTTGAGATTTATTTTTAATTTGCATTTGGTGGCAAACGAGCAAGCAGAACACCTGATGTTCAATGTCACTGCCGCCCCTGGACCTTTGCAATAGCTAGGAGGTTACCTACCAAGCCTGCCTGCCAAGCCTGCCACCTGCAGCTGTAGACAGAGAACTGTCAACAGCGTTGTTCTACCACTAATAAATTTTAGATTCTGATCGGCAATCGTGATTCTGATCGGAATTGAATGATCATCTTCTAAGTCAAGCAAGAAATGTAAAGCCTTGCCATATGTACCCTTGATATAGCTAAAAAAAAAACAATTTGGACAGTTTAAAGTATTCAAGTACAAATCTGACTGCTGTGTCTCATGTATAATAAAATCGGAAATTGTTGACAAGGAAAGGAGAATGTATTTTCCTCATTAGGTAATTATTAGTTAATATTGCGACAACACGTGACAAATAGGTATAAAATGTAGGTATATTTGTCGTGAAGGTGCTATAAATTTATTAAAATAATAATACTTTCTCTCTCTGTTTTTTGTATTGCAAACGAAATTGCGCGAAGCGGCTAGTAAAAAATAAAATAGAATCGTAAAGCGTTTAATGTCGTATTTTTTAGATTTCTTCTAGCTTTTAATACGTATTTATTTATTGGTCGAGGTAGTAAAAAAATTCCAATAGATAGCTTAGTTTCCCTCGAGACGATTAGTGAACGAAAAAAATATTCACTACACTTGGTTTAATTGATTGCGTGTCCAAGCTCTAAATAAAACTCTTGTAAAAATAAACTATTCTAGGCCGAATCACAAACCATGGCCAGTCAAAAAAAAAATTAAAGACGACCATAGATGACATATTATTTCTAAACAAATTTTCAACTCTTTATAATCATTATTCGTATTAATACAGGGGCATATACGTTGAATACAAATTGTTTTACCGTCAATAATATTAACTGAAGTCCTTAATTCTATATAATAGAGTTCAAAATTGATTAATTTACATTTCACGAGCGATTTATACATATGTTAGTAGTGTAATATTCAATTATGTATGAGTATGTATGTATAGCAGAACCGGAATGCCTTCCATTGTGTTAGACAGAATATTATGGAATGGACTTATTTAATTAAATAAATTATTAAAATTTCCGTATAGACAGTGAAGTCTATAATTATCTTGTTCGTAGGTGTCGTAAAAGACGACTAGGTGGTTAAATACGCATATAAATTTGTAATGTGATGTCTTAAAAAAATATTTATGCGTTTGCATTGAAAACGCTATAAGTCAACATTAACCTTGCGAAATATATCAAAATAACATACTACGAAATTATATATTCTTAAAAAATCTACAAAAAGGACTATGGTATAGGCCTATCTCCTAAGGTTAACCCACCACAGTAACCATGCTAATTTTACGTAATAATAAATGATAATTATAGATAAATAAAATAGGTTAGATAAATACGTAAAATTAGCATGTTTATAATTGTCATTACTTATGTGATATATTTAATTTAAATTAAAATTTCCATTTACAGCATATAATTAAAATGAATATCCTAGAAGTTTCAGAGATTTAAAATGCGAGGACATGGCGAGCGACTGAATATTAAAGCGAAGCGAAGGCGTGCCGCTAGTCACTAAAGTCTACTAACAAAATCGTCACTAATAAAATCGAAATTTAATAAATTTGGGTATATCCATATCATACTTATGTTCAATTGAGCACACTCACACTAATACATATATGTATGTTTGTGTACGACTCATGGAGTTTAACACAGAGCTACTATTCGTATAGATTGGCATTTTAATCACAATTTAAAAAACTAGCTGATTTATATGATACCGTGTTATACAATTTCAGAGTAGGAAGATTATGATTATTATCTAGCTCTTATCACAATTACTTGTGCTCGACACAATATGTACCCTTCTTACATCGTACATACTGTAAATAGTTGTGACAATAGTTGTTCTGTCCGATCGTCAGTCTGACGTCACATACCACTACTTACACTAATAAAAGAAAATAAATTAAAAAGCCTCAAACTATCTAATAATCCACTCGAAAACACATGAAGTTTTATGAAAATTAGTTCAGCCATTGCGAAAAATTTTTAGTGACGTACATATGTATAAAATAATTATATACATATATAAAATGTAATAACGTGTTTATTAACTGTTTTTTTAGGGGCTTTTGAATGAGTGGAAAAAAAATTTTGCTTTAACTACGGCTATATTTTCATTTTAAGTATTGACTTAAAATGAAAATATAGCCGTAGTTAAAGCAAAATTTTGACAAAATGACAAGGTGTTCGCAGTAGCAGACGGCCACGGAGGCTGTCACCGGCGGGGGAGTGCTGTTGGCGGTGTCGCTGGACATCGCCAACGCATTCAATAGTCTGCCATTCAGCTGCATCAGGGAGGCGCTCCGATTTCATGGGGTGCCCTTGTACCTGAGGCGGCTGGTGGCGGACTATTTGGAGGGGCGCAGTGTCCTCTGCGCGAGTCCCGCAGGGGACATTGTGCGGACGTCCATGTCGTGCGGCGTTCCACAGGGGTCGGTTCTGGGGCCGACTCTGTGGGACATCGGGTACGACTGGGCGTTGAGAGGGAGTCTCCCCCCCGGGCTGAGCGTGATATGCTATGCTGACGATACGCTCGTCACAGCCCGGGGCAGGACACTCGAAGAGGCGGCGAGCCTGGCCACTCTCGGCACCGAGGAGATGGTCGGGCGAATCGAGGCGCTGGGGCTCAGGGTGGCCCTAAATAAGACGGAGGCCCTATTGTTCCATGGGCCACGCGTAAGGCCGCCAATCGGCGTCTCGCTAGTCGTCAACTCCGTCCACATCAGCATCCAGGCCCATATGAAGTACTTGGGTCTGGTGCTCGACGGGCGATGGTGGTTCCGGGAGCATTTTCGCCGAATTGCTCCCCGGCTGGTCGGCGCGGCGTCCGCCCTTTCGCGGCTCATGCCGAACGTGGGCGGACCCAGCTTCGAGGGCCGACGGCTGTATGCGGGGGTGATCCGTTCTATGGCCATGTACGGCGCACCCGTGTGGGCGAGGGCTCTGAACGTCCAGCTCAGGGCTGTTCTGTGGAGACCCCAGAGAGTCATGGCGGTCAGAGCCATTCGCGGGTACCGCACGGTATCGACCGAGGCGGCATGCCTACTGGCCGGGACACCCCCGTGGGACCTAGAGGCGGAGATGCTCTCCGACCTCTACCGGCGGGTGACCTCACTGCGCGACGAAGGTGGCTCCCCATCGCTGAGCGAGATAGCCACCTGGCGCGAGGACGCCCGCCGAGACGTCATCGCCCGTTGGGCTACGCGGCTGGAGAGGCCTAGACACGGTGTCGTCACCGTCGAGGCTCTCCGGCCCGTATTGATGGAGTGGATGGAGCGGCGGCACGGAGTCCTCTCCTTTCGACTGGTGCAGGTGTTGTCGGGGCACGGATGCTTCGGCTTTTACCTGCACACGGTCGCGTGTAGGGAGTGGACTTCGTTTTGCCACCATTGCAGCAGTGACGAGGACACGGCGCAACACACGCTGGAGGCGTGTCCGGGCTTTGACCGGCAGCGCCGTGACCTCGTCGCTGTTATCGGTGCCGACCTGACGCTGCCGGCTGTCGCGAGAGCGATGGTCGACAGCGTCAGGAACTGGGACGCGGTCGCCGCCTTCTGCGAGGCTGTCATCTCGCAGAAGGAGGCGGCGGAACGAGTCCGGGAGGAATCCCGCGACCCGGGCCGCCGTCAGCGGCCGGGGCGGCGCAGGCGCGAATACTTGCGCCTGATGCCGCCCTAACCGAGGCCTCGGGTGATCGGACCGGGGAATTGTCCGGTCACCCGACGTGAGGCCACCGCGTGAGGGCGACGCCCCGATGGCGAAATCTGTCGGGGCGTCGACGAGAGGAACCCGCGAGGGTAAACCGCCGGGCGGGCCACCGAAGTTAAAATCGAGTACCGGTGGTCCGCTCGCACGGCGAAGAGAGAAGGTTTTACGGTGGGTCTATGGGGTCACGCGCCGCCTTTCCGTCACCCCGGACCGATTCAGCGGGGCGAGACGCACCCATAGCCCACCAATAAAAAAAAAAAAAAAAAAAAAGGTGTTCGCAGTAACTTCAAATAGTGTTATTTACTACGTGTAAATTTGAGAAACAGTGATCAAATAAAAAAAAACCATTCGCAAATTTTAACATTAGAGTTAATTAGTTTTATTTCTTTAAATTAATTGACAATTTAATTATTTTTATAATCAACCTTAACTTGTACGTTTTAAATGCGTTATTCAATTGCATTTTATCATTATATTAAGTGTGTGGTTACAGGTTATTTACCTGTAACTAATGTTTTTTTTTTCTACTGCACAAGTAAAATTAAATTTTAGTGTTAATTAGTATCAGTTGTTATTAAATTTTCTTATCTAAATTTCACTCTATTTCCTTCTTCATCATCATTATCCTGCTCTTGCCCCAATTACTTGAGGTCGACGCAATATGGTACATATTCCTCCTCCTACATATTGCAAAGGTTATTGGCAATAGTTTTATAACCGGCCGCCTGCCTGACATCAACCCTCCTTGGGAATGCAATTGCTGACCAAATGGCTACAGGTAGTGATGGCCTACGTATAAGGCTCTTAGACGTCTTTTACGACATCCACGAGCAAAGTAAGGGTTGGTAGTATTCTTAGCCGCTACCACACAGCACTCTATTTACCTCCTATATATACTTTATGGCTTATATACAATAATGGAACTAATATAATCTGAAAAAAAAAGATAAAGTTATATGCTCAATTGCCACAATATAATAATTAACATAAATGTTTAATAATGACTAATCATATTCAATCAATTTTATACATAGAATCATTTTCTCTTTGTACTGGCGATGAATTTGTATCAAAAATATGGGTCAGAATTTATTAACTAATACTGTAGCGGTTGGATATAAATGTGAGTAATGACTTGTTGGGCGTGAGACACCTTAGTCCTTCCGTGACCATGAACGCTATAAAGTATTTGAAGCGTCGGGGAAATTAAAATCTAATACAACCGCGATAGAATCCCTAAAAGTAGTTTTATTTCAAATGTGTTATACTTGCGTAAACACCAGATATCACTTTGATATTGAATATAATAAAATACCATCACATAATGTTTTTATATTCCTGCTAAAAGTCACTATTAAAATGTTATTACTCAGACGAGATATAGAATACTTTTACTACTTATAACGATCTGGGCTAACTCCATCTGATGCCGTTTGGTCAACAATTACATTCCCAAGGAGGGTTGACGTCTGGCAAGCGGCCGGTCATAAAACTATTGCCAATAACATTTACAATATGTTCTATGAAATACCGTCCGTGTGGTGACGGAGTAAGAAAATAATTCACCACCCCTATCTACCGAGGGTGATCGTAAAAGACGACTAAGGGATGTAAAACGCATATAACATCTATGCAAGAGAAGGAAAACTCGAAACTAAACCCTATACGAACACGTCAGACCAGCGTATTATAGTAGGTTAATTTCCCCCACGTTATGGAGGAGGCTCGAGCCCAACAGTGGGACATATATGAGCTATGATGATGATGATGTTGACTATGAAATAAGAGTACATATTGTATCGACCCGAAGTAATTGGGATAAGAGTAGGAGAATGATGAGATAGAATACTATTGGTACTACCACCATATAATATTAAAACTAGATTATATATACCAAATTTGCATCCAATAGTAGAATAAAGAAGGAAAAATCAATTGAATGGTCTACTTGTTTCTTAAGTCTGTTCATAGGACAATACAACCGCGTTCAATGTTAAAAATGTGATAATTCGACTCGAACGTAATATTCTCGTATCGAACAAACGATTTTTTTTTTAAATTTCATCCAAATAATATCGATAAATTATATCAAAACTTGCTAACGTCACTAGTTGAAAACATTTATTTCTTAAACTTTAATTGCATCTGTATGAAATGACCTTTACGCCTGAAGCGCGTGTTGCTGTTTTTTTTTTACTTTTGTACTTTTTCTTTTTTTTCTTTTGTTTTGTCAATTAGCTACTAGTTGCCAATGTCAAGTGTATTTATTATTCAAGTTAATTTTGTTATTATGTTGGTATCATTGTCTGTTAATAAAACTAACTAATAGCTATATTACTAAAATATTTTCGTTGAGATTCTCAGTAGAATTTGAAAATGACCGTAAACTTGCATTCCTTTTTATTTTATTTTATATATTATATAAAATAACATCATAATATATTCACAATAACATTGTTTTTTAAAAGAATATAAAACTATTACGTCACATTTATACGTATCCGTTCCAAGACTTTTTTTTTTTAATTTATAGATGCTAGCGCATTCGTTATCATCCAGCTCTTATCTTAGTTACTTCAGTTTGACACAATACGTACTCTTCTTACATTGTACATATTATAAATAGTTTTGACAATAGTTGTTATGTCCGACCGTCTGTGTGACGTCACACACCACTACTTGTGAATGTAATTGTTGACACTCACGAGCAATGTAAGGGTTGGTAGTATTCGTAGCTACTATCACACAGCATGATTCCATTCCATTATTTAAAGCTGGTAATATTTATTCCATCTTTATTAATTAAAGCTGGTTATATTTAATTCATCTTTAAGATACCTTACTGCATAAAACGTGAACAGATATTTAAGTCATTTGATACCATAACTTTGCTAGGTGGTAACTAATTCACCTCTAAAGCCTCTACAAGTATTGTAGAGATGTATATGCTGAGGTCAATTACCCATTCCCTTTAATAATTGCTCTGTACTCCGCTCGGTTGTAAGATAAGGGTGGCAACACATTGCACACGCAGTCCGTCACATTTTCATATTCTGCCCAAACTGTTAAAGGAATCATTGATTTTGTTTTTAATACAATTAATGGCAACGACTTCATTTACTGACAGACATTTACTAAATATGAAGAAATGGAAAATAATGTTATAAATTATGAATATGAATGAAATGTATCTGTCTGAAGGACTTCGTATCCATGCTCATGAATAAATATTATTAAAAAAACATTAATTCATCATCTTTCTATCGCGATATCTTTCTATTCGGGAATATGAAAGTGTCATATTGTGGTCTTGTATTATAATTGTTCAATATCCTAGTGTTTTAACGTGTTATAGTAAATCATTTTAATGCCATTTTATGTAATGTTATGCGGAGGCAGTGTTAAGATGTAGTGAATATGATATATAAGTGCTTTAGAAATGTTTTCGTTTACCACCAAAATTTCCAAAAGATACAATTAACAGTGCGGTCATATCATATCATATTATTGATGGCAACTTACTGACGGATAATTCCTAACATAAAGATACTAAATACATGAAAAAAAATAACTAACTTAGTTACAAGTCGACACTGGCAATAATGGCTCGTATAAATAGCTGATTGCCAATACAAAAAAAAAATAAGAAGAAAACTCCTTTTCTAACAAGGATGCAAATGTAAAAGTATTGACCATTACATTTTAAGTCAATATCCAAATAGAAAACTTATTTTAGGCGCGGATTTGGTTTTCATAAAAAGTTAAAGTCACAGAGCCAAGTGTGAGTAGGCGTATGAACTTGCTCACGATCAATAGAATCGTGCGTAATTCGGAACGCAGCGAAGTATCTACTTGCCTCGCTACGTTCCGTACCATACATGAATCATTGCTTT
Source organism: Lymantria monacha (assembly GCA_905163515.2). Taxonomy (NCBI): domain Eukaryota; kingdom Metazoa; phylum Arthropoda; class Insecta; order Lepidoptera; family Erebidae; genus Lymantria; species Lymantria monacha. The sequence goes on along the minus strand of LR991104.1, from coordinate 10,433,944 downwards.
TTTTTTATATTTTGTTAAGGTATTGGTTATAATGTTATCAGTTTATTTATCACAATAGATCGTGGAAGTGTGATCTCATTAAACTATTAGGGTTGTGGGCATACCCATCCTGCCCACTCACCGAAGCCACGCTTAATTCTATTAATTATTTCAATGAATCAAATTAGTATTTATTTTATTTATATTTTTTTTTAACAAATAACTGTAATGATATTTTGCTTGCTTAATCCAAAGTATATTTTCAATTTTCAAGTATATATAGTGACAAGTTGTTAGTTTACTTACGAATACTTTCCATCATATCGACTGTCTCAGATCTTGATAAGAATCTATATCTTTAGTTTAACAAATAACCAACGCGAGATATGTCACCATTTTTAATCTATTTATCACGCCAATAATGAACAGAAACCAAAATAAATATAAAAAAAATCTAGAAGAGATTCAAAAGAAGTAGAGGTTGAAATTTATTGCTTTAATATTTATCCATAAAACTATCAAGGATTAATTATACTGGGTAAATGTGAAAATACTATTCCTCTGCCATGTTACCACAAGCATTTAAAATGGTAACATTACTACGAAAGAAAGTAAATTTAAAAGAGAACTACACTATTTGGCTGGTCAGCTTAGCGTCGTAAACTTATTTTCTTCTCCGTGTCTAATAGTTGATCGTTTATAACTTGTAGAAGAATTGCTTAACTTAGATATAAGTTCGCTTTTTTTATTACCCATGACGGCAAACGAGCAAAGAGTACATCTGATGGTAAGTGTTACTGCCGCCGATGGACCTTTGAAATATCACCTAGAAGGTTGCGCTTGCGGCTTTCTCGTTCACCGAACGTAGATCAACAGCAACATTGCCACTGCTCAGACGTCGATTTTCTGCAAGAGTGTGGTACTACCCCGGGCGGACCGGCCCGCGGCTGTAAACAGAAAGCTATCACAATCTGACCCTACCACTATTAAAGTTTGTATCATATTATAAATTCTTTGACTAAATAAATACGTTGTACCACAAATACCTAAATAATTGAAGTCCCTAGTATAAATCGTATTAAAAAAAATCTAAAAAATATCAACTGCATCGCCATTTCGTTGCCTATTTACTTAAAAATACAGTTTCTAACAATAATATGTTTACTTTATTCACCTTTAATTTAAAACTCGTGAATATATTAACATAACAGATTTAATTATCTACCATTTTCGATAGAGTATCACAGAGTAATATATAAAAAATATTTATCTACCATAATCAATTTCGTAATATTTGTTATTCTAGAATTTTCCTCTACGAACATTTTCATTCCAAATTCAAATTTCGTATTTATCATGTGGCAACGGCTTTACTATACAGCCAATGTGAACGTTACCTATCGGTTGCTAATAATAATACCAGCGCAAGCTACTGTAGGGATTGATTACTGTCGATAAAATATTATCAATTTATCGATGATAAATGTGGTGGCATATATTGTATAGTGGTTAAGATGCCAATCTATAGTGGTAGTGTCATAGTTTCAATTATCCCCCCAGTAGAATACTTTGTACGATCCACACATTGTTGTTCCGTGTTTGGATGTAATTTGAATACTTTAGTAAAGTTCCCTTCAATACAAGAATTATTTCCTTAGTACTGGCTATTAAAATATATACATTCAACTCGTACAAAAATAAATTGAATAATTTATAGTTAATATATGAACAAATTATCAATTAATAATGATAAATTTCCCTGTGTGGCGACTGAATAAAAATACAATTCTCACCAGCGTTTACATGCTTGTAACGTAATAAAAATTGGCTGGGGGTTAGAGATGGGCGTTTTCAGATTTTTACGCAAACCGATACAAATTCGATTTCTGATATTGAAATCGATTTCAAAAACCGATTTCAGAAATCGATTTCCAGAGCGGTTGGCGGAGCGGATTTACCTTAGTTTCGATCGATATTCGATGGTTTTAGTTATTTTAGCGTAGCAAACGAAAAACGCAAACGAACGAACGCGTTCAAAATATTTTTCTATAATTTCTTTGTTGATTGGATTTAGGTGTACGATTTTCCTTCATGCTTTATCTAGGCTTAACTAGACTACACTAGCAAAAGTGTTTTGTTTTGGATATGATACAAAACTTTCTGGCGTATTTAAAAATCGTCATATTTACAATGATTTCATGATTATATTATATAATGTACATTTTTTTTGTTTGGTTTCTTTCTTACCATTTTACATTTAATAGTTATTTCTTATTTATCATCAAATCGTATGTATGATACTAACATACGTTAGTATAGTATTGAATCATAAAATACCTATCTAATTATATACCTAGTTCACGAGAACATAAAAATAACATTACGCGCATACCGCACATGTCACCAAGGTCAAGTGTGCATCAAAAATCGCTAATAATTAAAAAAAAACTATTTAACAAACACAAAACTTAAAGTATCATTAAGTATTGTGTAATATTATCATGGAAGTAGTTGCATTCTGATATAGATCTTATTCCCCGCCCCTTGCAATTCTGTATCGTTTCAATCTGCCATTCTTAGTTTCTTAGAAACCGCCAAAATCCAAAACTGATGACAATTCGCTTCATCTCTTTCACTGCACTAAACGATCGCTTAGTTAGAATGAAAGGAGGCGCATTTTAATGAAATTCGCTTTCCCTCATTCTAACTAGGCGATCGATTGGCGGAGTGAAACAGTTAGTTAGTTTTTAAATATTTGTTTGGTTTGCAAAACTAGCAATAGAAAACGATTGCGCGATGATTAGATTTATATTAGTTTGTGTTTTCGTCGTTTTGTTTTGATATGTCGTGTTGATTTAGTTTCTGTCGATATACGTTTTCTAAAATCAATTTGTATAGTGTTGAATATCGATACGATACGATTTCTGACTGAAAACCGATTTCAGATTCGTTTTGATATATCGGACGCATACCTACTGGGGCTGACTGCATAAATGACAGAATGAGCTCATCAGCATGTCGGTACTGAGCTCATTCAGGGGACTCATTCAGAGGTTGGCGTTTAACCAGGTATAGTGGGTTCGGGGTACGATGCCAGAAACCTCCGCGTGGTGTACCCTGGGTGCGGGCGACAGTCCCCCAGATCCCTCTGTTGAATTGTCGCCCGTAGCGAATTTCTGGCGCGAGGGGGGGTTCCCCAGCAATGGGTAGAGCCCCAATTCGCTCCTGACCCTCTAGTTGTAGACGGTACAGGACGCGAAATTTCGGACGGGCCCGGTCACTCATTAACTTGAGGGCTGGGCAGGCTTATGGCGCCGCCGACATATCGTAAACCTGATCTCTTGCTTCAAGACAAATTGTCGTGAGGCGTAGTTTCAGGAACGAGGGTCTTGGCTTAACTGCCCGGACCGCGAGGAAGACAACCTCTATAAAGAATTCGACGTTCGAATTCGGAAATCACCCAGAATCTTAAGTTCTGGCGTGCGGCGAGAAGATGCATGGCAGATGGGCTGTTCTGTTCTTAGCACGCTCCAGCCAGGGTACAGGCCGACCCCCTGGTTGGTAAATGTAGGCTTGCCCGGGTACAGGGATCTCTGCCCGGGTCGACGCTCTATTTCTCCTATAATCGTGGAAATCAATATGGATTTTACTTCTTTTACACCTACACCAACTCAAGACGGGAATCCAGAGGATTCCCACATCACGGCCTCGTCAAGCCAATGTAAAACTGACCAAAACGACGCCTCGTCCTTAGGACTGGAGGCGTCCGCCGAGGGCCCGGCACCGACCACAGAGGCCCCCCTCTCGAAGAAGAAGAAGCGCCGGACCCGGTACACATGGGGGAAAGCGAACCCTCACGAGAGGCAGCGGGCAGCGGCAAAAAAGCAGGAGCGGGATGCCGCCAAACTGAAGAAGGACGGCGGCAGATCAACTGCAGAGCCGTCAATGGACGAGGGCGACAGTACTGTCGCAGAGCCGTCCAGAGACGAGGGCAGTGGATCTGCCGATTTAATGGACGAGGGCGGTAATTCCGCAGAGCCGTCCAAGGAGGCCAGCGGGTCGGCTGAGGAAGCTGCCGCCGCCAAATCGTCGCCGCGTCCTGCGGCGGCGGCCCTAACCGCGGCACTGATGGTAAGGGAGGAGGCCCTCCCCTCGAAGGTGCGGAAGCGCCCCCTGAACAGGGAGGACAGCTCGGGCGCCGATTCCGAGGTGAGTGCTGTCATCATGCCTCCTCCCAAAGTTCCGGCCTCTCGCAGAGGGTGAGGGGCCGCGGCGTCGGGAAGGACGACCCACTCCCCGGCCGGCGGAGTGCGTGGAGGGGCGGAGGCTCGCAAGCGGGCCGACGTTGAGGCGGTCGCCGCGAGGGTGCTGGGGGTGTTGTCCGGCATCCCTCCCACAGAAGTGGCGGACGCTGGTGCCCGCACGAGCGGTAACGCCCCGGACATGGAGGCCCTGCAGGCCGAAAACGCCCGCCTTGGTGGCGAGGTGTCAGGCCAACACGTGGTTCTGGAGGCAAGGCTGCCTCCAGAACCACGTGTTCGGCCGCCTCTCGCCGCGGACAACCGGCCATATGCGGCACCGGCCCCCGCCCCGCTACCTTGTCAGGGTGGCCGCGTGGCAAGGGGCCTGCTCCGAAGAGGAAGACAGCACCGGCTCCTGCCGGACCGCAGTCGTCGCCAGCACCGACACCGCCAGCGACGACTAGAGCGCCCGCGACCGCGCCTCCCGCGCCTGGCACGCCCGCTGCGCCCGAACAGGGTTGGCAGGTGGCTGAGCGCGGTAGGAAGAGTCGCGGCCAGAGAAGGAGAGCGGCAGCCAAGCGCGCCGCTGAGGTCGCCGCTCCCCAGGCAGGAGCCGAAGGAGGCGGGAGGAAGAGGAAGAGGCCGCGCAAGGGGCTCCGGCTGCCGAAGACAGCCGCAGTGGTGATCACTGTGCTGCCTGAGGCGGCAGAAAGGGGCCTCAGCTATGAGTCCGTTCTGAGGAAAGCCCGGCGGGAGCTCGACGTCTCCGACATAGGAGGCGTCGAAGCCAGGACCCGCAAGGCCCGGACAGGGGCTCGGATTTTAGAGTTCCCTGGGGCCGAGGGTACCAGGACGGCCGATAGCGTGGCGTCGAAGCTGCGAGGTCTGTTCGCCGAGGAGGGTGGCGTCAAAATCGCTAGACCCGTAAAGTGCGCCGAAATGCGCATCGCGGGTCTGGACGACTCCGTGACGGTGGAAGACATCCGGGAGGCCATTGCCTCGAAAACCGGGTGTCCCCTGGACACCGTCCGAGTTGGCGTCATCCGGCCCGGTCCGGGCGGCGTAGGTGCCGCCTGGGTGCAGTGTCCAGTGGAGTCGGTCAGGCTACTGGCTGGCTCAGGCAGGCTCCTCGTGGGCTGGAGCTCAGCGCGAGTCACCGTGCTGGAGCACCGGCCTGCGAGGTGTTTCAAGTGCATGGCGGTCGGGCATACCCGGCCAACATGCACTAATTGCTTTGACTGCGGTGGACTCTGTTTCCGCTGCGGTCAGACTGGGCACATGGCGGCATCTTGCGCCGCCCCGCCCCACTGCCCCGCGTGTGCGGTGGGCAATAAGCCTGCCAAGCACCGCATGGGCTCTGGGGCGTGTAGACCTCCAGCTTCGGCTCCAAAGGGGCGGAGCGGCCTTTCGACCACGGCCGCGCCCGCTCCTAGCGCGGCCCGATCGCCCGCCGCAAGCCAGGAGGTGATAATGGACACGGCCCATTAATGGCTGCCCAGTCCACTCACCTCCTGCAGGCCAACACCAACCACTCCGCCGGTGCGCAGGATCTCCTCCTGCAATCCATGGCGGAGTGGTCGATCGGTGCAGCCGTAGTCGCGGAACCGTACTGTGTGCCTGATCGCCCCAATTGGGTGGTCAGCCGGAACGGAACCGCGGCAATCGTCGTCTCCACGCAGCGGCACTTCCCGTCCTTATCCCTTTTGGATAGGGGCGAGGAATTTGTCGCTGCGGAATGGGGAGGGGGTCACACTCTACAGCGTTTACCTCTCCCCTAACAGGAGAATGGACGATTTCGGGGCCTCCCTCACCAACCTGGAGGCCTCGATACGGCGACTGGCACCGGGCTTCGTCCTGGTTCTGGGGGACTTCAACGCCAAATCCACGGCGTGGGGGTCCCCGATGACGGACGATCGCGGGCGGGCGATCATGGAGTGGGCGGCGCCACTGGGCCTCTGTGTCCTAAACAGAGGCTCAGTGAACACGTGTGTGCGACAGCAGGGTGGGTCAATAGTGGACTTGTCGTTCGCTAGCCCCGCTGTCGCACCACGAGTGAGGAACTGGCGTGTCCTGGAGGAGGCGGAGACCCTGTCGGATCACCGATACATCCGGATGGAGGTCTCCTCTCTCCGGGACCCCAGCAGGGGTCACAGGGCGGACCGGGCTCCCGCATTTCCGCGGTGGGCTGTGGGGCGTCTAGATAGGGACCTACTGGCGGAGGCGGCCATCGTGAACACGTGGCTGTCCTCACCACCCCCAGCGGACGGAGTGGACGCTGAGGCTATCCGCATCCGCAGTGCGTTAACGCAGATCTGCGATGCGGCCATGCCCAGGGTGCGGCGTCTACCTCCGAGGCAGGGGGTCTACTGGTGGTCCCCAAGACTGGCGGACCTTCGTGCGGCGTGCATTAGTGCCTGAAGGTCCTACACCCGCAGTCAGCGGCGTCGCCGCGATGTTGAGCGGGAGGGCCAGCTGTACGAGGCGTACCGCAGTGCGCGTACCGCCTTTCGGCTGGCCATCCGGTCCGCCAAGGACGCAAGTTGGCAGGAGATGCTGGACGGTCTCGACCGTGACCCCTGGGGTCGCTCGTATCGCGCGTCACTGAATAAGCTTCGCGCGCAGGGCCCCCCCCTCACCGAGACCCTCCAGCCCGAACTCCTTCGTAGAGTGGTCGAGGAGCTGTTCCCGCGGCAGTCGGAGCACACGCCCCCGGTCATGGCTTCGCCAGATCACGACCGGGAGGCCGTCGAGAGTGTTCCGCCTGTGACGGAGTCGGAAGTGGGGGCAGCCGTGGCGAAGATTCGTTCCGCCACCACGGCCCCCGGCCCGGACGGAATCCCAGTCCGGGTGTTGACGTTGCTCCTCGAGCATCTCGAACCTCGCCTCAGGCGACTGTTCAACGCCTGTCTGACGTCTGGACAGTTCCGTGAGTGCTGGAAGGAAGGGAGGTTGGTTCTCCTGCCAAAGCCGGGACGGCCCCCAGATTCGCCGTCGGCCTACAGGCCCATTGTGCTTCTGGACGATGTGGGTAAGCTGCTGGAGCGTGTCCTCGCTGCCCGCATCGTCCAGCACCTGGAGGAGGTGGGGCCCGATCTGTCGGACGCTCAATTTGGGTTTCGGAGGGGGCGTTCGACCATCGGGGCCCTGCTACGCCTGAGGCAGACGGCCGCGGAGGCTGTCGCCGGCAAAGGAGTGTTGTTGGCGGTGTCGTTGGACATCGCCAACGCCTTCAATAGTCTGCCATTCAGCTGCATCAGGGAGGCGCTCCGGTTCCATGGAGTGCCCCTGTACCTCAGGCGGCTGGTGGCAGACTATTTGGAGGGGCGCAGTGTTCTCTACGCGAGCCCCGCAGGGGACATTGTGCGGACACCCATGTCGTGCGGTGTTCCGCAGGGGTCGGTTCTGGGGCCAACTCTGTGGGACATCGGGTACGACTGGGCGTTGAGAGGGAGTCTCCCCCCCGGGCTGAGCGTTATTTGCTATGCTGACGACACGCTCGTCACAGCCCGGGGCAGGACATTCGAAGAGGCGGCGAGCCTGGCCACTCTCGGCACCGAGGAGATGGTCAGGCGAATCGAGGCGCTGGGGCTCAGGGTGGCCCTAAACAAGACGGAGGCCCTACTATTCCATGGGCCCCGTGTGAGGCTGCCCATCGGCGCCTCGTTAGTCGTCAACTCCATCCACATCAGTATCCAGGCCCATATGAGGTACTTGGGTCTGGTGCTCGACGGGCGATGGTGGTTCCGGGAGCATTTTCGCCAAATTGCTCCCCGGCTGGTTGGCGCGGCGTCCGCCCTTTCTCGGCTCATGCCGAATGTGGGCGGACCCAGTTTCGAGGGCCGACGGCTGTATGCGGGGGTGATCCGCTCAATGGCCATGTACGGCGCACCCGTGTGGGTGAGGGCTCTGAACGCCCAGCTCAGGGGGGTGCTGTGGAGGCCACAGCGAGCCATGGCGGTCAGAGCCATTCGCGGGTACCGCACGGTGTCGACAGAGGCGGCGTGCCTATTGGCCGGGACACCCCCGTGGGACCTAGAGGCGGAGATGCTCTCCGACCTCTACCGGCGGGTTACCTCAGTGCGCGACGAAGGTGGCTCCCCATCGTTGAGCGAGATAGCCACCTGTCGCGAGGACGCCCGCCGAGACGTCATCGCCCATTGGGTTACGCGGCTGGAGAGGCCAAGACACGGTGTCGTTACCGTCGAGGCCCTCCGGCCCGTACTGATGGAATGGATGGAGCGGCGGCACGGAGTCCTCTCCTTTCGGCTGGTGCAGGTATTGTCGGGGCACGGGTGTTTCGGTTTGTACCTGCACACGGTCGCGTATAGGGAGTGGACTCCGGCCTGCCACCATTGCAGCAGTGACGAGGACACGGCGAGACACACACTGGAGGTGTGTCCGAGTTGGGACGGGCAGCGCCGTGACCTCGTCGCTGTTATCGGTGCCGACCTGACGCTGCCGGCTGTCGCGAGGGCGATGGTCGACAGCGTCAGGAACTGGGACGCGGTCGCCGCCTTCTGCGAGGCTGTCATCTCGCATAAGGAGACGGCGGAACGAGTCCGGGAGGATTCTCGTGACCCGGGCCGCTGTCAGTGGCCGGGGCGGCGCAGGCGCGAATACCTGCGCCTGATGCCGCCCTAACCGAGGCTTCGAGTGATCGGACCGGGGAATTGTCCGGTCACCCGACGTGAGGCCACCGCGTGAGGACGACGCCTTGACGGCGAAAGCTGTCAGGGCGTCGACAGGAGAGGAGCCCGAGAGGGCATACCGCCGAGCGGGCCACCGAAGACAAAAATCGGGTACCGGTGGCCCGCTCGCACGGCGAAGAAGAGGTGCTTGCAGGGTGGGTCAATGGGTTTGCGCGCCGCCTCTTCCGTCACCCCGGACCGACTTGGCGGGGTGCGACGTCCATGGCCCCCCGAAAAAAAAAAAAAAAAAAAAAAAATGTATAGTGGGTTCCATCTATATTTAAAACATTTTTTTTGGGAAATCCGCAAATGATTACTTTTAACAACCCCATTGACCCACCCCGCAAGCACCTCTTCTTCGCCGTGCGAGCGGGCCACCGGTAGCCGATCTTTGTCTTCGGTGGCCCGCTCGGCGGTATGCCCTCTCGGGCTCCTCTCCTGTCGACGCCCCGACAGCTTTCGCCATCGAGGCGTCGTCCTCACGCGGTGGCCTCACGTCGGGTGACCAGACATTATTAAAAACTACGAGTATTTTTAAAAACCTACCAAGAACAGGTCATACAGTATACATATCCCAAAGTTAAAAAAAGGAAGTAAATTAATGAAATTATATCGATAAGTTCTTAATCGCGGTACATCACTAGATACCGTATCCATTTAGTTTGACAAGTATTCGGTTTCATATGTCCGTTGTGTGTTAGTGTGTGTTTACATTATGTATGTGTGGATGAGTATTAGGGTTGCGGATTATAATAATTGATGTTTACGACGGGTAGCGCGGGTATTGTGTTTTAGGAATTAATGCCGTTTTTTCTTATACAGTGGAATCTCTATAACTCGTTAAGTTGTTATCCTTAATAAGTCGAAAACATATTTGTATTAATATAAAACTACACGGCAGAAGTGAAAAACTTTATCTAAGTGACAATGTGAAGTTTAAAAATGCGCACGTTTATTCGTTACATGCCGAGCGTAACGCGTCAGTCTCATTTCAATACACACAAAATAAATATATGTATTTAAAAAAACAGGTTTAATGATAAAAATATGGGTTAAATATTAAAAAAAAGCAGACTAAATGATTTAAGAGAGCTGGAAGCCCAACTGGGTGGGTTTGGGGATTGTAATGATAGGCAGCGGCCTAGCTATACCCTTGGTATAGCCAAGGTCCATGGGCAGCAGTGACACTTACAATCAGGTGTGCTGTTTGCTCGTTTGCCACCGTACCTAAGCAATAAAAATAATGAAACTAAAAATTTAAAAATAATTCTTATTATGGGAATAAAATAAAGGATAAATATTAGTTTTATTGTATAAAAAGGGTGGAGTGGTTTGTACTATATCTTTTATACCATTTTTGGACCAATCTTACCAATCGAATCTTTTCAATAACTAATTTATCGACAACCCCGCCCTTTTTTCACAATAATAATAATATTTTTTCGTTTATTATTTTATTCTTATGTTAATTTGTTCATTTTTTAGTTTGATATATCATTAAAGCGTGTTTTTTAAACCATATTTATTTCTTTTTTTTTTCGTCGTTTTTTTCGTCAATCTTCTGCGAGAGTGTGGTACTACCCCGTGTGGACCGCTTGTAGACAGAAAACTAGAGAAAACTGTCAACAGCGTGGTCCAACCACGCTGTTGACAGTTTTCTCTACTTTTTGTACGATTTGTCATTAACCGAGTGCTCAAATCGGAAAGTAAATCCAAAAAGGTACGCCTGCGCAGACCGCGCGCTTGCTCTATATGTCCCCTTCTCACATAAAAGATCTGTAAGAAAATTATTAATCCTGGTGATCCTAATCAATATAATAAGATAATCTCATGAGTTTGAAGCTGATCAAAGTCGTATTCAAATGAGCCGGTTATAAACAAATATACACGTTAAACTAATAAAAGCGTGTTAATAAATACATAGAGCGCCTAATGTAGTTTCTACTTCAAAATACTCCTAAATACTTCTGCTACCAGTCGTCCTAATGGCGACGGGGCTGCATGCCGTCCTTTCATTGCCACGGACAGAAAAAGCCAGGTAGGTGTGTTCATACCATTGCCTGTCAAAATAAATATACTTTCCTGCTAGGATGACTAAGATCCTTAATCATTACCCACAAGAAAGGATAGAGAACTGATTATTGTATTCCTATTGCATCACCATATAAAATAAATATGACTACGAATAAAACTGGAGACAGATTTTGGAGGATCTGAATCCTCCAAAATATGATAATACTGATATTATAATGAAAAGTTTTGTTGTTGTTGCTATGTGACTACATTATAATATCAGCCCTTACATTACTCGTGGATGTCGTAAAATACGACTGTGTGTTTTACATAGATCTGTACCAACTACATCTGATGTCGTCTGATCAACAATTACATTCACAAGTAATGGTGTGTGACGTCAGACAGGCGATGGGACATAACAACTATTGTCAAAACTATTTACAATATGCACGATGTAAGAAGAGTACATATTCAGTCGAACACATATAATTGGTGTTAAGAGCTGGAAAATCACGATAATGGTGATTTTAATAAACAGTTCTGTTTCTATTTTATTTAATGTAATGCAGAAGACATGCTAAATTGTGGAAATGATATTAGCGTACTTTATTTCTGTTTTCAGATTGTGCCTAATACTTAGAGCAACCTTTAATTGACAAGTCAACGCTTGATGAGAAATCACTAGGCTTACTGACAGACAATGATTTTAAAAATAAAAATGCAAACTTTTGAAATAAATTCAATCGACACTGGCAACAATAGAATTGTATTTACAGCCGAATGAGACAACTAAAAAAAATAAGAATACTTCTTTTGGAAACACTTCTTTTATTATTTATAATACACATAACTGAACTATTTTTTACCGCTATTAGTATTATACATCGCAGTAAGAATAACGGAGATATATATTTTTTAATGCAGACTGAATTACATTGTAATCAATTTATTGCTAATTCATAGATATAATAGAAATAGGATTATAGTATCTTATCTCGGCTTAAGAGCCCTCAGCGCTCAACCATAGTCCGGGTAAAGTCATAGCCAACTACGGGTAAAAACTAAGTCACACAAAAATAAAATAGTCTCTGATAATGTACCAAATAGCGAAACTCTTAATAGATATAAATCATAATTCATCATTCTCCTACTCTTATCTCAATTACTTGGGGTCGATGCAATATGTACTCTTCTTTCATAGTATATATTGTAAAAGTTATTGGCAATAGTTTAATAACCCGCCGTCTGCCAGACGTCAACCCTCCTTGGGAATGTAATTGTTGACCAAACGGCATCAGATGGAGTTCGCCGAGGTCGTTATAAGTCATCTTTTACGACATCCACGAGCAAAGTAAGGGTTGGTAGTATTTGTAACCGCTACCACACAGCGATCTTAATAGATATAAATATTAGTATTAATTTACTATAGGTATGCGTCCGATATATCAAAACGAATCTGAAATCGGATTTCAGTCAGAAATCGTATCGTATCGATATTCAACACTATACAAACTGATTTTAGAAAACGTATTTCGGCAGAAACTAAATCAACACATATCAAAACTTCAAAACAAAACGACGAAAACGCAAACTAATAATAAATCTAATCATCGCGCAATCGTTTTCTATTGCTAGTTTTGCAAACCAAACCAATATTTCAAAACTTACTAACTATCTCTTTCAATCCGCTAAGCGATCGCTTAGTCAGAATGAGAGAAAGCGAATTTCATTAAAATTCGCCTCCTTTCATTCTAACTAAGCGATCGTTTAGTGCATTGAAAGAGATGAAGCGAATTGTCATCTGTTTTGGAATTTGGCGGTTTCTAAGAAACTCAGAATGGCAGATGGAAACGAAACAGAATTACAAGAGTCAGGGAATAAGATCTATATTAGAATGCAACTACTTCCATGATAATATTACACAATACTTAATGATAGTAGTTTAAGTTTTGTGTTTGTTAAATAGATTTTTGAATTATGGGAGAGTTTTTGCACACTTGACCTTGGTGACACGTGCGGTGTGCGCGTAATGTTATTTTTGTGATCTCGTGAACTATATAATTAGATAGGTATTTTACGATTCAATACTATACTAACGTATGTTAGTATCACACATACGATTTGATGATAAATAAGAAATAACTATTTAATGTAAAAAGGTAAGATTTTCGCTTCGTAATCGGGATTAATAAAAAAAAACCATACAAAAAAAATGTACATTATATAATATAATCATGAAATCATTGTAAATATGACGATTTTTAAATACGCAAGAAAGTTTTGTATCATATCCAAAACAAAACATTTTTGCTAGTCTAGTACTCTAGTTAAGCCTAGATAAAGCATGAAGGAAAATCGTACACCTAAATCCAATCAACAAAGAAATTATAGAAAAATATTTTGAATGCGTTCGTTTGATTGCGTTTTTCGTTTGCTACGCTAAAATAACTAAAAACATCGAATATCGATCGAAACTAAAGTAAACCCGCTCCGTCAACCGCTCTGGAAATCGATTTCTGAAATCGGTTTTTAAAATCGATTTAAATATCAGAAATCGAATTTGTATCGGTTTGCGTATAAATCTGAAAACGCCCATCTCTAATTTACTATCAAGTCAGATTTGTTGAGTGGTTGGATTCATCCTGATAAGGCATGAAAAAAGCAACAGAGTTTGGTATCATCATCTTATCTCCAATTACTTGTGTTCGACTCAAACACAATATATAGGTACTCTTCTTACATCCTACATATTGTAAATAGTTTTGACAATAGTTGTTATGCCCGACCTTTTGGGTGACGTCACACACTACTACTTGTGAGGGTAATTGTTGATCAGATGACATGAGGTGTAGTTGATACAGCACTATGTAAAGCACGCAGTCGTATTTTACTACATCTACGTAGGGATGAAACAATACTATTCTTTCTTCGATACCAGTACTCGATAGTAGTATCGATACTTATAAGTACTTATAAACATTTTAAAATCACAAAAGAAACGAGAGAGTATTGCCACACAAACAAACGAGAAAATATTGCCACACTTTAGACAAATGGAGGCGCCATTTTTGCATTTTCGTAAATACTACTATAGGTAGTTTGAGAACTTCATTGTAAACTGTCTACTATAACGCACTGTATAACAAATTGTACTCGATGGATGAAACGACAAATGACAACTAATTTGAACCTACCAGCAGGTTCTCTCCGTGCTTGCATCACGTGTACTCAAGCCTGCAGACTACTAAGGGATACTACGCTCGTGCCATACACTCTACAATGGAGTAGCGGGGCGGGTTCCTTGCCCTAATACTATTAGAACGTCCGCCTATACGATACCATTGTTTTCATTCGATACCAGTACTCAGTATCGAATGTTAGTGTTAATTACTAGAAGTAGTAGTATCGATTGGAGTCTATTGATACCATATGAGTACTCGTTAGTATCGATTCATCCCGACATTCACGAGCAATGTAAGGATTGGTATAGTATTCATAGGCACCACAACATAGCATAATTTAAATCTTTTCATTTAAATTTACTATCAAATCAATGATTGAAATTTATTACAATGAGACGTAAAGAAAAAGCAAACGAGCTCACAATCAACAAAAAAAAAGGTAGGACAGAAAGAATTAAAAGTTAATATAATTAAATAACAAAAATAGTACTATATAAAAACATTAATTCAAAATCATTAACAATTAAAATAATACTATGGAATAAATCTTTAAAACTACACCTGTCTTATTCAATACATATTAATACAATAAAGTTTTAAACAGGATTAATCAGTTAATACATAAAAATTTAAGTAGATGATTGCGGCCATTATCAATAAATAGAAAATAAAACAAAAAAAATATAATTTAAAAAAAATCTATAGCGTTGACAGCCCTAAATGTTTTTAGAGTGGACAGATTACATTTTGCGTTAGTGTGCATTATACGTATACACACATAGATATATATATATACGCACACTAATACAGCGATAATTTTTATGGTTTAGTAACAAATTTTCAATCCAAACAGTGGATCCAAACTTGGACGTTAGGGTTGTCCGGAAATACTTATGATGTTAGAAAGAGATGGCGAGATATATCACGCTGATCAGAGGGTAGGATGTATAGGTAACGTGATCATTACCTTTTTATGTTATAATTACGCTTGGACGCTTGAATAAATTGATAAAAATAAAAACTTATATTAATATTAATAAATAAACAAGGAATACCGTGCACGCCTAGATCTTGCAGATGTAGCTGCACTCTCGCTCTGATGATTGAGCATAGGATATGTTAGAAACCCGAGTCGACATAATCGATTTTAACGCGTGAGTCTATTGCCGTTTTTAGGGTTCCGTACCTCGAAAGGAAAAATCGGAACCCTTATAGGA
Source organism: Lymantria monacha (assembly GCA_905163515.2). NCBI lineage: Eukaryota > Metazoa > Arthropoda > Insecta > Lepidoptera > Erebidae > Lymantria > Lymantria monacha. The sequence continues at coordinate 10,418,621 of LR991104.1, read as the reverse complement.
TCACTTTGTTGTCCGTCCGTCCGTCTGTCCGTCTGTCTGTCTGTCTGTCAAAACTCTTTTTCTCAGGAACGCGTGGAGGTATCAAGCTGAAATTTATATCAGATACTCAGGTCTACTGTCCCTTAGAGCTGTGAAAAAATAAAACTTTTAAGCTAACGCAATCAAAAGATATAGCTATTTATGTTGCAAATTTCTGCAAATTTTCGACACTCGCACGGGAATCAAAACCTACAGGGTACTTCCCGTGAACTCAGAATCTTGAAATTTGGAACGAAGCAACGTCTTATAGCACAGATTAAGGAAACATTGTGAAAACTGTAAATTTTTGATTACATCATATAAAAAAAATATTTTTAATGATTTTAAACTCACTACCCCTTTTCACCTGAACGTGTATGGTTAACAAGCAGCAGTTAATTTTGCACTAACAACGAACAGGCAGCGTGACCGAGTGGTCTAAGGCGCTGGTTTAAGACACTGTAGGCACGAGTTCGAATCTCACCGCCGCCGAGCTCTTTTTGCTATTTATTTTTGCAAAATTTATTTATAATAATTTAATAATATAATGGTTCGGACATGTGGAAAGAATGCCGAACGAACGCCTGGTTAAGAAGATATACAATGCGAAAGTGGAAGGATGTAGGTACCGAGGGAGACCGAGACTAACCTACCTAGACCAGATCGGTCATGTACTGAAGGAAGGTGGAGTCAAGAGTCTCCGAAACCGGCGAGCGTGTATGAAGAGAATTATGAATGTTGAGGAAGCGAGTGAAGTATGCAGAGATAGAGTTCTCTGGCACTCTGTTCTCTCTGCCTACCCTGCAAGGGATATGGCATGATGATATGTATGTATGTATGTATGTAATAATATAATATTATAAATGGTAGAGTAGAGGTAGGTGGTAGAGTCAAGAGTCAAGAGTCTCCAAAACCGGCGAGCGTGTATGAAGAGAATTATGAATGTTGAGGAAGCGAGTGAAGTATGCAGAGATAGAGTTCTCTGGCACTCTGTTCTCTCTGCCTACCCTGCAAGGGATATGGCGTGATGGTATGTATGTATGTATGTAATATTTTAAATAAAATTGTTTAAAAACGTGTTCATTAAATGTTTTAAAAATTAGTAGTTTTAATATTTATTAAAACTACTAATTTTTATTTACTACTAATTTAGGTGTAACTTGAATTAATATCAAAGAAAAAAGAAACTTGAATTTATCATCATCATTCTCCTACTCTTATCCCAATTACTTGGGATCGATACAATATGTACTCTTCTTTCATAGTACATAATGTAAAAGTTATTGGCAATAGTTTTATGACCGGCCCCCTGCCAGACGTCAACCCTCCTTGGGAATGTAATTGTTGACCAAACGACATCAGATGGAGTTGGCCCAGGTCTTTAAAAGCTCTTAGTCGTCTTTTACGACATCCACGAGCAAAGTAAGGGTTGGTAGTATTCGTAGCCGCTACCACACAGCACAAAAACAAAACTTGATTTAATATAAAAAAAAAACTACTGCATAAATATTTTTTTAGTTTTACGGAACCCTTCGTGCGCGAGTACAACTCGCACTTGGCCGATTTTTTTTTTATTGCTTTTGGTGGCAAATGAGCAAGCAGCGCACCTGATGGTAAGTGTTACTGCCGCTCATGGACCTTTGCAATACCAGGGGTACATCTAGGTCATTGCCTACCAACCCAAAACCGAACTAGAAAGTTGTGCTTCTGCTCAGACATCGATTTTATGCGAGAGTGTGGACCCCGGACGTTCTGACAAGCGACTGTGGACAGAATAGGTAGCATGGCCCTACCATTACAAAAAGTATATATAATGTACCAAACTCACAATTATTTTAATACTAAAACTAGGGATATGTGAAAATAGTATTAATAATAATAATATAATTTCAGTTATGCAATACTAGATTGTATTATCCGTGTGGTAACGGAGTAAGAATACAATTCACCACCATTTACCTGTGGGTATCGTAAGAGACTAAACGTATATAACATCTATATAAGAGAAGGAAAATTCGAAATAAAACCGTATACCAACACGTCTGACCAGCGTGGTATAGTAGGTCAATTTCCCTCCCATTGTGGAGGAGGCCTGAGCCCAACAGTGGGACATATGTGTGTTGAGATGATGATGCAGTATTAGATTGTATTATCCGTGTAGTGACGGATTAAGAATATAATTCACCACCCTTTACCCGTGGGTATCGTAAGAGACATATATCATCGTGTATATTATATCACGCAATAGTATTTTACAAAATCCACGGACAAGATAAGGTAAATTTAATTATTTTCCGTGACCACACGAAAATATAGTTAAACAACTAAATAAGCCGCTTTTTAAAAACATAAAACGCATAACGAGTAGGTATGAATGAGAGTATTAGTGTAAAGATGCGAAAGGAAATGCTCCGATGGTTCGGACATGTGGAAAGAAAGCCGAACAAACGTCTGGTTAAGAGGATATACAATGTGAAAGTGAAAGGATGTAGGTACCGGGGGAGACCGAGACTAACCTACCTAGACCAGATCGGTCATGTACTGAAGGAAGGTGGAGTCAAGAGTCTCCGAAACCGGCGAGCGTGTATGAAGAGAATTATGAATGTAGAGGAAGCGAGTGAAGTATGCAAGGATAGAGTTCTCTGGCACTCTGTTCTCTCTGCCTACCCTGCAAGGGACATGGCGTGATGGTATGTATGTATCACCAACACATCTGTTTAGAGTGGTATAGTAGGTCAATTTCCTTCCAATTACGGACGAGGCTCGAGCCCAACAGTGGAATATATATGAGTTGAGATGATGAGATTGTAATCACAGACGCATATGATTATTTATTTGTATTATATGTATATTTCTCGACGAAGCATATTGTTTTAAAATATATCGTCAAGTTTTCAAATGAGAACTGTAGTATAATTAATAAATATAACAAGATTTGTTGTTATTGATCTTGAAAATTAAAACGCGACATTTTTATTTCGGCTGGGGAGAGCGGGATAGAGAATTTGAAAACAAATCTGTCTCTTCAAGAAGGGTACTTATGCTCACGTTAGGTATATTATATAACTTTATTTATAGTTTACCTTCACTTGTATATATATTATATGTATATTATATCACGCAGACGTATTTTACTACATCCACGGACAAGATACTTGTAAGATGATGAATTGTATTCTTCTTCCGTGACCACACGAAATATGGCTAAACAACTAAAGTCGCTTTTTAAAATCATAACTCAATTTTTTCATATATATCTATACATATAATAAAAATGTAACGGATCGCTGTCTGTACATGGAATATATATAAGAAAAAATATTACTGGGACCTTTATCAACACTAATAGAACCCAAAACAATGATTTTTAAAATTTTTGTCTGTTTATCTGTTTGTCTGTGCGTTTGTGCACGCTAATCTCAGAAACGGCTTATCCGATTTAGACGCGGTTTTCACTTATATATTGTGGTAAGCTTCACTTAACATTTAGGCTTTATTTTATGTCAATTGGTTTATAAATAAAAAAGTTATGTCAATTTAAAAAATGTTCGGAGAAAAAAATCTTTATCGATTCTTTTTAAATTACGTATAAATATTTTACAGTAAAAATAAATAAACACGTGTTTCAGCATTTATTGATTTTCACCCTCTGGGGGTGTAAATTAGGCCTGCAAAGCGGTTGGACGACTCATTAAATCATTAGCGCCAAGCCGATATTATTGAAGCTGGCAACTTGAAATGTTGACAGTGGTTTCTTTATATGACGTAGAGATTTACTAAGAAACAATTTTACGAAATTATACCCCTAAGGGGATGGAGCAGAGTGGCAAAGTTTGTATGGGGAGAAAAAAATATTTATTGATTCTTTTCAAATTATGAGTCGAATCAAATATTCTAGGGTAATATCCGGCATTTGTCAATTTTCACCCTCTGGTTGTGTAAATTAGGCCTGTGAAACGGGTTGATCGACTCATTACCGCCAAGCCGAAACTATTAAAGCTAGAAACATTAAATTTTAAAGCACGTTTTTATTTATGACATAGAGATTCGATATGAAAGGATTTTATAAATTCCGCCCCTAAGGGGGTGTAACAACGCAGTAAAGTGTATATGGGGAGAATATTTCTTTATCGATTCTTTTCAAATTACGTACAAATATTCTTCGGTAAAAATAAATAAACACGTGTTTCTCTACCCTCTCCATCAACCCCGCACCAGTGCCTTTGTGGCGATCAGTGCCGTCGTGAGAGCTCACACGATACACATAGTGGGCGGCACTAGGTTCTTGCCTAATGGTTTAAGATACAGGTTAAGTTTAGCTTCAAAAATGTGCACTCTATAACTCAAATAATAAATCATATCTAACGAGGTCGCAACTCTGCTGGTGAAACAAAACAGTCAAATAAATGGTGGCGATAATTATATTTTTATCCCATGGTCATACCGTAAATAGTATATTAATGGCAATATAATTTGTAGAATGAATAGATTTTTTAACCACCTTTTTCTTTAGTGACCGGCTATGGTATATAGACACACGCGCGCCGTACACGTACATCTACGTTGTGCGGGCGGGCCACCGCAACCGGGTATCATCTCGAGTCGAAGCCCTCATGCAGTGAACCTCAATACAGATACTTACGCTTGCGCCGCGCAAAGCACCGGCGATAGAGCGTGTCAACCTAGAGTTTATTTCTCTCGAACCCACCCTATTGCCTAATTCCGTTAGACAACTAACTCACAGAAGGCGGTGACCGCATCCCAGTTTCTGACGCTGTTGATTATCGTCCTAGCGGCAAACCTTCAACACCTTGCATTGCTATTTCTATTTAACTCTGTCAGAGATGACTTCTGCGTGGACGAATATATATATATATATATATATATATATATATATATATATATATATATATATATATATATATATATATATATATATATATAAATAAAATGGCATAGATTTCAAGAAGTTGTGAACCTTCATATAATCTAATGGATTCTGATAAGTGATAGCAGATTGAGCGTTGAATACTGAACTACAAGATAATAATAAGATTGTAAAGATATTATTTTCTTGCAATAAAACTAAAGTTAACTTTCAGATTCAGGTGCCGAACGAGCAAGTAGCACACCTAATGGCAAGTGTAATGCCGCCCATGGACCTTTGCAATACCTAATTTTTTAATATAATCAGAAATCAAGTAAAACTATCCCAATAGAATTTAATACCCTATTTTAATCCCTTAGAGGTTGATAATTAATAAATGCTGAAACATGTAGTTATTTGCGCTTAATTTGAAGACAATGGGTCTTTAACTTTTTGTGGCATTTGGAATTTTGTAAAATTCTTTCTTATTGAGTCTCTACGTCATAAAATAAGATTACTGCTTGTTTTGTCATATTTCTAGTTTGAGTAGTTTCTATTTTATATATATATATATATATATATATATATATATATATATTGTCTACTTATTACAAGTAGTCAAAAAATATTATTTATGTTTATTAATATTTAATTGGCGCTTCGAACATTTCTACCATTTTTCTTCAACTGGCACGCGTATTAATGTGGCATTAATATAACTCGTTTTCTTTTTAAAAGACAAAATAAAAAAGGAAACATTTAAGTAATTTACAGTATTCATAAAAGTAATAACAAAAAAAAACTTTCTTCACACGTATTCGAACGTATTAAAATTGAAAAAAAAAACAAATAAAATTAATTAAGAATCATTATTACCGCCTGTCATATTGATTTTTTTATCGTAAAATATAAATATCGTTTCAAAAACTTTACTTAAATAAACATTATATACATATACGCATAAATATAAAAGATTTTTATGTGAAATTCGTACGAAAACACGCCATCTAAGCAATAATAACGTATAGTGTACGTAAGGACATCTAGTGAGTATAATAAAAACTGTCGCTATTGAAGAAATCATATAAGTCAATATTTATAAAATTTGAGTTCTTTGTTCTATTTTCCATATAGTCATGGAGTTATACAGTTGTAAAAGACGACTAAGTGATATAGTGGTATAGTGGTGGTATATGAATATAACATCTATGCAAGAGAAGGTAAACTCGACAAAATCCTATATTAACCCGGGTGACCAGCGTAGATTAGGTCGTTTTCCCTCCTATTGTTAAAGAGCTTTTAGAGAAAGTTTGAAAGTTGCGACAGTTACGGAAAAGTTAAGGAATGAACGGTTGACATGGTGGACATAGATGAGACGGAATAAAAATAGTGTTGTAAGGCAAGTTGTGTTTTAAGTATGAATGTTGAATGGCTTTAGGGGTAAAGGCAGACCAAGGAAAAGATAGATGAACTGCGTGAGGCATGACACGGATAGACAAAGAGTGACTGCAGAGATCATCTGATAAGACTGTATGGAAGAAGATGACATATTGCGTCGACCCCAAATGATTGCAATAAGAGCAAGATGATGTTAGTATGGAAGAGCCTTGAGCCTAACAATGTATGTACGCCAGCTAAGATGATATATACATATGATGAAAATAATTCACAAAGATACAGAGATAATTATACAATAAACTTACTGAAAATATATGCAATAATGCATCAGGCATCGCTTGTGGGATCCAATTCAGTTTTATACATGTTAATGATAGACAGAAGATAGACCCAAAGATTTACAAAGACTTTTATGACACGGTTTAGTGGGATTTTATAAAAGACTTGTTATGCTAAGAAAAAAAAGAGGCACAAGATATAAATGTAACTTGTAGTGTGTACAGTGAAACTTTTGTAATGTATGCGCATCAAACACTTTTGTATATCATAGAGCTGTGTTTGTACATACATTTATTTATATATATATATATATATATATATATATATATATATATATATATATATATATATATATATATATATATATATATATATATATATGTCGGAGAGCGTGATATTTAAAGGACGATATTAATGGAATGTCAAGCAATCGGTTTCATTATTTTAGTTATCCTTTATTTTATATCATTGCTTGAGTGTGTTTAGCTGTGACACGATTAAATACGATAGAAGGTAGTTAAAAAATAAACAACCGTTAGATAGTTTACTTTTGAAGTAAGACGTGCCTTTATATCAGTAATCTGTGAGCTACTAACGTAGCGATCGGTTGTATCGAGCCACAACTAACCTCACTGTATTCCATGTTATTATTTTATATGGTGTTGGTGATAATATTGTGAGCCTCCTGATTTATCTTGTGATTACAGTTAGGTAGATCAACTAGAAAATGAAGATCTGACGCCTCCCGTGCTGAGATCTGCAGCTCCCACTGACATATATATACATTATGAAAGAGAAGAGAACATATATCCCAATCTTCTTAAGACTGCTCTCTTGCATGCTTACGTATAGGTATTAGTCACGCGTTCTAAAAATGAAAATTGCGTGATGAGTACACGATATAGCAGTATTTTACCTTTTCTCTCGAACTTAACACAAAAATATTGCACATTAAAGGTTCAAAACATTAAGATACACTTCAAAAAAATTAAATGAAATATATTTAAAAAATACATTTAAATACTTATGCTCTTTTGCCTAAGAGTAGCAATATAACCGACCCTAATTCGTGTGTTGTGTATGTGTGCGTGTATTCGAACGAAGAAATAGTTGCGTTTGTGTGAATGCTAATATAGAATTAGGGCTGTCTCATATTGTTTTTCGAAATATATTCTAAGATTAGCTGGGCCAGCAGCTTCACTTGCGTGGACTGATTAATGCTATTATTTAATTTGTAATATATGGCATCCCTTGCTCTTATCCTAATTACTTATGATCAGCACAATATCTATTCTACTACCATAGTTCATATTTTAAAAGCTTTCGCAGTAGTTTTTAACCGGTCTTCTGTTTAACGTAAACCCTCGCTGAGAATGTTATTGTTGACCAAACGATATCAAAGTTGGCCAAGGAGAATAAGAATTTTAACTCTTTCCTAACTTTCATCACTTGTAGTTTGACGAAAGTTTTATGATCGACCGTCTGTCTGAGGTTAACAGTGCTTGTGAATCTAATTGTTGACCAGACGTTATCAGATGTAAAGTCCGATCAAATGTCAGGAATAATGTAAGAGTGAGTAGTATTCATCACCAGCTCAAAGAAAAAAAAAAAGAAATAATAATAATAATAACAGTTTTGGTCAACCCTGTTTAGTTTAGTTTGCATTCCGCTCGCCGCCACTCGTGCTACAATCAAGTACAATACCCGGGCCAACGAACGCCAAACATGGATAAGACATAATATTTATTTATTCTAATAAAAACATTTAACAGCTGCAATGAGTTCGCTGACTGTCAAGGTAAAAAAAAACACAGCTGACACGTGCTACAAATAAAGTTTTCATAAAAATAGGCCGCTTCAAAATGCTATGAAGGTAACAGCTATCTTCCAGAAGAGAAAGCGCTAAAGTGTAGTGAATATGAATTAATAATGTTGTTATAAGATTCATACAGAGAACTTTAAGTTTGCTGTTGCTGTCGCTTTGTTCACAATAAATTAACATATTAAAAGAAAATATCTTTGAAACTCAATGCTTAATGAACTTGTCAAATAAATTCACTCAACACTGGTAAAAATGGACTCATATTAGAAGCTTATTCACAAAACTAAAAGAGAATAATATTAAATATTATATTCTATATTATTATAGCTAATACTATATTCCTTATACCGACCTCGGCCAACTACACTTGACGCTGTTTGGTCAACAATTACATTCCCAAGGAGGGTTGACGTCAGGTTGGAGGTCAGTCATAAAACTATTGCCAATTTTAGTAATATGTACGATGGAAGAGGAGTACATATTGCGCCCACTCTAACTGGGATAAGAGCAGGGATAACTATATCCTGTATTATATAGTTCTTCGCTGTCAGAGGTTATTTATTCTACTATAACACGCTGGTCAGAAGGGTTAGTATAGAGAGTTTAATTTCGAGTTTATCTTCTCTTGTATATATGTTATATGCATATTATATCACTTATTGTCTTTCACACAGATAAAGGAAGCAGTAATGAACGCTATATACATCACCACACACAGAAGAATTTATGTGAATTTGAATTTATAAATGTTTTAATATAAATTAAATAAACATGTTTATATGTATTTATTTTGTTACCTCTGTACATAAAATTCAAATTCATAATCATTTATTATGTATAAACTCCAATTAGGGTCTTAGGCATTTTGATACTGTAAATATATATTTTTGTTTTCATAAATAAATTCAATAAACTAAATCTGGATCGAAGGATCGTCATTGAGAATAGCTGGCAAGAAACTCAGCAGATTTATTTCGTTTTTATATGAAGTTTATTTATCATATGAAGTGAAATCTTATTTAGGTTTACTGTGAACTTTCTCAGCTCATATATGTCCCATTGCTGGGATCGAGCCTCCTCCTACTACATCAAGCTGGTCAGACGTGTTGGTATAGCATTTTATTTCGAGTTTTCCTTCTCTTGCATGTTACACGCATATTTTATACTTTAGTCGTCTTTTACATGGTGTGGTCTTAAACAGAAACCTATATTTTTTACTGACTTTCTTTTATATTTTGCACACAGCATACTTTTATACCTACATAAAATTCATAGGTTGCCAAACAGTTCATTCCAAAGTTCATTCCTAACACAAGATATCCGACTGAATATTGCTAGAGGCACTTATTAAACTTACTATTAGCGATGAGACGAATGGTATTTTTTTCAATTCGAATCAATCGAATTAAAATTATTATTGATTCGAATCACAATTCGAATTGATTCGAATCGTCACGTGGGAGTCGTCAAATCGCGCGACGAATTCGCGAAAGCATTACAGTCGAATTCGTACTCGTATGTCGAGTCATCCGCCTGTTAAGCCGAGTTGGCGAGTTAATAACTCGTTTACATTATTATTCATTTTAAATTATTTATACTGTTTGTTGTATTACCAATATTTATAACTACAGGAACATAGTTTACACGAATCTGTTTCCATCTTCATTTTTATTAAAAAACTCCCAGTTCAAACTTTTATTTCCTCTAGACGACTCTTTGCAAATGTAATAGGTACGTTAAACGAATGGAATTGTATTCAACCAATTCGTGATTCTTAGAACATTTCATGTATTTTCGTATTTTCTCACTCGTAGAATTCATTCGTTAGATTATTCGACTCCGTAATAGAACGAGAGAGCGAATCAACGAATGTCCAATTAAGCCGAGTCGACTGATCGCTGCGCCGCAGCGGTCGCCCGCGCTGCAAGTAGGTACGACACGAGTTAACGAATTGATTCGGCTTCGGTCAAAGGCGATTCGAATGAACGAGTCAATAGTCTTATTCGAGTTATTCGAATTAAACGATTCGAATTACCCATCGTTACTTACTATTACTCATTATTATTAGACGAGTGGCTGTTTAGATTATTTATCTGCTGCCACAAACGTTAAAAAAAAAATAAACATATTTTGGAGACGTGCTCTAATTACACATGATAACCATTAACATAATTAATGTTTCCGTTCATGAAAGCATATAAATACTATTAATTATTATGTTTTTATAATTTTATTACATACTTAAATATCAGAACCTTATATTAAACTTATTAAAATGGTACATTACAATGTAAAAACATTATTTACACATGATTTATAATATAACTACATAATGTATTCACATAAAAAACATTGGGTACGAATAAAAAATAACTAAAAGTCATGTCCATACTAGTTTTTCTGACACCCACACAGCAAAAAATAACACACTCTTGTATAAATATATATAAAGATAGCTTATAATATAATGTAGAAAAGCACACAAGCATAAATAAACACAGACAAGCGCCGTAAAGTTTTTAATTTTAAAATCGCACTGAACGCTAAGTAGCCATGTTGTTACGAAAACGAATAGAGTCATCGTCTTTGTTTTTTTTATCTGTTGATAAATCTATGATTATCTATGGATTTCAAATGACCTTTTGGCGCCATTCAATCTTCTATTTAATATTATTAGTAATTATTTTATTATTAAATTGATATTGGTTTTATGATTGATAATTATCACCGTCCTTCTGTACTTATAATGATTAAATTGGGGTCAAACCTGTTTTATTAATCATATACCTACACTACATATAGATAAAGTATAATGGATTATTACACAGTTCTTAGGTTCGAATCCATAGTTATACATATACAGAACTTTTTATTAATTTATTAAGTACCAAATGTAGTTTTCACATGCATATTTTGCAGTACAGGGCATTTTAAACCTTGTCTTAAAACTATCATTTTATGGCACAAGGCTTAATAGACACTGTAACGGTTTAAAAACTTCAATATTTTTTTGTAGCTTAATCTTGTTAGAATTATATGGTTTGATACTGTGAGAAGAATGTCTAGAAATCCATAATTAGTGTCAAAATTTTAATTAACACTTTTTTTTTAATATTGTATCTACTTCAGTAAAACAAAAGTATTTTAGTGATTTTTAATTTGCCCGACGTTTCATTTTACATCTTTCACAGTCACGGGAGGACTAAGATGTTTCACATCTGACAAGTCATCGTTATAACATATGTTTTTATCTAGCTATAAAGGAATTTACGTGAAAATCAAATGCAGATACGATTTAATGCTTAAAAATAATTTGCACAATTATTTAAATCCGCAAGTCGGTTTCTATTAATAATAAATTTTGTTTTTATAAATAATCAAGCATATTAAATGCTAAATTTCAGTAATTTGAATAACAGGGTTGTGTCATCAACAAATTTTAACTGCAAAGTTTGAGCATTAAGCCTGTACAATGTGAAAACAATGTCCGGTAGATGGCACACGTCACCTTAAAGACGAAAATATAATACGATGCGAGAATTGAATGTCCTACAATAGTTCACGGTAGTATAAGTGGCAGTACGATTGGAACGGATTTCAAATAGGTGTAGATTCGAAGCCCAGTTGTGACAATCATTTTTCGCTCGTAATCGGGTTTTGATGAATAATGTCTGTCTGTGTTTTCATTAAATATAATAAATTAATCTTACAAAAACTAAACAGATTATTACATTGGTATTATCAATAAATAAATTGATTGGACTAATTGTTATCAAGTCAAGAGCTTAGCTGATTTAGGGCTAATAGGCAAAATAAAAGGAAAGGTCTTTTGCACCTTGTACCACACTCTGTACGGCTTTACTGATATTTTTCTGATGAGAAATAAAAATATTGTTAATGGTTAATATAAATTATTTACTATATTTTTCTGATGAGTAATAAAACTATTATATACATACATACATACATATCATCACGCCATATCCCTTGCAGGGTAGGCAGAGAGAACAGAGTGCCAGAGAACTCTATCTTTGCATACTTCACTCACTTCCTCCACATTCATAATTCTCTTCATACACGCTCGCCGGTTTCGGAGACTCTTGACTCCACCTTCCTTCAGTACATGACCGATCTGGTCTAGGTAGGTTAGTCTCGGTCTCCCCCGGTACCTACATCCTTCCACTTTCGCATTGTATATCTTTTTAACCAGATGTTCGTTCGGCATTCTTTCCACATGTCCGAACCATCGGAGCATTCCCTTTCGCATCTTTACACCAATACTCTCTTTCATACCTACTCGCTCTCTTACGTCGTCGTTACGAAAGCGGTCGGTCAGCCTAACTCCACAGATTTACTGCAGAGATCGCATTTCGACCGCATTAATTTTAGTCCATTGAAAAGTTACATTTGGGGTTGCGTTTTTTAGAGGACGCAATTTTATTATTTTGATGTGTATGTGTATGTGAAGAAAAAGTACATTTAACTTATCTTCACTTCCTCCAACACAAGACACAGCTCGCTTTTATACTTTTCGAGTCTACCATCAGGTCCAGTCGTGGCTTGGTAATTATAATGATCCTGAAGACTGGGACTGGAAAAAATGTGGAAAATTATTGTTGCCAGTGCAGAACTCTAAACCTCCAGCACCCCCTGAGCTTCTAAAATTGATCTTTTGCAAATGCAAAGGAAACTGTGGAGCGATGTGTGGATGTCGAAAAGCAGGGCTGAAATGTTCTGCAGTGTGCTTCCATTGTTCTGGAGAGACTTGCAGCAACGTAATGGAACTCTCAGAAATAATAAATGAAAATTACTTTGATGATGAACCGCCGACATTAACACCCCTTCCTTCTCCAGTTCTCCCACTGATATTTAAATCAGAAAGCAGATCAGATATTGAGCCGCAACCTGGTCCATCGAAAAGAATGAGGACGAAGTAGTTTTTTTTTTTTTTTTTTGTGGCTCTGTTTATACTTAAGCCAATGTCAAAGTTAAGTTGCAGCTTCTTCTTCTTCTTCTTTTTATGTATTGGCAATCAGCTACTTATACGAGCCATTTTTGCCAGTGTCGAGTTATAATTATCTTCACGTTCTTAATCTCTTCAAGTTAGTCATTGTCTGTCAGTCAGTCGAATTGTCGCCATCAACACTGCTATGATGACACTGTTAATGGTATGTTGTAGGAATTTTGATGGAAAACGAAAACGTTGTAAAGCACTTTTATATGATATTCACTACATCCCAGCTGTTCTGTCACATCATATTACGTAAAACACCATAAAAATTATCTAATATAACACGTTAAAACACTAAGATATCGAATATAATACAAGAGCACAACATGACGTTTTAGATTCCCGCCAAAAGTCCGACGAAGTAGTTCTAATTTAGAAAATCACCGCGGATTATGTCTATTGGGGATACCACGTAAAAAAAACGCGCCTCCCGACTCTACCTCGTGGGTGGTGGGGAAAAGAGTCAATAATTAATTTTTAATAATATTGCAAAATTTATAATTAAAAAAATTATAATAACAAAGTAAATAAAAAAAAACAATAACTGATGACACATTATTAATATACACGTATAATATAGGTATAGTTAAGAATACTGAAAAATAGTACTCACTTCGGAGCGCTGTAAAACCGTAGCTATTGACTTAATGAAAAAATGTTGTTTATAAAAGTTGTTCCTCAAAAAACGATCTACAAAAATGGTCTGATATCATTTTTTCGTAAAATAATAAAAAAAAAGTTATATCGAAAAATATAATCTTTTTTTCTCGAATTTCTGAACATTCACTTATAACTTTTTTATTTATAGTTCTAAGACAAAAAGTTACTGAACCAAAGTTGTAGAGAATTTAATTTTCAACAAAAAATATTAACAATTTTTTTTTGTCAAATAAATAGTTTAAGAGATATATCGTAAAAACCATTTCAACCCCTATTTTCAGGATGGCGGCCGTGGGACAAGGGTGGCGACCCCACAAACTTGTTTTTAGCCTTACACTGACCCCCCCCTACACATCAAAAAAATAAAATTGCGTCCTCTAAAAAATGCAAGGTAAGGCCAAAAAAATGCAACATTTCAATGGACTATTTTACTTTCATACTCTTTTCTGCAAAAAATAAATAATATATCTTTGATATAAATTAAATTTAGTATAGATTTTATTTCTATAGTAGATACATATGTCATACCGACCCCATTGATGTAACACACCACCAGTTGGCGCTTCGATATATCGATTTCTACAAACAAATAAACGGCCTGAGTTTGCTAGTTCTTGTATATTTCTATATTTTCAGAATCTCCTCAGCAATTTCCATGAAATTTAATGTGGAGGAGATTTCGAGGGTGATAAATCGATCTAGCTAGATTTTATTTATAGAAAAATCATTTTATCAGTCAACCAAAAAATAAACACTTTGAAAACTATTAGAATATGAAGGCATATTTGGGCCGCTGTCATTGACAATAGGCATCGCTTAATTGGGAAATCCTCCACTTTATTCCAGATAGCTTCAGTTTAACCCTTCATTTTCCCTTTTTTATTATTTTAACCTTTTTAATTTTTATATTTTCTTTCTTTAGTTTTTTAATATCTTAACTTATACTTTCCAATAAACCCTAAAAAGAGAACACCGAGCTTAAACACCGAGCTCGGTCATTTCAGATATTATTAGTGTTGCTTAAATGCAAGAGCAAACCTTTTTTATTTTGTTATCGTTTTGAAAATGCATTTACGCGCTATCCCCCGCCGATGACAGGCGAGGGGGAGTTTGGAGCTCACCGGCTACCTAAAGCCTGACCGGAATACCCAGTAAAACCACAGCAGCCCCTTCCGCGCTTTTACGGGGCGCCGGAGAGATCTGTCTACTGACATTCAATCTCCGGCACCCCCACGCTTGGCCTTCTCTCGCGTTCCCATCCCGCGGCCTCCTACCTTTTCATGATGGCCTCGCAAAAGGAGGCCATCGACGATCAGCATCTGTCGCTCTCAAGCATCTTCGACAATGAAAGACCAAGACTTGCAACTCTTGTGTTGTAACTCTTGCTGCTAAAACCATTCATTCAACACATGTCATAGAAATTAAAAAAAACAACTAAATTAATTCATTTAGGGGCGCTAACTGTACAACTATCTATAATTAGGTTCATATCACTTACCGGGAGGGGGGAATCACACCTATCTATTATGAGACTGTTTAAAATAGCATCAAGTTATTCCTCCGTGTACTGATATTAAGAATACAAAGTGTTGACAACCCTTCTTTTGCCAAAGGAGTTGTAAAATCCTGTCTAAGGGAGCACTCTATTTTCGTATTTGGGCAGCACTAGATATTATATATAGAAATATATTTTTTTTATTGCTTTTGGTGGCAAAGGAGCAGACAGCACACCCGATGGCAAGTGTCACTGCCGCCCATGGACCTTTGCTAATGGTATAGCTAGGCCGCTGCCTACTAATACAAACCCCGAACCCACCCCAGATTGGCTTCCCGCTCTCTCGCTCACCGAACGAAGCACAATTGCCAATACTCAGACTTCGATCTTCTGCGAGAGTGTGGTACTACCCCGGACGACCCGCGGCTGTAGACAGAGAATTGTCAACAGCGTGGTCCTACCAATACTAGTTTCATATATGATAAGAATATTGTGTTTCTTGTTGTATCTTCTCAGCTTGCGGTCATATTACGATCCGTTATTAGATTATTATGTATATTAATTTAAAAGATAATGTAAAATTAACAATACATAAGTGCCCCCGCAGGGTTTAATTGCGAATTAATTAACCAAATATGGCCATTCTCTTTTCGCAAGCTAGCTATATTCATTAAGATTATAAATTTAACTGGATAATGAGTTCCTGTTAACAATTTTACTAATGCCTGCACTACTTAAATAGGTCGTATCATCTACGGTAGTGCCACAATCACTTAGATCTCAATTCTGAATGGTAACGCACTGAAACGGCAAGGGAGATAGACTCAAGGACCAAACTGTATGATACAAATTGAAAATCCTTTTCATTGTATATACTTTTGCTTTGATTGATTTAATTGATAATTTAAATTTAAATTCATACAATAAACTAACAGCGAATCGGAACGCGAATGCCACTGAGAGGATCCAACAAGAAACTCAGTCTTTTAATCAATTATTTTAACTTTTTTATAAACTTTTTTTGTATAAATACGTACCTACGTAGCATGTTTAAAAAGATAAAAAGTATAATCTGATTTTTGGCGGGAATCTGAAATCGTCATGTGATGGTCTTGTATTATATTCGATAGCTTAGTGTTTTAACGTGTTATATTAGATCATTTTGATAGCATTTTATGTAATTTGATGCGGCGGAACTGTAGTGAATATGATATAAATATGTTTTACAAGATTTACGTTTTCCACCAAAATACTCATTAACCGTGTGGCCATAGACACTTTTAATGACGACGATTTAACTTATGGATAAGACTATCCTGAAGAGTCTAAAGACGTGAAGAGAATTATAACTCGGCACTGGCAGCAATGTTTAGTATAAGTAGCTGATTGCCAATATATAAAAAGAAGAAGAAGAAAAAAATTTTCTCTGCAAAAAATTGCATGCGTACAAAGTAGGTACCTAATTATATGTCACAAGTGAAAATTCTTTGACAAATTAATTTTTAAATCGCTCAATCTGTCTCACTCGTTGTCTCCCTTGTCTTCTTCTTCTTCTTATATATTGGCAATCAGCTACATATACGAGCTATTGGTGCCAGTGTCAAGTTATAAATATTTGCACGTTTATAGTCTTGTCAGGTCAGTCATTGTCTAAGTTAAATTGTCACCATTAACAGTGCAATGGCCATACTGTTAATGGTATCTTGTGGGAATTTTGATGGAAAACGAAAACGTTGTAAGGCACTTTTATATGATATTCACTACATCCCAGTAGTTCCGCCGCTTCATATTACATAAAATGCCTTTAAAATTATCTAATATAACACGTTAAAACACTAAGATATCGAATATAATACAAGAGCACCACATGAATTTGTATATCTTGGATGTGGATTTAGCCGAGATGGACGGTACACCACTGATATAGAGCGAAGAGTGAATGCGGGAAATAGAGTGAACGGAGCGTTGGGGCAACTTCTCGGCAGCCACCACCTCAGCCAGAAGGCACGTGTAGCAATACATAACGCAGTGCTTGTCCCAACATTACTGTATGGAAGCGAGAGTTGGGTATGCAGAAAAGAGTATGAAAGTAAAATTAATGCGGTCGAAATGCGATCTCTTCGGAAAATCTGTGGAGTTAGGCTGACCGACCGCATTCGTAACGACGACGTAAGAGAGCGAGTAGGTATGAAAGAGAGTATTGGTGTAAAGATGCGAAAGGGAATGCTCCGATGGTTCGGACATGTGGAAAGAATGCCGAATGAACGTCTGGTTAAGAAGATATACAATGCGAAAGTGGAACGATGTAGGTACCGAGGGAGACCGAGACTAACCTACCTAGACCAGATCGGTCATGTACTGAAGGAAGGTGGAGTCAAGAGTCTCCGAAACCGGCGAGCGTGTATGAAGAGAATTATGAATGTTGAGGAAGCGAGTAAAGTATGCAGAGATAGAGTTCTCTGGCACTCTGTTCTCTCTGCCTACCCTGCAAGGGATATGGCGTGATGATATGTATGTATGTATGTAGCACCACATGACGTTTTCAAATTCCCGTCAAAAGTGACCATGACTATGAGCGTTATGCGACGTTCGGCCTGTCTTTCTCTCTCTCTCAATCTTTCTCACTCGCTTGCTCCCTACTCTCGCTATATGGCTATGTGCTTCATGCTACGTTCGCCCTTTCTCACTCTCTCTCAATCGGTCTCAATCGCTCTCTCCCTCTTCTTGAACAAAAACGTCCTATGCGTTCATGTCAATTTATTGCGTTTCATCTATAAAAAAATTACCCTAATTGCGTGCACAGAAGTTTCAATTAAAAAAAGTATTATCTTTATTGTAATATATTTAGAACTAACATATATTATACCTAATTCGCAAATTGGATGGAAAAGTTTAATAATGTTGGAAATATGAAATTCATTCGAATTATCTGAATGTTTTGTATATTTTCAGTAGTGTTGCCCAAATGCAAGAACAAGACGAGACTTAGCCAGTCTTGGTCTTGGTCTTGCGCCAATACACCTGGTCTTGGTCTTGCGCTCCCAGTCTTGGTCTTGCAGCAAGAGTCTTGCAAGTCTTGCAATTACCTATTAGTCTATTACTATTTATTAAAGTTTACTTTAAATCTTAGAAAAACGTATTAGAATTGAAACATTGTGAGCTTGAATTAACACAGCCATAGTAAAGATCAAGCAGATTAATAAATAACTGAGGATTTGATAAGAAATTCGAAAAATCAACTGACCTATATGTCGTTTTCCATGGAAGTAACTGTTTCTTAATAAACATTTATGATTTATAAGCTTACATTTGCTAAAACATGTAAAAAACAAATTAATTACAATAACTTGACTGTATTTTAAAGAACAATATCTGTCTAGAAAGAGATTGAACCCTCAACTTATATGAAATTTAATAAAAGAGTTTTACGATTTATCATTTATTTCAATAAAAAATAAAATACAACACAAATCAAACATAACAGTACACAACAGCTTTATCATTAGGTTATGTTACTTTATATCAATTCTTTTGACCAAGAATTAATACAAAGTAACCATCTGGCTGACTCATCACTTAACCTATTTCTATGTTTTCTAATTACTAATGATGCTTTAGAAAATAATCTCTCAGCAGGTACTGAAGTTGCAGGTATTGAGAGAAAATCACGGGCCATCTTCGATAAAGTCGGATACTCTGCCTCATGCGTCCTCCACCAATCTAAAATGTCTTCCGAGCTGACAGTTCTTGGTTTTCTCAGGTACTCCACCAACTCGTCTATCACTAAGCCTTGAAGACAAGATCCAGATGACGTCGAGGGACATTCATAGAGTTTATCAAAGTCTATTACGTCTTCATCTTCATCACATACTTTATTTTCTTTTTTTGGTAATTCCAGAGATTTGTTCAGTGAGTGTAGACTTTTATATTCTTCATAAAGTTCATTGAACTTGCGCAGACTTTCTGTTTTAAGTTGCTTCCCCCACATTGTCAGGTCAAAAGTCTGAGCCTTATGCCTTGGGTCTAAAATTAAAGAAGTACAATAAATCCAGTTGCTCTTCTTATAATGTTTAAGCATTTTGTCTCGAGCTGCTTGGAAAGCTAGAATGAGCCTTTCATCCACTTCAGATCGATTAGGTTTCTCATCTAACTGTTTTACCATGGATTCAATTTTATCTAGCAAGAGATTGAATGATACAATGACTAGCGGTAATGTAACATATTTGTCTCCACCAAGTTTTGTACTTAAAAGTTTAAAGTTTATTAGAAATTTATGTAATTTTTCGAGTACCTGCCATTCACTAGCTGTGATTTGAAAATCATTCAATTCGGTGACAGAACTGCACAATATGTTAATGCCCGCTCTCACTTTTAAACCAAATCCAATCATATCATGTGTGGAATTCCATCTCGTTGGACAGTCAAGAATGGCATTTAGATTTGATGGCACGCCAGCTGCTTCACAAGCAGACTGAAACTTCTTCTTCACTATCTCACTTCTTTTTATTTTACTGGCAATACTGCGTAACTTTGTTACAGATGTACGCCAGTCAGCAATATTTGGTGCATATTCTTCATCTTCCTCATCCTCAGTTTCGTCTGCATAGTCTTCATACTGCTGATCTTGCGCGTTAGTGTCAGACTCATAGTGTAATGCTAAGGTCTTTAATAAATCTTGTACACCAAGGTTTAAAATGTGAGCAAAGCACCGGAAATGTTGATTGTCTGAATCAAAGTGTGGCGGCAGCTGTTTGCCCAGTTCATACATAAATTTGGTATTTGCAGTTGCGTTGTCGACCGTGATACCTTGTATTTTTTCAATTATGTCATATTCCAATAAACATTCACGGAAAATCGTTGCAATATCTTCCCCGGTATGTCGACCGCGTGATGGTATAAAATCAAGAACTACAGATCGATACTTCCATTCGTTGTCTATATAATGCATAGTAACCCCGTAGTAACTCCTACCAGCAATTGACGTCCACCCATCAATAGTAAACGACATTTTAGATGATAATTGTTGAAGTCGTTCCTTGAGATTCAATTGGAGCTCTTCAAATCGCTCTTTGACTTTCCTTCTAAGTGTAGACCTTTTAGGAAACACCATATTAGGGCAAATACGTCGAAAATATACTTGTGTAGCTTCGTCATCGAAAAATGAGAAGGGAAGATATTTTTTCACCACCCAATCAACTGTAGCTGTCGTGATGTTGTCACTGCTGTTTTCCGACTGAAATAAAACAATAAATCTTGTGTTATTATTTAAAACATACTAGGTTTGAGCGTTTAGGAGGAGGAGGTTTGTTGTTGTTAAATCGAGAAAATCGTTAAATTGACATTTGTTATGTTACCAAAATAAAGTACTTAGTTGTTACTGGCCGATTATGAAAACAAATGAAAATATGGGTGTTTATAAAAAATATTTAAGACGATAATTACATACTTAATATGTCGCACCCCTAGATGAAAACACCACTAACTCAAAAATACTTACGTAAGTTAATGGCGTTTTTGAAAGTATCGCATGAATAGCTACGCGGAGTTAAAATTCCCGTAGCGACAACTTCGACCATTGTTAAAAAAATATTCTTACCTGTCCACTTCTTCCAGCGGTTACTAAAAAGCTTGTGATATCTCCACTTAATTTTGGTTTAACAGGAAGAAATATTTGTGATTCCTTTTTGTGGAAAGATATTAGATGTTTCCTTAAGCCTGAAGTGTTTCTGTTTTTCATTTTTATTTCAATCTTTTTATGTTGGCACAATTTACACAAGGCAGTTTGGGATGCATGAATTATTTCGAAAAACTCCTCAAATTTGCTTTTGGGTCTTTTAGATCTGTGACTCAAACTCTCGTTACTCGGACTAGAATAATTTGAATCTTCGTCACTCATATTAAATTGTACACGTGATACGTTTTTAGAAAACAACAAGAATTAGTAAAAACAATTATTAAGTTAGACTCGAAGCTCTCAATTGGAAATGACTGGAATTAAAATAATTCCTTTATTTATAGTACGTTTCCTTGCTTTCTACCGCGCCGCCTCGCCACGTGCCGGCTCTATTAAAAGGATGCCGCCGCAAATCAAACGATGCCGCGTGCGGCGTACAAACACAGATTATTACCTACTTGTACAGACGCGACGCGTGAATAAAATATATGTAAAGAATTAGTGCCAATCACTATTCTTTACATATAAGTGAATGTTTTGGCGTACATCTATACTTATCTATACTAATATTATAAAGCTGAAGAGTTTGTTTGTATGTTTGATGACAGAAGTTTTAAAATAAATAAATAAATCCTGAACGTCACTATACCTCCAAAGTTACTATTCCTCGTGGACGAAGTCGCGGGCACTGCTAGTAAATACTTACTCTCATCATCTCTCTCAGAGATATTCGGGCTGGTAAGCAATACAAAACTCTTATCGCAGGCTTTTTATTTTATTAGTAGGTAAGTACCTACGCTTTTTATATTATTTTATTAGTTTTGTAGAATTTTTTTACACGTTTCAAGTATATTTAAAAGTGGCTACAATATTTATCAAACCGGTGATATTTGAACACTTTTTTGCTATTTTTTCTTGTAAAAACTTAAGAAATATAATGACTAAATGTACAATAATAGTACCTAAGTAATTAGTTTAAAACCATATAATCAATATTATAATATATACTTACTAGAATAAATTATTATGACATCTACTACCTATCCTTAACATTTTTTCCTATCATAATACTACTTGCGTGATCAGTATAATGTATTCATTTTCATTCTAAGCACTCTGAAACTTATTTATTCTTTGGAACACCTGTAGGTACTCTTAAAATTCGAAATTATTTTGCATGAGTATACCTACGCCCTGTGGCGGCAATCAAATAGTGTCAAATGTTGTGATTTCGGCGCGGCGGCAACGATTGTTGTATATGATTTCAAAAGAAGCCGCCGGCGCGTGTATCATAACCATGTACTTCCGAAAAGCGGCAAATTTCTTTGAGAAGTAAGTACAAAACCTTTGATGCCGCATTATCAAAGTGCCGATGGTTAAAACATAACTATGCATGCACTCAGTTTGATTTTAATGGATATTTTTTTATTCGCTATGTAGGTATGTTTATGGTATTAGTCGTAATGCGCATAGGTCCAGTTTTTCATATTCTTTGATACAGTTTTTTGCGTCTCATAGAATTCCTAAGCGTACCTATACACCGAACTGTTACACTTAACTACTCCGTGAAATAGCGCTAAGTCCTAGCTGCAAGACGCAAGAGTCTTGCAGGCTTAGTCTTGTTCTTGCTCAAGTCTTGCACGGTCAGTCTTGGTCTTGGTCTTGCTAAAAATACGCGGTCTTGTTCTTGTTCTTGGTCTTGCAAAAACGCAAGAACAAGACCAAGACTGCAAGACCAAGACTGAATTTGGGCAACACTAATTTTCAGTTACGGATATTCGAATATTTAGTAAATTATAAAAAGCTAATGCTCAGTGTGGTATTTATCATATTTATTTTTCCTTTAGAAAGGCTTACGTTTAGTCAGCCAGCTCAGGTGATTGACGTGTCTTATACAGACACCGCCATTTCTTTTTTTGCAGCCTATGGACATACATACACCGTCAATTCCGTCCAGGGTGACGGGAAGAGCGCCCCGTGACCCCATAACCCACCGTATTCCTTCGCCATACACAGACACCGAAACTACGAAATTATTGAAACTATTATATTGGTTACAGTTTTAGTTTTTTTTTCATTTCAAATATACGATAATTACGTTTGTAGAGTTCCATAACCTCTTTAGAAAAGATTATGATTGGACTAAATCCAACAAGCGGCACTTGATCAAGAGTTAACTAATAGAGCATCCATAATTCTTTAAATCATCATCATCATTCTCCTATTCTTATCCCAATTACTTGGGGTTGATACAATATGTAGGTACTCTTCTTTCATAGTACATATTTTACAAGTCATTGGCAATAGTTTTATGACCGGCCGCCTGTCAGACGTCAACCCTCCTTGTGAATGTAATTGTTGACCAAACGGCATCAGATGTAGTTGGCCCAGGTCGTTAGCTTATAACCATCATTCTTTGAATAAAAGATTTAAATCCACCCGTTTGCCATCAATGGCTAATAAAAAAAATATCTATATCAATCTCTTTATACATACCTACCATTAAATATTTATATTAATTAATTATGTATGAGCTTCGTCCAACTATATAAAATTACATACAAAATTATTATAAATATATACATTATTCCATATAATGACGGAGTAAGAATACATTCATCACTCTCTATATTACACGTGTGTGTAATAAAATATGTCTAAATGATATAATATACATACCTATAACATATATACAAGAGAAGGTCATCATCATTCTCCTACTCTTATCCCAATTACTTGGGGTCGATACAATATATACTCTTCTTTCATAGTAGGTACATATTGTAAAAGTTATTGGCAATAGTTTAATGACCGGCCGCCTGCCAGACGTCAACCCTCCTTGTGAATGTAATTGTTGACCAAACGGCATCAGATGTAGTTGGCCCAGGTCGTTTGGCTCTTAGTCGTCTTTTGCGACATCCACGAGCAAAGTAAGGGTTGGTAGTATTCGTAGCCGCTAACAGACATATATACAAGTGAAGGTAAACTATAAATAAACACTATATAACTACCAACATGTCAGATCAGCGTGTTATAGCCAGATTTAGGTTCGATAGCGCCCCAGGCCTTAGTTAATATGACTCGAGAGGATACCCGCGAGGATAAACCGCCAGGCGGGCCACTGAAGACAAAGACGGGGTTCCAGACTTCCAGTGGCCTACTCGCATGGCGTAGATAGGTACGTAGAGGGCGGGTCTAGTCCTGGACGTACTTAACGGGGTGGCCACATCATAGCCATCCGCCATAAAAAAAGGGTCAAGTAAATATAACACACTTATGTATTAAAACTTAACTTACTTAACGAAAAACTTTTTAGTATATCGCTTTAGTAATCGCTTAACCGCTTGCGCGTTCAGATCACTTCAGTCACAAGCGCGGCATGGTTTGAATGCGATATAGTATAACTATTTGGCTTGGCACCGACTTCAAATCGTGTTAGTGGATTTCTAGCATACATTGTAATAATATTTTATAAAAAATAATACATAATTAGAATTAGACAAGAATTAAATAGTTCATCTTATTTTTCGGTTTTTAGTGTTTTAAATAAGTATGGTTTTTGACTGATCCTATTTTGAAGTCGGTTTACATTTTTTTTATAAAAAGTTTAATTATTTTTCCATTTTTAGTGTAAATAATCGTAGTTAAGTAATAATTTTAACTAGTTCATATAAATTAAATTATTTATTAAATATAGCACTATGAGTTGATCGACTAAAAAATGCACATGGTACGAGGAAGAGTAGAAGTAGGGAATGAAAATAAAAAAAATAAAGAACGTATTTCGAAAAAATGGAAACGAAATGCTGTATCTCGTTGCCAATGGTTTAAATTTCACTGTTTCAATCAATTCGTGTATAACACCATATGTACTATCGATACGTCACGTGAGGCAACAACTTAGGTATGAGATACTACCAACATCCAAGTGATGTAAATAATTGTGACGGTTTGATGCAATTGTTAAAACTAGACATAGGCTCCAGAATCATGGTAGGATGCAATATCTCTGTCATTAAGGGCTTGGTAAGCGGGCAATAGGGATAATATCCAAACTTGTAGGCTTCCCCTTCGTTGTGACCAAATTGAAACAGACTAGTTACCTGATTTGGTTATTATAAAATTTAATGACGACACTATGGGCACGAAAGTGAAAGACAGTGACGGGTTAGTTGCCATAGCGCCTGTGTCAACCATATATCAAGCAACGAAAGGTTACGGGATAATGAATGGAAAATGCTTCCGCTAATCCTCTGTTGGGCGGTTACGGTATATAAACTCTAGGGTACTTTACAAAGCCTTAAACAGAGCTGTCATTGATTTAGGCAAAAATAAATTGACAATGATCAGTTTTATATTGCACTGAGTTGTGTAAAGACTCTAGAGGGACAACTTTTTGCGGCTTAGGGTCTAATAAACTACTCAAATCAAAAGACTATACCAGGAGAAAGCGTAAGCCAAAGAATAAGACGGTTCTAAATAGGTACGATACAATTATCCAATACGGCTGGATCTGATCATCTCACCTAATATATCTCAGTGTCTGAAGGCACAAGTCTATGAACAGTGATGATTAATGACATAAAAATGTGGTCCCTAAATGTGGGTCTCGTAACAAAGATCATATATCGGCAACATAAATAATTACCTAACTCCTAATCGTTATGGAGTAGTACCTTACATTATCAGCTTACGTGATTAACTTGAAAGAATACAGTCAAAGGTCTATGCGTGCATATGATATTGAAAGAATTATCCTCCAACTCCTAACCGCTAAGGAGATGTACCTTCCATCACCAGCTCATCTAAATGAGATTATCACTGCCAGATGCAAATATTTGAATATCTTTGAAAAATACATGAGACACGTAATATGTGCCTATACAATTTAAGGGTTGCCCTTTATTTCCAAGAATTCCCATCATCAGATCATGATTTGGTGACAATGGGACCACCTCGGGAGTTAACTTGAAAGAATACAGCTAAAGGTCTATGTGTGCGTATGATATTGAAAGAATTATCCTCCAACTCCTAATCGTTAAGGAGATGTACCTTACATCATCAGCTTACCTAAATGAGTTTATCACTGCCAGATGCAAATATTTGAAGAACTTTAGAAAATATATGAGACACGTAATATGTGTCTATAAAATTTGAGGGTTGCCCTCGATTTCCATGACTTCCCATCATCAGATCGTGACTTGGTGACAACAGGACCACCTCTGGAGTATACCCTTTAGAAAGAAAAAAGAATTTTGAAAATCGGCCCACGATAGACAAAAATATCGCTAAACATACATAAAAAAAAAAAAAAAAATACATACAATGAAACATAGAACCTCCTCCTTTTTGAAGTCGGTTAAAAAAAAGTAGCAAATATTTTGATCTTATTGTTAATAAAAAAAAATTTAATTTTCATTAGTTTCAAATTTTTGACGCATCTAAAAATTAGATTCATAGATCCGGGCTTCGCGGACCTAAGCCTAAATCTGTTACTGGGTTTAATAAAACAATTTCCCTCCTATTGTGTAGGAGGCACGAGCCCAACACTGGGACATATATGAGCCAAGTTGATGATAATCTTTCGTCAATTACATGGTGTAATTGTCGTACCGTTCGAGTTTAATTTTCTATCAACAAACAAACATACAGAATCATATTATTTATATATAATAAACTGCTATGTATGTAGAATATCCAATGTTACGTGTAAAATAAGGAATGTTTGGTCGTGTCGCATGTAAGTAATGAATTCAGACGCTTTGAATTATGTTTGATTTGAAAGAAAGAAAGAAATAATGTCTCTGTTAAAAGAAAATTAAGGCAATATGTCGTTTTAGCGGGATGTCTCTCTTACATCACCCACATGTAAGATAAGGGGTGGTGAATCATATTCTTACTCGTCACCACTCGGAATATCATCATCATTATCATTTCAGCCTATCGCTGTCCATTGCACAAACCCTATAGCAGAACCAATTTAAAACAATATGCAATAAGGTTGTTATATCTAGTCAGTGGTTTATCGTGCTAATATTGTATAGCGAAAAAACATTAAAGATTATAAAAAAACATAATATTATTTTTGATAATTTTAAGTTTTCACTTCTATCGGCAGTCCTCATGACTGCTTTGTTTATTATTATTTTTTTACACACCGTCCGTTCCGTTCGGGGTACTGATAGGAGTGGCGTGTGGCCTCATACCCCACCTTATGATAATTATAACGCCCCATCGCTATTGGGCCGACCACTGGTACCGCTTCCATGACATTCGTGGCCAGCCCGGCGCACAGTGGGCTGAAAATCGCGGTTCATAGACATAGAAACTTAAGTTATTATATATGATTTTTCGTGTGGAAATGGGTTCTCCTGATTATTACTACATTATAAAATATCATATGAGATAATTTGGTCAACAATTGAACCAGTTATGATTTTTTTTAGAAAAAAATATATGGAGCGAACCTGAAAAATGAAGATATCTCTGAAATCGCAAGGTTGGCTGTTATATCCTCGCAGTCGTATATAGTAATAATGATTTATGTTTTTTAACGTACTTCGTATTACGGCATTGCTTGCGATATTTTTTTTAAAAATCGTCAAAGTTTTAAATTTTTATTTTCGTTGACAACTACTTTTACTTGTACATTTATTTAATAATAACGTTTAAATTTTACGGGTTAACCTTTTGGATACTCTGCCCCGTCGATGGCCCGCGTGAGTGGTCGTGAGCGTCGCCTTCACGCGATCAGCGTCTCTGCGGGTGACGGACTATTCCCCAGTCTACTCACCCGACTTCAAAAATATTGTAAGAAATTTACTAAAAAACCTAAATTACCAATATGTCTGCTGCATTATAGAAACATAGCTACATTTGCTGATAACATATTCATTTTATACGTATATAAATATATATATGTTTGTGTGTATGTTTTATTTAAGATGGACTTACATGGCGATTAAGGAAAATATTTAAATTCATATTTATTTATTGTATCCTAAATAACATCATTATCATTCTCCTGTTCTTATCACCAATTAATTGTGGTCGTTTGAAGATGTGCTCGTACATATTGGCAATAGTTTTATGACTGGCCGCCTGCCAGAAATCAACCCTCCTTGTGAATGTAATTGTTGACCAAAAGGCATCAGGTGGAGTTGGTAAAGCTCTTAGTCGTCTTTTACGACATCCACGAATAAAATAAAGGTTGGTAATATCAATGTTATCATACATTTTGTAAATAGAACGCAGAAGAAACATATAATACAAAATCTAATTTAAAAAAATATATATACCAATAAAATTTCTAAGTAAGAAATTAATCTTTTCACTACATAATATGAAACAGAGTCGCTTCCCGCCATTTGTACACTTAGATCTTTTAAACTACGCAACGGATTTTATTGCGGTTTTCATCAATATACAGAGTGATACAAGAGGAAGGTTTATATGTACAATACATGCATATTATATTAGGTAAAAGCCGAGAATTAGAAATAATGTAATGTAATGCCTTATCTTTGTGCGCTTGCATTGCAAACGCTAACCAAAGTTTACAGAATAGATAAAATAAATACTACGACATTTTATACATTTAATATGTCTACAAAAAGCCCAAGATAGTACACGTAGGTATCTCCTAAGAATAACCCGTAGTAACTATGTTTATCTTCGCATATTCTAGAATAAAAAATGTTATTTATGAAGCTATTTTAAACAATACAGTATTAATGCATTTACAATTAAATACATTAAGCTCGTAGGTATTTATATATATTTTATAAGCACTTCATCATCATCATCATCACAGCCCATATATGTCCCACTGTTGGATTCGGGGCTCCTCCGCAGTGGGAAGGAAATTAACCTACTATACCGCGCTGGTCAGACGTGTTGGTATGGGGTTTTGTTTCGAGTTTTCCTTCTCTTGCATAGGATGTTATATGTTTTTTATATCCCTTAGTCGTCTCTTACGATCACCCACGGGTAAGACAGGGAGTGGCTAATTGTATTCTTACTCCGTCACCACACGGTAAGTGTATAAGTACGTAGAAAATAAATGTTCCATGATTACTGGCTGTGGACACTGCTAATACTCTACTCGGCACAGTGTTTACCCAACAATATTTGATTCAAACAAAATGGCGAATCAGGAATTCAAAGCCTTTTCATAAAACATTTTATTAAAAACAAAATTAAAGTAATGGTATCATGTAAACCTTTTGTAAACTCACCGATACTCAAGTTTGTCAACATCGGACTGAGCTCCAAGAATCCAGTACAAATCAATAAACATAACTTATACTAGTACATACATCTCGCTTTTCTTATAAAGATATTCGTTTTATTGAGAAATTGTCTCTCTGGTATAGTTGTATGGAAATATATATTGTATATTCTTGATAAAATAATATTTTGATGATATGAAATCTTATTTGCAAGCCAAAAATTATTAACAGTCGTGGCACTGGGGTTCACATCTACTGGCAATCCTTTCCTCATCAGTTTGGTAATTGTCGCGGTTAATACGTATGATAACCAAATTGTAATTCGTATTATCGTCTTACGTGAAACGTTTTACAGCGCCATCTATCAGATAATGTGTACATATTGTACCGATTTAATACTCGTAATATTTCAGTTTAATTATATTAAGCTATGGCACTATCCAATAATATAAATTATCCTGAGATTTGTTTAGTGTTTGACGTGTTAGGATATTTATTATATAGATAGCAAACTCGAGGTTTACATTATAATTAAAAATATTTTCCGAAATCTGTTGTATTGCACCACTGTTTAAAAATAAATAAAATATTTAAAAACGGGTAATTTGATATCCATATTTCGTCTTCTCTATGTTTTCAGTTTTCTGTTTTAAATGTATAGTTTAAACCTCATATTAAACAATTAAAAGTACTGGAATGGAGCACAAAAATACAATTTTTGATATGTATGTATTTTGCATTTAATTGTTGTAACTCCATCTAGTGAAAAAAATATAAATATGAGTTAGAGTTTAGGTTAGTCATTATTTAGATGCCGCTAAAGACCTAAAAGTAATTTATAATGTTTGTAGGGGTCGAAATCGAAAGTGTTTTTAACATATTTATCCAAAATTGAAAGGTGAAAGTTTAATAAATATTTCAGTATAAACAAATAATAAACCGCTTTTGTAGCTTTGGCGGTGATCAAAAGAACACCTTTCATAAAGTAAATTGAAGTAAATTTTCTGGGATATATTGGAGTAGGTTCATACGTTCCGAAGTTAAAATAAATATATATATATTACATCGTTTAAAATTGCAAATTATTATTTGTTCATTTTGGTTATGTCATATTCATAATTTATAAACTATATTACATAATAATGACTCATCATAATATATAATAAATATATTTCATTACTAACTTACATCTGTTGTCTTAGCATGTTTAAGGTTTTTAGCTTTAGTTTATGAACGCTCCCTACTGCATACAGTTGTCAAAATAATTGTTCCGGCCATTAAGCGAAAATATTTAATTGCATTATTAAATGTTTGTTTATTTACAAAATTATTTGTAGTGAAAATATAATATAATTACAAGGGTTTAAAAATATTTTTTCTGCAATGGAGCCTAATGTAAGCGGTAAGTCTCAATATTTGTTGCCGTTATTAATACATGTTTTTCTGTAAATAACATATTATTCATTTTGATTTCTGTGTTAAACCATAATCCTATCTCTAAACTCTTAATAAATTAATATATACGTTGTTTATAATA
Source organism: Lymantria monacha (assembly GCA_905163515.2). NCBI lineage: Eukaryota > Metazoa > Arthropoda > Insecta > Lepidoptera > Erebidae > Lymantria > Lymantria monacha. Next base: position 10,387,629 of record LR991104.1, on the reverse strand, counting down.
CCATATATACAATTTATGTTCTGCAGGTGAATACTTTAAGAAAGATGTTGGTACAAATTCGCGACTCTTAAATGTGAATTTAAACGGTAAATTAATTATTTATGCGAAATATACGTTACACAACACTGAGAAAGGCTCAATATAAAAAAGGCTACTACCGTATACTTTGCCATAATTGCAGTAATACCGAAATAAATGCAGCGAAATTTTGAAATTATATTTCGTGTACTTTAAACCTAATGTTTTTTTATTGAATATTTATCATGGACTTAATCATTGATGAATATATTGTGCCATGGTTTTACAAACCTTTCTGTATATCGTTTGTTTTCATTTCTTATTTATTATTAGGATTGTCCTTCACACATGCCACTGTTAAATCTTTTGCAGCTTTAATTGTATATTTCAGCATGTCGTAATGCGATTTAAAAATGCATTATCATCTTACTGGCCCATGGGAATTGTAAAAACTAACGTAGGAATGATCAGGCAAAAATTTATTAACACTCTTGCAATGCATAATACTAAAGCAGTAACTTCTAAGAAATTCTCACCTGAGTCTATAAGTCTATGTAAACAAGGCTAATTAATATATAGATACTTCAGCATCCATTCATTGCAGTACACTGGTGAATTTTTTACTACTAACTTGTTTTATATGTTTAAACATGTCAGCATTTTAAGTAACAATGCCACTTACTGTACCATTTACATGTAATATAATTAAATATATTGCATATTAGTACATTTTCTGTGTGGTAACAGAGTAAGAATATAATACACCAACTCCCTTATCTAGCTCATCCATTTCATAGAAGATGACTAAGCAATATAACATGCATATAACAACTACACAAGAGTATGAAAATTTTCAATAAAACCGTATACCAGACCCTATACCTGACCAGCATGATATCGCTTGCCCGGAAGAATAGTGTCACAACTCTGAAAATTACAATTTTCATTATATTTCAATTTTTAATGGTGGAGGGGTGTTAATATTATATGTTCTCCCTGTCAACTCTTCTCGTCATTCTTAAGGATATTATGCTGAGGTTTGTGCATTTGAAATCGCTGCTGAACCGAGCTGAAAAACAGGAAATACTTATTTTGACCCTCCTAAAACATTAAGCTTTTTTGAATTGTGTCACTATTCTTCTGGGCAAGCGATATATTAGGTCAATTTTCCTTGTAACATGAAGAAGTCTCAAAGGGAACATAAATTAGCTGAAAAAAGTTATTCTATGTATAATCTCGCAAATTATAACTGTTATGTTAATATCTTAGTTTTTTATGCTATTGATTATGGCACTAACAATCATCGGCTGCCTAAGGTCTATATTGATGATTACAATAATCTCATGGCCTTGCTCTGCTGAAGTCAGGCAGACATCTGACATACTGTTACAATCATAGAATCGCTTTAAGCTAACTAATTAACCACACCACACTATTTAACACTGCTAATTTAACGTCCCTGTCCCTAAGTTTGGGAAAAAAAAACATAGAATCGCCCTGAATTGTAAGAAAATGAGATATTGCCTTGATATAAGTAGGTGAGATCGCATTTCGACTGCATTAATTTTACTTTCATACTCTTTTCTGCATACCCAACTCTCGCTTCCATACAGTAATGTTGGGACAAGCACTGCGTTATGTATTGCTACACGTGCCTTCTGGCTGAGGTGGTGGCTGCCGAGAAGTTGCCCCAACGCTCTGTTATATAGATAGAAAATTCTTATATACAATGCGAAAGTGGAAGGATGTAGGTACCGGGGGAGACCGAGACTAACCTACCTAGACCAGATCGGTCATGTATTGAAGGAAGGTGGAGTCAAGAGTCTCCGAAACCGGCGATCATGTATGAAGAGAATTATGAATGTTGAGGAAGCGAGTGAAGTATGCAAAGATAGTTCTCTGGCACTCTGTTCTCTCTGCCTACCCTGCAAGGGATATAGCGTGATGATATGTATATGTATGTATAAGTAGGTGGATTAGTGATAGCAATTGCCCAACATCCTCAGGACCTTCCAGCTTGTGTTTATGAATCCTATGATATAGAAGTGAAGATGAAACTTTTCAGACACATCACAACAGATGTTGTGCTATAATAGATGATATGCCGTCCTATTGTAAGGGAGTTTTGTGCCCAATAATAGGGTCTGATGATAGCGGAATTATGATGATTGTCTGGCAAATTAAGGTTGTAGTAATGTGGTTTTTTTTCAGTAAACATGTGTCCTCCAGAGGCTTGGAGGGGTGGGGTGGCACGCTCACCATCCCACGAGTCTGTCACCACAGATTTATCCCTGTTTAGTGTATCATCGACAGCTTCCGATGCAAGAGTTCTACGGCTATTAGCTAAGGTACAGTAATTACATTATCATCCAGCTCTCATCCCAATTACTTATGTTACTTACTATTTGTGTGGTTTGTAATATAATCCATTATGGAGAAGCCCAACATTGATGATAATGAAAGTGGAAGGCATGAAAGTTAGCAAGTAAGTTAACAAATAGGAGTATGTACATCTATGATTCGAGCTAGTTTTCCATGTGGTGGCTGAGTAAGAATACTATCACCACCACTAAATATTACCTGTGATTGTAAAATACTAAAGAATATACGCATATTACATCTATACAAGAGTAGGACAACGCGGCTTGACCAGCATGGTAGATCAATTTCCCTGCTATATTGAAGGAGCCTCAAGCTCAGTAGTGGATTGTAGGAGCTGATCCACCACTCTGACCAGATGGTATGATAGAGTTTTATTTCGAGCTTAGTTTCTCTTGCATAAATATATGCATATTATAATCTTTTAGCCGTCTCTTACTAGCTGTGTGGTACTGCCTTCTAATACTACCAACCTTTGCTAGTGGATATCGTAAAAATACTTTATATATCTGAGTCAAATTCACTCGGTGGTGTTTGGTCAACATTTACATTATATATACATTTTTTTTTTTTGTGGACTATGGATGCGTCTCGCCCCGCCGAATCGGTCCGGGGTGACGGAAAGGCGGCGCGTGATCCCATAGACCCACCGTAAAATTCCTCTCTCTTCGCCGTGCGAGCGGACCACCGGTACTCGATTTTTAACTTCGGTGGCAGGCCCGGAACATTTACACTACCTAGGGGGGTAACATCAGACAGGCGGCTGGTGATGAATCTATTGCCAATAACATTTGCAATATGTACTATGGAAGAGAAGTACATATTGCATCGACCACAAGTATAACCACGGCCAAGATAGGTTTTTACTCCATCATGGACTTGTTGTATATATAAGTTTATATAAAATTTTAGACCGGTCAAGGTGCCGATCCAGCACTGAGAGTATCCAGTCCAAATCCTGACAGCAAAATGCTTAAGTGAGTATTCACAGCCTCCAGTTATTATCTTTAACACCCATTATGCCTGTTTTTACCAACGATCCCTAAATTTTAGGTGACACCTAATGTAAAATAGATTATATAAGATTGATATTTTAAAAATTCTGAATGGTAATAAAGTTAAATAAAATTTTAATTTTACAACACAGTTGTCGGTCGGCCGCTCTGCGGGTGGCGGACTAATCCCCGGTTCATCTACCCGCGATCTAGGCTAGGGCGAGAACAGCCCTATGCGTCGGCGGCGGAGTATGTCAGTTTGGAGAGTCTTCTCTCTGACACGCCCCGCCGCCTTCTTATGCGAAACAACTGCCTCGCAGAAGGTCCTCGAACATCATCTTAACGATGGTCGACTGCGTCAGCTTGACACCGATAATTGCGACGAGTTCACGGTGCTTCTCTGCTCAGGTCACGATAACCTTGAGCGTGTGCTAGTAGCAACCACAATGATGATAGGACGGTGTCCTCTCCCTCCTCACGACCAGTGTGCAGGTACATGCCGAAGCAACCATGCCCCGTAATTATCTGCCCCAATTGGAAGGAGTGGACAACGTGCCGCCAACCCAGTAACCTAATCAACACCAGCCGGAAGGTCTACACGGTCACCGGTTTAGTACTCTAAGCTGAGGGCATCGCCTCTTTGTCTTTCTATAACCGTTGAAGACAAAAAGCAGGCTGTCTAATGGTAAATAGTAATTGCCGCCTTTTCGCTTCAGTTTTACTACAGGTATTTGAATGAAGCTTCTAAAGTCTATATCAAGACGTCTAATCAGCTTGGTATAGTATGTTAGCTTCCCTCCTGTTTTGGAGGAGGTTCGAACCCAGCATATAAGCGGAGATGACGATGTATGACGTGGCGAAGAGACGAGTAATGAGTCTCACTTCATTTTCTCGGTTTCAATCAATCATGACTGTTCAGGTGCTCTGTTACACTCAACCAGTTTTTACCTTCCCTTCCCCTCCTAAGACCCTCACATTAAGACAGTCTTAGGTCGTGTTGAAATTATAATAAACTTGATGGTCTTTGTAGACGTCCATCCACCTCCCTGCCGCTCAGCTCGAGCGATACATGCCGTGAGCTCCTCGCAGGCTGTGCCCAGCTCTGCGTCCAACTCGGTCTTAGACGGACCTTTAGCTGTTCGGACGTCGGTGAGGGCACGGAGATCGCTCATCCTCTTAGAAGGTAAGAAGACTTCATAATAGTGCACAGATGTAGTAGTTTTGTTATTAACGATCTTTCATGCTTATACAGGTTCAGTTCACACGCAGGGCATGCTGTAAATGACGTTTAGTTTACATAATTTTAAGATTCTGATCTGTAAATATAAAACTGTTGAAATTGTTTAGTTGTACGTGCTAATCTCAGTACCTACTGGTTCGAATTTGAAAAAATCTTTTAGTATTGAATAGACCATTAATCGAGGAAGGATATAGGCTATATAACATCACTCTATGATTAATAAGATTTTGTGAGGGCACATTTATAAGTGCGTAAGATTTACTCATGTGACGTAGAACGACGTTGACGAAGTATGCGTATATCAGCTGGCGTCTATACAAATTTAATATTCTATAATTACTACTGGATGCTAGGTTATGGGGTTGAACGCCATCTTGAGCGGTTTGGTCGCTTTGTGAATGGACCTTCGTGTGATCACTTCATTCATCATCATTCTTACCTATGTGTAAAATACGTCTGCGTGATATAATATACATATATATACAAGTGTATGTAAACTAGTGGTCGACCGAAACGGGTTTTTACGACCGAAACCGAATTTCGGCAACGGTCTCAGTTTCGGCCGAAACCGAAACTTTCTTATAAAGATCATGTTTTCAGAGAAAAATAGAGAAAATGTATTATAATCAGTCAGTTTTATTTTTTTTTCTTTAAATTACATAGGTAGCTTTAATACTTATTTATGTTGTTACCTAATGTACTGCAAACAAACAGGTTACGACATGATTACGCACGTGGACGCGGCCAAATGTCATCGTCGCTTGGATGTCATTTACCGCGCCGAACACACCCGAGCACAGCGCGGTAACTGCCGAATGCAGTTTCGGTTTCGGTCGTAGTTTCGGCAGGTTTGCTGCCGAAACCGAAACATAACCGAAACTCGACCGAAACCGAACATTCGGTCGGACACTAATGTAAACTATAAATAAACACTATATACCAACACGTCTGATCAGTTTGGTTTATGTGAATTTCGCTGCTATTGTGATGGAGACTGGAGAGCCCAGCAGTGGAACGTTTATGAGCTGAGATGATGATGTAACTAGCATGCTTGTTTGATTATTGCAGCGCTACTTCAGAAGTAGGACTTTGTGCAGCATTAGAGGCTTTAACCTTGAGTGCAGCCTCCAGATCTTGCAGCACTTGGGTTGCTGGTGAGTTGATAATAACTAAAGTATTAATTGTTCCACGTCTACCAATAGCTTGAATGTTTATTATATATATACCTTATTTGACCATGGATGTTGTAAAAACTGACTGAAAGTTTTTTTTCGTTTTAGCTTATAGTGGCAAACGAGCAAGCAGCACAACCAATCGTAAGTGCTACTGCCGTTCATGGATTTTTGCAATACCAGGAGCACAGCTAAATCTCGCTGCTGATCTACCAAACCCCATCTATTTTTTTTTTTGCAAGGTGGACCATGGATGTGGTCGCACCCCGACAAATCGGTTCGGGGCGACAAGAAGAGGCGGCGCGCAACCCCATGGGCCCACCCTGCAAGCACCTCTCTTCGCCTTGCGAACGGGCCACCGGTACCCGATCTTTGTCTTCGGTGGCCCGCCCGGCGGTTTACCCTTACGGATTCCTCTCGTGCGGTGGCCTCGCGTCGGATGACCGGACAATTCCCCGTTCCAATCACCCGAAGCCTCGGTTAGGGCGGCATCAGGCGCAGATATTCGCGCCTGCGCCGCCCCGGCCGCTGACGGCGGCCCGAGTCACGGGAATCCTCCCGGACTCGTTCCGCCGCTGACTTCTGCGAGATGACAGCCTCGCAGAAGGCGGCGACCGCGTCCCAATTTCTGACGCTGTCGACCATCGCTTTCGCGTCAGCCGGCAGCGTCAGTTCGGCACCGATAACAGCGACGAGGTCACGGCGCTGCCAGTCCCAGCTCGGACATACCAGTGTGGTCCTACACTGGACTGACCGGCCCGCGGCTGTAAACAGAAAACTGTCAAAAGTGTGACTCTACTAAGTATAATATTTTTTTAAGATTCTATATTTTATTTTTGGCAATTTTCTATTTTGATGATATTTTTAAGATAACAATGTCGTTCAGTAGGAGGTTCTCAGCTACCATCCCCACAGAGGGCTCACCCAGCACAACCTTCCCATAGGACACACCATACTGACAATAAAAAAGTAAGTGTAGAGTTCATAGCTTAATGTAATAATACTACTAATATTATAAGTGTGAAAGTTGTTTGGATGCTTGTTACTCAATCGTGAACAGATGAATTGATTGTGATGAAAATTGGCATATAAATAGACCATCCCGGTGATATGTTCCCTTGGTTGTACTTTGGGGAAACTACTTTTTAAATGGGTGAAGCCGCGGGCAGAAGTATTTATCTATAATATCTGGATACCCGGATAAGGAACTGGATCAGTTTTTTTTTTGTAAATTTTTTTTTTTTATGTTATATGTTTTTCTTTTTAAACTAAGTTTTTTGGCAACATAAACGAGTCATTTAAATTATAAAATAAATAAATATTATTCATGAAATAATGAAAAATTAAGGAAGGGAAAATAATAAAAAAGAAACTAAGGTTTGAATCGGTGCCGTCTGAATTAAGCGATAGCTCGATTTCCCAACTGAGCTATATCTATCCATGATGCCGATGACCAAATTTACCTTCATATTCAGATTATATATTTTTATTGCCTTATAACACTGTCAATATAAGATTTTCTATACATTAAACCTACTGAGATCAATGTATCAACCTCCAAAACCTCTTGTATACTAAAATGGAAATCGTTGGGGCGGCGCCCGAGATTTATCATATACAGAACACAATAATTACTCGTTTATATATATTGGATAAATAATTCTTCTATACTGTATGATGACAGAATAAGAATACAATTCGTCACCCTCTATCTACCCATACGTGTAGTAAAATACGTCTGCGTGATATAATATACATATAACATATATACAAATGTATGTAAACTATAAATAAACACTATATACCAACACGACTGATCAGCGTGGTATATGTACGTACAATATCCCTCAGATTGTATAGGAGCCTAGCCCAGCAGTGGGACGTATATCGCCCAAGACAATAATGTCTTATTATATATATATTAATATGTATGTTTGTTTTTTTTGTAGGTTAGACAGAATTATATCAAAAGAAGACTTCTAACCACCTACAGAGCATTAGAGAGAGTCTCGCAATCAGATTTCAATTTGGATAGATTAGAGGTAATTTTTTTTTTCTATTGCTCTATGTTGCCGCTTATGATCCTCAGGTATTGCTGTACAAACAATACGCTGCCTGCCTGTGACATGTCATGGGGCTGGGGAAACATAAGCAGGTAGTTCATTCCAAATGTCGAAGATGATATCGTTTCCAGGTGATAAGTGAAACATACTGTGGTATTAGATGGTAAAATGATGAAAGGATACGCTGGTATCAAGGCAAACAGCTTCTTTTTTTATGTTCACTATTCTTATAATGACTTTGCAAGTACTAAAATATAATTGAAGATGCTTATACCTGTTGAAGTGCCGTAAAATCTGGTTTTCCGTATGGTGAGGGAGTAAGAATACTATTCACCACCCCCTATCTTACTCATGGGTCATCGTAAGAGACGGGGGGGATTAAGCGCATAAAGGGATGGGGATATAAAGCGCATATAACATCTGTGCAAGAGAAGGAAACCTTGAAACAAAACGCTAAACCAATACGTCTGACCAGCATGGTATAGTAGGTCAATTTTCTCTTCCATTATGGAGGAGGCTCGAGCTCAATAGTGGAACATATACGAGCTGAGATAATGATAAATAACTGTAAGTGTCACTATACCTAGATAAGAATTTAGTTAAATAATGATAAATACTGAATAAGTTAAATAGGATGAATAAATTACTGAAATTTTTAGCATTTAATATGCTTAATTATTTATAAATACCCGATTACGAAACGAAAAATGATGTCACAAGCGGGGTTCGAACCCGCACCTATTGGGAATCCGGCCCAACCGTGCTGCCACTTACACCATCGTGAACTATTTTAGGACATGCAAATTTCGCTTCATATTATATCTTACGTCTTCAAGGTGACGTATGCCATCTATCGGACAATGTTTACACATTGTATAGGCTTAATACTTCAAACTTTACAGTTAGAATTGTATTAAACGATGACACAACCTTGTTATTCAAATTACTGAAATTTATAACATTTAATATGGGTTCGAACCCCGCTTGTGACATCATTTTTCGTTTCGTAATCGGGTATTTATAAATAGGATGAATAAATTGTAAAGCTTTTATAATCGTTTATTTTCAGGCTGCAGCCGTTTCAGCTGTAGCTAATGCTGTAGCGGGACCTGGCCCAACCACTCTAGCTGTGCCCCAGGCCAAACAGCCTCATTCCAGATTCGTACATCCTGGTAAGAATCACCAAATATTATATAATAGGTATGAAGTACCAGAATAATGGGTAGAAGTACTCTCCTTGGGCAATATTAATCCGACTGCGCCAAACTGCCTATCATGCATGTGCAAGAGTGGACTTCGATGAGCTGTTGAATGGACAGATGGATTAGGGTTTTAGGTCTTCTAAATTACCAAGCTGGAACAAAATTGTACCGTGGCTACATACCTTTGTGATCTTCGAGAGTAAGGAGATGGCTAGAAATTGTAAAAAATGGTAGTATGTGTACGATCCCTAACATCCATATAAGAGAAGGAAAACTAGAAATGAAAATTTGTACCAACCCATTTGTCCAGCGTGGTATGGTGGGTTAATTTCCCTTACTCCCCGAACCCAGCAGTGGGACCTATCTATGAAAGAAAGAAGAAGAACTTATACTTAATAAGTCAGTTCTCCATTTATTTTTGCAGAGGCAGCATATTTGGCACTCACAGCGGCAGATTTAGAAAGCGAACGTGGGCGCCCTCTATCGAAGTATGAGAGGAATATGATGATCTTCAACTGGCTGCATACCCTTGACGAGGCTGCACCTTTCTAGAGCTTCGTTTACAACCGGTTAAACACAAACTCAGTAATTATCTAAAAATTTCCGGTTAGCTTCGGTTGCAATCCAGTCATGGTTATAGAATCTCTGATAATGTTATTATACCGATTATATAGGTCAAATATCTGTTGCTATCGGTTTTCTTTTAACTCATAACCTTAGTTTATCATTTGGTTTTTTTTAATTCACGTTCGATAATTAACGTTTAATATTGTGACTACAATTAAGTCATAGTTAATGTAAGAAATTAATTATTAAGTGCAAGTTATTGACCTAATGTGTGATTGTTCTTTTAATATGATGTTCTGAATATATTAGTTTTAAGTAGAAATTAATTGTTAACGGATATTCTAATTACATGGTGAAGATGGCTTCTTATTTATTTGTAATTGAAGTATTACTTTTTTTTTAATTAATAAAATAAAATTAATTTGATTGAAAATTTATGTAAAGTAGCAATTAATTTGACTTTGAAATTAATTTCACTTGGAAATTAATATGACTTGGAAATTAATTTTTGGAAATTAATTTGACTTGGAAATTAATTTGATTTAGAAATTAATTTCAATTGGACAGTAAATTCTTAACTAATATAATAGTTAAGTATACAGCTCTCAGGTCTAGTATCGTGGATTCGATTCTCGCGTAGGACGATTCTTTGTGCGATCCACAATTGGTTGTCTCGAATTTGCTCGTTAATTAATAATACGTTTGTGAAAACCCCGTGTTATACATATTTTGTTCATTATTGAATAGTTTTAAAATTGAATTTATAGAGTATATTCTGAATCCGAAAAAAGTTTTTTGCATATATTTCTACATGATACAAGTTAAATAAAATATTCCAAATATGAACATTATAAATAGTTTTGACAATAGTTGCTATGTCCGACCGTCTATTTGACGTCACACACCACTACTTGGGCCAGCTCGATGCTCTCTGTCGTATTTTACGACATCCAATGTGTGAGTTGGCAGTATTCGTAGCCGCTACCACACTGCATACCTGTCTGTCTGACCAGTAATGGTACAATAAGGCAATTCCCCTCCTATTATGTGGGAGGCTCAAGCCCAGCAGTGGGATGTATATAAACTGAGCTTTAAGAACACATTCCTTAATTGCCGCATTTATAATATCAATCTAATGTATAATATATAAAAATTTATATATGGGGTATTCCATGCCAAATCGACCACTTTTGAACCTTACCCCTTTAGATTTCGCTGAAATTTTTTTATCTTTTTCTACTCGATGAAAGACGTTTTTCAGAATTTTTTCAAATTTTTTTATCCAACCCAAAAAAAGTTATGAAGCTTTCAAAAAAATGGCTCTGTTATTTTCAAATAGCCATAACTCTCTCAAAAATTGACCTTTCGGGACGTATTTTTTTTTCAAAATTTTTGTTTTTAATTGAATTTTTTTAAAAAATAAATAAAAAAAAGACCTATTATAATAGTTTTGAACATGAGACCGAGGTCTTCTTTCATTAAGCCGCATTAGGTAGTTTTAAATTTCTCATCTAAGTCTCATGACACGGTTTATATGTATGGATCTTAAGACTTAGGAATAAGGTATAATATGCATTGATTTGTATTACGTTTGGGGAAGACTTGAACTGGTAAACATGGCGATATATAGGTACTAGTTTCATATTAGTTTATACCGATGCGGCGCGTGAGCTCATTGATCTCTTAGTGATAGGCGTATAATTTTAATTTTTATACAGAGTGTGGAAATTGTTAATAATACAAAGTAATGTGCTGCAGCTAAACTATACGACATATTGTATTCAAAGTTTGTATACAGGCTGGGCAAGTCATCAGATACACTAGATTAAAATTATTGTCGTATGGTCGTCTCCACCTTGTATATGAAAAAAAAAATTTCTGCATTTTTAAAATGTTGAAAATTTTTTTTCAACTAAATAAAAAAAATAGAAAAAAAAATCGGCCCTCTCTGGGATACACAGGAATAATTGTAGAATTGATTGAAGTTTATTTTGAGAAAAAAAAAATTTAGAACGACGAACTTCGAAAAAATAACGATTTTATACAAAAAACGCGATTATTTCATAGAAGCGATCATGTTAAATTTTTGTTATTTATTTTTTAAAAAATTCAATTAGAAACAAAAATTTTGAAAAAAAAGTCCCGAAAGGTCAATTTTTGAGAGAGTTATGGCTATTTGAAAATAAAAGAGCCATTTTTTTGAAAGCTTCATAACTTTTTTTGGGTTGGATAAAAAAAAATTAAAAAATTCTGAAAAACGTCTTTCATCGAGTAGAAAAAGATAAAAAAATTTCAGCGAAATCTAAAGAGGTAAGGTTCAAAAGTGGTCGATTTGGCATGGAATACCCCATATATAAGTATATAATTTCGAATTGTTATGCATTTATTTATTATTAGCCTAACTAAAAGTTCCTAAAATTAATTGCCTAACTTATTTATTAACTCCTGAGGGAAAGAAGGTGTGTTATAAGTTTCACGTGTCTGTTTATCTGTCACATCGTAGCTACTAAACGAGTAAATTGATTTTGATGAGGTTTTTTTTTCGTTTGCAAGCTACTTCGAGATAGTGCTTGGCTACAATTTATGGATATATGTTTAGGCGTTTCAAGATCATCAGTTCCTTTTGTTAGCTGCCGTAGGTCTTTCATACATATAATAAGTATTTTACTTTCGTACATATATGTGATTTAATATTTGAAGCACTCATATGTGCGGTACCAGTGTGCTACTCTGATGATGTACCTCGAAGTTAGGAGACGAAATACTGTATATTCTATTAGCAAACCTCTTCATGAGCTTTTTTTTTGGTCGGAGTTACTCATAATTTTTAATTACACACGTGAAATAAAACTATTCTTACGGATTCTATCGCGTTTGTATTTACTCGACGTTTCGAACACTTTACAGCGATCGTGGTCGTCGCGGAAGGTCTCCTACTTTACAAACGCGATAAAATTTGTGTTGTTGTATATCATATGCGTAATATTCGTGTAAACATCATGACCATGTTTATAAATTTCAAGAAAAGAGGGCAAATCTCAATTGTGCTATATTTGATATTTTATAAAATGTTCGGATATAAGTTCTCTATTTTTTTTTGTTGAAAGGTCCCATTTAGATTAAATTGGTGTTAGATCTTGAATTTACCAGATACATTATATAATTGCTCATATACAAACAAGAAAAATATACCAATTGAGATGTTAGTAAGTTTTGAAATTAAAAAAAAAAATCATAATTAGATATATGATTTTTTTTGTGAAAAAAAGTAATTAGGTATATCCACACCCGAAATATAATTATTAATCCCATAAAATATATCGATGCACTCCTATATAAAAATTTAATATTTAAAAAAAATAACGCTAACGGGTATATTAAGTACTAGCTTCTGCCCGCGGCTTTGCCCGCATAAAAGGTTACTTTCCTAAAGTTTTTCATCCCATATTTTTATTTAACCCCTTAAGGGTAAATTTTTCACAAAATTTTAATGTCATATTTATATCTAATCAGTAGCCTAAAAATAAGTTTCAAGCTTCTGGCTTTCAAAATGACGATACTCCCTTACAACTTTTCATTCTCCTTTACAACCCTTTTTTTGCATTAAAAAGTAGCCTATGTCCTTTATCAAGCTCTAGACCATCTGTGTACCAAATTTCATTTAGATCGTTTCACTAGTTTTGGCGTGAAAGAGCGACGGACAGACAGAGTTACTTTCGCATTTATAATATTAGTAAGGATAGGAAAATCAAATTGGATTTTAATATTATTTGAGCTCCATCAAAACATGTAAATTAGTATAAATATAAAGAAAAAGAGTTGTATAAAAAATATAATAGTATTCACAATGACAAAAGTAAGAATACAGTACACCGTAATACTAGAGATGAAACGGATATTCGCTAACTATCCGGTATCCGGCCGTGTTTTCACTATTCGGCCGGATACCGGATAGTAATTCAGTATCCGGCCGGATTTCGAATAGTAAAATTTTTAAATCTCATGGTTATACAAAAGGCAAATAATACCACACCCCGAGAAATTTGAACCTGACATAATAAACATACCGCGTACTTGTTATCGTCACTGTTTAAATCAAAATATTGCCAAATTGGCGACCGTTTTTTTTTATGATGACATTTCTTTTCAATTTAAACTTAAAACCACAACGACACGCATAAAAAAAAACAAACTGACACGCGCGAAACACGAAAACTCGAACGCCCCCGAGTCGTCACGATCACCGCTCACGTGCGACAACACCCGAACGCGCACGAATATTTCCGAAAGGGCCGAATATCCGGCGCCCCGGCCTCGCAGCTTGCCGAATATTCGGTATCCGTCCAAACCACTATCCGTTTCACCTCTACATAATACTATCGACTGTCGTTAAAGACGACTAAAGGCATTTAAGCACATAACTGTAGAAAAGGTAAAATGTAAATCAAAACCAATACAATGCCATCTCGCCAGCGTAGTATAATAGATCTGATTTGAAGGTGCATCGTGCCCAATATTGGGTCATTCGGACGTCGATGGCAGAATAATTTATAGTTATTAATAATAATGTCGTGATTTTATGTAGTTGTGATATTTTTAAGACACCCCCAAAACTAGTTTGGGTGGACGCCATTAAATAAAAAAGGCCCCGTTGCCTTATGCATTCCACAAATATATAATGCGTTTTGTTTTTATAAAAAAGAAAAACATTTGTGAACGTAAAAATAAATTACCATACGTTAGAGAGACGTTTTGCCATAAATGGTAGCTTGTCGTATCAACAGAGCTTGCAATAATTTATAATACTGGATTGTTGATTGTTGCAACGTTTAGAATTCTAGAAAATTCTGAAAGTTAGTATTAAATCGTGTTACGCTTTATTTTTTTTTTTCTTTTAAAGACTTTCCTGCACTAAGCCAATTAGCCTTTTATTGTGGGATTTAATATTATAAACCTTTCTATGTAATGCAGACCAAAGCCCATATAGGCCCTACCTTAATCCGGCTTTGTCTGTAGCTGCCATGCCAAATTAGCTTACTTGATTAGCAGCATTTGAGACGGTTTTACAATAGATTTTGAGCCCTTAGTAATCTATTTTTCGCTCGCAAATGAGTTTTTATAAATAGTATGTCAAATGGTAAATTAAGAAAATGTATTATGTCTGGTTTTATTATATGTTAATGTAACATTAATGTTAGAATTAATAATATTTTATAAGCACAATAACGTGAAAAGTTCAACGTCCCAACCTAATAATTTATAAAATGAACTATAATAATTATTTATCGCAATTGAATTACTGTTCGTTCAGTAGGAAAATAATGGCCTAATTCTCATACAAAGATGGCCATTTTCGTTTGATTGATTATTTAATTAATATATGATTAACGTAAAGAATAATTTTTTCAAAGGAAATTTTGTAAATTATTTTCAAATTATAAAATTTCAAATCTTTTATTATATTTTCTGCATTTATGACGTTAAATATAGTGTCCATTCACCAGATATGTATGATATGTTTGTAATTTAATGTACGTTTTTATTTACTATAAAATTGTATTATATGTAAAGTTATTAAAATATTCTTAGTTCAAAGGGTTTTTTTTTGTAATTGAAATTAAAGCGACTACTTTTGAAATATACTGCTAGTTTTTTAAATCAGGGGCAGAGAATGGAGATCGACAAAGGATACTCGACCCGAGTTTAGGGGGCCTCCAAATCACGAAAGATACATCACCAAGATTCCAATCGCTCGTAAATTATTGCTTAACAAAATCGAAGCATATTTAGAAAAGGCTATTCAGCCTTATCTCAAACTAATCCCTTTTTAATATATTTACAATAGAATTTCTCGTCTGATGACAAATTAAAAATACAATGTCCCATTATCCCTTATGTATCACGAGAATAGTCAGCAACACTTATCAGGGTGGTGACTCCAGAAGTCTCTTGACAGGATGGCATAACAAAGTATCGTAGGAACGCCGAAGTAACATTCAGCAAACCAAAAGATGTCCATAGATCCTGTGGCTAGGGATGTTAAAAAATAATCGATTTTTATTATGTCTTCTAACCGTAAAATACCTAAAAGCAGCGAAAATATTTTATAACGAAAAAGGATAATAACCACAACAATATGCATGTACTGTTCGAAAGAATTAAAAACTTGTACTAATACTACAAATTTAAAACAGCACATAGAACGAAAACATCCCACTGTCTTACAGGTAACATGAATTACTATATTTTATAATGATTATTATGTTCCTTATGACAGCAAAATACTGGTCTCTGTAAAATTCGTTCAAAAAAAAACTAAAAACGTCGTCATGCGAGATATACGTTTTATAACCTCAACATTTTTAATAAAAAATGTGTAATGATAAACTCGTCGTCAATAGGTTTCTACAAACTAATATTTTATTTTAAAAATAGTAGATATAGTAAATGTAAAATCATCATCATCATTTGACTGCACAGATGGCATAGTGGATAAGATACCGACCTTCTGTACCAAGTTCAATTCCCACGGAGGACAATACTTTGTGCGACCCATAAAGTGTTGTTCTGAGTCTGGGTGTAATTTATCTGCGTTAATTGCATGCTTTTAAAGTCTCCCGCAATACAAAGATGATTATTTTCTTAGTGCAGGTTGGTCTTTAAAAAAAAATATCGGCCTATTGCCGTCCACAGCTGAACGTAGGTCTAAATGTAAAAAAAAAGTACTGAACATTTATTGTAATTTTCTTTTGTTCTGATTTATATTATAGTTTTTGAGACAATATGATTGTTATTTTATCAGGATGATTGATTTTATTTTTTTTATAATAAAATGTTTAATGGTACTGACAATTTGTATCCTGCTAAACTTGGTTTTCTTATTCCTTACCTTAAAAATTTAACGGAACATTCGCTTTTCGGATTTTTAGTTTTGAATTGTTTTTTTTTTATTTATATAATTTTATTTGATTTTTAATCTGATAAATTGTTAATATGAATCTTTGGGTTTATTATTGGAATATGAAAAGGATGTAGATTTTTAAATAATAGAAAAAATCGATTATTCGTGGAAATCGATTATTTATTTTTATTAAAATCGATTTTGGGCAAATCGATTAATATTGAATAAAGAAAAATTGATTTTTATTTAATCGATTCTTTTCCATTAAACTCACATCCCTACCTGTGGCAGGTATGGATGTTAAAAAATAATCGATTTTTATTTAAATCGATTATTATTTTCTAATAATCGATTTTTATAGTAATATTAATCAATTTTTAATAAATCGATTATATAAATTACGCGTGAAAATCGATTTTTATAAACAGTGCCATCTATGCGACGGATGAATAAAACTCGGAGTTAATTTATTATTATTTACACGTTGTTCTGTTCTCTCTGCCTACCCTGCAAGGGATATGGCGTGATGATATGTATGTTATTTACACGTTAAGAGTGACAATATAAGTTTATATTGTCACTCTTAACGTGAGTTAGAGTCACAAAAATTAAGGGATATAAAAATAATTCCAAATTTTTGGGTGATTTTCAACGAGCTGTAACTCCGAGGAAAATGGTCGTACAGAAAAAATAAAAAAGCAAATTGTAGCTCTAAGTGTCTAGTTTTCAGATATGACTATAAAAATTTTTTGTCATGTCCAGGTCTGGAGAAATCCTAAGAAAACTACCAAAAAAAATTTTTTTAATTTTTCTCGTCCAAAAAAAGGTCCACGGGCTTCAAAAAAATTTTTTTGATTGTTTCGTTCAAAAGCTCTTTTAGAGAATTTAATACTCTTTAATACTTTGACGTATTCAAGAAGCCTGTACAATAATTTGCCGCGGAGTTATCGTCAATCAAAGCAAAAAAAATATTTTTAACTTTGATAATCAATAACTCCGGAAATAATGATTGTATAGAAAATTGAAGGAGGGTTTTGAAAACTGCACGATATTTTCTATAAGAAAAAGTAAATGTCTTTTAGAAAAAAAAAATTTTGAATTGAAAACTCGGACTGAAAAAAAAGACAAAAATTCGCATAATTAAGGATATTTGGATAACTTGGTATAACTTTGGATAAAATGGATGAACGAAGGATATCGTCGGTAATTTTTTAACCTCAAAGTGTCCCCTAAAATCCCTCAAAAATTCAAAGCGCTGCGATTTTTTTTTCATTGTGCCCCGAAGCTTCAAATTCTTTGTTTTTACAAAAATCACCATTATGAACAATTTTGTGATTTTTATTCATTTTTTTCAATGAAAAAATTTTTTTCTCTCTAATTCTTTATCTAATAACTTTATTTTTTTGATCAAAAAGATTAACTGTTTAAGAAATTTGAAAAAAAAAATCAGTATTTCAAGACATATTGATTATCAAAGTTAAAAAGATCTTTTTTGCTTTGATCGACGATAACTCCGCGGCAAATCGTTGTACAGGCTTTTTGGATACGTCAAATTAAAGAGTATTAAATTCTGTAAAAGAGTTTTTCAACGAAACAATCAAAAAATTTTTTTTTAAGCCCGTGGACCTTTTTTTTAGACGAGAATAAATTTGAAAAATTTTTTTTGGTAGTTTTCTTAGGATTTCTCCAGACCTGGACATAACAAAAATTTTTCAGTCATATCTGAAAATTAGACACTTGTAGCTACAATTTACTTTTTTATTTTTTCTGTACGACCATTTTCCTCGGCGTTACAGCTCGTTGAAAATAACCCAAAAATTTGGATTTTTTTTTATATCCGTTAATTTTTGTGACTAGTTTAGTTGTTGATAAAATAAAAATGTCTTTAACCATAAAACAGCTAAAAGCAGCTGGCGATAATATTTTATAACGAAGAAGGATAGTACCACAGCAATATGCATGTACTGTCCGAAAGAATTAAAAAATTGTAGTAATACTACAAATTTAAAACAGCACATAGAACGAAAACATCTCACTGTCTTACAGGTAACATGAATTACTATATTTTATAATGATTATTGTGGTCCTTATGACTAAGGCGGCCAACCGTCCCGCATTCTGCCGGACCGTCCTGTAATGACAGTTGTGATGCCGCATTACAATATTTGATAAAATAGTCCGGAAATCGACAAAGGCGTCCCGCATGTCCCGTATTCCCATCGACCCGCTCGCGTAAAAGTATTCCATATCGAACATACGAACGACTAGGCGCCGCCGCCGCACGGCCGCAGCGAATCGTCAAATGTGTGTCCGGCTGTATGCGCATGTCGTCCTTGTGTTGTGCTGCGTGCGGTATACGCTCGCTTACGTGAGTGTGAGTCAAATTATTTTATTTCGCGCGACAATTGCAAGAGAGACAGAGATAAAAAAAGGCTCAAGTTCAAATAGCGCCGGTGTTATGTCTTTAAAAGGAGATAGTTTGTTCGACGAAATAAGTTACGTGTCAAATTTAGTGAATAACGATGTCCTAAGTAGATGGGAGGAGATGAATAGCAATACAGAACAACGATGGGTAGAGGTGTCCAAACGTTTCAAAGACAGCGGAAAACCATTCCAGAATTGCCTGGGCATAGTCCAGAACCTTCTTTATTGGCCAGGAACAAACGCTCATACGGAACGAGTATTTTTCTTAATGAATAGCTTATGGTCATCCGAAAAATCATCACTATTAAAAGTAGAAACGTTACGTGCAATGCTAATTATAAAATGTAATATGGGCAGCTGTGAAAGCTTTTTAGACAGCCTAAACCAAAACCCAGAACTAGTAAGAAAATGCCACTCATTTGAAAAATATGACTTTAAAAATAAATGTTAATTCAGTAGTAGACTTGTTTGTCTCTAACTTAAGTACACCACCAACAATTCCTTAATCTTGTTGTGGATAGTGGTGGGTGTCCCGTACTGACTTGTTATAAAGTTGGCCGCCCTACTTATGACAGTAAAATACTAAAAACGTCAAAAAACTAAAACCGTCTGTCATGCGAGTCATACGTTTTATAACCTCAAGATTTTCAATAAAAAATATGTTATGGTAAACTCGTCATCAATAAGTTTTTACAAACTAATATTTAATTTTAAAAGTAGTCAAATATAAAATCATCATCATCATTTGACTGCACAAATGGCGTAGTGGTTAAGATACAGACGTCAGATACAGACCTTACGTGTCAATGTCGTGGGTTCGATTCCCACGTAGGACAATACATTGTGCGACCCACAAAGTGTTATTCTGTGTCTGGGTGTAATCTGTCTGGGTTAATTGCATATTTGCAAAGTCCCCCGCAATACAAAAATTATTATTTCTTTAGTGCTAGACTTTAAAAAAAAATATCAACCTATTGCCGTCTACAGCTGAACGTAGGTCTAAATGTAAAATAGTAAATACCCGATTACGAAACGAAAAAATGATGTCACAAGCGGGGTTCGAACCCGCACTATTGGGAATCCGGCCCAATCGTGCTGCCACTTACACCATCGTGAACTATTTTAGGGCATGCAAATTTCGCTTCATATTATATCTTACGTCTTCAAGGTAACGTATGCCATCTACCGGACAATGTTTACACATTGTATAGGCTTAATACTTCAAACTTTACAGTTAGAATTATATTAAACGATGACACAACCATGTTATTCAAATTACTGAAATTTTTAGCATTTAATATGCTTAATTATTTATAAATGCCCGATTACGAAACGAAATAAATGATGTCACAAGCGGGGTTCGAACCCGTAGCACGATTCCCAATAGGTGCGGGTATATTTTTGGTGTATTTTTATGTTATTACGAAGAAAACCATGAAGTATTGTGTTTTATCATGTAAAAACTACTCCGATAAACGTTCAGATGCTATGGAAAGAATCATATTTCATTTGTAAGTATATTTATTCATAATTTATCAAAATAATTTCTAGAAAAATCTTTTGACGGTATCATGTTCAAAAATTATTTTACTCAAACGTTAGATGGCACCACTTTGCGTAATAGGACCTAGAACTATAAAAGCACATAAAGTTCAAACTATTAAGATTATCGTAATAACTAAAAACCATGAGTATTAAAATTTATACCTAGACTTACCTCGACAAAAATATGAGTTTTATATGTAGTTAATAATTATTTTATAAGCAATACGCCAGCTGTCGTTAACTATGAAGAACCATAAAAGTGTCAAAATTCCAGGGTCGAATGTCGTCAATTAGAATATAATTATAACATTCGGATTTTTCATCAAACAAAAATATTTTTTACACTACTTTAAATGAACCTATTATAATTAAACTGTAAATTTTGTATGTTTTAGAATACTGTCCAATGATAATGTTAAAAAGCAATGGATTAGAGAGTACGGTTTGCACTAAATGCCATGATAATTTGGAGTCCCTAAAACAATCCATACGATTGGCAGTGAAGAATTTTCCCATTGAAAGAGTGCGTGCTTCCATTGACAACTGGCCTCTACGTTTAAAGGACTGTATTGCAGCCAATGGAAACCACTTCGAACAAGCTTTTTATATTTTAAATTGTTTTATATTTATGTATTAAACTGACAATGTAAAAGTAATAAATATTTTTTGCAATAGAAAAAAGTTTTCTTTGTTACAGTATTTAGGGCAAGACTAGGTATAGCTCAAGAAATATATGATGCAAAAGAGTATTTCATTTTTATTATTGGAACCAATGTCTTCCTTTCTCCTTTATTTATTAATAATGTAATTGCTCTTGATGTAATTTCTTGATAAGATTAAATTAAAAACGAGGTTGAGTACGTCACAAAAATATTCAAAATGGTGGTGGCGTCGAAGACCGGGTCTTCAAGTTACCTTTGGCATTGCTAAGTTTTAGATGGCCCGTGCGTCAATCAAACGGTTACTACCAGGGGGGGCTGGTCTGCTCACCTGAAATACTTTTAGATGTCTTGGTCATTGACACTATTGTTGCATTATCGATTGTATAAAGCACGTTTGATTCTTTTTTATATGGAAAAGACAAAAAGGAAGGAAATAATACCGCATAACTAACATATTTACTAAAAGTCCAACTAGGGTTTACATTCGACAATTTGTTAGAAACCCAAACAAATAATTGTATTATTTGGTCGTATGAAAAGGACACAAATATGAAGAAAAAAAAGGTTTCTAAAATTTTGAGTTTATCAGAATGACAGTAAAGAAAAGATGGATTTTTCATAAAATATTAACATTATGAACAATGCTGACAAGCCTTATAAAGAAATTTGCGGTTAAAAACAGTAGTCATTCACCTATTCGTTATGCAGAATTATTTGATTATAAACATTTATATTTGAATAGAGCAAACAGCTAATAAGATTTGTTTGAATCTATGAAATAAAAAAAAATAGCACTCCTTGATATAGGTAAATTCTCAGTACGTCCCTGTTACACCATACACTTACTGACATCTAATGCAAGATAGCTCAACTGCATAAAATATACGAAATTAGTAGTTGTGCTAATAGCCGGTAGATGGACATAAAGAAGGGAGTGACAAGTAATAGTACTTGTCTCACTCTCTCCATTAGCAGCGATCCCCTCAACCCCTGTAAATGAGATGCATTGTTTCATAGAAAATATTCATTACAACAGCTTCTCTTTGTATTTGCTCTGTGGTTGGTAGTTTATTAAAAAATTATGAACTGGGATTTAGTGATAATTGGAATTATCACAAAAAATACATGTTCAAAGAAAATATTTTATATAAGCGGCCATGACGCCGCGGTATGCTCAGTCAGCTTGTGATGATATCAATAAAAGTCGTGAACTTGCGATTCAAAATAAGTTCTTACAAAATGTTTTACCGTGCCATCTCGTCAAGTGAGCGCTGGCCTTTACCGCATTTGTGGAAAAACATATGTCCAACAATGAATGTCAATAAGATGATGGATGTAATATAATTCAAATAATAAAAATAAAATTTGTTTGCCAAATTATTTATTTTCTGTCCTTGGCTAAAATTAAAAAAAGATAAGGTTTTATACACATATACAGAACCAAAATACAAATGTATACATTATTTATAATCAGAATTTATACAATTTTATATATAATGTGCTAAATTTATATTCATTTTGGCATCGTAAGAGATTTTTCATTGAAAGTAATTTAGATTATTATATTAGATTGACATAAAGAAAATATGCAAACATGCAATCAACATTTTCTATTCAAAAAATTAACTAAAATATATATTTTTGTTTATGAAATTTTAACAAACAAAATTTTGGCAATCTTCAATTCATGCCGGCAATTGAACATTACTTTTGATAAAATTAATTCGCTTGGCAAATGAGAGTTGAAGTTTTTAAAATGTATTTAAGTATAATAATATTAAAATTTATATTTTGTTTCTATTCATCAAATATTTTGATATTGATTATACTACAGAGATATTTATGCACCTCATTCTATATAGCAGATGTGGGCAGAGATGCCAGTGCACTGTCTATTACCCAAATTTCAGACTGTTGGGTTCAAAATACCATATAAACAGAAATGAATGGATAAACTAAAGAGTAGAGACCAACTGGCTTACAGTGAGTAGAAAAATAAAAATTCAAAGCTCTCATTCACCAATTTGACACCTAAATTCAAATATAATCGTACAATTTGAGAATATTTTACCAATAAATAAAAAAATATTTTCTAAACACCAAGGATTTTTACAATATCATATTGAAAATTATTATAACTTTACAAAAACATTAATTTATATCATTGATAGTGGAGTTATCTGTGCCATACTTGAATTCTATACTTCCAAAAAATAAAATTAAATTGAAAGCAAATGGCCTGATGATATATATGGTAGCTTTTTATAGATACAACAATACAGGTAAAAATTTTTCATATTCTTGTGACCTGATTTATTAAATAAAATAGTTTGGAACTACATTCTAATATTATGTGATAAGAAGAAATAAATTAATAGACTCCTTACAAATTTATTTTTTATATAAAAATTCTATAAAAACTTCTGTGTAGTGTATAGTTAATAAAATCAAGACATTTTTTTTATGTTTGAAGAATATCTTCATTTTAACCCAAATTGCATTATTTATTCTTACCACTGCTCATCACTAAACCAAGTGGTCATAATAACTGTTTAGATCCAATTTTTTAAAATATACACATGACAGATATATCCACTATTTCCACATTCTCCATGATAAAAAGTCACTCTAAAAAGTAGGGTAGTTTTAAAATACTTAAAAAAATATCATAGTACTACCCTACATTACAGAATGTTAAATTACAAATAAGTATAAATAATTGGTGGTATATACACTGGGAATGAACCGGTGTAGTTTCCATTATAGAAAACATTTTGAAACTGAAGTTATGATTTTACATAACTTATACAAAATTTTAAACAAACTTTTTTTGGATGTTTCTAGTTCTGACATTTTTTTTGTCTTTAATAGAAGACATCTTACAGATGAAAATCCAAATTTAAGGATAATTAACTATTTTTCTTGATTTGTATGTAATTAATATATGTAATTCATAGAAAATGGCGCCCAACTGTCAAATTTGGCGCGAAATTGTACCAAATAGCGGTTGAATTTTGACTTGGTACTTAATTTTAAATAAATGCTTTTAATTATTATTTGAAATAAATGTTGTTTTCTGCTTCAAAGGAAAGTTCTTATTAATAATTTTCTCTAACATTACATAATGTTATTCAAGTGGACTATTTTGAAATACCAAGAGAGTTCTTTTAGCTATTGAAGCAGCATTTATTCTAATCATTTAAAAATTTAACCATTTTGTGTGTAATACTGTAATTTTTTTCAGAGATTCATTCGAAAAAGGTGGATGTTGTGACAAACGGCCCGGATTACGTACGGAAACGATAATAGAATCGCATAACACACTGCACGGCGCGATCTTGAGTTTATATTTATAATTAAAAAATATATTTAACCATTGTATATTTGTATATCGGAGATAATCACAACAGAATGTACTGTTATTTTGTAAAATAATATGCTTTAATACTGTAACAGATGGAAAGTTAAAAGTAAAAGCACATTTTAATTTAATATTCAAATTAGTGTAACTTTTATTGAGGCATGATGATGCTATTATGTTACAAAAATATTAATATTAAGTTTATGCTCACAGAGTTTAAAGCTCAGTAGCTAGATTTACAAAAAAACACTGCATTCTGAAATGACTATCGAAACTATTGTACATTATGGAGGATAAGGGGGTGAATCTGGGGGGAATGTGTGTATATAAATATATCTTCTACTATGCTAGCGTGCGCCATGCTTCAACAATATCAGTGCGGTCAGCGTCAGTCTTATAAATCGGTTGATAAACTGATTTAGCAAAAAAAATGACAAACCACAATAAATTGAGGGTAGTTTGAAAAAAATATGTGCAATGGTAAATTAGATTTTTAACACAATCGTTTTTTCATAATAGAATTAAACTTTAAAAAATGTTATTGTTGAAAAATTGGAAGCCATTTTTCCAAATCAGTATTACCAAACCATGAAACCTCGTCTCTGTATATAATCCGGACGGTTTCTTGGATGCGTTGAACGCGGACTGGACCCGCGCGGGCGTTGGCAGCGCGCGGGGACGGTGTAACGGGCTTACAATTAACTTAACTGCTAAAGGCTTATAGTGGAACATCAAGAAATAAAGACCGAAGGCCTACCAATTGGTTAGTAAAATTCCATACTTCAGTATACCAAGTTCCTAAAGATTTAAAAGTTATAAACACTCAGAGCTTGTGGGCATTCTGGTTAATAAGTCTCTAGACTAAAAATTACCATAAATTTGGTTTATGAATTTAGGACTTGTTCTATGACGATAAGCTTCATTATACAAAATCAACAATGATTTATTTCACTATAACCAAAGGCAATAATCAAATTTACAGAATCAGCTCACCATCAAGAATCATCCATAAAAACTATTATTTCTTGAAGTTTCATTATTAGTCATTGGTAATTCAATAATATTTGGCTATGATACTTAAATAATAATATTTCAAAATTCTACGTATTGGCAATGATTTAGAAATTGATCAAAGATTTTGTTAATTTTTTTGAGAGTAACTAAATAAATCAGTGATTATCTGATTAAAAGATTCTACCAATTCTTAATATATTTTTTTTAATTAGTGATCTGCTATTGTTATGTTTCTGTTCAGATTTTTAAAGTGAAAACAATAAAATTAAAATATATGTTATTATAGCTTTATAATTATTAAGCTTTTATGATTTTTAACTAATTTTTTAATATAAACTAATGAATTAAAACAGATTGTTTTCCAATGCTCCTTTTAGTTTTGTCAGGGTTAGCAAAGAAATCACTTAAAAATATGTTTTTAAAAACACAATCTATATTTTTGTGAATAAATAATAAATGTATTATAATGATAAACCATACGGTAGGAATTACCATAATGATATTGAAAATGCATCAAAATTTATTGCATAATCTAAAAGAACTAAGCATATGTAGGGACAGAAAGATGGGAAGAGATTATATGTAAATATAGTGCAGTTAATCAGAAAAAACCTGATTTTTAATTGTATATACTATCAAGGATTTTAAGTATTATCAGTCTCATCTTTACAATATGCGTACCAGCAATATAGATAAGTACTTATATAGATATACTTTCACTTAAATATCACAACCAAATATTATCGGTAGTGGAACAATTAACACTTAAATCTAAGTAAAAAAACATTGATATAGAGCCTTGTTTTAAATGAACTATCAAATAGCTTTAGTTTTAAAAGTTATGGTATGATGTATTTACTAAAAAAAAAAACGCCCATGTTAAAATAAGTTAGGTATTATTAACAGATATAGAAAGATAAGTTTTGAATAATTATATTCAGAATTTTCATAATATTAATAAGTTTTTGAAATTGAGTAAGATTTACAACCAAATGGACAAATCAAAATTTGAAATTTGTGCTTATAAAAGTTAAAATAACATTTTAATTAAATATATATTTAAGTCTAAGCTCCAAATTAATATTGTTTTCTATTTAAGCAGTATTAAAAAAATATTTTATTTAGATAAAATTATTTGCCTACAAAATTATATATTTTATATCCTAATGCCTTAATCCATGCTATGTAGATATTGTAAATGTGAAGTTCATATAAAACTAAGCTCTCAATAATATCACATATTCGTCTTAACATTGTAGGAAATATGACCAACCAGAAAATCCACAATAATGGTTATGGTTGTGCGTTGTCTTAGGTATCATGCAACAAAGTCTAAAGGTCTGTTGAAGCCGCCTTTCCTATTCATATATTGTCTGTACTTACGTTTTAATACCACATGTACATCCCCTTCCACATTATCATCAACTTTCTTCCCTTTGGTAGTATCGAAACCGCAAAAACCCATAATTTTAAGCATCTCCTGTTCCTCAGGCGTTTTACCTTCTAAATCGGCGGGGGTAACAATGGGACGCTCACCAAATGCTTTCTTTGGCTTCATAAATGAAGTTGAAGGTCCAGGTGATGTTGAACGAGAGCGCTGGCGGCGACGCGGCGAGGGACTTCGTCGGCGGTCCGGTGACCGTCTCCGTCGTTCAAGAGACCGTGAACGGGACCGGGTTCGAGGTCTTCGCCTCTCGCGATCCCTATCTCGATCTCTATCTAATCTTTCTCTCACATCTCTATCACGATCACGACGCCTATCATCGCGCCGCCGCGGGCTGGGCGACCTGCCCATTGTAACCTGTTTACAAATAATACATAATTTAACTAATTATATTATATTATAAAATCCATAATATGACGTAGGAATGATACGAGACATGTTTTTACCTCAGTTTTATGTCAACAGTTATAATTTTTTAAAAACAAAATAACAATAACGCACAACCTAACCCAACGCCATTTTGAAAATGATTTTTTATAATCAAGTATCAAAATCTCGTTTTTCTACTTTTGTAACGACGCGTGCGTTTTATTTGCCGCGATGTACTAAGTAAGTACAAAGCAATTGCAGTATTGTCTATCGATTTAAAGCTAATGTCTAAAATTTACTTCAAAATAATAATTTATATAATGTTTTCACTAATAAAATTGTAAAAACTTAATAACGTATAAGTTATAATAATATATAACTTATAATAAATAAGTAATACACTAATTTTCAAGTCACTAGGATAAATAAAACGCAATTTATATTTCGTTAAACGCAACAAATACTTGAAATGTGGTTCAAAATTAAAATAAATTGTGCATTACCTAGAAGACATTAACAAAAATAAAAAAAGACTGGTAATATAAAATAATTAATAAACCTTGAATTAATACTTACTGTAAAATTATTGAAAGTTTATGGTTTACAATAACTTTCAGTAAATTGTAAAAAAATTAAGTGTTGTCACAAAAAAAAAATAATGCAAGAAAATCGGTATCTAGTGTAGTTTATGTCACATATTCCTATTATTTTTACTTTTTTAGTAAAATCATATTTACTCTCAATAATAAAACAAAAGAATATTATGTAATACAATTCTCTGTTAAATATACAATCTACGCATATATTAACTAACACATTCTTGATTTAGGTATAATATCTCTACTATATAAATAATAGTCATGATAGTCTCCAGTTAGTATACACAATTATTGTGATAATACAATTTTGCCCCAATTATAGAAACATTGTGATCAATAACAAGCATTTTTACTGTATTTATAAGGTAGTTCATTAATATATTATGATTCCTTTTGTAATAAATAAACATATCTAACTACTTTCACACTGTGTCAAACCAAATGTGAAATACGTAATGTGTGTCGAGAGATAACAACAACTTGAACCCATCTCAGTTATATAATGATGTATCGATTATATTACAAATAAATGAGTAAAACTTCGCACAACGAGGGTATTTTTCTATGATTTTTATTTAATATGTTCTATAAGTACACCTCATATTTGTAAATGTAGTGGTTTATTAATAACAGCAGTTCAGAGTGTACCGTTAAACTTTATTGAAAAATAATAGGTCGCGGTACAACTATATGTATAAGACGCATTCAACCTAAAATTATTTGTATAAATGTGAGTTTATTTATTAGGCTTTAACGACTTCTTAGCTAAGAATCTTGAAATTCACATACACGTAGTCCGGGGTGCAGAAAAGTCTTCATCTTTCAGTTAAGAAAAACCGTGACAGAGGACAAGAAAAACCTATTGGCAAAATCTAAATTAACACAAGTGAATTCGTGAGTATAGCCAGTCATCATAATTCTCCTCCACTTATATCAATTACATGGGATCGATGCAATATGTACTTGTACATATTGCCAAAGTTATTGGCAATAGTTTTATGACCGGCTACCTGCCTGTCACAACCCTCTTTGGGAATGTAATTGTTGACCAAACGGCAGCAAGTGAACTTTGCCTAGGCCGATAATTATATCGGCCTAGGCAAAGTAAAATATTATAAGAGCATTAGCTCTTAATCGTCTTTTACGACATCTACCAGCAAAGTATGGGTTGGTAGTATTCATAGCTACCACACAGCACTCATGGGTATAGTAGTATAAATAATGGTATCAAATAATATTCAAACATCTAACAGAGCTCTAGATTATTTGTCAGAAAATCTCTAAGCCCATTCCCTGTCAAAACAATAAGGAGATACCAAGGATTTATATATAAAACGTTTTATTAATTTTAGGGTATTTTCGTATGTTTTACGCGGCATTCATTTTCAAACAGCGCCACCTGAAACGTGAAGTTTGCTGTCAGTCGATGACAGCGACATTGCGGTAGAAAAGTGAAACTCGCGCCGACATCGATCTTCTCCGGTGGCGTGTTGGAGAATTCTTTTTTACGAACGAAATATTGAAATAAACGTTATACGCGTAATGTCGGTGGTGCTGGTGTTTTGAAAATTGAAGAACAACGTTTTGTGCATTTTATTTTATATAATGTTACTTCGTCTATGTGCTTAGTGTGAGTTACAATCGCTTTTCACCAAAAGTGTGTGAAGTGACATAAAAATCGACATAGAATAACGTCTTGGAGCTCTGCCGGTAAGTATTGCGTGCATTTAGCTTTCTTTTGTAGACTTTAATTTACATTCTCAATAGAAACTCGTTAAATGTATGTCGGTTTGAGTTTTTTTGTACCAGCCGCTGTATTGGGTGTGTCTTGGGCGTTGAGAATTAGGTCGGATTCTTTTTAGTTCAAAGTGTCTATAAATGTCTCGTTATACGTGATTTTGGCCGATTGCCGTGTGTTGTGATAAAAATGACACGATAAAAACCAAAAGTTCGCTACTTCCGCGAATTATTGTGTTAACATTACGAACTAGAGATTTGCATTTTTAATTAATTTTATCACAAAAATATTGTGTTTTATAACGTTAATGACGTTGGTAATTGTATTTTATTAGTTAATTTTGGGCGTGACTCTAATCAATTACTTATTATCTCTACAATAACGCTCGATGATGTCACCTCTCTAGATTGGGTACCGTATTATCCGACCGAATAACGTATCCGCTATTACCTGTATTTATTACGTAAGGTTATTGTGTTTTTAATTTAGCTGCATTATATACTGATAGTGAGCTTCACTAGTCTGATTCTTTTTTTTTGATTATTTGATTTGATTTAGGTATTAGGTGGAATGTGAATTTAATGAACATGGTATCTATTTATGTAATAATTCATCTTGATCTTTTATTTTTTATTTTTTTATTTACAATGTAGTTACTAAAATTGTAATAGGTATACTTATTATTATCAATATTTTTCTATAATAAAAGTTTTTTTTTTTAACCAGTCCTATGCTGAATTGCTTTTTGTTTCCCCTTCCTCTGCATAAAATATCAATTTTAATTTACATTTTGCCATAGTTTAATATCGCTGCTCAGCCTTTATTAGCCTCTGTTAAGTTTTACAGCCTTAACTATGGAATGATTAAAGAGGCTAATCTAATTTGAGAAGAATATTTGCAATCATTCCTAAGATTTGGATATTAAACTAAATAACATTTTAAAATGGAGGAAAGAAAGGAAGACCCACTACTTTCCCACAGTTAATCAATATTCCGCACACCTTAAGAAAGGAAGGAATTTGATCCCATCCCGTGTTGTTGCAAGCAAAAGCTGCTTTTGTTGCTCGCAAAAGTTGCTTTTGCTTGTGTCCTTGATTCTGTCCCGCATTGCTTCCTTTCTTGAAGTGTGCAGTCAGTATATTGATTAACCGTGGGAAAGTGGGTATTCCTTCCTTTCCTTAATTTTAAAATAATAATGGGTTTCTGTCATGTGTCACCTGATTCAATCACTTTATATGTAGTCAAAATATCTCTTAAAATACTTTGACCAATTATAATCTGTATTTTATAAATCAGAATTATTAAAATAGAAAATGTGAAGTAAAAAGCTGAAGAGTCGAACTAAAAACAATTTAGAAGAAGAAAAAAATAAAATATGTTAAAAAACTTGCTGAAATTAATTATTTCTTATGCAAAAGAAGCAGTTATTTTTGTTTTTTTTTTCTATTTATAATCTTTAGGCATAGGTGAATTTTATATGCTAGCATTTAAAATTAATTTTACTTTTAAACACTAAATGCAAGGCTTTCTATTATTATTTTTTTTGTTAATAGAAAATACAATTGTTGTGTTGGGGGGATAAAACTGCCTAAAATGAAAGTGAAATATAATAATAAAGTTTTATATAGAGTTGGGTCTCTATTAGAAAATAGTAGAAAAACCTATTTTAAATATTGTGTATAGTATAAATATCTTTTCTGTTTAGTGATAAAGGCGGAAGGGGATATATCATTAGAAGATTGGGCTGTACCAGCCTCAAAATTTATGACTTGGAAAATATATAAGAGCAACTGCAATTTTTCACATGGCTATCAAACTTCATATATGGCATAGTGCCTAAAATGGCAACGCACTATGCGAGTGTTGTCAGTTCAATTCCCACACAGAATAAGTTTTTATCATCATCAAATGATTTTTATTTATTTATCATCAAATTTTTTTATTATCATCAAATGATGATGATGATGTGATCCACAACAGTCTGAAACAATCATTTGTGTATTTAATACATACATATCATCACGCCATATCCCTTGCAGGGTAGGCAGAGAGAACAGAGTGCCAGAGAACTCTATCTCTGCATACTTCACTCGCTTCCTCAACATTCATAATTCCATGTATTTAATAACTTGGTAGTAATGGTCTAACTTTAAAATCATTTGCCTATTGGCAACCATGTTTGAAGATAGGTTGTGTAAGGATAGTAATACCATTCTCCTAAGACAGGTTGACGATCAAAATAAGAATATAAGTTTTTGTTATAAACTTCCCCAGGAGTTTACTGCTGTCTATTCATTTATTGACCACTCAGGCAGATTTTACAAATCCCAAGGTAAAATAATGAGTGATAACACATATATATTTTAAGCAGTTAACCCACAAAATTAATGTACTTTGATAAAATTGAGAATTATTGACCCGTACAATTTGTTGTGGCTTCAATCACCGCTCGAGGACAGTTCTTTGTCCAATTCACAAATATATGTCCAAAGTTCAAGTGTCATTTGTATACAGTAAAAGCTCTTTATTCGCGGGGTATGTGTTCCATAAATATGCCGCGAATACAGAAACCGTGAATATGGAACGGTAATTTATATGGGATTATAGGGGATACGTTCCTAGGTGACAAAATAAAAAACAAAAATATATGAAAAATCAATTTAATTGAAGTTTTTAAACATTTCGATTATAATTATCTTAAGGCTTCCTAAGCTTTTATTAAATATATAATATTAATCAAAATGTTTAAAAACCATTGCCTAAATAGTTTGAAGAATTTTGTAATTTTTTCTTGCTTGAGTTTTTAAAAGCTCCTTCAATTCAGACTGATACGCAGCAGTCACATTAGCAATTTGCCTATTAAAAATAAGACTTGGTGGGCAAAATTATAATAAGATCTATTTTACTTTTTTATTAGTCCATTTGACGGCATTTACAAAGGATATTGGGTTGGATACCTATTAGTATCCTTTTATTTTTATGTATGTACTTATTAGATCCGCGAATAAAGAAATCTTTAGCCGCGAATATAGAAATTGAGTCGCATTTTTTTAATCCGCGAATAGTGAAAACGCGAATGAAGGAAGCGCGAATAAGGAGCTTTTACCATACATTATATCAGGGTTTCTTAAACTTTTTGTAGTCACGGACCACTTTCACAATTTAAACAATTGATGGACACCTATCAAAAAATGTTTTTGTTTTGAAAAAAAAAACGGCCCTGCGCTCTATCAGGGGCCCGATCCACTGCGGACCTCTGATACACATTGTAAGTGTCAAAGGAAGTGGGGTCCACATACCCCTTAGGGGTCTGTGGACTCCACTTTAAGAAACCCTGCTTTATATGTTCATGAACTCCTACATGATACAAGGATTTCTTCTGTATCTACTTATCTTTAAAGACACAAAGTTTCTACTCCAATTGCTTGAACGTTAAAAACAAAAAAAGATCTTTTCTAGATCACAAAAATAAATGCATATATATAAGTAAATTATGTTTAATATATAATCTAGAAGATTTAGGTTAATTAGTTATTAGGCATAATTTTTGTATGATAGAGATAATATTATGTATATAACATATACATATGTTTATCTTTCCCCCTACTTGATTATAATTTGGATATACTTGAAAGTGACAGTGGTTTTTATGAAACTGGTCTTTTATGCAATTTAGTATATATATATATAAAATTTTACATAACTTTATATGCATTAAAAAAGTTTCTTTCATATGTCTTTGTTCTAGTTTCATGAGTCTTGCTTTGTCTTGAATAAAGATTATTCAGTATTAAGTTAATCTATACTTCTATATGTCATCCGTGTGGTGACGGAGTAAGAATACAAATCACCACCCCTTATCTTACTTGTGGGTGATCATAAGAGACGACTAAGGGATTTAAAACGCGTATAACATCTGTGCAAGAGAAGGGAAATTTGAAACCAGTGTGATATAGTAGGTTAATGTCCCTCCTATTACGGAGGAGGCTCGAGCCCAACAGTGAGAAATATATGAGCTATGATGATGATACTTCTATACTTATATTACGTAGCTGAAGAGTTTGTTTGGTTGTATGTGCTAATCTCAGGAACTATTGTTTTGGATTATTGACAATAGTTTTATGACCAATCTGCTTGTGTGAATGTAATTGTTGACTAAATAGCATCAGGTGTTATAGGTCTAGGTCGATATAAAGCTCTTAGTCATCTTTTACGACATCCACAAGCAAAGTAAGGGTTGATAGTATTCATAGCTGCTACCACACAAGCATTAATGTTATATGTATTAGCCGTTTTTTTTAATTGTAGAATACAATTCATCACCTCTCTATCTTGCCCATGGCTCTCTTCTTGACTGCGTGATATAATATACATATAACATATATACCAGTGGAGGTAAACTATTAATAAACACTATATACCAACACGTCTGATCAATGTAGTATACGTACGTACAATTTCCCTTTTATTGTGTAGAAAGCTTGGGCTCAGCAGTGGGACGTATATGAGCTGATAATAATAATGATGTTGATAATTGTATGAAAATGGCATAATGACACGAGGATTTATAATTTAGATAAAGTTATTTAAAAAAAAAAATTCCCTGACTAAGAATCGGTGATTTTCAATAAAAAGAAATATTTTCTTAACAAGAATCGAACGCAAGAATTAACGATCGCCAGTTCTATGCTTAAAATTATTACGCCAATAATTAAATGCCAGTCGAGAAACTAGTATAACCAGATTCCCATTTCAACTCTTACGAACTTTAAAAAAAATATTAATGCCAATGACCTTTTCGAAATAAAATTACGTGTGTGTCATTCTTTTGATGTGCAATGAAGAAAAAAAAAAACCATCTCTATGGTGGCTCGATTTAAAAACAATGGATTTGAATAATATGTATTAAAAAAAAGAACAAGTTTATGACTATAGCAAAGACAATGGAAGAATTTAAGTAATAAATATTTTTTGGCATTGATTTTGTGTATGTGGCTCTACTGCTACTGAACTCCAGATACTTTCCCAATTGGAGGGAAATTGACCACGCTGGTCAGACGTGTTGGTATAGGATTTTATTGATAGTTTCTTTTGTATACCTATATCTTATTTGCATATTATATATTTTAGAGTTTTAAATATGAATGTTGAAGGCTTTAGGGGTAAGGGAAGACCGAAGAAAAGATGGATTTCGTGAAGCATGATATGAATAGAAAGGGAGTGAACGCAGAGATAACATCGGATAAGATTGAGTGGAAGAAAAGGACATATTGCGTCGTCGTGCCCAAATAATTGGGATAAGAGCAGGGTAATGATGATGATATTTTCGTCGTCTTCTACACGGTAAAGATAGGGTGATGAATTGTGTCTTAACTCAGTCTATCATACGGAATTCACATCGTTGACGGACACAACACCCAAACTAACAAACGTCTTGCTTTAGGATAGAACTTACGACATGGTACCTTGACCTTTGCACGATCTTTGCACTTTTCGATTCATTATAGAAGTTTTTTTTTGCAGATTTCCTCAATTTATTTTGAAAATTATTAATAACGTGGAGCTTGGAACTATGCCCAATTAACAAAGTGCCTTTCCCAAAGTTGAATTTTTATGTCAAGGGAACACATTATCAGGATAAAAAGTATCCTATGTGTTATCCAGAAAATGGTCTATATATGTGCCAATTTTCATTCAAATCAGTTCAACAGTTTACCTGTGATTGTGTCACAAACAACCAGATATTTTTACAAACTTTCACATTTATAATATTGTAGGATTAGTTTGATAAATTGATTTTGTACGTCTGTATTTACGACTTTGAAGGTAAAAATTGGAAACATCTTCATCTAGCTTTTTCCCCAATTACTTGTGGTCGACGCAACATATACTTCTCTACCATCGTACGCATTGCAAAAGTTATTGGCAATAGTTTTATAACCGACCGCCTGCCTGACGTCAACACTCCTTTTGAATGTAATTATTGACTAAACGGCATTAAATAGAGTTGATCTAAGTCTATATAAAGCTCTTAGACGTATTTTACTACCCGGGCGGGCCACCGAAGACAAAGATCGGGTACCGGTGGCTCGCTCGCACGGCGAAGAGAGGTGTTTGCAGGGTGAGTCCATGGGGTTGCGCGCCGCCTCTTCTGTCGCCCCGGACCGATTTGTCGGGGCGTGACCACATCCATGGTCCACCTTGCTAGGAAAAAAAAAGACGTATTTTACTACATCGACGAGCAAAGTAAGGATTGGTAGTATTCCTAGCCGCTACCACGGTAAAAAAATTAAATTACGGTGTTTTTTCGAACCTAAAGGTACTGAGTGATATATTGACGCTCCTAAAATATAAGGTTCGTTCACATCTATTATATTCTCGTCCAATGGATTTATTTTTAAATTTTTGTTCTTGAAATTGAACGTGATCAGACCTGAACTAAGTTCGATACTTTAAAACTAAACTCCGAACGATATTGAAGGCTTATAAATGCGTTCAATTGATTCTGTCCGTCGCTGATATTTTTAAATTGTAATTATAAATGTCTGATGTTTTAGTAGGTTTTAGGGCCACGCTGTTGACAGTTGTCAATCTACAGCCGCGTGCCGGTCCGTCCGAGGTGGTACCACACTCTCGCAGAAAATCGACGACTGAGCTGAAAGCACAACTTTCTGATTGGGTTTTTCATTGGTTGTCAGCGGTCTAGCTGTACCTCTAATATTGCAAAGATCTATGGGCGACAATAACAATTACCGTCAAAAAAAAAATAAGATATTGATTAATGCAACGGGAAAAACAAACGGAACCGGACGTTCTAAAAATAAATTCAGCGGAAACGGGAAGTGTCAACGATGAAAGAAAAACTTATAACCTCCATAACTATTGTATTTTTCTTTTTGTTTTTCCTTTTTTATCTGATTATGGTCTAGACAGATGTCTAATCGTAACCGGGGTGTTGGAAGAGCGGCAAGGATCTTCTAATTTGCCGGCATTTTCCATACTCTCGATTGTTAAGCGAGGCGGACGGGAACCAATTCCTTGATTTCAGTGGCCTGCCGGACGGTGCTTATTTACGGAAGCAGTAGCCAGGTAATAAGAATCATCATTCCAACTGACGTCACACAGCTTTACTTGTGAATATAATTGTTGATCAAACAGAATCAGGTGGTGTTTACCCAAGTAAAATATAAAGCTCTTAGTCGTACAATACGACATCCACGCGCGAAGTGTTGATAGTATTCGTAGCCCCTTACTACACAATGATGTAAATTATTTTTTTTTTTAATCATACAAGTCGGTGACCATGTGATTTCTTATCAATCGGCTTATCAACTGCACCTTTATGTGTAATATAGATAAATGATAACTTGCGGTTGGTGTCATTTTATTGTTTAATCTGTGGTTTTATTGCTTTTGAAACAAAACTTCTATAGGCCCGCCGTGATCAATAATTGATTTTTCTCCGGTTACGCTGGAGCGTTATATTGCAATATACAAGGTGGAGATGACAATACGACAATAAATGAAAACACCGGCAATACTAGTGTATAGGGGTATTTTGAAACTATCTAAAAAGTCCTCACTTGCATATTTAAAAAAATATATTTTCAAACAAAGTTTTTGTCAAAAATATTGAAACGAAATAGTTGTAAATATTAGTTCGCTGACCTGTGGTCCGACCGAGTAGGTACCCTTTCATTATGCCGCATGCATTAAGTACTTTTAATTGCCTTATCTAAGTCTGATGACACAGTTTATATGAATCTTATGGGTCAGGAATAAGGTATAACATGTATTAATTTGTATTACGTTTGGCGAAAACTTGCCCTTCCTACCTTCATATTAGTTTATACCGATGCGGTGCGGGAGGTCTTTAATCTATTGGTGATAGCCTAATAATTTTAATTTTAATACCGAGTGTGGAAATTGTTAATAATTCAAAGTAATGTGCTGTGGCTAAACTATACGACATCTTGTATTCAAAGTTTGTATACAGGCTGAGCAAGTCATCAGATACACTAAATTAAAATTATTGTCGTATCGTATGAAAGAGAGTATTGGTGTAAAGATGCGAAAGGGAATGCTCCGATGGTTCGGACATGTGGAAAGAATGCCGAACGAACGTCTGGTTAAGAAGATATACAATGCGAAAGTGGAAGGATGTAGGTAGGGAGACCGAGACTAAACTACCTAGACCAGATCGGTCATGTACTGAAGGAAGGTGGAGTCAAGAGTCCTAAACCGGTAAGCGTGTATGAAGAGAATTATGAATGTTGAGGAAGCGAGTGAAGTATGCAAAGATAGAGGTCTCTGGCACTCTGTTCTCTCTGCCTACCCTGCAAGGGATATGACGTGATGATATGTATGTATGTGTATGTGTCGTATCGTCATCTCCATATATGTCTTTCATTACTATAACTAAATTTGTAAACATATGAGTTTTATTTTGTTTTTGATAATGTGCGCCAATTTATACGCGAGATATCTTGCTCTAATTTCATGCGACACATGTCGCGATAATTAATATGCGATATATGTCGCGCAAACTCAACCCGATATATTCCATTTTGTTTTCTTTTTATTTTTTTTTGTGTTTAAATAGCTATTAGCCGCAGATGGTTTTAACAGCTTTGCCCGGACTATAGGCGAGCGCTGAGGGCTCTCAGTCCTTGAATTAAGTCTTATGCTCTACTGTCTGAGCTAACTCAGCTTGTTCTTGTTTTTAAAGTGAACCTTTTGTGATGGCTTTTAATTTGATCTGTCAACTTTTTGGGTGACGAATGGTTAAGTTGAGGATAAACACTGTGTCGTGTGTCTCACTTGACTTAGTGTATCGATGTAGTGTGAGACATACACACTTCTCGTGCACATAATGTGTATATATAAATAAATGTATGTACAAATACAGCTTTATGTTATACAAAAAAGTTTGATGTACATAATTATAAATGTATATACGCCCATCATATACATCCTACTGCTGGAGCACCAGGTACCTCCACCTCTGGCCACCGAAGACAAAGACCTGGGTCTGGTGGCCCATTAGCACGGCTTCGAACGGTACATTGCAGGGCGGGTCTATGAGGTCGCGCGCCGCTTCATCTGTTGTCCTGGACGGATTTAGCGGGGTGTTACCAGATCATAATCAGCCATAAAAAATGTACCTCCACATCTGGAGTGCCATTGACCTACTATACCGCGCTGGTCAGACGTGTTGGTATAGGGTTTTATTGCAAGTTTTGCCTTCTCTTTCATAAA
The DNA here is from genome assembly GCA_905163515.2 of Lymantria monacha. NCBI lineage: Eukaryota > Metazoa > Arthropoda > Insecta > Lepidoptera > Erebidae > Lymantria > Lymantria monacha. The sequence continues at coordinate 10,348,678 of LR991104.1, read as the reverse complement.
TTTTGAATGCATATTTAATTCCTTAGTAATCTTTTACTACAACCACTAGTAAGATAAAGGTTGATGAATTGTATTCTTACTTCGCTATCACAAGAAATGTATTTTTTGTCTTTAAGACAGCGTCCTGTCTCGTTTCTTTTATTTATTTTAATGTGCCGATTTCATAGATTTATGGGGTACGATCGTTTGTAATACAATGTTTTTTTATAAATTTCTCTCCTGGTGTAAGGATAAATAAATTCGTCTGTGTCATTTTGGATGCGATCCAGAAAAATTTGGTATGTCTAGACATGGTATATGTATGTTGCAAAGTTGAAATGCTTGTATAGCTAGTAGATATATAGGTATTGTGTATTAGTGTGTGATGTAGCCTACCAATACTACGAATACTTCCAAGTATGGCTGCTAGCACGCAGTACATTTTTTAGTATCAAACAAAATTATTTGAAAAAATACATAGGTTGAGAGCCCTCAGTGCTCACCCACAGTCCGGGTAAAGTTACCACAGTCCGGGTAAAGTATACACACTTTCGCATTGTATATCTTCTTAACCAGACGTTCGTTCGCCATTCTTTCTACATGTCCGAACCATCGGAGCATTCCCTTTCGCATCTTTACACCAATACTCTCTTTCATACGATACGACAATAATTTTAATTTAGTGTATCTGATGACTTGCTCAGCCTGTATACAAACTTTGAATACAAGATGTCGTATAGTTTAGCCACAGCACATTACTTTGAATTATTAACAATTTCCACACTCGGTATTAAAATTAAAATTATTAGGCATCTTTACACCAATACTCTCTTTCATACGTCGTCGTTGCGAATGCGGTCGGTCAGCCTAACTCCACAGATTTGCTGTAGAGATCGCATTTCGACCGCATTAATTTGACTTTCATGCTCTTTTCTGCATACCCAACTCTCGCTTCCATATAGTAATGTTGCAAAGCACTGCGTTATGTATTGCTACACGTGCCTCCTGGCTGAGGTAGTGGCTACCGAGTCCCAACGCTCCGTTCACTCTATTTCCCGCATTTACTCTTCGCTCTATATCAGTGGTGTACCTTCCATCTCGGCTAAATCCACATCCAAGATATACAAATTCATCCACTTGCTCTAGTATCATTACGTATTGTTACTTTTACATCTGTTCTGGCTTCATCTCTTTCAAAGACCATTATTTTGGTTTTACTCACATTCACGCATAGACACCTTTTCTTACAATCTTCTGTCATTGTGTCGACTAGGGTCTGCAGATCAGTCGCTGACTGCGCCAGCAGGACTGCATCATCTCATCTGCATAGAGCAGAGCACTGACCACGGAGCCGCCCATCTGGACTCCCACATTCATATCGTTCAACCTTTGGAAATATTTATCCAGATATATGATATAATGATATAGTATGTATGTATGTATGATAAATAGCCTGGCTGATAGAACGCATCCCTGCTTAACGCAGCAGCTAACAACTAAGCGTTATTACAGGGACTTATATGTACCGGCTAAAGTATTTGTTATTAAATTTAAACCCACATTTTTTTTATAAAAAAAATTGTTAAAATATTTTTTATTTCCTATCTTTAATTACATTTATTGTAACTGGTTCATGTATCGTAATAGTGTACTGCGATGACGTAACTGGCATCATGCCAGCCGGTAGCTGCCACTTCAGCCTACTCCGGTAATATATACAAGTTACAATATCTGGTACTATGTGGTGACGGAGTAAGAATACAATTCAAGTATATTTTTGACGGCTCGAAACCTTAGTCAATTAGAATTAGTTTCGAATACTTTTTCAACGTCATCAGTTTTTTTTCAAATTGCGATGGGGATTTGGGCGTGTGGGTTATAGGATCGCACGCCGCCTTTCGGTCAACCTGAAAGGTATGAACGAAGTGAGTCCAGACTAATACCTGAAGTTAAAATCCTAGACAATATATTAGTGTAACGTTGTTGTATGTACAGTGAAACATATGTAATTATGTACAACAAACACTTTTGTATAATATAGAGCTGGGTTTATCATTCCTTTCATCGTCATAATCTCAGCTTACACACGTCCCACTGCTGGGCTCGTACCTCCTACACAATACGAGGGTAATTGTACGTACGTATACCACACTGATCAGACGTGTTGGTATATAGTTATATTTATAGTTTACATACACTTGTATATATGTTATATGTATATTATATCACGCAGACCTTTTTAATATGGATTCATCAATCAGAAATGATTATTTATATAAAACTAGCAGACTCGGCCACGCGTTGCTGTGGCTAAGGTAGCCTCAGTAACACGTGGTGGTTATGCTAATAAATTGTAGCTTATATGAAACGTTTGTTCGTTTAACATAGCGCCATCTATTAAATACTTAATACTTAATCAATCCAGTCAACAGATACCGACATCTGTCAGAATCGTTTGGAGATTACAGAAAATTATGACTGTCAAATAATAGACAAATAATTTGCAATAAAATAATATTGAGACTATACATTGAGATGGAAGCCATCCTATCTCTTAAGTTGGATCAAACTACACACGCTGTGCAAATTTTATCAAAATCGGTCAAGTACTTTAGGAGTCCATCGCGGACAAACAACGTGACGCGTAATTTATATATATTAAGATTATACGTGAAGTCCGTATGTCTCACACTACTCCAATACACTAAGTCAAGTGAGACACTACTCACATTATACACTACACAGCGTTTATCAATAAAAATATTGCCGAATCAGAATTTCAAAGCCCATCCCATAAAAGGTATAAATTTAAATGTAGTTATATATAACCGCTGCGCCATCTGTGCATTCAATACGTATGTTTGTACGCGATTTAATATTAAAACCCATTGACCTATAATAATATCGACCTTTTGGCGATTCACATACGCAACGTTTAACCGTAATAGTTAAATATAGACTTGTATTGTGTTATTTAATTATAGAATTTAACTAATATATACAGTTTTCTGTGTGGTGACGGGGTATAAATATCATTCATCATCCCCTATCTTGCACGTGTGTGTAGTAAAATTAGACTAAGTGATTTCATCATCTCATCTCAGCTCGTATATGTCCTGTTGGGCTCGAGCCTCCTCCATAATGGTAGGGAAATTGACATACTATAACCATGTATTATAAAAGTGAAGTAAAACTAAATACCAACACGTCTAATCAGCCTATTTATTCTTCGATCAATTGTACTACGTATACCTACGTATACGTAGTACAATTTCTCCCAATATTATTTGGAGGAGGTTGGTGTTCGTCGACATTGGTAATCAATTCCGTTGTCGTTTAACTTCTTCTGCATAGAAATCATATGGGCTTGTCCACGTTTAAAATCATTTTTATGATTTGTGTTATGAGATGCAAAATTCAGCTCCTGTTTTAGGTTCTTAGAGAAGAATATATTCACCAGAGAAGAATATACTCACCAGAGAAGAATATACTCACCAGAGAAGAATATATTTACCGAGAGATTTTCACAATATTCCTTTTTATTGAGTGTCTATATCATAATAGTAAGACGCTGCCCATTACTTATTCGATGCTATTTTTTAATGCAATAAGCAAATACATGTAAAAATAGCACCTCAATATTTAATGACCTGTTTTACCCTTAAAGGATTAAAGTTGACAAATGTCGTATTGCCCCCTAATTTGAACGCATTGTATAAATTTTGGCAATATTTGCCACTGCGAATCCTTTTGCGATTATGAGAATTTTGTAAAATCTTAATCCCTACGTTACTAAAAAAACGCATTAGTACCGCATTCTAGCAGAAATTCGTCGTCTAAGCGGTGGCAATATGCTGTTGCGCTTCGTTTAGTGAGCGAGAGAACTGGCAGCACAACTTTCTGGATAGGTTTTGGTTAGCAGACAATGGCCTGCACCCCTGGTATTACAAAGATCCATGAGCGCCAGTAACATTTACCACCAAGTGCGCTGCTTGCTCATTCGCCGCCATAAGAAATAAAAAAATCACGTTTCTAATTTCAGTATTATCAGCTCGGCGTTGATGAGTCAGTCGAACCAGTTCCTTTATATCCTATAGATAGATGGACATAACTGAAAGTTTAGCAATATTGGCTTTAAAATTATAATTTTTGTATCGTGCTTAGTTGATTACCGTTATGAAAGCGCCCAGACGTTCGCTTCGATGTTATGACGCTAAGGAGCCCGGTCGGACCGGTTCCGTTAAGCACGTAGTCCTGATGCAGCTATGAGATTTAGCTATAAGACTTTTAACATTAAAATATTTTATATCATTACTAGATAATGTGTGGTGTGACAAGAATGGATAAAATAAGAAATGAATGAAGAGGAAGTTTGAAAGTTGCGCCAGTGACGAAAAAGTTAAGGAGTGAAAGATTGACATGGTATGAACATGTGATGAGACGGGATGAAAGTAATGTTGTGAGAAAAGTTTTAAGTATGAATGTTGAATGCTTAAGGGGTAAGGCAGAAGAAAAGATGGATGGACTGCATGAAACATGACAAAGATAGACAAGGAGTGACCACAGAGATGACGTCTGATAGATTTGTATGGAAGGAGAAGACATATTGCGTCGACCCCAAATAGATTGGGATAAGAGCAAGTTGATGATGAAGCTTAGAACCACACTGTTGAAAGTTTTCTGTCTATTGTAAGTCCAGGATAGTACTACATTCTCCCAGAAAATAGAGGTCTGAGTAGTGGCAATGTGATGCGCTTCGTTCAGTGAGCAAAGAAACTGGAAGCACAATTTTCTGGGTGCGTTTTGGTTGGTAGGCAACTGCCTAGCTGTTCCATTGGTATTGCAAAGGTCCATGAGTTATAGTGACACTTACCATCAGGTGTGATGCTTGCTCGTTTGCCATCATAAGCAATAAAAATTGATGTTCTGTGCAAATTTGAAACAAAATAAAAATGGTAGTTTGAATTTGATCGCAGCGTCCTCTAATATATCCAATTGCCAATATCAACCATTCTCGAATCCACTTTAACGTATGTTTTTTTTTATCAAAATTAGTTCAGCCGCTTAGAAGTCACATGCAAACGTACAGAAGGCTTACATGTATACCCCGGTGTGGTGATGGAGTAACAATACAATTGGAGAACTTCTTTAAAAGATGATTAAGGCACCCAATATGCATATGACACCTATGCAAGAGAAGGTAAACTCTAAATAAAAGTCCAGCACATCTGATCAGAGAAGTATATTAGAGTCAATATCCCTCCTATTATGGAGGAGTCTCGAGCCCAGCAGTGGGATAAATAAGAACTGAAATGATGATGATAATTTTACTAGCATTTTATTCGAGTTATGAAATGTTTCGAGAATATTGCAATGACTAATAGCTATATTTTTGTGGACGCCATACCTGTTTGTGATCGGGACCGGTCGGTCACAAAACTTACAAAATGCAACGTGAACTTCTTTTTTTTATTTTGGCTTTGTGTCCATTATTTTGCAATAGATAGATTAAGTTTATTTTATGGCAGAGAAATACTTATTTCGGTCTATAATGTTTTAGCCCAGTCAAATTAGACCGAAATTCAACGTGAAATTACATTAATTCTGCACAGCAATTTTTTTCTTGCAATCGTTGGGGGGTCCCTCTGGTACTTTATTTAAATCTCGATTTTCGACCGCCTAGGGAGTGTGCGTTAGCCGTCATTTTGGTTTTTCCAAAAGAGTTTTTGGTAGATATCTCGGTAATTTTTGACTTAAGATGAAAATGCCGAAGACAAAAGTTGTAGGAAATTCAATTCTCTACAATTTTGATATCATAATTTTTTTTTTGTAGGATAAATATTTTTTGAGATATCAATAAAAAAGCATTCTTATGGAAATGTCGCTGTATTTAGTTTATTTTCAACTTTAGAGAAAATATGGTTTGAAACAAAGTTATAGAGAATTAAATTCTCAGTAATTATGATAAGTATATTTTTTTTCGTAGAAACAATATTTAAGGTCCTACGCTCAATCCAAAACTGAGCAGAGCGCCCGTGGCTGCGTACTAGAAATACTCTTTTCCACACCACCGCTGGGGTAGAGTTCTAGGCGCGTTTTTTTTAAGTGGTATCCCCAAGAGGTCTAATCCACGTAGTTTCACTTTCCGGGAATATCCGGGCGTCATTATTTTGTTTTTTTTTTTAATTTTTTGTCGGTTTTTTTTTAAAATATAACTGCGTTTATCTTTGTGTTCACTGAGATGCTTGATTATCACATCTCGAAATTCTTTTGTTCGAACTAACGATATGCAAGTTGAATGCATAATAAGATTTTCACAATTTCGAAGCATTTGCTCGTGTTCTTTGTCACCGCAAATAACGCTAGTTAATATCAACGTCTGGACACCACGTTTTGTTACAGTTATCACATTATCTTCGGTTGTAGTTTTCAAAACACTGCAACATTTTCGTTTGATACGTCTACTCCGTAGAGCATCGATCAGTGAAATAAAGCCGTTCACCTTGAAACGACGCCGTTACAACCGTTAGGGCATTTTTGTTTTCCTTCTCTTTTTATTCAGAGGAGAAGGATATCCCACTCCCGAATAACAGGCCAATGAGCTTCTCTCATTTTGTATGGCACCCCACTCCTAGCGAAGGGGCCTAGGGTACGCAGGTAATTTTCGGGCTACGCAGGTATACTATTGTGGACGTTTACTTACAAATCCCGTGGCTGTAAAGCCTCTGAAGAATCATAAATTGTATTGTTTTTTTCCAAAAATATTAAAATTACAGAGAATTAAATTCTCGACAACTTTGTTTATGACCATATCTGCTTTAAAGTTAAAAATAAACAAAATACAGTGACATTTTCAGAAGAATGCCTTTTTTGTTAATAACTCGAAAAATATCGATCTTAGACAAAACTATATTCATCAAAATTGTAGAGAATTTGATTTTCTACAACTTTTGTCTCTCTGTTTCTTTTGTCTCTTCTCTCTCTTGTCTTCCAGCGGTGGTGTGGAAATGAGTATTTCTAGTACGCAGCCACTGACGCTCTGCTTAGTTTTGGATTGGGCGTAGGACCTTAAATATTGTTTCTACAAAAAAAATCATACTTATCAAAATTATAGAAAATTAAATTCTCTATAACTTTGTTCCAGACCATATTTTCTCTAAAGTTGAAAATAAACAAAATACAGCGATATTTTCTGAATGCTTTTTTTATTAATAAATCAAAAAATATCGATCCTACAAAAAAAAATATGAGATCAAAATTGTAAAGAATTGAATTGCCTACAACTTTTGTCTTTTGCATTTTTACTTAAAGTCAAAAATGACCGAGTTATTTGCCAAAAACTTTTATTTGGAAAAACCAAAATGGCGGCTAACGCACACCCCCTGGGCGGTCGAAAATCGAGATTTAAACTATCAGAGGGATCCCCTAACGATTGCAAAAAACAAATTGCTGTGCGGAATTAATGTAATTTCAAATTCTAATTTGACTGGGCTATTGATATATGGGTGATTCTATGATATATTGTCACTTGTGCGGCAATCACTTTAATACAGTTTTTTTTTTTATTCTATATGTTGCTATTTTTTACAATGAATCACATTATATTAATATACTTTATTAAAATTTTTTACAAAGTCTAAAAAGTCTCCTGTCCCCTTACCGATCTCAATGTAACTTTCTAACAATATAAATGTTTTTGTATCATATGCTTAGCTAAAGTATGATTAATCGGAATTTAAGTAATTATATTTAAGTAAATATAAAATTCCGGCGAGAGAGCCGGAAGTCGAATTGGGTGGGTTTGGGGATTGTAATGGTAGGCAGCGGCCTAGCTATAGCCTTGGTTATAGCAAGGATCCATGGGCGGCAGAGACACTTGTGACATTTACCATCAGGTGTGCTGCTTGCTCGTTTGCCACCATAAACAATAAAAAAAAAGAAATAAAATATTTTTGTTAATTTCGTAATCTATATTAATCTCGTATGAAATCCAACATACGTTATTTCTTTCAATAAAAATTGGCAATCCTACCTACAAACAAGAAAGTCACTATACTGCAAAAACCGCAATACCATATTGTAAAATTTAGCCCCCAACGAAAGCAAAAATCTCGGCGGTTCTCATACAATAAGGACATGGAATACGAAACGGCCATTTTTTAATAACTACTTTTAAAACCGGTATACCAAATATTAGAGGGGGACGGATAGTCGTTTTAATAGTGCGCGAAAGAGATAGTTATAGACTGCATTCTGTTTTTGAATCGAATTCATTGTGATTTTTTAACGGTCGTTTTTGAAATTTTGTATGGAAGAATTTTTGAATTTTGTCTTACGGTTTAGAGGTAATTAATGCTGACTGCTGACCGTATGATCTCTAGTTCTGAATCGAATTCAAATTTTATTTCAGATGGATTTTCTTAATCAACGGGTATTCTTTACCCGACCCCCTTTTTTACCTGTGGATGTCGTAATAGACGAGTAAGTGATATAATATGCATAGGTATAACATATATACAAGAGAATGAAAAGTCGACATAAAATCCTATACCAAACCGTCTGATTAGCATGGAATAGTAGGTCAATTAGCCTCTTATTGTGTAGAAGGCTCGAGCCCAGCAGTGGGACACATATGAGCTGAGATAGAGACGAATCCGATCCATCTAAGTATTATTTAGCATGACTTGTGATTCTTTTGCAAGAAATTTCCAAAAAACGTCTCTCTTTCTCATGCGCATATACGATCCCGCTGCTGGGCTCAAGCCTCCTACACAATATGAGGGGAATTGTACTACGTATACCACGCTGATTGGACGTGTTAGTATAGTATTTTTTTTTTCAAGTTTACATTCTTTTTTTTTTTTTTTGTGTTTTTAGTATGTATATGGGGGTAAAAACTAAGGAGGACCATCTCAGTGTATTAAGAAGTGTCCATTGAACGGGAGCAAATTAAGGATTAAGGCGCTATAGTAGCAAGTGGAAGATTTTTAAAAAGAGCGCCACAAATTTCATAGGTTCATAGGTTATTATTTATTAAATCACAGTTGACTACGTAACTCAGCACACTTCATTGCTTATTACTGCTACATTCATATCATTTCCACTTGCTACACTAGCACTGTTTCGGTGAGTGTTCGAACAATAGTTTGCTGTTTACAAGTGGACACTTTTTGGACTAATCCCCCATACAAGATGGTTCTCCTAAAACTGTTAGCCGCAGATGGCTTTGACAGCTTTTCGTGGACTATAATTTTACCTTCTTTTATATAAGTTTTATATGCATATTATATTACTTAGCCGTCCTTTACGAAGCCCACGGGCAAGATATAGGGCGATGAATTGTATTCTTAAAAATTGTTGTAGGTGTATATATATAGAATATTCAGACAGAACAATCATTCGCTTGGTTATCGAACTCACGACGTTCGACCGCGATGGATTAAAAGAACTATGTTAAAATTAACTAGAGCCAACATTAACTCGGTTAAAACAACAGTGTTTTAAACTAAACCAGTGGTACGCGGCCGTTCTATATATAGCAACGTGGCGATCCCTCAGGAAGTAAAACATACGTTATGGGTGGCCGATTTTATTGGCATACTAGCTTTAAAGCTGTTTAATATAACATATGACTTTTTATATTTAATTCTTATTTACAAATGTATTAGTGGTAGATCCACGCTGTTGACAGTTTTCTGTCTACAGCCGCGGGCCGGTCCGTCCGGGGTAGTACCTACCACACTCTGGCAGAAAATCTACGTCTGAGCAGTGGCAGGCAATGTGGGGTTGCGCTTCGGTTGGTAAAGCCGGAAGCTCATCTTTCTTGGTCGGTTTTGTTTGGTAGGCAGAGGTGTAGCTGTACCGCTGCCATTGCAAAAGGTTCGTGGGTAGCAGTGACACTTGTCATCAGGTGTGCCTGCTTGCTCGTATGCTAACGTAAGGAATAATAAAAAATATTCACGATTATTACACGCCCTGTCATGGTGAACCTAAATTATGTTTGTCGTAATATACGATTGCGTGCTGTATCTAGAGCTGCCAACGACGTCTGATGTCGTCTGATCAACAATTACATTCACATGTAGTGGTGTGTGACGTCACACAGACGGTCGGACATAACAACTATTGTCAAAACTATTTACAATATGTACGATGTAAGATATGTACTCTACATATTGTGTCGAACACAAGTAAGGGGACGTCCATTAATCACGTGATCTTTTTTCTTTTAGCATTTTTAACCCCCACTCTCCCCCTTCCCCTTGGTGATACGTGGTGAGGTTTAAGACTATGACCCCCACTCTCTCACCAACATCACGTGAGTTCTTACTACCTACAAACAAGTAGCCCCCAGCTCATTATATTCTCGGTTTTTTGCTTTTTTTATACTTAGCAAAAAGGTCTTTATTACAGATCAACTACTTTAAACTTTGTTCGTTGCCTGGCAACGGCAAGTCAGTCACACTACACGCCGCTTTTCAGTTTAGAAATCGCAACGTTTGACGAAAAAATAAATACACGTGATATCTTACTACACCCTCCTTGTGATATTTGGTGATTTTTGTCAAACCCGGGGAGGGGTTCCTTCCTTTCAAATCTCACGTGATTAATGGACGGCCTCTAATTGGTGATAAGAGCTAGATGATGATGATACCATTATTATTATTAGCCATCATGATATTCAGTCAAGGACTAGACATTGTGTCGCGAACACATTGCGTCCTAATTGTGACATAATTCGTATAGTATGACCACCGGACAATTGGCAAGGTCGAGCCTATTACACTAACCGCTTTTGCTAAGCATGATAACGTCATCTTAGTATTTATTTCACGTGGGATAATATAGCGTTGGTTCTCTGTCTGTGGTCTTGGACAAGTGAAGCAATTAATATATTATTCGTGGGTGTCGTAAAAGCCGACTTCCCGCATATAGCGCCGAGGCTGAATCGGAATAATTAATATTTATTTTCCTTAATAGATGCGAAAGGGAATGCTCCGATGGTTCGGACATGTGGAAAGAATGCCGAACGAACGTCTGGTTAAGAAGATATACAATGCGAAAGTGGAAGGATGTAGGTACCGAGGGAGACCGAGACTAACCTACCTAGACCAGATCGGTCATGTACTGAAGGAAGTTGGAGTCAAGAGTCTCCGAAACCGGCGAGCGTGTATGAAGAGAATTATGAATGTTGAGGAAGCGAGTGAAGTATGCAGAGATAGAGTTCTCTGGCACTCTGTTCTCTCTGCCTACCCTGCAAGGGATATGACGTGATGATATGTATGTATGTATGTGTATTTTCCTTAATATGGTTTGATGATGGAGTTTGAATATAATTCGCCACCCGCTTTCTAATCTGTGGATTTAGTAAAATACGTCTGCGTGATAATAATATTAACTTTTAACATAGGGGTAATTTTTTTACAAAATTTTAATGTCAAATTTATTTATATCTAGTCAATAGTCTAAAAATAAGTTTCAAGCTTCTGGCTTTAAAAATGACAATACTTCCTTACAATTTTTCATCCTCCTTTACAACTCTTTTTTGCATTAAGTAGTAGTCTAGAGCATCTGTGTACCAAATTGACTGCACATATGGCGTAGTGGTTAAGATACTTACCTTCCGTGCCAGTGCCGTGGGTTCGATTCCCACGCAGGACAATACTTTGTGCGATCCACAAAGTGTTGTTCTGAGTCTGGGTGTAATTTGTCTGTGTTAATTGCATGTTTGTAAAGTCCCCCGCAATACAAGGTAAAAGGTTTATTTCCTTAGTGCAGGATGGTGTCTTTTTAAAAAAAAAAAAATCATTTAGATCGGTTCAGTAGTTCCGGCGTGAAAGAGCGACAGACAGACAGAGTTACTTTCGCATGTATAATATTAATAAGGATATACAAGTGAAGGTAAACTATAAATAAACACTATATACCAACACATGTGATCAGCGTGGTATACGTACGTACTATTTCTTCTTCTATTGTTTAGGAGGCTCGAGTCCAGCCGTGGGACGTATATATACGCACTATTATTACAGAGATTTATATCTACCCGCTACATTATTAATTATTAAATTTTGATCCATTTTTAATTTTAATAAGCTGTTTCATAAAAATTAATAAAATTAGAATAGAGGGCAACCTCGTGAATTTTCTTGCGGGATCTTTATCAGTGAGCCCGCGTTCCGATCCGGTGGATAGCTTATTAGATTCTAAATTGATATATTAACGTTTAAAAATTACTGAAGGTGCAGTCAAGAGTCTCCGAAACCGGCGAGCGTGTATGAAGAGAATTATGAATGTTGAGGAAGCGAGTGAAGCATGCCAGGATTGAGTTCTCTGGCACTCTGTTCTCTCTGCCTACCCTGCAAGGGATATGGCGTGATGATATATATGTATGTATGTAAAAATTACTGACCAAAATATTTTTCTATATAGAATTATTTTCTTTTTGTACTGGCAATCAATTTATATCAAAATACGAGTAAAATTTGCTCCTTTAGAGAAATCTATGTTGCCAAGCTGGCTACAGATGTCAAGAAATCTGTAGCAGCGGTCGGTTGACAGGCGATGGAGTGAAAACATAGGTATCAGGCCGTATGACTCTCTTCCATCCCCCAGACGAAACGGCGAGATGGGTCCAGATAGCTTACTTCATAGCTTACCCAAGAAAATAATAAAAAGTTTTTTTTTTTTAATATGAAAGTCTGTAGTTTAATTAATAGAGCACGGCAAGTCTTATCATATCCACTCGATTGTTTAGAAATATATATATTTAAATGATAATACAAAAGAAACCGTCGTTATGACACGAATTGAACGAAATATATTTTGTTCCAAAGATTAAACACATATTTGATAAGAATAATAAGGTAATTATACATATCGAATGCCGTACGTTTATTGAATAAACTGTACAGATTGCACAAGTGACGTAATGGTTAAGATAACGAGCTATCGTGCTAAGTGTCGTGGGGTCGATTCACAGGCAATAAAATAGGTACTATGTGTGATTCACTAATTATTGTTCTCATTCTGTGAGTAATTTTGTGTTAGTTAATTGTATTTTTGTCCTTGTGGTGACGGAGTATGAATAAAATCTAACACTCCCTATCCTGTGCAGAGGTGACGTAAAAGGTGACTAAGGGCATATAATAATAAGGGACATATAATATATAAGCAAGAAACAAAACTCGAAATAAAACTCTGTATTGTACTGTCTGATCAGCGTGGTATACGTAGTATAATTTCCCTCCTCTTGTGTATTAGGCTCGAGCCCAGCAGTGGGACGTATATGAGCTAAGATGACATTGGTGAATTGTATTTGTTTAGTCCCCTTTAATACAAGAACTAATTCCTTAATAGATTTATATAAAATGAAACCAGTTTTGTTGCTTTCTTCCCTCTTCTCCAGCCCATATACGACACATTACACAGTACGGATTGTTTCTAACATCTGATGGAAATGCTTCTACTTATACCACACTGATCAGAAGGTACAGGGTACAGGCTTTTATTTCGATCTTGCATAGGTATTTTTGCATATTGTAACACTTAGTCACCTTTTACTACAGCCACGTGTACGATAAAAGGTGCTGAATTGTGTTCCTAATCGCCGTCGCCACACAGAATATCCTTAGGTCACGAAACCAATTCATTTGACCAGTCTCGTATATATATCAACTTGCACTAGTTATTGAAGGAAGGTCCATTGCCGAATATTGAAGCGTGTGCAGAACAAGAAAGCGCAGAGTGATTTATAAGCATATAACTTGCAAATTACTCTGTGATACAGGAATTTATTACTCCAGTCAAAAAGAAAGATGTAAATTGAATACGGACGATAATTGTTTCGCTCACCCTATCAATAATTCAGTACTATCGAGAACTGATTTCCTATCTTATCTTGTAAGAGTGTATCGCCCCATTTTGTTAAGTTTTATTCTTAGTAGACATGATAAAGTATTTGCTTTTTGTATTTTTTAAGTGCTTGCATGTTTGTATGAGGATAAGTCGATAATCGTAACCTTAGACCAAGAGACTGGCATTATTTTTTTATATGAAGAAATGTGCGGCTTCAAGTAAATGCCAGTATACCTGCAAAAAGTTAGAAGTATCAGATGAGAAATACAGTTAAAAATAGCACAAACTTTATTTAAATTCTGATACTTGATTTCATACTGTTGTTGCTGTGTGGTAGCGGCTACGAATACTACCAACCCTTACTTTGCTCGTGGATGTCATAAACAACGACTAAGAGTTTTGTATCGACCTGAATCAACTGCATCTGATTCCGTTTCGGTCAACAATTACATTCCCTAGGAGGATCGTCAGCCGGTTATAAACTTACTGCCAATAACTTTTGAAATATGTACGAAGAAGAGTACATAGTGTTGCAATATGTACTCGTACATATTGCATTATATTACATATTACAATTGCAAAAGTTATTGGTTTAGTTGAAAACTAGATGTTCTTGGCGTATATTAAGGATGGACCATTTTTACCATATTTTTTTTAAACTCGCTTTCTTGTATGTCTGTCTGGGTGGCATTTTGTAGTTCATTTTTAAGTAACTTCCCAATAGATACTTGAAATTTGAACTATAGCACAGAAAAATGATAATGCAATGTATATGTGAAACTTTTCCATATATACATTGCATTATCATTTACTAAAAGGTTTTTACCTTTTAGTGGTGGGATCATGCTGTTAACAGTTTTCTGTCTGTAGCCGTGGGCCGGTCCGTCCGGGCTAGTACCACACTCTCGCAGATATCGACGTCTGAGTAATGGAAATTTGCTATTGCGCTTCGTTCGGTGAGCAAGAGAACCGGAAGCCCAACTGGATGGGTTTCGAGTTCGTATTGTAAATAGCGGCCTTGCTCGCCCGTGGACCTTAGCAATACCAAAGCTATTGCTAAGGTCCACGGGCGGCAGGCGGCGGTAACACCTACCATCAGTTGTGCTGCTTGCTCGTTTTTCACCATAAGCAATGAAAAAAAACTATGTAATTAAAATAAAAAAATCGTTCACTAAATTTTATAAAATGTTTTATACTTTTATAGTCCTTAATAAAAACATATACATTCAATCTAAAAAAAAGCGACAAAGATAAAAAAAAAAGTATGCTGACGTGGTTTGGACACGTGGAAAGAATGAGTAAAGAAAGATTGACTAAACAAGTATACAGAGCGAGTGTGAGTGGGACGATTACAAGGGGAAGACCACGTCGTACATTTCTGGATCAAATTGAAGATGTGTCGATGAAAGGTCAAATTAAGAGTACGCGTAACCTCTACAGCATACATGAAGACTGTGATGAGGTTGAATGAAGCGATGGAGGTATGTCAGGATCGTGGTTTGTGGCAATCCGTAGTCTCTGCCTACGCCTCTGGGAAACAGGCGTGTGGCTATGTATGTATGTACATTCAATCTATATTTTATTAATTGAATTGTAAATAATTGCTCACGTAATATATGGATACGTTCCTATGAACATTTCATATGCGGTATCGTCATCCTTTTCACTAGAACGCGTTAATATTAAGTTGTCATCGATGAATAAAAAAACGATGCCAACAGATTTGACCTCGCGTCTCCCTCGTCCCCTCCCTCTCTCGAACGTCTACAATAACTGTACATTGATGACTGACAAATCAGATGTACCTACGTTATTGATGACTAGTGGGGCAATTGATTTTGATTGATTTGAAGATTTTATTTGTCGGTTTGTTATTATTGTTTTTATATACCATGTGTTGACGGAGTAAGAATATAGGTCACCATCCCCTATCGTACCCGTGGGTGATCGTAAGAAACGTCTAAGGGATATAAAACGCATATAACATCTATACAAGAGAAGGAAAACTCTAATAAAACCCTATAGCAACACGTCTGACCAGCGTGGTATAGTAGGTAAATTTCCCTTCTAGTGTGAAGGAGGCTCGAGCCCAACAGTGGGAAATATATGAGCTGAGATGATGATGATGATTTTTATATATCTAATTCAGCTCTTATTACCAAATACTTGTGTACGATTGCATAATTCGGATTAAGAATGACTACGAAGAGTTGATAGGGAGAACTTGTAATATTAACCCCTCACCACCATCAAAAATTTATATTATAATGAAAATGATTTTTTTAGACTTAGATACTTTTCTTGCGGGCCGGCGATATATACTCGTACATGTTGCGAAAGTTATTTATTGGCAATAGTTTTATGAGTGGCATTTAAACTTGTAGGTCTCAATCCTACCTGGCCACCGAAGACAAAGATCGGGTACCGGTGGCCCGCTCGCACGGCGAAGAGAGGTGTTTGCAGGGTGGGTCTATGAGGTTGCGCGCCGCCTCTTCTGTCGCCCCGGACCGATTTGCCGAGGCGCGACCACATCCATGGTCCACCTTGCGAAGAAAAAAAGGGTCTCAACGCTACCTCTATTTCAATAATAATCATTTTGCAAAAAATAAAACAAATTATAATAAAAAAAATACCTTTCTAGTTTCGGTTATCCAGATAATTGTAAATTAACAGTCCTATTTTGGGCTGTAACCCTTGCCGGTTTCAGTTTTGTAATAAAACGTTGGCCTTGTATCCACTAATCATGCTGATTATAATGGGTATAAACGCCATTGAAGTTTTTGAATGGTTGGAGTAATCACATGTTACAAAAATGACGCACGCCATCATTAAATTTTAGATTCACGTTTGAAATGTCTGATTATTACATTAGACAAGCTAAAAATATTATTATTGATTTATTAAATGACTAGCTGTCCCGGCAGACGTCGTCTTGCCCGGAAAAGTTTTAAGCGATATGCCGACAGCAGCGTCACCTACCGGGTCTAATTGTGTTTTGAAATTATCCAGAGAACCCATTGGCATATACATAGAATTTTTCATCCCAATCGGTCCATCCGTTTGACATATCGACAACGGCGCCACGTACCGGGTCCAACACATTCGAACATACAGAAAATTTCAAGGCAATCCGTTTAGCCATTTAGGAGGAGTTCACTGTCAACACACGTACAGAAGAATTATATATATAAAGATAAGTTATAGGATTGCACAGTTTGCGTAGCGGTTAAGATAGCTACCTATCGTGCCAAGTATCGCGAATTCTATTCAACACACAGTATAATATTTTGTACAAACTGTGTGTTAGTTAATTATATGTTTGTAAAGTGAGACAACGTCAATACAAGGATTTGTTAATTAGTAGAGATGTATCGATTAGTCGGTAATACCGACTATTCGGCCATATCGAAGTCGGCAGCGCCGGAGCGCCGACTATCCGGCTTCTTGTTTTGTATACATTTATCAATAAAATATATATAGAGATAAAATAAAATGTATAATTATATTTAATATAATCATTGATTGTTTATTAATATTTTTATTTTATAATCAGTCTTACTCATTTTGTAATTTAAAGCAAAGTAAAGATTTTATTTAATCAGTTTTATCCAATCAATTTTTAAAATTACTTACAAGCAATTATAAAGAAAATATTTTTACGATATTTATCATATAAAATTAATTAGTATCTTAATTATTAAACAAAACAACAATACCCTTAATTAAAATATATGTACAATAAACATTTATAAATTATTGCTTCTTATTAAAATAAAAAGATAGAATTAAAAAAAAAAAGAAATATTTACAATTGTTTATACATTATAAGCGTTTATAAATTATTTCTTATTAAAATAAAAGTGTTTGTTTTTTGTTTGTTAAGTTTGTTTTGACTTTTCCTTCAAAGAGAAGGAAAACACGAAACAGAACCCTATACCAACACGTCTGATGGCAGCGTGGTATAGTGTCTGAAAAAATTCGACTAAGGAGAAAGAAATAAAAATAAAACCATTTACTGATCCGTTTGATCGGTGGGTGTTGAATTGTATTCTTACTCCGTTACCAAATGGTGTATAATGATAATTGAATACAGTTACCTTTTTTTAAATAATAAAAAGCGTTAATTTTATATACAAAAGAAGTCTTTTAAGTCATTAAGCGAATACAAAAAGTGGATTAGCGGTGGCCGAAATATCTTAAAAACTTACATGACGAACGCAGATTAAAAAATATCTATACAGAAAAAAAAATCATTTAAATAGAGTCGACAATGATTCGTGTCATCGAGTGCCGTTTTTTTGTTTTTTAAATATACCGTATTTATTCGTTACGCTCTGGTTGTTTGTGTGGTAGTGACGTCATCGGCGCTCGGCACCTTTCGGTCGCGATCGGTTACGGTCGGGCGATGCGCGTGCGCAGATTATTGTTACTTTTTAATAGAAATTCGTTTGTTCATTCGTCGTCGCAGGTTCGTATTTTGGGTCGGGAAGTATTTTTATTTCATCGTAATTATTGTGAGTCATATTTTTAAAACGATCTTCGTAGATATAACCGATGACTTCTCCTCTGAAGCTAACATGGCGATGCGTTTTTAAATGTCTTGAAAACTACAGTAAATTTATCTTGAAAAAATTAACTCTGGTGGTGTTAGAAAGATTCTAATCCACCTTTTACGCAAAGCGGGAGATTAAAAAGGTTTACCAAGTTTTTGGAGTTTACTCCTTAAGGATCGATTTTCATATAAGGCGCCCGGTATGAGAAAAATTTGAGGAGTAAAATCTAGTGATCGAATGACCTCGTTACGTTTTGGTGCGCAACCTATTCTGCGCACCTTTCACTTTCTGACATGAGATAATACTTCACTGAACAGTTTTAATAAATGTAAATAAATATATATATATTATTTTTAGTCAAATGAGCTTTTTTTTGCGCCTGTTTTGATAATCGTACTTTTTTTTTGGGTGGGTTACACACCCGTAACCCACCCATGACGTCGCCTTCGTCGCTGGGCCGACCACCGGAGCAGAGTGACTTGACGTCAGTGGTCGGCCCGACGGAATACCCCTGAGGAGTACCCTCTCCTCGACCGACGTCCCCTCCTCGGGTAGGATGTCGGTCTTTCCTCACACGGTCGGCCTCTCGGCGGGTGACGGACTAATTCCCAGATCCAGTCACCCGCGGCCCCGGCTAGGGCGGCATCAGGCGCAGGTAATCCCGCCTGCGCCGCCCAAGTCACTGGCAGCGGCTCGCGTCGTCGAGGAGACGCTCCTCGCGCACGCACTCCGCCGCCTCCTTCCGCGAGACTACTGCCTCGCAGACGGTTGCGACCGCGTCCCAGTTCCTGACGCTATCGAGCATCGCCCTGGCGATGGTCGGCAGCGTCAGGTTAACACCGATGATTGCGACGAGTTCACGACGCTGCTTGGGCAGACCAAGCGGCACAAACCTCGAGCGTATGCTGCGCCGTGTCCTCGTCGCATTGATAATCGTACTTAAGGAGTAAACTCCGGTCGTGCGTCGGAGCTGCACACACACTTTTTTTTTATTGTTTATGGTGAGAAATGAACAAGCTTACTTGTCGGTAAGTATTACTGCTCACGAAGCTTTGCAACACCAGGGGTACAACTAGGCCTTTGGCTACCAACCAAAACTTATCCAGAAAGTTGTGTTGCTGACTCTCTCGCTTACTGAACAAAGCGCAACGCCACATTGCCACTGCTCAGACGTCGATTTTCTAGCTAGAGTGTCGGTACCCCGGACGGACCGGCTAGCGACTTTAGACAGAGAATTATCAACAGTATTATCTTGCCACTTCAACTATTAATTCACAAAAATGAGTAGAAGATAATTTCTTTTTCTTTTTGTTTCAGCGTCGTGTATGTGTCTGAAGAGGGTGTTCGAGTGATTCATTCCGCCACGTTTTGTTGAGTGAGTTGAATATATATATATATATATATTTATAATAGAAATAGCTGTTCGTAGAGAATTTATGACGTCATATTCGTCAACATCTCAGCTCATATATGTCCCACTGTTGGGCTCGAGCCTCTTACATAATGGGATTGAAATTGCACTACTACATTACGCTGATCAGGCGTGTTGTTGTAGGGTTTTGTTTCAGGTTTCCATTTATTGCAAATCAAATCAAATCATTTATTATGCATAAGCCCTAAAAGGGCACTTACATATTGTCAATATTATATATTTTTAGGTTTCCGTACTTTAAAAGGAAAAAACGGAACCCTTATAGGATCACTTTGTTGTCCGTCCGTCCGTCTGTCTGTCAAGACCCTTTTTCTCAGGAACGCGTGGAGGTATCAAGCTAAAATTTATAACAAATACTCAAGTCTACTGTCCCTTAAGGCTGTAAAAAAATTAAACTTCTAAGCCAACGCAATCAAAAGATACAGGCGTTTATGCCGCAAATTGCCGCAAATTTTCGACTCTCGCAGAGGAATCAAAACCTACAGGGTACTTCCCGTGAACTCAGAATCTTGAAATTTGGTATAAAGCAACGTCATATAGCACCGATAAAGGAAAAATTGCGAAAACAGCAAATTTTTAATTACATCATATAATAAAAATATTTTTAATAATTTTAAACTTACCACTAGTTATTTCACATTAAAGGGTATGAGAATTTACGGTTTTATTTTAAATTAATCTACCACCGGATCGGAAAGCCGCCACAAACTGAGAAGATCCGGCAAGAAACTCAGCGGGCTCGTCATTTTTTTTTTTAAATTACATGTTTTCTTAATATTATTGGATACATGTTTAGACCATTTAAGCTCCAGTGCGATGCCCTTCGAGTAAAGATTTATTTTTTAAAAGTTAAATACAACATTAACAAAAAAAAAACAAGTATGATGCATAGATGTTATATGCGTTTTATATCCCTAAGTCGTCTCTTACGATGACTCACGGGTAAAAGAGAGACGGGAGCGCTCGAATAAGTCCTACATTAACCCACCTGACTAGCGTTATATAGTTGATCAATTTCTCCCTCCTCCGCATAGGAGGAGGCTCGAGCCCAATAGTGAAACTTATATACAACGTTATAGTATACTCGCTACACCACCCATTCAGACGTGTTATGGGTTCTATTTGAACTTTCCATCTTCTTATTATGTTATATACTTATTATATCACTTAGTCGGCTTTTACGACACCTATGGATAAAATAAAGAATGATGAATTGTATTCTTATTCTGTCACGACACGGAAGAGTCTATATCTTGTCCCATTTGTCCAAGGTGAACATTGCAAAAATAACAAATTCGCTTTTCAATATACGTCTGTTTGAGTGGAGGGTTAGGACTTAGGAGAGTATTGATCGCGCCACGCCGGCGTCGAACCTGATTCGTATTACGGTTTTACGACAGTTTTATGTACAAAATGAAATATGTTTTTGTTTGTATATATAGTTTTAATACGATTTATTACTTTGTATTTTTGTAAGACTTATGGTGTTTGTAAGTATACCATTCCGTGTGGTGACGGAGTAAGAATACAATTCACTACCCCTTATCTTACTCGTGGGTGATCGTAAAAAACGACTAAGGGATAAAATATGCATATAACATCTATGCAAGAGAAGGAAAACTCGAAATAAAACCCTATACCAACATGTCTGACCAGCGTCGTTGTAGTAGGTCAGTTTCTGTCCTAGTGTGGAGGAGGCTCGGGCCCAGTGGGACGTGTATGAGCTGAGATAAGAATACCATTCACCACCAGTACCTCTTCCCCTACTTTTACTTTTCTCGGAATTTCATAAAATGACTATAATAGAATGTAATATCCGAAATAAAACTATTTTTTACGGATTTATCATGTTTGTATTTAATTTTTCGGGAGGACAGTCCTCCCGTGACCATGAAGTGAAACCCTGTAAAGTGTTCGAAACGTCAGGAAATTAAAAACTCAAATTTAAACGCGATAGCTTAGAATCAGTAAAAATACTCACGTAAATATCAGAAATCAGGATGTAATATCCTTTTGACGAACTGTTAAGAATATATTTCCGATTTCGTAAAAAAAAAAACTGGCCGAGGAATCATTCGAGAAAATGACAATAATCACATTTACGAGATATCAAACACTTTTCTGAGATAGGTATGCATAATAACAACTGCAATCGTCAAATCGCCCGGTGTATGATCAATTATGCCTCATCATCATCATCAACCTGCTCTTATCCCAATTTATTTGGGGTCGACGCAATATGTCTTCTCCTTCCATACAACTCTATCAGACGTCATCTCTGTGGTCACTCCTTGTCTATCCATGTCATGTTTCACGCAGTTCATCCATCCTTTCTTCGGTCTTCCCTTACCCCTTAAGCCTTCAACATTCATGCTTAAAGCTTTCCTCACAACATTACTTTCATCCCTTCTCATCACATGTCCATACCATGTCAATCTTTCACTCCTTAATTTTTCCGTCACTGGCGGCACTTTCAAACTTCCTCTTATATGTTCATTCCTTATTTTATCCATTCTTGTCACACCACACCTCTATCTCAACATTCGCATCTCCGCTACATGCAGTCGTCTCTCATCCGTCGCTTTGCATTATGCCTCTTAAAATTCAAATTTAAAATAATTTATTATGTAATGACAAAGTCCAATTGTTTCGCCCATGTAGTTCCCGTTCCTGTATACACGGGGATAAAATATAATATGTTACTCGCGGATAATGTAGTTTTATATTGGAGAAAGAATTTTTAAAATCGGTTTAGTTGTTTTGAACGTGGAAGCGTAATAAATAAAATCACATACGCATTTATAATATTAAGTTAGGATAAACCGGCGACCCCATAGTCTGTCGTACACGTACCTCGTCATGAAGACCACCGGTACTCTGCTCTTGTCATGGGTGACAAATTAGGATAAACACTGTTAAATTAATACAATAAACTTATTACCGGATAGGAACGCGACCGACATTGAGACGTGCCGACAAAAAACTCAGCGGGTTTGTCTATTTTTTTTTATTGAATTTTATTTAAAAATGTATTACATACAATCAGCTCTTAGGTCTTTGTCTAAGATCGGTCTCCGGTGGCCCGCTCGCACGGCGAAGATAGGCGCTTTGCAGAGTGAGTCTATGAGGTCGCGCGCCGTCTCTTCCGTCGCCCCGGATCGATATGGCGGGGTGCGACCACCTTCATAGCCCACTGCAAAAATAAAAGGTTATTGTCTAAGAAAAGTTTATTAAAGGATGTTTATAAATATTTCTCTAAATTAATTTCTAATTCATTCGAAGTCCCGTTTAAATTTTGACTTAAAAGTTAATTGCTTTAAATATATCTGTTTCGAAATAGGTATAAAACTATTTTAAAAAAATTATCGGCGGTAAGTTTAAAAACTATTAAAAAAAGTAATCTTTGCTATTTTCATCCCTTAACGAGGCTCGAGTCACCCTACCATGTACTCGAGTGCCAAGTTTGAAATAGCATTTATTTGTGACACCCCTAGTTTGTAGTTAGTTGTGTAGCGATTAATTTAACCGCTGTACCGTTGTAGACGTAGGGTTGAACGCAATTTGTGGTGGCTCTTGGCGTTTTAATTAGACGGTTTGGAAAACCAATTAAAATTTTGCGGAGTTTTTGCACTTGTTAATTAGTAAGGGAAACTCTGCTAAATTTTAGATTGGTGATGTTTGTAAGTTGCATAACATAATATCTTATGAAGGAAGAAATAGATGATGATCATTGTGTTCTTACTTCATCATCATCTCAGCATGTCCCACTGTTGGGCTCGAGCTTCCTATTCAAGAGGGGAAATTGTACTACCACGCTGATCACACGTATATAGTTTACACACACTTGTATATATGTTATATGTATATTATATTACATCATGCAGTAGTATTTTACTACACACACGTGCAAGATAGAGGGGTGATGTATTGTATTGGTACTCTGTTGCCACACGGAAAATTCTTAGGTCAAGAAAGTCTAAATAATTTTGTACCGATTTATTTGACCAGCCTCCGATAGTAGGTGCGTCAGTTTCCTATTCGTTGTTGGAGAAAGATCCAAGGTCGAATATTACAGTGAGGACGACGCCTTGACGGCGAAAGCTGTCGGGGCGTCGACAGGAGAGGAGCCCGAGAGGGCATACCGCCGAGCGGGCCACCGAAGACAAAAATCGGGTACCGGTGGCCCGCTCGCACGGCGAAGAGAGGTGCTTGCAGGGTGGGTCAATGGGGTTGCGCGCCGCCTCTTCCGTCACCCCGGACCGACTTGGCGGGGTGCGACGTCCATGGCCCACCGCAAAAAAAAAAAAAAAAAAAAAGGTCGAATATTACAGCGTATATGTGCTGAAGAAAAAAAGCGGTTTGCATTGTCGAGTTGGATTCTCACAGAGTAAAAATATTTGTGTGAATAATTTAAATTTGTCTCGGTTAATTAAGATTATGTCCGATTGCCGATTAGTGACATGAGTACGAATACAATTCATCACTCTCTGTCTTATCTGTGGGTGTAGTGAAAAACGACTAATTGATATAATATGCATATACCGATCGATTCCCACGCAGGACAACACTTTGTGCGATCTACAAAGTGTTGTCCTGAGTCTGGGTGTAATTTATCTGCGTTAATTGCATGTTTGTAAAGTCCTCCACAATACAAGGATTAATTCCTTAGTGCAGTGTGGTTGTGGTTGTGGTGGCAGGTGGTTGTCTTTTATAAAAAATAAAATATACAAGAGAAGGAAAAATTTAAATAAATATCTATACAAACACGTTTGGTACACACGCGTGGTATAGTAATTGCCCTCAGACTAGGAAGGCCCAACAACAGGACGTATATGATCTTAAATGATGATGGTGATGAATTAAGATTAATCATCATCATCATTCTCCTAATCTTATCCCAATTACTTGGGGTCAAAACCAAACCTGCTTGGGAATGTAATTGTTGACCAAACGGCATCAGATGGAGTTGGCCCAGGTCATCATAAGGCTCTTAGTCGTCTTTTACGACATCCACAAGCAAAGTAAGGGTTGGTAGTATTCGTAGCCGCTACCACACAGCTAATGAATTAAGATTAATGTGGGTTATATTTAAATATAATTAAACCGCACGTAATACGTCAATGACAATTTAATACAGATGTGTTATTTCAACAGTTGTTATGGCAACGGTGTTAATTTATTAATTCATTAAACTTGTAGCTATAATTTTCGGTCGAGATTATCTTCTAAAATTAATGTTCACTGCTCGGCTCCTATTTGTCACAACGCTCTTTTTATATAGTGAATTCGTACTGAATCGAACCGATTTAATACAAAAAGATTATTTTCTGATTCTGACTTAGATATTCAATACAAGCGAACAAACACATTCCATGGCATTATAATAGTAATATGGATTCGACACACAAAAACGCGTCCGCTCTCGCGGGCAGTCAATGTATTAATGCAAGTTACCGTTCGAAATTCAAATTAATTCTAATTTATGAATAAAAATGCGATTTGCGTTTCGTTCCATTGTTGTCATTGAATTTGATGATTTTGAATAGGTATTGACTCTTTGTACATTTCGTGACTCAGATTTTTTATTTGGAGCGCAGTAATTGAATACGGCACTGAAACGTGGTCTCTAAATGTCGGCCTCATAACAAGGCTCAAAGTCGCTCAGCGTGCTATGGAGAGGGCTATGCTCGGTATTTCTCTACGTGATAAAATCCGAAATACGGAAATCCGTAGAAGAACGGGTGTAACCGACATAGCCCTAAGGATTAGCACGTTGAAGTGGCAATGGGTCGCAGGAAACCGCTGGATGCAGGTGGCACAGGACCGTTATAGATGGCATTCTCGTGGGGAGGCCTATGTCCAACAGTGGACGTTTACAGGCTGATGGATGGATGGATGGAATTGAATATGGCGATGAATGGAATATCGCATACAAGTCTCTGGTTCGAATCCACACATCATCCACGATCATCATCACTCCACCCGTATCCGAGCAACTGCATATATGGCTTAGTTAAGATATCAACATATCGTGCCAGTGTAGCAGTTTCGAATCTCACATGGGTCAATATATTGTACGATACAAAAATTCTTCCGACGTTTCATTATTAGCTCATCTACATCCCACTGCTGGGCTCGAGTCTCCTACATAATAGGAGAGAAATTGTACGTACGTATACCACGCTGATCAGACGTGTTGGTATACAGTTTTATTTAGAACAAGGAATAACATTATCCCATACAAACATTGCCCCGTTTTTTCATCCCCAAGGGGTAGAATTTCGAAAAATTCTTTCTTATCGGATGCCTACGTTCCACAAAGAACACACCTTCGAAGTTTCAGGTCTCTACGATCAACGGTTTAGGCTGTGCGTTGTTCCATCATTCAGGACAAAGAATTTTATATATATATATATAGACCAGCAGACACGGCCACGCGTTGCTGTGGCTAAGGTAGCCTCAGTAACACGTGGTGGTTATGCTAATAAATTGTAGCTTATATGAAACATTTTTACGTTTAACGTAGCGTCATCTATTAAATACTTACTCAATCCAGTCAACAGAAACCGCCGTCTGTTAGAATCGTTTGAAGATAACAGATAATTGTGACTGTCAAATAATAGACAAATAATTTGCAATAAAAAATATTGCGACTATAAATGGAATATGGAAGCTATCCTATCTTTTAAGTTGGATCAAACTACACATGCTGTGTAAATTTTATTGAAATCGGTTAAGTACTTTAGAAGTCCATCGCGGACAAACAACATGACGCGTAATTTATATATAGATATTAAGATTAAACTTCTATTGCATAGATGTTATATGAATATTATAAACGCATATAAATGTTCGTAATATTTCACTTTCACTACGTACAATTATAATATTTATTATTTAAATGTAATATGTCTAATTAAATACTATTCTCATTCATAATATTGAAATTATTGCGGCATTGCAATTATTATAATAATTATATAACGAAAAATAATTCATAATTACTGAAATTTAGCATTTTGTATGTTAGGTTACTTATAAAAACTTATTTTGCGATAGAAAACTAATCGTCACACGCGGGATTTGAACCGACATCTACTGGTAAATCTGTTACAATTGTCCTGATAATTAGACGAGCGTGCGCGTACGATAACCACATTCTCGCTTGTATTTTGGTCTTTACCAGAGACATTTGAGACGTTATCTATCGGTGTTTATACATTGCTTCGATTTAAGACTCTGGACTATTTATTCTGTAGTATTTGTAAAACTTTGTAACTGGTTTGATAGATGGCGTGTAAAACGTCTCCATTATGACAAAGATGTAGGCGAAAATTTTGTTTCTAACACGTGAAACCACACCCTAAGTTTTGAAGACGATTGGAACGGATTTAATGTAGATCATCATTCTCCTACTCTTATCCCAATTACTTGGGGTCGATACAATATGTATTCTTCTTTCATAGTACATGTTGTTGAAGTTATTGGCAATAGTTTTATGACCGGCCGCCTGCCAGACGTCAATCCCCCTTGGTAATGTAATTGTTGACCAAACGGCATCAGATGGAGTTGGCCCAGGTTGTTATAAGGCTCTTAGTCGTCTTTTACGATATCCACGAGCAAAGTAAGGGTTGGTAGTATTCGTAGCCACGCAGCCCACAGTCAAGATATGGGGTAATAAATATCTTACTGCATCAATTCGAATTCAGAGTATTTGTAAAACTTTGTAACTGATTTGAGAGAAGGCGTGAAAAACGGCTCCATTATGACGAAGATACAGGCGAAAATTTTAGTTGTTATACGTGAGACCACGCTCGTCGACATTTTTTAGATGATTGGAACGGATTTAAAGTAGATATGGGTTCAAACCCATGTGTGGGATCAATCATTTTTCGCTTGTAAAACAAGTTTTTATAAATAATCTAGCATATTTATTCTCAGTAACGAGAGTTTTTGTGTCAAAAAGTAGCATTTATAGATATCATTGTGGGTTACCTGTTTGATTCGGTCGGACGAGCCCCAAGTTCCGTCGGGACCCTAATCGGTCGCGTCCTGTTGTACTGCGCTCGAGTTTCCTGCTCACCCATTGTGGTATTTACAAGGTTTCTAATTTTGTAACCTGACTGACGATTATAAATATAAAATTTGCAAATTGCATCTTTTTGAAAATCTTTGTTATCATACGTACTTACACATACTCGTCTAATTACACAGGTCCACAAAAAAAAGTGGTCTGTGGTTTTTTTATTTTCATCCGTTTTTTGCAGTTTGACCTCCAATTTTGATTTCAGATACATATTTAGCGGTAAAAAAGTACGTCGGAAAATCTTTGTCAAACACCCAGCATACACCACTTTTTTTGTGGACCTGTGTTATTAAGGTGGTTGAAATACAGCTCCAATAGATATGGGTTCAAGTACCACGGTTGGTAATTTTTTATAACCCGCTAGGTCAATTATTTATCAAATGCGTATTCGTGATTTTACTTAACCTATTCCAGAAGTGGGATATCGAAATATCACTAAACAATGCATCGCAAAAGAAAGCGTTGTTTTTTATTTATTTTAATATTAGATACATACATACATACATATCATCACGCCATATCCCTTGCAGGGTAGGCAGAGAGAACAGAGTGCCAGAGAACTCTATCCTTGCATACTTCACTCGCTTCCTCAACATTCATAATTCTCTTCATACACGCTCGCCGGTTTCGGAGACTCTTGACTCCACCTTTCTTCAGTAATTGACCAATCTGGTCTAGGTAGGTTAGTCTCGGTCTCCCCCGGTACCTACATCCTTCCAATTTCGCATTGTATATCTTCTTAACCAGACGTTCGTTCGGCATTCTTTCCACATGTCCGAACCATCGGAGCATTCCCTTTCGCATCTTTACACCAATACTCTCTTTCATACCTACTCGCTCTCTTACGTCGTCGTTACGTTAATATTAGATACTTTTATAAGTATGTGTAATTTATAATTTGTGCGAATAAATGAGGTTCCTTGCATGTAAATTATTTTCTAGTGTTTATTTTTAACATTTCTTTTTTTAATTAAAAGTAAATGCAAATAAGTATTATATAACTGTGAAGTTTTGTTTTTTATTGCTTATGGTGTTAAAAGAGCAAGCAGCGCACTTGATGATGAGTGTTACTATTGTCTATGGACCTTCACAATACAATGGATATAGCTAGGCCAACCTAAACTCCACCGACGACAGAGAACAGTTTCTAGTGGCCCACCCGCACGGCGTGGAGAGTTACATTGCGGGGCGGGTTTATGGGATCGCGGTCTGCTTCATCTGTCGCGCCGGGTGGATTTAGCGGGGTATGACCGTATGATAAACAAATAAATAAATGACCAGATCATAGTCCACCGCAAAAAAAGGCCAACCAAAATTGTTGTGCTTTCGTCTCTCTAACTTACCGAACGAAGCGCAACAGCGTATTGCCACTGATCCGACGTCGATTTTTTGCGAGTGTGGTACTACCCAGATGGACTGGCCCGCGGCTGTAGACAGAAAATTTAATGAGAAAGAAAATGTGTCACTTCATCATCATTCTACTACTCTTATCCCATTTACTTCGGGTCGATACAAAATGTACTCTTCTTTCATAGTACATATTGTAAAAGTTATTGGAAATAGTTTTATGACCGGCCGCTTGCCAGACGTCAACCCTCCTTGGGAATGCAATTGTTGACCGAACGGCATCAGATGAACTTGGCCGAAGTTGTTATAAGGCTCTTAGTCTTATTTTATGACATCCATCAGCAAAGTAAGGGTTGGCAGTATTCGTAGCCGGCTACCACACAGCTTAATTTCACTAATTGTTTCTTCCATCAACAAATTATTGTTATCTATGTGTGCGTGTAATTTGTGTTAGTTAATTGTACCTATATTTGTAAAGTGAGACAACGGCATTACAAGGTATAGTTACTTAGTTCAATGCGGTCTTGAAAAAAAAATAAAAACGTTCCGTTTCCAGCGACATTGGCATTAATACTATTATGAGATCACCGATGACATAACGCGCTTGTCGCCCGTAACGGAGCGACAGGGTCGAGGGTTCGACGCCGGACGCGCATCTTACGTAATACGATGAGAGATTTATTACTTTTTATCGACTTCAAAAAAAAAGGAAGAGATTTTCAATTTGATGATTTCTTTTTATGTTACCTCAGATGTTGTTTCTAGGTGATAGGGATTTTGATGATTCTTTTTTTTTTATTTGAAAGTTGGTTCCTTTGATGTGGTCCCATTTAAATTTGGTCAAGATTTGACCAGTAGTTTTTGAGTTATACTCTATACATTTGTATTTGTACTCAACTTTTTTTTTATTGCTTTTGGTGGCA
This sequence comes from Lymantria monacha, assembly GCA_905163515.2. Classification (NCBI taxonomy): domain Eukaryota; kingdom Metazoa; phylum Arthropoda; class Insecta; order Lepidoptera; family Erebidae; genus Lymantria; species Lymantria monacha. The sequence goes on along the minus strand of LR991104.1, from coordinate 10,318,501 downwards.
AATGAGCAAGCAGCACACCTGATGGTATTATTCGGGCCGCTGCCTACCAATAGAAACCCCAAACCCACCTCAGTTGAGCTTCCGGCTTTCTCGCTCAACGAACGAAGCGCAATAGCACATACCTACCACTAAAAGCTACTACGTGAATAACTTTTTTTTTAAAGAGGAAATAAAGGAGAGTATAGTCTTCTCAATACGACACGTATATTTTGTATGTTAGAGCACGTGTAACTTTTACAGAGTAGACCATTTGATAATTCTTATTTTAATGGATAGGGTTACTCCGCAATTGCTTCTATAAATAACATTTATAAAACATGACGTCACACTCTTTGGTAATGTAATTGCTGACCAAACGTCAGCACTTATACCGCCCACTGTTGGGCACGAGTCTCCTCCATAACGGGAGGGCAATTGACCTACCATACCACGCTGGTCAGGCGTGTTGGTATAGGGTTTCGTTTCGAGTTTTCCTTCTCTTGCATAGACATGTAACATGTATTTTATATCCCTTATTCGCTTCTTACGATCACTCACACGTAAGATAGGGGGTGGCAAATTGTATTATTGAACGAAAATTGTAACCCCGGTAGAAAAATAGAGGATGATTGTGTATCTAGTTGCTGATATCACTAAGCTATGTGTACAGCCTCTCATACCTTGTAGTTGACCTCATATTATTAAATTTGTAAAAAAAAAATACAACCCTAAGGGTGGAAATATAGGGGAACTGTGTTGTACATAGCCCTATCGTCGTATGAATTTTTTTTATTTATTTCTTGTCCATCTATTTGTTTTTGCTTTTAAATGTATTTCTTAATTTTAATTTCATTTTTTGAAATCGGTGCTACTTTTGCTAAGATTTTGTATTATCTCTCATGCGAGAAAGGTTTGATTGAAAGTATTTTGTCATAATTATTGAAGAATCCGTGTTGGTTTCCTTCACAATTGGCGGTGAGGATTAATACTTTAGTTTATAGCTGTGCCAATTGCCTTGCCATTACGTCTGTTTGGCCGAAGTGACATTATATCATAGTAGTCGTTTTTTTATTGGCACTAAACCCTCCACTGTAACTTCTGTAAATCGTGATCCACAAAAGTCTACATAAATATCGAGGTTTCACCCTCAGATGATACGATTTTATTTATCTCTGGATCCGAAAGCAAAATTTAATTCGTACACTGTATGAGAAATATTCCATTTCCCTTCTATTGCGAAGCTGGGAGACATGAGAGAGCAAAATTGAGTAATGGGAGAATGACTATCATATAAGATGTAAATCTACATTCAGCGCAGTTGTAAAGCACCATAGATAAAACGAAGCTCTATCCGTAATCTATTAATGATGTTTCTTAGAGACGATACATCAATGGTCTTCATCATCAATATGCAGATTAGTTTAAAACCAGGCTGAATGCGTAAATGGATAGTAGCGAAAAAAAATAGAACGACCGGTTTGGGTTAGATTGGATTAGACAGTGGCCGACCCGATGGGAAGGGAATACGATAGGTTATGGGGCCACGCGCCGCGCTTTTATCGTCCCGGACGGAACGGACGGCGTGTCTCCAGAACATAGCCTGCCAAAAAAAAAAGAAACCACTAGCTATAAAAAAAACACTATATTCTTCTATTAATGGATTACTTATATACTCACAAGTAATAACGTTTTTTAGATGTAAAAAATGAATGCTGCGATGTGTCAATGGTATAAATGTACCTTTTTTTTTTTACAAAGTAATGATTCATCTCCGAATCGTCCAAGGTCTTAGTCGAGAAGCGGCACGCATTAACACTTCTGAATCATAATTGCAATGATATAGATATAAGTGAGTAGCAGATGATGTTTGTAATAGCTTTTATAGCGCTTTTAGCATTTGACGGAGCGCTTTTTTGGTTTTCATATCTAAATATTGGCAACTGAAATCTATTGATAAGCCTATGCCGTCAACGGGCTATTATCATCATTCAGCCTGTTGCCGTCAAATAATGCATTAAAACTTGATAGGTGGCGCGGCCATGGTTTTTGGTGGCCCGTTCCGACTGCGTAAAGAGGTACGTGTATGGCAAGTTATGTGGTCGTGCGCCGTTCTTTCCGTAGCCCCAGACGCATTGTGCGCAGTGTAACTACACCGTAAACCCCAAAAAAAATCTATCCAGAACAACGTCTATTTGAGTGAACTAATTCGTTATAAAATATAGTTAAAAAACATACGTAACCGTTTATCATAATTATTTAGAAAAAAAATTGTATAGTCATTTCTTGTTTTCGCCTCATGATTTTAGAAGTGACAATTTAAAGAACTTTTATAACAAACTTGGCATCCGGTTGTATTGGTTTAAAATCTCTCGATCGATCATCATTAAAAAAAAAAAGCTTTAAACCCAGATGTTTCAAGTGGATATTCAATTCGATATCAATCGAAAAATGTCCATTAATATTCTTAGATGATTTTTAATCTAATATTGAAAAGAAGAGATGCATATTTTGAACATGTGTTTATTTTTCGTCATTAGTCGACACGCTAAGCTTTAAAATGTGCGTTAAATCATCGAACTTGATAAAGGTCGATAGTGGTAGGACTAAGCTGTTGATAGTTGTCTGTCTACAGCTGCGGGCCGGTCCGTCCGGGATAGTACCACACTCTCGCAGAAGATCGACGTCTGAGTAATGTTAATGAGCTATTGCTCTTCGTTCGGTGAGCGAGAGAGCCGGCAGCCCAACTGAACTGGGTGGGTTTGGGGATTGTAATGGTAGGCAGCGGCCTAGCTATACCCTTGTCATAGCAAAGGTCCATGGGCAGTAGTAACACTTACCATCAGGTGTGCTGCTTGCTAGTTTGCCACAATATGCAATAAAAAAAAGGAATAAGGAAGATTTCTATATAGGTAGACTACGATGAAAATTGATATTAAATTTTGCTTTAGTTATAGAAAATGATCAGTAACTTTGTGAACGGATTATATGAATATATTATTACTATTTGAAGTAGGTCGCGGGGCATAAAATGCTTGCATTGCGTCTACCCGTTAATGTTGAGACAAAAGAACCGCGATGGTATCTTTTCTCATATTATTGCGATGGTAAATGCTAACGGGTTAGTTTTAAATTATAAACTTTAAGCGATTTATATTTTACTACCTATCCCCCACCCAGTTCCCCCCCTTTCCGGATAAGTAATCACCAACATATCATTAAAACCTTCTCCAAAACACGCTGCATCTTATGGTTAAAGTATTATTTCGATCGGTTCACTAGTTTTCACAGTTTAACCGAACAAAAAAACTGGCTCTCGGTTTATTAGTATAGATTAAATGGTATATTCAGCTCGGTTAAAATATTTTTATATGTATTAATAATATCCAGCTGTGTGGTAGCGTCTACAAATACTGCCAACTCTTATTTTGCTCGTGGATGTCGTAAAAGACGACTAAGAGCCTTATAACGACCTGGGCTTACTCCAACTGATGCCGTTTGGTCAATAATTACATACCTAATAAGGCTTTAGGCGTCAGGCAGGCGGCCTGTCATAAAACTATTGCGACAATAACTTTTACAATATATACGAGTACATATTGTATCGACCACAAGTAATTTGGATAAGAACTGGAGAATGAATGACGTATTAACAATACCGGGTAATAAATATTATGCATCGTGCCTTGAAAAGAGGCGATCGGTTGATTTCGGATTCTTAGAGCTTTGTCTCTGTTGCACACTTTCTGTGCGACGTTCTAAAGTTTGCCAGCACTCGTACAACGATTATGTTGAATATCCATTTATCAAAAAAGGCCATATATGATGCTGACTATGGCGGAGCGTTAGTGACAAATATTACAGAAATGCGAAATCTCTTTGCCACTCTATTTCTATACCCCTCTCCATGTCAAATCCGCCACTCTTGTGACGCATAACTGTGTAGGTCAGCTAGTCCATATACACTACCGTCCAAAAGTTTGGAAGCAGCAAGGTAAAATCGAATAAAACCAAACTAAGTCATTTAAATTTAAATGTATTGATAAAAAAATAAAGAACAAACAGAAACTAACTTAAACAAAATAAAAAAATAATATACAATGGTAAATTAGATTAAATTTTAGCTTCATCAAAGTGTCCACCTTTCTCCTTTATAATCTTCTCACATATTCTGGGCATTCTATTAATCAATTTTTTAAAATAATCTTTATCTAATTTGTTCCATTCGTTCTCTAATAGCTGCCACAAATGTTCTGAGCTCGTAGGACAACGACTTTTCACCCTCCTGTCAAGTTCATCCCAAACAAGTTCAATGGGAGAAAGATCAGGGGATTGAGATGGCCATTGCATGATGTTTAAAATGTTTTCAGCTTTTTTCTTGTTTAAAAAGTTCTGGCACAATTTAGACGAATGCTTAGGATCATTATCCTGTTGAAAAATGAATCCAGAACCAATGAGACTTAGTCCACTGGGTATGGCAGAATCTTGGAGAATTTTTAAATAGCCTTCCTTGTTTAATTTTACGGTTATCCTCACAAGATTGCCGGGTTTACTGTTGCCAAAACACCCCCAAACCATGACATTACCACCACCATGTTTGATGGTAGGCACTGTACATGCCTCTGAAGCCCTCTCTTCTTTTGACCGGCGTACAAAGACACGTCTATTGGATCCGAAAATCTGAAATTTTGATTCGTCACTCCAAAGGACATTTTCCCATTGTTCTATAGTCCAGTTTTTATGCGCTTTTGCCCATTCTAGTCTATTTTTCTTATGTCGATTTGTTAGTTTGGGTTTTTTAGCAGCAACACATCCTCTTAATCCCGCAGACAGTAAGCGTCTTTTAACAGTAGTTGTTGAAATGGGTGTTTCTCGCGTATCATTCAGAGCTGCAGTGATCTGTGGTGCAGTTAAGCGTCGATTCCGTTTAGAAAGAACTCTAATGAAGTTGTCCTCTTGATTTGTTGTGGATTTGGGCCTACCAGATCTCTTTCTATCTTCATTTTTCCCCGTTTCTTGTTTTCTAGCAAGGGTATAGTGGACACCTTTACAAGAAATTCCGAGCCTTTCTGCGATTTGACGTTCACTGTATCCTTCCTCGCGTAGAGTGCAAATAGCGCTTCGCTGTTCAAGCGTGATTTGCTTGCGTTTTGCCATTTTCAGAAGAAAAAATACGGTCAAAGTAGTAGCCGATATCTTTCGAATACAGACAATGTTAATATCACAACTTTCACGTGCCAATGCTCAAGTGCGACTGAATAAGGTCTAAAAAAGTTAAAACCAGCAAACATTATCAATAAAACTACACCATTGCATAGGATAAAGTAGCCGACGGATTAAGTCATAAAACACGTGTTTCGTCAATATTAAGGAATTCCATAAAACTTGATGAATGTAGGATAATAATCCTTTTGTGTTTGTGTAGACAGTCGTAAAAGGTTGTAAAACTTAAGATTATTGCTAATTTTTACCGCTATTAGTCGGCATTTATTTGTTTTGTTTGAAAACAGGTGTGCTTCCAAACTTTTGGACGGTAGTGTATATAAGAGATTTCCACCTATGTATTGATTAGGTTGAGAGCCCTCTGCGCTCACCACTAGTCCACGTAAGGATGTAACAGCCATCTGAGGCTAACATCCTAAGTCCAACAAATAAAAAATAAAAAAACCTATGTATTGAATCATCACGATATCTCTGAAACCATAAGGCCTACAGACTTTAAATTTAGTAGGAATATTCCTTTCGCCGAGTAAAGGTCAGCTAAGAACGGATTTTACGAAATTGCACCCGGATTGCTGGGGTGTAAAAATCACATTTTTTAAATATAGCTCCTACAGACTTGAATTTCGGTAGGTATATTTGTGTTACGATACAGAGGTGAACTGAGAATGGCTTTTTAAAAATTCCACACAAAAAATACATATTTTCCAATATTGCCCCTACAGACTTAGAATTTGGTGTGGACTTTCTTTCTGCTCTGTAAAGGTCAAATGAATTAGGATTTTAAGAAATTTCTTCTCCGAAAGGAATTCTGTGTCGCGAAAGTAAACTACACAACTGTACTGACGTAACCGAAGTGAAGCGAGGTTGGCTCGCTAGTCTTATTTATATATTTGAACCGTAGGAAGATTTTATAACTTGTACCAAATCGATTGTGAAATGCTTGAACTAAGAGCTAATAGTGGTGACGTCATCAGCCAAACGTATATTGAGTTTATCGTGATGAAATCATGGCCATTATATATTTGTAATATATATGATTCAATAGATTGTATTACCTTGTCTCCATCCCCTCTTAGGGAACATATTCATAATAATATGAATGGGTCACATTATTATGAGTATGTTCCCTTCCCTTCTTTAACGTCTTCATTTCTTTTTTTTTGTATTTGTAATCAGCTCCTTATATGTGCCTATTGTTGACAGTGTCGAGTTTTCTTCACGTTTTTAGTCTCATCATGTTAGTCATTGTTCGTCAGTAAGTCAAACGTCGCCCTCAACAACAACTACGTTCACTGGTATCTTCTGGCAAACCAAAACGTTGTAAAGCACTTTTATATCATATTCACTACACTCCAGCACTTCCTCTGTTTCAAATTACATTAAAATGACATCATAATTACTTAATATAAAAAATAAATATAATACAAGACCACGACATGACACTTTCATATTCCTGAGTCCACGTTCACATCAGTGACCCAACTTTGACCAAAATATTTTTGAAGACCACCAATCGATATTGTATATTATCTTGATATATTTTTGTAAATTTCGTTATTTGTGCTACCGAAATAAGTTTCAATATTTTGTCGCAGAAGATTTCGATATTTTATCGTACTAAATTTATTTGTCCTTATACATACATACATACATACTATCACGCCATATCCCTTGCAGTGTAGGCAGAGAGAACAGAGTGCCAGAGAACTCTATCCTTGCATACTTCAGTCGCTTCCTCAACATTCATAATACTCTTAATACACGCTCGCCGGTTTCGGAGACTCTTGACTCCACTTTCCTTCAGTACATGACCGATCTGGTCTAGGTAGGTTAGTCTCGGTCTCCCCCGGTACCTACATCCTTCCAATTTCGCATTGTATATCTTCTTAACCAGACGTTCGTTCGGCATTCTTTCCACATGTCCGACCCATCGGAGCACTCCCTTTCGTATCTTTACACCAATAATTGTCAATTTGTCCTTATAAATTTCGATATACTACCGAAATAAATTTAAATATCTTATTGCTGGAAATGTAATTGTTTTATCAAAAGTAAATTTTGGTATATTATTATTGTCACATTATTATCCATCTCTTATCTCAATTGCTTGTGGTCGACGCAAAGATTATTAACTATAGTTTTATAACCGAGCATTTGTTTGACGTCAACCTTTCTCGGGAATCGCATTATTGACCAGATGGCATCAGATGGAGTTGGCCCCAGCTCGATATAAAACTCTTAGACGTATTTTACGACATCCACAAACAAAGTAAGGGTTGGTAGTATTCGTAATCGGTACCACATAATACGTACTATATTATACATTTTTTATCTGTGTGGTGATGGAGTAAGAATACAATTCACCACCTGCTACTATTTTACCCGTGGGTGATCGTAAGAGACGACTAACGGATATAAAATGCATGTATCATCTATGCAAGAGAAGGAAAACTCGAAACAAAATCTTATACCAAAACGTCTGACCAGCGTGGTATAGTAGGGCAATTGCCCTCCCATTGCTGAGGAGGCTCAAGTCCAATAGAACATGATGATTTTAATATCATACCGTAAGAATATTCAATATTTTATCGCAGTAAATTCGCACATATTTATCGCACTTAATTTCGATATTTTATAGTAGCAAATTGCGATATTTTCTCGCAGTAAATTTCGATTTAACCATAATAATTGTCGATATTTTAACATAATAATTTTATTCTCTATAGAATATATAATTTTATTCGATATAGATATTCATATGCATATCTACACACTCAATATGAAATACAAAATCATCGAATACGTTTGTTCACTCTGGTACATATTAAACAAACATATGTTTAAGGTAAATATTTACTTGTGATATATAACGGGGCGACTGCAGTCGTGTCGCGTCGTGGCGACTTGTATAATCTATGGACGGTGACATAATGTTACGTGACCGGCGTGTTAGTTTATATTTATATATATATGTCAATAATGATTTAGATTATTTACTGTAGATTCTAGCGTGCCATCATGAAATTCAATCAAAGCATTTGTTATGTAACCCAAAATATTTGAATAAATTTAATAGTAGTGGGGACTAAACTGTTGACAGTTTTCTGTCTACAGCCGCGGGCAGAAAATATACGTATGAGCAGTGGCAAGGACATTTGACGGAAATTTGAAAACCTTATGTGGTGCTCTTGTATTGTATTCGATATCTTTAGTGTTTTAACGTGTATTATTAGATAATTTTGATGGCATTTTATGTAATGTGATACGGCGGAACTACTGGGATGTAGTGAATATCATATAAAAGTGCTTTACAACGCTTTCCATCAAAATTCCCAAAAGATACCATTAACAGTGTGGCCATAGCACTGTCGATGGTGACAATTTGATTTAGACAATGACTAACATGAAAGACTAAAAACATGAAGATATTTATAACTCGACACTGGCACCAATAGCTCGTATAAGTAGCTGATTGCCAATACATAAAGAAGAAGAAGAGCAGTGGCAATATGTCATTGTGCTTAGTTTGGTGAACGAGATAGCTAAAAGCACAACTTGGGTGGGTTTTTGTTGGTAGACAGCGGCTTAACTATACTATAGCCTGGTATTGCTAAGGTCCATGGGCGGCAGTAACACTTACCATGGGGTGTGTTGCTTGCTCGTTTGTCATCATGGGCAATAAAAAAATTAACCGAACCTAGCTCGGTAATTTTTTACAGTAAATGTTTTTTTTTTTATATATAAATGGTCGTGACGAAGTATGTTTAGATAAAATTTACGTATTGATGAAATTATCATATTTATCTTGCTCTTATCCCAATATACTTCTGGTCGATGCAATATGCATTATTATCGTACCAGTAGTTATTGGCAATAGTTTTATGAGCGACCATCTGTCTGACGTCACACTTATGAATGGAATTGTTGATCAGACGACATCAGATGGATTTGGCCCAGGTTGATGTGGAGATCTTAGTCATCTTTTACCACACCCTTTTTTTTCTCTTCGCGGCGGGCTATGATCTGCTTACTAAGTGGGCCACCGGAATTCGGTCTTTGTCTTCTGTGGCTTTACTACACCCATAAGCGATGTAGGAGTTGGTAGTATTCGTGGCCGTTATCATAGGGCAAATATACATGTTTCATACTTATTAATAAATTATGAATATTTTGAATTCCTCTCGACATAATAAGGGGGTATCCTTCATATATTGCCTCGGGATTTTTTAAATAAAAATAAATTGGTGAAACAATGAAAGATTAAAAAAGGGAAAATTCATTTAAAAAAAAGGGAAACCAAGCGTCGAATCGAGGCTTCCCGTATTAAGCGATTGATCGATTTGCCAACTGAGCTATTTGTATTCTTAAAGTGGCTAAATTTATCTTCATATTCTAATTATATTCGAGAGCACTGATAAAACGTATTCTATGAATGAAACCTAGCTAGATCGATATATCGGCCACACCCCCAATCTACATACTATCTGCTTATAATAAGTTTACATTTAGATCATTGGAGCCTTTGTCGAGATTCTTAATATATAGGAATACATATGTACCTACTAGTTACGGGTTGAGAGCCCTCAGCGCTCACCCACAGTCCGGGTAAAGTTGTCATAGCCATCTGAGGCTAACAACTAAGACACACAAAAAAAAAAAAAAAAAACCTACTAGTTTTTGTCCGCATGGTTTCTTGATACATAGGTCGGTAGTCTATGTTCTGCTCCAGATTTCAGTAGCGCAATCGGTGTCATTTGGCGTCTCTCAGTGCTTTTAATTTTGTTTCTGAAGAATTCTATTTTTTCTATAATAAAAAAAATAGTCTAACATAACCCCTATAACATTAACATCATCTAATTGCCAGTTCAAAATAAAAGTAGTCCGAGTTACTCTTTATAACATCAGTTATCTGCCAACTAAAGACCCGTTAAAATTGGTCCAATCGTTTCAGAGATTAGCTGGAATAGATAGTAAGCGAAAATTTTAATATTTGTCTTTTTTATGTTAATCCCGTATATATATATTTAATGCATATATTATATGCATTTAGTGAAAAGTTAATGTTAATTTGGAATTACAAACAGTTTTATTTATATGTATAGGTATATAAGAATTGCTCTTTTAAAGATATTAAATAAATTTAAAATTTTCTTTGTCCAATATCTATGTTGAATTAGGGGCGTGAACCGCCTACCATTCCCTTATGTATGGGGAGGGTGGAGGGATGTACTCAGGTGCGCCCTTCGATATATAGGCAGTGTTACGTCATTCCTTTGTTTTCGCGGACAAAGAGGATGTGACCACATGTGGTATATTTTCTTTTGACTATTGTTTTTATGTGATACGCCTTCATCCTCGGAGGGGTAAGTAGAACAGTAACATAAGTAATAAAAGCATCTATTTCTTCATGGTAACAGAGAGGACAATTCACCAATCTCTTACTTACCTGTGGGGTCTCGTAAACCATGATTCGAGGGAGATCCCTTAACATGATTTTCAGAGGCCTTACTGCTAGAACTTTAAAATCAAATGTGTCCATTTCTAACTGGGCTCATCACTCCCCAAAAAAAATTAAGAATCCAAACCTTAAAAAAATTTCAGCTTATTTTCTGTCTAAAAATACACCCTATACTAATTACACAAATCCTTGTATGCTGTTATCTCACTTTACATACATACAATTAACTAACACAAATTACACGCACACGCACACGCGCGCGCACGCACACACACACACACACACACACACACACACACACACACACACACACACACACACACACACACACACACACACACACACACACACACACACACACACACACACACACACACACACACACACACACACACACACACTGAGAACAACTATTTGTTGATCATATGAAGTATTGTACTACGTCGGAATTGTACCTATTATACTCAGTATGGAAGATTGGCAGTTAGTTCACTACGCATTTTGTGCAAGCTTTTAATGCTTGATGCTGAGATTTCCTCAATAAAACTATCTACTACTACTAACTATAAAATCAAGCAAATTTATTTATTAAAGATAATATAGAAAGCTTCTGTACTTCTGAAAGTCACAACCCAAACCGATGATGAAATGCTGGGGCTCGATAACTGAACATAGCAATTCCTCGTGGGTGTGGTAAAATATGACTAAGAGCTTTTCATATCGACCTCTGCCAACTCCACCTGATGCCGTTTGGTCAACAATTATATTCCCAAGGAGGGTTGATGCTAGACAGGCGACTGGTCTTAAACTATTATTGTCAATAACTTTTCAATATGTACGATGTAAGAGGAGTCCATATTGCGTAGACCACAAGTAATTGGGGATATGAGTAGCAAAATTATGATCTTACAAAGGAATTGCAAACATTCTTAAATCGGTGACCAAAATCTAAAAAGAGGCACTTCCAAAAGAGGGCTATCTTTAAACAAAGAGAATTCACAAAATAGATAAGTGTGTATATTTTTACTTTTGCTTATCCTTTTAGGAATAAAGACGTGAAAGAAGAAAAATATATGTTATATATTAAGTATTGTTAAATTCGCTGAAAAGAATTAAAAAGATAAATTCTAAAAAAGTGGTTTATTTAAACAAAGAAAGTTCACAAAATAGATACGTTTGGTATGAAGGACAGACAGGCGCCACCGGGTGCAACGACCTGTATTGATCGACCTTCACGCGAGGGGCGGGACGTGACGTCATAGCCATAAAGGGGATGGTTTCACGGAATCGAGGCCGAATTAATTGACTTCTTGGAGGTAAAGTTTAACAATTTTGCGATAATTTTCCTTTAAATTGTATTTTTCATAAAAACCGATTACGAAATGAAAAATGATGTCGCAAGCGGGATTCGAACCCGCGCCTATTGGGATTCCGGCCCAATCGTGCTGCCACTACATGTTGTATTTTTCAGTCAAAAAATATTGTATAAGGCCAGGATTTGAGCATATATTGGGAATCCACCATGATACACCAAAGCTACTCTGGCTGTGATCGAAGTTAAGCAATCCGTATTTATGATCATGAGCTTGCTTAAATAGCGACATGTCATCCTCGCATCGTCTCGAATGGATCGAACGAGTTCCAGTCAATATTCTATCACAAAAGAAAATACTACTTTTGGTGAAAAACCTATTCTATTAACGCGTGTCTAATCGCAGACACGCGTCAATATATTTTTACGATAGTATATAAAAGGAAGGGATGGTGACTATTGTATTTTATCTCCATCACTGTACGCTCTTCTAGCTCCTATCACTAATTACTTGTTTTGGACTCAATATGTACACTTCTTACATCGTACATATTGTAAATAGTTTTGACAATAGTTGTTATGTCCGCCTGTCTGTGTGACGTCACACACCACTACATGTGAATGTAATTGTTGATCAGACGATATTAGATTAGTTGATACAGCTCTATGTTAAAGCTTGCAATCGTATTTTACTACACTCATAAGAGCTGTGTGGTAACGGCTACGAATACTGCCGACCCTTACTTTGCTCGTGGATGTCTTAAAAGACAACTAAGAGCCTTATAACGACCTGGGCCAACTCCATCTGATGCCGTTTGTTCAACAATTACATTCCCAAGGAGGATTGACGACTGGCAGGCGACCGATCATAAAACTATTGCCAACAACTTCTACAATATGTACTATGAAAAAAAGAGTACATATTGTATCGACCCCCCAAGTAATTGAGATAAGAGTAGGAGAATGATGATGATAAGAGTGGGTAGTATTCGAAGCCAACAAACAGAAAATTAGCTGCGCTATAACGGTTTTCTTTTAAAAGAATATTATTCTTATCTATGGTATTAGGTGTCTGACCCCCAACAATGGCCGTTTCAACACGTTTAATTGGTGTAATAAGGTCAATATTTGGCCGAGCGCCATGCCCCCCCACCCTAGGCACGCTCATCACTGACTCAGACCCACACAGCGAGGCATTTATACCGTCCAATATTGTGCTAAACGTATTATTACTGATATTTAATTTGTTTTAATATTTAGCATAATTAGTTTTATATCGAAGTAGCAAACCGTTCTCGCCGCTCTTGCCTTCGTATTCTATCTCAAATAATTTATAAAAAAATATCGTTATAACTTGCGACTCGAACCTAAACCTATTGGTAATCCGTTCCAATCGTCTTACCACTTCATCATCATCATCATCATCACAGCCCATAATGTCCCACTTTTAGGCTCGGGCGTCCTCGGTAATGGGAGGGATATTAACCTACTATACCGCGCTGGTCAGACGTGTTGGTATAGGGTTTTGTTTCGAGTTTTCCTGCTCTCGCATAGATGTTATGTACGCTTTATATCCCTTAGTCGTCTCGTACGATCACCCACGGGTAATATATGGGGTGGTGAATAGTATTCTTACTCCGTCACCAAATGGAAAACCATTTAGACAAATGTGAACTATCGTATGAAAATAAATTTTCGATTTGTATTACTTTGTCGTTGTTATGTGATACGTGTGCCATTTATCCAGATAATGATTAAACATTGTAAGAGTGGGTTCGAGTCCCACGTATGTCAAACATTTTTCACTCGTAAATAAGTTTCTATATATGTATTATAACCTAGCATTTCCAGGATCAGAACAACGGCTTGTGGACCCCGCAAAGTATTGTGCTGCATGGGAAACGAACCCATGACATTGGCACACTAATCTTTACTGTATCTACTACACCATTTGTGCAAATTACATTTTTCGTTTTTTTTTTAAATTTGATAGACAGTGGGCTAGCTCTGTACAGCTGGTATTGCAAATGTCTACGGGCGGCATTAACACATACGATCAGGTCTGTTGCTTGCTCGTTTACAAACATATTTAAAAAAAATATATATAGTAATGAACTTTGAAAAATATTAAATACTAGCTCCTGCCCGCGACTTCGTCCGCTTGGAATAGTCGTAAGTTAGCCTTAATTCAAAGTAACTATTTCTCCTACAATATTTCATCCCACTTTTTAACCCTTTACAATGCTTTTGTAATGTATTTTCTCAGGCTTTAGACTGTGTACCAAACTTCATTTAAATCGGTTGTAGTTTTGCCGTGAAAGCGAAACAGAGAGACAGAGTCACTTTCACATTTATAATAATTAGTAAGGATTAATTGAAAAAATATAGCTATTTCATATTTTTCAATTAATATTTAATATTTTATTTCGTAAAATATGATTTATTACTATAAATAAATTGGTTAAGATCGATTTTGGTATTTAAGTAATGGGTGGTTGAATTATATTGATATTCAATCACCACAACCGCCATGATTTTTCATGCAAATACAATTAAAAAGATATATAATAGTTTGTTGGCGAACAAATCTGTCCGCCCACTTGTAAGGGCGATCGTCTCGTCGGGTCGTTGAACCTGCGTAAGCGTAAGCCTTCGATGTAATTTTGGGGGCTTTAGTTGTTACGTAGCCATAGGTACATACGTACCTACACCTTATGATGTAATTCGTTTTTTTTTTTGCCTTTAATGGCAGCCCAGTTAACTATTAGTAACAGCCGCTTATGTTCAAATTAAAAATCGTTTATTTATAAACCTGCAGGGGCACTTCATCATCATCATCTCAGCTCATATATGTCCCACTGTTGGGCTCGAGCCTCCTCCATAGTGAGAGGGTAATTGACCTTTTTTTTTTTCTATACGCTGTGGAAACGCATTTACGCGCTAACCCCTTCCCGCCGATGTCGTGACGGGAGGGAGTGTGGGACTCGCCGGCCGGTTAGTCCAACCGGAATACCCACTAAAACCACAGCGGCCCCCTTCCGCGCTTTTACGGGACGCCGGAGAGATCGTCTACTGACATTCGATCCCCGACGCCCCAACGCTTGGCCTTCTGGCCACACCCAGTCGGTCCTCAAGGCGGTGGGAGGAGATGCGCATAACGGCGCCTCCCCCTACCCAGCCGCCGGCGGCGGAGCGATTCAGCGGGCGCAAGCCTCTCGCGTTCCCGCTCCGCAGCCTCCTTTCTCTCCATGACGGCCTCACAGAAGGAGGCCATCGACTCCCAGCACCTGTCGCTGTCGAGCATCTTTGAGATGATGGTCGACAGCGACGAGGGTAATTGACCTACTATATCACGCTGGTCAGACGTGTTGGTATAGGGTTTTATTTCGTAGATGTTATATGTGTTTTATATCCCTTAGTCGTCTCGTATGGTCACCCATGGGTAAGAAAAGGGGTGGTGAATTGTATTCTTACATATTGTAAATTTAGATTTTTAACTTAATCCAATAAACTATGGATCGCTACGTGATCGCTGTTATGATGATTCAGCAAGAAGCTCGGCGTTCTCATAATTATTTTTTAATTAATTTTTACATAAAATTCTATATAGCAAGTATTTAAAATACATCACACTTGAACTAAGTGTATTTTGAATCAGATTATAATATAATTCTTAAATAAAATACATTTAAAAATACGTTCACGTTTTTATAGATTTTCGAACTAATGATTGCGATTAAAAAAAATAGGTATAGCGACATCTATCGAGCCCCGCTGAAATATCAGACGCGGATAAAAAAAATCATTAAATTATTGCATTGTTATCGGTCTTTGATATGTATGTACAGTTTCAAATTAATCCGACGTTTAGAAGGGGATAAATATCACGTTCAAAGATAAAAATCACGACATATCAAATTAAAAAGACTATAATTGGCCCAGATCTCACAAGCGGCATTCGATCAAGAGTTAACCACTAGCGCAACCATCACTCCCCTCAACCACATTAAAGGGTGAGACACGCACCACGTTGCTACCGCAGCGATCTATTTAATAGAGGCACAACCAAATCGCTCGTAACCGTGATTTTTTCTTGCAGTAACTGATTGAGAAAATATTGACTGCTCAAGTGGCTTCATCATCTAAGTAGCAATTTCGAATGCCGAGTGTTATGAGTCCGATCTACACGCGGGACCATTGCTCTAATCCTATGTATATCGGTGTTGTGACGGAGTAGGAATACAGTTCACCATCTCTTATCCTGTACGTGTGTGTAGAAAAATACGTCTGCGTGATATTTTTTTTTTTTTTTTTTTTTTTTTTTTTTTTTTTTTTTTTTTTTTTTTGGTAACGCAGTGGTTCAAGAATCATACGCCGACAGGCACTCGTACCGGTCGGACGTATGCATTTGAGGCGGTATCGGCATCGGTCGTTAGGCGCTCTTGTCGTTTAATTGTCTTGGCAGGTCGTTTTTATTTGTTTGTTGTGTCAAATTTTTATTGGGGATTGCATATGGGAGGTTAATTTATGCACTGTCTAGGTTATTTCGTGTTGTATATATACTCTGGTATAAATTATTATTGT
This sequence comes from Lymantria monacha, assembly GCA_905163515.2. Classification (NCBI taxonomy): domain Eukaryota; kingdom Metazoa; phylum Arthropoda; class Insecta; order Lepidoptera; family Erebidae; genus Lymantria; species Lymantria monacha. The sequence continues at coordinate 10,301,948 of LR991104.1, read as the reverse complement.
TCGTTGTAGGTAGATACAATTAATGTGGCATTTCGTTCTTGTTTTTCGTTCGTTTTTGTTATTGTAGGTACTTTTTCTTTTTACATAACAATTGGATTCGAAGAGCACAATCTGTCACTGCTCCGGAGGTGGACGCACTTGAGGACCTAAAATCCACACTCATAAGGTCGCTGGGGGAGATGATGACGGCACGATTTGACGTGATCGAAGACCGTCTTCTCCCAGCCAAGGTCGTGCGTCCGCCTCTGGCGGCAGATAAAAAGAAAGGTGCTGATTCTGTGGCAACTAAACAGGTTGTCTTGAAGCCTGCACCAGCGACCAAACAGGTTGCAAAAAAGGCTGTACCGGTGCCTAAGGTACCAAATAGCCCAGCACAAGAAGCTCCCCTGGCCCAGCCTGCCACCTCGGAAAACTGGGCCACCGTCGTTCGCAAGGGTAAGAAGAAGTCTTCCCCTGTTGTAGTGGCTCCTCCAGCAGCTGTACCCTCCAAGGTCCTCAGCCCAGCTGATGTAGCGCGGAGGAACATTAAGTCGGCGTTGACAGCCCCGCGCTCTCCGGTTGTAATATTAAAACTACAGCCTGAGGCCGAGCAGAGGGGCGTCACCTATGCAGAGGCAATGCTCCGCGCCGAAAAGGAAGTAAATCTGCAGGAGTTGGGGATTGCGGAGGGTTTGAAAGTAAGGCGTTCTATGACAGGTGGACGAGTTTTACAACTCCCTAAAACTCAGACGCCGGAAACCGCGGACCGCCTAGCGGCCGGACTGCGCACGGTGTTGGCTGGTGTGGCGGATGTCGTCCGCCCAGTCAAACGGACCGATCTTCGACTGACCGGCATGGATGACTCCATTACGGCCGAAAAAGTTCAGGCTGCAGTTGCCCGCACATGTGGGTGCAATGCCGCGGAAATCCAAGTGGGAGAGATCCAACGCGGGCCCCGCGGCATGGGCATGGTCAAGGTGAGGTGCCCCGTCACCGCCGCCAAGACGCTCGCCGACGCGGGGAGACTCCTCGTCGGCTGGAGTTCGGCAGGTGTCCAGGTGCTAGAAAACCTGCCTCTAAGATGTTTCCGGTGCCTGGAACTGGGGCACACTACCGCTCTATGCCCATCTTCCACCGACCGCTCCGGACTCTGCTTTCGGTGCGGTGGCAATGGGCACAAGGCAGCTGACTGCATGGCGGCGCACCGATGCGCGGTCTGCGCCGATGCCGGACGCTCTTCGGGGCACAAGATGGGGGGGAAATTGTTTAAAGCCCCCTCATCTAGAGGTAAGGTCACCCAAGGACCTCAGGTCACCATAGCCAGTACGAGCCGCCAGGCCCAGGAGGAAGTTGCGATGTCCCACTAATGGGAGACAAAGTCGCCTTCCTTCAGGCTAATCTGAACCACTGTGCCGGGGCTCAGGACCTGCTACTGCAGTCCATGGCGGAGTGGAATACAGACCTGGCGGTGGCCTGCGAGCCATACTTCATCCCTCCTTCACCCAATTGGGCGGGTGATCTGAATAATGATGTTGCTGTCCTGACCAGAGGGTGTAACGGCCCCCCTCTCTCCGTTCTTGAGAGAGGTAATGGTTTTGTTGTGGCGGGGTGGCGAGACTTCGCTGTAATCGGTTTGTACTTTTCCCCCAATCGCGGGCTGGCGGAGTTTGAACTTTTCTTGGACTCCGTCAGTGCCGCGGTCCGTCGTCAGTCGCCGAGGAGAATTGTTGTCCTCGGCGACTTTAATGCGAAGTCTCGGGCGTGGGGGAACCCCGCCACGAATGCGAAGGGTAGGGCCGTCGAAGAGTGGTCCAACCTCTCCGACCTGTCCCTTCTCAACAGGGGGACAGTCCACACATGCGTGCGACACCGCGGAGGGTCCGTGGTGGATCTTTCGTTCGCCACCGCCGGTGTCGCGCGTGAGGTGAGCGGTTGGAGGGTCGAGGTAGAGGTGGAGACACTCTCGGACCATCGTTACATACGATTCGAGGTGTCCTCCCCTCCGGGGCCACTAGGACCTCGGCGCGGAGGAAGACGCTGCCTTCCCAAATGGGCCATTGGGCAATTCGACCCAGAGATGGCCCGGGAGGCTGCCATTGTACAGCGCTGGGGTTCCACGGGACAGCACATCGTGGGAGTGGAGCGGCTCGCAGGCCATTTAAAAAATATCCTGCAGGATGCATGTGATGCGGCGATGCCGAGGGCACGTCGGAGGCCGCCGCGACGTCAAGTTTACTGGTGGTCGCCCGAAATCTCCAATCTTCGGGTGGCCTCCAATCGAGCGCGGCGCGCCTATGTCCGTTGCCGACAGAGGAGAGACCGGGACAACGTCCTCGAGAGCCAGCTGCAGATGGAATACAAGACAAGGAAGAAGACTCTGCAGCTGGCCATCAGCCAGGCGAAAGAGAGGGCCCGCGAGGAGCTTCTTGCGGGCCTCGACAGGGATCCCTGGGGGCGCCCGTACCAGAGAGCACGGAACAAGCTCCGTGCCTGCGGCGCTCCCATAATTGAAACACTGGACGCGGATTTCCTGTCGGGGCTAATTGGGGAACTGTTCCCACACTCTACGGGACATATTCCCCCCAGGATGGCTCCTCGGTCGGTGGTGGAGGAGGAAACACCCATCCCCCCTATCACTGATGATGAACTGGAAGTGGCCCTCTCCCGACTTAAAGGAAAAAGAAAAGCGCCTGGCCCGGACGGTGTCTCGGGGCTTGTGCTCGGCGTCGTCGCAGAATATTGCATGGATGTACTCCGGGAACTGCTCAATGAATGTTTGAGGTCTGGGCAGTTCCCGGAACAATGGAGGACTGGAAAATTGTGCTTGCTGCGGAAGGAGGGTCGCCCAATCGACTCTCCTTCTGCGTATAGACCACTGGTGCTGCTGGACGAGACGGCAAAATTGTTTGAAAAAATCCTCGCGGACCGCCTCGTCCGGCACCTCGAGGCTATTGGGCCGGGACTGTCGGAAAATCAGTTCGGGTTCAGGTGCGGCCGGTCAACAATCGATGCATTGGCCGCCCTGAAGACCCTGGCCAACGAAGCGGTGGCCGAAAAGGATGTAGTTCTGGCAGTCTCGCTCGATATTAAAAACGCCTTCAATAGTCTCCCACATGAGACTCTAAAGGAGGCGCTCCGATATCACGGGGTGCCTCCGTATCTCCGGAGGCTATTGGAGGCATACCTCGAGAGGAGGCACGTGCTCTGGGAGGGGGACGATGGGCGCATACATCGTCATAGGGTAGAGTGTGGCGTTCCACAGGGTTCGGTCCTCGGTCCGACCTTGTGGAACGTCGGATTTGATTGGTTGTTGCGGGGCCAGCTTCTCCCCGGGATGGGGGTAATTTGCTACGCAGATGACACTCTCATCACGGTGAGGAGGGCTGACTTCCGTGACGCCGCCCGACTAGCAAGAGTCGGAGTAGCGCTCGTCGTTGACCGGATTGGCAAGTTGGGCCTGAGAGTCTCGTTGGAGAAGACGGAGGCTCTCCTATTTTATGGTCCCAGCCAAGGTCTCCCCCGAGGGGCACAACTCAGTGTGTCTGGGGTTGCCGTGCCGGTGCAGACCCGAATGAAGTACCTGGGTCTGCACCTGGATAGTAAATGGAACTTCGGGCCGCATTTTGCCCAGCTCGTCCCTAGACTTTCAAAGTCGGCCGCGGCGCTGGGTAGGCTTCTGCCCAATACTGGTGGTCCTGGATCGTCCTGCCGGCGGCTTTACGCCGGCATTTTACGGTCTATGGCACTGTACGGTGCCCCGATTTGGACGCAGTCGCTCACCGCCTCCAATAAGGCCTTATTGCGAAAGGCGCAGAGAGCCATGGCGGTGAGGACAATAAGGGGGTACCGTACAGTATCCTGGACTGCAGCCACACTGCTAGCGGGCGATCCACCGTGGCCACTTCAGGCCAGGGCACAGGCGGAAGTCTACCAGTTCCGCGCTGCGGCGCAGGTGAATGGGGAAGGCGTCACCGCGAGGGGACTGAGTAGGGCGAAGGAAGCGGCTCGAAGGGCAGTAGTCCTGCGGTGGAGGGAGGAACTGGAGTCCCCCGTAGCAGGACGGGGGACCGTTGAGGCGGTAGCGCCCCACCTTCACCGCTGGATGAAACGAGGGCACGGCAACCTGTCATTCAGGATGACGCAGGTACTTACCGGACACGGGGTCTTCGGTAAGTACCTGCACCGAATTAGACGTGAAGAGGCCCCTGGATGCCATGAGTGTGGCGCGCAAATTGATGACGCGCGTCACACCCTGGAAGTATGTCCCGCCTGGGGGCCTCAGCGCCACGACCTGTCGGCGGTCATAGGAGCGGACCTGTCGTTGTCGACCGTCATCAACAAGATGCTTGACAGCGACAGGTACTGGACGTCGATGGCCTCCTTTTGCGAGGAAGTCATCTCTGCAAAGGAGGCCGCGGAGCGGGAACGCGAAGCACTCGCGTCTGCGAACTCGCTCCGCCGGCGGCGACCAGGGAGAGGGAGGCGCCGCTACGCGCACCTTCTCCCACCGCCTTGACGGCTGACTGGTCGTGGCCAGATGACTAAGCGTAGGGGTGTCGGGGATAGAATGTCAATAGACGATCTCTCCGGCATCCCGTAAAAGCGCGGAAGGGACCGCTGTTAGGTTTTAGTGGGTATTCCGGCCGTCAATCTCATGGCCGGCGAGTCCCACACACCCCGCCGTCTATCACTGGCGGGGGATGTGCGCAAAAGCATTTCCTCAGCGATAACAAAAAAAAAAAAAAAAAAAAAAGTGGTTCAAGAATGCAATTTCCGCACTAACCCAGTCTGTCGGAAAAACAGACGAGGAGTGTGGGACTCGCTAGCCCCGTGGCTAGAATACCCACTAAACTCTTTTCACTTAGTGTTGCCCAAATGCAAGAACAAGACGAGACTTAGCCAGTCTTGGTCTTGGTCTTGCGCCAATACACCTGGTCTTGGTCTTGCGCTCCCAGTCTTGGTCTTGGTCTTGGTCTTGCAGCAAGAGTCTTGCAAGTCTTGCAATTACCTATTAGTCTATTACTATTTATTAAAGTTTACTTTAAATCTTAGAAAAACGTATTAGAATTGAAACATTGTGAGCTTGAATTAACATAGCCATAGTAAAGATCAAGCAGATTAATAAATAACTGAGGATTTGATAAGAAATTCGAAAAATCAACTGACCTATATGTCGTTTTCCATGGAAGTAACTGTTTCTTAATAAACATTTATGATTTATAAGCTTACATTTAAAAAACAAATTAATTACAATAACTTGACTGTATTACAACAATATCTGTCTAGAAAGAGATTGAACCCTCAACTTATATGAAATTTAATAAAAGAGTTTTACGATTTATCATTTATTTCAATAAAAAATAAAATACAACACAAATCAAACATAACAGTACACAACAGCTTTATCATTAGGTTATGTTACTTTATATCAATTCTTTTGACCAAGAATTAATACAAAGTAACCATCTGGCTGACTCATCACTTAACCTATTTTTATGTTTTCTAATTACTAATGATGCTTTAGAAAATAATCTCTCAGCAGGTACTGAAGTTGCAGGTATTGAGAGAAAATCACGGGCCATCTTCGATAAAGTCGGATACTCTGTCTCATGCGTCCTCCACCAATCTAAAATGTCTGCCGAGCTGACAGTTCTTGGTTTTCTCAGGTACTCCTCCAACTCGTCTATCACTAAGCCTTGAAGACAAGATCCAGATGACGTCGAGGGACATTCATAGAGTTTATCAAAGTCTATTACGTCTTCATCTTCATCACATACTTTATTTTCTTTTTTTGGTAATTCCAGAGATTTGTCCAGTGAGTGTAGACTTTTATATTCTTCATAAAGTTCATTGAACTTGCGCAGACTTTCTGTTTTAAGTTGCTTCCCCCACATTGTCAGGTCAAAAGTCTGAGCCTTATGCCTTGGGGTCTAAAATTAAAGAAGTACAATAAATCCAGTTGCTCTTCTTATAATGTTTAAGCATTTTGTCTCGAGCTGCTTGGAAAGCTAGAATGAGCCTTTCATCCACTTCAGATCGATTAGGTTTCTCATCTAACTGTTTTACCATGGATTCAATTTTATCTAGCAAGAGATTGAATGATACAATGACTAGCGGTAATGTAACATATTTGTCTCCACCAAGTTTTGTACTTAAAAGTTTAAAGTTTATTAGAAATTTATGTAATTTTTCGAGTACCTGCCATTCACTAGCTGTGATTTGAAAATCATTCAATTCGGTGACAGAACTGCACAATATGTTAATGCCCGCTCTCACTTTTAAACCAAATCCAATCATATCATGTGTGGAATTCCATCTCGTTGGACAGTCAAGAATGGCATTTAGATTTGATGGCACGCCAGCTGCTTCACAAGCAGACTGAAACTTCTTCTTCACTATCTCACTTCTTTTTATTTTACTGGAAATACTGCGTAACTTTGTTACAGATGTACGCGAGTCAGCAATATTTGGTGCACATTCTTCATCTTCCTGATCCTCAGTTTCCTCTGTATAGTCTTCATACTGCTGATCTTGCGCGTTAGTGTCAGACTCATAGTGTAATGCTAAGGTCTTTAATAAATCTTGTACACCAAGGTTTAAAATGTGAGCAAAGCACCGGAAATGTTGATTGTCTGAATCAAAGTGTGGCAGCAGCTGTTTGCCCAGTTCATACATAAATTTGGTATTTGCAGTTGCGTTGTCGACCGTGATACCTTGTATTTTATCAATTATGTCATATTCCAATAAAGATTCATGGAAAATCGTTGCAATATCTTCCCCAGTATGTCGACCGCGTGATGGTATAAAATCAAGAACTACAGATCGATACTTCCATTCGTTGTCTATATAATGCATAGTAACCCCGTAGTAATTCCTACCAGCAATTGACGTCCACCCATCAATAGTAAACGACATTTTAGATGATAATTGTTGAAGTCGTTCCTTGAGATTCAATTGGAGCTCTTCAAATCGCTCTTTGACTTTCCTTCTAAGTGTAGACCTTTTAGGAAACACCATATTAGGGCAAATACGTCGAAAATATACTTCTGTAGCTTCGTCATCGAAAAATGAGAAGGGAAGATATTTTTTCACCACCCAATCAACTGTAGCTGTCGTGATGTTGTCACTGCTGTTTTCCGACTGAAATAAAACAATAAATCTTGTGTTATTATTTAAAACATACTAGGTTTGAGCGTTGAGCCCCAGTGGGACCTAGAGGCGGAGATGCTCTCCGACCTCTACCGGCGGGTTATCTCAATGCGCGAAGAGGGTGGCTCCCCATCGTTCAACGAGATAGCCACCTGGCGCGAGGACGCCCGCCGAGAAGTCATCGCCCGTTGGGCTACGCGGCTGGAGAGGCCTAGACACGGTGTTATTACCGTTGAGGCCTTCCGGCCCGTACTGATGGAGTGGATGGAGCGGCGGCACGGAGACCTCTCTTTCCGGTTGGTGCAGGTCTTGTCGGGGCATGGTTGCTTCGGCAAGTACCTGCACACGGTCGTGCGAAGGGAGTGGACTCCGTCCTGCCACCATTGCAGTAGCGACGAGGACACGGCGCAACATACGCTCGAGGTATGTTCGGGCTGGGACGGGCAGCGCCGTGACCTCGTCGCTGTCATCGGTGCCGACCTGACGCTGCCGGCTGTTGCGCGAGCGATGGTCGACAGCGTCAGGAATTGGGACGCGGTCGCCGCCTTCTGCGAGGCTGTCATCTCGCAGAAGGAGGTGGCGGAACGGGCCCGGGAGGATTCCCGTGACCCGGGCCGCCGCCCGCGGCCGGGGCGGCGCAGGCGCGAGTACCTGCGCCTGATGCCGCCCTAACCGAGGCTTCGGGTGATCGGACCGGGGAATTGTCCGGTCACCCGACGTGAGGCCACCGCGTGAGAACGACGCCTCGACGGCGAAAGCTGTCGGGGCGTCGGCAGGAGAGGAGCCCGAGAGGGCATACCGCCGAGCGGGCCACCGAAGACAAAGATCGGGTACCGGTGGCCCGCTCGCACGGCGAAGAAGAGGTGCTTGCAGGGTGGGTCAATGGGGTTGCGCGCCGCCTCTTCTGTCACCCCGGACCGATTTGGCGGGGTGCGACGTCCATAGCCCACCGCAAAAAAAAAAAAAAAAAAAAAAGGTTTGAGCGTTTAGGAGGAGGAGGTTTGTTGTTGTTAAATCGAGAAAATCGTTAAATTGACATTTGTTATATTACCAAAATAAAGTACTTAGTTGTTACTGGCCGATTATGAAAACAAATGAAAATATGGGTGTTTATAAAAAATATTTAAGACGATAATTACATACTTAATATGTCGCACCCCTAGATGAAAACACCACTAACTCAAAAATACTTACGTAAGTTAATGGCGTTTTTGAAAGTATCGCATGAATAGCTACGCGGAGTTAAAATTCCCGTAGCGACAACTTCGACCATTGTTAAAAAAATATTCTTACCTGTCCACTTCTTCCAGCGGTTACTAAAAAGCTTGTGATATCTCCACTTAATTTTGGTTTAACAGGAAGAAATATTTGTGATTCCTTTTTGTGGAAAGATATTAGATGTTTCCTTAAGCCTGAAGTGTTTCTGTTTTTCATTTTTATTTCAATCTTTTTATGTTGGCACAATTTACACAAGGCAGTTTGGGATGCATGAATTATTTCGAAAATCTCCTCAAATTTGCTTTTGGGTCTTTTAGATCTGTGACTCAAACTCCCGTTACTCGGACTAGAATAATTTGAATCTTCGTCACTCATATTAAATTGTACACGTGATACGTTTTTAGAAAACAACAAGAATTAGTTAAAACAATTATTAAGTTAGACTCGAAGCACAGCTCAATTGGAAATGACTGGAATTAAAATAATTCCTTTATTTATAGTACGTTTCCTTGCTTTCTACCGCGCCGCCTCGCCACGTGCCTGCTCTATTAAAAGGATGCCGCCGCAAATCAAACGATGCCGCGTGCGGCGTACAAACACAGATTATTACCTACTTGTACAGACGCGACGCGTGAATAAAATATATGTAAAGAATTAGTGCCAATCACTATTCTTTACATATAAGTGAATGTTTTGGCGTACATCTATACTTATCTATACTAATATTATAAAGCTGAAGAGTTTGTTTGTATGTTTGATGACAGAAGTTTTAAAATAAATAAATAAATCCTGAACGTCACTATACCTCCAAAGTTACTATTCCTCGTGGACGAAGTCGCGGGCACTGCTAGTAAATACTTACTCTCATCATCTCTCTCAGAGATATTCGGGCTGGTAAGCAATACAAAACTCTTATCGCAGGCTTTTTATTTTATTAGTAGGTAAGTACCTACGCTTTTTATATTATTTTATTAGTTTTGTAGAATTTTTTTACACGTTTCAAGTATATTTAAAAGTGGCTACAATATTTATCAAACGGGTGATATTTGAACACTTTTTTGCTATTTTTTCTTGTAAAAACTTAAGAAATATAATGACTAAATGTACAATAATAGTACCTAAGTAATTAGTTTAAAACCATATAATCAATATTATAATATATACTTACTAGAATAAATTATTATGACATCTACTACCTATCCTTAACATTTTTTCCTATCATAATACTACTTGCGTGATCAGTATAATGTATTCATTTTCATTCTAAGCACTCTGAAACTTATTTATTCTTTGGAACACCTGTAGGTACTCTTAAAATTCGAAATTATTTTGCATGAGTATACCTACGCCCTGTGGCGGCAATCAAATAGTGTCAAATGTTGTGATTTCGGCGCGGCGGCAACGATTGTTGTATATGATTTCAAAAGAAGCCGCCGGCGCGTGTATCATAACCATGTACTTCCGAAAAGCGGCAAATTTCTTTGAGAAGTAAGTACAAAACCTTTGATGCCGCATTATCAAAGTGCCGATGGTTAAAACATAACTATGCATGCACTCAGTTTGATTTTAATGGATATTTTTTTATTCGCTATGTAGGTATGTTTATGGTATTAGTCGTAATGCGCATAGGTCCAGTTTTTCATATTCTTTGATACAGTTTTTTGCGTCTCATAGAATTCCTAAGCGTACCTATACACCGAACTGTTACACCTAACTACTCCGTGAAATAGCGCTAAGTCCTAGCTGCAAGACGCAAGAGTCTTGCAGGCTTAGTCTTGTTCTTGCTCAAGTCATGCACGGTCAGTCTTGGTCTTGGTCTTGCTAAAAATACGCGGTCTTGTTCTTGGTCTTGGTCTTGCAAAAACGCAAGAACAAGACCAAGACTGCAAGACCAAGACTGAATTTGGGCAACACTATTTTCACTGCGAACGCTGTTAGCCGAGAGGGCTTTGACAGCTTAACCGGACTATGGGTGAGCGCTGAGGGCTCTCAACCCGGTCTGCGTGATATAATATACATATAACATATATACAAGTGAAGGTAAATTGTAAATAAACACTATATATTAACACGTCTGATCAGCGTAGTATACGTACGTACAATTTCGATCTAATTAACTCAAGGTTTTGGTCTTTAAAACAATGCTACCACCACCCATTTTGTTCTTTATTATGTTCATAAAAATCTACTCAGCCAATTGCGGGGCCAGTGGTAGGACCACTCCGTTGACTGCTTTCTGTCTACAGTCACGCGGCAGTCCGTCCGGGTAGTATCATACTTTCGCGGCAAATCTACTTTTTTTTTTTTTTTTTTAAACACCACCCTGCACTAAGGAAATAAACCTTATATTGCGGGGGACTTTACACATACATGCAATTAACGCAGACAAATTGCACCCAGACTCAGAACAACACTTTGTGGATCACACAAAGTAATGTCCTGCGTGGGAATCGAACCCACGGCACTGGCACGGAAGGTCGGTATCTTAATCACTACGCCATCTGTGCAGTTTTGAGCAGTGGCAATGTGCTGTTGCGATTCGTTTGAGCAAAAGAGACGGTAGCCCAATTTTCTGAACAGGTTGGTATAAGCTACGGCCGAGCTATAATCCTGGTATAGAGGCCGAGCTATACCCGTTGATATTGCAAAGGTCCATGAGCGGCAGAAATACTTATAATCAGGTGTGCTGCTTGTTTGTTTGCCATCATAAACAATAAAAAAACAATAAGCAGTCTTAAGAACATATATTTTCCGTGTGGTGACGGAGTAAAAATACAATTTACCACCCCATATCTTGTCTTGTGATCGTACGAGGCGACTAAGGGATATAAAACGTATATAATATCTATGCAAGAGAAGTAAAACTTGAAACAAAACCCTATACCAATACGTCTGACCAACGTATACCACATTAGTAGTATAGTTAGTAGGTCAATTTCCCTCCCACTATGGAGGAGGCTCGAGCCCAACAGTGGGACATATGTGGGCTGAGATGAATAGAGCATACTATACGAAACACTAAAGCGACTGTCAAAACAAGAGGTTAGGCGTCTACCCGAAAAAGGGGTTTTATTTTAGTTAATTCAAAAAAAGAACGTTTACAACACACGACCGAAATAGACGGCGCTCGGACGAGGAATGCTCTTCCGCCTGTTCCATATTTGAAATTTTCACCATCCTTTTTTATTTTTTTTTTGTTTTCTAACGGCTGTGATGCTCGTTGTCGGATTTAGGGTTGACAGATTATTAAATGTCAACCATCGCCGATGTTTATTTTATTATAGGAGTGTTATTTATTTCAAGGACTGAATATTTTTGTATTAAAGATGCATTGCAGCCTCTATATATAGTCCTTACTAATATTATAAATGCGAAAGTAACTCTGTCTGTCGCTCTTTCACGCCAAAACTACTGAACCGATCTAAATGAAATTTGGTATACAGATAGTCTAGAGCCTAACAAAGGACATAGGCTACTTTTTAATGCAAAAAAGGGTTGTAAAGGGGGATGAAACCGTGTAAGGAAGTATCGTCATTTTTAAAGCTTGAAACTTATTTTTAGGCTATTGATTAGATATAAATAAATATGACATTAACATGTTAAGAAAATTTACCCTTAAGCGCTCCTGCACACGATGCCGCCACGGCGTCGTCACCGTGCCACCGCCGCGCCGCACCTTTACACTGGAGATACGCGCCGCATAAAGCCCGCCACCGCGCCGCTCCCGCGCCGTCAAAGCATAATTTTACCGGTCCACTATACTTGTGGAAGTGTGTGTACGAAGGTCACACGTAACACACTCGCAAAAACATGTCTAATTTAAAGAAAAAGAAGTTGGTGCTTGCTTACTATATGTATAGAAAATGGCAAAATTAACGTCGTAAGTCCGCTAGAAAGCTGTGGGTGCATCCTATGCTGTCAGTAAGGGAACAATATGGTGAATTTCATACACTTTACAAAGATCTCCGAAAACACGGGACGGACGGGGGCGCGAGTGCGGTGCAGGGGCGGCGCGGCAGCGGGCTTTACGCAGCCCGTATATACAGTATAAAAGCGCGGTGTCGGCACTGCGACGGCGCGGTGGTGGCATCGTGTGCAGGAGCGCTAAGGGGTAAAATAAAAATAAGGGATGAAAAACTTTAGGAAAGTAATCTTTTACGTGGGCGAAGCCGCGGGCAAAAGCTAGTATAAAATAAAGTAGCCGCCATTGTCTGTACGCGTAGATCTTTTAAACTACACAACGGATTTTAATGCGGTTTTCGTCAATAGATAAAGTGATTCAAGATAAAGGTTTATATATTACTAGCAGACTGGGCCACGCGTTGCTGTGGCTTAGGTTAGCCTCAGTAATACTTTTTGTTTATTCTAACAAATTTTAGCTTATATGTTTGTACATTTAACATAGCGCCATCTATTAAATACTTACTGAATCCAGTCAACAGATTCCGCCATCTTTTAAAATCCTTTTGATATAACATATGATTTTAACTGTCAAATATTAGACAAATAATTTGCAATAAAATAATATTACTATAAATTGAGATCTAAGCTATCCTATCTTTTAAGTTGGATCAAGCTACACATGCTGTGCAAATTTGGTTAAAATCGGTTAAGTACTTTATGAGTCCATTGCCGACAAACAGCGTGACACGTAATTTATATATATTAAGATAATACATGCATATTATAGCAGAGAAAAATCAAGGATTTTTAAAATCATTTTTATGGAATTAGGTACATAGTAAATACTGGCTTAAACCTTATGAGATAAATCAAAATAATGCACTACGAAATTGAATATCTTAGAAATATCTATAAAAAGTACGGACTTTTTGTAGTTATTTTTACGTATTACGGAATATATATACTATAAGACTGACTATTACGGAATAGTATAGTTACATATATCTATCTCTTACGAATATTCCACAGTAACCATATTTATTTTGTCGTCTTTATAAGAGACGTTCGCCATCTAGCGGGTAACAATTACATATTGTACCGATTTAATACTCTAACTTTTAGAATTGTATCAAACGATGACAAGATGTAATTGACTGTACAGACGGCATAGTGATTCAGATGCAAACCTACCGTGCCAGTATCGTGGATTTGATTCCTAAGTAGGACAGTACCTACTTTGTGCGAATCATAAATTGTTGTTCTAAGGTGTAATTTGTGTCCGTTAAATTGTATGTTTGTAAAGTCCCCCGCAATAAGGTACAAGGTTTATATCCTTGGGGCTGTATTTTAATTTAAAAAATGTATTAAATTTATTCAGATTTAGCATATAAAGATGCTATTTATAATATTTTTTTTGCCTATAAAAGAAGTTTTTCATAAATAAACAAGTATATTTAAATGCTAAATCTGTAATATTGATGTGTATGGCGTGTCTCATATGTCGATACAATCACGTTGTCGTTTACAGAGAACAGACATTGTGCATGAGCGAGCGATCGATAGCACATTGCATCGGCATCGGCCATGTGTGGGACAGGGTATGGCTTCAGACTAACACACTACGAGGGAGAGGTCGGGGCCTATGTGAACCGCTATACATGTATAAAATAAATCAAGTGAACCGCATCGTTAAATGTGAACGAAACTCATCATTATCCAGCTCTTATCACCAATTACTTGTGTACGATATCATTATATACATTATTGTACATTATGTACAACTTTTTACATCTTACATATTGTAAATAGTTTTGACTATACTTTTTTGAATTAGTAAATTGCCACAATAGATATACAATGCGAAAGTGGAAGGATGTAGGTACCGGGGGAGACCGAGACTAACCTACCTAGACCAGATCGGTCATGTACTGAAGGACGGTGAAGTCAAGAGTCTCCGAAACCGGCGAGCGTGTATGAAGAGAATTATGAATGTTGAGGAAACGAGTGAAGTATGCAAAGATAGAGTTCTCTGGCACTCTGTTCTCTCTGCCTACCCTGCAAGGGATATGGCGTGATGATATGTATGTATGTAAATTGCCACGATATAATAATTATCATAAATTAAATGTTTAATATTAATAATAACTATATATTTTCTTTCCGTGTGGTGACGGAGTAAGAATACTATTCACCACCCCATATCTTACCCGTGGGTGATCGTACGAGACGACTAAGGGATATAAAACGCATGTAACATCTATGCGAGAGAAGGAAAACTCGAAACAAAACCCTATACCAACAAGTCTGACCAGCACGGTATAGTAGGTTAATTTCCCTCCCATTATGGAGGAGGCCCGTGCCCAACAGTGGGACATTTATAGGCTGTGATGATGATGATGATGTTTGTAAAATGAGACAAAGGCAATATAAGGTATAGTTACTTAGTTTACTTTGCTGTCTTATTGTGGAGCGACGGCTATGAATACTACCAACTTTTACATTTTACTACATTACACTGATGATGGCAAACGAGCAAGACACCTGATGGTAAGTGGTACTGCCGCCCATGGATCTTTGCAATACCAGAGATATAACTTGGTCGCTGCCTACCAATTAATCCAAAACCCACCCAGAAAGTTAGTCTACCAGCTCTCTCGCTCACCGAACGAAGCACAGCAGCATATTGCCACTGCTCAGGCGTCGATCTTCTGCGAGAGTGTGGTACTAACTCCGGACGGACCGGCCCGCGACTGTACACAGAGAAATGTCAACAGCGTGGTCCTACCACTGATAAAATTGTTAATTATTCGTTGGTGTATTACAATAAAATATTACTTTGATATAATACATACATACATTACATACAGACGTACCACCACGCCATTTCCTTTGCAGGGTAGGCAGAGAGAACAGAGTGCCAGAGAACTCTATCCTTGCATACTTCACTCGCTTCCTCAACATCCATAATTCTCTTATTTGATATAATCGTATAAGAAAAATAATAAAAATTATATTGCGAACGGAGTCGCGATCAAAATGTACTCGTGTACAATATATAGATTGATTGATAGCTTCGAGCCTACCAACTAACATGTATAAATCATATTGTCAAACAATAATACATTTTGTCAGTGAAATTTGAACATGGCGCTCGTGTCGTTGACCTCGCCGTGACCGCCACATTTGACGGCCGCGTACGGCCGCAATGGGCTCTAATCAATGGTGAAATGGTAACGAGTGAAAAAAAAAGAATGTAAATTGTTCATGGAATTTCTTTTCAACAAATAACCACGTACTTGTAGCTACTTGAAGTTGTTTAACGTTTTACAAATATGAAATACTAGCTTCTACCTGCGGCTTCGCCCGCGTAAAAGGTTACTTGCCTAAAGTTTTCATCCCCTATTTTTATTTTACCCCTTGAAGGTAATTTTTTTACAAAATTTTAATGTCATATTTATTTATATCTAGTCAATAGCCTAAAAATAAGTTTCAAGCTTCTGGCTTTAAAATTGACGATACTTCCTTACAACTTTTTGTCCCCCTTTCAACCCATTTTTGCACTAAAAAGTTCAGTACTTTTGGCGTGAAAGAACGACAGACAGACAGAGTTACTTTCGCATTTATAATATTAGTAAGGATTGTTGTGTAGCTACGAATACAACCTTTACACTGCTCGTGGATGTAGTAAAATACGACTGCGTGCTTTAAAAGTTTTGACAATAGTTGTTATCTCAACCGTCTGCCTGACGTCATACACCACTTGTGAATGTAATTGGTGATCAGACGACTGCAGATGTAGTTGGCCCTGGTCGATATAAAGCTCTTTACCGTATTTTACGACATCCACGAGCAAAGTAAGTGTTGGTAGTATTCGTAGCCGCTAGCTACATAATCATTTTAGTTTTTTTCAAATAATGAACACCGGATCGGAACGCGAACTCACCGAGAAGATCGCTAAATATACGCGTATTATATACCTTATTTGTCTTATTACATCCACTACCAAAATACGGAGTGGTGAATTAAATAAACAAATAATGACCACCCCGCGCTAAGAAAATAAACCTTGTATGGGGTCTTTACAAACATACAATTAACGCAGACAAATAGCACCCAGACTCAAAACAACACTGTAGATCCCACAAAGTATTGCGTGGGAATCAAACACACGGCACTGGCACGGATGATCGATATCTTAACTGCTGCGCCATCTGTACAGTCAATTGTATATTGTATTCTTACTCCGTCACTACACGGAAAAAATAACTAAATAACACATAAACAAATTACACCTATTTTGCGACGCGCAGTCGGTTGAAAACGAATCATTTAAGTCGTTAAACCTTCCAAGTTAATTGTATATATATATTTTTTGTTGATATCATGACTCGGGGTTCGAACCCGTAATTATGTTGGTATGTTTGGATAATTATATACTGCCCACGTTATTTTTGTGTTTAGACGAAACTTGTACCTTCAAAACAATAGTTTTTAATAATGTAAAAATCGTTAATCGTTCTCAGTGTAGGTGACGGCGTAAGAATATAATTAAGCATCCCCTAACTTCTACGTGTCTGTAGTAAAAGACGATTAAGTGATATAATATGTATATAACATATATTCAGGAGAACAAAAAATCGGAATTGATTGTGGTCGAGCCAAATTGTTCACAGTTTTCTGCCCATAGCCGCAAGCCGGTCTGTCCTGGGTAGTACCACACTCTCGTTGAGAATCAACGTTTGTTGGTAATGTGCTGTTGTACTTCGTTCGGTGAGCAAGAGAGTCGCAGTCAAATTTTTTGAATGGGTTTTGGAGTTTTCATTGGTAGGCAGCCAAAACTATCTTAGCATGTTTCCGAGAGGATACCCGCGAGGGTAGACCGCCGGATAGGTCACTGAAGAAAAGAACGCGTCTCAGTGACCCACCCATACGGTGTCGAGTCGAGTTGTAGGGCGGGTTTACGGGGTCTTGCGCCGCTTTTCTTGTCGCCCCGGACGGATTAGCGGGGTTTGACGTAACGTAGCCCGCCGCAAAAAAAGCGTCTTAATTTTTTTTATTGCTTATGGTGGCAAACGAGCAAGCAGCACATCTGATGGTAAGTGTCACTGCCCCTGCCACTGGACCCTTTTGCCATACCAAGGGTATAGCTTAGGCCGCTGCGTACCAATAAAATCGTCAAACCGACAGTTAGGCTTCCGGCTCTCCTGGGCGAATATCTAAGTAATTTTAAATATTATCACTTAGAAGTCATAACAGTCTAGACGGCATAAATTTTTAGTCATCCGGGTCGTGTCTTAATGACCATATGATGACATGCCGCATTTGGCTGGTCGTGCTAAATGCTCGCGTTGTACTGTGATGCCATTAAGTTAATGGGACGTGGATAATGTTAATGGCCGTTATATGCAGTTGGGTTTTGATGCAATTTGGGCTTCGGGTTGAGAGACCTCACCCACAGTCCGAGTAAAGTTGTCATAGCCATTGGAGGCTAACAACTAAGTCACACAAAAAAAATGCAATTTGGGTTGCGTGATGTGAAGTGACTTAGCGATTTTATTGTTAATAAAATATTAAATAAAAAATATTTTGAATGTCTACAGAATAAAAAATATAGGTAATAGTGGTAGGACCACGCCGTTGACAGTTCTGTCTACAGCCGCGGGCCGGTACATCCGCAGTACTACCACACTCTCGCAGAAGATCGACGTCTGAGTAATGGCAATGTGCTATTACGCTTCGTTCCCTAACTGAATGGGTTAGGGGTCTGTATTGGTAGGCAGCGGTCTAGCTATACCTTTGGTATTGCATAGGTCCATGGGCGATAATAACATTTACCATCAGGTATGCTGTTTGCTCTTTTGCTACCATATGCAATAAAAAATAAATTAAAAAAATGGAACGGAAAGATTCCAGTGAGTCGTCATCTCAGCTCATATATGTCCCACTGCTAAGCTTGAGCCTCTCCCACACCAGGAGTGAAATTGACCTACTACACCACGCTTGTCAGATGTGTTGGTATAGGGTTTTATATCGGGTTTCCTTCCGTAGATGTTATATGCATATTATATTCCTTTGGTCGTCTTTTACGATCACTTATAGATCTTGGTGTGGTCATGCTCACTAAAAAGGTCTCTGCCTGCGGTAGCTACGTGAGCGGGTCTCTCCCTTCCCTCGAATGTGGTTGATGGGCGTGATGGCTGCTTTAGTAGTTAACTCGTGATCGAGTGCCGCTTGTGGAATCTGGTCCAACCATTTCTGTTCTTTTTTGTTTCGATCTTTTTTGTTTTTTTTTTTGTTAATGTTGTATTTAACTTTTAAAAAATAAATCTTATTCGAAGGGCATCGCACTGGAGCTTAAATGGTCTAAACATGTATCCAATAATATTAAGAAAACATGTAATTTAAAAAAAAAAATGACGAGCCCGCTGAGTTTCTTGCCGGATCTTATCAGTTTGTGGCGGCTTTCCGATCCGGTGGTAGATTAATTTAAAAAAATATGTAATATTGACAATATGTAAGTGCCCTTTTAGGACTTATGCATAATAAATGATTTGATTTGACTCACAGGTAAGATAGGGGGTGCTGAATTATATTCTTACTCCGTCATCATACGGAAAATGTATTTACTAATAGGCAATACAGGATTATGTTTCCTAACTTCGAGCTGCATCTTCAGAGTAGTTCTGATAATACCCCCCTTATCTTCCAGACGGTTCTTACACTTTTATAGTTCATATTCACGTGAGGATTAAGATGTCTTACGTTCAACCGAAGTCATCGTTAGTTAATTTATACGTATCAGCAACAGAATTAGTTATTCAATTTTTACCCAGGAATATATATTTAATACTTATGAGATCCCAAGCCGTCCCGGATAGTTTCTGCTGAGAGTCACATCAACATGTCAACTCCAACTCCCGCTGCTGGGAGTGAAATTGTACTACTTATACCACGCTGATCAGACGTTTTCGTATCAAATTCAAATTCGTTATGTAAGTTATATAATATACGCATTTTTAATGGTATGGTATCTGTTGTTTGTTTGCAGAGGAAGCAACCGTGCCGCCCATCATGGCTGAGACCGACACAGAGACCCTGCCGAACGGCACAGGTGCACTATCCAACGAGGAAGAGGACGAGAGACTGAAGCAGCGTCCGGCCGACATCGACGCTGTGAGTAACACATTGTATATACATACATTCATCCATCCATACCAATTCATTCATCTATCTATATCCAGGCAGTCAACCACCCCTTCATCACTCCACCCGTCCAACCATTCCTTCATCTATCAATCCCCATCCATAGCCCATAGCAACTATCCATATACATGAAACTATCCATATCTTTTCCATTAGCTTATCGACATAACACTAAACATAATCAACTCGAAGGTGAATGGGAAGTTGTGGTCAACTCAAATTGCGTTGAGAAGCTAGTAGTACCTTTCCTCGTCCTGGACAAATCGGACGTGGTATATCTAATCTAAACCATAGCTTGCCACTAAAAGATCATTATTTTAAATTTTCCTTCTACGGATTTCATCTATCAATCAGTATACCCACATCTAGGATTGAAATTAGGTTACCGCAAGGGTGGATATTATAATCATCACGTTAGGGGCCATTCATAAATTATGTAAGGCGCTTAGGGAGGGGGGTGTTGACTGAATATTATAACTTCTTACTATAGGCAGGGAGAGGGGTAGTGAACGTGGCATTACGTAAGATATTATATTGAAAATTACTAATTTTGGTCAAAACCTTGAAAGATTAATAAGATTAATGTTATTGCAGTGAGTAACCCTACTCGTTGTAAAAAGATTGTAATAAAAGATATTTGCAGAATAAACGGAGTTATATTTGATCAATAGGACTTATTCTTACAAAAAAATCTTATTCAGGGGCAGGGGGAGTAGATGTATTCTTATGTTGTCTCACGGTAGAGGGGGAGCGGGCCAAATCATTCTTCAAAATCCCTTACGTAATTTATGAACGGCCCCTTATAAGTTTTTGCCACGGTAATATCTTTTTACTCCGATAATTTTTTTCATAAAAGCACTGCTGTTCTTCCTGTTGATTCCATAGCCGATTTTTACGACTCCAACCGCTAACCGAGGGATCTTTGATGAATTTTATTCTTAAGCCATGAACCGTCACACTTTTTTATATTACGAAATGTTATATTGATATTTTAGTTATTGGTTGTTGTTGTTTTTTCACACTGTTGACAGTTTTCTGTCTACAGCTACAGGCTGCTCCGTCCGGGGTAGTACCACACTTGCAGAAAATCGACGCCTGAGCAGTAGAAATGTACTCTTGCGCTTCTATCGGTGGGCGAGAGAGACGAAAGCCTGTTGAGTGGGTTTTGATTGGAATGGAGCGGCCTCACTGTGCCCCTAGTATTGTACAAGGTTCTTGAGCGGTAGTGACCATCAGGTGTACTGCTTGCAGTAAAATAGTAATAATTTCCGTGTAGAAGTTATGATCTTTCCTTGCGATGATGATAGAGTGAAAATACAAATCACCAATCCCTTTCTTATCCGTGGTAATTATAGTATCTACATACATACATATCATCACGCCATATCCCTTGCAGGGTAGGCAGAGAGAACAGAGTGCCAGAGAACTCTATCCTTGCATACTCACTATATCACTCGCTTCCTCAACATTCATAATTCTCTTCATACACGCTCGCCGGTTTCGGAGACTCTTGACTCCACCTTCCTTCAGTACATGACCAATCTGGTCTAGGTAGGCGAGTCTCGGTTCACCCCGGTACCTACATCCTTCCACTTTCGCATTGTATATCTTCTTAACCAGACATTCGATCGGCATTCTTTCCACATGTCCGAACCATCGGAGCATTCCCTTTCGCATCTTTACACCAATACTCTCTTTCATACCTACTCGCTCTCTTACGTCGTAATATAATAAAATGTAATTCGTCGTGATATAATAAGTATTAGTAAAAGCCTACTAATAGATTTAATATTCATATAAATAGCATGAAAGCAAAATTAATTCGGTCGAAATGCGATCTCTGCGGAAAATCTGTGGAGTTAGGCTGACCGACCACATTCGTGACGACGACGTAAGAGAGCGAGTAGGTATGAAAGAGAGTATTGGTGTAAAGATGCGAAAGGGAATGCTCCGATGGTTCGGACATGTGGAAAGAGTGTGAAAGAATGTGGTTAAGAAGATATACAATGTGAAAATGGAAGGATGTAGGTACCGGTGAAGACCGAGACTCGCCTACCTAGACCAGATTGGTCACGTGCTGAAAGAAGGTGGAGTCAAGAGTCTCCGAAACCGGCGAGCGTGTATGAAGAGAATTATAAATGTTGAGGAAGCGAGTGAAGTATGCAAGGATAGAGTTCTCTGGCACTCTGTTCTCTCTGCCTACCCTGCATACATACACATACATATCCCTATATGGCGTGATGATATGTATGTATGTATGTCTAACATATATACAAGTGTATGTAAACTATAAATAAACATTATATACCAACACGTCTGATCAGCGTGGTAAATTATGTAAATTTCTCTCCTCCAGAACATCCGAGCCCAGCAGTGGGACGTATATGAGCTGAGATTACGATAGATTTTAATTGTTCTTACGTTTTAAAGGATGTCCGTGAGATGGAACGCCGCAAGCGCGTGGAAGCCCTCATGTCGTCGAAGCTCTTCCGCGAGGAGTTGGAGCGTGTGCTTGACCAGCAGATGCACGAAGGCAACGATGCACCACTGCTGCAGAGGATCCGCGAGATGGTTGGCGGCAGATTACATACTGGCAGCTTGAGGGTGAGTGTAGTTAATCTTTTTTTTTTTGGGGTGAAGGAAGGACTTCGTTTGGTCTATAACCCTTACCAATTGAATGGACCAATGAAATCATGGAAGATTTAGTAGACTATTGACTGTTGACTATCTAAACGAAGGTTTACTACCTCTTAGGCTAGGGAATGTCGTAGGTAGGCCTTCCATTGCTCCAGGCGGGAGTGTGTCCAGACCATAACCAGTCAAAAAAAAAAGAGAACTTGAAGGGAGTGAACGTGATGTGCATAAATAAAAATGGCTGTTATGGAGATATAGGAGTCAAGAAATGCTATCGGTGAAGAAGCGATCTAGCAAGCATCCGGTAGTGTCTTCACGATTTTGGATATACCAGAATGTTTGGAAAGTCCGTAAGGAGGAGGAAGACGGTTATATCCAGATGGAGTTAGTAGGTAACGACTTCTAGAAGCCGAGTGCTGTGGGTTCAATTCTCACGCGAGACAATATTTTCGCGATCGACAAATGGTTGTTCAGAATATGTGTTTAATTAGTGTCCTATACTAAGTTTCCTAATAATTCCTGTTTCATCGTAAAAAATTTAGAAAATAATATACATATTGTCCACAATTCAGGGTCCAGCGTGCGTACTACCGATCAACGATATACGCGGCATCGAGGGTGTCGGCTACGAGAAGGGTGAGAAGATACTTCGGTGCAAGTTGGCAGCCGTCTACCGTCTCGTCGATCTATTCGGATGGACCCAGAGTAAGTGGATACTACTAATATCTTTTAAGTTTTACCCCGCTATGAAAAGAACATACAGATGGCGTATAGCTAAGTTACCGAACTACTATGTCAAACGAATATCTATAAATACCCGATACGAAACGAAAAATGATGTCACAAGCGGGGTTCGAACCCGCACCTACTGGGAATCCGGCCCAACCGTGCTGCGGGTTCGAACCCCGCTTGTGACATCATTTTTCGTTTCGTATCGGGTATTTATAAATAATTAAGCATATTAAATGCTAAAAATTTCAGTAATTCAAACGAATATCATTAAAATTAATTAACCTCAATCTTATGTGTCATTTATATTGTCTTAGGTGTTACGTAAAATTTAAGAGTTACTTTTTTTATTTTTATTTATTGCTTATGGTGGTAAACGAGCACGCAGCACACCTGATGGTAAGTGTCACTGCCGCTCATGGACCTTTTATATACCAAGAGTATAGCTTAGGCCGCTGCCTATCAATATAAACCCTGAACCTACCTAGTTGGGCTTCCAGCTCTCTCGCTCACCGAACGAAGCGCAATAGCACATTGCCATTGCTCAGACGTTGATCTTCTGCGAGAGTGTGGTACTACCCCGGATGGACCGGCCCGCGGCTGTAGACAGAGAACTGTCAACAGCGTGGTCCTACCATTATGCAGCTGGACCGGGGATTGGCCCCGGTTCAGCTATTTACGACTTCGTTTAAGGTGGCATCAGGCGCAATGGATGAGTGCTAAGAAGTAAATT
Source organism: Lymantria monacha (assembly GCA_905163515.2). Classification (NCBI taxonomy): domain Eukaryota; kingdom Metazoa; phylum Arthropoda; class Insecta; order Lepidoptera; family Erebidae; genus Lymantria; species Lymantria monacha. The sequence continues at coordinate 10,278,400 of LR991104.1, read as the reverse complement.
CTTGTATCCATGTACGTTCTGTGTGGTGACGGAGTAAGAATACATCATCACCCTCCTACCTTATCTGTAGGTATCGTAAAAGACGACTATGGGGTATAATATAAGTATAACATCTATGCAAGTGAAGGTAAACTCGAAATAAAACTATTATAGTGTCTGATCTATTGTGTAGGAGGCTCGAGCTCAGCAGTGGGACGTATGTGAGATGATGATGATCCAGGTAGAAATATGTATAATTTTTTTAATCAATGTTATGATTATCCACAGCCGGTATCACAGGTCAGATCACCGCTCGTCTGAACACCGCTGTGGAGCAGGTTCTCACCACCCCCAGGGGTCTGTTGCCGCATGAGGTCACCGCTTCGTCGCTCGTCAAGGTCGACATGCAAGGTGTCGTACAAGACCAGGGTACCACCAACTTCCCAGTCAATGCTGATGGTTAGTATACATTCATCAAATTTCAGAATCAGATCATCAAAAATTGTTTCTTAAATAACTGAGCTTTTATAAATAAATGCTAAATCTAAATAATTTAGTTGATAAGGTCATTGTTTAATAAAATTGTAACTGGAAAAGTAAGTGTTAAATCGTAGCAATGTTTAATCGTTGTCCGGTAGATGGCACAAGTATCCGTATAAAAACGACAATGCAAGCGAAAATTTATTGACATTCGTAACTTCCACGCTGGTCTAATTCATAAGAGTTAAGACGATTGAAATGGATTTTCAATAGATATGGGTTCAAATTCCACGTGTAGTAATGATTTTTTGCTCGCTAAACATATTTTCCTTTAAGACATAAGGTGACTAGCTTCTTGCATGTGACACACTGCTCTGTTCTTAAACGGCAGTTGTGGTCAAACCGTATCGACTGACCTGAGACAGTTTTCCACTCGTAATAAGGTGTATTTTGCGTGTGATAACGGAGTAAGAATACAATTTATCACCTTTGAATATCGCACTCATGTCTGAAGTAACTCGTCTTTTCCTCTAGGGTTCTCCCTGCACGCGTCAGTGCATGCCGCTAGGCCGGATGTGCGCTGTGTTCTTCACGTGCGAGCGCTGTCAGCGCTAGCCGTGTCCGCCACGCGCCGGGGTCTGCTGCCGCTGTGTAACGAAGCCGCGCTACTTGGGGATATAGCCTACCATCGTGTACCGAACGGTAAGTCCTTTTTACTATTACCATTCACACAACTAAAATGAACTGACATAACTTTTAAATATGGTTTGAATTTTGAAGTCACCTTTTGAGAATTTGTAGAGAATCCCATCAACCTTCCCTGATTCATACATCACATTGTGTACAAGATTTGGTTGTAATTAAGATTGTTAAACTAACAATGTAATTTGCATAAAAGCCTTGGTATCCATGTTTGTGAATAGAAATTATTAAAAAAAAAATAATGGATAGCAAAACCGTAAGAGAAACATCAAACAAGTAAGTTATATACAACTAGCTACTTCAAGGTTTCGCCCAGTCTATCTATGTGGCAATTTTCATCAAACTTTGTTTAACGGTTTACGCATGATCGAGTAACAACAAACATCTTCATAAACTTATAAAAACTTGATTACGAGAGAAAAATGAATGTCACATATGGTTCATGAACCACACCTATTGGCAATCCGTTCCAATAGTGCTCAATTACACGAGTACAATTGGAACGGATTTCCAAAAGGTCGGGTTCGTGTCCCATGTGTGACATTCATTGTTCGCTCGTAATCAAGTTTTTATTAAATAATCAAGCATGTTAAATGCTAAATTTCAGTAATTTGAATCTTCACAAATTTTCACATTTTTAATATTAGTAAAATAGTAACATTTAGCTATATGTAAGTCTCTATAATATATACTTATATTATAAAGCTGAAACTTATATTATAAAGGATTTGAAGAAACTGCTGGCTCTTTTTTTTTTTTTTTTTTTTTTTTGGTAACGCAAATTCTTGAACCAGAATGCATTTTTCGCACTTACCCCCGCCTGTCGGAAAAACAGACGAGGAGTGTGGGACTCGCTAGCCCCGTGGCTAGAATGCCCACTAAACTCTTTCCACTGCGATCGCTGTTAGCCGAGAGGGCTTTGACAGCTTAACCGGACTATGGGTGAGCGCTGAGCGCTCTCAACCCGGTAACTGCTGGCTTGAAATATAAGATTCTTTTATATTAGATGCCACCAAAGACAAAGACCGGGTTCCGGTGGCCTACTCGCATCGACATCGAGAGGTACCTACATTGCGGGACGGGTCTATGGGGTTTTATCTGACGCCCCGGACGGATTTAGCGTGTTGCGACCAGACCATATTCCACCACAAAAAAAAATGTACTGGATAGTCCATCTACCGAGGGAGACGAATTTATCGAATAATTTGTCATCCTTTATCCCTCTGTAGCGTAGTGTAGATTGTAAGCAACAAACCGTTCAAACGACTCCAGATTTCTTAAAATTGATTTTATTAATTAAACATGCACTGTTGCCTATAAGCCCATATTCCGAACTTACTAACTGGTACCAATAAAACCCACTAAATGGCGATATATGCAATAAAAAAAGATATTTGTTTACCGACGGTTGAGATTTTCGATTATTACTTGCTGATTAAAAAAATTAGGTGTAAGTTTCCAAAGTGTGCTTACACATTGTGTGCGAGAAATGCGGCGTTGCGCTATGTTATACAAAAACTAAAGATTGTATTAGAAACTTCCACCTTTCATAGCACTACTAATTACAATAGATTGTAACCTCTTACTTCAGTGTTGCCTAAAAGCAACACTCCTTATTTTTGTAATTTTCTTTTCCAATAATAAAAACAATGTAAAATCCAGAAATACGTGTATTTTATTTTGTTGTTATCATATTCAATCCTAAAAATCAAATGAATCCCAGTTCATGAGTGATAGAGGGTTAAATAGGAGGCGTTAGCCCATCATTGAGACTTGTATAAGCTAAATTACATACATACATATCATCACGCCATATCCCTTGCAGGGTAGGCAGAGAGAACAGAGTGCCAGAGAACTCTATCCTTGCATACTTCACTCGCTTCCTCAACATTCATAATTCTCTTCATACACGCTCGCCGGTTTCGGAGACTCTTGACTCCACCTTCCTTCAGTACATAAGACCGATACACCGATAAGCTAAATTGATTATATGGAATACCCTTTTCCTCCCAGGACCTTTAGATAACGAGGAACGCGACAAGCTGGTGCGAGCGCTGGGCCCATCCGCCAAGGTCCTAGTGCTGACGTCGTCCGGTGCGCTCTGTTGCGGTGCGACACTTGAAGAGGCCTTCTACCATGCGAGGAACTTGACCGCCGCCTGCGATGTACAACTGAGACTGTCTTCTGTGCCATTGGATGATCTGCTGCTTATTGATGAGGAGACAAGGAGACAGGTTAGCATACACACATATATCCGTATAGGTTTTCCAATTTAGTTTATGGGGGCCACAAGTCAGTCAGGCCGTAGGTAGTTTAGGTAGCAAGCGCTGGCTAGATCCTTGCAAACTAAATTTAAACTAGATTAGTTTCCTTTATATGGTACAATTAGAGAAAAATGAAATACAAAAATGATTGAATCTGAGCGAGTCTTATTCTCTGAAGGTTTGAAAACTTCTAAACGGCGTTAACTGTTGATTGCTGTGTGGTAGCAGCTACGAATACTACCAACCCCTACTTTGATCTTGAGTGTAGTAAAAGATGATTAAGAACTTTATAACGACCTGGGCCAACTCGATCCGATGCCGTTTGGTCAACAATTACATTCCCAAGGACGGTTGACGTCTGGCAGGCGGCCGGTCATAAAACTATTGCCAATAACTTTTACAATATGTACTATGAAAGAGGAGTACATATTGTATCGACCCCAAGTAATTGAGATAAGAGTAAGAGAATGATGATAACTGTTGACTGAATCAATATCCAGTCTCGAGCTATTGGAGAGCCATTCGCACCCTTCAAGCCCAGTGTAACTCTGTAAGCACGATAAAATATCGTTAAAATATTTACCTACCAGCAAAGTTCATGTACGATAGAACGATATCTCACCAAAAACATAAATGTGAGTGTGATGTCAAGTACAAAAATTATATTGTGATCGGTCCTCTGTGTGGTAGCGGCTACGAATACTACCACCTTTACTTTGATCGTGAATGTAGTAAAAGACGACTATGAACTTTATATATCGATTTGGGCCAACTCCATCTGATGACGGTCAACAATTACATTCCGAAAAAGGGTTGACATCAGAAATGCGACTGGTCATAAAACTATGACTTTTGCTATATTTACGATGGGAAAGCAGTACATATTGCCGTCGATCACAAATAATTTGGGATAAGAGCAGGATAATGATGAATGACTTGAGATCTAAATAGTTGCTAAGTTCTGAAGATAACTCCTGATTTATTAAAATAATATATAAACATTATTAAATAAATTTAAAACACAATTTCTTTGTTTTTCTTATTATTCATCGTCATCATCATCTGAGCTCTCATATATGTCTCACTGCTGGGCTCGAGCCTATTCCACACTAGGAGGGACATTGAGCTATTACACTACGCTGATCAGGCGTGTTGGTATAGGGTTTTGTTTCGAGTTTTCCTTCTCTTGCATTGATGTTATATGCATATTTTATCCCTTAGTCGTCTCTTACGATCACCCACGGGTGAGATTTCCTATTATTATTATTCTTTTATTTAATAGATGACACTCTGGTACTAAGTAAATATACCTTATATAGCCAAATTCAAATTAATTTATTATGTATAAACCCTGCGAGGGCACTTACATATTGTCAGTATTAACATTTTAATATAATCTAATAAACTACCACCGGATCGGAACTAGACCACTACTGAGAAGATCCGGCAAGAAACTCAGCGGGTTTGTCTATTATTGTTATTTCTTTTCATTTTTTTTATATATATAGCCGTTATCTCACTTTACAAACATACAATTTATTAACACAAATTACACACACACACACACACACACACACACACACACACACACACACACACTGAGTATAACTATTTGTGAAGCGCCCAAATTATTGCATTACGTGGGAATCAAACCCACCTAGCAGTGGTTATGGTAACCACTATATTAATATATTATGATCTATTGGACCTCAATATTTAGTTTGACTAACTTTCCAGATGGCCTACAAAGTTCAAATTTGGCATCCAGCTAAGTAATTGTATGTAAATTATCTAGCTGAATGCCATATTTGTAATTTCCAGGTCATCTCTCAAAGTGGGTTTTTCAATCTGTGTGAGTCGGTCAGATATAAAAATAACAATATTTGAACTTTAATTTTTATATAAGCGTTTGTGTTTAGAAAATTTCTGGCAGTCTCATCATCATTTCACTCTTATCATTACTTTAGGGTCGACGCTATATGTTATCGTCTTCTATTGTTCATATAGCAAACGTTATTAGCAATAGTTTTACGACCGGCCACCTGCTTGACGCGAGTCCTCCTTGGAAATGTAATTATTGATCAAACGGCATCAGGTGACATTGGCCCAGATCAATATAAAGCTTTTAGTCGTCTTTTACGACATCCACGAGCAAAGTAAGCGTTGGTAGTATTCGTAGCCGCTACCACACGGCAAATCAAATAGGTCTCATCTCAAAGTAAATTTGTTGCAATACGGAGGGGTTAAAAATGGCTTTGAAATGGTTTGTGTAAACATACACACGATGCAACACGCCAATTCTCTTAGCTGGAACAATCTACATCGCTCGGCTTGCTGCATCATGTCTAAATAGATACGTTACTAACATACTTTTTGTCTCATTTTAAATAGATGTACGAGCAGTCCCGCAAGCCACCATCGGACGCGGCCAAGTGGCGAGTCGGTGGTGAGGAGTTCGAAGCTCTGATGCGCATGCTGGATAACGCCGGTTTTCGCACCGGCTACATTTACAGACATCCACTTATTAAGGTAAATTTATCTTCTGGTCTGGACTCTGCTTGTAACTACCGTTATACCATTACCAATTTTGAGGGTCATCAGAATCAGTTTTGTGACTTCTTTAGATCGACCCGAGGAAAAGCACTGTTATATTTCCTATAGTTTAACACTTTCCCTGTAGTACATAAAAAATATCATATAAAATTATTTTATACAACATGTTAAAAAAATAAGGTATTGAAAATAAAATTAATACGCATAGATTTGTTTTGGTAGATATAAAAAAGTCACACTTTTATTTCCAAAGGGGTAAAGCAAAGGTTTAAGATAACCACATCTATTCCATATAATCTTTAAAGTCATACATTAGGTGAATAAGCTACTTTTTGGCTACTGCTGAAAATTGTCTTACACAATACCTGGTAAGGTATTGAACCCGTCTATTCAGTCTGCAGTCGAGTTGCAGTTTTATCTATATTACCTATAACCATACATTTTAACACGCCATCTATCGCAGCTTTTGTTTAATACAATTCTAGCTGAAAGCTTAGAGCGTTCAATTGTCACAATTCCTAAAAATTGCCAATAGATGGCATGATAAAACGTCACTCGTAAATTAAAGAATGTGAACGATAAATTGACTACTACACGTGCTGCGTTCGTAGCTTAAATTGATAAAACATTTCAAAGGGATTTTCGGAATCAAGAAAATATAACCAAATTACTGTGGTTTTGCATTTAACATGCTTAAAACATATTTTACGAGCAAAAAAAAAAAGATTGTCATACGTGGGACTCGAACTGACGTCTACTGAAAATCCGCTCCAATCGTCCTAATATTTAGACCAATATGAGCTGTCGTATGACAATCAAATTGTAACTCTTATTATTTTGTAGTTTTCATGTGAGACGTACGCCATCTATTTGATAACGATGATTAAAAGTTTACAAGGATATAGTTAATTCCTCATTATTTTTTACAGAACGATGTGCCGAGGCCCAAGAATGATGTGGAAGTTCCACCTGCTGTATCTTCGCTTGGTTATCTACTTGAGGAAGAGGAACTTTACAAGCAAGGGTAACTATACATCTTCCACTTTATGCGTTTTACAATTGAGTTCTTCGAGTATTTCCTTTCACCTATTGGACATTTCGTGTGGTGACTGAGTAAGAATACTAGTCACCCTACATCTTACTCATGAATCTAGTAAGAGACGACTGCGTGGTATATTATACATATAATATATATACAATCCGTGTGGTGACGGAGTAAGAATACAATTCACCACCCCCTATCTTACCCGTGGGTGATCGTAAGAGACGACTAAGGGATAAAAAATGCATATAACATCTATGCAAGAGAAGGCAAACTCGAAACAAACCCTATACCAACATGTCTGAGCAGCGTGGTACAGTAGGTTAATTTCCCTCTCATTACGAAGGAGGCCCGAGCCCGACAGTGAGACATTTATGGGCTGTGATGATGTGATATCATCATTCATCATTACCCTGCTCTTATCCCAATTACTTGGGGTCGACGCAATATGTTCTTTTCTTCCACACATTCCTATTCGAAGTCATATCTGTGGTCACGCCCTTCCTATCCATATCATGCTTCACGCAATCCTTCCATCTTTTCTTCGGTCTTCCCTTACCCCCTAAAGACTTCAACATTCATACTTAAAACTTTTCTCACAACATTACTTTCGTCCCGTCACATCACATGTCCATACCAAATCAAGCGTTCACTTCTCAATTTTTCCGTCACTGACGCCACTTTTAAACTTTGTCTTATACACTCATTTCTTACCTTATCCATTCTCGTCAGGCCACACATCCATCTGTCATCCGTCGCTTTTGTAGCCCAACATGCTGACTCATACAATATGTGTGATAATGATGGACATATATACAAGGGACGGTAAACTATAAATATATCTATACAGGGTGGAAGTGGACCTCTCCCGAAAACAAAGACATGTGACCCTACTGGTCCTACTTGTAATGATAGGCTAGAACAAAAATCGATTCGGAAGATATCATTTTTTTTTTCACAACAAATTTTAAGTTTTTCTCACATTCCATCATATTAGGACAGTGCCATGTAACGATAATAACATAAAAAATACGTAACTTCACTCAGATGAGAAAAGACGCAATCTATTTAAAACTGACGATCATATGTTCAAGAGTTCAACGACCTCGCGTGGCGAAAAAAATTTTTTTTTTCATCCGAATCGATTTTTTTTCTAGCCTATCATTATATCATATCATTACAAGTAGGACTAGTAGGGTTACCTGTCTTTGTTTTCGGGAGCGGTCCTCTGCCATCCTGTATATCAGCAAGTCTGATCAGCGTGGTATACATAGAGGGACGTATATTAACTGATTGGGAATGAAGCTATAATACTGCTAGGACTACACTGTTGACAGATTTCTGTCTACTGCCGCAGGCCGTCCGTGGTAGTACCATACTATCGCAGAATATCTACATCTGAGCTGTGTCAATGTGCTATTGCGCTTCGTTCTGTGAACGATAGAGCGGTCAGTCCAACTTTCTGGTTAGAATGGAGGGTTTTCTTTTGGCAGCTGTTCCTCTGGCTAGGTCCAGGACGGCAATAATTCTTACTGTCAGGTGTTCTGCATGCTTGTTGGCTACCAAAAGCAATAATAAAAAAAGCTCCTCAACATTTAGAAATACTATTATGCTAAATCCGGAGTAGTAAAAACCGGTTGAAGAACCACCAGGAGTACGGTCAGCAGTATTCACCTGTTTTCTTTTTGGTAGGCTAGAGAGATGGCAGCTCCATAAGGTCATTTGCATATTGTTAATTTAATATATTTTTTAAAATGAATATAAAAATGTAACAACCAATCGGAAAGCGGTTGCAAGCTGGTAGTATTAATAGTCATATTTATATTTTCTCAGAATATGGAAGAAAGGTCAAGGCAAGACAGGCGAACGCACCCGTTGGTTGAACTCGCCTAATGTCTATCAGAAGGTGGAGGTTTTGGAGACGGGCACCTCCGACCCTAAGAAGATCACCAAGGTAGAATACTTGAGGGTTGAGGCCGAGTAGAGGGTGACGACCCCCTAATACCCGCGATGATAAGACACTTTCAGATAATGTGAAATTCTAACAGAGTATTCGAGTAAAGAAAAAAGAAATATGATTGCTCTATGTTGTTTGAAGTTAACTTAAAATCTATTAAAGCATACAAAAAAGTCTTTAAGATTTGTTGCTTCATTTTTTTATTTACAACTAGTTCACCTAATACACTCTGTTCTATGCTTTAAAGTACAATGCCTTGAAATCTTAGCACCATCTACCGACTCCAATTGTTTAATATAAACCAAACTTGAATACATACATATGTGCATGTGAGAAATTTCATCAAAATCGGTCCAGCCTTTTAGGAAGTATTCAGTCACATACGTTTAAAGATAAATTAATAATTTTCACATTATCTGAAAGTTGATAATTAATACAATTTTCGTGCGCTTCTCCACCTAAGGTTATTCTGCCACTCACCGTCAAGACGAACGTGGACGAGAGCACTCGCTTGTGTTGATTAAAAAAAAAAATACACGGATGACGTCATTGTTTCAATAGATTCGATTGATATTAATTATTATATATGTATAAGAAAATACAAGTCGATAGACGCCCAAACGCGTAATAGTCCATGATGAAATAAAAATAGCAGTTGAAAATTTTGAACGAAAACATAATAAAATTATATTAAGTGCCATATTTGATATACGTATATTAATAACCACACATCATCAACGTATTTACGTTCAAAATTTATTTGAATTAATAAGAAATTAATTTTTATTGTAAGAAATTAGTAATACAAAATTTTAAGTATTTTAAAACAATTTTAGGGCTGTCAAAATTAGCAATTATACTGGTGACTCGTTTAATTTGAATAACGATATTTTATTTGTAGGTACTAAAATCGAAAATTTAGGAAACTCACGTTACCAATCCAATGATAACGTTGAAACTGTGACGTCATACCGTGAAAAATTTAAATATATTCCCAAAAACGTGATCACCATACATTGTTATTGCAAATGACGAGTGTACGTCAGGTTTCCTTAATTAAATAGGTACGTCATAGGCTTGTCTATTTTTTCTAGTATAAAATAATCAATGGAAGCGTTCGAAATTTAAATCTATGTGTATTTTCGAAGAACAAAATTGATAATATCGCGTTCCAAATTTATATTTACTTCTAATGACCGTGTTCAAAGTTTAAATCTCTGTCTATCTATTATTCTAAAACAAGTTTTATCAATTGAATCGTTCCATATTTTTAAATCTTTGTGTACTTTGATAGAACAAAATTGATAACGTCGCGTTCTAAATTTAAACTTGATTCTAATTACGTCAGAAGTTTAAATTTCTAATTATGTATGTGTATATCGTGTAGGAACAAAAAATTAAAAAATCGTAGCATTGGTTAGTTTAAATTAAATTTCCTTTGCATTCGTCAATTGCAAAACTATATAATTATTTTAAATGAATATGTACTGGCCAATATTAATGCTAGGGAATAATGCTAGCGGTATTGTCAAATTAGTAATTGTACCGCTATTAAATGCTGAAACAGCTGTTATGGGGGCGTCCATTAATTACGTGATGAAGTTTTGAGAATTTTTTTTTATATACATTTCTATTTTCACCTTCAAAATGAAATATTGCCGACTAGCAATTTCCTATTTGCCAATTTTAACTGGGACATATTTATAAAACAAATATAACTGTAAAAATCTTTATATTAATTTTAAAATAACAATAATTCTTATATATTGTTAGGACATTCCATTTTTTTATCTCTTTTTCTATATTTATTATATTTTCTATATATATTTTTATACAGCATTTGGGTTGTGTCATTTATATTTTTTTAACGTGTTTTTATTTTATATAATTTTCTTATCATGTTTATTTTTAATAATAATTGCTGTTTTAATAGATTAAAAATTCAATATATGGTTGGTAATAGGTATATAGATTAAAAATAGTTTCATTAGAAAAAGTCATCTTGTCTGTGCATTGTTCGAAATTCACAGTTAGCGATAGCAGTAGTAGATGTCTTGTCAAGGGTTCGAATCCCATGTAAGACAAAAATTATGTGATCCATAATAATTATTAGGTCCCAAAATTAAATTAGGTTTAAAGCTTTTAATTAATGTGTATTTTTTTTTCTATCATTCAGAACCATCGAAATATTTAAATTATACATAAGATTATATTTTATTCAATTAATATTTTATATGTATAAAATTAATAAATGAAATGCGTTTATTTTTTTAACATAATTAACGCTTAACGCTAAATTATGTATGAATCGATTTTTGGTCCCGTTTTTTTTTGTATTAATAAAAACTTTTTGATGTTTATATTTTTTTTTAAGAATTAGATTTATTATGAACGGAATTATTTATTTCAAATGAAAATTTTATTGCGAAAGCTTTGAAATTGTTAATCACAGTCGTTTTAATATGATCGAAAAGTTGACGAGAAAAAGAGCATAAGCGACTCCTACATCCCGTACTTACTTAAATATACGATATATAGCAGTCGCAGCAAGATCTTTTCATCACGATATTGAGAAATATGAGACACGCAGATCTTGCTTTTATAATTTTATGATAAACCCTCCATGCTATATAAAATGTTGTTTGATATAATAATTACAAATGTTTCACTGTAATACAAGCTTCAATTTTATACGACTTCAATTTTATGTGTTTTTACGATAAAGATTTTATTTTAATATAACAAGCATCAAAAAGTTTATTTTTTAAATCAACGGGACCGCGTTTAACATTTCATAATAAAAAATAAATATTATGCTTATAAAACTATAATATGTTAAAAATTAATTAAAATAAATATATAGATATATAAAAAAAATCAACAAAAATAATAACAGTTCTTATCTTTCTCGCTTCTGTCGCATAATGAAATGCTTTTGATGATGTTTTGTTTGTTATTAGAGTTAATTTTTGTTTGTTTGTTTTTTTCTTGACTAATACAATAATGTGTTGCAGTGGGTGGACGCTAACAACGACGAGGTAATTTTGTGGATATATATTAATTTTTTTTTTATTAATTAAATCATACTTTCATTGACATAATTCTTGAATTGAAATAAATGAAAATATTATAAATTATTATTTATTAATACTCATCATGTCAGCTCATATACATCCCACTGCTGGGCTCGAGTCTTCTACACAATAGGAGGTAAATTGTACGTACGTATATCACGCTGATCAGTCGTGTTGGTATATAGTGTTTATTTATAGTTTACATACACCTGTATATATGTTATATGTATATTATATCACACAGACGTATTTTGCTGCACACACGTGTAAGATAGGAGGTGTTGAACAGAATTCGCATCGTCACCGCACTTAAAATTATTATTATTAAGTTTTGGAAATTTGTTGTTCTATATTTTGTATAGAGGTTTCTGCTATCCGTCGCCCTTGCATTTCCCAATAATTTAGAAATAATCTTCTATGTCAAAGATCCCACAAAACAAGACCACAGAGGGCCATGGCGGTCAGGGCCATACGCGGGTACCGCACGGTGTCGACGGAGGCAGCGTGTCTATTGGCCGGGACCCCTCCATGGGACCTGGAAGCGGAAATGCTCGCCGGTTTGTATCGGCGGATGTTGGGGGTGCGAGCGGAGGGCGGTGTGGTCTCGTTGAGGGAGCACACCGCCTGGCGCGTCGACGTCCGCCGCGACATCATTGCCCGTTGGGCAGTCCGGCTGGAGAGGCCTCGGTTCGGTGTGCGGACCGTGGAGGCCTTCCGGCCGGTGCTGATGCAGTGGCTAAATCGGCGGCACGGGGTGCTCTCCTTCCGACTGGTGCAGGTTTTGACGGGGCATGGATGCTTCGCCAAATACCTGCACACGGTCGTAAGGAGGGAGAGTACACCGTCCTGCCACCACTGCGATTGCGACGAGGACACGACGCAGCATACGCTCGAGGTTTGTGCCGCTTGGGCAGAGCAGCGTCGTGAACTCGTCACGATCATCGGTGCTGACCTGACGCTGCCGACCATCGCCAGGGCGATGCTCGACAGCGTCAGGAACTGGGACGCGGTCGCATCCTTCTGCGAGGCAGTAGTCTCGCGGAAGGAGGCGGCGGAGCGCGTGCGCGAGGAGCGTCTCCTCGACGACGCGAGCCGCCGCCGGTGACTGGGGCGGCGCAGGCGCGATTACCTGCGCCTGATGCCGCCCTAGCCGAGGCCGCGGGTGACTGGATCGGGGATTTAGTCCGTCACCCGCCGAGAGGCCGACCGCGTGAGGAAAGACCGACATCCTACTCGAGGGGGGGACGTCGGTCGAGGAGAGGGTACTCCTCAGGGGTATTCCGTCGGGCCAACCACTGACGTCAAGTCACTCTGCTCCGGTGGTTGGCCCAACGACGAAGGCGACGTCACGGGTGGGTTACGGGTGTGCATGCTTACGCCCCTCTGTCACCCCGGACGGAGTGGTGCGAGGAGTGTGCCGACCGTAACCCGCCCCCAAAAAAAAAAAAAAAGGTCAGAGAAGTTGTGACCTTTCTGAAGAGTATAATTTGTCTTAGACATATTATTGGTCGGCTGTGACAATTTATCTAAGCTTGTATTAATTAAACAGATAAAAATAGCTTGGAGTAGCTCTCTAAATGAATCGGGTTGAGAGCCCTCAGCGCTCGCCCACAGTCCGGTTAAGCTGTCACAGCCCTCTCGGCTAACAGCAATCGTAGTGGATACGTTTTAGTGGGTAACCTGGCCCTACGCTAGGAGTCCCACACTCCCCGTTCCGAGGGGTAGTGCGTAACGCATTCTCTCTAAATGAAGACCTCTGTGGGCGAGTGTATTTGATTTGCTTCCCGCGTATGACGTTCCTTTCTGCAATTTGTTTGATTGATTGAATTTGATATTTATTTCCCTCCATTAATTGTGTATGTTTGTGAAGTCCCCCACGACAAAAGGATTTATTACTAAGTGTGACGTTAACTTAAAAAAAATATATTTCCGTGTAGTGACGTATTAAGGATACACTTCATCACTCCCTATCTTACACATGAATGTAGTAAAATTCTACTAAAAGATATAATAACCATATGCAAAAAATAAGTTTGTGTCTTAGTAGATTTGTCTACTATTGTGAATGAGGATGGAGCCCAGCAGTGGGACGTATGACAGCAGTGCAGCGTGGGACAGCAGTGGGGCTAAATTGTAATCACTAGTAACACTTTTTTTAAGCTTAATATTACATTCTTTGCCTGTCACCCCCTTTGAACACACGTCAGGAATACAAATAAAGCTAGTATAGGATATCTTTGTCTTGGAGTAAGTCTTATAGAGATAGAGAAACTGTTTCATAAAACTGCACTATTGGGTTTAGAGTTCTCAGCGCTCACTCAACAGTAGGTACATGCCATTTGGGTGGACTAACAGTACCGAAGTCTTGTCTTCGGCAGATTATATTTTACCTTTGACTACTCTGTAATGGAGACAAGTGGGCATTTTCTTTATTGAAGATATCATAAGCTACCAAGGAGAATACTGCTGGGTATTTTAGTTGGTATCCTTTAGTAGGTTCTTAGGATTTTCCCGGGAAATAAAGGAGATTAATTAACTGCTTACTATCAGGTAAATCAGTCGCTTTGGTATAATGTGGTGGAATAGTGTATTTGTAGGTGCTGTGATCAGGTCAAGAATTATGTCAATCATTTCTTATTACCTTTCTTACTTTTCTTTTTGTTTTCAAAGCTTTTTCTAACCTTTTTCTAACACCTTTACTTGGGGTACACGGGATTTGTTTGTGAAGTCCAAAATTACTGTTTTAAACCATGCGTAAATTTTCTAGGACGTATTTTTCAACAAGACTTAATCAATAGCATTTCATTATGAATAACCCTGGTTTTTAAGAATAATTTTATTCGAACATCGAGTCTGTACAGTGTAGTTTTGATTTACAAAAAAAAAAAAAAATATTGGTAGCCATGTTGCCAGATGAAAAAAATCTAAATCCCATTTCCTTGCACTACCTATTATTATTTTCTTCCCGTTATTCCTTGGATCCGTGCCTGAAAATTTGCATTTTACATTTGATTGAAAAAACAAGGGCGCAAGATAGAGCGCGAACGGTTTTATTTTTAATTTTATTTATTCTTGAATGATTTTTTTTTATCATGAAGTAAGGCTGTATAAGTTACGTCCTTAGTCTGCTGAATGTTTGTTTTCCTTTTGATTAAAAAAGAAAGTGCTTATCTTTAAGACATTGTTAGATTGAATGTAGCTTAAGTATGCTCAGAAAAAAACATTAAAAAGTGCTTTGCATGGGGAATGATTTTGGATTTCTGCTTATGCCCGAAATGCGTTATGTCTATACTGTACACGCTCGATAAATAAATACCAGGTGTAAAATTAAGCATTATTTTATTTTTCTTGTTTTTTATTTTCTTTTCTACCCGCACAAATCTTTACTTTTTATAATAAAAAAAATATAAATGCCACCTAACCATTATCCTTTAACTAACCCTTATTTGAAAAAAAATGATAAATGTATATTTAAAATATATATTTGTCAGTTTTTTCATCAACCGCGCTGGCAACATTGTTACTAATTTAACTTTTTCTCTCTTTTTTTCTATCACGTTCGGTGACTACACTATGGAATCGGATCTTCAATGTGCGAATAAAATCGATATACCCTGAACATGATATGGTATAATATCGTAAAATATCATGAAAAATCAATGGCATTAAAAATACTAAATGACGTACCAACATGATGGAAATAATGTCACTCTTGACATAATTTGAAATGTCAAATGTGTCATCTGTCAAAATATTGACACATTGGTGACGTTTACAAACCAACATGGCGTTACACATATGTCACAAATGCACAAAAAAAAACATTAAAAATGGATGTACATGGACATAAAATGTCATATAATTCTTATTGAAAATTCTTTGTGACATGAAAACATGAAATGGCAATGATGGAATGAATATTGACAATATTGCCATAAAAATGAACTTTAATAAAAAAAATGGTACTCGAATCACATGGCCAAACGCAGTGGGTTCAAGATAGTTCGCCAGCGCATTCCAGCACTCCTGTGAAGATAGACACCCTTCAATTTGTGCCCAAGAACACCAACCCAAAAGAGTTCAAGCAATTGCAACAACAGGTAAAAAGAATATTTCATATTTAAATTTAATTTTAATGCTTAAACCAATTCTTACAAAATCACTTTTGATCAATCGTTCATCGTCTTAAAGTCAATTACTTGGAAACCATTATTCTAACAAAACCTTTCAAACTGTCCTCATTTATATTCAAGTCTTCCTTATTAAAGGAGATGAGCTGAGATACACTCAGCTCATCTCACATTTATATCAAATACAATCCAATTTGCATCTCCTTTTAAAAAAGCTATCAACTTTTCCTCTACAACATTGCTTACTTTCATCCCTTGTCATTACACCTTCATATCAAACTTTTTGTCAATTATCAAAGTTATAAATATAGGTCATTAGTTGCCTATAACTCCAAAGACCTAAATTGCCTCTATTCTTCTAAATTGAGGCGACTTGTCACCAGCTGTAGTGGAAAATTGCTTGTTAAAAAAATGATATATGTGGCCCCACATTATCTTGCTAAATGGACAGGTTTAAGAACTGAATATACAAGAGTTTCCCCGCTTTTATTTTTACTTAATCATTCTTGATAGAAGTTGCCGTCTAAAAGTAGCGCACCTGTGCTTTCACTTTCTACTAAATTGCTTGAAACCCTCAAAATTACAATAGAATTTTTACTGATTACCTGATGATGGTCTTAGATCAAGGATTACCGTCGCGCTGACAAAATAAGCGCTGGTCCTCAGTCGCATATCCTCGAGGGTGTTACGTGGGATGAGGCTAGCAAGCTGATCGGAGAAGACGCTGCCAACACCCATACTGGAGACCATGTGGTAAGTTTATCATTAAATGAATTATTTTAATAGTTCACAAAACCTCACAATTCTCTAAGTCATGTACGAATCCGTTTTCTGGATCCTTTTCTGCTACAGTGGCTATATATTTCTCTTTTTGTTTATATCACATTTCTATGGAGACTGTTCTAGGTCTCTCAAGCCCAGAGTTTTCCATGGGAGCAATTTATAGCAAAGCACCCCAGAATCGAGCTTCAGAACGTCCCTACGGAGACTGTTTCAGGTCTCTCATGCCCAGAGTTTTCCATGGGAGCAATTTATGGCAAAGCACCCCAGAATCGAGCTTCAGAGGTCTTTTTTGGCACAGAGATGAGGTCTACAAATTTAGACCTCATAAAAGAGAGAGTGTGTTATGCAGAACGCTGTGCTTGAGAGTTTTTTATGATATAAAATCTGGATTCCTGCAAACATAAAAAAAATTGGCACATATTCGACCGACATATTCCGAACAGAACAGCTCCCTGCTTGAATATGCCCCATGATTCGTCTAATTTAAAACCGTTGAGAATCTTTTCTACCTTTAGCAACAGCCATTTTATTTGGATGCAGATGGATCAGAACCATTCGACATGTTATAACGCGGTACATACAGCAAATAAACTTTAATGGTTTGATTTCTTCACCCCAGCCTGGCGGTTTCCAGGTCCTGATGGGTGCCGCCTCCAAGGGTATCATCCAACGCGGCTACCAGCATAACGCGACGGTATACTCGGCGCCTTACGCGCGTAATCCGTTCGACCACGTCACAGATAACGAGATCGATGAGTACAAGAGAACTGTTGAGAGGAAACAGCGGCCGAACGACTGTAAGTTAAAATTTATTATCATCATTATCAGCATATCGTCATGCATTGTTAGACCTAGCTCTCCCTAAAGGCGGGTATAATTGTCAATGCTTGGCTGGTGATTTGGCGATTGCGGTTTATATTATAAGTTTGCCAGACCCAGTTTTCCAATTCTTCGTTACCAGATAAGCGATACATATAGGTTGTAAAAAAGAGGAAGGATATATTTTCATACCTTATTTTTGGCAGGCTGTGGTTCTGGACAAGTCTCGCCCGTTCTGTCCGACGGCAGAAGGGCGGCTTGCGTCTTATACTTCACCCTATTTACTCCCCGTCGCTATTGGGCGACTCTGGTATCGATTCTTTGACATCCATGTCGTATGCTTTTATACGTTACAGGCTTTTTTGTCCTAAAAAAATCTCCCTAAGTAATAATAATAACTCATTGTGAAGCGTTGGACTTGACAACCATACAAATAATCAGTCATAAGTTATCTCGGTGCATATACGTCCCACTGCTGGGGTCGAGCCTCCTTCACGATAAGAGGGAATTAAATTAATGGACACAAAGAAAGAAGACTGTACTGAAGTATTGTCTTGTCTTTCCGTGTGGTGACAGAGTGAATATATCATTCAGCACAGCAAGATGGAGAGGAAGTCTTGCCCGTGATTATTGCAATACATGACAAAGAAATATTACATTCAGATAAAATCACTGCAAGTGGTAGAATACTCGAAATAAAACTATACTAAACCCTTTGACCAGTGTGGTATGGTAGGCTAATAATTCCCTGCAGTATGGAGTTGCCTTAACCCAACAGTAGTTTTACTGGTCAACATCAACACAGCTCTCATACGTCTGTATCTGTATGAGAGCTGTGTTGATAATGGCGATGACTGTTCTGTTTGCAAATTGAACCCATAACACTCTTCATTCAAACGCATCCTCATGTTTCACGCTATCGTCACAGATGACACAGACTTATCGGAGTCTGAGGCGATCAGTGCTGCGCAGATAACGTCACCAGCCAGCGCGCCCTCCGAAACGGAGGAGGAATCACGTGATGGTAAGTATCATACGAATTTTCAGGAGTGTAAATTCCAATCCAAAATCGTTTATTTTGGATTGGAACTTAATATTATAAAGCTGAATAGTATACTAGCTGAATGTACGCTCTAACCTTCAGAACTACTGGTTTGAATTGAAAAATTCTTTCAATGTTGGATAGCCTGTTTATCGAGGAAAGCTATAGGCTATATAAAATCATGGTAAGACCAATAAGAAAGCACCAATGAAAACAGTTGCAGAAACAAATAAAATTTATAATTTATAACTGCCTACAATAATCTCTCTCCAACTCGAGTTTTTAAGTAGCGCAAAAGAAGTTGTACAGATCAGCTAGTTATGTAGAAACCTCATGGTATCACCTATATATTGTCAACTTTAATATTTTTATTTAATTAACCCAATAAAGTACCATCGGATCGAAATACGATTGCCACCGAGTAGAGCCTGCAAACAGCAAAGCGTCCTTCTCTACACTTGTCTTTTTTTTTACTGATCAGTTTTATTATTTTGATAAAGGTAGATAAATACCCCCTTTTTAGGGTTTTTCTCTATTTGATGACGGAGTTAGAATACAATCCACCATCTTGCCCTTGGATGTCGTAAAAGACGACTAAGGGATATGATGTGCAGATAAAATCTATGCAAGAGAAGGTAAACTCGAATTAAAACCTTATACCAACTCGTCTGACCAGTGTAGTAGATTAATTACCTTCCATTATGAAGGAGGTCCGATCCCAGCAATGGAATGTATATAGGCTATGATGAATAACCTACTTTATAAAATGATTAATTCTATTACGGAGAGCTTTACGGACGCAATTAATGGATACCAATTAACCCAGACTCGGAACAATAATTTGTGGATGAAGACTGTTCTGTGTGGGAATTGAACTCTCGATAATGGAGGCTTAAAATGTTTCTAATAATTTCAGCGCAATCTATGGATTTACTTTATTTAGTTTTTAAATTGAAGATGATTCGATCATCAACTACCGTCAGTAATAAAAAAATCTCAATAACGATTAAATTCTCAATGTTTATTTTTGTTTATAGAACATCGCGTGCTAAGAATAGAGACTAAGCAAGCTCCCGTTCGCAGTCAACCCGAAGTCGTTCTTAGTGACGGTGAGTCATTTTATACTTTTTCTTACTACCCACAGAATTTTTTAAGCTTAATTTTTCTAAATACCCTATTTTTACATAGTAATTTTCGTAACTACTCACATTTTTTATACATAGAGATTGATTTCGAATTTGCATCCTTGCTGTTAGCAATTAAAATTACCGTCAGACGATGTTTTAAATTAATCGGTACTACTTGGATGAATGTATTCTTACCATTGGGATTCAAAATAGTTTTTGTAGACGGTGGTAATAGGAGTGGTGGGAGGGATACAAATTCGTCGAGTACCATGTATTTAGTGTAAATGACTTTTTGGAACGTAGAGTCACTTAAATTTATCTGCCTGACGTAGAGCCATGTTTTCTATTTTTGCCTGTTTTTTTTTCTATAGAATTCCAACTGACTTCTATTTATATTATTTTTTTTTTAAACGAAGTGACACTTCATATCTGTGTTGAAGGTGGAATTTTGATAGAAATAACCTCTATAGTATATATTAGTAAACTACAATAAAAAAAAGTATGTGTGTACTTATGTAGGAAGTTATATTTCTTTGGCGTAACAATATATCTTTTCAAAAATTTTATATTTCGCCTTATTCTACGTTTGTAGAAAAAACGACACTAACAATATAAAAAAGGCATTTAATACATTGAAAGTTTTATTATAACGCACTACCTAGTTAAATAACTAAAATGTTGACTATAGCTAACTTCAGGGTGTCGGTATTTCGTGACGGTGTGCGCGCGCATCGTAAAAATTTACTCTCATAATTTTTCTCTAACGCGCCAAAAGAAGTATAACTTTAATAAGGAAATAATATGAAATTTCACTTCTTTAATGTGTACTGAAGTGCACGTGTTTTATTTTTCGATTGTAGTGATTTTTTAGTCTCTCACATCTATACCTTTTTTATGATTAGTCTATTTGCGTTAGAGGCGTTTATAGGTTGATTAGGACGATTTTATAATATTTATAACGTAATCCATACAGTTTTATTACGTTTTTTTTATAGATAGGCTTTTAAATTTTATCCCGTAATTGTGTGTGAACAAAAGTAGAGTTTTTAGACTACAGCATTGACTAATTACGCGTATTTATATGTTGAAGTGAAAAAAACTTTCTGATTGTTATTTTTTTATACTATATAAACGCCTTTATCATTTAGACTAGAGTTTTTTTTTGCATGTGAATGCGTCTTGTAAAAGCATTATTTCAATATTTTTAGTGGACACGACTGATTTCTTGAACGCCGAACGCGCACACGCCGATAGGACGAAAGGTTAGTGATTTACATTTAGTAATTATACTATATACACAGAAATTGAAACCACGAAAATCTTTGAATAATATTTCTTCTTCTTATTCTTGCATTACAAATGACGATAGACCTCTTACCTGCTGCTGTGACGAAGGCCCCAGCACGTGGTTTCAAAATTGATAGAAACTGAAACCACTATTTCCTGCCTGAATAAGGAGATTCAATAATATAGATAGAAATTAATATCGCGATCTGAGAGATCTTCAAAATTATTGCTTTTTCACTACCATTATTGATAATTATATTCTATTATTATGTGAATACCCCAACGAGTTCAAGTTTTTTCTCTTCCGATTTCAAAAATCTTAGGATTATATTTGCTGCTGGATTGATTACTGATTGTGTGTGAAGATATTCCTCAAATGCCCACGAATTATCAAAAATCAGATTGGCAAGCAAGTTTTTTTTTGTGTAACAGATTTGCCAAATCATGGTTTCAATTGTGTACATGAAATTGAAACCACCTCCCCACAATTAACAATTATTTTAACCGGTTTTTACCAAATCTGTTACTATTTATAATTATTATTTTCATTTTAAAATGAATTCTTTTAATCGTGGCTTCAAATTCTGTATGTTTTAATAAGTCCTCTTAAAAGTTTAGTTATTAAATAGCACGGCTTTAACTTTTTTGGATTGGATGGTTTAAGTAGTTAAAATGTTGTATGACTAATTTAAGACGGTCGCACACGACGAGGTTCTGCAGCGTTTTTTTTAGCACATTGAGGCTAAAATTACTTAGTCTTATATTTTTTAGATGATTTCGTATATATATTTTTCTCATTATCATCTCATCTCAGCTCGTACACATCCCACTGTTGGGCTCGAGCCCCCTCCTTAATGGGAGGGCAATTGACCTACTATACTACGCTGATCAGACGTGTTAGTATAGAGTTTTGTTTCGAGCTTTCCTTCTCTAGCATATATACGTTTTATATCCCTTAGTCGTCTCGTACGATCACCCATGGGTAAGATAGGGGGTGGTGAATTGTATTCTTACTCCGTCTTAGCAAACAACAGCACTGCAAGAGAAGAAATTCAGGCAATGAAACACCATACCAAGACGTTTAAACAGCGAGGTATTGTCGCTCAATTTCCTTCCCCCTATAGCTCAAGGCTACGAATGGGACGTGTATATTATTAAATATATTTTTTCTTGAGAAATCAAGACTAGTTCTTGGTGCTTGCAAAAGCATTATGATCATTTTGTTCTATCACATTTACTTGTGTTCAACACAATATTTACATATTGTATATAGTTATTATGTCCGAGTCTGTGTGGTAGCGGCTACGAATACTACTAACCCTTACTTTGCTCGTGGATGTCGTAAAAGACGAATAAGAGCCTTATAACGACCTGGCCCAACACCATCTGATGCCGTTTGGTCAACAATTACATTCCCAAGGACGGTTGACGTCGAGCATGTGACCTGTCATAAAACTATTGCCCTATAATTTTTACAATATGTACTATGAAAGAAGAGTACATATTGTATCGGCCCCAAGTGATTGGGATAAGAGTAGGAGAATGATGATGACCGTCCGTCTATCTGACGTCATACACACCACTACTTGTGAATGTAATTGTTAAGCAGATGACATCAAATATAGTTGGCACTTCTCTATATTAGTGGTCTTACACGAGGAACGTAAGGATTGGTAGTATTCGTAGCCGCCACCGTATAGCAGAGCGTTCATGAAAACTTTTAATGTTGCCATTAAATCAGTCGACCGGCCGCGTTTATAACGTTGCAAAACTCACTGTGTGTAATCGTCTTTATTGTAGCAATGAGAATATTTTGTATTATACCTACACTTGTTTCTTTTTACGCTCATTTTCTAAAAATATATAATATTTTTTTTTTTTTTTTTTTTGAAAAAAATAAATAGTTACTTACTTTCAATCCTAGCTTACTTTTACCGGTTTGCGAAGAGCTCACAAAAAATTCTTGTAATTCAAATAATTTTTAATCGTACTTTAATTTTGATAAGTCATTGACGGCTCGGATTGATATCCTGGTATATTGTCCAATGATGATTTTAGAAAATGAACGTAACAATGATTGCATGTTTTTTTTTTATCTAACTAATAACTATTGCTTTTATATTTCAGCTTATTTCCTTACTATCTCTTATATATTTTTTTTTATATGTCGTATCTTATGTTGATTACTCTGTACTTTTTGTTTTGTAAATATTAGTTTTTTTTCCTATTCGTCGGACACTTGAAATAGTTAAATTTAAAAATTAACATAAATTAATTTTGAAATTTGCGGTTTTTCATACAAAAAATAAGATATTACGACTTTAATTTTTTATATTTTAGGTTCCGTTTTTGAATTATGATATTATAACTGATCGTGAAAATAAAGTATATATTAATAGGTAGGCTAGGTAATCTAAAAATAATATTTGTAGAATAAAATATATAATTATTACATAAAAACTGTCTACTCTTTTGAGGCCGTGTCTTTCTCGGCAATGTCGCTTTTCAATCTAATATTGTTATAAATAAAAAAAACATAACTTACAAATAATATTTTTTACATTCTAGATATGCATAAAAATAGAAAAATTAATGAACAATATTTTTTTTAAATTGCTTTATTTTCTTTATATAAAATTAGTATTTTCTTTATATAAAATTAATAAAACAAGACAGATGATTAGATGTGTCCATGGATGCTGTAAACAAAACGTTGAGATAGTAAATGAAACCTAAATAAATACGACAAAATCTATAATAATGAGTTCTAATTTTTTATTATTGCTGCTAAAATACGATTTTAGTAATACACCAAGAGATTGTTACCCGGGATCCGAACTTGTTATCCGATGACGAAGTGTTCCTAGACTCTCCCGCGTCACCATTGACGTCATCAGGGATGACGTCGCCAATACCACAGGTCATTGTAAGAGGTGAGACGCTATCCGATTGTTTGAGGTGTTGATGGATAGACTGATAGATTCGCTGATATAGTTTAGTTACATGATATGATGGAATGATACGATATCTCCAATATTTGCTAAGTGTGATGGATTGATTGATTGGAATTATGATTCAAAATTGTTGCTTGTTTTCCGTGTGATGACGGAGTAAGAATACAATTCATCACCCCGTATCTTATCCGTGGATGATCGTAAGAGACGACTAAGGGATATAAAATAAAACGCATATAACATGTATGCAAGAGAAGGGGAGCTTGAAACAAAACACTATATCAACACGTTTGACCAGCGTGATATAGTAGGTCAATTTCCCTCACATTATGTAGGAGGCTCGAGCCCACCAGTGGGACATGTATGAGCTGAGATGATGGTAGTTGATTGTTGTGGGAGCATGATTAATACGCGGACTCAGTGACTGGGTGAGATGGATTGCTTGATAGATAGTGACTAAGTGTAATGGAGTGCTTGATTGACAATTACGTAATATATTTGCTCAATTTTGATTGATTGATTTAGAATGGTTTATACTTCATTAGTGATGATGTGCTAATTAGTTTTGTTTTCCTATTGAAAGTCGTTATTGGGTATGGCTGAAATAGTAGAAAAAGTACAAGAGTGAAGTACAGAATAAATTTATGAAATTATATGAAAGATATAAGTATGAAAATTTGCAATGACTCAGTTAAGAATCTCGGTTTTCTTTCTTAAAAGCCATGCCGCAGCCTCCTCTTTTATCGAATGATGAACGGGTGTTTTTCTCAACGGCTCCGGTCCAGGGTCCCGTGGTGGTTACGTCCCATCACACTGCTGTACAACAGACCGTTACTCGAGGTGAGGAGTACAGTGTGACGAAGTCGGGGTTGATATTGAAATCATATATAGGCTTTGGTTATAACGTCCAATTATTGACACTCAAAGATTATTGTTAAGTATAAAAAATGTGCTAACTTGCCTATATATAAAACTAGCAGACCCTGCCACGCGTTGCTGTGGTTAAGGTAGCCTCAGTAACACGTGGTGGTTATGCTAACAAATTATAGCTTATATGAAACGTTTGTACATTTAACATAGCGCCATCTATTAAATACTTGCTCAATCCAGTCAACAGATATCGCCATATGTTAGAATCGTTTGGAGATAACAGATAATTGTGACTGTCAAATATTAGACAAATAATTTGCAATAAAATAATATTACTATAAATTGAGATGAAAGCTATCGTACCTTTTAAGTTGGATCAAACTACACATGCTGTGCAAATTTGATTAAAATCGGTTAAGGACTTTAGGAGTCCATCGCGGACAAACAACGTGACACGTAATTTATATACGTATATTAAGAAGATTAAATGTGAAATAGAAAAATAAAAATTTACATAACTACTTCTTACATTAAAAGAGAAGAAAAAATCGAAATATAACATTTTACCTAATACATCTGACCAGGGTGGTATAGTAGGACAATTTTACACCTATTATGACAGAGGCCTCATTTGCTGTGTAGCGCTATGAATAACTACCAAGTACATAGCTCGTGAATGTCGTAAAAGATGACTAAGTGATATAATATGCATATGTATGTAAGAGAAGAAAAAGTCTATATATAACCACAATACTCTATTACCTAATTAGCATGCTAGAATAGTAGTTCAATTTCCCCCCTGTTGTGGAGGAGGCCTAACTCCTAATAGACATACGAACTAATCATCTTCATCATCACTGCCCATAAACGTCCCACTGTTGGGCTCGGGCCTCCTCCGTAAGGGAAGGGAAATTAACCTACTATACCACGCTGATCAGACGTGTTCGTATAGGGTTTTCTTTCGAGTTTTCCTTCTCTCGCATAGATGTTATATG
The DNA here is from genome assembly GCA_905163515.2 of Lymantria monacha. Classification (NCBI taxonomy): domain Eukaryota; kingdom Metazoa; phylum Arthropoda; class Insecta; order Lepidoptera; family Erebidae; genus Lymantria; species Lymantria monacha. Next base: position 10,252,342 of record LR991104.1, on the reverse strand, counting down.
CGTTTTATATCCCTTAGTCCACGGGTAAGATATGGGGTGGTGAATAGTATTCTTACTCCGTCACCACACGGAATAATATGAACAGATAAATAGCACATTTTTTATTACATAAATACTAAATAATAACTTTTATTAATGTAAAACTAATTGGGTGTCAAAAATTGGTTCAGTATGTGTTGCTCTACATGTTCTCGATGATCCCACGATAGTGAAACTTTCATCACCATTCTTCATACAATGATTATATGTTTAATCGTCTGTATCATAAGCTATTTGGGTTATGTTGTATCCGTCTTATCATTTGTGAGAACATTTTCATATCATCAAGTATATTCATTAAATATTAAAGGGATACCCCATTTAAATAAGGATCGTAATCAGATAATGTCTTCTTTATAATATTTCCAAAGTCAAATACTTCTATATAAAGGCCACGACAGTCTTTTCTGACATGATTTGAATTTAAAGTCACCTGTGATCATTACTTACACAGGTTGCCGATTTAATTAGTAGAATCCTTGAAGGAGGTGTGACACACCTCCTTCAAGGATACTACTAATTAAATCATATAAATAAATAAATAATTTCTAAATCGTGTTTATAATATTCTAGTCGTTTCCAATCAGTCCTTATGGACTAAATTATTTTACTTTCTCTTCGTTACGTTTTAATCTTTCGGATTTATTTTACGTTTAAGATTCTAAATGCAACTTAGGAACAGATTATAAAATGCATATAAATTCGAGACGTAATTTGACTTAGTAGATAGTGGTAGAAAGTTTGTATACACATAATTATTTTAATCTTCTTTTGTAGGTAGATAGATATTTGAAATGATCAATTGACTTGCAATCCTCAATTAACCAAGCCCTTCCTCTAACTTCTAGGTAAACCAGAAGATAAAGAAGTCATATCAACTAACAAACGCACTAAACACAATTATTCTCGTGTACCTAATTTTGAAAATTTAGTTAAAGCCTTAGATTCTCAGAATCAAATACCTAAATGTAAAGTTAGTCTTAATAGTAAACTAGGTCATCTCGAACTAGGTCACACTAGCAGTCGCTCTAGTCTTTATTCTATACCTTCAATTGAATGGGATGGTAGATGTAAATCTGAATTCGCTTTAAGAACAAGATCTTTGCCTAGGACGAAAGCTAATAGTGGTAGACTTTACAGAACTCGATCGCATACTGGTTTTATCAACTCATATATTAATGATCCAGACCCTACACATTATCATTTGCCTAGATGCAGTTCATGTGGCACTGCAAGTCTATCCTATACCTGGGAAATAAATAAAGAAGAGAAAGAAAAAAAGAGATTACAGTCTTCTGTATACTATTCTGTTGATAACATCCCACAAAAGTGCGCTGAAGAGATAAATCAAGGTCCAAGACACGTTAAGGTGCAGGAGAAGTTTATTGACGTACATAAAATGAAGAAAAAAGACGGGGAGTTTGTTGAAAGCCAAGAGTTTAACGAAGATAATTACATAGGTGATATAGGAAATACGTTTTCATCTGAAAACCAGACCGTCATTGAAAATGAAGCACTTGTTGATAAGAAACTCAATGTAACTTTAACTATTAAAGAGAGTAAAACTGAAGATATGATTTGTATGGATAATATTAACGATATTGATAAAACTCTTGATTCAACTGAAGGAGAATATCACAGTTTTACTGACCTAGAAGATTCTTACGAAAGTCCTGTAAAGAACTTGGTTGAGAAAGATATCAGAGACTATTCTGTTCCCATAGATTTTTATTGCGATGAATATAAGTCTAAAGATGATAAGAAATCTCCCTTAAAAGTAGTAAATACCCTAGAACCTATTCTAGAGGAGTCTAAAAGTTCTTACGGAGACGAATATAATACATCACAAAATGAGAGTAAAGATGTTATAGAATCCACGACGGGCATACCTTTGGTTTTTGATTCAGCAGAAGATATTGAAACAGTTAAAAAACAAGTAACAGTGAAGGTTGAGCAAGAAATATTGAAATCAAAAACATGTGCAACTGAGTCAACTTATTTCAATAAAAAAAAAATAGCTGTTGATATAAAAAACGAAGAAATAGACAACAATAGAATATTTTCACAAGAAGAGAAAGAGAATAACAGTATTAAATTTTTGTTAGACAAGATTTTAATAGAAAGTGAATCCAAAAATAGCGCAGTGGTAAGACATTATTCATTAACGAGCACTTTAAGCTCCAATGATAGAACTAGCTTTGATTCTACAGCTGAATTTGAAAAGTATGAAGTGGTAGCGGAAATAATTGCTGTTATTATTAATAGAATTGATTTTTATAATTACATGCCGCTTATTACACTACCGACAAATATTATTTTAATGACAAAAGATGTTGTTAAAGTTGTTCGCGATAATGTTGAGCATATTTCTGATAATATTGAGGACGAAGAAAATGGTACATTTTCTATTACAAAAATGATTGAGGACCTTGAACAAAATGTACGTCCAAATGATACAATATTAACAGAAATAAGCGATACAGACGTAGGACAAACAAATAAAGTTATAGAAGGTGTTTTGTATTACATATTTAACAGAGTCTTGTTTATAAGTAATGAAAAAAATAAAGGTTTTAGAAATCACGATAAGAAAGTTGTAACTGTTGTAGATGCAGAAGATATTTTATATACAGCTAAGTCTATCTGGTCAAACACTAAAGATTTGGACCACGAACTTGACGTTGCTATTGACTATTGTTTTTATTTGAATTGTTCTGATTCAGATAACTTTAAAAATGAAAAATATATTGATTTAAATGAAAACATCGTCAATAATATGAATGATAATAACTCAAGTACAAATGAAGCGAGAGAATGCATTGACCATACCGAGAATGAGACACTCGAAAGAAGTTATAAAAGTGTGGATGATATTTATCAAATATTTACACAAAATAAGAAAGACGAAAGTGAATTTATCATAAACGAACAAATTATTGATGAATTACATACTGATACGGACAAACTAGAAGATTCTTGCATATGCAACAGTACCACGAACGAAATAAATAATAATGACATCACTCAAGATGGGCGAACCGATATTTTTAATGAAACATTTGTAAATTTAAGTGAAATGAACAATGCCTTTATTGAGGAAATCAATCGCCTGGAAGATGCTATTACTTCGTCTAATTTTAACAACTTAGACCTAGATATCACAGCAGAGTACCAAAGTCACAATGAAATAAATGAATACAGTCAAGACGAGTTTGAAGTCTCCTATGAAGAATTTCAAGGATTAGCTGTTGACGCGCGAATATCGATCACGGATTTATTAAGGTCGGATCAAGATAGAGAAAATTATTGTTATGAAAATCCTGCCTTGTCACTTAACGAAGAAAATATACAGCTAGATAGTTATGATAAATCACCTATTAAATTTGATAAAGACATATCTTCTGACACTTATTTTACACCACCTAGTTCCGCTGAAACTCCTATAAAACCATCATCCTCAAAAACATTGAGTCGTTCTTCCTCACCGAATAGAACTCCGATTTTTGTACTTGCCGATTCACCGATAAATACATGTCACAACGACCGAAACTCTTTAGATTCTTCTCCATTTGCCAAAAAACCCCAAGTTATATCCATAAAACAAACTGAGAGTTCGGGAGGAGTTAAATACTGGGTATCGTTCGATGAAAATTTTGTTGAGAATGAGAAAAGAAACTTTAGAGCCGTCAAAAGTATCGACGATACATTGCCCAGTTTTATCTCAATAGATATCGACGATGATGACGAAGACAAAAAGAATGATTTTTTAGAAAGAAACAAAACTAAACGTACATCCATACTCTTAAACGATTTCACTAAAACTGAAGATAATTTCGAACCACTAAACGCTTATGTTAACTATGATGTACCTAATTCTCAAAATCATCAAGATGTTATCCAGAAAGTGGATATGGAACCCGATCCACCTCAAAAGAAATTGCTCTATGAACTCCATAGTAAACCATCTAGAAGATTATATTCCAGTTGGCCTCCATTTGAAGATACACTATTTTATAAAATAATATCACAATTTCGCATGTCTGAAAGTTTTGATCCAAGTGATTTAGAATACACAAGATTGGATAATAGTTTGTAAGTTTTATGAATTAGAAGAAGTGCTATTTTCTACATTGGAATACAATCCAATCGTACAAGAATATCAATAGGAGTCAAATTCCTACAGTTTTTCGACTCGATTTCTCTGTTCATTTTAAAAATTTATCCATATTTTTATTAATCAGAGCACGCTAACAATACTTATTGGTTTAGACACATTTAACATTTAACAAGACTTTTGGTCCAGTACTAATATTTCTTATGTGTTGAATATATTTATATTTATTTCTATATCATTTGAAGTTGAACGATAATTATTCTGCTATCAATTCAAGCATATAAGACTTAATAAACATGAAAATCTATTTAACAAAATTATTAGCAGTTACGAAACACGTTAATTTTATATGAGGTAATTGCTGACTCAATTTCATCTGAAAAGTCGTATATATATCTTGGTAAATACTTGTCTATCCAAGATGAAATAAATTAAAAGTATTTAAAGAAAATATGCTCTCTGATTATTTTATAGGGTTGATAAGTTCTAAAAGAGATTGCCGACTAATTTATTAAACGCCAATTAACTGTAAGAATATGTCTCTGGCCGAAAAGGTATAACAAAAGTTATAGAAACTAATCGTTTTGATATCTGACTTCAATTTAACCGCTAAACATGAGTTGTCAAAGTTTTCTATACAAAATATTTCATATATTTTGTAAAATTTTTTCATCATTAAAAGATTTTTATAACTACTTATATTAAACAAGGTAGGTGATATAATTTTAGTACTTATACAGACGCACAATCTATTTTAATGAAATTTTAGATAACCGTAATTTGATTTATACAAATATTGCAAATGTTTATAATAGATATAATGGGTATAATAACATTGGCATTATTTATGCAATTAATATAACTTTTAACGTCCAAAAAGTTTTTAACTGTAATACGCGATGTTCAAAACTATAACAAAAGGCTAAAAAAAGCATATACTTTTTTACGGTGTTTATATTTCTAAGAAACTAGAGTTTTTTTTTTTAAATATTTTTATTAATTTTCAGTTCTTAATTCGTTATTAAATTTTAACGCATGTGTTGTTATTTTTAATTTGATTTTAATTTTTGTTATTTTAATAACATTTGCAATTACACACAAATAATATTTTCAATTAACTTTCATTGTCATACTAACAGTTGATTTTATTGTTTTTAAATAAAGTATGTATGATTAATAAGTGTTTTATTGTAGATTTGGCATCCATTTTTGTAAGCCTATGTTATATTATTGTATTTTAATACGATTTCCTGTCGCTAATTAGCTTGATTCGAATTCTAGAAAACGCAATTTGTGTTATCAAGACTCGCCAGTATATATTAAACACGTGTTCTGATAATTACGTTGGACTAAAATTAATTTTGTCTTTATGATAAATAAAACTTAAAATATAAGCTAGATTATTAAATTTATTTTATTCATTAGATTATTTTTTATTCTACTTTTCTAATCGCTCTTTTTTTTTTGGTCTGGCAATTTATAAATCTTACGCATACAATTTTTAATTGTTATATTTTGTATTCTGTAAGGCTTGAATAAAGTAAGTTTATGTTAGTAAGAAAATGCAAAAAGATAATTTAATTTAATTTTATTCATTGTCAAAAATTTACAGTACATTTTTTTTATAAATACTCGTTTACGAGCGAAAAATTATTGACTCACACCTATTGGAAATCCGTTCCAATCATGCTTTGCAATAGGTGTGGGTTCCACTTGTGACAATCATTTTTCGATCGTAATCGAGTTTTTATAAATAATCATGCATATTAAATGCTAAATTTCAGTAATTTGAGTACATTTTTTATTTTTAATTAGTAAAATAAACAATTTTCTATTTAAAATAAAATCAACTGTTTATATTTTAATTTAAAAATTGTTTATCTTTCAAATAATAATAATTAATTTACATTTATTTTTCTAAATCAATAATGCTTCATGATCATTGTTTGTCACGCTTTGCATGGCCTAGCTATCATGTGGTTCCGAGACAGAAAGTTCGTCGTGCTAACACATAAAGAAGGTAAGCGCTTAATAACATAAATATCATATGCAATTAATGAAATAACAATTTCAATTAATGGGTGCTACAAGACGAGGTAATGGCATTTGCTCTCTTCTTAATTTAGCTTTGGGCACGTTTTGGCCATGTTTTAAATAATATTTCAATTATTATCTTCTAAAGTGACTTGGTTATGGCCATCTTTGTTTTTACAGGGATTTTCACAGATTGGTGTGGCCTTAAATGATTCTTTACGTGGTGATGGTATAAGAACACAATTGTCTTCATCCCTGACTTTGTAATGGGAGTCGTAAAATCTTACATTTATTAAATGTACCAAATAATTATTTCGGTTTCATTATCCAGTTGTAATCCCAATTACTTGTGTTCGATACAATATGTACACTTCTTACATCGTACATATTGTAAATAGTTTTGACAATAGTTGTTATGTCCGACCGCCTGTGTGACGTCACACACCACTACTTGTGAATGTAATTGTTGATCAGACGACATCAGACTTAGTTGGTACAGCTCTATGTAAAGCACGCAGTTGTATTTTAGTACAGTCACGTGTGATGTAAGGGTTGGTAATATTTGTAACCGCCGTCGCGGCACGAAAATAATGTCAGAAAATAAAAAATGGGTTTTTTTACTTGATTTTTTTTGACTTGTATGTATATACGCTAATGTATGGAGCTGTGTGGTAGCGGCTACAAAAACTACTAAACTTTACTTTGCTCGTGGATGTCGTGAAAGACGACTAAGAGCCTTATAACGACCTGGGTCAATTTCATCTGATGCCGTTTGGTCAACAGTTACATTCACAAGAAGGGTTGACGTCTGGCAGGCGGCCGGTTATAAAAAAAAACTATTGCCAATAACATTTACAATATGTACTATGAAAGAAGAGTACATATTGTATCGACTCCAAGTAATTGGGATAAGAGTAGGAGTATGATGATACGCTAATCTCCAAAACTACTGAATGATTTGTGCGGTTTTTACAAATGGCTTCGTAATTTGCAATAACATTTTTATTTTGAAATTACAGGCGAGCATACGGTGAATGGTGACCACTCGGACGCTCATCAAAGCACTTTCTCGCACAGCAGTAAAGAGGTTTGTGAATATTGATATTATTTTATTGATCATCGAGTGGTGGTCGGGTGGACCAGCGAACTGTTCTGTAGCTCATCGCCTTAAAACTGACCACCTGATACCGATTCCTTGTCCTGCTTTCGAATACCATCCCTCGTCAACGTCCCGGCAACTAACAACAGTGTCTAGCGCGGTCGGCTTCTCTGCGGGTTACTAACCCACCGTGGTCCCTCCTCATCGCGATTGGGCTAACCATTGATATTGTTTATAAATACCCGATTACGAAACGAAAAATGATGTCACAGGCGGGGTTCGAACCCGCACCTATTGGGAATCCGGCCCAATCGTACTGCCACTTACACCATCGTGAACTATTTTAGGACATGCAAATTTCGCTTCATATTAAGCATAATATATATATGTATATATATAAATAATTAAGCATATTAAATGCTAAAAATTTCAGTAATTTGAATAACAAGGTTGTATCATCGTTTAATACAATTCTAACTGTAAAGTTTGAAGTATTAAGCCTATACAATATGTAAACATTGTCCGGTAGATGGCATACGTCACCTTGAAGACGTAAGATATAATATGAAGCGACATTTGCATGCCCTAAAATAGTTCACGATGGTGTAAGTGGCGGCACGATTGGGCCGGATTCCCAATAGGTGCGGGTTCGAACCCCGCTTGTGACATCATTTTTCGTTTCGTAATCGGGTATTTATAAATAATTAAGCATATTAAATGCTAAAAATTTTAGTAATTTGAGCATTGATATTGTTTCTTGGACATCCGTGACCGACCCAAAACCTAGGAAAAAGTTCCGAAGTAAAACACAAAAAAAAATATTATTCAAATAACCGAAATTTTGCATTTAACATGCTTGATTATTTGTAAAAACTTGATTACGAGCGAATAATGAATGTCACACGTGAGACTCGAACCCATAACTATTAGAAATCCGTTCCAATTGTGCCACTTACACCAGCGTGAGCTGTCGTATGACATTCAATTTTCGCCTCGTATTATATTTCCGTCTTTTAAAGGAGACATGTGCCATCTACCCGGCATTGTTTATACATTATACAGATTTAATACTCTAAATTTGCAGTTAGAATTGTATTAAACGATGACACGGCCCTGTTCAAATTACTGAAATTTAGTTATTTATCCGTGTGGTGACGGAGTAAAAATACAATTTACCACCCCCCTATCTTACCTTAATCGTAAGAGACGACTAAGGGATATAAAAATGCATACAACATCTATGCATGAGAAGGAAAACTCGAAATAAATCCTATACCAACACGTCTGACCAGCGCGGTATAGTAGGTTAATTTCCCTCCCATTACTGAGGAGGCCTGAGCCCAACAGTGGGACATACATGGGCTGTGATGATGATGGTGACGATGGTGAGTATTTAACATGCTTTTTTTTATTACTTTGACTGCAAAGTTAGAGTATTACAACTGTATAATGTATAAACATTGCCGGGTAGATGGCACACGTCTCCTTTAAAAGACGAAAATATAATACGAGGCGAAAATTGAATGTCATACGACGAGCTCACGCTGGTGTAACTGGTAGCACGATTAGAACGGATTTCCAATAGGTGTGCGTTCGAGTCCCATGTGTGACATTCATTATTCGCTCGTAATCAAGTTTTTATAATTATTATTATTCCTGTATATTTAAATTACATATGTATATAAAATTAATTTTATCAGGGATCCCCATCAAAGGAGGTGTCCACAGAGGATTCTCCTAAGAAGGACAAGAAAAAGAAGAAGGGCCTCAGGACGCCTTCGTTCTTGAAGAAGAAGAAAGAAAAGAAGAAGTCCAGCACGCCACAGCCCGCCTAGAGGTAACATAAATCTTTGTGTTTAAATTTAAAAGTGTTTTATAGTCGCACTACTTTACACTGGAAAGGATAAACAGATAATAAGTATCAGCTCAGGTCATATACATTCTACGGCTAAGCAGGAGCCACCAACACAATAGGAGAGAAACTGATATGCTGTATCACCTTAGTTAGACGTGTCGGTATAAGGTTTTATTTCGAGTTTTCCTTCACTTGATGACTTGATGTGCAATCAATTTTTACGCTTGGCATTATTTCTTCTCTAGCAAACTATTTTTTTAATATGACTGTCTTATTAATCGTTTTTGGAGTTTACTCCTTAAGAATCGATTTTCATATAAGGCGCCCGGTATGAGAAAAATTTGAGGAGCAAAATCTAGTGATCGAATGACCTCATTACGTTTTGGTGCGCAACCTATTCTGCGCACCTTTCACTTTCTGACGTGAGATAATACTTCACTGAACAGTTTTAATAAATGTAAATAAAAATATATATATTATTTTTAGTCAAATGAGCTTTTTTTGCGCCTGTTTTGATAATCGTACTTAAGGAGTAAACTCCAGTCGTGCGTCGGAGCTGACACACACACTTTTTTTTTGGGAGGAAAATAACGCTTCAATCGTCACGCTTGGCAGGACGATCGGCGATTGCGGTAGGTATAAGTTTGAAGATAGCTGCTAGCTGCTGCCCATTCTCCTCAGCAGCGAACGAGTATCACCCCCACTGAAATCATCAACCCCTTCTCGAGCTATACAAAGTATTAAGACACCATCCATCATCATCATCACAGCCCATATATGTCCCATTGTTAGGCTCGGGCCCCCTCCGTAATGGGAGGGAAATTGACCTACTATATCGCGCTGGTCAGACGTGTTGGTTACTTTTTTTGCATAGATGTTATATGCGTTTTATATCCCTTAGTCGTCTCGTACGATCACCCACGGGTAAGATAGGGGATGGTGAATTGTATTCTTACTCCGTCACCACACGGATAAGACACACTTTACAAGGTTATTATAGACAAGACACCATTGCCTTCTATAAACGAATGCTTCCTTTGGGGGTAGGCCTACGCAACGCAATGAAAGCGATTTAAAAATTTATCTACTCTATCACGCTGATGGGGTTTACTACGCGTGAAGTAGTTACTAGGTCAGTTTCCTAGCTTCAACCTGCTGTCCATTTTCATAGTTATAATTCTCTCTGGTTTCCCCCGCAGAATAGCAATGACGACACATGGTATTCTTAACCCTTCATCAAACGAGGAAAGACGTATTAATTCCATTATCATCTCAGCAAATATACGACCTACTGCTGGGTTCGAGTCTCATACACAATATGAGAGAAATTGTACTACGTATACCACGCTGTAAATAATCCGTCACCACATTTTCCCGTGTGGTGACGGAGTAAGAATACAATTCACCACCCCCTATCTTATCCGTGGGTGATAATAAGAAACAACTAAAGGATATAAAATGCATATAACACCTATGCAAGAGAAGAAAAACTCGGTACGAACCCTTCACCAACACGTCTAACCAGCGCGGTATTGCAGGTTAATTTCCCTACCATTGTGGAGGAGGCTCGAGGCCAGCAGTGGGACGTATATGAGCCGAAATAATGATGATGATGATACCACGCTGATCAGACATGTTGGTATATAGTGTTTATTTATAGTTTACATACACTTGTATATATGTTATATGTATGTTATATTATTTAGTCATCTTTTACGACACCCTCGGGGAAGGTAAATTGTATTCTTACTCCGTTGCCACACGAAGAATTATTTAAAATTTCTTAAATCACACAGTATGAATTAATAAATCTCATTTCTTTTTCAGATAAACCCACAAATCCACACTGCCATCTCGCTTTCAATAATACCTACATGTAATTTTTTTATAATTGTAAGGATTTATCCGATGTTGCGTAAATTATATACGTTATAGTTTGTCAGCTTATACAGTGTGTGTCCGACGGTGGGATGTACATAATTATTGGAAAAAAAAGAAACATGCTGTATATGGATACTGTCGCTATTTTTGAGTGAAAATCTAAATGTATCTTTTAAAACTTTCTAAAATGTTTATATACCCTCGAAACCACTTTCCATAATAATTAACTAGCTTGCAATTTTTTTTCACTATTTTATTCCCTTGAGGGGTATAACAAAAATAAATAACGTCAATTATGTTTTATGAATTTTGTCTTTTATACAAATCTTCATAATTGTAGTAGCAAAATATCTTTATATTAGTTTAATACCTTCTTTCATCCCTAAGGTTTTGCATATCCAGATTTTTTATCTTCGCTTTAAGTAACGTAATTCACAATTTGTCCAAATTTAATATTTCTATCTGACTTACAATAGTATAAATAAAAATCTTTATTTCTATTTAGACTGAAACAATAGTCAGTACTAACCCGTCAAGAATTTTAAATTATAAAAAAAAACAGAAAAATAAAAAAAAAATTGATCTTATCATTCTCTCGTCATAGAAATCTATGACGATTTTATCATAGACAAATCATTCAAATTTTTTAAAAATAAATAAAGACCATAAACCATTTTTTTCTCCAAAATAGCGATTGTATCATTAATATATTTCATGTTAAAGCTATGTGTGCTTTAACTAAGCCGCTTTCTACCGTATTTGATAAATTAATAGATTGACCTATGTCTTAGCTTGACACTTAGATTCGTTTGTAATCGTAAAATGAAAAATAATAATTATTCCTGACCCATTCTGAGTGAAAATGGCTTTGAAACAACCAATTGTTACATATTGGTAACCCTATGCTCAACTTTATGAGTTGACTCAGAATTGAGCTATAAAATTGCTCGAACGCTCATTTAAGTGGTGTGTAGTTGAGTAATAATTTACTCGCTTTTTGAGCGGCTATAGAGATCCTAGATCCGAGTACAATTTTTTAAAAACCCACCCACCGGCTATTTGAGCGGAGGCGTTGCTGCTACCCTTTCTCGTTAATTCACGCTCGTGTTTGCTCAACTTTAAGTAACTTGAGCAAGGATTTTCGGCACTTGAGCAATTATTTGTGTTGTATAATGTTAAGCAATTTGCACGTTATTGGGCCCATCATGAGAAATGCTCAAGTTTGAGTGACTTAAGTAACTGCTCAGCATAAAGCAAACTTAGTGAGCAAAGTTGCTCAAATTTGAGTAATACACGAGCGTTTTAGTGGTTAGACGCTATAAAATAGAGTTAAACGGTGTATCTTTTTTAATTTATTCCTTTTGAAGATCATTTGAAATAAAATTTTGTTTATCCTTCCATTTTTAACTTGCCAAAAGAGTTCTTATGGTGAAAAATTATGACTTTTACACATATTTTACTTTTTAATTATAGTTTTCTGACTGTATTTACTGTTTTGACTGAAAATTTCGACAGTTAAGTTCTTGGCAGCTATGCAATCGATAATATTTAGTAGTAATGAGTGAATAATGAAAAAACTAGCTTTTAATATGCTATAAATAAACTGCAACTAACTGCAAATAGCAGAATAAATATCACTTAGTGACAGCTATTTAACCAAATCTTATGAATTTTCGCTGTTTTTTTAACTATTACAGAAACTATGAATCATGTTAAGATTTTCAAGTTTCAGGTCTTTGATAACAAAAAAAAAGTATTTTGGACAAAAATGACATTACTTCAACATCTAATTGTCGGCAGTTTTCAGTTAAATTTGGTAAAAAAAACTTGGTGCATTGTTTTATTACATAATATAACATGACTTTCTCGATGGCATATAATGCTTTCATGTTTGGGGGTTGCTCTTATTATAAGTGATATGCTTAGATATTCACTTAGCCGGCATATACGTGCTGCTATTCTCCAAAAACTCAAAGGCGTAGTAATCACGAGCGTAATATATTTAAAACTAAAATCAATAAGGCCTAATTAGTGCAATGTTCTTACGGAAACGGTTCATTTTTATCATCAAATAATAAATCGACTTCGGGTTTTTCATAGGCCGGTAAAATTATTAACAGTGCCTTTTTAAATAGCAACGAATCATGTCTGTTATATGAATATCTGAGTGAATATCATTAAAACTAAACCCCCCGCCATTCGTGCTTTTAAAAATATTATAATAACGAAAATAGATTTATCATTCAAATAGAATGGTCTGTCAATGAGTGTGTTTAAGATTAGGGATTCTAGGAATTTAACAGAAATTATAATAATTTATCATTTTAAGAAGAAATTGTCATTTCGTTCTGTAAATTAGAAGAAAGTTTCAAATGAAATATATTAAAAATAGCATGCTATTTAAAAAGCATATGCTATTTAGATTATCCTTCTTTTATTATCTGTTTTTTTTTAAATTATGTTTGAACTAAAGGCTGACAAGACATTGTGTTTTACATATGAAATTTCTAAAGGTTATTTTATAATATTGATAATTATTAACATCAAGTACCTACCTAGTGTAAGATCCTTTTGCCTAATTCCAATAGTTTTATTGACTTTGTTAAATCATCCTTTTTACAATCGATGTTATGTGAACGTGAAATTGGATTTGTATTTTAATTAATTAGAATTTTTGGCAGACCATCCTAGAGATATGATATTTTATTAAATATAAAACATAAAAAAATATATTATATGTTAGCATTTTATGTAAATTTAAGAGTAAGCAAGCTAGCCTACTTTCTGTAGTTTTTAATTTATTTTCTTTGATTTATTTTACTTATTGGGACGTATTCGTGGATGGTTTTACTTGGCACTTTTTTGAATGATTAAATTAATTGTAATTAATCGATATATCTGATATTATAAAATATATAAATAATTATAAACTTATGAATTTCGCGATGAAATAAATTTAAAACAATCATCAAATTGATTATTATTCAAAAATGCCAAGTAACTATTGCGTAAATCAAATCAGTACATTTTCATGTTGTTAATTTTAAAGTTTGTCTTATTTTTTTTAATACAAAACGTATATTTTTTATAATTTTTCTCCCTCCATGTCCTTCGATTTGACATTACCTAGATTACTCTAGTGTTATAAAATGACAAGTTGAGTTATAATTGGCTGATAAGAACACATGCTATTGCTGTTATTAAGAAAGCATGCTTATTACCATGCATTTATATCGTACAAACGTAAAATATTTTAAAGCGTTATTGATAATACGTTATTTAAATATCAGCAAAAAAAAATAGCATGCTATCACCGTGCTACATCAACAGTTAAATAGCGTGTGTATATCAAGCCCAGGTTTGGAAGTGGTTGGTTAGCAGTAACCTTTTACTAAGATCAATATTGCAGTTTTTTTTATTAGCTTATTTTAAGTAATTTGTAATTGTTGATAAATGTTACTTTAAAAATTTATTACTCAAATGATATTTAGTGAAATTAATTTTGTATTTAAAAGCGAAAAATAAATGTTATTCCACCTAATTTTAATATATTTTATAATATAACTGCAAGCTGTAATCGGTTTCAATGCAGACCAATTGAATTATACCATTACCACACCAAACGAAAGACAGCAAATATAATACGTTATGACGTTAACGAAAATAGCATCCCGTTAAAAATAATACGTTATTATAAACAAATAGCAGTTTTTAATTTAATATATATTTTTTTTCACACCCGTCACAAACTGGGCGTTAGCTCTAAGGATAGCTTATAAAAGTTATTTTAAATGTAACGTGTATTTTTTATTTCGTAAAAATATATGCTATTTGAAAAAAAAAAGTTTATTATTAAAAGTGTTGTTTTATTTTTTTATAGCTTAATTACCTGATGTGGTAGGACCATCCTTGCATGTTTGTATAGCCGCAAGGCAGTCCATCCGGGGTAGTAACACAATCTCGCTGAAGATCGACGTCTGAGTAATGACAATGTGCTAATGCGCTTCATTCGGTGAGCGAGAGAGCCGGAAGCCCAACTGGGTGGGTTTGGGTTTTGTATTGGTAGGCAGCGGCCTAGGTATACCCTTGGTATTGCAAAGGTCCATGGGCAGTAGTGACACTTACCATGAGGTATGCTGCTTGCTCGTTTACCGCCATAAGCAAAGAAAAAAATGTGATAGGGCTACAAGTAAAATTTCTCACCAATCTTTACTGAAGAATTAGCGTTCTCTTTGGACTCTATATCAACTGTAATTGTTGACTTGCCTAATGTGTGTGGCGATTATAGGGCAACCTACTTTTCGAGAGGCATGTCCAGTTGCTGGTGGGCGTCGCATCAGTAGACTTATGGATATATTTTCTACAAACGAGAAGAAGAGACAGGACGTGTCTGGTTCTATCAAAGAACTATAGTAGTGTTAAGATGTTAAAATCATAAATAGTCATCATCATAATCCCAGCTCACAGAAATCCCACTGCTGGGCTCAACTTTCCTCCACAATATGAGGGAAATTGTACGTACGTATACCACGCTGATCAGACGTGTTGGTATATAGTGTTTATTTATAGTTTACCTTCACTTGTATATATGTTGTATGTGTAAAAAAGTGATATAATATATAATCTTTTTTTTTAAATTTCCTACGGTGGCAAAGGAACAAGCAGCACACCTGATGGTAAGTGATACTACTGCACATGGACCCTAGCAACACCAGGTTGCTGTCTACCGTTGAAGAAGAACATGTCATAGCACTCGGGGAAACAACAGCAGGTAGTTCATTCCAGATCTTGCACGTACGTGGGAGAAATGATCGCTGAAAACGTATAGTCGAGAGCCGTATCGTTTGTGAAATGGATTAACCCTGCTATGGTGTCGAGTGTTACGGTGGTAAAATGATGACAATAGTACCAAGTTAAAACAGTTCCTTAGAGTACTCCCTGTGAAAGAGCCGATAGAGCACGCCTCCAGCGACTCTATTTGTTCGTGAGATTCACTTAACACGTGCACTGCGGCCAAACACAATTGTCGCGTTCCTGCAGACAACGCGTGATGCGTCAAATCACCATTGTCGTGTTTTCATTGCATCGCGCGGCAAATCAAACACCGTGCGTACTTATTTTACGCTAAACTAGTGCGGCGCGCAGGGTGTGCTTACGTAACTTAATATTTTTTAGTTAAGTATTTTATTGCTATTAATTTATTATTAATACATGTCATTTAATTCGTAATGATAGTTAAATAAAGACTATCTACCGATCTTAAGTTTAAATAAGATACGGCTTACCTTATTTAAATAGAAATTGATGTTATTGTAACGAAATATACAATTATATTATTTCTAAAAAATATTTGCAATAATCGTTTGTATTTAATTTTTTAAGATAATTAGTAGGTACATCTAAAAAGGTGTAACTAAAAAATGCGGTGTGCTTTATAGTGTTTTTATTGTAGAATCTTATTGTATATATTGAAAAATGTTCCATGTTTCATATGGTCAATTGTTACAAAAAAATATTATGGCTGCAGCTGTTACACAAAACGCCGGAGTCGCCGGTATCTTTCTATGACGGTACCACAATTAAAACAAAGGACTATGAATTTCCAGATGCGAGTATTATGCATTTTTGTTTTCAAACAAAGGCTTTTCTATAATAATAGGTATTTCTGTTTACTCAAAAACCGCCGCGCGGCCGCGCACTATTGTCGTGTAGCGATCCGCCCGCTATGATATTCGAAGGTGATATTTGGCCGCAGTAAACGTGGTAATCTTTCACGACATCCACGGGTAAGATAGGAAGTGGTAAAATATCTTACTCCATCACCACAGGGAGAACGGAGTAGTTTCTTGATTTCAAATTTAAGATATAATATATAGTAGTATATATAGTAGATATAATATATAGATAGTTATGAGTGTTTATTTACGTATTGTCAATTTTACATTTTCTACTATTAATATATTAAGAAACTCATCTTTACATAAAAAAAAAAAAAGCGTTTTTTTTTTGTTAAATGTCTTGTATTGATAGCCGTTAATAAATAAGAAAAAAAAAGAGATTTTCTATAAATGAAAAATTTTTTTTGGCAGGTTATAGTCTTGTCCCATTTTGTCCAGGACGATGGAAGGACGGCGCGTAGCCCCATAACCCACCGTGTTTCCTCCTAATCGCCATTGGTCCAAACCTAGGTACGGATTCCTTGGCGTTCATGGCCGACCCGGGGGTCACCCTTTCGGTATCCTCTCCACCGACCCGTCGGGCGTCGCCCTCATGCGGTCAGCCTCTGCGGATGGCGACCTGATCTCCGGTCCATCCACCTCTTCAGAGCCAGATACTTGCGCCTGCGCCGCCAGATGCACTGGTGACGGATTGTGTCACTATGGAGAATCTCCTCTCTAATCTAACATATACATAGGCAGTCATCTCGAGAGTTTTTGGCGGGAATCTAAAACGTCATGTGGTGCTCTTGTATTATATTCGATATCTTAGTGTTTTAACGTGTTATATTAGATAATTTTGATGGCGTTTTATGTAATGTGATGTGACGGAACTGCTGAGATGTAGTGAATATCATATAAAAGTGCTTTACAACGTTTTCGTTTTTCATCAAAATTCTCACAAGATACCATTAACAGTGTGGCCATTGCACTGTTGATGGCGACAATTTGACTTACTGACGGACAATGACTAATCTGAAGACACTAAAAACTTGAAGATAATTATAACTCGAGACTGGCAACAATGGCTCATTTAAGTAGCTGATTGCCAATACATAAGAAGAAGAAGGCAGTCATCTCGGCAGGAGAAAACCGTGCCCCTAACGCTAACAAATTATAGATAGGTACGAGTCTGTAGCGCTATAGGCAAGCTTTAATGTGAGAGAGAGCGTATACTGGCAGCTATCTTCGTTCTTGCTTGCCGCGTTACTATTGGCTCTGGCGAGACCACGTGACTTACAATACCAATAAGGTTTCTAGTCGGAATTTAGAAGTCGTTATTTTCAGTCATATAATTCTACTAATGGTGTTACACGTTTTAAAACTTAAATAATTTGAAAATGTCTAGTGAAGGGTTAGTTTGCGTCATGTGAAAAAAAAAACGATGCTAAAGTGATTGATTTTGTAGGGAACACTCTCAAAAAAAGTCATGAGCTGTTAGAGATCCGTAAATATCACGGATTAAAATATAATGATATTGTTTTGCCAGTGATTCCTAACTTTTTTTCTTTTATGAAAAAATATTATGAAAGCATTGTGATTGGATATGTTTCTACAGAAACATAGGATATGTTTCTACTCCTGTAAAAGGTAGTATTAATTTAATTTTTTTTCAAGTAATATATGCTTACAAATAAAATACAGAATTCACAGTACTGAGTTTACCTATTTATATGTATACTCACCAGCCAGGTCTGCTATTCCGTATAGGGGTATAATAGGAGGGTTATGTGGCAAGTTTTCAGCTTGCCTCAAACACATACCCAAAAATTGGTGCCAGCTCTCGGGCTATTTGGTTGTGGGTTTCATACAGCAAACTGCAACGACATCGTTGAAAGCAAAGACGATACTAGGTGCACCCTATTTTGAGTCAAAGACTTTCTTGAAGCCTTTTTGTGACTTTATATACCACACAGACTACACGAAGATCGATTTTTCAACTACTTTAGGATGTCGATTGCATCCTTTGAGTTTTTGCATGATTGCGTTGAAAAGGATATGCAAACTACAGTTGGTGGTGGTAAGATATTGCATATCACCAAAAGAAAATCGTCCTCCATTTTCGTGACCCCATGTGTCCGTCCCACTCAAAACCGCGCGGGTCAATTGAACAGGTACATACTGGATTGTAGATCTCAAACCGCGTACACAGCAACTTTGATTTGCTATTGCAATTGAAAAACAATGTATGAAAATCTTATTGAAATTCAATCAAATGGATGGGTGAATCGATTATAAATGTAAAACAATCTATGAAAATCGTATTGAATTTAAATCAATGGATTTTATTCAATTTAAACTAAAGCTGTTAATTAATTCTTTGTATTATTCGAAAGGAGTACATCTGGGGGGGCACACTTAAAACATTACTTATTTTTACTGACCGTCGCGCCGCCTACAGATTGGTTGTACAAACTTAACTGCTGCCATTTTGTCCTGCCTGTCAAACGTTTGACAACTAAGAATTGTTATTTTTTGTTCCTAGCGTAGGTACTTATTGTCATCGATCTATTTTCGGTTATTGATATTTTGCTGAAAATTATCTCAAGTTTCAATGTTAGGCTGATATTATTATTGTTTAATTATCAGCTGATATGTTTTTTTTTTATATTTCAGGGTAGCTTTCATAGTAAAAGAAAATTCTATGTAATTACACATACACATGTAGATATGTATATATATTACTTCAACTTTAGTTCACCGCCTAAACTCTGGGTGGCAGCACTTTCCATACATGCATATTTTATCATCGAGTTGCCACTCTTTTTCAATTTAATAACTTTACTCTTTGGAGTACATCCAAGTTCATCGTCACTATTATCATTATCGCTGGAGCATTCCTGTAGGTTGACGATGAGTTCTTGGTCACAGATTATTTCATGATATGAATAATTTCTTTTATAAAATAATCATATTTATTTTATAAAAGAAATTATTTTTTTAATATAAAAGAAATGGTCTTATTAATATTATAACTGATGTCTGAATACTAAATTAACACAATTTTCTTATTTTATAGAGTAACTATGTGGTTTATATAGGTAATGTATTGGTTTTACTTATTTTATAAATAATTAATAAGAATGTTATCGATTTACGTTTATCGATTGTCCCATCTCTATCTTATTCTCAGTCCAGTAAAACCTTGTAGTTACTTGCGTAAGTTGCATCATATTTTTATAAAATGTTTACTAAGTATTTTAAAACATATGAGGTACAAGTTTTGGTGTAAATATTCATATTTTTATATTCATAATTCATTTGAGATATAACTGGCACGTAAAGAATGAAAATATAGGCGATACAAAATAAAATTGTAAACATGACGCGTATTCAAAATTACTTCATCGGTTTTGTAGATATCTGTCAGAGAGATCAAGCTATATTTTAAGGACTATAGTAATATACTTTCTCGTAGGTCATTGTTCGAATAGAAATTAGCCACTGTGTGAATCTTAAAGGTGTATACCTTTAAGATTCACACTTTACCTTTAAGATAGAATTGCGCCGATTTTCCTATCGCCCCGGACGGATTAGGTGGGTTCGACGTATCATAGGCCGCCGACAAAAAAAAAACAGAGTACCTAAAGCCAACAAATAAAATTGGTGACAGAGTAGCAATATAAATTCAACACTATTCTTGTACGTAGGTTTAGCAAAAGACAAATAATAATAATATTCTTCTTATTGTGAAGGAGGTTCGGCTCTATTTGAAGCTATCATTACACATTTAGAAGTAAAAGCCGAGATAATGCTTAATAGACAGAAGAAAATTACCAACGACAATCTCAATTTTTTATTCCAACAAGACAATCCACTAACATTTTACATAATTTACACATATCTCTACAAAGACCGGTCCCACTCAAAATAAAATCACATAGTATCCTCATAAATTTAGACTCCGGTATCCTGAACGAGGCGAGCGAAAATACAAATTTGTATATTTCTCTAAAATACGCCATAAAGCTACATAAACAAGTCGAACAATTCTCGTTGAAGGAAGACACGAGAGTTGTGAAAGATGGTTCTTTTTTGGCTTTGAAAGGGCTTTTTTTTGGTTTTTTGGAGGCAGTTTTTTGATCTTCACAGTTCTGTGGCTGACCGTCTTTCTTTACCTTGGTCTTAACACGCGCTGCTATAATTGGTTCAGTCCTGATGGTATACTGCTCTTCTATCTGTGAAATATATATTCATGTCTTAATAGATATAATCGGCTAAATAAACTTCAGAGAAGTAGATAACAAAGCTCTTTTGGAGAAATAAGGTCTAATACGACTACAAATCGTCTATAATCGTATGAAACCCGAAGGAGACCGTCGAATAGTGGATATGAACAGGCTGTTGGATGATTATCTCAGCAGATATACCTACGTCCCTACTGCTGGGTTCAAGCCTCCTACACAGGAGCGAAATTGTACGTACGTATACCACGCTGATCATACGTGTTGGTATATAGTTATATTTATAGTTTACCTTCCTATCTATATGTTAAAAGTATATTATATCACGCAGTTGTATTTTACTACACCCACAGACAAGATAAGGAGTGGTGAATAGCATTCTTACAGAGTCAAAACACAAAAAATGGATTCATGAATAGAAATTATACACTTTCATACCTCGGTCTGCCACGAATCCATAACTGTAGACATGATGTTATTAATTTATTATACCATATTGCTTATTATTATGATATTATAATTGATTTTTTAACAAAAATTACATGAATAATTTTAGATAAATGCTTCACTAAAATTTTCAAGTTGTCAATTTAGTGTCAATCAAATTTGGTCGTAATTTATTTCAAGCCAGAAGAATTCTCATTGCAAATACTCTTTTTGAAATTATACCTTCCTTTTCTTGATGGCGTTTCGCCAATAACTCAATTTAGATTGACAGTTATAGTAGTTAGGAAAATAAATTCTAACTAAATTCACGAGTTAAATTACATCGATATATATGTACTACGTACTAGATTTCGCGTTCCGAACACTTGCTTTGTTCGACTAAGCTGTACTGCAATCCGTACACCTCACTTTAGTGTGACTGCGACCATCATGGACTGTGGGTGTATACAGAGCAGCGTTGTTAATACGATAATTCGAATAATACCAATCAAAACTTGCACATGTGGATGTGAAAAAATTCTTTATTTAACTAAGTAAAATGTTTTGTTGTTAAAGTGTACAAATAGGTAATAATATCGAATTAGCACAATAAAAAATAAAATTCTACATTTAAATGTCACGCCATCTTTGATAATAGACTAAAGCGCGCAGATATTCAATTACACTGGTTGGAGGTAAAAATGTGTGACTAAACACAGACTTGACGTAGTGTCTAGAAAGTATTTTGATTATTTATATTCTTTTGCCTTTAGTTTGTGTTATCAGTTGATACTTATTTGTCAAAGATCAAACAGGTTGGTATAGGGTTCTGTTTCGAGTTTTCCTTCTCTTGATAGTATAGTAGTATATGCATATTATATCGTTTAAAGGCGACCTTTTACGATATCCACGACCAAGACAGGTAGTGATGAATTGTATTCTTATTCCGTCATCACACAGATATTCAAAACTATTGTCGTATGTTAAAGCAAAATTTATATAAACATATAATAGTTCATTTTCTTTTATAATTTACTATTATTTTTATTTATTTAACTACTGAATAATACCTACACTTTGAAATAGAGAATGCTGTATGAGTTCTAATGAATGTTTTTAGGTACAAAAACTGTGTCACTTCTGCGGTGTAACATCTATAGTAACACACTTTATAAAATCCGATTACGAAATGAAAAATGATGTCACAAGCGGGATTCGAACCCGCGCCTATTGGGATTCCGGCCCAATCGTGCTGCCACTACACCACCGTGACTAATTGTAGGACATGCAAATTTCACTTCGTATTATATTTACGTCTTAAGGTGACGGTATGCTATCTACCCGACAATGTTTACACATTGTTATAGGCTTAATACTTAAAACTTTACAGTTAGAATTGTATTAAACGATGACACAACCTTGTTATTTAAGTTACTGAAATTTAGCATTTAATATGCTTAATTATTTATAAAATCCGATTACGAAATGAAAAATGATGTCACAAGCGGGATTCGAACCCGCGCCTATTGGGATTCCGGCCCAATCGTGCTGCCACTACACCACCGTGACTAATTGTAGGACATGCAAATTTCACTTCGTATTATATTTACGTCTTAAGGTGACGGTATGCTATCTACCCGACAATGTTTACACATTGTTATAGGCTTAATACTTAAAACTTTACAGTTAGAATTGTATTAAACGATGACACA
Organism: Lymantria monacha; assembly: GCA_905163515.2. Lineage (NCBI taxonomy): Eukaryota > Metazoa > Arthropoda > Insecta > Lepidoptera > Erebidae > Lymantria > Lymantria monacha. The sequence continues at coordinate 10,229,281 of LR991104.1, read as the reverse complement.
ACCTTGTTGTTTAAGTTACTGAAATTTAGCATTTAATATGCTTAATTATTTATAAAATCCGATTACGAAATGAAAAATGATGTCACAAGCGGGATTCGAACCCGCGCCTATTGGGATTCCGGCCCAATCGTGCTGCCACTACACCACCGTGACTAATTGTAGAACATGCAAATTTCACTTCGTATTATATTTACGTCTTAAGGTGACGGTATGCTATCTACCCGAAAATGTTTACATATTGTTATAGGCTTAATACTTAAAACTTTACAGTTAGAATTGTATTAAACGATGACACAACCTTGTTATTTAAATTACTGAAATTTATCATTTAATATGCTTAATTATTTATAAAATCCGATTACGAAATGAAAAATTATGTCACAAGCGGGATTCGAACCTGCGCCTATTGGGATTCCGGCCCAATCGTGCTGCTACAATTAGTCACGGTGGTGTAGTGGCAGCACGCATCAGCAGACCTAAAACAGAGTACATGTTCTGCGATTTCGGCGGTCTCTCCAATTTTACACCCATATCTCTAGATGGAGTACCTATACCAGTATGCTCGGATTTTCGATACCTCGGTTCTCTTATCCCAAGCGATGGCGACCTGGATCGTGCGGTGAAACACAGAATGGATGCGGGATGGATGAAATGGCGGCAGGTCACGGGTACAACATGCGACCCCAAAGTACCCCCTAAATTAAAGGGTAAAATATATAAAACCCTAATAAGACCTGCTGTACTGTATGGATCAGCATGTTGGGCGATAAAAGCGACGGATGAGAGACGACTGCATGTAGCGGAGATGCGAATGTTGAGATGGATGTGTGGTGTGACGAGATTAGATAAAATAAGAAATGAGCATATAAGAGGAAGTTTGAAAGTTGCGCCAGTGACGGAAAAGTTAAGGAGTGAAAGGTTAACATGGTATGGACATGTGATGAGACGGGATGAAAGAAATGTTGTGAGTCAAGTTTTAAATATGAATGTTGAAGGCTTTAGGGGTAAAGGAAGACCAAAGAAAAGATGGATGGACTGCGTGAGGTATGACATGGATAGACAGGGAGTGACTGCAGAGATGACGTCTGATAGGACTGTATGGAGGAACATGACATATTGCGTCGACCCCAAGTAATTGGGATAAGAGCAAGATGATGATGATGGTGTAGTGGCAGCACGATTGGGCCGGAATCCCAATAGGCGCGGGTTCGAATCCCGCTTGTGACATCATTTTTCATTTCGTAATCGGATTTTATAAATAATTAAGCATATTAAATGCTAAATTTCAGTAATTTAGTAACACACTTTGTTACATAACGTTGAACGAAACGCGTAAGTGCGCATGAAATGCCTACATCTTACGACGTTTTGGTCGCGAGAAAATTACAACTATAAAGCGATCTAGCGCTGTGTGCTTCAATGTTCGCGTTAGATTGCCTATTTATTCGGGATAGCTTCTCTATACATATAACTCTATGTTAAATTAAGAGTAAACTACTGAACGTGGATGACAATCTACAACTGAAAAAAAAACATTATTATAGTTCATCTAATTTAAGAAGTGCATTTTGACGTTTCGCATTTTTTAATACACAATAACCTTGGTCAAACGTATACACATGATTGCAAACAATAAATCTTAAATTTTAAAGAACTATAAAGTTATTTATATAATTAACGTTGCGGGTGACTTTCTTGTAAAATAATCTAATGTTGAAACTCTTAAAACTAATTTAACATAAAAATAACGTGGGAAATAGTAATTATTATTGACGATCTTACAATGTCACGTCATCACGTTCTATACAGTAGTGCTTGCAACTTCCAATTCACGATTATATAAATAATCGGTAAAAATATTAGATTAATATAATTAATCGAATAGAGATTTTAACAGAGATATACGTTTCGACAATTTTATTGATAAGGGAATAATTATTAATGTTCGCGACGATGATAATTCAAGTAATAGTAGTGATTCTGAATAAATAGGTATTTTCAAATCCAGTTTTTGTTTTGACTTAACCTAATTCTACTAATTGTAATGAATAAATTTTATGATGAAGTAATTAAATTTGTTTAATATTAATTTAGCACTTAATTTTTCAACTAATTTTTGAAAAAAAAAAATTAAACCGATTATTAATTACAAAGAATCAATATCGATTTCTCACTAAAATCGGATATTTTCGATAGCGATTATTTGGTTCTATGTGAACCAAATAATCGCTACACTGCACTTTGACAACTTACTCCGTCAGCTGTCAAGGTGCACTTCTTAGATTAGATAGACTATAGTAAAGAAATAAATAAAACTTCTTATGGGAGCTTATTGAAATTCTGGTTCGCAAACTTTTTATGTGATCTCATCACATCTCTCTCATCATCTCATCATCATCATCACATCTCTCTCATCATCATCTCATCGTTAGCAAGAAGCGCTTATATACGCGTTTTCCTCACACTTGTCACACACAAAATATACGCGTAACTTCTAGATTGACACCAGTTTATCATCACCATAAATGTCCCGCTGTTGGACTCGGGCCTCCTCTGTAATGAGAGGGAATTAACCTACTATACCGCGCTGGTCAGACGTGTTGGTATAGGCTTTTGTTTCGAGTTTTCCTTCTCTCGCATAGATGTCATATGTGTTTTATATCCCTTAGTCGTCTCGTACGATCACCCATGGGTAAGATATGGGGTGGTGAATGGTATTTTTACTCCGTCACCACACGGAAAACCACCACCAGTTACTGAAGCTGTTTTTATTCATTGTTGAAAAGTGTGTGATACGCTCTTCTCGCTTTCATCATCATCATATCAGCTCATATAGGTCGAGCCTCTTCCACAATGGGAAGGAAATTGACATACTTATACCACGCCGGTCATACGTGTTGGTATAGTGTTTTGTTTTGAGTTTCCCTTCTCTTGCATAGATGTTATATGAGTTTTATATCTCTTAGTCGTCTCTTATGAGCACCTAGGTACGTGTAAGATAGTGGGCGGTGAATTGTATTCTTACTCCGTTACCACATGGAAACCTTTCATAATTTTATATAAATAAATTAATGATAAAAACAGTATATGCTATATAAAATTATTTCTCTGGGAGTGCGATCTCTGGCGTAACGAGCGCGACCTTATGTTAGACAGTTTGCAAGTAACATCTGGAGTAGTATACTATACGGATCTTGTAGCAACTCGAGAAAATTTCCGTGCGTTTAGGCGTTTCTGCCATATCTACTACTGCAATCAATCTTAAGGCTCACATATAGGCCCCGTTAAGTTATCCCGTATCCGTGGTGCCGTACTGCTGCGCTTATCGCAGCTGTACAACCTTTTACTAATTGGCTGACTAGTCAATATTGCTTTCTGTCTCCCGCTTTGCCTGGGAGAGAAGTGGATTCACACTTTTCCAACTCCTCCTCTTTAAATTTTCTAATTAAATTTGTTGGGGGTTCCAAGACAATTAATCATCATCATCTCCCGGGACTGCCTGAGGGTGAAGCCTCGGTGTCATTTATGGTGACCATTGTGGATCCTGGCTTACAGGAGTTACAGTGGTGGGAATGTGTGGTGGGATTAGTCCCATTCTGATATGTGTATTTTTAATTTTGAATGAGTAATATCAGATTATGTCGTGTCTTTATTTCTATTCATAAACTTGTTCCCAACAGAGGCTGTTCGGTATCATTATCATTAGTGTTGTCCAAGTACAAGACTCTTGCGAGTCACGCAAGTCTTGCAACTCTCTCTATTAAACTAACACGGTCACTTTTTTGGTAGAAATGAAAAAGCCACATAGAAATGAAAATCCAACTAAATTAATAAAATTCCATTCATCTAGTGGCACTAACTGTACAACTATCAATAATTAGGTACATACTACTTAACGGGAGTGGGGCAATAATCACACCTATCTATCATGAGACTGTTTAAAATAATATCAAATTATTTCCCCGTATACTGGTAATAAGAATACAAAATGTTGACAATCCTTTCTTATCAAAAGGAATCATAAAATGCCGTCTAAAGGAGCACTGCGAGACTTGCAGGCTGCAGCTAGTCTTAGTCTTGCATTTGGGCACTAATAATCATTCTGCTCTTATCCCAATTACTTGTGATCGACGCAATAAGTATCTACTCTTCTTCCATGGTATATATTGCAAAACCATTAGTAATAGTTTTATGACCAGCCAATCTGTCTGACGTCAACCCTGCATAGATATACAGGGTGGAAGTGGACCAATGCCTGAAAATAAAGACAGGGGACCCTACTAGTCTTACTTGTGATGATAATCTAGCAAACGAATCGATTCGAATGAAAAAAAAAATTTTTATTCACCACTCGCTTCTTTTCTCGTCTGAGTGAAGTTACGTATTTTTATGGAATTATCGTTACACGACACTGTCCTAATACGATGGAGTGTGAAAATAACGTAATTAAAAAAAAAAATCATCCGAATCAATTTTTTTTCTAGCCTATTATTACAGGTAGGACTAGTAGGGTCACCTGTCTATATTTTCGGTAGTGGTCCACTTCCACCCTGTATAATCGTTGACGAGACGTAAAGCTCTTAGTCATCTTTTTTGAAACAAGCAATTTAAATGTTACTAACATTTAAATTGCTTGTTTCAAAAAAGATCCACCAATTACCACTTACCACCAACTAGCACCTTCTGTATAAATACAAAAAAGATAAAAATAGAATTCCTTGAAATTGACCGCCGCCTACCGGCTCCAATTATTAATCTAAACTATTTTTAAATCTATCTAAACACAGAAAAATTTCATCGGTGCAACCATTTAGGAAGTGTTTAGTCATAGACGTACAGATACAGGGTACAGGTATTCGTTGAAGGTCATGCAGCTATACGCACCGACCTCGGCATACTCCGACGACGAGGTGGAGGTCTTTTACGAGGATATCTTGAAAGCCATACACGCGTCCAAAACCCACTTCACGATGGTTATGGGAGACTTTAACGCGATACTAGGCAAAGGGAGTGATGGATGATGAGTTGAGAGTGAGGAAACATGGATATGGACAGAGAAACCAGAGGGGCCAGAAAATGGCTGAATTTCTGGAGAAGGAAAGCCTCTTTATGATGAATTCCTTCTTCAGAAAGCAGCCACAAAGGAAATGGACCTGGATTAGTCCCGATGGTTCAACAAAAAACGAGATAAACTCCATCTTGGCGGACAAACGACATATATTTAATGATGTCTCAGTGATCAGCAGGATTAAAACTGGGAGCGATCACCGAATAGTACGAGGCACATTAAATATCCACAGAAAAGTCGAACGGTCCCGCTTGATGAAGTCTACCCTCCGACCTTCACCTGTCCAATACCAAAACCTCGAAAACTTTCAACTCGAACTACACAATCGCTTCCAATGTGCGAAGTGTGAAGTGCGAATCTGCGAACGATATGAACAATAGGTTCGTGGAAACTGTCCACGCGGTTGGGTCGAAGTTTTTCAAGGCCCACCGCGCCAATAGACCGGCAAAACTTTCTGACCAGACTCTCAAGCTCATGGAGCGGAGAAAAGAAATGACAGTACTGTCTTCAGCTGATTGGTCCGAATACAGGCAGTTAAATAGGCAGATCTCCAGGTCTGTGCGTCGCGATATTCGCCAATTTAATATGCTCCGTATTAAAGAAGCGGTAGAACGGAATCGTGGCTCAAAAGTGTCTGCACAAGATCTGTCTATTGAGCAAATCCAAATGACTAAGCTGGAGACTAATGACGGCACTGTCATTTCATCCCAAAGTGAGATCTTGGGAGAGGTCGAAAGGTTCTATGGACAGTTATATAAATCATCCCGAAATCCTGTTGTCGGTTTGGTCCAAGAGCCCAGATCCAAGCTAACTCGGCGCTATACCGAAGAAATCCCGGACATTAGCTTGTGCGAGGTCAGAATGGCTCTCGAATAACTAAGAAACGGTAAGGCACCGGGAGATGACGGAATTACGGCTGAGCTCCTGAAGGCAGGCAGCTAGCCGGTCTTAAAAGCTCTCCAGAAGCTATTTAATTCCGTTATCCTCGGGGGCGACGTTCCAGAGTCGTGGACTAGGAGTATGGTGGTGCTGTTCTTCAAAAAGGGCGACAAAGCTCTTCTAAAGAACTACAGACCCATCTCACTGTTGAGCCACGTCTACAAGTTGCTTTCGAGGGTCATTACCAATCTACTCACGTGCAACCTTGATGACTTCCAGCCGTCCGAACAAGCTGGCTTCCGAAAAGGCTATAGCACCATAGACCATATCCTCACGCTTCGGCAGATTATCCAGAAGACCGAGGAGTACAATCGGCCTCTGTGTATAACTTTTGCAGACTATGAGAAAGCCTTTGATTCAGTCGAAACTTGGGCGGTGCTACAGTCCTTTCAGCGGTGCCAAATCGACCATCGTTATATCGAAGTGCTTAAGTGTTTGTATAGGAACGCCACAATGTCAGTCCGTATTCGGGATAAGAGTACGAAATCGATCCAGTTGCAAAAAGGCGTGAGTCAGGCAGATGTCATCTCTCCGAAACTGTTCACCACTGCACTGGAAAATGTCTTCAAGCTCTTAGCCTGGACCGGACTCGGCATCATCATCAATGGCGAATACATCACTCTTCATTCGCAGACGATATTGTCGTCATGGCAGAATCCATGGAGGGCCTTGACACCATGCTCAACGATCTCAGCAGGGTATCCCAAAAAGCAAAATATTATTATCATACTGGATTACACCTATGAATTAGTGGTTAAGATTCCGCTTTATCATACCAAGCGTCCTGATTTATATTCCACACTTAGTACAATACTTTATACGACCAACAGTTAGTTGTTCTGTGTGTGTATGTACAGGATCGGCTCTAGCACATGTAGCGCCCAGGTGCAATCAATAACCTGGCGCCCTCTTGTATCAAAATGCGTGAACAAAATGGAATAGGTTAATAGTTACAACACGTCGACTAAACTCCGAACCTCGGTGGAATGCATTGTCGCATGCTTAGTCTCGTTGTTTTGACACGAAACCAGATAAACGCGATCAGATTATGAAGTTACAGCGAGCATGGCGACAAAGCAACCTACCCAAACCTTTCAAATAACGCACCCACTCCGTGCGGAGCGTTACAGTGAAGGCTCTATGTTTCCCGAGTGGCTCTCGGCGCCCCCTAATACCCGACGCCCGGGTGCACCGCACTCTCTGCACTATAGGTAAAGCCGCCCCTGTGTATGTAATTTGTATTAGTTAATTGTATGTTTGTTAAGTGAGACGAGATAAAATAAGTAGTTCAAGTCCACCAAAAAACAATTAGTCATAGGTTCGGCTATCGACCAAAACAGCCATGGTTTCTAATTTTAATGAATTTAAGGGCGGGGTAAGGTTAATTCGCAGATTTTTTTTTTTATAAATATTTTGTGACGACACAGTTAAAATCTATTTATTAAATCCGATACGAATGATACGTGAAAGTATGACTTTCGAAGAATATTGTATGAAATTTTCACGAATAAATATTATAAAATACGACAATGGCAGCAATTATATGGTTATGCCTCGAAAAAAGGTAGAATTGCGGTGCCTAACATAACTTGATACTGGATTATTTGAAATAAAAAAATCAAAGTTTTTTCGTTAGATTATAATATTTCCCAGGTAACCCTGTGAAGGTGTTTTTTAAATTACAGTTTTGTAAAAAAGTTACAACCTAGAAGGTAAAAAGCGTGTGACATTTTTGCGTGAAAATTAGCTTATTTTGGTGTAGAAAAATAAAATCTATTACAAAATTAAAAAAAAATCTCTACAGCGTTACCTGGTAAATTATGTACAGAAATAGTGTTCTTCAAAATTTCAAAAGGATCGGTGTAGTAGTTTTGAGTTTATGAGGGGCACCGACTTTGAAAACGAGAGTTGTGGGGAAAACGCTTTAAACTTTTGAACACTAAAAATTAATGAAACATCTATAAGCGAATTTAATCGGCTACCTCACACTGAATCATCAATACCAGGTCCATAATAGATGTTGATATCCTCCATGATATCTAAACCACATTATTGGTCCTGTCTACTACGAATTCTTGCCTTCTTAAATTTGTTTTTCAGCTTTTTACTATGCTTGGGTCGGGTAGGTATAAAAATATTCATAACTTCGTCAATTTTGCTCCAATCACCTTGAAATTTTGACCCAATATTCTTGAGATATTACGTATTTAGTTTAAAAACTAAAAATAATGCAAAAGAAATACCTTACTTATACACACATTTGCTGAAAATTGACGCCTGAGCAGTGGTAATGTGCTGCTGTGCTTGATGCGGTGAGTGAGTCTCTTTGGGTAGGTTTGGGATAATTGGTAGACAGCAGCCTAGCCATCCCTGGGATTGCAAAGCCCCATGGGTGGCACTAACACTTACCATCAGGTGTGCTGCTTGTTCTTTTGCAACCAAGAAGAGCAATAAAGAATAGTAGTCTTTTAAATACTTGCTGGCAATTGATGGTGAATTGTATTCTTACTCCGCCATCACACAATAACCATGTGACATGGTAGACTTAAAAACTCATTTATTTTATCATTCATCATCATTTCGGCTCATACACACGTTCCACCGTTGGGCTCGAGCCTCTTCATGTAATCGTAATGGAAAGGAAATTGACCTGCTATACCACGCTGGTTTGAGGTGTTGGTATAGGGTTATCTATTATATTATATATATATATATATACAAGGTGGTGATGACAAGGTGACAACAAATGAAAACATCGGCAATACTAGTGTATAGGAGTATTTTGAAACTATCTAAAAAGTCCTCACATGCAAATTAAAAAAAAAATTCAAACTTTTTATCATAAATATTGAAACAAAATAGAACAGCGGTTGTAAATATTAGTTTACTGACCTGTAATTCGACCGAGTAGATCCTTTCATTATGCCTAGGTACTTTTAATTTTCTTATATAAGTCTGATGACACAGTTTATATGGATCTTATTGGTCAGGAATAAGGTTCAATATGCATTAATTTGTATTGCGCTTGGTGAAGACTTTATGTAGTAAACTGGCGATGTAGGTACCTACCTTCATATTATAGTTCATCTAATCTAAGAAGTGCATTTTGACGTTTTGCATTTTTTAATACACAATAACCTCGGTCAAACGTATACATATGATGGTAAACACTAAATCTGAAATTTTAAACAATTATTAAGTTATTTACATAATTAAAATTGCGGGTGACTTTCTTGTACAATAATCTAATGTTGAAACTCGTAAAACTAATTTAAAATAGAAATAACATGCTAAATAGTAATTGTTAGTGACGACCTAACAATGTCACGTCATCATGTTCTATATAGTAGTGCTTGACAACTTCCAATTCACGGATATTCAAATAATCGGTAAAAATATTAGAAAAATACAATTAATCGAATAGAGATTTTGACAGAGATGTACATTTCGACACTTTAATTGACGAGGAAATAATTATTAATGTTCGCGAACATTAATAATGACGCTGATAATTCAAGTAATAGTAGTAATTCTTAATAAATAGCTATTTTCAAATTCAGTTTTTGTTTTTAATTAACCTAATCCTACTAAATATGATGAGTAGATTCTATGCTGAAATAATTAAATTTGTTTAGTACTAATTTAGCACTTAATTTATTCATCACCTTTTGGAAAAATAAAAAATAAACCGATTATTAATTATAAATAATCAATATCGATTTCTCAGTAAAATCGGATATTTTCGATAGCGATTATTTGGTTCACATACCTAGACAACTTACTCAGACAGCTGTCAAAGTGCACTTCTTAAATTAGACAGACTATAGTTTATATTGATGCGGCGCGATAGCCTAATAATTTAATTTTTTATTATAGAGTGTAGAATATGTTAATAATACAAAGTAATGCGATGTGGCTAAACTATACATATTATATTCAAAGTTTGTATACAGGCTGGGCAAGTGATCACATACACTAAATTAAAATTATTGTCGTATGGTCGTCCCCGCCTGTATATATACAGTGATGGACATATAATTAGAAACACCAAATATGACTTTAATTTTTAATGCTAATACGGTTAATAATAAATATTTTATATATTATAGTGGGCCAACACTTATTAATCTATAACGTATCCATATTAATAAGTGTTAGTAGTATACAATATTTTTAAATAACATACAATCGTTTATGTATAAATTGATAGATTTAATAAAATAAAATGAGTGACACGAAGTACTAAGATGGACAACTAATTAGAAACAGATAAAAATATCAAGCATAAATATTAATAAAATTGCCGAAACGCAAAAAATATAGTTTAGTACAAACATCTTAATAATATACAGTAATTAATATTTGGTTGGGTAGCCTCTAGCGTCGGCTGCTAATTACAGCTTTATAACGACGTGGCATTGATTCTATTAATTTTTCACAAGTTTCCATAGGAATATTTCTCCAAGTTTCATCAAATGCGTCATAAAGTTCTATGATATTCGTGATATGTTTATTAGACAATGTTTTTTTTTACAATAAACCACAAATTCTCGATTGGGTTTAAATCAGGTTTATTTGCCGGTCAATCTAAAACTGACACTAATTGCTTTCTTAAAAATTCTATCACACTTTGCTGTATGTTCGGGGTCATTATCGTGTTGAAAAATCCACGTTACTGGTAAATTATCGTCGCAATATAGTATCATTCTCTCATCTAAAATAATTTTATATTGGAACTGATCCAAGATAGAGGATCTTTCTTACTGGTCCAACTCCGTATACCGAAAAACACCCCCATACCTTAATGTTTCCACTACCATGCTTAACCATATTTTTTGTAAACTTGTTATTTAATGCTGTCCGGAGCGTGCTCGTTCGCGTCCCCTGCCAGTCTAATTAGACTGCTAATCCGGCTCGATATGCGTACCGCAATGCGGGTTAGGGCGTCCCCCGGAGGCGACGCGTACCGACCCGCCCCCGTCGGTACGAACTTCGGCAGTTGCGGCGATGGGGGCCGCCACCCATCACGCCTTGCCCAGTCAGGCGAGTCAAGGAGAGCAGAGTGCCGGGTGGGCACGTGGAATGTAAGAGGTTGTGTGGAAGGTAAGTTGCACGAGCTGATATCCTTCATGGCGGACAAACAGCTAGACGTGCTCTGTGTAACAGAGACCAAGCGAAGGGGCAGCGACGCCTGCGATCTTCCTGGTGACGGGATAGCTCTGTGGTCTGGTGTACCACAGAGCGATCGAGCCAGCATGAGGGTAGGAGTGCTGTTGTCCTCTCGCTTGGCCTCAGGTGTGAAGGATTACAGAATGTATGATCCCAGACTTCTTTGGGTCCGTATAAAACTAGGTGTCACCAAGGTATACATGGTTGTAGCATATGCTCCCGTAGGATCCTCGGTGGCATCAGACCTAGAGAAGTTTTGGGATAATAATAGGGAAGTTCTGGATATGGCAGAAACCAGTAAACGCGTGATTGTATGCGGAGATTTGAACGGATGGTGGGGACCAAGCGTCCCAACTATGAGGACGTACTTGGTCCATTTGGTGATAAGAGAGTGAACGACGCAGGTAGGCTCATAGCGGATGTATGCATGGAGAGAAACCTTATTGCGTCAAACACATTTTTCCAACATAAGGACATCCATATGTATACATGGAGAAGGAATGAGCAGAAAAGTATAATAGATTTAATTTTGGTAGACAGTCGCCTCCGAAGCAAAATATTGGACGCAAGAGCCTTCAGGGGCCCCACAGTCGATACGGACCACTATCTCGTTATTGCGAGATTTAGTGGTCTGTTCAGAAAGTGGAGGCACTGGCGAGAGCGTGTCCACTTCGGAGGGCTTGAAAGAATAAAGGTTGTAAGAAGAGTGTGTAAGAGAAAAGTATGCAGAGGGTGTCCGAGAACGGCTGACGAAGCCAGCCGCAATCGGACATTGAAGAATGCTGGAGAGTATTGAAAGAGAGTATGGTAGATACAGCGAAAGAAGTATGTGGAAGTTCAAAGAAGCATAGAAAAACAAATGGTGATGCATGGTGGGATGCGGAAGTGGGAGCTTCCGTAGAGCAAAAGAAGAAAGCGTAGCTGGACTATGTCTCTTCTTTGAATCTGAATGAAAGTATGACTGAACAGAAGAAAGAAATATATAGGCAATGTAAGAATGACACCAAGGCCTTAGTGGAAGAGAAACGTGATAGAGCAAGTATGAGTGCAGAAGATAGGCTGACTAAAAACTTCGAGGGTAACATCAAACTCTTTTGGAGGGAGGTGAAGAAGTCTCGGGGTGGCTGGTCAGCCTTCAGAATGAATAAAATAAGGTCTAAAGGTGGAGACATTCTTACACAAACACAAGACGTGTTAAGCCTATGGGGTGAATATTTTGGCGATATGTATGCGGATGCTACGGTTGGCGCCGGTGTTGCATGTGGTTTAGTAGATCAACATTCGACACCGGCGTCCTCCGATGGTATCAGTATGGATGAAGTTGAATGGGCGATAAGAAGTTTGAAAAATGGTAAGGCAGCGGGCATTGATATGGTGTCTGCCGAGATGATCATAGGGATGTTAAAAAATAATCGATTTTTATTTTAATCGATTATTTTTTCTAATAATCGATTTTTTAAAATCGATTTTTATAGTAATAATAATCGATTTTTAAAAAATCGATTATATAATTATGCGTATTAATCGATTTTTATGAAAAGCGCCATCTATGGAACGGATGAATAAAACTCGAAGTAAATCCATTATTACAAGTTAAGGTTGTAGATCGTGAAAATCACCGAAAAGAGTGTTACGATTTTTCATATTTAACCTATTTACATATGATTGATATCAATGATAATTTGTATATATTACAATCAAAGACCAATAAGTATGTTCATGCTTATATTAAACTCTTAAACCTAATAGTTGTTATATAATAAACGTCAACAAACGCACAAAATTGAGTAAAAATGCAAAAACATGACTTCGTATTTTTCAGATTTAACCCCATAAATCAACACAAATTGATAAAAAGAAACACTTTTTGAACACTGAAGAAACCAATAAGTATAGCTGTATACTTCTTTTTATACCTTTACAAACAAAGACTTCCTCTTTTAAAGCCCTAAAATCTAGATATATTTTAAGGTAAATTTTTCATACACAAATGTATGGGATAAAGCGTTCGTTTCATTCGTGCAATCTCGGTGGTCACTAACGGCAGTTCCTTTCTAGAGATGGGCGTTTTCAGATTTTTACGCAAACCGATATAAATTCGATTTCTGATATTGAAATCGATTTAAAAAACCGATTTCAGAAATCGATTTCCAGAGTGATTGTCGGAGCGGATTTACCTTAGTCTCGATCGATATTCGATGGTTTTAGTTATTTTAGCGTAGCAAACGAAAAACGCAAACGAACAAACGCATTCAAAACATTTTTCTTTAGTTTCTTTGTTGATTGCATTTAGGTGTACGATTTTCCTTCATGTTTTATCTAGGCTTAACTAGAGTACTAGACTAGCAAAAATGTTTTGTTTTGAATGTGATACAAAACTTTCTGGCGTATTTACAAATCGTCATATTTACAATGATTTCATGATTATATTATATAATGTACATTTTTTAGTATGGTTTTTTTCTTACCATTTTACATTTAATAGTTATTTCTTATTTATCATCAAATCGTATGTACCATACTAACATACGTTAGTATAGTATTGAATCATAAAATACCTATGTAATTATATAGTTCACGAGAACACAAAAATAACATTACGCGCACACCGCACGTATCACCAAGGTCAAGTGTGGATCAAAACTCTCCAATAATTCAAAAAATCTATTTAACAAACGCAAAACTTAAACGTATTGCGTAATATTATCATGGAAGTAGTTGCATTCTGATATAGATCTTATTCCCTGTCCCTTATAATTCTGTTTCGTATCAATCTGCCATTCTTAGTTTCTTAGAAACCGCAATTCGCTCCATCTCTTTCACTGCACTAAACGATCGCTTAGTTAGAATGAAAGGAGGCGAATTTTAATGAAATTCGCTTTATCTCATTCTAACTAAGCGATCGCTTAGCGGAGTGAAAGAGTTAGTAAGTTTTCAAATATTGGTTTGGTTTGCAAAACTATCAATAGAAAACGATTGTGCGATGATTGGATTTATATTAGTTTGTGTTTTCGTCGTTTTGTTTTGATATATCGTGTTGATTTAGTTTCTGCCGAGATACGTTTTCTAAAATCAGTTTGTATAGTGTTGAATATCGATACGATACGATTTCTGACTGAAATCCGATTTCAGATTCGTTTTGATATATCGGACGCATACCTATTCCTTTCTGTAAGTGAACGTGACACCACGCTTGTCGGCTGCAGACAGCAGAATTACGTATTGTGAATTTGTGTTTTTTGTAAAAAAACTGTAAGTATAACATTTTTATAATTAATTTATTTTCAGTTAGTAGAAAGTATCGATATAATGAATGTCTGAAAGAAAACCATGATGGAACTAGATATAAATCGTAAAAAATACAATATCTACACTAATAGGTATTATAAAGAGGAAAGATTTGGATTTTTGTATGTAACGAATAAACTCAAAAAGTACTGGACCGATTTTAATAATTCTTTTATCATTCGAAAGCTACATTATCACTGAGTAACATAGGCTATTTTTTTCGCAGGACTGATTGAATTTGAGTGTCATGCCAGGGAAAAGAAAGTTTTGTACGCATTATAAAAATATGAAAGCCAAAAGATCTCGGAATAAAATGTAAGTTCCTCCCTACTTATTTATTATCGCATTTGAACAGGGTACATTACAAAGCTAATACAATATGTCATATGATTTAGATCGCCCGATTCAGACATATACCTACAATAACATGTAAATATTGGTTTGTATTATCTATATCTATACTGATAAATAAAATTGAAGTATCTGTATGTAATATCAAAATAATAGGATTTTTTTAAAAAAAAAAAGGCGATACGGACTTCGCCGGGTCGGCTAGTATTGTCTAAATATCAAATTGTGGAAGTAGGTAGGCGACAGCGCAACTTTGTCGACATACCTATACCGCCAAACAGACGCGAGGCGCCTAGCGTCTGGCTTAGGGTTGTACAAAATAAATAAAAAGTGGATAATATTGATGAATAATATTTCCAGTATTGAAAATAAAGAAAACCTTGGGGCCGAGACTCTGAGCAACAATGCTACGCGCTGTATAGAGGTAAGTTGTTATACGTAATTCTTGTAGACTTGTTACATAAATAAACAAACTACTTAGTTAGTGATGGGCGAAGACAAAATCTCAATACCTACCTATAGATTTTTTCTTGCAATATTTATTATTTTCATCGAGAGACAAACACCTTAGTACCGAAATACTTCTCAATTACTTTCTCAAAAGAAAATTTACGTTCAAATAGGTGACGTCATAAAAAAACAATACCTAATGCGTAAAGAAATTATAATTTCTATTCATCAGGAACCTAATATTGTATTAATTCTTTTGCATTTTTTTAAATTTTTAATTATTTTTTATAAAAAAAATCAAGCCATTATCTTTCTTTACAGGAACTAGTTATTGAAAACGACCAAGAGGGAAAGGTGGATGAAATGGAAGTTGGGCGTAGAGTTGCAGACGTTTCTTTTTTTTTTAAAGCTCTTCAGGCCATAGGGGACCACGGTCCAATGGATTGTAAGTTAAGTTACCTCAGTATAATAGGTGAAGTAAAAGTTGGTCTGGACTCAAAACTCATCATGAAATGTAGTATGTGTAGTATGAAATTTACTGTGTGTTTGATTGAAAAGAAAGAAGATAGAATGGAAGTGAATCATCAAATTGTATCTGGTATCATATCATCTGGTGGGAGCTACTATCAGTTAAAAACATTAACTGCCGCAGTAGCTCTACCAATCATGTCACCTTCATTATACAATGAAATTAATAATACGGTTTGCGATTGGTGGGAAAAGACAGCAGCACATTCCATGGCAGAAGCTGTCAAGGAAGAAGCGGAGTACGCAGTGTCTATAGGTAGTGTTGATAAAAATGGTACACCATTAATATCTGTTGCTGTTGACGGTTGTTGGAGCAAGAGATCTTATGGTAAGAATTTTTCCGCCTTGTCCGGCGCAGCTGCGATAATTGGCATTAAAACTAATAAAGTATTGTTTTTTGGAGTTAAAAATAAATACTGCGTAGTTTGTGCACGAGCCGCAAAGAACGACAGTCAGCCCTCGGAACACCGTTGTTTCAAGAATTATTCGGGATCATCTACCGGTATGGAATCGACCATAATAGTTGAGGGGTTTAAACGTTCCATTGTTGATCACGGTGTAATTTATAATAAATTTGTAGCAGACGGCGATTCCAGTACTTATAAAAAAATATTAGATTCGCGACCGTACGGTAATTTAACAGTAGAGAAAATTGAATGCAAAAATCATCTTTTACGAAACTACTGCAATAGCTTGGAGAAACTGTCGAAAGACACTAAGTATCCTTGCGAATTGCGGAAATTCCTAAAAGAAAGGTATTTGAGTTTAAGAACGGGTGTAAAATGCGCTATTAAATATTGGGGCGATCAAAATCAGTCACTCGAAGAAAAAATAAAAAATCTTAGTGAAGATATCCTAAATGGTCCACAACACGTATTTGGTAATCACCAATATTGCAAGGAGTATTTCTGTAGACCTGATACTCGTCGAATAGAACCTGTTGGGTTGCTTCCAGCAATTGTTGGATGCGGATTAATGGACGCGGTACACATTTTAAGTAAAAGACTGTCATATCATTCTAGAAGTTTAATTCATAATTGTACAAGTAATATAGTTGAAATTTTTAACGCAGTGATTGCCAAATTAGTAGGGGGTAAGCGTGTAAATTATTCTTCCCGTGGTTCTTATGCGGGCCGATGCGCAGCTGCTGTTGTGTCTTTTAATACAGGATCGATTCATAGTAAAACTCATGAAGTAATATTTAAATCTAGTCCTAATCCTTTGATCGCGAAAGTGGAAAATTGTAATCGTAGAATCCGTTTAATTGCTAAACCTAAATTAAGATTGAAAAAGAGCCACAGCGCTGTATCGAAAGACGCTCACTATGGACCAAACTGCGAAAAACCTGATCTGAGTCCAGAATTATATGAGAAAGCCAAGTCATCTTTTTTAGCCGATTTAAAGTTGTCTTGTGCTGAAAGAGAGGAGCTTGACAGGTCGACCCATTTGCAAAGAAGTAGTTCTGAGTGGATGAGTACAAGGAGAAAATTACTAACCTCATCATCGTTCGGGGAAGTTTGTAAAAAACGAGAGAGCACAAGTTGTGCTGTTCTTGTTCGTAAAATCGTTTATGGTAGTAATATCTCCAGTTTGCCTGCTGTACGGTACGGTATCGAAAACGAAGAAACCGCAATTAAACAGTTAGAAATTCAAGAGAATATTAGTATACAAGGTTGCGGTTTGTTCGTCGACGATCAATATGAATTTCTTGGTACTACACCAGATGGCATTTATGCAAACGGTTTAATTGAAATTAAGTGCCCACATTCTTTAGCTGGCATGACTCTTGATGAAGCAATGGCCAAACATACCATTTGGGTTAAGGACAAGGCTTCCAAGGGTTATGTCATAAATAAAAATCATAACTGGTATTTCCAAATTCAGGGACAGGTACATATTACTAAAAGAAACGTTTGCATGCTTGGCATCTGGTTTGGTGCTACTGTACCTATGAAAGTTTATATTATAGAAAAGGACGACAAATTTTGGGAGGAGAAAATGGAGATGAAATTAGTTAGGTTTTATTACGATTGCCTACTTCCAGAATTAGTTGATCCTCGGCAGTCACGAAGCATGCCCATTCGTGACGCGCCCAGTATCATAGAGGCTATGAAAGAGAGGAAAGAAAGAGCTTTACGTGTTATGAAAGAGAAGAACGCCTAATGATTTTGAAAGATACAGGTAACTTAACTACCCAGCCAGTCGATTCACGTAAACACGCCAGTCCAAAAGTCGTTTTAACTTAGGAACTTAGAAATCGCCTTTTGGTTTTCTGTTTTAAACGCACTTACTTATCTAGTCTTGGATTGTCATAAATCTTCCAATAGCTCAATTACTATACAATTTCTGAGTTACCTGGTGTAAAGAATCATAAAAATTGGTTCAAAAATACAGCGAATTGAGAATTCTCTTTTTTTTAAGTCGGTTAAAAGGGCTAAATTTGCAAAAAACGAAGTTACGTCACTGCGCTACGGTTTTTATTACTTACGTGAATCGAGCAGCTGGTAACGTTTTCATTCTGATAGGTTTTGTGATAGCCATTGATTTTATCATCAAATTAGCAGAAATCAGAACTTGATCCGTAATCGAATGAAAAAACATTAGAATTTTGAACTCATATTTCGTTATTGTTTAATTACATACTTTTAATTAGTATATTAATAATTTACAAAATTGAAATATTTACTGAATGAATTATTTACTAATTTTTGTACAACCCTAGCACGCTTTTGAGATAGCGAGTAATGGCGACTCATATTTGTTATTGTGTACTAAATAAATCATTTTTATACTTGTGTTTCATTTATTGACACATTTATTGAAAAAATGGTTATGGTGGGTTATCCCTAAGAGATAGACATATGCCATCGTGGACTTTTTTGTTGAACTTTTTAAGATGGATAATACTGTAGTACATTATTTTGGTCTATCTCGTAGGGTTCAGCCAACGTTTGCAATATAAGCGCAAAAAAACGTGCTTATTTACGACATCACATTAGAAACCTCTAAAAAAATTCAGCGTTTCTCTACTATATTATGCATGTATTATACATATAAACTTTCCTTAAGAATCATTCTATTTATTAAAAAAAAACTGCATCAAAATCCGTTGCGTAGTTTTAAAGATCTAAGCATACATAGGGACAGACAGACGGCGGATAGCGACTTTGTTTTATACTATGTAATGTAATGATAGATAAAAATTGTGTCTCAACTACTCTTATTAATCTATTAAAAAGAATCAACAGCTAGTTTCCAAAAATTCAACGTTATTGTTATGCTGTAAACATTCAAGTTCAATAACAATTTCTCAACGTGGAACGTTTGTTGCAAAACATTTTGAAAATCGCGCTCTCTAGGTCATTCATCCGCCCCGTCGGATGTTACATTAAACTTTGGCGCTGCGGTCGCTCGAAATCGAGATCTCAGGCCAACAATCTACACCCTTAAGAGTGCCATAATATATGTAGTTGTTAGTAAACAATAAAAATGCCTTCCATTAGTAAAACAACTAAAAGCGGTTGGCGAAAATATTTTACGATTAAGAAACATTCAGCAATATGCAAGTACTGTTCCAAAGAGCTAAAAACTTGCAGCAATACTTCAAATTTAAAACAGCATATGGCACGTAAACATTCCAATGTCTTAAAGGTAACATGAATTATATTTTATAATGATTATTGTGGTGAAATTCGTTCAATAAAACTAAAAATGTCTGTCATGCGATACGTTTTATAAACTCTACATTTTCAATAAAAAATGTGTTACTAGACTTGGTAAACTCAACATTAATAAGTTTTTACAAACTAAGATAAGTTAGTTTTAGGCATGTAGCTAATGTATTCATTCGAAACTAACTGGTTATATGGACCGATTTATGCCAAAAATGTACCAACTACATAAAATTGTTTTCAAGAAAATTTAATTTTAAGTTATAATTGTAATTATTCATGCTTCAACTACCGTAGTTATTTTCTTAATGAATTTGGCGACACATATAAATGTAAAAAATTCGTAACGACGACGTAAGAGAGCGAGTAGGTATGAAAGAGAGTATTGGTGTAAAGATGCGAAAGGGAATGCTCCGATGGTTCGGACATGTGGAAAGAATGCCGAACGAACGTCTGGTTAAGAAGATATACAATGCGAAAGTGGAAGGATGTAGGTACCGAGGGAGACCGAGACTAACCTATCTAGACCAGATCGGTCAGGTACTGAAGGAAGGTGGAGTCAAGAGTCTCCGAAACCGGCGAGCGTGTATGAAGAGAATTATGAATGTTGAGGAAGCGAGTGAAGTACGCAGAGATAGAGTTCTCTGGCACTCTGTTCTCTCTGCCTACCCTGCAAGGGATATGGCGTGATGATATGTATGTATGTATAAATGTATTCTGCATAGAGTTGAAATATTTAAAAAAATATAAATAAATACGCTTGGTATGTTTTGGCAAAAACTTATTTATTAGGCAATTGGACATAAATTAGATATGCCAAAATGAACCACATTTCTTTTTACTGAACAGTTTAAAATGAGCATTCAGTTTTAACATTTATGTAAAATATTTTACTTGCGGAAAAGTAAAGCATATTTCAATACTAGAACTAAAAAAAATACTAATAATATTAACAAAAAAGTATTTATTTACTATTTAAACACAGCCATTAAATGACTTATTTCACTCCTGCAACTCTATTTCAAAGTCAGGGTCGATCAATATCACCAATGTCATTTACAAGGCTACTTCTCACCTCATTTTATTATAAAATCATGTCAATCAGCTGGTATTAAGTGCATCATAGATTTTAACTCATCTAATTTAGCCTAAGCGATTTCCCTTTCTTGTGGCCAAAGTGGTTTAAAATTGAATTGAGTGGTGTTAAAATTTAACACACCGTAGCTTCTGACTGTCTTTTTAACCGACTTCAAAAAAGGAGGAGGTTCTATGTTTCATTGTATGTATTTTTTTTTTTTATGTATGTTCAGCGATATTTTTGTCAATTGTGGGCCGATTTTCAAAATTATTTTTTCTTTCTAAAGGGTATATTCCAGAGGTGGTCCCATTGTCACCAAGTCATGATCTGATGATGGGAAGTCGTGGAAATCGAGGGCAACCCTCAAATTTTATAGGCACATATTACGTGTCTCATATATTTTCATAAGCTCTTTAAATATCTGCATCTGGCAGTGATAAACTCATTTAGGTGAGCGGATGATGAAAGGTACATCTCCTTAATAGTTAGGAGTTGGAGGATAATTCTTCAGTATCATACGTCTGCATAGACTTTTAGCTGTATTCTTTCAAGTTAACTCCCGAGGTGGTCCCATTGTCACCAAATCATGATCTGATGATGGGAATTCTTGGAAATCGAGAGCAACCCTTAAATTTTATAGGCACATATTACGTGTCTCATGTATTTTTCAAAACTATTCAAATATTTGAATCTGGCAGTGAACATTTCATTTAAGTGAGCTGGTGATGGAAGGTACATCTCCTTAGCGGTTAGGAGTTGGAGGATAATTCTTTTAATATCATATGCACGCATAGACGTTTAGCTGAATTCGTTCAAGTTAACTCCCGAAGTGGTCCCATTGTCGCCAAATCATGATCTGATGATGGGAATTCATGGAGATCGAAGGCAACCTTCAAATTTTATAGGCACATATTACGTGTGTCCTATATTTTCCAAAGCTATTCAAACATTTGCATCTGGCAGTGAACATTTCATTTAGATGAGCTGATGATGGAAGGTATATCTCCTGAACGGTTAAGAGTTGGAGGATAATTCTTTCAATATCATACGCACGCATAGACCTTTAGCTGTAACGGCACCGACTTCAAATCGTGTTAGTGGATTTCTAGCATACATTGTAATTATATTTTATAAAAATGAATACATAAATAGAATTAGACAAGAATGAAATAGTTCATCTTATTTTTCGGTTTTAAGTAAGTATGGTTTTTGGCTGATCTTATTTTGAAGTCGGTTTACATTTTTTTTTAAAAGTTTAATTACATACATACATATCATCACGCCATATCCCTTGCAGGGTAGGCAGAGAGAACAGAGTGCCAGAGAACTCTATCTCTGCATACTTCACTCGCTTCCTCAACATTCATAATTCTCTTCATACACGCTCGCCGGTTTCGGAGACTCTTGACTCCACCTTCCTTCAGTACATGACCGATCTGGTCTAGGTAGGTTAGTCTCCGTCTCCCTCGGTACCTACATCCTTCCACTTTCGCATTGTATATCTTCTTAACCAGGCGTTCGTTCGGCATTCTTTCCACATGTCCGAACCATCGGAGCATTCCCTTTCGCATCTTGACACCAATACTCTCTTTCATACCTACTCGCTCTCTTACGTCGTCGTTACGAATGCGGTCGGTCAGCCTAACTCCACAGATTTTCCGCAGAGATCGCATTTCGACCGCATTAATTTTACTATCATACTCTTTTCTGCATACCCAACTCTCGCTTCCATACAGTAATGTTGGGACAAGCACTGCGTTATGTATTGCTACACGTGCCTTCTGGCTGAGGTGGTGGCTGCCGAGAAGTTGCCCCAACGCTCCGTTCACTCTATTTCCCGCATTCACTCTTCGCTCTATATCAGTGGTGTACCTTCCATCTCGGCTAAATCCACATCCAAGATATACAAATTCATCCACTTGCTCTAGCACATCATTACCTATTGTTACTCTTACATCTGTTCTGGTTTTATCTCTTTCAAAGACCATTATTTTGGTTTTGCTCACATTCACGCGTAGACCCCTTTTCTTACAATCTTCTGTCATTGTGTCGACTAGGGTCTGCAGGTCAGTCGCTGACTGTGCCAGCAGGACTGCATCATCTGCATAAAGCAGAGCAGTGACCACTGAGTCGCCCATCTGGACTCCCACATTCATATCGTTCAACCTTTGGAGACATTTATCCAGATATATGATAAACAGCCTGGCTGACAGAACGCACCCCTGCTTAACGCCGATATTGACGTCAAACCAAGGCGACATTCCATCATCCAGCCGCACACAGGCTCTACAGCCCATGTAACTGGACTGCACAGCCCGTAGCAGTTTACCGCTAATACCATACTCCGGTAAAATGTCCCAAAGTTCCTTTCGTACAACCGTAAAAGTTTAATTATTCATGTCTAATTCTTGATATTCACCGTTGAGGCCACTTCTCATGAATATTGAATGCTGCTTGTCTTTCTTCAGCAGTATTTCTTTAGTAGCTAGCCAACTAACTGTGTTTTTGTTAATGAAAATTCTGTTAATGAATTTCTTATTAACAATTTGTTTTTCTATCATTTTGCAATCGTTTTGATAACTTTTAAGAGATTACTTTTTTGTTTATATATAAAAGAAACATATATTTCTTTTATATTTTAGTTTTTGAGATCACAACATAGTCGTTTAGTTTCTTGAATCTCGTTTAAGTATCTTATTTTAATACTAGTCAAATGGAACTAAAAATAGGACTAAACATTAGTGACAATAATTATATTAAATTTTTTATTGTTTAAACTTAAAAATTAACGAAAGATTTATTTTATATTTTAGTTTTTAAGGTCCCAACGTAGTCGTATAGTTTTTAAAATCTCGTTTAAGTATCTTATTTTAATACCAGTCAAATGTAAAATAGGACTGGACATTTGTGACAATAATTATATTTTTTTTTTATTGTTTAAATTTAATAATTTGTGGGTTACCTTGGTTGTGATCCACGGGTCCAATAATGCAACACAGTTCTGATATGCACAGTTTATTAAATAAGCACAGGGAATAGTTCACAAGCACAGTAAGGTAGCACAGATATAGAAGGAGAAAGCAAAAGAGTAGTATACAGTACAGAGTTAAAGTAGAAACAATAATAGTGAAAACAATAATAGTGAAATAAGTTATCGTGTTCTAGCAATGATAAATAAGTATTTGTACAAGCGCGGGCTTCGCATACAACAGGCGGTTAACGACTGGCGGCGCGCGATGATCGGCGCGCGCGCACCGTACCTGGTACCATTGTGTTACCGATAAACAATTTTTTGTGGTCATTAGCTGTATTGCGCTTTTCCACTGTCGCATATTATTATATAAAATAAATATTTTAATATTAATATTATAAATGTTGTAACTATTATATATGTGTATTTGTATGTGTTATTTGTGTATTGATGTGTTCTGTATAGATATATATTATATAATGTTATATATGTGAGTGTGATGTGAGTCACCCACATCACTCCCCTCCAGAGACCATGCTATGGGCGATAGTAGTCCGGGAATTTGACTTGCCTACCTGAACGAGTAGTTTTGGTTATTGAAGTGGAAGGTGGTGGCTCGGCAATAGGAGAATCAGCGGTGTCGTCGTTGTCAGCGAGAATATATGCTGGTTTTAAGCGGTCTAAGGAGACTGTGACGGTTTTACCTTTAATTTTAATCTTAAAATCTTTACTGCCTCTTTCGATCACCTCATAGGGACCAGTATATGCTGGTTGGAGTGCTCCTCTCAACGCATCATCCCGAAGGAAAACGTGGGAACATGTTGATAAATCTTTGTGTATAAAGATTTTGTCCTTTGAGTGGTGTGACGTTGGAACTGGCTGTAAATTGTTGGCAAATGATCTGATACGGGCTATAAAGTCGGTAATATCAGTCGTACATTTGTCAACTTTTTGGCCAAAGAACTCACCAGGCAGTCTTAAGGGTTCGCCATATAATAATTCGGCGGATGATGATTGAAGATCTTCCTTGAAGGAACTTCTTATACCGAGCAGTACAAATGGCAAAGATTCAGTCCAGCTGTAATCAGCATGACACTTAATTGCCGATTTGAGCTGCCTATGGAAACCTTCGATCAGACCATTACAGCGCGGATTATACGCGACTGTCTTACGGTGTCTGAAGCCGATGGTCTTTGCGAGGTATTGGAAAAGGTTAGACTCGAATTGCCTACCACGATCAGTTACGATGTCGGTAGGGCATCCGAACCGTGCTACCCATCCTGAGAGAAAAGCTTTGGCCACAGTTTCCGCAGTAATATCGATAATTGGGACAACTTCAACCCATCGCGTGAAGCGATCGATGAGTGTCAAGCAGTATCGATATTCGTTGGAAGGCGGTAATGGTCCGACGAGGTCTAGGTGGACATATTTGAATCTCGCTGAAGGTAAATCGAGGGTACCCAAAGGGGTGGAAACATGTCGATTCACCTTCGTGCGCTGACATGCCAAACATGCCTTAGACCAATCGCGACAGTCTTTCCGCATCTGTGGCCAAACATAGCGCTGTGCAACCAACTTAGCACTTGCATTAGCGCCAGGATGGCTTAGGCAGTGCAGTGAGTCGAAAACCTGTTTGCGCAAGTGTTTGGGGATGAAGGGTCTGGGAGTCGTTGTACTGACGTCACAGTACAATTCAGTACGACTTCCAGGGACACTCGTCTTTTTAATACGCAGAGAAGAGTCATCACTGAGGTACTGAGCAAGTTCAGAGTCTGAAACTTGTGCCTTGGCTAGTGTATCTAGATCTACAGGACTTTGTAGTTCATCGACACGAGACAGTGTGTCGGCAACGACATTATCTTTGCCGGCGATGTGCTGTATGTCGGTTGAAAATTGTGAAATATAATCTAAATATCTATACTGACGTGGCGAACAGTTACTTTTGCGTTGATGAAAAGCGTAAACTAGAGGCTTGTGGTCAGTATAGATAGTGAAGGTGGTAGCGGCGAGCCAATGATTAAAATATTTAATGTTTTCGTATATAGAAAGAAGCTCTCTGTCATACGGTGAGTATTTCTGCTGTGCTGGGCTCAACTTCCTGGAGAAAAATGCTAAAGGCTGCCAGTTACCATTCTTAAATTGTTGTAGGACGCCACCGATTGCGAAATCAGACGCATCCGTGACCAGACCTAGCTTAACGGTTGAACCAGGGTGCGCCAACATGGCCGCTTTGCAAAGGCTATCTTTGCATTCCTCAAATGCGGTTGAGGCGGTGCCGCTAAGGTCAATAGACTGTGAACACTTGACAGTGCCGGTCAGCATGGCGTGTAAAGGTGCTTGAATCTGGGCAGCCCGAGGAATAAATCTACGGTAAAAATTGACCATGCCCAGAAACCTTCTCAGTTGCCTAGCAGTCTTGGGCACTGGGAATTCCTTTATTGCCTGTACCTTACTTTCCAGAGGCTTAGTACCGTGTTGGGAAATATGGTAGCCCAGAAAAGTTAATTCTGGAACTCCGAAGACGCATTTGGCTGTATTTATGAGCATACCATAATCTTTCATCCTCTGAAAGAGTAGACGTAGATGCTTTTTATGCTCCTCCTCATCCTTGGAGAACACCAAAAAATCGTCCAGGTATGGGTAGCAAAAGTCTAAGCCACGTGTCATCTCGTCCACAAATCTCTGAAAAGTTTGGCCAGCGTTCCTTAGACCAAACGTCATATAGGGAAATTCGAAAAGACCAAACGGTGTGGTGATGGCGGTTTTCGGGATATCCTGCTCAAAAACGGGGATCTGGTTGTAAGCTTTAACAAGGTCAATTGTGGAAAAGACCTTACAACCAGATAGACTATGGGCAAAGTCATGTATGTGCCTGATTGGGTACTTATCTGGTATTGTCCTTGCGTTGAGAAGTCGATAGTCGCCACAAGGACGCCAGCCATTGTCTTTCTTCGGCGCGAGGTGGAGAGGTGAAGACCAAGGACTCTCTGAAGGTCGAGCTGTACCATTCGCCAACATAGCCTCGAATTCAGCCTTAGCGATTTTCATTTTGTCCGGGGCTAGTCTACGAGGTGAACAAGATACTGGGGGGCCTGATGTAGTGCGTATGTGATGTTTAGTGTTGTGTCTTGGTGTGAATGGAGCGCCAGCCGGCCGTGTAATTGCCTGAAACTCAGAAATTAAATTACTATATTTGCCATTGCCAGTAACAACCTTAACACTAGAAATTAAACTATCAGTACAAGCGATAGATGCTACAGCTGATACATTTGTGGTGCTATCCAATAAGCGTTGATTGCGTATATCAACTACCAAGCTAAAATAAGATAGAAAATCTACACCTATAATAGCTTTAGTAACATCAGCAATTATAAAGCGCCATGGAAAGTCTCTACGAAGGCCTAAATTTAATACAAGCTGCAGATAGCCATAAGTATTGATTGGTGAACCATTAGCTGCACATAATTGGTATTCAGTCTTTGCACATCGATACTGTGGAAGCGCAGATCGAGGGAAAACACATAAGTCGCTTCCGGTGTCCACTAAGAATTGGACTTTCGATCTACGGTCCGTCACAAACAGGCGACCAGTTGTGAAAGGGCAATCTTCAGCCGCCATTACAGACTGCCCGCTGCATTTCCCGACTTGTAGTCACATGGGCGGACACATTTCTTCGCCTGATTGCCAAACTTGTGATGGTACCAACAGTGTGGGAATTTTCTGTAGTTCGACTGCGAACGTTGTGATGGGCTACGGTTTCTATTGCCCGAGGTTTGCGTCGTGCATGGTCGGGAGCGTCTGTGTACTTCCTCAGTCAGTGCGTCAACCTTCTTCGTCAACTCCGTGATGAGACGCATCATGTCAGCTGCCGGGTCTGCCTTTGAAGTGGACGCTACTTGAGAAGAGGTAGGTACCATATCATGGACCCTATCAGCGAGGTCAGCAAGCTCGGTGAGTGACAAGCTCATCTGGGACGCAATAATAGCTTGGAGGTTACCTGGCAAGCGACTGGACCAGATGGTCCTCAAGAAGTCTTCTGGAATCGTCGGTCCTGCTAGATGTTGTAGGTGCCGCAAGAACTGTGATGGCTTACGATCACCTAGTTCCTCCAACTGAAGGAGCTGCTTCACCTTCTTCTCCTTGGACACGGACAGGCGCTTAATCAGCTCGCTCTTCAGCTTCTCGTACGCGCCGGTAGCAGGAGGCGAAGTGATGACATCTTCAACCTCTGCAGAGTACTGTCGATCCAAGTGGGCGAGGACGTAGTGGAATTTTGTATAGTCATCCGTGATTCTGGCTAGTTTAAATTGGCCCTCGATTTGGCAGAACCATATTGTTGGTTTTTCCGGCCAAAAGGGTGGTATACGGACGCCTACTCTAAATAATTCCAACGACGGATTCTCTGGCTCCGTGGATACGCGCTCGCATCTGCTCGGTTTACGACTAGGTCGTTGACTACGTTGTGACGTTGCCGTATCACTACTATCACTACTCATTATCACTATTAGTTCAATGCTATTAAATGTTCTAAACGGGGTCACCAGTGTGGGTTACCTTGGTTGTGATCCACGGGTCCAATAATGCAACACAGTTCTGATATGCACAGTTTATTAAATAAGCACAGGGAATAGTTCACAAGCACAGTAAGGTAGCACAGATATAGAAGGAGAAAGCAAAAGAGTAGTATACAGTACAGAGTTAAAGTAGAAACAATAATAGTGAAAACAATAATAGTGAAATAAGTTATCGTGTTCTAGCAATGATAAATAAGTATTTGTACAAGCGCGGGCTTCGCATACAACAGGCGGTTAACGACTGGCGGCGCGCGATGATCGGCGCGCGCGCACCGTACCTGGTACCATTGTGTTACCGATAAACAATTTTTTGTGGTCATTAGCTGTATTGCGCTTTTCCACTGTCGCATATTATTATATAAAATAAATATTTTAATATTAATATTATAAATGTTGTAACTATTATATATGTGTATTTGTATGTGTTATTTGTATGTGTTATTTGTGTATTGATGTGTTCTGTATAGATATATATTATATAATGTTATATATGTGAGTGTGATGTGAGTCACCCACAAATTAACGGAAGATTTATTTTATATTTTAGTTTTTGAGATCACAACATAGTCGTTTAGTTTCTTGAATCTCGTTTAAGTATCTTATTTTAATACTAGTCAAATGGAACTAAAAATATTACTGAACATGTTATCGCCCATTGGAAGGTGGCGATTCAAGGAGTATGCTCTGGCAACATTAGCGTTACGGTTGAGTGGTTTCGTGGCGAAAACGGGTATAAATAGCGGTTACAGACGCGTAGACGGGATTCTGTTGTGATATCTAATCTGTGGTAGAAGTCTGTTAATAAGTTATATGTAGTAATAAATGTTTAAGTGTATATCTATGTGATTTGTTGTTGAACTCTTATAAACATTTGTGACAATAATTATTTTAATTTTTTTTATTGTTTAAAGTTAAAGATTAACGAAGGATTTGTTTTATATTTCAGCTTTTGCGATCATAACGTAGTTGATTAGTTTTTTAATTATCGTTTGAGTATCCTTTTTAATACTAGTCAAATGGAACTAAATAAAAATATGTTTGAATATTTGTGATAATAATTATTTAATTTTGTTTGTTTAAATTTAAAAATTAACGAATCATTTATTTTATATTTTAGTTTTTGAGATCACAACATAGTCGTTTAGTTTCTTGAATCTCGTTCAAGTATCGTATTTTAATACTAGTCAAATGGAACTAAATAAAAATAGGTCTGAATATTTGTGATAATATATTTTTTTTTTATTGTTTAAATTTAAAAATTAAAGAAAGCTGTATTTTATATTTTAGTTTTTGAGATCACATCGTAGTCGTTTAGTTTCTTGAATCTCGTTTAACTATCTTATTTTAATACTAGTCAAATGGAACTAAAAATAGGACTGAACATTTGTGACAATACATACATATCATCACGCCATATCCCTTGCAAGGTAGGCAGAGAGAACAGAGTGCCAGAGAATCATCATCATCATCAACCTGCTCTTATCCCAATTTACTTGGGGTCGACGCAACATGTCTTCTCCTTCCATACAACTCTATCAGACGTCATCTCTGTGGTCACTCCTTGTCTATCCATGTCATGTTTCACGCAGTTCATCCATCTTTTCTTTGGTCTTCCCTTACCCCTTAAGCCTTCAACATTCATGCTTAAAGCCAGAGAATATGTGACGGTAATTATATTTTTTTTTTATTGTGTATACTTAAAGATTAACGAAAGATTTATTCTATATTTTAGTTTTTAAGGTCACAACGTAGTCGTTTAGTTCTTCAAAACTTATTTAAGTTCTGATTTTAATACCAGTCAAATGTAAAATAGGACTGGACATTTGTGACTATAATTATTTTAATATTTTTTATTGTTTAAATTTAAGATTAACGTAAGATTTATTTTATAATTTTGTTTTTGAGATCACAACATAGTCGTTTAGTTTTTAATTCATATCTTAGGTATCTCATTTTAAAACTAGTCAAGTGTAAAATCATCATCATGTCAGGCTATTGCCGTCCACCGCTAGACGTAGGCCTAAATATAAAATAGTACTGGACATTTATGGCATTTCTTTGTTGATTTATATTTTAGTTTTTGAGACAATAAGGTTGTTATTTTGTTAGGATGCTCATTATTTCATTTTTATGATAATAAAATAAAAATTTGTCATTAATTACATTTGGTTTCCTTATTCCTTACCTTGAAAATTTAAAGGAATATTTGTTTTGATGAATTTTTAAATTTGAATTGGTTGATTTTTTATTCATATAATTTTATTTGATTTTAATCTGATAAATTGTTAATATGAATCTCTTAGGTTTATATTGGAATATGAAAAGTATATACATTTTTAAATAATAGAAATAATCGATTTTTTCATAAAAATCGATTATTTAATTTGATTAAAATCGATTAATATTAAATAAAAACCAACAACCATTTATAACTTCAACAACCCAGCGGCACATAGTAACCAACCTAGACTTATTCGCTTGTTCTGTCGTCAATTGATCTTAGTCTCGATTTTTTGTTTTCGGTAAGTGAGCTTCATAACCATAGGCATGTAAGTCGTCGATTACGTCGCGAAACCCACGGTCTAAGATGAACACATCTCCATGTTCAAAAAACCAATGGAAAGGATTTTCTTCGTCGTCAATCATATTTTTCATTATTTGTGCATCTGATTCTATGGCTGAATATGGCCCAAAGGCATCTAAAATGTGGCCATCGCAGCACACTATTAAAAACGGTTTCAACAAATTCGTGTATTTGTGTAGACTATATGATCGCTTTTGGAATAAATAGTTTGCGGACTTTTGTATATATATATAAGTGGCGTCTGCTATCACAATTGCCTTTCTGTTTAAGGCATTTGCATTTCCAAAAATTGCATTTGGAACTTGTAGGTTTCGGTTAGCTACATCAATTCTATTGAGATGATCATAACCAAGATGCCGGGGAACGAAGTCCAGTAAAAGAGAGTCTCTGGCGAACGTTAAATGTCGTTATAGGGTTCTACGGCTCATATTAAAAAGCGTCGCCAGCCTTTCATTTGCTTCACCGCTTCGCAGTTTCATTAAGTAGCATGCCAAAGATGTTTTCGGGCGTGTTGATACGTTCGACAATGAAGGAGTTTGTTCCAAAATATTCATAAATTGGTCTCGAGTAACGCCTAATCGGATGTATACTTCATTTGGGTCCATGTCATCTATATTATCAAAATCTAGTATAGATCCTCGAAGCACCGCGATTTTCATGAGGCTCATGATATGCACAAAATGTGTGGCATTGAAGTCGTGGAGCAAGTTAGGGCTGTCAATTATTTGATCCCAATCATTGGATACCAAATGATGATCGCAAACTCTTGCACTATTTGGAATATAAAAATGAAAATGAATCAAGAATGTCACTTTAATGTTATCCGGAATCCTTCGGAGATCCGTTCGTCTGCAGTTTTCATACATACATGCAGCATGGTCGACAAATGTACCCCTGACCATTGTATTGTATCTGAAAATGAGAGTATTACAATTAGTCAAAACGCTTAGTTATTTTCATTGAACGCTGTTCAAACAAAGCGAAATATAAAGAAAAATATTTTACTCGATTGCCTAAGCAGTATTAATTATCTCGCTTACTCATACGTAAATACCGATACTTCTATCCCGTTCTCGCCCCGTGGATCAAACGGAACGACAA
This sequence comes from Lymantria monacha, assembly GCA_905163515.2. Classification (NCBI taxonomy): domain Eukaryota; kingdom Metazoa; phylum Arthropoda; class Insecta; order Lepidoptera; family Erebidae; genus Lymantria; species Lymantria monacha. The sequence goes on along the minus strand of LR991104.1, from coordinate 10,197,509 downwards.
CGTCGCCGCGTCGGTAACAGTTTACTTACTACTTACAGCGAAATGTAATCTCAATGCGCGAGAGTTAAAACACTGTGAACACCTCAAGTTAAACAGTACTATATTGTTGACGTGACAACTAAGAAATAATGATTTCGTTTGATGTACTTACCTGATGTTCAGAGGTAAGAGCTTCAAAGATATATTGGCCTACAGCGGGATGTTCTTCAAACCGAGCACGGGTTATTTCGTATCTTCTTCTGTTTATCACGGATCGATTACATAAAATACACACTTGGCGATTATCTGCCATTGTTATAGGAATCTGGTTAAAAAAAGTCCAAAAAAACGAGCACAAGTCACCAAGATAGATATTAACAAGTCCGATATGCAAGCCAGAGTCAAAAGAAATTGTCAAACAATAATAATCGCACAGTACTCAACGAAACAAATGTCAACGATGGACTGCGCTGTGCGCTCGAGCATAACGGTAATCGCCGAGTGCGAGCGGCGCTCGTCGCTGATTGGTTGACGCATGAAACATGGCGAGACCGATTTTAACAAAGGTTCTTAGACCTCTAATAGAAAAAAGTATTGAATATTAGGATACATAAATAATAATGAAAAAAAAAATAGTATTTTAATAATAGTATTTTAACTATATTTTTTTTCGCAAACGGTATTTCATAGTACTCCTTGAACAATATTTGTTGTCAAAGATCTCCCCTTTCAAATGACACTAGTTTCATTGATGGCCGCTCATGGGCCGCAATGCCCATTGTCCTTTGTTTGGAAGGGTCTCGGTCTTCTTGCCAAGCAACATAGAAGATATCGCGTAAGCTTTTCTAGTAAGTATTGTAATGGGACAGTCCGCCAATGGAAAAAAGTTTTATTTAATGACGAAACCAAAATAAATTTAATAAATTCTGATGGCAAACGATACGTGCGCCGACAAATTAACGAAGCATTACATACATACATACATATCATCACGCCATATCCCTTGCAGGGTAGGCAGAGAGAACAGAGTGCCAGAGAACTCTATCTCTGCATACTTCACTCGCTTCCTCAATATTCATAATTCTCTTCATACACGCTCGCCGGTTTCGGAGACTCTTGACTCCACCTTCAGTATATGACCGATCTGGTCTAGGTAGGTTAGTCTCGGTCTCCCTCGGTACCTACATCCTTCCACTTTCGCATTGTATATCTTCTTAACCAGACGTTCGTTCGACATTCTTTCCACATGTCCGAACCATCGGAGCATTCCCTTTCGCATCTTTACACCAATACTCTCTTTCATACCTACTCGCTCTCTTACGTCGTCGTTACGAATGCGGTCGGTCAGCCTAACTCCACAGATTTTCCGCAGAGATTGCATTTCGACCGCATTAATTTTACTTTCATACTCTTTTCTGCATACCCAACTGTCGCTTCCATACAGTAATGTTGGGACAAGCACTGCGTTATGTATTGCTACACGTGCCTTCTGGCTGAGGTGGTGGCTGCCAAGAAGTTGCCCCAACGCTCCGTTCACTCTATTTCCCGCATTCACTCTTCGCTCTATATCAGTGGTGTACCTTCCATCTCGGCTAAATCCACATCCAAGATATACAAATTCATCCACTTGCTCTAGTACATCATTACCTATTGTTACTCTTACATATGTTCTGGCTTCATCTCTTTCAAAGACCATTATTTTGGTTTTGCTCACATTTACGCGTAGACCCCTTTTCTTACAATCTTCTGTCATTGTGTCGACTAGGGTCTGCAGGTAAGTCGCTGACTGTGCCAGCAGGACTGCATCATCTGCATAAAGCAGAGCAGTGACCACTGAGTCGTCCATCTGGATTCCCACATTCATATCGGTCAACCTTTGGAGACATTTATCCAGATATATGATAAACAGCCTGGCTGACAGAACGGACCCCTGCTTAACGCCGATATTGACGTCAAACCAAGGCGACATTTCATCATCCAGCCGCACACAGGCTCTACAGCCCATGTAACTGGACTGTACAGCCTGTAGCAGTTTACCGTTAATACCATACTCCGGTAAAATGTCCCAAAGTCCCTTTCGTACAACCGTGTCAAATGCTCCCTCCAGATCCACAAAACTGCAGAAAACCCTCTGACCTAGAGCCAGATGCTTCTGCACAATGTTGCGCAGAGAGAACACTTGATCCATGCATCCCCTTCCACTCCTGAAACCTCCTTGTGTCTCACACAGTAAACCATCGGACACCATCCTCATCTCCTTTCAATAATTTTACCATACACTTTTGCTGCCAAACTGGTCAAGCTTACGGCTCTGTAATTTGCGCAGTCATAACGTGAACCCTTGTTTTTAAACAAAGGCACGATGACTGCGCTATTCCAGTGCTCGGGAACCATTCCCGAGCTCCAACATAAATTGAGGAGCAACAGGAACGCCTCCCAGACACAGGAGCCACCAAGCTTGATCATCTAGGGATGTGAGGTTACTGTAAAAAAATCGATTAAATAAAAATCGATTTTTTTTTATTTAATATTAATCGATTTTAATCAAATTAAATAATCGATTTTTATGAAAAAATTAAATAATCGATTTTTATGAAAAAATCGATTATTTAATTTGATTAAAATCGATTAATATTAAATAAAAAAAAATCGATTTTTATTTAATCGATTTTTTTACAGTAACCTCACATCCCTAGATGATCAAGCTTGGTGGCTCCTGTGTCTGGGAGGCGTTCCTGTTGCTCCTCAATTTATGTTGGAGCTCGGGAATGGTTCCCGAGCACTGGAATAGCGCAGTCATCGTGCCTTTGTTTAAAAACAAGGGTTCACGTTATGACTGCGCAAATTACAGAGCCGTAAGCTTGACCAGTTTGGCAGCAAAAGTGTATGGTAAAATTATTGAAAGGAGATGAGGATGGTGTCCGATGGTTTACTGTGTGAGACACAAGGAGGTTTCAGGAGTGGAAGGGGATGCATGGATCAAGTGTTCTCTCTGCGCAACATTGTGCAGAAGCATCTGGCTCTAGGTCAGAGGGTTTTCTGCAGTTTTGTGGATCTGGAGGGAGCATTTGACACGGTTGTACGAAAGGGACTTTGGGACATTTTACCGGAGTATGGTATTAACGGTAAACTGCTACAGGCTGTACAGTCCAGTTACATGGGCTGTAGAGCCTGTGTGCGGCTGGATGATGAAATGTCGCCTTGGTTTGACGTCAATATCGGCGTTAAGCAGGGGTCCGTTCTGTCAGCCAGGCTGTTTATCATATATCTGGATAAATGTCTCCAAAGGTTGACCGATATGAATGTGGGAATCCAGATGGACGACTCAGTGGTCACTGCTCTGCTTTATGCAGATGATGCAGTCCTGCTGGCACAGTCAGCGACTTACCTGCAGACCCTAGTCGACACAATGACAGAAGATTGTAAGAAAAGGGGTCTACGCGTAAATGTGAGCAAAACCAAAATAATGGTCTTTGAAAGAGATGAAGCCAGAACATATGTAAGAGTAACAATAGGTAATGATGTACTAGAGCAAGTGGATGAATTTGTATATCTTGGATGTGGATTTAGCCGAGATGGAAGGTACACCACTGATATAGAGCGAAGAGTGAATGCGGGAAATAGAGTGAACGGAGCGTTGGGGCAACTTCTTGGCAGCCACCACCTCAGCCAGAAGGCACGTGTAGCAATACATAACGCAGTGCTTGTCCCAACATTACTGTATGGAAGCGACAGTTGGGTATGCAGAAAAGAGTATGAAAGTAAAATTAATGCGGTCGAAATGCAATCTCTGCGGAAAATCTGTGGAGTTAGGCTGACCGACCGCATTCGTAACGACGACGTAAGAGAGCGAGTAGGTATGAAAGAGAGTATTGGTGTAAAGATGCGAAAGGGAATGCTCCGATGGTTCGGACATGTGGAAAGAATGTCGAACGAACGTCTGGTTAAGAAGATATACAATGCGAAAGTGGAAGGATGTAGGTACCGAGGGAGACCGAGACTAACCTACCTAGACCAGATCGGTCATATACTGAAGGTGGAGTCAAGAGTCTCCGAAACCGGCGAGCGTGTATGAAGAGAATTATGAATATTGAGGAAGCGAGTGAAGTATGCAGAGATAGAGTTCTCTGGCACTCTGTTCTCTCTGCCTACCCTGCAAGGGATATGGCGTGATGATATGTATGTATGTATGTAATGCTTCGTTAATTTGTCGGCGCACGTATCGTTTGCCATCAGAATTTATTAAATTTATTTTGGTTTCGTCATTAAATAAAACTTTTTTCCATTGGCGGACTGTCCCATTACAATACTTACTAGAAAAGCTTACGCGATATCTTCTATGTTGCTTGGCAAGAAGACCGAGACCCTTCCAAACAAAGGACAATGGGCATTGCGGCCCATGAGCGGCCATCAATGAAACTAGTGTCATTTGAAAGGGGAGATCTTTGACAACAAATATTGTTCAAGGAGTACTATGAAATACCGTTTGCGAAAAAAAATATAGTTAAAATACTATTATTAAAATACTATTTTTTTTTTCATTATTATTTATGTATCCTAATATTCAATACTTTTTTCTATTAGAGGTCTAAGAACCTTTGTTAAAATCGGTCTCGCCATGTTTCATGCGTCAACCAATCAGCGACGAGCGCCGCTCGCACTCGGCGATTACCGTTATGCTCGAGCGCACAGCGCAGTCCATCGTTGACATTTGTTTCGTTGAGTACTGTGCGATTATTATTGTTTGACAATTTCTTTTGACTCTGGCTTGCATATCGGACTTGTTAATATCTATCTTGGTGACTTGTGCTCGTTTTTTTGGACTTTTTTTAACCAGATTCCTATAACAATGGCAGATAATCGCCAAGTGTGTATTTTATGTAATCGATCCGTGATAAACAGAAGAAGATACGAAATAACCCGTGCTCGGTTTGAAGAACATCCCGCTGTAGGCCAATATATCTTTGAAGCTCTTACCTCTGAACATCAGGTAAGTACATCAAACGAAATCATTATTTCTTAGTTGTCACGTCAACAATATAGTACTGTTTAACTTGAGGTGTTCACAGTGTTTTAACTCTCGCGCATTGAGATTACATTTCGCTGTAAGTAGTAAGTAAACTGTTACCGACGCGGCGACGTTGTCGTTCCGTTTGATCCACGGGGCGAGAACGGGATAGAAGTATCGGTATTTACGTATGAGTAAGCGAGATAATTAATACTGCTTAGGCAATCGAGTAAAATATTTTTCTTTATATTTCGCTTTGTTTGAACAGCGTTCAATGAAAATAACTAAGCGTTTTGACTAATTGTAATACTCTCATTTTCAGATACAATACAATGGTCAGGGGTACATTTGTCGACCATGCTGCATGTATGTATGAAAACTGCAGACGAACGGATCTCCGAAGGATTCCGGATAACATTAAAGTGACATTCTTGATTCATTTTCATTTTTATATTCCAAATAGTGCAAGAGTTTGCGATCATCATTTGGTATCCAATGATTGGGATCAAATAATTGACAGCCCTAACTTGCTCCACGACTTCAATGCCACACATTTTGTGCATATCATGAGCCTCATGAAAATCGCGGTGCTTCGAGGATCTATACTAGATTTTGATAATATAGATGACATGGACCCAAATGAAGTATACATCCGATTAGGCGTTACTCGAGACCAATTTATGAATATTTTGGAACAAACTCCTTCATTGTCGAACGTATCAACACGCCCGAAAACATCTTTGGCATGCTACTTAATGAAACTGCGAAGCGGTGAAGCAAATGAAAGGCTGGCGACGCTTTTTAATATGAGCCGTAGAACCCTATAACGACATTTAACGTTCGCCAGAGACTCTCTTTTACTGGACTTCGTTCCCCGGCATCTTGGTTATGATCATCTCAATAGAATTGATGTAGCTAACCGAAACCTACAAGTTCCAAATGCAATTTTTGGAAATGCAAATGCCTTAAACAGAAAGGCAATTGTGATAGCAGACGCCACTTATATATATATACAAAAGTCCGCAAACTATTTATTCCAAAAGCGATCATATAGTCTACACAAATACACGAATTTGTTGAAACCGTTTTTAATAGTGTGCTGCGATGGCCACATTTTAGATGCCTTTGGGCCATATTCAGCCATAGAATCAGATGCACAAATAATGAAAAATATGATTGACGACGAAGAAAATCCTTTCCATTGGTTTTTTGAACATGGAGATGTGTTCATCTTAGACCGTGGGTTTCGCGACGTAATCGACGACTTACATGCCTATGGTTATGAAGCTCACTTACCGAAAACAAAAAATCGAGACTAAGATCAATTGACGACAGAACAAGCGAATAAGTCTAGGTTGGTTACTATATGCCGCTGGGTTGTTGAAGTTATAAATGGTTGGTTCAAACGCGATTTTAAACTATTCCGACAAGACTTTTTCAATCGTGCTTTGCCTCATATGATGACAGATTTTAGAATAGGTGCTGCATTATTGAATGCTTGCAGAGAACCATTGTCAGATAACGTTCACGCTGAAACATTTATAGAAGTTATAAACCAAAGAGTGAACCAACCAAATAACCTAGCAGAGTATGTCCTAGCCAACAACCTTAATCGTAGACGGGCTAGTTTCGATAGCATTACAGGAAACCAACCTAACATAAGTGATTTTCCTTTGCTGACTGAGGACGATTTAACCATTTTTGCACTTGGTACATACCAAGTGAAGCTAGCCCGCAGCTATTATGCGGAGCATGTGCGACAAGGTCTCTATAATATAGAAACGTATAGGGACCCCGATGTTACAGGCCTAGGCAGGTACGGCATCACAGAAACAAATGTTTGGCTGCTAAGATGTCGAATACAATCTAGACATACTAGGTCAAAAATATATTATTCGTATATTATAGTAGATAGAGAGAAAAGCGGCAGAGAAGCCATAGAAAACTACTATTGCAGTTGTCTAAGCGGTAAGCGCACTCTTGGTTGCTGTGCCCACATTATGAGTGTAGTGTGGTATTTAGGGTGGGCGAGAAACCAAGAGGAAGATATCCGTTTACCAGCTCATTTTTTGAACGATATTATTGTAGACGACAATTGAATCCCATCATTTTCTTTTTTTAAAGGAATACTAGCATTATATACGAGCATTGTATATGTGTCTGTCAATAAATCGATGTATTTAATAACCAATTAACCTTTAGTTTTATTTAATCCATCATTATCTTATACTTAGACATGCATTACGTTTTATCATTTACGTACTTTCGGTTTAATTAATTCGATTTTTTTATATGATCAACGCTTTATAACTTTTTATCTAAACAAGTTGCCGAAATAATTTTTTGCAGTCTTAATATATACATAATTGTCGACTAAAAAATATATAGGACAGATGTGGCCGCCGATGGGACAAGCGCCATACATTTTTGCCCATTGTCCTTTGTTTCAACTATTCGCCTGCGGACTAGTATGGCGGTTATGTTTCGTGTGTCGCCTTGAGAAAACATTTCTTTCGAATTTCATTATAGCCTTTAAATGGAGCCAAACGAATAATCAGCTTGTCCTCCAGGATTGTGGTCTTCCTTGGCCGAACTTTTCTGGGAACCTTATCCGTTGTTCTGTGTTGTTCAAAATATGCTATAGCCGCTATATAGATCTATAGATCGTTGAGCATGGTGACCATGCTCAACGATCTCAGCAGGGTATCCCAACTAGTGGGTTTGTTTACATGTTGTGTAACATGGACAATACGAAAGTCATGTCAAATGCCCATGATATTCTTGTACCGGTCTTAGTTTGCAATGCGATTCTCGAAGTTGTCGATCATTATGTTTACCTTGGACAAACAGTCCAGTTAGGTAGATCCAATTTCGAGAAAGAGGTCAGCCGACGATTCCAACTAGGTTAGGCAGAATGGGCAGCATTCGGGAAACTTAAGAGCATCTTCTCGTGCAATATACCTCAAGTGTCTGAAAACACAGGTCTACGACCAGTGTGTTACCAGTGATGACTTACGGCACGGCAACGTGGTCCTCATAACCAAGCTCAGTCGTTCAGCGTGCTATGGAGCGAGCTATTATGCTCGGGATTTCTCTGCAAGATAGAATCCGAAATACGGCAATCCGCAGAAGAACGGGTGTAACCGACATAGCACGCTGAAAGTGACAATGGGCAGTCCACATCGCTCAACGAACCGACAACCACTCGGGACGAAAGGTTCTTGAGTGGCGACCAAGTATCAGATGACGCAGTGTAGAAAGTCCCCCGTCCGTGTGGACAGCGGACCTGGTGGAAGTTGCTGGCCGTCGTTGGATGTAGGCAGCACAAGACCACACCCTGTGGTATAACATGAGGGAGGCCTACGCCCAGCAGTGGAGACGGCGATAGGCTGAAATGGTGAAGTAACACTTGTTATGCATAATAAATGATACATAGAATTATAGTCTATCTAATCTAAGAAGTGCACTCTGACAGCTGTCGAAGTAAGTAGTCTAGGTATTCGAGCCAAATAATAGCTATCGAAAATATCCGATTTTAGTGAGAAATCGATATTGATTCTTTTTAATTAATAATCGGTTTATATTTTTTTTTTTTTTCAAAAAGGAGAAATAAAGTGCTAAATTAATACTAAACTAATTTAATTCTTTTAGCATAAAATCAATTCATCATATTTAGTAGAATTAGGTAAGCAAAAACAAAAAATAGATTTGAATATAGCTATTTATTCAGAATCACGAGTATTACTTGAATTATCATCGTATCTCGAACATTAATAATTATTTCCTTATCAATAAAATTGTCGAAACGTACATCTCTGTCAAAATCTCTATTCGATTAATTATATAATTCTAATATTTGTACCGATTATTTAGATATTCGTGAATTGGAAGTTGTCAAGCACTACTGTATAGAACGTGATGAAGTGACATTGTAAGATCGTCAATAACAATTACTATTTACCATGTTATTTTTATTTTAGATTAGTTTTAAGAATTTCTACATTAGATTTTTGTACAAGAAAGTCACCTGCAACGTTAGTTATGTAAATAACTTAATAGTTCTTTAATATTTCAGTTTTTTTGTTTGCAATCATGTATATACGTTTGACCAAGGTTATTGTGTATTAAAAAATGCAGAACGTCAAAATGCACTTCTTAGATTAGATGAACTATAGTGTAGCTTCATTTATAAAAAAATGTTATTCTTATTCAGTAAAGAATTTAAAGAAAACCAAAGTATTTATAAAAACTTAATTTATTTATCTTTATACATACAAATTCAACAATAATTATTTACAATACAATAATACCTATCACTTATAAAATAATTTACTAACCATTACCATTAAAAAATACATTCTGTACAACAAGAACACTTAAACAATACCGCCCCAAAATACACTAAACACCCTGTATTCGTAACATAAGTGATAAATAAACATTAGGTGGTAAATTAACGAAGCGAAACTTCTCATGGAAGGGCTTTACGAAATATTTGTGCGAAAAAAGAGCGTAAGCGACTGACGTATCGTGTATTTGTCAAACATACTTCGAAGTGACGCGTATTCGTCAATCATTCTTCGAAGTGACGCTTATTCGTCAAACATACTTCGAAAGATTGAGACGAATATACGATATAACTGTCGTTTAGGCTCTTGTTATTGCTAACATTTTAAAGAGTGAGACATAATGATAAATGCAATACTCTCATGTAATAATTCAAATGTTTCACTGTGATGCAAGTTTCAATTCTATCGTGTATCTTCAGGACTCACCAGTCTCGATTTTTTTAATATAGATATTAACTGCTGAAGTCTGCCATCTACATTATTTCATACTGTGGCCGTGTTAGGAACATGTTAAGCACATGAACAAGACACGAACTTGTGCACAATATCAAGTACGCGCTGTTTAAATAGTCAAGGTCGTGCGTACAAAATGACGGCAAAGCATGAAAAGGGCCGTCAAGATAAATATTAACCAGCTAATTTAAATAAAACCAAAAGATTATTTCTTTATTAATAACAGTATATCATTCTCCAGCTTTTATGTCCAATTACTTGTTCTTCCACTATCCAATTGACTGCACAGATGGCGTAATGGTTAAGATACCAACCATCCGTGCCAGTTGCGTAGGTTCGATTCCCACGCAGGACAATACTTGTGTGATTTACAAACTGTTGTTCTGAGTCTGGGTGTAATTGGTCTGCGTTAATTATATGTTTGTAAAATTCCCCGCAATACAAGGATTATTTCCTTAGGGCAGGGTGGTGTCTTCTTTAAAAAAAAAAATAGTACGTACCTCTCTTCTTACCTCGTATATATATATATATCGGCTATACTCATAATAGTTATTGGCAATGGTTTTATTACCGGCAGTCTGTCTGACGTCAAACCTCCTAGGGTATATAATTATTGACCAGATTGCATTAAATGGAGTAGACCCATGTCTATGTAAAGAACTTAGTCATCTTTTACGACACGCACGAGCAATACAAGGGTTCGTATTCGTACTGGTCCTCTATTTTTAAGCTCGAAAAGTGTTAGATTTATTTAAACGCTTCCCTAGTCAATACTTAAAATTATAATTTTGATGTTAAAATTTAACATAATCATACGTTTGACTAGATAAAGAAACAGAAAGCAGCCCCGCCTACGGTAATAAGTTTACTGATTGTCGTGAGCCTTTTGGAACATTAGAAATTGTTGAACACATTGTGTTTGCTATCACTACGTAAGTAGAAAACATCCAGCAATAACAAGTCTTTATAAAGATAGTTTTGCTGAAATATACCGATTGGCGTCGTAAAATATCATGCTGCCACGAGGTATTAACTTCTCAAATCCAAGCTGGATTAAAACCCAGTTTGTAGGACTATGGAGTATTTAAAGAACTTATGTTTAGTATGAAGGGAAGAATACCCCGCAAGCAGTACAGGAGAGTAAAAAGAGCATTCGCGGTTGCTAAACATGAGCGGCAGCGTTTGCACCATCTGAACAGCGAGCTCTACAACGCAATGAGTCCTAAACATACACCACCGAAGTCAATGATCGGGTACCGGTGGCCCGCTCGCACGGCGAAGAGAGGAGTTTGCAGGGTGGGTCCATGGGGTTGCGTGCCGCCTCTTCTGTCGCCCCGGACGTTTTGTCGGGGCGCGACCACATCCATGCTGACGAAACACGTTATAAGATCACAACACTTAAAAAAGGAGAGATGGCCATGCTTAAGTGTAAAGGTGCAATGTTCAACAACCGTTGGGCCTCTCCTAAAAATACATTTAACCAACAGGAACACTTGAAACTAAAAGGTTACACTGGGACTTCGGAGACTGGTTGAGGTTTTGGAGTGTTGAAAAGAAAAGAAATGACGACAAATGAGAAGCGAAGGGCCAACGACGCAGCCAAAGTGTGTGTTAATGATTATAGTATGAAACAATGAGCAGACTTCGTTAAGTTATAATAAAGTTATACAATCCAGTAAGTAAAATATGACAATTGCTCACCTATTAATAAAAACACAAGTTTTATTTGAGGAAAAACAGGTAATAAAGGAACAAGTTCAGCAGTGGATAGATCCAAGGTTATGATCTATACCATAAATAAAATTCTATTACAATGTTTAAACCAAGATCACCGAAAGTAAAATTCAAGGTCAAACGGATTATAAAACGTGTTCAAGGTCATTGTTGGCCAATGCACTGGCAAAATTCATAGATTGTGACATATCATTAATAATAATTAAATAGTAAGACCAAGGTACATAGACACGTACAATATCTACTAAAGTCATTGAAAATTTCTTCAGTCCTTTGCATAGGGCATACAATTTCAGGAAAAATAACGAAATTTTCTAAAAACTTAACTGAACATTTAAAACAATTGAATGTAAGATATTTATCTATACAGGGTTGTTTTTCTAAGGGTACCCAAAATTGCACAGGATGTTCAAATTCGATAGTGTAATCGATTATTTAAATAAAAACATGTTTTTATTTAACAAAAAAATATTTGTTTTTATTTGGTGAATACCTATAACCTCCTGAGACTCCTGGTATCACCAGCGATAACTTTAGTCGATTTTTTTTCCCACGCCATCTATCGGAATCCTAAAGTAAAACGTCGTTCAACTGTTCGAGCGAGCATTCTTTTGTTTTTTTCATTCACATTTCAATTGTTACTAGTCAAAATCTGGATCATTCACGATCAGTGCAAGTTTGACAATTTTGCGTTAACTGACATGGCGAATTTGCGTAGAGGTAAATACTATTTTTTGTTATTATCTATGTGTATTTATACTACAATCCTATAAAATACGTTGTAATTTTACTTTTAAAACAAGTATTTAATAGAAGAAATATATAATTATTTCTAAATTTTACGTTTTTCTACGAGTATCATACGTGATACCTCGGGCATTTTGCTCTTATTATTGGTTTCTTTTACAGGTAAGCTATCTAAAAGAGATATCATAGAAGAGCTCAATTACGATGAGTCAGATATGGAAGAAGACAGTGATGGTGAATGTGACCTCCTAGCATGCCGAGAGGAAGAAATTGGTGAGGCAATTCCAGTTGTTAATGAAGAAGATTGGAATGAATCGGACAATGAACCTCTCTCATCCTTTCGTGTACAACCCCAATCGTCCCGAAACATACTTTCACGATGGAAACACAGCGAAAACTTCGATTGTACTCCACATGAAGACGATCTGGACGTCTCATTCGATCCTAGCGTAATTGTTAAGATTTATTTTTTAAAGTACTTTGGCCATTATATTGATGACCGTTTATTTGGAATTATGGCCTGATGAACTTCGACAGTTCTTTGTATGTTCAATGGCAATGAGTGTGCTTGGTCTTTCACGAATTAGAATGTACTGGGCATTGGAAACAAAAGTGTACTACATAGCAAACACAATTACTCGTAATCTGTATTTTCAACTTAGATCGAATTTAAAGGTTACAAATGATGAACTAATTACTCAAAACGCCAGACAGAATGATGTTTTTCGTTTCTGCGGTAGAAAAGGGTTGTCGTGAAAATAAAAGGGATAATTGCGTCGCTATCGTAAATGCAAACAAAAACAAGTTTTTAAAGGCAAACCAAACCCAGAAAGCATAAAAGTATTTCTAATTGCCAATTCTAATGGTATTCCGCTTGATTTATATTTATATAAGGGAAGGGCACAACAATTGAATCAGCACTGTACCCATCACCTGAAAAACTTGATCTTGGCGGGCGATTCCTCTTAAAACTAGTGGATACGTTACCTAGAGATTTTCCATTTTTATTGACTGTTACTTTACATCTATTCCACTTCTTGATAACTTAATAGAAAGGGGAATCAAGGCACCTAGGACATTAATGAAAAATAGAGTACCAGAATACCAGCGGCGAAATTCAAAGAAAAAAGATAATTAAACACAATACCACTCCTTTCAGTCGGGTAAAAAGCGGGTATTGTTCAAGACAGATGCGGCATTACACTACTGAAAGAGGCAGTTACGATTGGTCTGATTAATGTGTCATTTTTAGATGTCAATTGAAAATAAAAATAATATGATTAATAACCTTGTTTTAAACTAATGCAGTCCCAAGCTATCATCTGTGGTACCATCCCTTATAGCAAAAGGGGAAGATTTTTCTTATGTGTTTTATTAATAATAAGTAGTACTTAGCTATATAAAGTAGCAATCTTAATTGTGGGTTATATACTTTAGTATTGGGTCTCAGGAGGATAAACACCAAAGGACCTGGCCAAGATTTGCCCCGGATGTACGAAAATACCGAATATTAGAATTAAAACGTACAGACTCGACTTATCTTTCAAAAAACACAATTTGTATTTCCTGTTATTTATCATTTTTCCATTCTGATATTAACCTAGCAGAAACTATTCATGCAATAAAAACATTAGTCAATTTATTCATTTTAGCTTCATCGCCATTTTATTTGGACGGAAGTATTAATAAAGATTGACCTGTGTATCGATTATGCTTCTATCGATTCAAAATAATTAACCTTAATCTTATAATTTCTGTATGACAATAAATAATTCATTTTGAGTGTTGTTTTTTATTATTTATAAATATATGTAATGAAATGTAGCGATATATATTCTTTTAGTATATCGTACGTTATAGCTGGTATATAGGTATTCCACAAAATTTAAATGATAGGTACTTATTGCTTCGTGTAGTAATAGAGATTGCAAATTGACTGCTTTGTATGAGTCAGACATAATGAGTAAGGTATAACTCAAAAATAACTAGATATACACTAAAAACACGTTCTGGCTATACCTATTTCTAATAATATTATTGTTGAAAGTGTCTGACATTTGTGTCATAGCAACAAAGTAAAAATTTATTTAAAAAAAACTACAACGTTTAGAGACATTTTTCTTTTCGATTTGTAATCTAGAGGCCAAAAGTACTATGTAATAATAGCAATATTATGTCCGTACATGAATATTAACAAGTGAGACAAACGTCCATACAATGTTGGCCAGCTCCTTTGTTGACAATATGTAAGTCATTCACTATTATAAACACACGCACACAAAGACAAAATAAGCGCTCACGATAAAACAGAGTTATACTATTCTTCTTATGTATTGGCAATCAGCTACATATACGAACTATTGGTGCCAGTGTCAAGTTATAAATATTTTCACGTTTTTAGTCTTTCAAGTCAGTCGTTGTCTAAGTCAAATTGTCACCATTAACAGTGCAATGGCCACACTGTTAATGGTATCTTGTGGGAATTTTGATGGAAAACGAAAACGTTGTAAAGCAGTTTTATATGATATTCACTACATCCCAGTATTTCCGCACATCACATTACATAAAATGCCATCAAAATTATCTAAATATAACACGTTAAAACACTAAGATATCGAATATAATACAAGAGCACCACATGACGTTTTCAAATTCCCGTCAAAAGTCCCGAGTTATACTATTGCCATTTCTTTATTTTCTCGATGACAGTTCTAATTTGATAGTTGTAGTGTTGTGACTAAATAAGTAATGATATCGATCGCATATATGTTTTGAACAAAGACAAATTCAACGAAAACATTCAAATTTTCGAATTCGAAGCTTACGGTACAAGCGGCATGCAAGCAAATAAGCTTCGTACGCCGAAGAAGAAACGCCAACCACGTCGTGTGACATCGGTTGACAACTTCGACGCTGACGCTATTCGTCGTCATATATATGACTATTACTTGCGCAAAGAAATTCCAACACTTAAAAAACTTTTTAAAGTTTTGAAAGAAATAGGATTTTCTTATAAAAAATCGGACAAACGTAAAATATCGATGGAGCGTCACGACGTTGCTATGGCTCGCTGCGAATTTTTGAGCGAAGCCAAAAAGATATCAGATTGGTCAAATGTTGAATTGGACGAGACTTGGTTAAATGCAAACCACACAGTATCGAAGAACTGAACTGACGACACCGCCGCTTCCACTAGTTCAGTGCCAATGGGAAAAGGTGAACGCCTTATCATATACCATGCAGGGTCTACAAAAGGATTCGTGTCAGATGCTTTACTAGCCTTTAAATCCAAGAAAACAGTGGACTACCACGAAGAAATGAACGGGGAGATTTACGAAGGATAGTTCAAAGAAATGGTGCAATCTCTGGAATAACCGTCGATAATTATTATGGACAACGCTACATATCACTCTAGACAAATTGATAAAATGCCGACGCAGGCCAATAGAAAACAAGAGATAATTGACTGGCTCAAACGACATGGCGAAAATGTGGATGATACTTTATTAAAAGTACAATTAGTGAATATTTTAAAATCTAAAAAAAAGCCTCCCTAAAAGATATATTACCGACGAAATAGCTGCCGGATGTGGTCATTGGGTTCTTCGACTTCTGCCGTATCATTGCCAGTACAATGCTATAGAACTAATATGGGCACAAATCAAAGTACACGCCGCTCGGAACAATACCCATCTCCCTTTTAGGGCAAACAAGATGTTAGATTTATTAAAAAATGCATGTGCGGAAGTAACCGCTGAACACTGGGAAAAAATTGTGAGAAGAACCCAAAAGATTATAGCGTCGGATTGGGAAATTCACGTGGCATTAGATAATATAGAAATACAGGAACTTATAATAAATGTAGAGGAGAGCTCATCGAGTGATAGTGGCGATTCATCAGATTTTGATTAAAATAAATAAATGAACGATCAACATAATATAATTACATCTTGTAATGAAATGTAATATTAGTTAATAAATTTGTATAAAATTATCCGGCAATAGTTTAGTTTCTTACACGTTGTAAAAAAATATCGGGTCTCTTATCGTGTTACGTTTATCGATAGCTCCATCCCTATCAGTTTATCCGACTCTGCTATGACCTTGTACGCGCGTAAGCGTCATATTTTTATTAAATAATGTATACAGGGTGTCCCAAAATTCAACGATAAGCTGGCACCAGCAGGTGGACCTACATATGACTACTCGAGAACAGAAAAGAAAAAAATTCTACCTTGATTTTTCTTTTCATTACGACAAAAAAACCAAAATCTTTAAAAATGGACATCCTTTATTATATCATTAAGTGCTATTGCTACAGTTTTACAAGTAATTCTGTGATTTTTTTGTATTGGCAAGGTAAGTAGCACTACTATCGATCACAACCATTAAAAATTCCAGAATATCTATAGTTTTTACACAAAAATCAATCAAAACTATGTTTTTTTCATAAATTATGTAAGATTTTGACTTTCAGCTCACTTTCACTCATCATAGTGAAAAAAAAAAGTATGGACACTACTGTGGCAAATAGTATTAAAAATTGGCGCATCTAACTACAATTCTAAAATGGTATAACATTCTAGACAAACTAGCCACAAAAATATACTTAGGTGTACTATTTCAAAATAACAACCATATTTCGAAAATTGTTAGTGTTGATAGTAATCACTTTTACTATGTAGCCAAAATGTTTTTGTAGCAAGTTCTCAGAATTTTAATGAGACATGTGCGTAGTCCATAAGATAAAATAAGTTAGACAGAGACAGAGAGATTATACGTTAGAGGGAGATAGATAGATGCTAATTGTTTAGTAACATTAATGCAGGTGGAGAAGTAATTAATGTCCTCAGCAGCACAGCAAGTCAGTATGCTCTACTTCTTTGTTTACTGCACACCGTTCTGTTTTAATTAAAGTGGCTCTGGTACTGACGACTTTTGGATTGAATTAAGTGACCTGGAAATTGACCTGACTTGGCATTATTTTAGACTGTGATTTTGTGTTTTTTTTTAAAGAAGTTTTGCCTTATTTTCAAGTGTTTAGCATTTATCATGCCGCTACCATACACAGCGTTAGAATACGCTAATATGCACCTAATTTAAGGAGAATGCCGATGCAATGCCAACGCTGCTAGCAGATTATATCGAGCAAGGTACCCTAATCTTCAAAGGTATCCGGATTATCGCGTATTTATTAACGTGTATCAAGCTTTTTCGGAGGATCGTATACCATCTGACAGGCGAAACGCTGGAAAACCTAGATCGGAACACGATGAAGAAGTTCTCACTGAAATAGAAAACGATTCAACTACCTCTGTACGTGCTGTACAAGCAGCAACGGGAATCCCAAAAAGTACTGCACATAGAATTTTAAAACGTCACGTCGTCGTGATGAAACAACCTGCAAGAAAGATGGATATTTAAATCTTCACAATCTTCATAGCTGGAACAATGAAAATCTGCACCTGGTGAGAGAAGACAATCCCAATACCAATTTAAGGTTAACCTATGGACTGGCATAATAAATGGCAAAGTGATAGGGCCCTTTGAGTTACAAGGAAACATAGATGGCAATAGTTATTTAAACTTCTTACAAAATGAGTTGCCAGGATTATTAGAAGATGTGCCCTTAAGTGATTTGCAAACCATGTGGTTTCAAAACGATGGTTGCCCAGCTCACTATGCCCGTCCTGTGCGAGAGTACTTAGACCAAGAGTACCCAGGGCGTTGGATCGGTCGACTTGGTCCTATCTTGTGGCCACCCCGTTCACCCGATCTAAATCCCCTGGACTTTTTCTATTGGGGTTGTCTAAAGGACAGAGTCTACACAAAACCGATTGCAAACTTGGACGAGCTTCGCCATAAAATAATTCAGACTGTGGATCTACGGACTACGCACATGTCTCATTCAAATTCTGGGAACTTGCTACAAAAACATTTTGGCTACTTACTAAAAGTGATTACTATCAACACTAACAATTTTCGAAATATGGTTGTTATTTTGAAATAGTACACCTAAGTATATTTTTGTAGCTAGTTTGCCTTGAATGTTATACCATTTTAGAATTGTAGTTAGTTGCGCCAATTTTTAATACTATTTGCCACAGTAGTGTCCATACTTTTTTTTTTCACTATGATGAGTGAAAGTGAGCTGAAAGTCAAAATCTTACATAATTTATGAAAAAAACATAGTTTTGATTGATTTTTGTGTAAAAACTATAGATATTCTGGAATTTTTAATGGCTGTGATCGATAGTAGTGCTACTTACCTTGCCAATACAAAAAAAATCACAGAATTACTTGTAAAACTGTAGCAATAGCACTTAATAATATAATAAAAGATGTCCATTTTTAAAGATTTTGGTTTTTTTTGTCGTAATGAAAAAAAAAATCAAGGTAGAATTTTTTTCTTTTCTGTTCTCGAGTAGTCATATGTAGGTCCACCTGCTGGTGCCAGCTTATCGTTGAATTTTGGGACACCCTGTACATAATGTAAAAAAGACGCTCGTTCAAGTTTCCACAGGAGCTGTTATCGAGAAAATAAAGAAATGGAAATAGTATAGGTAACTTGATTCCTTTGTCGGTACCGATCGGCTCCTTTTGTCCAATCCCCCTTCCCGTTACCCCTTGCAACACACTGGCCTTGTCGCCCGCGCTGCGCGTACGCAGCGCCCATTCACCAGTGACGGTTTGACCGTAACCTAATTAGCAACAAGTGTTAATTACTTTGGTGTTTATCTCCAACAATGGCAGATCAAACTAAATATTCGAATCGCGAGTATTATGAGATGGTACAGTGCTACATTTTAAGTGATGAAAGTCTACGTGGTGCGCAAAGACTTTATGAACGTGACTCTTTACCGCGTTTAGAGAGACAAGGTATTAATTCTAGAGTACCTAATTTGAGGACGATTTTGGGAGCCAACCAAAGATTATTGGATTTTAGGCGGTTCACTACACCAGCGCATGCAACACCTCAAGGAGGTCATGCTGTGATTAGCCCAGCAGTCGAGAGCTCTATAGTAGTTCTTTGAACGGGACCCCCGTGCTAGCACCAATGACGCAGCTCGACAATTCGGTGTAAGCCATTATTGCTTGTGGAAGCTGCTAAATTCTTAAAGGTACCACCCGTATCATTATCAACGTATTCAAGCACTACATGAAAATGATGGTGCTGCTCGAGTACAACTTTGTCAATGGTTATTGTCAAACATTAACTCCACAAACATTTTCTGGACTGACGAAGCCTTATTTACGCGGATAGGACTTTATAATAGTCGTAACGAAAACTATTGGGCAGTAAGCAATCCCCACGTAATCAAAGACAGTTTTCATCAAGTGCGATTTAGTATTAATGTTTGGGCTGGAACATTGATAACGTAATCATGGGTCCGTACTTTATTGACTGGCAGTAATTATCTGCATATGTTACGAAGTATGATTCCAGATTTACTAGAGGACGTACCCCTAAATAACACTGCACTGCTAAATAATCTGTACTTCCAACATGACGGTGCTCCACCTCATTATTCCAGTGCTGTGCGTGACTATTTAAACACTAAATATGGTAATAGGTGGATAGGTCGCGGGGGCCCGATACCGTGGCCTCCAAAGTCACCGGATCTTACAGCATTAGACTTTTATTTGTGGGGTGAAATTAAGAGACGTGTCTACATTGAAGAAGCGCAAAGTTATGAGGACCTTCGTAGTAAAATCATCACTGCATTTAATGAAGTAAAAAGTGCTCGGACACAAATAATGTTAAAAAACAATTTAAGAAAGCGTGCTCAGCTTTGTATTGAAAGAAATGGACTTCACTTTGAACAATTGCTAAAATATCAGTGATAGTGTTTTTTCATGGGACTAAATGAATAGGTTAGTTTAATTGTTGTAAATAGTTAATTCCACTTTTTAAATACACTTAATAAATACGAACATTAGTATGTGATTTTAAAATAATAAACTAATATTTTAAGGTATATATCAGTTTATTATGATGGCCCTAAGCCCGT
Source organism: Lymantria monacha (assembly GCA_905163515.2). Lineage (NCBI taxonomy): Eukaryota > Metazoa > Arthropoda > Insecta > Lepidoptera > Erebidae > Lymantria > Lymantria monacha. Next base: position 10,177,227 of record LR991104.1, on the reverse strand, counting down.
TAAAAGTACGAAGGAAAATTGGAATCGTAAACTTATTTACATATTTAATGTGTTGGTAATAAACAGTATTAAAGTGTGTGTTCGCTATAATTTAGATAGGTATCGATAACTTTTAACATGAACTTGAGTGCGTATAACGATAACGTCAGATTGCAACCTAGGCAAGAAATAACGTGTGAATAACGAGAACGTCAGATTGCAACCTAGGCAGGCAATAACGTGTGAATAACGATAGCGTCCGTTTGCCACCTATGCAAGAAATAACGTATGAATAACAATAACGTCCGATTGTTACCTAAGCTGGTAATAACGTGTGAATAACGATAACGTCCGATTGTAACCTAGGCAAGAAATAACGTATGAATAACAATAACGTCCGATTGTTACCTAAGCTGGAAATAACGTGTGAATAACGATAACGTCCGATTGTAACCTAGGCAAGAAATAACGTGTGAATAACGATAACGTCCGATTGCAACCTAGGCAAGAAGAAATAACGTATGAATAACGAGAACGTCCGATTACAACCTAGGCAAGAAATAACGTACGAATAACAATAACGTCCGATTGCTACCTAAGCTGGTAATAACGTGTGAATAACGATAACGTCCGATTGTAACCTAGGCAAGAAATAACGTGTGAATAACGAGAACTTCCGATTGCAACCTAGGCAAGAAATGACGTGTGAATAACAAGAACGTCCGATTGCAACCTAGGCAAGAAATAACGTGTGAATAACACATGGGCGTACCCAGGTAGGAGAGCAGGGGGGGGGGGGGTTGTTGGCAGCGAAGAAGATAAAATAAACGTCAATTTGCCTGGCAAGTGGGAATTAAAAACGTGTTACCTACTCTGCGCAAAATGAAGTGTTGGAAACAAAACATCTTTTCAGTCAGATACACTCATTTGCAAAAAAAACGGGCGGTTTTGATTTTCATTCATATTTAAAAAGATACAATACCAAAAAGGTTTCAATCGTTTGTACTCGTTACTGGCCGGTTTTAAAAATGCTGTGGTATTTAAAAAAGTACGTTCTAAATTCAATTTTTCATTTGATGTTCATTTTTACAGAAAACCCCTTTTTATCCTACATTTTTGGCGCGAAGTTCCAGAAGTTAACATCGACTTTCATAACTTTTATTCAATTTTTATCGATTAATTTCATATCCTTGACTGTCAAAGCTTTATTTAATGCTGTTTGGCTGTATCAAAAATGGTAGATAAAGTGGTAAAAGCTACCAAAATTATCGCGCTGCTTGAAGAGGGTTGCAGCCAATGTTTCGTGGCTAGGAGGCTAAATGTTAGTCGCTCGACAGTCCAAAGGACCTGGCAGCGATATCAGGAGACTGGTTCCGTCGAGAGAAGGCCTGGTTCTGGAAGAAAACCATGTACCCAACCACGGGATGATCGTTTTCTTGTGAGTCGCGCATTGAGAAATCGCAAATCTTCGTATGTGGATCTTAAGAACAACCTCAAAGAAGTAAGAAATGTGCATATTAGTCTATGGACGGTCAGGAGGAGGCTTCTCGCTGCCAATATACGCAGTCACCGCCCGGCCCGCGGCCCCAAATTACTCCGTGAGCACAGAGTTCACAGGCTTAGGTTCGCTAGAAATTGTGAATCATGGACTCAAGACGATTGGAATAGGGTTTTGTTCTCTGATGAAGCCAGGATATCTCTGTTCGGTGAAGATCGACGTCGGCGAGTGCTAAGAAGACAAGGAGAACGCTTTGCAGAGGCATGTTTCGAAGAAATCACACCTTACGGTGGGGGCTCTGTTATGTTTTGGGCAGGAATAAATTCAATGGATCGTACAGAGTTAGTCTTCATTGAAAACGGCTCACTGACTGGGCATCGATACATAACGGAAGTTCTAATTTCTCATGCGCAACCCGCATTGGCCGCTCTAGGTGAAGACTCGATTTTTATGGACGACAATGCTCGCGCCCACCGATCCCGCGATGTTAATGCGTATGTGCAAGAGGTCGGCATTCGTCGTTTGGATTGGCCAGCTCGAAGTCCCGACCTCAATCCCATAGAGCATGTCTGGGACGTTCTGAAACGGCGTGTGAGATCAGTACACCCGGCTCCGCAGACCATCAGAGAGCTGAAGAATGTGATTACTGCGGAGTGGGAACGTATTCCGCAAGCAAGTATCCGGGATATACTCGCTAGCATGCCCAGACGAATTCAAGCTGTGATTTTAGCTAGAGGGGGTCACACTCGATACTAAACATTTATCTGCTTTTACTTTATTAAAGAAAAACAAACAAAAAAACTTTTTTATTTTTACTTCATGAGCATATGCACTACTAGCGAATATACACTACTAGCGAGGTTTAGCATTATTTCCCAAAATTGTATCTAAATTTTATGAAATACTGATGAAAACGATTATTTTCTTATTAATTTACCAAATTGTGTGGATAAAACTACCTATAATTATCAAACAAAGAAATATTAACATTTGAAATGGTTCATTGCTTAGGTGCCCGTTTTTTTTGCAAATGAGTGTATTTTGATTTAATATTTTTTATCTATAATTAAATATTCTACAAAATTCGATATAGTATACTGTTAGTGACGCAATGTAATTTAAATCTCCCGCGAAACCGTCGCATCTCGTAGTTTCCGCTCGCGACGTGATAATCAGAGCCATCTAGGATTAAAGAATATAATTTGGAGAAAACAACATCTAGCGCTAGCGCTATCTAGTTACGGACGACACTCGACAGTACTTTTTCCTGTAAAGAGAAATAGCATCAATTTATTTTATAATATACGGTCAATAGCGACATCTTGTATTGAATATCAATACCACGAAGAACGTTCTAGCATGGACTATTCTGGAAAGGAAAGACAGTGATAGCAAGTATGAGACAAGGATGGAAACAGAGTCTAGTATTTTCTATGTATTTCGAGAGCGAGAATACTTGAATATATAAGCGGGATCGTGAGGCAGAGCAAGTCGATTCCGCGTCAGAGACTCGTAGCGTACGGACGTGCGCTGCCCGCTCTCCCACTCGCGCTCTCACTCGCACCCGCGCCCTGCGGTCGTGCGTTCTCGTGTTTCGGCTCGCTCGTCGTGCCGTCTCGCTCTCTCGCGTTTGCGTTGTTGCAATTCGCGGAACTCCGAAGCGCTGCAGTGTACTCAAGTCTGGAAGCCGCAACTCAAGACAGGAAGCCGCAACCGGTACGAGTGTGTCGCGCTACGGCTGCCTGAACCGCGTTGCGGCTGCCAGACCGCCGAGTCGCCGCGGAGATTCCAGATTGCAACACCCATCCAACGGATTTCTTGTCTTTCTGAAGACATAGAAATCCGATTTCTATTAGTGACATAAGTCAATTTAGCCCCTTCAGGGAAAAACCAACTTTGGTCCTCGGTTGAAACCTTACGGTGCCAACGAAGCCGAGTGAGGCAAGGCCCCGATTTGCCTGCCGAGCCCTTTTGGCGAAGGCTAACAATCGGAAGGGGTTAGAGCATCCGGCCTTGGGGGATCTCCTAGTCGGACCTAATCTACGGCACATCATCATTTTTCTGCGCGGGCCTAACAGCCCAAGCAGCTAGGGCCCTGTTCGCACAATAAGATCGGCAACAGGCTACAAGCTTAGGGCTCATTAATTAAGCACACATCCTCCCGACCTATACCCGGTTGGGAGGGAATATAGGCACACATCCCCGGGTCCACCCCCCGGGGAGTTAATCGTTCCCCGCGATAATTTAATATCTTCCCGCGACAATCCAATTAATACTTTCTTAGCAGCCATGGCAGCTAAGAAAAGTATTACCATAGAGGAGATAGGAGGAGCGGAGATCCAGGAATCCCTCTTCCGTCACTTCGGCACCAGCGACCTAACGATCGCGCCGCCAACCCACCCTTCACGCGCCCGCTCGCTGTCTCCACCAGCCACATCGCACCAACCGCAATTGCCGGTTATCGAGGTGGCGATGGAAACAGAAGAGCCATCACCATCCCCAGCCTCCTCGGAAGCAGATGACTCTGCAACCGACGACAGTGACTTCATCGAAGTCCACTCTCGTAAGAGGCTCAAAAAGTCCTCCAACGACGGCCCTTCCAAGGCCGCTAAAATCCAGCCGACAGAATCGGCAATTAAACCAGTGTCGACCCCTACTGCTACGGCCGCCCCGGCCACCCCAGTAGCGTCCTCCGCTCCTAAGCCCAGCCCGGCCCCTCAGGCCCCCGTCAAAACACTTATTCCGCCGCCCCTATACATTAGGGACAAGGATAAGTGGTTGGCCATCCAAACGTGGTGTACCACACACCACGTAAACTACAAAGCGGCCAAGTCGACCCCAAATGGCATCCGGGTCGACCTGCGGTCCTCCGACGACCACCGCAAATTATCAAAGATGTTAGGGGATCAACAGATCCCCTACCATACTTATACCCTCCCCGAGGCCAAACTGTTACGAGCAGTAGTTCGTAACATGCCTCACGAAATCAGCACAGCAGAGATTCTCCAATCTCTGAAAGCTGACAATCTCCCGGTAGTAGAGGTACACCGCATGGTACGCGGTAGGGGAAGACTCCCCCTCAATATGGTATTAGTATGCCTTTTAAATACCCCAGAGGGTAAAGGCATATATAAAACCACAAAAATATGTGGGCTCTCCGGTGTAACCGTTGAGCCACCATATAAAAATGGCAACCTGGCACAATGCCATAAGTGCCAGCTATATGGCCATTCGTCAACCAATTGTTTTGCGCGCCCTAGGTGCGTGAAATGCCTGGACGACCACCACACCAGCCAGTGTGCGCGCCCTAAGGACCACACACTGTGCAAAGAACCGCCAGCATGCGTTCTGTGCGGAGAGTCCGGCCACCCGGCTAACTACCGCGGCTGCCCACGTGCACCGAGGCGGATAGTGCGGCAGCCACCCAAGCAGGCCTTATATTACAATAAGGTCTTGGTCCCAGCCCCAATCCCTACCCACAACGCGTGGGCCCGCCCCTTGCTATCCAACAAGGAGGCATTCCCAACCCTGCCCATCAGGCAGCCCAACTACCCGCCACCACTGGTATTACAATCCCCCAAACCGCCTACCGCTCGGCAAAACCCTCCCCCCGTGGGCCATACAAAGCCTCAAGGCACAAAAGCCGCGAAGCCGGTAGCCCCAGGCAACGCGCCTACAAAACCACCCCAGGGACTAGACCCGGACCTAGCCCTGGTTTTAAATTTCGCGAGTCTCATAAATCTTACGGAAATCCGCGAGATCGCAGCTGAGCTGAGAAGGAATGAAGGCAACAGCCTCGCCCTCCTCAACACAGCCGTTAGGTTCGCTCCCACCCTGGAGCGTCTCGGTTCCTTTAATAGCCGTTAATGGATAGGCACACTCCCGGTAGACTCAAACCACGACACCTAAAAATAGGGACATTCAACGCTTATAGCCTCGCCCTCAAAAGGGACGAAGTAGGCACATTCCTTCGGGACCACCAGCTCGACATCTTGTTGGTACAAGAGACGTTCCTTAAACCATACAACAGGGACCCTAAAATTGCGAACTATAACATAGTTCATAACGATAGGACAACCTCTACTATGGGTGGAACGCTCATCTACTACAAGAGATCGCTGCACTGCACATCTATGGATCCGCCCCCTTTGGCGTACATTGAAGCCTCCATCTGTCGGCTAGCCCTCACCGGCCATCAGCCGATAACCCTTATATCCGCATACCTGTCTCCTGACAAGGACACTCTTCTAGTCGAGAGCGATCTCAAGGCCTTGCTTGACTTGGGTGACGCCGTCATCATTGGCGGTGATCTTAACGCCAAGAGCACCTCATGGAACTGTCTCAGTTCCAACAAGAGGGGCAGGGCTTTAGAGACCTACGCCGACCGATTGGGATATGACGTCATAGCGCCATTAGAGCCGACGCACTTCCCACACAACATCCTACACAGACCGGATATACTCGATATTGTTCTTCTCAAGAATATAAGCCTACGCTTATGTTCAATCGAAGTACAACACGAGTTAAACTCAGATCACCGTCCGGTGACTCTAGAGCTCGCCTCCCGCTCCCCCGACCCTTCAGGTCAAAACAACACCATGACAAGTATGACCACCAACTGGGCTCGATTGCAGAAAGGACTGCAATCAACATCCTCGCCCCACCTTGATCAAATTCCTAAGGACATCAGGTCCAAGGAAGACACCTCTCAGGCAATCGATTCCTTAACGAGTCACGTGCAGTCAATTATCGACGACTGCTCACGGCGGGTACCAATTACGAGCGATCGTAGATGGCACCTGCCGGACGACGTCCGTGACCTGTTAAGACGCAAGAACGCCGCTACCCGTGCTTATGACCGATACCCTACGGAGGACAACCGCATTCGTCTGCGGTCCCTACAAAGGGAGGTCAAAAAAGCCATACAAGACATGAGACAGAGCAAATGGGACGCCATGGTTGAGGAGCTAAAGCCCTCTCACCAAGCCTTCTGGCAGCTTTCCCGCTCACTCAAAAAGGACATAGTGTCCACTCTCCCTCCTCTCAACCGACCAAACCAGCCACAGGCATTCATGGACGATGAAAAGTCCGAATGCCTGGCCGACTGTCTGGAACTTCAGTGCACGCCAAGTACACTATACCCCGACGACACAATTCATCACCGTACCATAAATAGTGAAGTGGAACGTCGTACCACTATCTCTCGCTCCTCTGAATACGACAACCCAGACGTACCTATTCCAGCAGTGACCAATGACGAGGTCAAATCTCTGGTCAAGGGTCTACACGCCAAGAAAGCCCCCGGTTCGGACGGTATCTCCAATAAAGTCATTAAGTTATTCCCTGCTCACCTCATTACCATTCTGTGCTGTATCTTCAATGCAGCACTGAACAATAACATCTTTCCCTCGCAATGGAAAGAGGCCGTGGTAATCGGAATCCACAAACCCGGCAAGCGACGTACCGAACCCAGTAGCTACCGCCCGATAAGTCTACTAAAAGGATTAGGCAAGCTTTATGAGCGCATAGTCCTTAGCAGACTTAGATCATTCGACGAGGATAACAACCTCATTCCAGACACGCAATTCGGCTTCCGTGCGAGGCACAGTTGCGTACAACAGGTCCACAGATTGGTGGAATACACAAGTGGTCAGTTCATGATGAACAGATACACCGGTGTATTATTCCTAGACGTAGCGAAAGCATTCGATAAAGTGTGGCACGAGGGCCTCATTCACAAGCTTTATCGTCTAAAGATCCCAGATTATTTAATTTTAATTATACACGACTACTTGAGTCACCGCAGCTTTCGCTACAGGGTGGAAGGTACGCTGTCTACCTCCCACCCCATCAAGGCCGGCGTCCCTCAGGGATCAGTCCTCTCCCCATTCTTATTTACGCTATATGCTAGCGATATGCCCCAGTTTAACAGAGTCCAAAAAGCGCTTTACGCTGATGACACCGCACTCTACTGTGCAGGCAGGACCCCGACAGCAGTAGTTAAAACTCTCCAAACAGCGGTTACCGCCCTAGCCAATTGGTTCAGGAAATGGAGAATCGAAATCAATCCAGAAAAGAGTCAGGCGGTCATGTTCACTCGCAGAACTGCCCGTTCCTACTCTATAGACAACATCCCACCCCTCCAGCTATTTAGCAAACGTGTCTCCTGGAGCAGGCAAGCTAAATACTTGGGTGTGACCCTTGATGACCGACTTAGCTTCGCTCCCCACATTAAGATTGTACGCGATCGTGCAGCCTTTGTGATGGGACGCCTCCACAGCCTACTCCATGCTAGGTCGAAACTACCCTTGAACAGCAAGGTCCGATTATACACCGCTTGCATACGGCCGATCATGACCTATGCAAGCGTAGTGTTCGCGCACACCAAGGCACACAGGATCCATAGGTTACAGACCTTACAGAATAGGTTCATGCGCCGAGCTACGGGAGCACCGTGGTTCATTCGTAACGTCGATCTTCACATCGACCTCGAACTGCCGACCATCAGGCAGTTTATGAAGCGGTGCTCCCAGAGCTACTTTGACTCTGCCACGACACACCCCAACCAACTAGTGGTCGGGGCGGCTTCCTACACCCCATCGCGCATCTCCAAAGTCCGACGTCCACGTCACGTCCTCAACGACGATGACGACGTTATTACGCTCGCCCAGACCAAAGCCTACGCCGCGCGCGAGGCCATCGCGCACAAACATCCGCGTTTCCGTCCTCGACGTCGAGGTACGAAAACACGGCGAGCAAAAATCACCGACCCCAAGATGGACACGTCCACGTCCACCTTACCCCCAGCGACGCCCCGAGCCGAGGCCCGTTCCCCACAGGGGGAGCCCTCGGGCGAAGTCGCCTAATTCATGTCTATCGGGTTGAGAGCCTTCGGGCTCGCCCGCAGTCTGGTTAAGCTGTAAAAGCCCCTTCGGCTAACAGCTCGCAGTTGGTATGTTTTAGTGGGTATACAGTGTCCCCTTCAGGGCCTGTGACTCCCACATACCCCGCCCGGGGCGGGTATGCGACAAATGCATTATTAACCACTGCGTTACCAAAAAAAAAAAAAAAAAAAAAAAAAAAAAAAGGCATAGCAAGTAGTCCGCGTTGGCGTGCACTCGTGCCGTCATCCCGCGTCTATCCGATCACGATTCGCTGGCGTGCGTTGCGCGCCGGCTCGAGTCGCTCCGATCACGCGCTGCAGGCGTGCGTACGCGCCGCTGCTTCGCCCGAGTCGTTCCGCCCGCGAGCTACCTGCGTGCGTACGTGCCGCGTCCCGCGTTACTGCTACCTGACGCCCCGTGAGCGTGGTGTTTTCGCCCGTGGGGTTTTTCGCGTGTGGTGTTTTTCGTGCGTGGTGTTTCTCGCGCGTGTAGTGTTTCTGCGCGCCCGCAACCATCTTCACGGACACCGAAGTGGTATTATATATTATTAATATTATTCTAAAAGTACAGATAGAGATTTAGTTTGACGGCTTGTTGCACTCCAACCATTGTCCCACAATGGCCATGGAGTGCAACAAGGAAGTACAGCTCTCGCTGGAATACTTGTTAAGTATTCCAGCCATACGCGAAATCGTGGTCGCGATGCATGGGGAGGTAAAGGTCCCTTGCCCAGCAGACTCACCGGCATCACCAGCCGCCGGGCCCATATTCCATACCGCTCCACCAGCGTCACCTACCTCTCAACCTACGCCGCCTGTGGCAATGGACACAGAGGACCTCTCTGATGATTGCCCGACTGAGCAAGACTCCTCCTCCGAGGACGGCGATTTCATCACCGTTCAATCGAGGAAACGCGCCAAAAAGGCCCTGAGGGAAGCCCCCTCAAAGGCCCAAAAAATATCGCCGACGGACTCGGCCGACTCACCAAGGCCAACGCCCACCGCCAAAGCCGCCGTAGCCACCCCGACAGCGTCGACCCCGTCTACCATGCCCACCCCGGCCCCTCAGGCCCAAAGGAAATCACCAAACCCTCCGCCCCTTTACATAAGGGACAAGGGGAAATGGCTCGCCATCTCGGCCTGGTGCAACACCAATAGGGTGTCGTATAAAACGGCAAAATCAACCGCACAGGGAATTAAAGTAGAAGTCCGTACCACGGACGACCACCGGGCACTCTCCAAGATGCTAAGGGAGCAAAACATCCCTTACCACACTTACTCCATGCCAGAGGATAAACTCATCCGCGCCGTCGTGCGCAACATTCCAGCGGCGATAGGCACTGAGGAGATCCGCGAATCCCTCAGAGGTCTAGACCTCCCTGTACAGGAAGTCCACCGCATGATACGCGGGAGGGGCAGACTACCCATGAATATGGTCCTAGTATGCCTTACCAACTCGAAAGAGGGTAAAGGCATTTACCAAGTCACTCAAATATGCGGGTATTCCGGGATATCGGTAGAACCCCCATACAAAACGGGCAATATCGCCCAATGTCACAAATGCCAACTATATGGCCACACAGCAAACAACTGTTACGCTCACCCTAGGTGTGTCAAATGCCTAGGTGACCATCATACATCAGAGTGTACAAGGCCCAAAGACCCATCGCTCTGCACAGAGCCGCCAGCGTGCGTCCTATGCGGCGAACACGGCCATCCGGCCAACTACCGAGGCTGCCCACGAGCACCAAGAAGGGTACTCAGGCAGCCGCCCAAACCGGCCCTTTATTATAAAAAGGCCTTCGTCCCGGCACCCATGCCGACCCATAATGCATGGGCTCGTCCCTTGGCCTTCAACCAAGCGACGTTCCCAGCACTGCCCACCAGGCACCCCAACCAACCGCCACCACTGCTGTCCCAGCCTCCGATCCCCAAACCGCCTACCGTTAGGCAAAACCTCGCCCCCGTGGTCAACAACAAGCCTCCTCAAGGCGTAAACCATCCAGCACCAGCTGCACCGGCAACCACAGGCAACGCGCCTATCAAACCACCCCAAGGATTAGACCAAGCTCTAGCCAAGGTAAAAAATTTCGCGGCCCTCATAAACTACACTGAGATCCTTGAAATCGCGGCCGAACTAGACTAAAACGAGGGCGACGGTCACGCCCTCTTCAACGTCGCAATCAGATTCGCTCCCATCCTCGAGCGTCTAAGTTCCTTTAAAACCCGATAATGGATAGACACACTCCCGGTAGAGTCAAACCACGACACCTCAAAGTAGGAACATTCAACGTTAACAGCCTCGCCCCCAAAAGGGACGAAGTAGGCACATTCCTCCGGGACCATCAACTCGATATCTTGCTAATACAAGAGACGTTCCTCAAACCACACAACAGGGACCCTAAAATTGCGAACTATAACATAGTTCGCAACGATAGGACAACCTCAACTATGGGCGGAACGCTCATCTATTACAAGAGATCACTCCATTGCACACCTATGGACCCGCCACCTCTGGCGTACATCGAGGCCTCCGTCTGTCGGCTAGCCCTCTCCGGCCATCAGCCAATAACCCTCATATCCGCATACCTGTCTCCCGACAAGGACACACATTTAGTCGAGAGCGACCTCAAGGCCTTACTCGACCTGGGCGGCGCCGTCATCATTGGCGGCGATCTTAACGCCAAGAGCACCTCATGGAACTGTCACAGCTCCAACAAGAGGGGCAGGGCCTTAGAGACATACGCCGAACGACTGGGATATGACGTCATAGCGCCATCAGAGCCGACGCACTTCCCACACAACACCCAACACAGATCGGATATACTCGATATTGTTCTTCTCAAGAATATAGGCCTACGCTTATGTTCAATCGAAGTACAACACGAGCTAGACTCAGATCACCGTCCGGTGACTCTAGAGTTCGCCTCCCGCTTCCCCGGCCCCTCAGGCCAAAACAACACAATGACAAGGATGACCACCAACTGGGCACGATTGCAGAAAGGCCTGCAATCAACATCCTCGCCCCACCTTGATCAAATTCCTAAGGACATCAGGTCCAAGGAAGACACCTCTCAGGCAATCGATTCCTTTACAAATCACGTGCAGTCAATCATCGACGACTGCTCACGGCGGGTTCCAATCACGAGCGATCGCAGATGGCACCTGCCGGACGACGTCCGTGACCTGTTAAGACGAAAGAACGCCGCTACCCGAGCTTACGACCGTTACCCCACGGAGGACAACCGCACTCGTCTGCGGTCCCTACAAAGGGAGGTCAAAAAAGTCATACAAGCTATGAGACAGAGCAAATGGGACGCCATGGTGGAGGAGCTCAAGCCCTCCCACCAAGCCTTCTGGCAGCTTTACCGCTCACTCAAAAAGGACATCGTGTCCACTCTCCCACCACTCAACCGACCAAATCAGCCACAGGCATTCATGGACGATGAAAAGTCCGAGTGCCTGGCCGACTGTCTGGAGCTTCAGTGTACGCCGAGCACACTTTACCCCGACGACACAATTCATCACCGCTCTATCACAAACGAAGTGGAACGTCGAACCACAACTTCTCGTGCTCCCGCAACCGACAACCCAGATATACCTATACCAGCAGTGACCACTGACGAGGTCGAATCACTGGTCAAGGGTCTACACGCCAAGAAAGCTCCCGGTTCGGACGGTATCTCCAATAGAGTTATCAAACTGTTCCCTGCTCACCTCATTACCATTCTGTGCTGTATCTTCAATGAGGCATTGAACAATAACATCTTTCCCTCGCAACGGAAAGAGGCCGTGGTAATCGGAATTCACAAACCCGGCAAGCGACGTACCGAACCCAGTAGCTACCGCCCTATCAGTCTACTAAAAGGATTAGGCAAGCTCTATGAGCGCATAGTCCTTAGCAGACTTAAGAAATTCGCCGAGGATAACAACCTCATTCCAGACACGCAATTCGGCTTCCGACCGAGACACAGTTGCGTACAACAGGTCCACAGATTGGTGGAATACACAAGTGGTCAGTTCACGATGAACAGATTCACCGGTGTACTATTCCTAGACGTAGCAAAAGCATTCGATAAAGTGTGGCACGAGGGCCTCATTCACAAGCTTTATCGTCTAAAGATCCCAGACTATCTAATTTTAATTATACACGACTACTTGAGTCACCGCAGCTTTCGCTACAGGGTGGAAGGTACGCTGTCTACCTCCCACCCCATCAAGGCCGGCGTCCCTCAGGGATCGGTCCTCTCCCCGTTCCTATTTACGCTATATGCTAGCGATATGCCCCAATTCAACAAAGTCCACAAAGCGCTTTACGCTGACGACACCGCACTCTATTGTGCAGGCAGGACCCCTACAGCAGTAGTTAAGACTCTCCAAACAGCGGTAACCGCCCTAGCCAATTGGTTCAGGAAATGGAGAATAGAAATCAATCCCGAAAAGAGTCAGGCGGTTATGTTCACTCGTAGAACCACCCGTACCTACTCCATAAATAACATTCCACCCCTTCAGCTATTTGGCAAGCCTGTCTCCTGGAGCAGGCAAGCTAAATACTTGGGTGTGACCCTTGATGACCGACTGAGCTTCGCCCCCCACATAAAGACATAAAGCATGTACGCGATCGTGCAGCTTTTGTGATGGGACGCCTCCACAGTCTACTCCATGCTAGGTCAAAACTGTCCTTGAGCAGCAAGGTTCGATTATACACTGCTTGCATACGGCCAATCATGACCTATGCAAGCGTAGTGTTCGCGCACACCAAGGCACACAGGATCCATAGGTTACAGACCTTACAGAATAGGTTCATGCGCCGAGCTACGGGAGCACCGTGGTTCATTCGTAACGCCGATCTCCACATCGACCTCGAACTGCCAACCATCAGGCAGTTTATGAAACGGTGCTCCCAGAGCTACTTTGACTCTGCCATGACACACCCCAACCAACTAGTGGTTGGGGCGGCCTCCTACACCCCATCGTATATGTCTAAAATCAGACGTCCGCGTCACGTCCTCAACGACGAGGACGACGCTATAACGCTCGCCCAATCAGAAGCCTACGCCGCGCGCGAGGCCATCAAAAACAAGTATCCGCGATTTCGTCCTCGCCGTCGAGGTGCGAAAACACGGCGCGCAAAAACCACCGACCCAAAGATGGACACGTCCACCTTACCCTCAGCGACGCCCCGAGCCGAGGTCCGTTCCCCACGGGGGAGCCCTCGGGCGATGTCGCTTAACACTCTTCCATCGGGTTGAGAGCCTTCGGGCTCGCCCGCAAAACCGGTTAAGCTGTAAAAGCCCCTTCGGCTAACAGCTCGCAGTTGGTACGTTTTAGTGGGTATTCAGTGTCCCCTTCAGGGCCTGCGAGTCCCACATACCCCGCCCGGGGCGGGTATGCGAAAAATGCATTTTTAACCACAGCGTCACCAAAAAAAAAAAAAAAAAAAAAAGGCAGAGCAAGTCACTCACTCTCAGTCCGCGTTGGCGTGCACTCGTGCCGTCATCCCGCGTCTATCCGAAAACGAATCGGTGGCGTGCGCCTGCGCCGCCGGCTCGAGTCGCTCCGATCACGCGTGGCTGGCGTGCGTGCGCGCCGCTGCCTCGCTCGAGTCGTTCCGCCCGCAAGCTACCTGCGTGCGTACGTGCCGCGTTACTCCGTTCACGAGGGCGCTACCTGACGCCCCGTGAGCGTGGTGTTTTTCGCCCGTGGTGTTTTCGCGCGTGGTGTTTTTCGTGCGTGGTTCTCGCGCGTGTAGTGTTCTGCGCGCTCGCAACCATCTTCACGGACACCGAAGTGGTATTATACATTACTTATTACTATTCCAAAATCACAGATAGACATTTAGTTTGACTGCTTTGTTGCACTCCAACCATTGTCCCACAATGGCCATGGAGTGCAACAAGGAAGTACAGCTCTCGCTGGAATACTTGTTAAGTATTCCAGCCATACGCGAAATCGTGGTCGCGATGCATGGGGAGGTAAAGGTCCCTTGCCCAGCAGACTCACCGGCATCACCAGCCGCCGGGCCCATATTCCATACCGCTCCACCAGCGTCACCCACCGCTCAACCATTGCCGCCTATGGCAATGGACACAGAGGCCTGCTCAAACTATAGCTCCGACTATAGCACCATAGATGAGGACTCCTCCTCCGATGACGGTGAATTTATCACCGTCCAATCGAGGAAAAGGTCAAAGAAAGCCCTTAGGGAAGCCCCCTCAAAGGCCCAGAAAACAGCGCAGTCGAAAACGGCTAGCGCACAAAGGCCAACGCCCACTGCCGCGGCCGCCTCGGCAGCGTCATCCTCGGCTCCCAAGCCCACTCCGGCCCCTCAGGCCGCTAAGAAATCACCCCCCCCTCCGCCCCTCTACATAAGGGACAAGGGGAAATGGCTCGCCATCTCGGCCTGGTGCAACACCAATAGGGTGTCGTACAAGAAAGCCAAAGCAACCGCTCAAGGCATCAGAGTAGACGTCCGTACCACGGACGACCACCGCGCCCTCTCCGGGATGTTAAGGGAGCAAAACATCCCTTATCACACGTACACCTTGCCAGAGGCAAAATTAATCCGCGCCGTCGTGCGCAACATCCCAGCGGAGATAGGCCCTGAGGAGATCCGTACATCCCTCAGTGGGCTAGACCTCCCCGTACAGGAAGTCCACCGCATGATACGCGGTAGGGGTAGACAACCCATGAACATGGTCCTGGTATGCCTTACCAACTCGAAGGAGGGAAAAGGCATATACAAGGTTACGCAATTATGCGGGTTATCCGGCATACCTATCCGTGGAACCCCCATACAAAACGGGCAACATCGCCCAATGCCACAAGTGCCAACTATACGGCCACACAGCCAATAACTGTTACGCCCACCCTAGGTGTGTCAAATGCCTAGGCGACCATCACACTACAGAGTGTGCAAGGCCCAAAGACCTATCGCTCTGCACAGGGCCGCCTTCGTGCGTACTGTGTGGTGAGATGGGCCACCCGGCCAACTACCGCGGCTGCCCTAGGGCTCCCCGCAGAACGGTCCCGCAAAATAGCCCGGACAAATATTACAATAAGGCCTTCGTGCCTGCCCCACTACCCACTCAAAATGCGTGGAACCGCCCCCTTACATTCGCTAAGGAGGCCTTCCCCGCCCTGCCACAAAGGCAGCCCGTCCCGTCATCCCAGTCAACAACAAAAAAGGTGACGTCATCGCGCCCGCCAACTGTAGGACACACTAAGCCCACGGATAGTCAACTAAAGCCCCCTATGGGCCCTAAGACAAGCCACAACATCCCGCAACCGGTAAAGGCCCCGACCCCATAGAACCCACAGGGACTAACACCGGATCTAGCTCTTGTGACAAACTTCGTGACCATACTCAATAACGAGGAAATTCACGATTTGGCGGCGGAGTTGAGAAGGAACGTAGGCAATGCCATCGCCCTTCTCCACACCGCTACCAAGTTCGGCCCCTTAATCGAAAGACTGAGCGCTTTCAACGATTAATAACACTCAAATAATACCTATAGTACATAGCATACGCGGCTCGCGTAGCCGTAGTACACACAAACAACGACGCCTCCCCACCGCCGCCGGTGAATGGAGACGCGACGCGTAATAGTCAATATCGCAAATCTCAAACGGGCACGCCCCGATCACCGATCTAAAGGTGGACACGTCCACGCCCACCTTGCCCTCAGCGACGCCCCGAGCCGAGGTCCGATCCCCACAGTGGGAGCCCTCGGGCGTTGTCGCTCCACACACTTCTACAGGGTTGAGAGCCTTCGGGCTCGCCCGCAGACCGGTTAGTTGTAACAGCCCCTTCGGCTAACAACTCGCAGTTGGTATGTTTTAGTGGGTGTACAGGACCCCTTCAGGGCCTGGGAGTCCCACATACCGGGGCGGGCGGGCCTTGCGGGGATGCGGAAACGCATTTTTAACCACTGCGTTATCAAAAAAAAAAAAAAAAAAGGCAGAGCAAGTCAATTCAGTTCGAAATTTCGAATACAATTCAATTCAGTTCGGAGTTTAATACGAGCGAATATTTCATGCACCATAATGGTGTCTTATAGTTTAGTTGCGGCGACACAAGATTTACGTTTACTGCGCAACAACTGGAAATATTACTCCGTCAAATGGATATTAGGAAATTCTTTGAAAGAGGTGAGTCAAAACAAAACACATATGTACCTAATATGATTATTTGATTTGTTTAAGGGGGGCTCTCTTGTAAGTGTATAGGAAGTAAATGATATTTGAATGTGATGTTTTTATAGGTATCTTGATCTTTATTTATTACCACGTTTTTATTAGGTCGCTTTCTTGTATGTCTGTTTGTCTGTTCGGTACAAATCTGGCAATTGATTTTAAACTAACTTCCCGATCTCCCGATGAGCTAGAGACTTAAAATTTTGACTGTAGGTCAGAAGTGGATAACAATACAATATTAGATTGTTTTCTTGTCTGTCTGTTTGTTTGTCTGTTCCGTACAAATCTGGCAATTGATTTTAATCATCGCAGTAAAATTGTCCAGGACACCATCAAAACGCTGAAATGGGATCTGCTACCGCACCCGCCTTATTCCCCGCACCTCGCCCCTAGCGACTATCACTTGTTCCGTTCGATGGCGCATGGCTTGTCTGGGCTACACTTAACTAATTACGAGGAAGTGCAAAATTGGTTAGATGAATGGTTTCAGTCCAAAGACGAGACCTTTTATCGTCGCGGTATCCATGTATTGCAAGAGAGATGGCAAAAATGTGTAGCTAGCGAAGGGAGATATTTTGAATAAACCATTTTTTGTATGTATCTTGAAATTTTCTATTTTTTATTGATCAAAAAAACCCGGAAACTTAGTTGCACACCTAGTACTCAAGAAAAAAAAGAAAAATGCTACCTTGAATTTTTTTCATTACAAAAAGCTAAATCTTAAATGTTTATAGTGGCTCTGGTACTAACGACTTCTGGACTGGCTTTCTGGATTGAATTATGTGACCTATAAATGGAACTAACTTGGCATTATTTTGGACTGTGATTGTGTCTTTTGTGAAGGAGTTTTGCCATATTTTCGAGAGCTAACATCCATCATCCCGCTACCATATACACCGTTAAAATACGCTAAAATGCACCTGATTTATGGAGAACGTCGATACAATGCCAACGCAAAAGCAGTCTATCGAGCAAACTACCCTAATCTTCAAAGATAATAGGATTATCGCGTGATGCACGTTAGTAAATAACGTGCATCAAGCTTTTTCGGAGGGCCGTATATACCACCATATGACAGACGCCGGCAGACCTACATCAGAACACGATGAAGAAGTTCTCAATGAAATAGAAAACGATTCAACTACTTGGTACGTGCCATACAAACAGCAACGGGAATCCCAAAAATCCTGCACAACGAATTTAAAAAGATCAATTACAGGCGCGTGTAGGCGTTATTACCGCGGGACTAAACACTGCGGGTCGCATTTTGCCGTGCGATGCTGCAAAAACACAGGGAAGATCCCCAATTCTTATTATTAGTCTTAGGGAAAGTTTTATGGTCGGATGAAACAACCTGCAAGAAAGATGGCTATTTAAATCTTCACTATCTATATAGCTGGAACAATGAAAATCCGCATCTGATGAGCGAAGACAAATCCCAAAATCAATTTAAGGTTAAACTATGAATTGGCATAATAAATGGAAAAGTGATAGGGCCCTTAGGGTTATAAGGAAACATAGATGGCAATAGCAAAATATGCGTTATTGGTCTGGTGAAAATTTACATGTGCTTCATGAATCACCACTTCATCCACAAAAAAATAACTGTTTGCATGCCGGCGGCGTCATTGGGCCATATTTTTTCGGCGATAATAACGATCGTCACGTTACTGTGAATGGCGATCCTTATCGCGCCATGATTACTGATTATATTTCGTCCGAATTGGAAAACATGGACTTGAGATGACATGTGGTTTCAACAGGACGGTGCCACAAGCCACACGGAGTTTTATGAAGCACTGCTATCAGATGACAACATAAAAGGAGAAATGATTACGGCGAAGGTATCTCTAGTGAAGCCTCTATTTAAAAAAGGTATTAGGACACATTTGAACAATTATCGCCCAATCACGTTGATACCAATACTTGCGAAAGTCTTCGAACGAATTATGTATAATAAAATGGAGGATTTTTTAACATCATTTAATATTCTTAGAATAGAGTAATTTGGTTTTAGAAAGGGAAGTTCCACAACTTTGGCATGTTTCTCACTGATGAAGCATATCACTGAAACTCTTAACAATAGGTCAATGGTAGCATGTCTTTTCCTAGATATGACCAGAGCGTTTGACTTCGTATGTCACAAAACCTTACTGTCGAAGTTATTCGACTATGGTATACGTGGTAAGGCTCATGAATGGATAGATAGTTATCTTAGCAATCGCCTGCAGTGTGTTGAAATAACTAAAACGTATAGGACTAAGCAGATATCTTATAGATCTGCATACAAAACTAATAGTCGTGGTACCCCCCAAGGTAGTTTATTGGCCCCTTTATTGTTCTTGTTGTACATTAATGACCTGCCAGGCGCCATAAACAAAGATACAATACTCTTCGCCGACGATACAACAATAATAATAAAAAGTTCTAGTAAAACGGCACTTGAAACAGACATGACACTAGCTCTTGAAAATACTGTCAACTGGTTAGAATACAATAAATTGAAAGTAAATGTGACGAAAACAAATGTAATACAATTTCAGACCTACAAAGCAGATATTACTCCACTTAATATTGAATTCAATGGTACACATATCAACTGTGTTAGCGATTGTACATTTTTAGGTATTACCCTAGATAAATACTGTAGCTGGAAACAACATATAGAAAAAATACTTACCAAAATAGATCGCTTTGTATATGTTATAAAAAAAATTAGACAAACAGTTAATGTAACCGTTGCTTTAACTGCATACCATGCTTACGTCGCATCTGTGTTTAGGTATGGCATAGTTATCTGGGGAAATTCAGTGATTGCTGATAGAGTACTAAGAGCACAAAAAAAGTGTATTCGAGCAATATGTGGCAATAGCGAAGATGCCGATGCAAACATTTTTCAAAGTTCTTTTGTACCTTTACGGTTATTCTCCACTACAGACAACAAAATAATTTGGCAAAATCCGACTCCCTCATCTCCTCGATACTGCAGACCAATAAGAATAAGATTTGTCAAAGAGTCTACAGATATAACAAAGGAAGAAATAACCTATATACAGTCTCAAATTGCTTCATTGATCCGGACAAAAATCGGGGATTCTACGCAAGTCAAACATACACTCCTCTTCACAATGCTAGATGGAAAAGTCTGCAACGCAGCAACAAATACCAAATCTACAATGAAATGCTATATTTGCGGCGCTACATCAAAAGATTTTAACAATTTGTCTATAGAAAAAACAATCGATCCAAACACACTACAGTTTGGATTGTCTATTTTACATGCCAGGATTAGATTGTTTGAGACTCTGTTACATCTATCCTACAAAATGACCGTCAAAAAGTGGCAAATAAGATCGCAAGAAGACAAAAACTCAGTTCAAGAACGGAAAGTAATTATACAAGAGCACTTCAGGACCAAAATGGGTCTTAAAGTAGACATGCCTAAAGCCAATTTTGGCAATACAAATGATAGCAACAGTAGCCGCAGGTTTTTCAATAGTCCAAAGCTGGCAGCTGAAATTACTGGTGTTGATTTTCAACTTATTCACCGACTGAAAATTATCTTAGAAACTATATCAAGTGGCTATAAAATTGAATTGCAAAAGTTTGCTGCTTACACCATGGATACAGCTAAACTTTACATTGATTTATACTCATGGTATCCAATGACGCCAACTCTTCACAAAATTTTCATTCATGGTCCAGTTGTTATACAAAATGCTCTATTACCTATTGGGCAACTATCTGAGGAAGCAGCCGAAGCAAGAAATAAACATTTTAGGGTCTACAGACTCAATTATGCCGAAAAAACTACAAGGGAGGCGTGCAACAAAGATGTCATTAACAGATTATTACTCAGTTCTGATCCCTTAATTACATGTATGAGACCAAGACCCACAAAACAAACGAAAGCTTTTGAACCAGACACAATAAAAATGTTAATTCCTGAATCTGTGATAGTAATGGACACTGATGACGATGTTCCACTGCAATCAGCCGAACTTGATGATACATCAGACGAAGAACCGTGGACGGGAACATTGCATTGCATCGTCTGATTAAGAATTGATTGTTTTGAAAAAATTGTTTTTACTAGTTTCTGAGTAATAAATGCAATTTTTTAGCGTATTTTTTTTATTTTATTGATCTAAATTCCTTCTAAATTCTACAGTTAAGAATATTATCCTGTTTAAAGACCATTTAGACACTAAAATAATTTTGGCCAACTTTTCGACTAAAATACTCCTATGTGCGGCGGTGAGTTTTGGATCGATTTATTACATTATTGATGATATTGAAAGTTTGAAGTAAAATACTTCAAACTTTCCTGAAGTACCAACGAGTAATCAGATTGGTAAGTTTTATTTACCCGTAGATAACCTTCTTTTAAGATAATTTATTTTTTTCGCAAAATAACAATTTAGTAAATAAATGGCCGTTAACCGTTTGTTATAGAGACTCCAATGGAGGTTTCTGCGGGGCCTTCCAACAATACTAAACGTCCTTTGATTGACTTTAACGACTCACAATACGAGGTGACAATTGACGAATGGTTAAGACTGACAGATGACTTAAGTGACTGCGACATGGACTTTGACGATGAGATCTGCCTCCCTAAGACGCAGCCACGCAATGCATCTGCGGAACCGGCTGCTGAAACTGACTTGACGTCATATGAGGTCAGTGTACTGTTAGAAGACGATGCACATAATGATTTCCGCCATGAGACAATTTGTGCCAACTGACTGTTATGACTTTAATTGGACCAGAGACGGACAAGTTTTTACAGGACAGCGAGAGACTTTTACTGGGACTCCCGGACCGACAAGACAAGCTGTGTCTAGCTTCGCGATTTCAACGATGGGTACCAGTTAATAAGGACGAAATGATCAGCTTTTTAGCCCTTACCATCTTACAGTGTCTATACCCTCTGCCAGAGGAGCAATCATATTTTTCGTTTAATGGTTTCGATACTATGCCTCATTTCTGTCGCATAATGTCCTACAACCGGTACCTGTTAAAATCCCTGATGCATTTTGTCAATAAAGAAAGTATTACTGAACCGACTTAACTCTGCAAAATTCAGCCAATAATTGACTATTTTAATGACAAATTTTCGAGTTATATACAATCCTTCTCAAAAGGTAGTCATCGATGAATCCCTTCTAAAGTGGCACGGTAGACTTGGCTTTGTTCAGAAGGTTTCATCAAAAGCAGCGCAAGTCGGGGTGAAAACCTACGAGTTGTGTGAGGCTTCCACTGGCTACCTCTGGAATTTCTTTGTATATGCTGAAAAAAAAAACTGTGACGACAAATGAAGACACGAACGTCAATGATACATCCAACAGAGTTGACGAGGATGGAACGACTGACCAACCAACAACTGGAAGTAACAATGACCGTCCCAGTAATGCGAAATCCACAATTGTATATGACCTAGTAAAGCCACTACTTTACCGCGGACATACACTAATAATGGATAATTTTTAGAACAGTCCATTATTAGCGCGATGTCTGAAACAACAACAAACGGACTGCTACGGAACGTTGAGACTGAATCGGGAATTCGTTCCAGATTCATTAAAGACTACTAAGACAGAATTTTGTCAGGGAGAAGTAGTGACAAGCTACTGTTTTGACTTAGCGATTTGTGTATGGCGGGATGCTAACCTTGTTAGCCTCGTCTCAACGTACCATAGACTTCAAATCGGGACGCGACAGAAATACAGCCGTCTGACATATGGTACAAGCCAAACATTGTCTTGGACTACAACAAATTCATGGGTGGTGTGGACAGGAAAAATCAATTCCTGTCCGTTCAGCCCTTGGAACTTGTACGCAATAAAATTTGGTATAAAAAAACTATTTCGGCGCTTATTTTCTACAGCAATATTTAATTCTTTCATTATTTTTAATTCAGCTAATAGCAAAATTTCACATAGGCAGTTCAGGACAACTTTGGAACCACGACATATAACGTCACGAACTGCATTGACAACGACGACAATGACAGTACAACCTAGACTCTAATAGACCTAAATTAGAACACCGACACTTTCCAGTACGAACTGGGTTTAAACAAAGTCGCCGTTGGATGTGCGCCCAGCGCAAGGTCACTGCCAGAACAGTATGGAAGTGTCTGGAATGCAACACCAATCTCTGCATCGAAGGCTGCTTTATGGAGTACCACACATAAATAAATATAATTGTGCGGGTAGTTAGTTATAAGATTAAATAAAGAATAAATATACATTTTATAGCACGTAAGTACTAACATTGTAAACGGCTCTCGCAACGGTAACGCCGCATAGTACCTAAGGTAATGAATTGTATTAAAATTGAGCGCGGCTCTCGCGAAAGTAATGCTCCGTTGTACCTTAGTAAATTTTTGAGCCTTTTGATTGTCTGTAATTCCGACTTCGTGATTGGTCAAGAAAAACTGTAAAATTACGACCAATCGCGGGGTCGACCAAAAACATATAAATACGGGACCAAACCGTGGTACCGGCACCGCTGCAGCCTGACGAGGTGCCTCCGCTGCCATACTGCAAGCGTGACAGCCCACGCAGCCCCAGTCCGCCGCCACCGACGCCGTCGCCGTTGTCAACGCCGATGCAACAGACGCCGCCGCACCGCGAACCCGCCGCGACGCCAGCGCCACGCGCGGCGAACGCACCGGTATTCGCGGTGCCTCGCAGAACTGCCGAATGGGCGAGAGATCAATCTCGCCGCACCCACAAGACATCAACCTATCACCGGAGCCGGGAGAGCCTCTCCCTGGCCTCCTGGGACGCCGCCTCTGCGTGCTCCACGGGCAGCTACGCCGCCAGCAACAGCAGCGCGGCCACCTACGCCGGCCCGCTCCCGCAGCGCATCCAGAAACGCCACCAGCAAGCCGCCGCAGCCCAGATGAAGCCTACGCCCACGCAAGCGCCTGAACCCGAGCCCGATCTTGGGATCAGGCGCCGCCGCAGCCCGGGAGACGAAGATGACGCGGACGACGCTGCGAAGGGCATCGGCGCCGACGACTCCGACACGGACGTAGCGTCAATGCGCTCGTTCGCGAGCACCGCCGCCGGGCCCGCTTCGCCGCGTTCGTTCGCGAGCGCCGTGGCGGCGCCCGCCGCGACACAGCCTGCCGCCGCCGCCGAAATCACCAGCGGCGCCCAAAGAACGCTAACCTCCCCTCGTGGTTGAGAGCCTTCCCAATTGGCCTCACCACCTAGGGGAGATTAGAAAGCTGCTCGGCCTTACGGCCGTGGCATTCGCTTCCTGCCGGTCGACGAAGTCGAGTACCGGGTTATACAACGGTACCTCTGCGACCTAGAAGAAAAAGAACGCATCTCGTGGTTCTCCTACGAGAGACCCACCCACCTGAACCTAAAGGTGGCCATCAGAGGCCTGCCCTTGGGTACCCCAGTTGAAGACCTCACCCGCGAGTTCATCGTCCTCGGGTTCGTGCCCGTGTATCTGCGGAGGATTCGGGCCCGCGGCGAGCGGCCGGGGTGCATAATGTTCGGCGAATTTCGCAAGACGACGAACATCACCGAAATCTACAAAGTGTCGGAGCTGCTCAACGTCCCCGGCGTGGTCATCGAGGCATGGCGCGGGAAGCGACGGCCCGCCCAATGCCACCGGTGCCAGCAGTTCCGGCACAGTTCGCACCACTGTCACCGCCCACTCGCTTGTGTGCGGTGCGGTGACGCCCACACGGCGAGAGATTGCCCCCGCCCACTAGCATCGCCTGCAACGTGCGTCAACTGCGGCGGACCACACCCGGCGAACTACACCGGGTGCCCGTCGCTACGCCGATAAGCCCGCAACCGGCGGGCTGGCACCACGGCCTCCACTCGGGGGCCTCGGCGCGGCCCTCCAGCAACGCTACAACCATCACCGGTCCCTACGAACCCCCAAGCTGCCTCCCTGATGGCGGCGGCCAACCCCGCAACCCAGCGGGACGCACCGCCGCCGTCGGGAAAGAAGAAAAGAAGAAGCCGTAGACGCAAGAAAAAGGCGTCTACAGACGCCTATGAGCCGCCCACGCAGCAGCAACAGCGGGTAAACGTCCCCGCACCTACCTCAGACATGCTAGCACCTCCCACACCGGGCGGCGCTACAAAAATGAAGCCTACGCAACATAAGAAAACAACGTCCGCCCCCGCAGGGAGGACATCCCTACTAACAGCCGCCATACAAGTCCTTCAAGAGGTCTTACTGGCAATCGCCGCCGACAGCCCTCAGGACGATCTCGTCGCGATCGTCACTGAAGGGCTCGCCGACTTGCTGGCGTTCGCCGGCCCCGTTGACTCAACAGTCGCCCACTAGAGGCGCCACCGTAGCGGACCGCCGAGCCGAGCACTTTGTCGAGCAATTGTGTCGTATGTCGCCGAACCCGCACCGTGACGAAGAAGCCAAATAAACGACAACAATGAAGACACCCTAACATCAAGACGCCTACAACATGCGGGGGCGGCCGTACAGTCACCCTCTGGGATGCGGGTCGCTCGGAGCGGGGCCTCCTCCGGGGCTACCGGAGGTCTCACCCTGCTCGTGCAGACCGCCCTAATGTGTGTGAAGAACGGCCTACCCACCCCCGCAATATGAAAACAATTTGAAGCCATTCATATAAGAAAACCAAGCAAATAGAAGTCTTCCTCCCTCGCACGCCTCCGCAAGGAATGGTCAGCAGACAGCAGAACATCTCTCGAAGCCACCGGCCGAGCCACATACAACTACGCGCCTACACTTTAGTGGGCGTCGACTGCAACCACAGCCATGGACTACATATAGTCCGATGCTGTTCCGTGAACCAACGCCCACTACTGGAGCACCTGCCTGCTCGTAGGAGGGTGTCACGAAGTTATGACGTACCGGCACCGTCATCAGGTGCTTCTCTTCAGAAGAACAACTCTAAAGATTAAAGCAAGATTACTCTACCACCAAGAAGTCTCTTCATTTCTACTAATCCCAGCAATTCGTCAATGTCACCGTACAATAATAATAGTAAAACAAATGAAAACCTCTAAATATTGTAAAACTTGCCCTAAAATAAGTTTAAAACTGTTGTAAATAAAAATTTTGCAGTGATATTATTTTGTTAATTTTATTTGCTTTGCGAACCTAGCACTAAATGTAAATATAGAATCATATCATCTAAAAATTCATAAGTGTTACTCTGTAATCTTTATTAATAAATGACTTTTAAGTTTGAATAGAAAAAGAATAATCAAAATCGGTACACTAATTAAGTTTTATGGTAACAAACAAAGTCACCGAAGTTAAAATCGAGTACCGGTGGTCCGCTCGCACGGCGAAGAGAGAAGGTTTTACGGTGGGTCTATGGGGTCACGCGCTGCCTTTTCCGTCACCCCGGACCGATTCGGCGGGGCGAGACGCACCCATAGCCCACCAATAAAAAAAAAAAAATAAAAAAAAAAATGGTAACAAACAAAGTAACAGTCGAATTGAGAACCACGTCTTTTTTGAAGTCGGTTAAAAAAGCCTTTTATTTATTAATCATTTATGTTAGTAATTAAGTTTGGTTCATTTTAGTTCAGTACCATACATAAAACGTAACTATATATTATGCAGTAAATGATGGTTTTCTAATTTTGTTCTATTTTACATATTTATTACTATTATTTTATAATCCACTCTAAATATAATCATCTCATTAAAACTTACAATGTTATTCATATTTCATTTAAAAAACCCGATCGAAACTAATATACCTTTTTTTTAAAATCAGTTAAATTGTAAACGTGTAGCAAACCTTAGATGGGCGGCCATCTCGGCACAAATTAGCTGTCCCGCATGATTTGAGAAACCCGTTGCAAAATTACTAGCAGTAGGTGCTTTGTTTTGGTTTATTTAACTATATAAAGATGATTAAATATAAATATATGTATATGACAAGAAAGGGCAATAAGTCTAGTTTGTCGTAAACATACTTTACTGGTAAAATTGGCAGTAATTTTTGCTTAGGATTAAACAATTATTCTTCTTCTTTTTATGCCGAATCTCATGATTAACCATATTTTAAGTAAATCAGGATAATAATATAACATTTACAAAAAATATGATTATAATCTGCGTACTTCAACCTATTTTACAGTATTTTTTTTTATAATGTAGGTATTATATGTAGGAAGATACATGGTTTTTGTAATGAAAGGGAAGCGGGGTATTCGTGAGAATAGCAGTCGCGAGTGGCCGGACGTAAGACAGTATATCTATATCTGTTACGCGCGCCGGACGTTCAAGTGGTTAACTAGTCTTACCATTTTCTATCTATCTATCAGAATGGTTAGTGTTTAATATTAAAACAACCAAAAACCGATTAATTTCATTCATTTCTAGTCGTAGTGTCCAATAAAGTAAAATAACTACTTATGATAGATCTGTTTTCGTATTTTTTTGAATGGCCATAAGTTCTACTATAAGCTATTTCAAGGTTATCCATTAATTACCGGACAGCCTGTATAAATCACATGCTTACTATAAGAAAAATTTACATCAGATGCACAAGCTTTATTTCTCAATGCAAATAAAGCAATATGACAAGAAACCGTCCGATAGACGTTTCACAATTGAGTCTACTAGTTTCAAAAACAACAATGTCCATACTTTGCAAAAGTTTAGTTATCTATGGTTTCTAATTGGGACGGTAAAGTAGCAGCTGATGCACTGCTCCATATGCAACAAAAACAGCAAAAACGCGTTTAAAATCACATCACAAAACTAAAACTTGTCACAAAATCAACAATGTCCAATAGTGTATGTTTCAAATTCAGCATAGTCTGTAACAGCCAATCAGAGAGCCTCATTTTGTTTCTCGCAGTATGGCCGTTTATACAAATTGAATCTGTGAGTACTCTCGGTTTTTTATCATTTTAAGTGGTATATTGTCGATTATTTAGTATTAAAAAGGCTTATTATTAACTATAGAAAGATATCCTGAGGTTGTTAATAGTTATTTGGCACGGAAACGTAAAACTAATACTACAAATTGGAAACGGAATAAAGCTAAACAGGAGCTGTAAGTATAGTACACCTAACACTTGTTGATCCTATTTAGTATAACATAAGGCGTGTAATAATGGAATAATAGACTGTGTTATGTAACTTAAATGAAAATAAAGTAGATGAACTGCTTCTACCATAAACGGCCTTAAATTAATTATTAGTTAATTAGTATGGTAATTATTATTCTATTTTTAACCGACTTCAAAAAGAAGAGGTTCTTAATTCGTCTGCAAGTTGGTTTTTTTTTTCTTACGGTTTTTTTTCTTATCTCAGTCAATTGCGAACGCATTTTCAAAATATTTTTTTTAATCAAATGAGTACCTGCGTTCCTGAGTTGGTCCTGTTGTCACTAAGTCCGAATCTGATGAGTAGAATCCAGGTAAATTAAGAATAACCCTCAAATATTATTTTATTTTTGAAGTCGATTAACACGTTCCAAGTTTATCGTTTATGTATAACTTGTTATTAGTCGAAATATGTGTTATTTTTTTTGTTCAAATTACTGAAATTTTTAGCATTTAATATGCTTAATTATTTATAAATACCCGATACGAAACGAAAAATGATGTCACAAGCGGGGTTCGAACCCGCACCTATTGGGAATCCGGCCCAACCGTGCAGCCACTTACACCATCGTGAACTATTTTGGGACATGCAAATTTCGAATCATATTATATCTTACGTCTTCAAGGTGACGTATGCCATCTATCGGACAATGTTTACACATTGTATAGACTTAATACTTCAAACTTTACAGTTAGAATTGTATTAAACGATGACACAACCTTGTTATTCAAATTACTGAAATTTTTAGCATTTAATATGCTTAATTATTTATAAATACCCGATACGAAACGAAAAATGATGTCACAAGCGGGGTTCGAACCCGCACCTATTGGGAATCCGGCCCGGGAATGTGACATCATTTTTCGTTTCGTATCGGGTATTTATAAATAATTAAGCATATTAAATGCTAAAAATTTCAGTAATTTGAATAACAAGGTTGTGTCATCGTTTAATACAATTCTAACTGTAAAGTTTGAAGTATTAAGTCTATACAATGTGTAAACATTGTCCGATAGATGGCATACGTCACCTTGAAGACGTAAGATATAATATGATTCGAAATTTGCATGTCCCAAAATAGTTCACGATGGTGTAAGTGGCAGCACGGTTGGGCCGGATTCCCAATAGGTGCGGGTTCGAACCCCGCTTGTGACATCATTTTTCGTTTCGTATCGGGTATTTATAAATATTTTTTTTGTTTTAGATATTCTGCGAAAGATTTGCCGGACAAACCTAAATGTATCCATAAAAATAAACAATTTCAATGTACAGATATCACTATGAGTGATTTACAACGCTTCCATGAAGTATTTTTTTCAATCAAGGAAAAGGTTAAGCAAGACACATTCTTATTAAAACACGTAAAAGCCGTTGAAACAAAACGGAAACGCCCTAGAGCCACTTCTTCTAAAAAATATAATGAAAGAAAATTTCAAATAAAATACAATATCTATTGCAAATCAGAACTCAAAATGAAACAAGTTTGCCAAAAAGCCTTTCTAGGCATATTACATATAAAAAGGAACCGAATAGAAAGTTCAGTAAAAAACTTTTATTTACATGGAAAGTACCCAAAAGAAAATCGTGGAGGTGATCACAAGTCGCAGAAATATGCAGATAAGAAGCAAAGTGTTATCTCTTTTATAAAGACATTTAAATGCTCGGAACCGCATTATTGCCGAGGTAATACGAGGCGCCTGTATTTGCCATCAGAATTGAGCATAAATAAAATGGCCAAGATATATAATCAACAGGCAGTGCAGCACCTTAAAGTTAAACCTTTATATTTTCGAAGTATTTTTAACACCTGCTTTAATTTAGGCTTTGGCAGTCCTCGGGTTGACGTTTGTACAACATGTCTTCAACTCACAGAAAAGCTAAAAGTGGCGAAGACTCAACGCGAGAAACAAGATTTAATGACCAGTAAAACGGTTCACAAACGTCGTGCAAAAGCCTTTTTTGACATGTTGAAAGATAAAAATCCATTGTTAAAAATAATATCTTTTGATTGCCAGAAGAACATGCCACTTCCAAAGATACCAGTCCAAAGTACTTATTACTCACGAATATTTTATTTACATAATTTCACGATAGTTGAAGGCACTTCTAAATCGTTGCTAAGAAAAGAAAATGTCTTTAGTTACTGCTGGACCGAAAATGAATTCGCTAAGGATTCCAACCTGATAGCATCGGCAGTTCATCACCGCCTAATAAATACTTACTTCTCTCCAGAATGCAATTCACTTCGACTCATGGCCGATGGCTGTTCTGGGCAAAATAAAAATACTACAATGATGGCAATGCTTGCAAAATGGCTTGTACAAGATGCACCAGCTCAAATTAAGCAGATCGAAATTGTATTCCCCGTAGTAGGGCACTCTTTTCTTCCACCTGATAGGGTATTCGCTCGCATCGAAAAAGATTTAAGGAATATAGACGCCATAACAGATCCAAAAAGGTACATGGATGTAATGAGTCAACATTAAACCATTGTAAACATTGCATCTGAATGTACAGTACTTGATTGGAAAGCTGCCACCAAAAATACGCTGTTGGATGTTGGTAGGTGGCATGTACAGTTTTCCAAATGTAAGCGGTTTTATTTAAAAAGATCGACTAGATGTAACCAAATGGTTGGTTTAAGAGGAGAGTTACATTACAGAATCGATTCCGGTGAATATAAGAATATCTGCAAAAAAAATAAAACTACTGCAATGCTTGCTCCAACAGTCATTGCCCCTGGTGTAATAGTAAAACAATTAAAGTTGAGAGATGTTGACAAATTATTGTGTACACATTACGGCACCGAATGGCGCAATTTAGAGACTCTGGAGTACTTTAATCGAGTAATACCAATCATACCGGAAATATCGATATCAACTGAAAATGTTGACGACAGTTATGAGCTACTTTGTGAGGAGCAACAGGAATTACCTTCCCTTTTAATTTAATAAATAATAAGGTTTAACCTAATCATAACGCCTACTTGTATTATTATATTACGTTAATAGTAAACAGTTTAACCTTTATACTATAACTCAACTAAGAACTAAAAGTATCAAATCATCTTGAGAATTTTCGTGATAGGTTTGCATGTTACAAAATCAACAATCTCCATTATACATACATAATGTATCAAAAAGCACAAATTCCGACATTATATACTAAAATCAGCAAAGTCCGATAATTTTTCTTGTTTTAAATTGTTTTCGACCTAGAACGATTGTTTTAAGAACTACCTACTTGTTCCTTGATCTTTTTATTAATATAAAACAAAAAATCATCTATTTATTAGCAGTACAACAGTATAAAACTAAAAATAAGGCATTGTGAACATTTTACAAAGGTGGACATTGTTGTTTTTGAAACTAGCAGACTCAATTGAAGAAAAGATTTTATGTCTGTCTCTCTATAAACCTTGCCCTAAAGGCTTAACGCCTATTAAGTAAAATTTGCATTTTGCTAAAGAGAAGAACGTTCGACAAACTACTTCAAAAACTGGATATGCTACAAGGCATTAATGAAATATTATTTCAACATTTAAATAAACAGTAAATAAAATGTACAATCGATATAAATATTGTATTCTCATTTTTGGATGAGATGACATTTATCATATGACAAATGCAATGACCGCATTCATAGATATAATGAAAGGGAAAGAGAAATATTTTTTGTGAATAAATCTGTGTGTTCATTCATGATAAGAGGAGTATTAAGAAAATATAAGCCGCCAATAGCATTTTCATTCTGCGAAGGAAGCACACAATCCTTTAATTTAGCAAAAGAAATAGAAATAAATTACTAGAAAATTAGCTGATTGTGGGTTAAATGTACATAGCTGCTACTGTTTGTGACCAAGGTGCATTAAATGTAGCAGCATTGAAAATTTTAATGAATGAAACGAAATAAAATATTTAAGAAAACAAAAATAATACACCGTGGAATCTAATTGGCTGTTTTCCTGAAACGTATATACTCAGTTAATCATTCTTAACATCCCCACATAATGACTTCTAATGTTTACGCGAGTATTACCCCCCACATAACCCCACATAACTAAAAACATAATACATTTAAATGATTTTTGATACATTTTTACATTTTGTTCCAAAAGAAAGATTTTTAAATTTTATTTGCTATACGTCAATGCTTATTAATGTAACTATAAATTCAATCTAAAAAATAATGTTAATATATAAAAAAGCTGTTGCAAATAATGTTAATATATAAAATAATTTAAAAAAGCTAAAATAACTATAATTATTTTCAAAGTCCCCTAAAATGAAATTGACCAATAATAACACTGCATTTGAAACACGTGACTCGTAAAACTGTATGGCGATATTATTTGTTTTGAGTTGCTCGCGGATTTTAAAAGAATAACATTAAAAATTATGAAAGACCTAGCACAGTTTGTTAAAAAATATGTCATCAATGAGATGTTG
Source organism: Lymantria monacha (assembly GCA_905163515.2). Lineage (NCBI taxonomy): Eukaryota > Metazoa > Arthropoda > Insecta > Lepidoptera > Erebidae > Lymantria > Lymantria monacha. The sequence continues at coordinate 10,145,132 of LR991104.1, read as the reverse complement.
GACTAATAATTTTATATATGTCTGCTAACATATTACTAAAAGTATTTATAAAATACTAAGATACCAAACAAAAGGTATCTAAATACAAGATACAAAATAAATTTTGAAAAAGTATCTTAGATACAAGATGGAAATACGTATTTTGTATCTTGTATCTGTATTTCAGATACTTGTATCTTAAAGACGTTTGCAATAGAATTCAACAATCATGTAAACAAACCAATTTGTCACGATTACTCCGTAATCACATACATTTGACGATCAATTATGAACATAGGCTGATTTCAACGAACGCACCATTGTTTTCACATTATCTTCAACACGATTTAACTGTATTTATATGTTAAATTTGATTAAAACATTTGCAACGTAAAAATTTCGAAGTATTTGACAAGCCGTCATCTTAGTTTTTTACTCATCGAACTCTATAAGTCGTTGAAAAGTTAGTGTTAATCGTAATCTGAAGTTAACTTTTATTTTTAATTTAATTAGTTAATTTATTTATTTAATATTATTTGAATACAATAAAAATTTTTTCTTCAAGAGCTTCATATAATTATACCAAAACGGATTGTATCCTAAGCCATAAAAATAATGGTTAGTTTTATAAAATTGACAGGTGGCCATTTTGTTTATAGAATTGTCATTCACTGTTCTGTGGGTTCGCTGTGCATTAGTGTTTTCTGTTTCCGTTTTCTGTTTTCGATTTCTACGACTTTGCATTCTCATTTTGGACTTTTGTTTTGCTTTACGATTTGGCTGGACATATTTTTCTTGGAACGACGACCTTTGCACGGAATCACGGACTTTGATATAGCATACGATTGGTATTTTTTCTCAAGGAGTAACCAGGAGGTAAGAATGATTTAGATCTATTACCTACAACACAAATCTATTAGACGCACTTTAATATTGTATTGCCCTCGTAACTAATTATTTGAATAGATCATAATTACTGAAATGTATGTGTGTAAAATTATATTTGTTTTTAAGGTTATAATGAGCGAGCCGCAGCCAGGTTCGTCGGGGACTGCTCCTCCGCCGCCGGTCAAAAAACCAAAATTGGCTGTTAAAAAACAGTTATCGCAAAGGGAGAAAAAAATTTTGGTGAATATTTATAATCACTTGGAGAAAACCTCTCCTACATACCCATCAAAAATGGAATTATATAAAACCACCTCAAAAATAATGGAGGTCTCAGAATATATTGTTCGTGACGTAATGAAACATTACACACAAAATCAAGAAGTACCCCAGCCTAAGGTATTTATAATATTAACTTAGCCAGCCTTTTTTTTACTCTTTTGAGCTTTACTTTATTTGTTATGTTATGATTTGTGCAATTTAGTATTCTCTGTCTGTTTTTTAGGAGAGACCTGCAAATCGAGCCATAATTGATAAGTTAGATGATTTTATCTTATCTGCAATAAGAAGAAAGGTGCATAAATTTTACTTTGATGGGGAATTGCCAACCATTGCCAAAATTATGACAGCAGTCAATGAAGATGACAGCCTACCAAATTTTACATTCGGTACAATGTATAGAATATTGAAGAAATTAAACTTCACATACAGCAAGCGATCAAGAAAAAGCATTTTGCTAGATAGACTTACAAATTTGGAGGATGAATTATTTGTTGAAAATCAATGAATACAGAAAGCAAAATAAAAAGATTTATTATTTGGATGAAACATGGCTTAATGAGGGTGAGAGCTTTTTATTTATTTAAATGCTTAAAATTTTTTTGTGTTCCGCAGGTTGCTTAAAAACATTTGTTTGAGATATGGTGATAGATAAGATATACTTATTTCACACATTATTTTAAATTGTGATAGGTTACATGTTTGCTTAATTTTAAATCTAAATAATGTTTTTATTGACATAATTATGTATTTAAAACTTTTTTTTTACTTAGGGCACACCTGCAATTATGTGTGGATGGATAATGACATCAAGAGTAGTAGACAGGCATTCTTGGGAGGCCTTTCAAGTGGCTTAAAAAATCCTCAGAAAGGAAAGAGGCTGATTATTACACATATAGGCAATGAAGATGGTTTTTTAGAAGGCGCAGATTGCGCAGAAGCAAAAAAGTCAGATGGCGATTATCACGGGGAGATGGATGCTCATAATTTTGAGAAATGGTAAGGTTTCATTTGTTGATTTTTGTACATTTATGATAAAACTATATAAAATTAATATTATTAAGGGTATTTATAGATATAAAATTACATTATGACAGAAAATTATCTTTTTTGTTTCAGGTTTAAGATGGTTTTAGACAAAATTCTGCCGGGATCTGTAATTGTAATGGATAATGCTCCATACCATTCTCGCCAACTCGAACGAGTGCCCAACATGAGCTGGAGGAAGGATGCTATACAAGAATGGTTACGTAGCAAAAATATAGCTTTTGAAACAAGTGAAATAAAAGCACAGTTACTCACAGAATTTGATAAAAAAAAATATCCGATTACGAAATGAAAAATTGATGTCGCAAGCGGGATCGCTTGCGACATCAATTCGAGCTTCGAGTGCCTACACATGCTCAGGTTAGAGGTAGACGTCGCCAACATTCTGTTCAATTAGAAGAAGACCTTCTTTGTTTTTTCGAGCAGGATCCACGACGCAGTACCAGGGAAGCATCAAGACGATTTAATGTGAGCCATTTTTTCGTATGGCGGCTATTAAATCAAATCGAAATACACCGTTTCACTTCCGACAAACACAGGCTCTATCTACATGACTCGGATCCGCAACCTCGTGTCGCCCTGTGCCAGTGGTTACACGAACACAACAATGTGAACATTTTGTGGACGGACAAGTCAACGTTTACAAGAGTCGGACTCTTTAACATACATAATGAACATTATTGGGAGTTCAACAATCCCTATGTGATAGTACAACATTCACATCAAATCAGATTTAGTGTTAATGTTTGGGCGGGAATAATTAATAATAAGATTATTGGACCAGTTTTTATTGACGGAAATTTGAACGGGCGTAATTATTTAGATTTGATAAGAGAGACAATCCCGACATTATTAGATAACGTGCCATTAGCCTACGTCAGGAACATGTACTTACAGTATGACGGCTGCCCTGCACATTACGAACGCAACGTACGTGCCTACCTAAATAAACAATTCGGTGCCAATTGGATCGGGGGAAGTGGACCGGTGGCTTGGCCACCAAGAAGCCCGGATTTAACACCCATTCACTTTTATTTATGGTCAGAAATTAAACGTATTGTTTATCGCGAAGAAGCTCGGTAGTGTGGATGATTTAAAAAAAAATTGTGAGTGCTTTCAATGATGTGAAAAGGGACACAATTACGCTACAATCACTAAAAGACAATTTATTAAAAAAACGTGAAAGGCTGTGCATTGAGGTGAATGGACAACACTTTGAACATTTCAGTACAGGTCGTAGAATAAATAAAATAATTAGGTAAGTGTTGTGATTTTCTAATCGTTGTTAAATAGGCAAGGTGATTCCAATTTTTTAAATATGTACGCCTGAATTACAAAATTTGGTAGTAATTACTTATTAATCATCATTACTTTCTTTGTTACATTATTAACTAATAATCAGATGGTTCTAAGCCCGACAAAGTATGAAAGAAAAATGGAGTCATTGTTTTAAAGTAATGAAATAAAATAGGTAACTAAGATAAGAGCATCGACCGTACGCATCAAACGACCTAGGCATAACAAAATTATTACACAAAAACATGTTACGGTTATGCAAAAATGATATTTTAAAAAAACGTCCGGGATTGCAAATGACAAAAAATCTGTTTTTATTTTATTGAATAAATGTTAAAGTATGGTTCTATATCATTAACAGAGTATATACGTTTCAAGAAAACAGCCAATTAGATTTCACGGTGTATAATGGTATTTTTTTTGAGATTGAATCCAGTAAAATATTTGCTATATTTGATCCACCTCATTTGATAAAAGGCATTCGAAATAATTTACTTACTAAAAACCGTTCAAAGATAATGTTGTAACTAAGATAGCTTCTTGGTCTCTCATTGAAGCTTTAACAGGGCTGCTTTTCTAATGACACCTTAATTTACACCGGAAGTTCAGATTTGATAGTACAGCACGGCCTTGATAATCCGTACCCCAGGTAGTCCGAACGCCTCTATAATCCGAACGACCCCCCTTACCCCTGCGCAACCGCCATTTCTCACAGTTTCTGTCCCGCAGTGCCACGCAGTGCGTTTTAGATAACACACATATCGCTTTTTCGTCCGCCCGCGCGCCTTTCCGCCATTTTATTGTGTTGGCGTCTCAAATTTGCATCATGGCCTCAACATCGAAGAAAAGAAAACACGTGACGCTAACAATTGGACAAAACTGTGAGATTTTGGACAAGATTAAAAAAGGCATCTCGTCATCAATTCTCGCACAGCAGTATAACGTTGGAAAAGCCACAATTACAGATATCAAACACAAGGAGGAAAAAATACGATCATTCGTAATAAACACAGAAAAGGGTCCAGGTGCTAGGAAAACCTTGAAAACTCCTGAAAATCCTTTGCTTGAAGATGCTTTATTTACGTGGTTCATAGAGCAGCGAAGAAAGAACGTCCCTTTGTCTGGTGATATACTGATGCAGAAGACTAAGTTTTTCCATGAACGACTTGGAAGAGGAGAGTTTGTGGCTAGCAGAGGATGGTTAGATAATTTTAAGAAAAGACATGGTATACGCCAACTTAAGGTAAGTGGCGAAAAATTGTCGAATAATGAAGCAGCTGTAAAGCCATTCCAGGACAAATTCATGGATGTAATAAGGGAACAGGATCTGTCTGCAGACCAAATCTATAATGCTGATGAGTCAGGCCTGTACTGGAGATCGATACCAGATAAAACATTGGCGTCGGCATCAGAAATTAGGGCCCCAGGTTCCAAAGTGTCGAAGGAGCGGATCACATTTATGCCATGCGCGAACGTAACCGGAACGCACAAACTGCCCTTGCTGGTTGTAGGCAAAGCACAAAGGCCACGTGCATTTGCAACAGTCAGAAAATTACCGGTTCATTACACAGGTCAAAGAAGTGCTTGGGTTACAAGACCAATATTTATGGAGTGGCTGAAGGAACATTTTATTCCCGAAGTAAAGAAATTTTTATCAAAAAAGAACTTACCGCTAAAAGCACTGTTACTTCTTGATAATGCACCAGCCCATCCACTCGAAGACGATCTGCAGTCGATTGATGAAAATTTTACCATTTTGTACATGCCCCCCAACTGCACAGCCCTTATTCAACCTATGCATCAAAATGTGATCCAGAACATTAAAGTGAATTACAAGAAGAAACTCCTGTTGCAAGTTTTTGGCCAGCAAGAAGTTAATCCAGAATGTACAGTAACTGAAGTGCTTAAACAAAACACAATGAAAGATGCAGTGTTTTCACTAGCTCAATCTTGGGAGCAATTGTCACCAAATCTAATTAAAAAGTCTTGGAAGCCTCTGTGGCCCCTGCTTTTCGAATCAGAGGGAACGTCTGGCCAAGATGTGGAAGATTTTGATCCTGAAGATGACTTACCGTTGAGCATTTTCCAGAACAGAGGATTGTCTGAAGCAGATATTAATAATTTCTTGGTTAGCAATGATGACATTGATTGTCAGGAGCCCTTGACTGATGAAGACATAATAAGACAAGTAACAGATGAGCAAGACAACGAAAACGAAGAAGAATTGGAGACATCGGAATCAGTTGCAAGGATCCCACTTACTCAAGCTGTGTCTTGCTTAAATGCTTGTTTGGAATGGGCAGATGAAGTCGACATTTCTATTCCGGAAAAAATGCTGTTACGTAAATTAAGGGATAAAGCATTTTCTATGTCACTAAATACTACTCGTCAGAGCACTATATTGGAATTCTTTAAAAAAGTGTGATTAATAGCATTGTATCTAACATACATCTAACGTACATACTTCAATAAACACATTATAATGTAAAATATTTTTGTTTTATTTCGAAAAATCCCTTTCAAAATTTTAACATACTATAATCCGAACGCTTCGTGCATCCGAACAGGGTATAAATTTTCGGTGTTCGGATTATCGAGGCCCTGCTGTAACGGTTATTCCAATAGGTACTTGACAACATAGAATTTAATTTGTGAACGCACTATTGCACTGATCATCTAACTGTTACTTGGCTTTTTCCAGTAAACTCAACATTTTCATCATGGTAAAGCACACGAACGAACAACGTATGCAAATTATAAAAATGTACTACCGAAATTCGGAGTCGGTGACCGCAACTTTAAGAGCGTTAACTCCAATTTTCGGTCGTTATTTTCGCCCTAGTAGACAAGCAATAACAAGTTTAATGCAAAAGTTTGAGTCTGCATATTCATTGTGTGAAGTTGCCGTGCCAGTGAGACAATGGGTTGGTCGGAAGTGATGAAAATATTGCTGCCGTTCAGGCGCCCGTAGCAAACGATCCAAATCAGTCGATTCCGACCAACTTTTGGCGAATTTGTTGCGTGTAAAGATCTTGGTTTATACCCATACAAGATCAAACCGACTCAATAATTGAAGCCGATGGACCATTTGACACGACGTACGTGCTCCGATTGGGCTCTAGAGATGATGCGCCAAGATGATAAATTTCATCGTAAAATCATCTTCAGTGACGAAGCTCCTTTTTGGCTCCACCATGGGTTCAATAAGCAAAATATGCGTTATTAGTCTGGTGAAAATCTACATGTGCTTCATGAATCACCACTTCATCCACAAAAAAATAACTGTTTGGTGCGGTTTGCATGCCGGCGTCGTCATTGGGCCATATTTTTTCGGCGACAATAACGATCGTCACGTTACTGTGAATGGCGATTTAGTGTTTATATAATTATTTTTATCTTTTTTCTACTACATGACCTTCAAAATCTAATAAATATGCTTGTGCCGAAAACGACCCAATATGCTTACGGGTGTATATTTTTCAACATGCTTTATATTGGCTTATAGTTATGGAAGAAAGTACAAAGAAAATAGAGGCTATGCTACGGATGCTTGAAAATGGAGAAATCTCATCCGACGAAATGGAATCTGATGGTGAAGACTTAGAGGATTATTACCCAAGTCGACAAGAACTTTTGGACGAATTGGAGGAATCGCCATTACATAGTCTTGAGGAAGAAAATCTCGGTGATGATGGAAATGACGAGGTTAGTCATATTGAAGCTACTGATCCTCCATTACAGATAGTGCAATCCACGAAGACGCGCCCCACCAATTTTTGGTTTAGGGGATCGCGGGTGCGGGGAGTTTGCTCCGAGCGTCAGTCGCGAACCGTCAGCGGTTCGATGCGCACAAGTAGTACACCCTATGTTGCGAAAATCCAGACTCGTCACGGAAGTTGCTCTACTTTATATTTTTTTAAAATGTCGAGAAAATCTCAGCGTGTTGTACTTAAAAGCCAGGTATGTAAATGATTGTTTAGAAGTTTGTAGTTACTAAAACACATGAAAAGGAAAGTAATTTAATTTTGAAAATAGCAAATTTTACTAAAAGAAGACTGCATTTCATCTTTAAAAATAAGTAAAACTATTTAATGTTTTTTTTATTTATTTTAGGCTAGAGAAATTATTTCTAAAGTTTATGATTTTATGAAAAAAGAAGCAAGTAAAAATTATGCAGAAAAACTCACTGATGCGCGATGGAGAACCGCACATGATATGTTCGCCGAATACGTTTTTTTAAACTTCAACACCCCTTTTCCTGGAATTGGGGGCGGGATACAGATCTTTTCCCTGGATAGTATGGACGAGACAGGGTAGCGGTTCCTGTGAGCAACGATCTCATGCGCACAAAAGCGCTTATACCGTACCTGCTATCTTTTTTGACTAGTGGTTATACCAACGGAACCACCAACCACATAGTTGAAGGGCAGTTGGATAGCCCTCAGCATGAAGGACAACGGATGCAGAGGGGCTCTTACCGGCTATTTCCTCGATCCAATTTAGTATATATAATATATATACTAAATTGGATTGATACTGACGGACTGTACGACTGCCTCGGCTCCTGACGCAATCACCGGAGTAGGGTACAACATCCCCGTTGCCAACCCCTACAGGCGAGAAGATCCTCAGAACCCTTTACCACTGCCAACCCCCATCGACAACTTGATCGACATCTGGTGGGTGCCGTTCCAGGCGGCAGCCGGTGGGTCGGACCTGATCACTGCGATAAATGAAATCGAGAGTAAACTAGCGATCGACAGCGTTACGAAGCGAGCCAGCAGTGTTGCAGCCGAACTGCATGGCGCCCAGTACCCACCAGTAATGATTGCTGCCGATGGGACAGCATACCAAGCCAATGTGACGCTCAGTGGCGCATGGGTGATGGACGGCGACCCATTGCCCCACCTATATCCAAATTCCGAATACCGCGCCGCCCGAACGTTATCTGGCGCCGACACCGTGGAGACCCGCCGGTTGATGGTAGGCTACAATTTCGGAGCCATTAGCCCGCTAGCGCGACCATACTCAGGTTACGCTATTACGGGTGGTCAAGTAGAGAAAAGACCATTAGACTTTTGTTTGTGAGGTGAAATTAAGAGACGCGTTTACTTCGAAGAAGCGGAAAGTTATGAGCAACTTCGTAGTAACATCATTACGTAACGTACGTACGTAACATAAGTTTTTTTACATGTCATTGATATGTCATTTAAAAATCTGAATTCGCGGGTAAATTCATTCAATTCTCACCAAAGTCAAAAACGGCGGTAAAAATGGGCCCGAGACGAGAGAACATAATTTTTAAATTATTTTATTTATTTATGTTAGTTTCGTGTAATATTATTCTAAAATTATGTATTTATATGTTGAAATAGGTCAACGATAGTTTAGTTTTATTTTAGCACTATACCGGGTTATTTTGCTAAGGGTACCCAAAATTTCACAGGAGGTTCAGATTCGATAGTATAATTGATTATTGAAATAAAAACATATGTTTTTTTTAGCAAAAAAATATTTTTTCTTATTCGGTGAATTCCTATATGCCACTAAATTTGTTGCTAATATGTAAGTCATTCATTTTATAAACACGCACACACAAACAAAAATTTAAGCGCTCACGATAAAACAAAATTAGGTACCTAACTTTGATTCCTTTGTCGGTACGGATCGGCTTATTTCGTCGAAATCGTCTTCCCGCCTCCCCTTGCAACACTTTCCCCTCGTAGACCGACCTGCGCGTCCGCAGCGCTAATTCGCCAGTGATACTTTGGCCGTGACCTAATTAGCAGCACGTGTTAATTGTTTTATTGTTTATCTCCCACAATGGCAGATCAAACAAGATATTCTAATCGCGAGTATTATGAGATGGTACGGTGCTACATATTAAGTGGTGAAACTTTACGTGGTGCGCAAAGACTTTATGAACGTTACTCTTTACCGCGTTTAGAGAGACAAGGTATTAATTCTAGAGTACCTAATTCGAGGACGATTTTGGCAGCCAACCAAAGATTATTGGATTTTGGGCAGTTCACTACACCGGCGCATGCAACATCACAAGGAGGTCATACCGTGATTAGCCCAGCAGTCGAGAGCGCTATAGTCGAGTTCTTTGAACGAGACCCCCGTGCTAGCACCAATGACGCAGCTCGACAATTCGGTGTAAGCCGTTATTACGTGTGGAAGCTGCTAAATTCTTTAGGGTACCACCCGTATCATTATCAACGGGTTCAAGCACTACATGAAAATGATGGTGCTGCTCGAGTACAATTTTGTCAATGGTTATTGTCAAACATTAACTCTACAAACATTTTCTGGACTGACGAAGCTTTATTTACACGGATAGGACTTTATAATAGTCGTAACGAACACTATTGGGCAGTGAGCAATCCCCACGTAATCAAAGACAGTTTTCATCAAGTGCGATTTAGTATTAATGTTTGGGCTGGGATCATTGATAACGTAATCGTGGGTCCGTACTTTATTGAAGACCGATTGACTGGCAGTAATTATCTGGATATGTTGCGAAGTGTGATTTCCGATTTACTAGAGGACGTACCTCTAATACTGTTAAATAATCTATACTTCCAACATGACGGTGCTCCACCCCATTATTCGAGTGCTGTGCGTGAGTATTTAAACACTGAATATGGGAATAGGTGGATAGGTCGTGGGGGCCCGATACCGTGGCCTCCAAGGTCACCGGACCTTACACCATTAGACTTTTATTTGTGGGGTGAAATTAAGAGACGTGTTTACGTTGAAGAAGCGCAAAGTTATGAGGACCTTCGTAGTAAAATCATTACTGCATTTGATGAAGTGAAAAGTGCTCGGACACAGATAATGTTAAAAAACAATTTAAGAAGGCGTGCTCAGCTTTGTGTTGAAAGAAATGGACTTCATTTCGAACAATTGTTAAAATATCAGTGATAGTGTTTTTCCTGGGACTAAATGAATAGGTAAGTTTAATTGTTGTAAATAGTTAATTCCACTTTTTAAATACGCCTTAATAAATACGAACATTAGTATGTAGTTTTAAAATAATAAACTGGTATTTTAATTATCTATTTATTATGACGCGTGACGGTGCTAAGCCCGTTAAAAGTATGAAAGAAAATTGGAATCTTAAACTTATTTACTATTTTACATGTGTGTGTGTGTGTGTGTGTAGAAGTGTAACAGTAGTGTGGTGTCGATAATTTCTAACATGTACTTGTGTGCGTTAGGGTGATAGTTTCTTGATCAATGGCCGCGCGTAACAAGATTAGGTTGTCTATAAATCAGGAATATTTTTAGATATTTTTGAAATGAAAATAATTAGGTAATTACTAGTGATTTTAAATATTTGACATTTTTAATATAACATTATTTATATGTAGAACATCATAAAAAAATTTGGGTACTCTTAGAAAAAAAACCCTGTATTTATACGCCTAATTTTGCTGAGTCCATATGGACACGCTAAGCACTTGGCATGTCATTATATAAAATTGTTTTTGTTTTTAGATTCTTCGATTTTGACCAGTACCGGGGAACTGGGCCCCTAAATGAACTCTTGGACATTTTATTTGAGGATGAGGAAGAAGCTGGAGACCTGCCGATACCAGAGTCAATTTACGTCGCCCCTCCTGATCCCGCTGTTTTGACAGACGAAGATTCAGGTGACGAAGACAGTGGTGGAAGAACCGAAAATTTGAATGCTCGTCAGTTGACAGCTCAGGCTGAGGTAACGTTTAGCCAGTCATACCAAGCTTCTAATAGAAACGCCCCTCGCTTTGACGATCTTTGCGGTAAAAAACCTAGGACATGGATTGATGGAGATTTAAAACCTTTTTAGGGCCCGTTTCCTGAGGTTGCTTCTACTAATAATGGAAAATCTGCGGTTGATTTATTTGAGCTTTTTATCGATGACGGTATTATTGACATGTTTGTTCTACAATCAAATCGCTATGCTTTATGGAAAAACTGTCCTGATCCTAAAATCACTGCTGCTGAAATGCGATGCTTTTTTGCTATTCTTATTTTGAGCGGGTATTCGCCTAACGCAAACAGACGTCTTTATTGGAGCACCGAGATAGATACCCGTAATGAACTTATTTGCGATTCAATGCGCCGAAATAGGTTCGAGGAAATACTGCGTTATCTGTATTGTGTCGATAATAATGAAATAGATGTAAATGACAAGATGTGGAAGTTGCGTCCATTTATGAATAGAATAAAAGAGAATTTCATGAAGTATTTTGTGCCTAAACAAAATTTTATCATTTGATGAAACTATGGTAAAGTATTATGGCCAGCATTCCTGTAAACAATTTATCAGAGGGAAACCCATCCGTTTTGGCTACAAGGTATGGAGCTTATGTACTCCAGATGGATACCTGATCAATTTTGACGTATATCAAGGTGCTCCAAATGCTAATTCAGCTTATGAACAACATTTTGGAAAATGTGCTGCTTACTCTTATCGATGAATTTCCCAATGAAAAAAAGCGAATGCCTTACAGTTTCTTCTTTGACAATCTTATTACCAGCTTGAACCTCCCTAAACTACTTCAGACAACAGGGATACGGTGCTACAGGAACGGTACGAGAAAACCGCCTGCAGAAATGCAAGAAGCTGACATTTAACAAAATCATGAAAAAGAAACAGAGGGGTTACCATGAATCCGCAATTAGCAAGGAAGATGGAGTGATTGTGGCTAAATGGATGGATAACTCTATAGTATATATTGCATCAAATAATTTGGGCGTGCAACCATTATCTATGGTGAAACGTTACTACCAAAAAGATCAAGCTACTACTCAAGTGTCACGACCGTTTCTTTTGGGGGAATACAATAAATATATGGGTGGTGTTGACAGGATGGACGAAAATGTAAATATGTACAGAATACATATTAGAGGAAAGAAATGGTATTGGTCCCTTATTACTTGGATGCTAGATACGCGTGTACACAATGCTTGGCAACTACATAGGAAAAATGATAATATCCCACAACTGGAGTTCCGGAGGGAAATCGTGCTAACTTATCTCAAATCCTATGGAATAGTAGCTAAAGGCGAAGCAAGACCATCCACCTTCAAGTTAGCTGATACTGGGCGATTCGATGGTTTAAACCATTATGTAAAAAAATGTATGAAAAAGAGGCGATGTGTCGGTCCATACTGTCAGTCGAAAAGTTCGTCGGTTCGAACAAGTGTGACGTCGGCCTTTGCGTACCATGTTTTGCTGACTATCATAAAAAATAATAAATGTTTTCATTCGATAAATTGTGTTTTTTTTATCTAATAACTCCTACAAGATATTTATCTTCTTCTTCTTATGTATTGGCAATCAGCTACACATAAGAGCTATTGGTGCCAGCGTCAAGTTATAAATATTTTCACGTTTTTAGTCTTTCAAGTTAGTCATTGTCTAAGTCAAATTTTCGCCATTAACAGTGCAATGGCCACACTGTTAAAGCTATCTAAAGCTAGGTTTCGACGTTTTAAAAATGTTGATTTCGATATTGAAGACAAAGAGCGCTCGGGCCAACCAAAAAAGTTCGAAAATGAAGAATTAACGGCTTTATTGGACGAAGATTCATGTCAAACGCTCAGAGAACTGACAACATCCTTGGAAGTCGACGAATCAACCGTTTCCAAACGTTTAAAAGCCATGGGAATGATATAGAAGCAAGGAAATTGGGTCCCATACGAGTTGAAGCCAAGAGACGTGGAGCACCGTTTTTTCACTTGCGAACAATTGCTTCAAAGGCAAAAAAGAAAGGATTTTTTACATCGAATAGTCACTGGTGATGAAAAATGGGTTCAACACTACAATAACCCAAAACGTAAAAAATCATGGTGCCGGCCCGGCGAGCCATCAACATCGACGGCCAAAGCAAATATTCATGGCGCCAAAATTATGCTCTGTATTTGGTGGGACCAGCTCGGCGTAGTGTATTATGAACTGCTCCAACCGGGTGAAACAATCACAGGTGAACGTTACCGAATACAGTTGATGCGTTTAAGTCGAGCATCGAAGGAAAAACGGCCACAATACCTCGAAAGACACGGCAAAGTAATCTTGCAGCATGACAACGCTCGGCCACATGTCGCTCAAGTTGTAAAAACATACTTGGAAACGCTGAAATGGGAAGTTTTACCCCACCCACCGTATAGCCCAGACATTGCTCCTTCCGATTACCATCTTTTCCGATCCATGGCACCGGGCTTGGCCGACCAGCACTTCCGTTCTTTTGAAGAAGCCAAAAATTACATCGAATCATGGATTGGCTCCAAAGATGAAGACTTTTTCCGGCGCGGAATCCGCATGCTACCCGAAAGATGGAAAAAAGTCGTAGTTAACGACGGCCAATACTTTGAATAATGTTCACATTCATTTTGTTACTTAAATAAAGGCTTGAATACTAAAAAAATCCCTCAAAACTAATTCAAGATCCCTATAATATAACACGTTAAAACACTAAGATATCGAATATAGTACAAGAGCACCACATGACGCTTTCAAATTCCCGTCAAAAGTCCAAATTATATCTTCTTAACTTTTTAGCTAGGTACAGTCAGCGCTTAGTGTGTCCATTTGGAAACATGGTTTTTTTTCCAACTTCCCATTTATTAAAAAAAAATGACTAAAATTATGTCATTAAGAACCTTTAATTGAACAATATTCCGAGTCCAAACTAAATAAAAACAAGAAAAAAATAATTCGGGCATTCCTGGGTTAATCGTAATAACCAAATAAATAAATAATGACCATTTAGATTTTTTACCTTTTGCAGATATTGAGAACCCACTTGATGAGCATAATTATGCTATGAAAGTACATTACGATCACAATTATTGTAAGCAAGCAATAATGTAGTAGTAATAGTTTATCGATCTAAAAATACGATAGGTGACGCCCGGTAAACCGCACTACGTAGCGTTACATATAGTGAGCTTTGCAGAAAATGGAAACACAACAGTCGTGTTTTGCCGTCAGTGTTGCCAACTGCACCGTAATTACGGTGAAAACACGGTAATCAGCAAAGATCTACCACCTACCGTAGGATTATAATTACGGTAGCAAAATACACCGTAATATCCATTGAAGACCCTATATTTTCAAAAACTTGTAGATATATATGATAATCTATGAAGTAAAATAATTTTAGCAAGTTTGTATGTTTATTTGCCTCATATTAGGGTATTTTCGTCTTATTCTACCGACAACACTGCTTTTTACGTCGGGAAATCCCTCAATAGCACGGTACCAGTATGAAGATATTACGCGAATTAATTCAGTGGATCTTTATGTATTTGAATTTCAATGAATACTTAGGACATTTTAATTTACCTAGTTTATTTATTTTATAATTGAATAACATTTCATTCGTGCATTTCATTACGTAAGAGTTTGTTGTGTTGTGTGAGATCTGAGTTTTTTAATTATGGAAAGTGATAGCGATAGCCCTACTGATCCAGAAAATAGCTTACTACGAGTACCAGCTAAAAGAAAGCGTTATAAGCAGAAATTTCGGGAAGAATGGTTGCTGAATAAAGAATATTGTGATTGGCTAAGAAAAGATAACAGGGATTTATCGAAGGCGATCTGCAATGTTTGTAATACATCTTTCAGTGCAGAAATAAGTGTAATAAAACGACACAAAGAAGGAACTAAACACGTAAGTAATTTAAAGAGATGTAGTGCATCAACTTCCAAAACACAACAGTCAATAATAAGTGCTTTTAAATCCACGCCGACTAATGAAAAGCAATTGTTAAAGACTTCAGAAATAAGATTAGCTGCTTTCGTTGCTGAGCATAAATTATCTCATAATGTCGTGAATCACTTGACAGATTTGTTACCAAAATTATTCCCAGATTCTCAGATAGCCAAAGACATTAGATTAAAAAGAACTAAAGTTCAAGCTGTTATAAATAACTGTATTGGCAAAACTGAGAAAGAAAATTTGGTCAGTGACTTAAAATCACAAAAGTTTTCAATTTTAATAGACGAAAGCACAGATATTGCTGTAGTAAAGACGGTAGCTGTAGTGGTCCGATATTTTGATCCTATGATTGGTAAAGTAGTTTCGCGGTTTTGGGATCTGATTCAATTATTCGATGAAAAAACAACTAACCATGTTGTAAATGCCGAAAAACTTTTTAATACTGTTATTGATACTTTTCAAAAGTATGAGATTTCTACGGAAAACATCATAGGTTTCGGCTCTGATGGATGCAATACAATGATGGGATGCAATAACTCTGTTTCAAGTAGATTTCGTCAATACTGTCCAGGCATAATAGTGATTAAATGCATTTGCCATTCTCTGCACCTTTGCGCTAGTGACGCATGTAAAGAGCTTCCGCTTAATTGTGAAAAAATGGCACGAAATATTTATAATTACTTTAAATCTAGCAGTAAAAGGCAGAGCGAGTTAAAGGAGTTTCAGTATTTCGCTGAGGTGGATGTGCATAAAATTCTCAGACCATCCCAGACTAGATGGTTGTCTTTAAATGCAGTAGTGCAAAGGATTCTTGAACAGTGGGATGTATTACGTCTTTATTTCGACAGTAAATGGCTGGAAGATTCGGAGTGCCAAGATATTCATTCATGCTTGAATGATGCCATAATCAAGGCTTATTATTATTTTTTGGCTTGGATGTTGCCAAAATTTACAATATTAAATAGCTGCTTTCAGAGCGAATCTGTTTTAATTATGAAAATACATGAAAAAATGACAGTTTTTTATAAAGAGCTGTTACTATTGGTTTTACACAGAGATTATGTTAATTCTGCTCCGATTGAAACTCTAGATCTAATATCAGAAATAAATCACAAGGACCTGAAAGATATATATTTAGGTTTAGGTGTCCAGAAAGAACTAGCTTCTATAGAAAATGAAGAAAGAAAATTAATTCTGAGAAAGATGTGTAAAAACTTTATTATTAGAACTTGTGTTGGCATCCGTAAACGTTACTGTTTTAATGACAAAATTATGGCAGAAATTGGTAAATTTGATCTTGAGAGAGTAATTTCTAACGACAGGGAACAATCAATTTCGTCGTTATTTCCATTACTGCCCAGAATTTCTCCAACTTCAATACAACATCAACAAGAACTAGATGATGAGTGGCGGAAGTTGCTCTTTTACCATAAAGATTTGGATTTAAGTCAACCTCCTGACGTATTTTGGCACAAGGTAAGATACCAAGTAAACTCTAAGTAAGCTGAATTCGTATTGGCTTTTATTTTTGTAACAGTCTAATCATTTTCTTTTTCAGGTAGCACAACTGCGCGACCATCGAGAAGGGAATACCCATTTTAAACACTTGCCTAAGTTTATGTTGGCCATTTTGTCATTACCACATTCGAATGCCGAGTGCGAAAGAGTTTTCAGCAGGGTTAACGACATCAAGACGAAGAAACGGAATAAACTTCTTACAAAAACCATCAAGGGTAATATTTTATCGCAGCAAGCCATACAGCGACATGGAAATAACTGTATTGATTTTAATCCCACTGACGCTATGATTAAAAAACATAATATCGATATGTATAGAAATATTGAAACAATTATACTGTCTGATTCTGATTGAAATATATGCGTTTTTTTCAACTCTGACTACATATAGGTACATACATATACAAAAGACATACTACAAAATAAACAAGGTAATTCTACCGTATGTCAAATATAAATTGCAACATAATTTCGTAAAATCTACCGTATTTTTAGAAGAATTCTACGATCCGCTAGGTTTCAGAGTTGGCAACACTGTTTGCCGTTCTGTGGTACGGCCGCGAAAACACAAACGTGTGTTGTTCAGCAGTGTTAAAAAAAAAAACAAGAAGTAGATACAACGTTTTTGCATCACTTAATAAATTTTCTGTAAATAGCTTCTATATTTAAGCAAGGCTCTAGTGATTTAGTTACTCAGTTTGTGGGACTTCACTATACTTGGTAATAAATGTTTTGGTGCTCTTTAATCAATCATATACAGGGTGTAAGGGGACCGCTCCCGAAAACAAAGACAGGTAACCCTACTAGTCCTACTTAAAAAAACATTTTTTTTTACCGCGCGCGGTCGTTGAACTCTTGAACATGTGATCGTGAGTTTTGAATAGATTGCGTCTTTTCTCATCTGAGTATAGTTACGTATTTTTTATCGAGTTATCGTTACATGGCACTGTCCCAATACGACGGAATGTGAAAAAAATTTAAAAATATTTGTAAAAAAAGAAAAACATCCTGATCGATTTTTTTTCTAGCCTATCATTACAAGTAGGACTGGTAGGGTCACCTGTCTTTGTTTTCGGGAGCGGTCCACTTCCACTCTGTATATAATAAAAATGTAATTGATTGCCATCTGTATTGGGACGAAATATGAGAAAATTATTAGGATAGGACTATATTTGAAATTTGTCTGGTAGCATGTTAAAATATGTATTAGAAATTTTACTCGTTCTATATATTTTCTGTTTTTTGCAGCACATTATGCTGATGGCCGACCAGTAAGCCAAACAATCAAAAATACTGCTGATATTGTGTCATTCTTTGACGACCTATTCGACAGTGTAAATGGTACCACAAAATTTAATAAAAAAAGAACGGGAAAATTATTGCGTTCTGCAGTTACTGCAAACAGTATTCACCATGTTTTCTAGTGGGAGGCTATCGAGAAATTACCCGTTACTGTGCCCAGCATAAGAAACTGGATAACCATTCTGCATAGTATGCAGAGAATATGGCAAGTTCTTAAGGACAATGATATTAAAATACTAAGACCTAGATATTTAAATTCGGATACTAAATTAGAAAATTTCTTTGGGCATGTTCGCGCATATAATTTTAAATTTTCAAAATTTTATTTCAACATTTAAATCTTTTTTGATTACAGGATTTATGAAGTTTTACCATCCATCTATTATCTATTCCAGATTATTATAAATCTGGAAGAGATGATGATGATGAATGATCTCCCCAATTTATTAGTAGAAGTGTCCGAGGAGCTAAGACGCTCTTATTGGTTACAAAATGACGGCTGTTGCGTATTATGCTGTACCTGTTCGTGCATATTTAAATAGAACGTATCCAGACAGATGGATCGGGCGTATGGGGTCAATTTTGTGGCCTCCACGTTCACCGGATTTAAATCCATTGGATTTTTTTTATTGGGGCTGCCTCAAAGAAGAGGTGTACAAAAAACCTCTACAGTCTTTGTAAGACTTAAGAATCCGTGTCAGAACGGCCGCATCAAAAATAAGTGATAAACGGTACACAAGATGGCTCAGAAGAGCATTCATCCGCTATGTAGGGCCTACATAAGAATGGGGGGCCAACAATTTGAACATTTGTTGTAAATTAGTGTAAAATAAAGTATTCTAAATGTTGTTTTTATTAACCCTCAATGGTTAGGAAAAATTGAATTAAAAAAACAATCCCCATATTACATTATTTTGCTTCAGTATTTTTTTCTGATTTTCTACATTAATAACAATAATTCACTATTTAAGGCAGATACAACTATAAATTATACCATTATCAAATCTACTTAAACCGACATTATTTTAAAATAAGTAGTCACTCAAGTATTCATACATTTTTTTTTACCAAAGATGTTTAAACTTTGTTTAAAAAATAAATTTTGCTAATTTTGCAAAATAAATGAACTTGCATATTCTTTAAAAAAAAAAATACAATAACTATAGTTGTCACAAAATAAAAGGCCCGTTTTGACATTTGTCTTATTGATGGATATAGTGATATAACCATACGACTCGGTACTCGATACTCACGATATATCGATTCAAGTTTGCGTGAGTATTTAATCGATTTGAATGTATTGTAAAGTGCATTGGATTAAAGTTCTGATTTGAAAATTTAAGTTAAAACTTTGATATTATAGGTATTTTGAAATGACACAATGTTATGAAAGGTCAATTTTCTATCATTTAATATTTGTGTTACAATAACATTCACTCAATCACAAAATAAAAAATCGAGAAAAAGTGAATCTTCAATTTCTTCAAATGATGAGCCAAAATTGTCAGTTGAGCTATCGTCATCCGCATCTATAATTATTTCATTTTCAATTATATTGTTAATATTGACGTCTCTATCATAAGTTGGACGACAAAAGCGACGGATGAGAGACGACTGCATGTAGAGGAGGTGCGAATGTTGAGATGGATGTGTGGTGTGACAAGAATGGATAAAGTAAGAAATGAATACATTAGAGGAAGTTTGAAAGTTGCGCCCGTGACGGAAAAGTTAAGGAGTGAACGGCTGACAAGGTATGGACATGTGAAGAGGCGGGATGAAAGTAATGTTGTGAGAAAAGTTTTAGGTATGAATGTTGAAGGCTTAAGGGGTAAAGGAAGACCAAAGAAAAGATGGATGAACTGCGTGAGGCATGACATGGATAGTCTAGGAGTAACGGCAGAGATGACGTCTGATAGGATCGTATGGAAAAGGATGACATATTGCGTCGACCCCAAATAATTGGGATAAGAGCAGGATGATGATGATTGACGTCTCTATCATAGTCTTCCTTAATTATTTTTCGAGTTTTCTACCACTTTTGTCCAGTCTTCTTTAGTAATTTTGGCACAAGCTTCATTCAACAATGTCATAATTTTCTTAGTGGAGAATGGCGGCTTTGTATTGTGGCGTGCTGCGTATCCTTTCATTTGAGCCCAGATCAAAGTATTGTACTGACAATGGTATGGTGGCGTTCTTATCATTTTGTGTCCCTGCTGAACCACTCTGTGAATTTATTTGCGTCCATTTCTTCGTGATATTTTTTTGTACTTTTAGACTCCATTGCAAGGCATCATTAAAAAAAACTTCCCCCAGCTGATTCAGCGTGGCAGATTATTAAGCGTCCACTTTTTCCCATTGGCACTTTTAAGTAAGATGCCTTGGTATCGTCCGTCCACGACTGTAGCACGGTGTGATTCGAGTTCAGCCAAATCTCTTCGACAAATATGACATTGTCCCAATTTGTGACTTTGTTAGCTCCAAACTCATAACTTTCAGTAAAGATCAATACACAGCTGGTGAAATTCAGTTATTCTAAACACTAGTATTAAAATTAATAAAACCGGACAACTGCGAGTCCACCTTAAAAGAAAATATTTTGATCGATTTATTTTTTCTTTAACCGATTATTAATAGTCTGTGGAGAATATGAAAAAATCGTTATGCACGGCACTTAGCCAAGTGGGCGGTACCCATCAATGAAAAATGTAATTACCTTAGAACATGTCGATCGGTAAAAAATAGAGAACTTCTTGGGTGTGAACTGTCAAAACGGGCCTTTTATTTTGTGATTAGTATAGTCCTACTATTTACTATCTATCTATCAGAATAGTTAGTGTTTAATATTAAAACTGAAAAACACCTATGAATTTCATTCATTTCTAGTCTTAGTGTACAATAAAATAAAATAAGGCAAAAAATAATTGTTCTTTTCTTTTTTAATACTTATCTTAGGTACTACTTATGATAGATTTTTTTTCGTATTTGCCCTGAATGGTCATAAGTTCTACTATAAGCCATTTCAAGGTTATCCATTAATTACCGGACACTCTGTATATACACTGCTGGGTGGGTTGAAAGAAACATTATTTCTAATGTGAAATGTATCGAATGCAAAAAATACCTCACAGTCGAAAAGGGCTTAGAAGTTCATGACTGGATAAATTTTAAGAATATGACAAAATATCGAGAAATAGGTTAACCTACCCAGCAGAGACAGTAGTACGTTACTTTGGCTTGATATTTGAGGAAGCGAAAAGTTACTTGGAGGCAAATGCCCATAGTTGTAATATCGCACAAAATATAAAAGTTGAAATCGAAAGTAAATATGTGTTCAATCAAATTGCATGCCAAAGACACCGCGATGAAGTTGTTCACGCTCTGCCAACTGAAACTATAAAATTATATATTCACAACTGGTGCAACAGTATTAATAGAATTTTAAAAGGCACGGACATTTTTCGATTGCAGATAAACTCCAATCTCCCGCCAATGCAAAAAAGGCATTGGAATTGCGACGACTGCAAATGACCCCAGGTCGAGTTTGATAGCAGTTTTTCGTACACCCGGAAAGAAAAGGGAAACAAAGGTTGACCAGAATCGACAACTTTGATCAATGTGTTATCAAAAGATGTATACACAACTTCCTTATCACGGAAATAGAATTGCCGACGATAGCATAACTTTAAAAAAATATAAAGTAGACATACATACGTTTTGAAGGGTCTGCAACAAGTTTGAGGAGAATTTTAAAAGGTTTAGGTTTTAAATGGAAGAAGACCGAAGATAATAGAAAGGTTTTAATTGAGCACACAAATATGTCGAATATTAAAGCGAATTGAATATGACCTATATTTTATACAGACGAATCGTATGTCGATTCGTCGCATTCTACCTCAAGTGCCTGGACTGATGGTAGCACAAATGGCTTAAATTAAAATATATCAAAGGCCAGCGTGTTGTTACTGTGCATGCCGGATATAAAGGAGGCTTTATACCCAACGGCCTTTTGATGTTTAAGACTGGTACAGAAATAGGTGACTACCACAGTAATATGAATTACGAGAATTATGAAAAATGGGTTCGCACACAAATAATGCCAAATCTCCCACCAAATTCAGTTGTGGTGATAGATAATGCGCCCTACCATAACAAGTTAGAGGACGCAGCGACGACATCAAATAGTAAGAAATAAGAAATGATGTCATGGCTTATGGAGAAAGATATACCTTGCAGCCCCAAAATGTCAAAGCCAGAGCTGTACAAATTAGTAACACTACATAAAGAAAATTAAAAAAAATATAACATCCACAAAATTCTGCAGCAACACAACCACCCGACCATTTGTTTTCCAAGAAATCAGGAAAACCAACCGCCGAAGACGGACCTCTCTTCACAAAGACAATGCGAGCTCCACACATCGACTCATACAACTACATTTTTGAGCACCCAAAACATCGATGTGATTAATCATTCACCGTATAGGACGTCCTGCCTTGGCCCGAATGACTTCTTTTAATTACCGTACGTAAAAAACAAACTGAGAGGTCAACGTTTTTCGACACCTGAAGAAGCGGTTGCTGCATTCAGAATGCATGTTTTGGAGATACCTCAATCAGAGTGGTAAAAGTACTTCGACAATTGGTTCAAACGCATGCAAAAGTGTATAGATCTTCATGGGGAATATTTTGAAAAACAATAGTGATTTTCGATTATAAATATTTGCTTTGGTTCACTAATCTCGAGAGTCGCTCCGATCACGCGTTGCTGGCGTGCGTACGCGCCGCTGCCCCGCTGAGTCGTTCCGTTCGCGAGTTACTAGCCCCGCTCGTTGATATTGCGATTGGCGGCCATCTTGGTGACGTAGTCGAAGTCGCACCGTCAGTACCGTTCGCAAGGTCAGCCCACGCTTACGTGCTTACGCGCATCGAGTACTTGTTAACTATAGCTTTTTGTTTTTGTTATCCTGTTTTACTGTTGAGTTTTGTTACCTGTTACCCGTTAAAATGAGTAAGAAATTAATTAACAGTCGTGCTCGTGAAATGATTATTAAAGTGGACAATTATTTTGTAAAAGAGAGAGAGGACTCTAAGTTAGTTATTCAAAATATAAACCGTGCCTTAAAAAGTGCTTCGGACACTACCGAGGACATTTTAATGTCGAAGCAACTGGTAAAAGACATTTTAAATATTTTACAAAATTCTACCAAAGTCACGGAACGTGTGGCTTGTGCCACAGGCGTTGCAAAAAATACTGTGACAAAATTACGACGAGAGCATGAGTCAGCAACAGCAAGTGGCAGCAAAATGAGAACTCCTACCAAAGCAAAAAGGCAAAGGAAGGAATATTTCGACGGATTTTCACTAACAGCATTAAGAAATATCATTCATTCAATGTATACGGTGAGAAAAGAAATTCCTACAATGCGCAAAATCTTGGCGGCTGCAAAAGTAGACCTTAATTATACTGGTAGTGAAACTACACTAAGAAAAATAATTAAAACTGATTTAGGCTACCAATTTAAACGTTGTTACCAAAAAAGACTGGCTCTAATTGAAAGACCCCAAATACAAGCGTGGAGGGCTAAATATTTACGCCGTATGAAAGAGAATGACTCGCTTGGTGCTAACAAAAGACCCGTTATTTATCTCGACGAAACGTGGATACACGCGCACTACACAGTGAAAAAATGTTGGCAAACAGCAACCGATGTAGGAGTGAGACGGAACGACTGCCCCGGCCGCCGATGGATAATAGTTCACGCGGGAAGCGAAACTGGCTTTGTTAACAATGCCCTTTTAATGTTTAAGACGGACACCAAAACGGGGGATTATCACGACCAAATGAATGCCGAAAATTTTACAAAGTGGCTTACAGAAAAATTACTGCCTAATATACCACGCAACTCCATAATTGTGATGGACAGCGCCCCTTATCACAGTAAGGAAGAGAATAAGCCACCAAACATGAATAATAGAAAACAGGTAATGGTTGAGTGGCTACAAGCTCACCACATCGAATTTCCCCACGAGAGTACAAAACCAGAATTATATTTATTAATTAAACAGCACAAACCGCCGAAAAATTATAAAATCGACAAGTTATTAGCTGACAATGGCCATGAGGTCGTTAGATTGCCACCGTACAACTGCGACCTCAACCCTATTGAGTACATCTGGAACCTAGTAAAAATGAGGGTGTCAGAAAAGAATGTGGAGCAGTTAGAGAGTCGAATTGAATCTCTGACGTTGGAGGCGTTGGCATCAATAACTCCAGATGACTGGAGAAAAGAAGTAAACCACGTGAAAAGGCTTGAAGAGGAATATTGGCAGAAAGATAGAATGACTGACTAGTTATTTATAATAAATACGGCAGACGACAGTGAATTTGAAACAACTGACACCGAAAGTAGTTCTGATTCGGAAGACAATATGAGTGGGATTGAAGAAATAGGTTAAGATTTTAAATAAACATAAATTTTTAACATACCAGCCTGGTTTTATTTATAATTTATAATCACATAACCCAGACATTAATTAAAAAATATTTTCATATTTACACATCAACAATAAGTATAATTATTATGTAGGTATTTATAGCATTTACTTTTTATGAAATTTTTTTTTGCTATCTGTATTTTTTTGCTATGGATGACGTCACGCAGCTGTTATTGTGACAAGGTTCCATCGCAATATCAACGCGCGGGGCTTATACCTGCGTGCGTACGTGCCGCGTTACTCCGTTCACGAGGGCGCTGCGTGACGCCCCGTGAGCGTGGTGTTTTTCGCGCGTGGTGTTTTCGCGCGAGGTGTTTTTCACGCGTGTAGTGTTTCGCGCGCGTTCGCAACCATCTTCACGGACACCGAAGTGGTAATATATATTACTTATTAGTTTTAAAATTAAAGATAGAATTAAGCACTCATCCTCCCGACCTATACCTGGTTGGGAGGGAATATAGGCACACATCCCCGGGTTTACCCCCCGGGGAGTTAGAAGCTTCCCATTGTATTCCATTCTAAACTCATCCTCGTGCTATTTTGATATCTATCTTAGCAGCCATGGCAGCTAGGAAAACTATCAAAATTGAGGACATCCTCTCCATCCCGGAGATACAGGAGATCTTATTCCGCGTCTTCGGCACTAGCGACCTTACGATCGCACCGCCGACCCACCCATCACGCGCCCGCTCGCTGTCTCCACCAGCCATGCCCACACCTTTGTCACCCACCTCTCAACCATTGTCGCCTGTAGCAATGGACACAGAGGATCATCCTGATAGCAGCTCGGTAGAGCAGGACTCCTCCTCCGAGGACGGCGAATTCATCACCGTCCAAACGAGGAAACGTACCAAGAAGGCCCTTCCCCCTCAAAGGCCCAAAAAATAACGCCGTCAGACACGGCCGACACATCAAGGCCGACGCCCACCGCCAATGCCGCACTGGCCACCCCGGCAGCGTCGTCCACGGCACCCATGCCCACCCCGGCCCCTCAGGCCCCGAAAAAATCAGCCACCCCTCCGCCCCTTTACATAAGGGACAAGGACAGGTGGCTAGCTGTATCCACGTGGTGCAACACGCACCGCGTAAATATTAAATCAGCCAAGTCCACCCCGAACGGAATAAGGGTCGACCTCGTGTCCTCAACGGACCACCGGACCCTATCCAAAATGCTAGGGGATCAACAGATCCCCTACCACACCTACACCCTCCCTGAGGAAAAGCTCCTCCGTGCGGTTATACGTAATGTGCCGCACGAAATCGAGACCAAAGAGATCTTAGAATCTCTAAAATCTGCTAACCTGCCAGTGGTTGAAGTCCACCGCATGATACGCGGCAAAGGACGTTACCCACTGAATATGATCTTAGTGTGCCTACAGAACACCCCCGAGGGTAAAGGCATCTACAAAATCAAATCGATATGCGGCCTCTCCGGAATAACCGTAGAGCCGTCTTATAAAACAGGAAATCTGGTACAATGTCATAAGTGCCAGATGTACGGTCACTCTTCGACCAACTGTTTTGCACGCCCTAGGTGTGTAAAATGCTTGGGAGACCATCACACTTCCCAGTGTGAACGTCCCAAAGATCACTCGCTGTGCAAGGAACCGCAAGCGTGCGTTCTGTGTAGAGAACACGGCCATCCAGCAAACTACCGAGGCTGCCCACGAGCACCGAGGAGAGTATTCCGGCAGCCCACCAAACCGGCCCTTTACTATAAAAAGGCCTTCGTCTCGGCACCCATTCCTACCCACAATGCATGGGCTCGTCCCTTGGCCTTCAACCAAGCGACATCCCCAGCACTGCCCACCAGGCAGCCTAGTCACCCCGCCACCACTGCTATCCCAAGCACCAATCCCCAAACCACCTACCGCCAGGCAAAACCCCGCCCCCGTGGGCAATATTAAGCCTCCTCAAGGCACAAAGAAACCACCACCACCAATACCGGTAGCCCCAGGCAACACGCCTATCAAACCACCCCCAGGACTAGACCAGACTCTAGCCAAGGTGGCAAACTTCGCGGCTCTCATCAACTACACGGCAATCCGTGAAATCGCAGATGAGCTTGACAAAAACGAGGGCGACGGTCACGCCCTATTCAATGTAGCAATCAGATTCGCTCCCATCCTCGAGCGACTAAGCTCTTTTAAATCCCGTTGATGGATAGACACACTCCCGGTAGAGTCAAACCAAGACACCTCACAGTAGGGACATTTAACGCTAATAGCCTCGCCCTCAAAAGGGACGAAGTAGGGACATTCCTTCGGGACCACCAGCTAGATATCTTGCTAGTACAAGAGACGTTCCTCAAACCATACAACAGGGACCCTAAAATTGCGAACTATAACATAGTCTGCAACGATAGGACAACCTCAACTATGGGCGGAACGCTCATCTATTACAAGAGATCGCTCCATTGCACACCTATGGACCCGCCACCTCTGGCGTACATCGAAGCCTCCGTCTGTCGGCTGGCCCTCTCTGGCCATCAGCCAATAACCCTCATATCCGCATACCTGTCTCCCGACAAGGACACACAGTCGAGAGCGATCTCAAGGCCTTACTCGACCTGGGCGGTGCCGTCATCATTGGCGGCGACCTCAACGCCAAGAGCACCTCATGGAACTGTCTCAGCTCCAACAAGAGGGGCAGGGCTTTAGAGACCTACGCCGACCGACTGGGATATGACGTCATAGCGCCATTAGAGCCGACGCACTTCCCACACAACATCCTACACAGATCGGATATACTCGATATTGTTCTTCTCAAGAATATAAGCCTACGCTTATGTTCAATCGAAGTACAACACGAGTTAGACTCAGATCACCGTCCAGTGACTCTGCAGCTCGCCTCCCGCTCTCCCGTCCCATCAGGCCAGAACAATACAACGACAAGGATGACCACTAACTGGGCACGATTGCAGAAAGGTCTGCAGTCAACATCCTCGCCCCACCTTGATCAAATTCCAAAGGACATTAGATCCAAGGAAGACACCTCTCAGGCAATCGATTCCCTTACGAGTCACGTGCAGTCAATTATCGACGACTGCTCGCGGCGGGTTCCAACTACGAGTGATCGTAGATGGCAACTGCCAAACGACGTCCGTGACCTGCTAAGGCGAAAGAACGCAGCTACCCGAGCTTACGACCGTTACCCCACGGAGGTCAACCGCACTCGACTGCGGTCCCTACAAAGGGAGGTTAAAAAAGCTATACAAGCCATGAGACAGAGCAAATGGGACGCCATGGTTGAGGAGCTCAAGCCCTCCCACCAAGCCTTCTGGCAGCTTTCCCGCTCACTCAAAAAGGACATCGTGTCCAATCTCCCGCCACTCAACCGACCAAACCAGCCACAGGCATTCATGGACGATGAAAAGTCCGAGTGCCTGGCCGACTGTCTGGAGCTTCAGTGTACGCCGATAACACTATACCCCGACGACATAATTCATCACCGTACCATCATAAACGAAGTGGAACGCCGTACTACCACCTCTCGTGCCCCTGCAAATGACAACCCAGACGTACCTATACCAGCAGTGACCACTGATGAGGTCGAATCACTGGTCAAGGGTCTACACGCCAAGAAAGCCCCCGGTTCGGACGGTATCTCCAACAGAGTTATCAAACTATTCCCTGCCCACCTCATTATCATTCTATGCTGTATCTACAATGCAGCACTGAACAATAACATCTTTCCCTTGCAATGGAAAGAGGCCGTGGTAATCGGAATCCACAAACCCGGCAAGCGACGTACCGAACCCAGTAGCTACCGCCCGATAAGTCTACTAAAAGGATTAGGCAAGCTTTACGAGCGCATAGTCTTAAGTAGACTTAGAACATTCGCCGAGGATAACAACCTCATTCCTGACACGCAATTCGGCTTCCGTGCGAGGCACAGTCGCGTACAAGTCCACAGACTGGTGGAATACACAAGTGGTCAGTTCATAATGAACAGATTCACCGCTGTATTATTCCTAGATGTAGCGAAGGCATTCGATAAAGTGTGGCACGAGGGCCTCATTTATAAGCTTTATCATCTAAAGATCCCCGACTATTTAATTCAAATTATACACGACTACTTAAGTCACCGCAGCTTTCGCTACAGGGTGGAAGGCACGCTGTCTACCTCCCACCCCAACAAGGCCGGCGTCCCTCAGGGATCGGTCCTCTCCCCATTCCTATTTACGCTATATGCTAGCGACATGCCCCATTTTAACAGAGTCCATAAAGCGCTTTACGCCGACGACACCGCACTCTACTGTGCAGGTAGGACCCCGACAGCAGTAGTTAAGACTCTCCAAACAGCGGTTACCGCCCTAGCCAATTGGTTCAGGAAATGGAGAATCGAAATCAACCCCGAAAAGAGTCAGGCGGTCATGTTCACTCGTAGAACTGCCCGTACCCACTCCATAAATAACATTCCACCCCTCCAGCTATTTGGCAAGCCTGTCTCTTGAAGCAGGCAAGCTAAATACTTGGGTGTGACCCTTGACGACCGACTGAGCTTCGCCCCCCACATAAAGTGTGTACGCGATCGTGCAGCTTTTGTGATGGGACGCCTCCACAGCCTACTCCATGCTAGGTCGAAATTATCCTTGAACAGCAAGGCCCGACTATACACCGCATGCATACGGCCGATCATGACCTATGCAAGCGTAGTGTTCGCGCACACCAAGGCACACAGGATCCACAGGTTCCAGACCATACAGAATAGATTCATGCGCCGAGCTACGGGAGCACCGTGGTTCATACGTAACGCCGATCTTCACATCGACCTCGAACTGCCGACCATCGCGCAGTTTATGAAGCGGTGCTCCCAGAGCTACTTTGACTCTGCCATGACACACCCCAACCAACTAGTGGTTGAGGCGGCTTCCTATACCCCATCGCGTATCTCCAAAATTCGACGTCCGCGCCACGTCCTCAACGACGAGGATGACGCTATAACGCTCGCCCAGTCAAAAGCCTACGCCGCACGCGAGGCCATCGTACACAAATATCCGCGATTTCGTACTCGCCGTCGAGGTGCGAAAGCACGGTGCGCAAAACCCACCGACCCAAAGATGGACACGTCCACGTCCACCTTGCCCTCAGCGACGCCCCGAGCCGAGGTCCGTTCCCCACAAGGGGAGCCCTCGGGCGATGTCGCTTAACTCACTTCCATCGGGTTGAGAGCCTTCGGGCTCGCCCGCAGACCGGTTCAGCTGTAAAAGCCCCTTCGGCTAACAGCTCGCAGTTGGTACGTTTTAGTGGGTATTCAGTGTCCCCTTCAGGGCCTGCGAGTCCCACATACCCCGCCCGGGGCGGGTATGCGAATATGCAATTTTAACCACTGCGGTACCAAAAAAAAAAATATAGCTAATCTAACGACGTACCTGAAGAAAGTCTTCAGTTATTCTTGGTTATAAAATGTCCACCAGGCTGTACCATGAGCAAGTTCGTACCTACGGCTACATCAGAGCGGCCATAAAGATTGGCGTATACATTACAGACATGCTAAGAATTTGGCCTTATATAAACTCATATTTTAACCATTTTGATTCATTCAGTCTAAAATGTCAACCTTAATTAAAATAAAGTATTTTTTAAAGTAAAAACAGTGCGTCTAATTTTGAATACATAATAATTTATTACTAGATGACATTAGATATGTCAAATTTAAATTAGAAACCAAAAACAGTCAACAAAAGATACGCAATACTCGATGAATTTTACATGAGTTTGAAATAGTTTATGCCAAAATATAAGGATACATTGTAAACACATTTATGAATTGGAATTCTGCAAATCAATTGCGGAAAATATTTGTGGTAGGGCCGCACTATTAATAGTTTTCTGTCAACAACTGAGGGTCAATCTGCACGAAGCAATATGACACTCTCACAGAAAAACGACCTTTGATCAATGGGAATATGGTGTTGCGCTTGCATCGGTCAGCGTGAGAGCTGGAATGAATAAACATAGAATTTAAGATCATTAATAAACCAATATCCGATTGAAAATGTGTTTTTAAATACTTATCATCGGCGTTATTATAATGTCCATTGCAGAACCATACCCTGTGAATACATAAATAACTGCCGATTTAAAGTCCAAATAACAAGAGCGTCTGATTGCTGCCTAGGCAAGGAACGACATCTCAATAACGAGATCGTCTGATTGTTACCTAGACAGGGAATAAAGTCTAATAACAACCATAGTCATTATAACTAGTGATCAGGGTGCCGCTTGTGGGAATGTTAATTAATAACGAAAATGTCACATCATCATCTTAGCAGGGAATATCATCTAAATAAGCCTCCAAAATGTATGACAGAATATCTCAACACTTAAAGCGGTAGTCGTCCCAAGTTTATGGCAACCCTATGCACACATGAAGCCGTACTGCATAGAATTTAATGGGAGACAAAGATATAGTAATGGATGTTTGGCCCCATCTTCTTTGGAGGAGAGAGACTAACTGGCGGAAATGTAAAGTAATAATGCCAACTTATCAGAATATTTACGTGCCAGGGTTACGTATATAATAATTATAGGGTTAACCGTGTGGTGTAGGAGTAAGAATAAAATTCACCACCATCTATTTTACCCATGGGTGATCGTAAAAGACGACTAAGGGTTTAAATATTCATACAACATCTATGCAACAGTATGAAAACTTGTAGTAGTAGGACATTTCCCTCTCAGTATGGAGGAAGCTCGAGCCCCGCATTGAGACATATATGAGCTGAGATGACAAAATAACGAAAGGTACTTACGATTAATGTAAAATACGCAGTATTGCCCGCGCTTGACAGCTATGACAAAAATTGTTATTAATGGAAATTAATTTCATCGGTTAATGTCACCAATGGAAATATAAAACTCTACGATAAAAAGATTCAGAACAAATTGTGAAGCAGAATGGATCAATTGCTCTTGTCGTGGTCGGTTTAACATTTCTAA
Source organism: Lymantria monacha (assembly GCA_905163515.2). Taxonomy (NCBI): domain Eukaryota; kingdom Metazoa; phylum Arthropoda; class Insecta; order Lepidoptera; family Erebidae; genus Lymantria; species Lymantria monacha. Next base: position 10,113,674 of record LR991104.1, on the reverse strand, counting down.
TATTTATCTGATCCTTTTGAATGATAAACATAGTAATTAAGATCATTAATAAGCCCACGCCCGATTGTAAATATATTTATTTGTATATTACGTATGACCAGCACCAACAGGTGGACCTATTTATGACTACTCAAGAAATAAAAAAAGAAAAATGCTACTTGTCTTTTTTTCCATTACGAAAAAAGGCGAAAACTTTAAGAAATGAGCACCTTTTATTATATTTTTAAGTGCCATTGCTATAATTTTACAAATAATTCTGTGATATTTTTATTGGCAGCGTAGTAGAACTACTAGCGATCACAAACATTAAAAATCCCGGCATGTCTATAGTTTTTACACAAAAATCAACCAAAACTATGTTTCCAAATTACTGATCTGTTTTAATTAAAGTGGCTCTGGTACTAATGACTTTTGGACTGACTTTCTGGATTGAATTAATTGACCTGCAAATGGAACTAACTTGGCATTATTTTTTGACTGATTGCGTGTTTTGTGAAGGAGTTTTGACGTATTTTCGAGAGTTCAACATTCATCATGGAGCTACCATATACACCGTTAGAATACGATAAAATGCATCTGATTTATGGAGAATGCCGATGCAAATGCCAACGTTGCTAGCAGAGTCTATCGAGCAAAGTACCCTAATCTTCAAACATTAGAATTATCGCGTATTTACGTGCATCAAGCTTTTTCGGAGGGCCGTATACATATACCATCTGACAGACGCTGAAAGACCTAGACTGGAACACGATGAAGAAGTTCTCAATGAAATAGAAAACGATTCAACTACCTCAGTACGTGCTATACAAGCAGCAACGGGAATCCCAAAAATACTGCACATCGAATTTTAAAACGTCACCACATATTAAATACTAGTGTGCTATTGTTTGAAAGTCACCACATATTAAAAATATTATTAAGAAAAATGGGGGCATTAATCCAATAGATCTTCATAACATTGAGGATGATGTTGGAAAAAATGGTAATTGTGTTACAAATATTAAACAAAGTATTTTAAATAATGGTAAGAATGGTCCTGATAATATAAATTCTACTTATGATGAATTCGATGATAATTATCAAATAGAAAATAGCAATAACAGCAATTTGTTTAATGATAGTATAGGTAACACTTGTATTAAAAGTACTATTAAAAATAATTACCAATATAACGTTAGTGAATTAATTAGTGATGAAAATGATAACGAAATAAGAAGTTAAAATTAATAAGAGATATTAGAGTCCGATTAAGAAAGAATACCGATATAAGTAATAAATGCCGCACAACTTGTTTTTAATAAAACTAAAATTAGTAATATTGATGGATCAAAAGATAATGAAATTAAAACTGATTCCTTTAATGTTTCTACTAAATACATTTCTAACAGTACTAGTAAAATTGTAGATGAAATCTCTTCGCATAGTGATTCAGATGTTACTAATATCTTAGAAAACTAAAGGATTATAAATGACAGTCATTTGGTATCTAAGGAAGCTAAAAGTAGATATTTCAGATACGTTAGTGATAGGTGAGTTAGTAGATTAAATAGTTCGCTAGATAAACCTCAAATAGTCAATGATTTAGATACGAAATCAATAAAAACTGTTATAAGATCAACATGTGATACTAGAGATAAAAATAATAATAATACAAAAGGGAACAATGTTAAACTTGATTTATAAAACTGGACTAGTAACTAATGAGAATTCTATTAAAAAAATACAAGATAGAATTAATGATATAAAGTTAGGTGATAGACAGAAATTTAGGTGTTATTTTTATAAAAAACGTCAAGCGAAGCGTACGAAGATGAGAATACATCTGATAATATTATTTTAATTTACGTAATGGAGGGATTAATATTAATTTAGATAAGGATAACTTTAATTGTAGTAGATTCAGGGATCGCATATATAGACGCCATAACAAAATTTAAAAGTGTGAATGTTCTTAGGTGGAGATTTAGGCGAATTTATAAAAACAAAAGATTAATCTTTACTATTGAACGAATTAAGATTCGTCTTTAGTAAATACAGTAGAATACGTTTATTACGACGCCGCTTATAATGACTGACCACTAAATATGGCGATATTCTCAGCCTAGTTTGGTTTTCATATAAAATCCTTATAAGAAAAACGGATATAATGACTTCACCATTCAAACATCACAATGACCTTGAATGTTACCTTAATGATCTCGAAGTATCAACATATCACATTTTATATAAAAGTTGAAATAAATTTCACTAATATAAAAATAATAAATTACATTGGCCTATCTAAACCTGCTGTGACCTTGACCATGAAAAAACAACACGTTTTTAACATACAAAAAAAAAAACAAATATACCAAAGCCATTTTAGGACCATTTAAACACTACTTTGACCATTAGAAATCTGATTGAGAGCAGAAATCCCATTGAATTTCATGGTGGATTTGTCAAACCTAAAATTGAAGTCTTGAGTGCCATGAATAGTCCTTATATGAATCCTCAAATAGCTCGGTCTCGTAAAAAATTTATAACATAAATGACATTGATATTTCTTTAACCCTGTATGGGTTTCTAAATGTCTCTTCAACTTGCCTTTTGTGATGAATCCCTTACCGCATTGCTGACACATAAATGGCTTCTCCTTGGAGTGCGTGAAGCTGTGAAGCTTCAGGTAGTAATGAAGTTTGAAGGCTTTGTTGCAAATTTCACAGATGTATTTCTTCTCTTCAGTCTTGTTAGTGTTGTCTATAGCTATTTTGGAGCCATGGCTTTTGAGATGTTCCTCCAAATAGTAAAAATGGTGGAATGTTTCACCGCATATCTTGCATATTCGATATCTGAAAGTAAAATATATTAAATGAGACCTCCTTTGACGTGCCAAGAGGGTAAAAATTTAATTAGCGTTACGATTATTGTAATGTGACTCTACATTACGCTACATTAATATTCCGTTTAGAATATTATGCGCGCGAGAAGATGTGAACTGTATTGTTATTGAGTCACTCCTAGTCACGTATTAATAGAAAATGCTAGATTACGGTACGACTGATTTAATCAATATCATCTGCTTCACAGATCGGCATAAAAATGACCTTACCGTTCATCTGATGGCGTAATTTCCGTCAGAGTGGCCGCCGCGTCTGGTTGCTTCGGTATTTTGAGGGCATTCTGCAGTACCATAGCTAATACTTCATTGCGGTTCGATTCCATTATCCTGTTGAATACAACATTTAATTGGAACAAATAATAATAATAAGTATTTATTAACTCAAAATCATAACACGTTTTATAATATGTCTTAAAATATTAACAACTTTGTTGATTATTGACTTAAATATACTCACAGTCCTTCCCTTTGATGTGTAGACAAATGCATCTGCACATGATATTTAGTGTGGAACATATGAGCACAGACTGGGCATTCATAGCGAAGCACAAATTTGTCCTCGCTGTGAGTGCGAAGATGTTTTGCTAGTTTACCAGCTGCAGAGAAACGCTTCGAGCAAACATCGCATATATATTCCCGTTCAGGCTGATGATGTTTCCTATGGTATACCTAGAAACGCGCACAAAATTATAATAGTTTTCTGTGTGATGAAATGGTAGATATACAATTCACTATCCTCTATCTCTGGGTGTCGTAAAAGACGACTTAACGATATAATATTTTGGCTGCACATATATAGTAGTTAAAATACAATCCTACCACACCAAAGGTTGAGTTTGCTTACCAAATCAGAACAATGCTTTGTCTGATCCACAAAACGTTCTTAATTTGGGTGTAATTTGAGTCCATGAATTGTATGTCAAATTCAAGCTCAAATGCATTTATTATGTATAAACCCTTTTTTTTTTCTTTGCAGGGTGGACCATGGATGTGCTCGCGCCCCGACAAATCGATCCGGGGTAACAAAAGAGGCGGCGCGCAACCCCATGGACTCACCCTGCAAGTAGGGATGCGAGGTTACTGGAAAAAAATCGATTAAATAAAAATCGATTTTTTTTTAGTTAATATTAATCGATTTTCCAAAAATCGATTATTATCAAAATAAATAATCGATTTTTACGAAAAAATCGATTTTTTTCTATTATTTAAAAATGTATATACTTTTCATATTCCAATAATAAACCTAAGAGATTTATATTCACAATTAATCAGATTAAAATCAAATAAAATTATATGAATAAAAAATCAACCAATTCAAATATAAAATTCATCAATCCTTTAAATTTTCAAGGTAAGGAATAAGGAAACCAAGTGTAATTATTGACACTTTTTTTTTATTATCATAAAAATGAAATGATGAGCGCCCTAACAAAATAATAACCTTATTGTCTCAAAAACTAAAATATAAATCACAACAAAAAAATGCCATAAATGTCCAATACTATTTTACATTTAGGCTTACGTCTAGCAGTGGACGACAATAGCCTGACATGATGATGATTTTTTTTTAGGGAGGCATAGTCCGGAGCGTGCACGTCGCGTCCCCTACCAGTCTAGTCAAACTTCAATCCGGCTCATATGCGTACCGCAGTACGGGTTAGGGTGTCCCCCTGAGGCGACGTGGGTCGAGCCAGAATGCTGGAGAATATTGAAAGAGAGTATGGTAGATACAGCGAAAGAAGTATGTGGAAGCTCAAAGAAGCATAGAAAAACAAATGGTGATCCTTGGTAGGATGAGGAAGAGGCAGCTTCCGTAGAGCAAAAGAAGAAAGTGTGGCTGGACTATGTCTCTTCTTTGAATCTGAATGACAGTATGACTGAACAGAAGAAAGAAATATATCGGCAGTGTAAGAATGACACCAAGGCCTTAGTGAAAGAGAAACGTGATAGAACAAATATGAGTGCAGAAGATAGGCTGGCTAAAAACTTCGAGGGTAACACCAAACTCTTTTGGAGAGAGGTGAAGAGGTCTCGGGGTGGTTGGTCAGCCTTCAGAATGAATAAAATAAGGTCTAAAGGTAAGACATTCTTACACAAATACAAGACGTGTTAAGCCGATTGAGGGAATATTTTGGCACATGTATGCGGATAGTCGGGTTGTCTCGATTATCCGTGGTTTAGTAGATCAACATTCGGCACCAGCGTCCTCCGATGGCATCAGTATGGATGAAGTTGAATGGGCGATAAGAAGTTTGAAAAATGGTAAGGCAGCGGGCATTGACATGGTGTCTGCCGAGATGATCAAGCTTGGCGGCACCTGTGTCTGGGAGGCGTTCCTGATGTTCCTCAATTTATGTTGGAGCTCGGGAATAGTTCCCAGGGACGGGAATAGCGCAGTCATCGTGCCTTTGTTTAAAAACAAGGGTTCACGTTATGACTGCGCAAATTACAGAGCCATAAGCTTGACCAGTTTGGCAGCAAAAGTGTATGCTAAAATTATTGAAAGGAGAATGAGGATGGAGTCCGATGGTTTACTGTGTGAGGCATAAGGAGGTTTCAGGAGTGGAAGGGGATGCATGGATCAAGTGTTCTCTCTGCGCAACATTGTGGAGAAGCATCTGGCTCGAGGTCAGAGGGTTTCCTGCAGTTTTGTGGATTTGGAGAGAACATTTGACACGGTTGCACGAAAGGAACTTTGGGACATTTTACTGGAGTATGGTATTAACGGTAAACTGCTGCAGGCTGTGCAGTCCCGTTACATGGGATGTAGAGCTTATGTGCGGCTGGATGATGGAATGTCGCCTTGGTTTGACGTCAATATCGGCGTTAAGCAGGGGTGCGTTCTATCAGCCAGGCTGTTTATCATATATCTGGATAAATGTCTCCAAAGGTTGAACGATATGAATGTGGGAGTCCAGATGGGCGACTCAGTGGTCAGTGCTCTGCTCTATGCAGATGATGCAGTCCTGCTGGCGCAGTCAGTGACTGACCTGCAGACCCTAGTCGACACAATGACAGAAGATTGTAAGAAAAGGGGTCTACGCATGAATGTGAATAAAACCAAAATAATGGTCTTCGAACTTCGACCGCATTCGTAACGACGACGTAAGAGAGCGAGTAGGTATGAAAGAGAGTATTGGTGTAAAGATGCGAAAGGGAATGCTCCGATGGTTCGGACATGTGGAAAGAATGCCGAACGAACGCCTGGTTAAGAAGATATACAATGCGAAAGTGGAAGGATGTAGGTACCGAGGGAGACCGAGACTAACCTACCTAAACCAGATCGGTCATGTACTGAAGGAAGGTGGAGTCAAGAGTCTCCGAAACCGGCGAGCGTGTATGAAGAGAATTATGAATGTTGAGTAAGGCGAGTGAAGTATGCAGAAATAGAGTTCTCTGGCACTCTGTCCTCTCTGCCTACCCTGCAAGGGATATGGCGTGATGATATGTATGTATGTATGTATGGTCTTCGAAAGAGATGAAGCCAGAACAGATGTAAGAGTAATAATAGGTAATGATGTACTAGAACAAGTGGATGAATTTGTATATCTTAGATGTGAATTTAGCCAGAATGGAAGCTACACCACTGATATAGAGCGAAGAGTAAATGCGGGAAATAGAGCGTTGGGACAACTTCTCGGTAGCCACCACCGAAGCCAGAAGACACGTGTAGCAATACATAACTTGCTTGTTCCAACATTACTATATGGAAGCGAGAGTTGGGTATGCAGAAAAAAGTATTAAAGTAAAATTAATGCGCAATGCGATCTCTACGGAAAATCTGTGGCTGTGGTGGTGTTAGGCTGATCGATCGCATTCGTAACGACGACGTAAGAGAGCGAGTAGGTATGAAAGAGAGCATTGATGTAAAGATGCGAAAGGGAATGCTCCGATGGTTCGGGCAACTGGAAAGAATGTCGAACGAACGTCTGGTTAAGAAGATATACAATACGAAAGTGGAAGGATGTAGGTACTCAGGGAGAGCGAGACTAACCTACCTAAACCAGATCGGTCATGTACTGAAGGAAGGTGGAGTCATGAGTCTCCTAAACCGGCGAGCGTGTATGCAGAGAATTATGAATGTTGAGGAAGCGAGTGAAGTATGCAAGGATAGAGTTCTCTGGCACTTTGTTCTCTCTTCCTACCCTGCAAGGGACATGGCGTGATGGTATGTATGTATGCTGTTTTAAATTTGTAGTATTACTGCAAGTTTTTAGCTCTTTGGAACAGTACTTGCATATTGCTGTATGTTGCTTAATCGTAAAATATTTTCGCCAACCACTTTTAGGTGTTTTACTATTGCAAGATATTTTTATTGTTTACCAACAACTACATATATTATGGCACTCTTAACTTGTAAATAATAATGGATTTACTTCGAGTTTTATTCATCCGTTCCATAGATGGCGCTTTTCATAAAAATCGATTAAAACGCATAATTTATATAATCGATTTTTTAAAAATCGATTAATATTACTATAAAAATCGATTATGAAAAATCGATTTTTTTGAAAAAAATAATCGATTAAAATAAAAATCGATTATTTTTTAACATCCCTACCTGCAAGCACCTCTCCTCGCCGTATGAGCGGGCCACCGGTACCTGGTCTTTGTCTTCGGTGGCCCGCCCGGCGGTATACCCTTGCGGGTTCCTCTCTCGTCGATGCCCCGACAGCTTTCGCCGTCGCTCTCACGCGGTGGCCTCACGTCGGGTGACTGGACAATTCCCCGGTCCGATCACCCGAAGCCTCGGTTAGGGCGGCATCAGGCGCAGATATTCGCGCCTGCGCCGCCCCGGCCGCTGGCGGCGGCCTGGGTCACGGGAATCCTCCCGGACTCGTTCCGCCGCCTCCTTCTGCGAGATGACTCTCTGAGCCTCGCAGAAGGCGGCGACCGCGTCCCAATTCCTGACGCTGTCGACCATCGCTTTCACGACACCTGGCAGCGTCAGGTCGGCACCGATGACAGCGACGAGGTCACGGCGCTGCCCGTCCCAGCCCGAACATACCTCAAGCGTATGATGCGCCGTGTCCTCGTCGCTACTGCAATGGTGGCAGGACGGAGTCCACTCCCTCCGCACGACCGTGTGTAGGTACTTGCCGAAGCAACCGTACCCCGACAAGACCTGCACCAACCGGAAGGAGAGCACTCCGTGCCGCCGCTCCATCCACTCCATCAGTACGGGCCGGAGGGCCTCGACGGTAACAACACCGTGTCTAGGCCTCTCCAGCCGCGTAGCCCAACGGGCGATGACATCTCGGTCTGAAGCTCTCAGCTGAATGGCAGACTATTGAATGCGTTGGCGATGTGCAACGACACCGCCAACAGCACTCCTCTGTCGGTAACAGCCTCTGCGGCCCTCTGCCTCAGGCGTAGCAGGGCCCCGATAGTCGAACGCCCCCTTCTAAAGCCGAATTGAGCGTCCGACAGATCGGGCCGGCGGCGCAAGATACCGCCATGTGCCCAATCTGACCGCAGCGGAAACATTATGTATAAACCCTGCGAGGGCACTTATATATTGTCAGTATTAACATTTTAATTTTAATCTAATAAACTACCACCGGATCGGAACTAGACAACTACTGAGAAGATCCGGCAAGAAACTCATCGGGTTTGTCTATTATTGTAATTTCTTTTCATTTTTTTGGTAATTAGTTTAGTATTGGTGTAAAGATGCGAAAGAGAATGCTCCGATGGTTCGGACATGTGGAAAGAATGCCGAACGAACGTCTGGTTAAGAAGATATACAATACGAAAGTGGAAGGATGTAGGTACTCAGGGAGAGCGAGACTAACCTACCTAAACCAGATCGGTCATGTACTGAAGGAAGGTGGAGTCATGAGTCTCCTAAACCGGCGAGCGTGTATGCAGAGAATTATGAATGTTGAGGAAGCGAGTGAAGTATGCAAGGATAGAGTTCTCTGGCACTTTGTTCTCTCTTCCTACCCTGCAAGGGACATGGCGTGATGGTATGTATGTATGCTGTTTTAAATTTGTAGTATTACTGCAAGTTTTTAGCTCTTTGGAACAGTACTTGCATATTGCTGTATGTTGCTTAATCGTAAAATATTTTCGCCAACCACTTTTAGGTGTTTTACTATTGCAAGATATTTTTATTGTTTACCAACAACTACATATATTATGGCACTCTTAACTTGTAAATAATAATGGATTTACTTCGAGTTTTATTCATCCGTTCCATAGATGGCGCTTTTCATAAAAATCGATTAAAACGCATAATTTATATAATCGATTTTTTAAAAATCGATTAATATTACTATAAAAATCGATTATGAAAAATCGATTTTTTTGAAAAAAATAATCGATTAAAATAAAAATCGATTATTTTTTAACATCCCTACCTGCAAGCACCTCTCCTCGCCGTATGAGCGGGCCACCGGTACCTGGTCTTTGTCTTCGGTGGCCCGCCCGGCGGTATACCCTTGCGGGTTCCTCTCTCGTCGATGCCCCGACAGCTTTCGCCGTCGCTCTCACGCGGTGGCCTCACGTCGGGTGACTGGACAATTCCCCGGTCCGATCACCCGAAGCCTCGGTTAGGGCGGCATCAGGCGCAGATATTCGCGCCTGCGCCGCCCCGGCCGCTGGCGGCGGCCTGGGTCACGGGAATCCTCCCGGACTCGTTCCGCCGCCTCCTTCTGCGAGATGACTCTCTGAGCCTCGCAGAAGGCGGCGACCGCGTCCCAATTCCTGACGCTGTCGACCATCGCTTTCACGACACCTGGCAGCGTCAGGTCGGCACCGATGACAGCGACGAGGTCACGGCGCTGCCCGTCCCAGCCCGAACATACCTCAAGCGTATGATGCGCCGTGTCCTCGTCGCTACTGCAATGGTGGCAGGACGGAGTCCACTCCCTCCGCACGACCGTGTGTAGGTACTTGCCGAAGCAACCGTACCCCGACAAGACCTGCACCAACCGGAAGGAGAGCACTCCGTGCCGCCGCTCCATCCACTCCATCAGTACGGGCCGGAGGGCCTCGACGGTAACAACACCGTGTCTAGGCCTCTCCAGCCGCGTAGCCCAACGGGCGATGACATCTCGGTCTGAAGCTCTCAGCTGAATGGCAGACTATTGAATGCGTTGGCGATGTGCAACGACACCGCCAACAGCACTCCTCTGTCGGTAACAGCCTCTGCGGCCCTCTGCCTCAGGCGTAGCAGGGCCCCGATAGTCGAACGCCCCCTTCTAAAGCCGAATTGAGCGTCCGACAGATCGGGCCGGCGGCGCAAGATACCGCCATGTGCCCAATCTGACCGCAGTGGAAACATTATGTATAAACCCTGCGAGGGCACTTATATATTGTCAGTATTAACATTTTAATTTTAATCTAATAAACTACCACCGGATCGGAACTAGACCACTACTGAGAAGATCCGGCAAGAAACTCAGCGGGTTTGTCTATTATTGTAATTTCTTTTCATTTTTTTGGTAATTAGTTTAGTATTGGTGTAAAGATGCGAAAGAGAATGCTCCGATGGTTCGGACATGTGGAAAGAATGCCGAACGAACGTCTGGTTAAGAAGATATACAATGCGAAAGTGAAAGGATTTAGGTACCGGGGGAGACCGAGACTAACCTACCTAGACCAGATCGGTCATGTACTGAAGGAAGGTGGAGTCAAGAGTCTCCGAAACCGGCGAGCGTGTATGAAGACAATTATGAATGTTGAGGAAGCGAGTGAAGTATGCAAGGATAGAGTTCTCTGGCACTCTGTTGTCTCTGCCTACCCTGCAAGGGACATGGCGTGATGGTATGTATGTATTTCTTTAGTACACATATACTACAGAATATTGTCGACTAAATGAAAATGAAATATGTATATAACTTCTGTATATATTAGATGGGAAATTCATATAATAAAGGTTTCTGAGGTTAACACAAGCAGTTTCACAGGTATGGAACAAAGTCGAATACCAATCAAGCGTATCCATGTGGTCATAGAGTAAGAATATTATACACTATTTCCTCTCTTGCACATATAATCAGTGTGGCCCGTCGCTAATGTGGGCCAATTTCTCTTTCTCTCACATTACAGAGGCTCATGCCCAGCTGTGGGACATACATATCTGCAACATCTCTATTATTACCTGCCACCCCCCTACTGCAGATATCAAAATATTTAGTAACAGAGAAAGATCACAATCCATCATTCTTTTCTCAAGATTCAGCTTTCACCGACAAACCCTAATGTTTAAGCAACAACTAAGACAACACCAAAAATTTTGTAAGACATTTAATTCTCGTATCGTAAAAACGTAAATATATTATATCTTTTAAGGAGACCTGTGCCATCTATCCGACAATGTTTACACATTGTACAGGCTTAATACTTCAAACTTTATGGTTAGAATTGTATTATACGATGACACAAACCTGTTATTGAAATTACTGAAATTTATCATTTAATATGCTTGATTATTTATAAAAACCGAATACGAGCGAAAATCCCACTTGTGACATTTTTCGCTCGTATTCCGTTTTTATAAATAATCAAGCATATCATAATTTGTAATTATCAATTTGTATTATTTTGGAAGCCAAAATAAATGATTTTCTTTCTTTCTTTCTTTTATTAAATGCTAAATTTCAGTAATTTGACCAAAATTTTTTGTTAAATGTTATGAATCACTTAAATTGGCTTAGGTAGCACTTATAATTTAGGAGTTGTTGCTGAAAATGGACATACAATGAGTAAAAGATAAAGCCTCCATGCTGAAAGTCATATGTATGTTGTATACTGAAAATAAAATTGTCAATAAAAATGGTTAAATGATTCTTATCTCTAAAAGGAATGGGTCTCGCTTGGCAAGACATGATAGAGTGGCTATGGTATTCCTATTATATCATATAATCTAAAAAAATGACTTACCATAGTTTCTCTCTTCTTATAATTCCTACCACATATGGTGCAGAGGTAAGGTTTCGGTCCCGAGTGTGTGGCTTCATGTTCCTTCAAAGCATCAGTATCAATGGCTTCCTCGAGACAATAGTGACATTTTAACACCAGTTCCTCTCCCTCATGGCACTTCTTGTGAACTTCCAGCATATGAAGGTGGAGAAATCTGATGAAGAAAAGTTCTTTAAAATCTATCTCATTTTATCTACATTGTTGAGTAGCTCCATTTCATCTTAATGTTCAATAGAATTTACATTATCATTAAGTACCCAATTATGAAGACTTTTTATCCACAGCTTACTGACTTAACCTTGCCTAAAATTAAACTATTATCTCAAGGGAACACTTTACATAGATAAAAAATATTCTAAATGTTAATTCAGAAAATGATCTATCTATGCATCAATTTTATCCAAATAAGTTAAACAGTTTATGCATGATTGAGTAACAAACATGCAAATATCTTCACAAACTGTCACATTTATAATATTAGTTTTTTGAATGCAGCTTCGGCCGCAAAAAAAGTGCCTGAATTATCCCAAGAGAACAGACTGACAGAATTAAAGTATACTGTACCAATTGTCAGCCAAATCTATTTAACAGTTTACCCGTGATTGAGTAACAAACATCTTCACAAACTTTCACATTTATAATATTAGTATGATAATGTTATTGTTTTTTTTTTTGGGAATCTGCTGATTTTTCAGCAATTTCCACCAGCGTCATATATGGCTACACATGGGTGAACACGTAAATTTATTAAGATTGTGAACAACATTAAAGGAGCCTAAAAGAAGTTTTCATGTTTTGTCATTATTCACTAGGTTCTCTGTACTACTTAAATATTGGTTTACTTTGATAAAACAATGTTATCTAATCATTGTTATAATTGAACTAATAATAAAACTAATATATTTTTTTTGGGACTAATCCCACCACACATTCCCACCATTGTAACTCCACAATGGTCACTATAAATGACACCAAAGTTTGACCCTCAGGCAGTCCCGGGAAATGATTTTAATTGTCTTGGAACCCGCAACAAGTTTAATTAGAAACGTTAAAGAGGAATTGGAAAAGAGTGATTCCACTTCTCTCCCAGGCAAAGCAGGAGACAGAAAGCAATATTGACTGGTCAGAAAATAAGTAAACGGTTATACAGCTACGATAAGCGCAGCAAATGGCACCACAGATACGGGATAACTTAACGGGGCCTATATGTGAGCCTTAAAATTGGTTGCAGTAGTAGGTATGGTAGAAACGCCTAAACGCACGGAAATTTGCTACAAGATCCGTATAGTATACTACTCTAGATGTGACTGGCAAACTGTCTAACATAAGGTCGCGCTCATTACGCCAGTGATCGCACTCCCAGAGAATGTGATGTGCTGATTGCTCATACTCGCGGTTATGTGTAGAACATTGACATAATGGTGAAGGTACGAGTTTGAAAGAAAATAATTTACTTTTAAAGTTGCCATGGCCAGTTAGAAATTGGGCTACAAAATGGTCAACCTCCAGCCACACTCACTCTAGGCGCTCGGGGACGCATGGGAAAAATAGATAGAGGTGACGGAAAACTAATATTATATATATTAACTAGGATTCAAATGTCAATAACACAGGAAAATTAATAGTGGTAGGACCATGCTGTTGACAGTTTTCTGTCTACAGCTGCGGGCCAGTTGGTTTGTGGTAGTACCACACTCTTGCAGAAGATCAACGTCTGAGTAATAGCAATGTGCTATTGCACTTGGTTCGGTGAGCGAGAGAGCCAGAAGCCGAACTGGGTGGGTTTATGTCCATGGGCGGCAGTAACATTTACCATCAGGTATGCTGCTTGCTCGTTTGTCACCCAAAAGTAATAAAAAATGCGGTGAGTGAGAGCTTGGAAACTCAAGTTTCTGAATGGGTTTGAGAATTTCTCATTGGTAGGCAGCAGCTTATCTGTATCTCTAGTATTGCAAAGGGCCATGGGTGACAAGAACACTATCAAATGCATTGCTTACTTGTTTGCCACCAAGAGCAATAAAAAAAACATCTATAAAGACTAGCTAACTTTAAAAAGAATTTAAAAGTGTTAACTAGTCGAGTTTGAGCAAATTTACTCTAAACATGTCTTTGCAGGATAGCTATGATAAGTAATATCTTTTTAAACAAGTAATTCTTGTATATTTTCAGAATCTCAGCAATGGCACCTGTGATTTCCGTGAAATTTAGTATGCATGACATTTTGGAGGTGATAAATCGATCTAGATTTCAGTATTTGCAGCCAACGAAAAAAAAAAAGACTTTCCTTAACTGAAAACTATAAGAATATGAGCAGTCTAATTAAGAAAGTTTTTTTTATTATTTTCTTTGAATTTATATAATTTTTCTTTCATTATATTAAAAAGAAATTGATGAAATCAATTTCTTTTTAATATTTAAATATATTTTTCATACACACTAAAAAAGAAATACTGAGCTAAGCTTAGTCATCCAGATATTTATATTATAGGTATCTGCATATGAGATTTATTGTAAATATTAAGATATGTAGACTAGTAAAGAATGCTTATGGCATTAAGTCTGCCTTGTACTATTTTTGTGCAAAAGTTATAAATAAATAAATATGAAATGCCCTAGCAGCTATGAATACTAACAACACTTATATTGCTTGTAGGTGCAGCAGAGCTACTAAGAAGGTAGTAAGTATTAATTTGAAGGTAACATAGGACTGCGGCCACTCCATATTATGCTGATTGGCCAACAATTATACTCCAGAGGAAGTTTATCATTATTGTAATTAAAATATATACATACAAAAGTAAAAGATAATACCTGTACCTATAGCCATATGTACCGTAATGACTTCTAATGTTTACGCGAGTATTACACATTTGAAATAAAACTACTTTTACGGATTCTATCGCATTTGTATTTGATTTATAATTTCCCGACGTTTCGAACACTTTACAGTGATCATGGTCACGGGAGGACTGAGGGGGTCTTACGTCCAATATGTCATTGTTATTACAGAAATTTATTTATATCTACCCTATAAGATATTAAATTTTGACCCACATTTTTATACAAAATTAATACAATTCATTGCCAGTACAAAAAGAGAATGAATAATCATTCATTCTAGGTCCATGGGCGGCAGTGACACTTACCATCAGGTGTGTTCCTTGCTCGTTTGCCACCATAAGCATTAAAAAAAAAATTAAAAAGTATAACACAACTTTGATGTTGTATATGGTTTTACATTGCTTTTGGATGTTACTCTTTTTAATACAAATAACTACAAATATTTTTAACCCCAATGTTGTGTCATTTACGTTAGGTGTCTTACCTACCTAAAGCATTACTTAAAACTTAAGATTCGTTGATGAAAATAGTTATTAGATTTTTTTCTAGAGCTAACACAAACACGAACCAGATATCAACTTTTAACAACCAGGCTGTCTAAAATTAGATAAATAATCATTAAATGTTCACGAAGTTCCATAATATAAGTACAATTATTCCAAATATGCGATTTATTTCGAAGCAAAAAACACGAATAAATGAACCAGAAAAAATGTCTATCATTTTCACAAAAAGAATATATCTGAGACTTTGCTGTCTCGAAATAGTTTTTATCCGACTTCAATTTGCGGTTCTTCATAATTTGTCTCTAGTGTTATCGTAATATACTTAAAACTCCAAAAATAAAAGCGGACTTACCGGCGAAAATAGAAAAAGGAACATGGCGTATGTTCGCTCACGTATGTATTTAATGTTATTTTCGTACCGTGATACCATCTCAACGCAATTAATATTAAAAACGTACATACTACAACTTATAATGCTTATAACATAGTATAAATGATAAAAAGCAGTTAAATTAAAACAATCGCGCAAAATCACACGAGCACAGAACGCCAGTTGATGGCAAAGAATTTAAGTAAGCGGATATGGGCGGAACTAAACAGTACTTTTTTAACGAATTTTATGGCATGGTTACTAGGACTTTTAAGTCATGTCTACAATAGGGGATCGGACAACTTTTCAAAAAGTGTTTCAAATTAATTAAAATGGTTATTTCTTACCATAAAAAATAATACTTTATTTTAAAAAGGCTGTAAATATACATAAATTACATTTAAAAATTGAATGAATAAAAATGCCGCGTAAACGCTCGCAGCTGTCACTTTCGGCCGCATGACGTCATTTGTGGGCAAACATCAAATAACAAAGTGTAATATTGTATTTGAAAAGTTATATTAAAATATTTAGACGTAATGGAGCGAAGAAAATATCGTTGGTGTGCAGTGCCTCAATGTAAAAATACTTCCGTAACAACTCCAGATAAAATATTCATCGATGTACCAAGAAAACCAGATATACGGAAAAAGTGGTTCAACTTAGCGAGGCGAAAATGCGAAGGAATGTCTGGAACATCACCGATTTACTTTTGCGAGGATCACTTTGATGTGAGTAGATAGGAATAGTTATAGTCAATGCAACAAAATCTTCAAATAATTAGTGTACCTACCATAGTAACATAAATAATGTTATATTTTTAATGTTAATGTTTTAGCTGCCAAATGACATGGAAAACTACATGCAATTTCATATAATGGGCTCTGTAAATAAAATAATGATTAAATCTGGGACTCTCCCTTCTAAATTTCAATGTCAACCTGATAGAAAAAGACGTTTGCCATCAACCAGTACATCCTATCCTGCGGCTATCAAAAGGCAAAGGTTAGCTATAATACAAGAAGCCCTAGAAGAAAGTAACTTGGAGAGTAATATTGGCAAAGAAATCACAACAGTTGGTTAGTAGCTACCTATGTACCTAATTTGAATTTCAATCAATGAATTTTACTAATTATAAATAATTATCACCTACTTATTTTAGGTTTGAAAACTAAAATTGAAACAGCACAACAGCCAAAGAGACAGGAAAAAGGTTTACAAGTTAATTTAAAACATAAATACTTCAGAAGCAAGTTTACACAAACAGACATCATATCGCATGACTTTGCAACATCACCATCTAAAACATGGGCAACAACTGTAGCAACATCTCCATTTAAAGTAGAAGAAAATGTGAAGTTAGAACGGCCAACTCCACCTAATATAAAAAGAAAATTAATAGATAGATCTGATAGTGATATTTCACTGTACACCCCAACATCATCTTTTGAACCATCATCACCTTCAGTGACATCATTGCAAAAATATACATCAGACAGCAGTAGCTTAAATGTAGAGGAAGCTGAAATAGAAAAAGAAAGAGAGGCACAGAATGCTGTGAACACGTTGTTTAAAAAAATTTATGCTAAGCCACGCTTATATATTGGAATAACTAATGATTGCTACTTTGTAATAGACTTAATACATAAGAACACCGGTATTCCTACTAAGTATATTTTGTTGTGTTTGAAAAAACTTAGACTCAATACAACATTTTCAGAACTAGCAGATCAATTTGAAATAAGTACATCACATGCTGGAAAAATATTTTTTAAGAATATACCAGTATTAGCTATTATTCTTAAATCTTTTATAGTACCACTGAAAACAGAAAATGTCAAAAGATCTCTTCCAATAGCATTTCGCCATCGTTTTAATAAAGTTAGTTGTATTATAGATTGTTTCGAAATAGAAATTGAAAAACCCTCCAAATCTCTGCATCAAGCATTAACATGGTCAGAATATAAAAAATGCAACACAATTAAGTACTTGATATCAAGTACACCAAATGGATTGGTAAATTATGTATCACCAGGCTATGGCTATGGAGGCCGTATAAGTGACACATTACTTGTGGAAAATTGTAAGTTTTTACAGGAACTTAAACCTGGGAGTTGGGTTTTAGCAGACCGTGGTTTCAAGCACATTGAACAGTTATTAAATGAAAAGAAATGTCACCTATTGAGACCCCCCAGTGTAATTCAAGGTGCAAAACTTACTAAAGAAGAAGCTCATAAAACTAAGCAGATTGCAAGTTTGAGGATACACATTGAGAGGGTTATTAGAAGGATCCGAGAGTTTTCCATGTTAAAACCCCATTCAGTTTTAAATTCAAAATTGATACGCATGCTAGATGATTGCGTAATAATAGCATGTGCTCTTATTAACTTGCAGGATGGTATTATTCACTGACTAAGTTCTTTTTATTTATTACATTAAACATAATGACTAAGTCCTTTTTATTTATGACACAAACAGTGGAAGGATGTAGGTACCGGGGAGATTGAGACTAACCTACCTAGACCAGATTGGTCATGTACTGAAGGAAGGTGGAAACCGGTGAGCGTGTATGAAGAGAATTATGAATGTTGAGGAAGCGAGTGAAGTATGCAAGGTTCTCTCTGCCCTACCCTGCAAGGGAAATGGCGTGATGATATGTATGTATGTATGATACATTAAACATTAAAATTAAATAAAACCATTCATATTATTACAATTTCTTTTATTTTGTACTATCCTTTAGAACAGTATACACATATATATGCCAAAACTTACTTATACTTGAAATATAATGCTGAACTAAAGCTTCATCATATTTAACCAACAATATTTCAACACAGTTGGTAGCCTCAAAGTTACAGTCAGCGACACAAAAATAACACTTCCTTAACTTTGTTACAAACATTTGAAGTTGTATTTGGGCCATATACTTATCTGCCAC
Source organism: Lymantria monacha (assembly GCA_905163515.2). Lineage (NCBI taxonomy): Eukaryota > Metazoa > Arthropoda > Insecta > Lepidoptera > Erebidae > Lymantria > Lymantria monacha. The sequence goes on along the minus strand of LR991104.1, from coordinate 10,095,207 downwards.
TTTATTGTCTTTCAAATAATTAATGTAAGTCTTTTGACTGGTGGGGCATTTTATTTCAATGCAAAATGAATTATTTTCACCAATGCCATCTGGTGAACAAGCTATAAAAGGATATTCTGCAGAAATAAATAAGCCACATTCTTTCACTTTCCTTCCTAATTTTTGTTCCACTACTAGTTTCACTTTATTTTCCAAGTTTCGACCTCTCCGCATGGCTTTTGTGTCTAGGGTTTTAGCTCCCATAATCGTGGCTATCAATGACCCATCTCCTGTGCGACACCTACTAACTTCATAAGCTTTTGAAGCTGTAATTCGTCCATATCGCATCTCATGCCACAACCTGCTTTTGTACTGTGAACGTGTGTTCATTTCTATCTTATTAATATTGGTGTTAGTGAAGTACTGAGCTATTGTTGTTAAAAACATATCACAGTTGTCAGCATTACTATGTTCCATAACCAAATAATGGAGTGAACATTTTTCATGCTCTTCCCTATTGTAATTATAATATTTTAATAATTCATAGGGGGGAGGAGTTGCTCGCGTCCGTAGGACTTACCACCTTTCCTAGGCCCACCCTACACGTTCCCCCCGGGTGGTGCTAAACGAGCAACAACGCCGAGCAACAGGCGGCGGTCAAATAACCTGCTACTGGCATCCACAAGCCAAGGGGATCTAAATGCCCCCTAAAAGTCGTGGCAATAGTGCCCTGGAAAAGCACTATTTGTACTTCTCCAACCTCTTTCATATGAAAATGTCGAGTAATAAAGATTGTGTTATGTCATGCGAACCGGCTAACCCCCGGCGCCTTCCAGTATCCGGGCTGGAAGGTGTGAAATTTGCTACCGAAGACTCCACGTGGGTGGGTACCCAGGCCCCCGTGACAGTAAATGCTACTGGTCAAAACAGAAGATATGTGCAGCAAGCCTTTCACCCAAGCCTTCTCCAAAGACCAAGAAGTGCCTCAGTTGGAAGTGCAGCACATGCCATCAACAGGGAATTACAAGACTCTCAACAATCAACCTCCAATTATGAGATTCTACCAAGTACCAGTACAAACACTGAAGTACACGTTATAGAAGACTCGCCTACTGAACCAACTACACCAACAAATAATTATGGCAAAGAATGGGTGCAAGCCCCGAATAAAAAACGACAGCGATCAAGCCCAGAGCCACTTAAGTCACAAAAGCAAAGCAAACTTGAAACATATTGGCTATCCCAACCCACACCAATATCAACTTCTAACAGCTTTGCTGTGTTGGAAAGCGACCAGTTGCAGGAAACAAACAAGCCTCCAATAATAAAACCTAAAGTAGATAGGCCACCCCCAATTTTTGTTGATAGAGTAAGTAACATCCAGCCGCTCATAGAACTTATGGAAACATATGCATATAAAAACTATGATCTGAAAGTGCTTCGTAATGAACAGGTAAAAATACAAACTAAATCATCTGAAACATACACAGCAGTGGTTAAAGAACTAGAAAAAAAGAAAACAGAATTCTATACATACAAACAAAAACAAGACAGGAGTTTCAAAGTAGTCCTAAAAAACATACACCCCTCTACCAATATAAACGAGATAAAAGACGCACTACATAAGCTTGATCATGAATGCACTAACATCTGGAACATTAAGCAGCGCACCACTAAAAAGGCACTACCGATGTTTATAGTGGAATTAAAACAAAAAGAAAATAATAAAACTGTATACAACATAAAATATCTACTTCATTGCAAGGTAGTACTCGAACCACCAAGACCTAAGCGGGAAATCCCTCAATGCGGAAATTGTCTCCAATATGGACATACGAAAACTTACTGTAAGAGAAGTCCGAAATGCATCAAGTGTGCAGGGGATCATTTGTCGGTTGATTGCCTACGAAAAACTAGATCCGATAGCGTTAAGTGCGTGTTGTGTGAAGGAAACCATCCAGCAAATTATAAAGGCTGCAAAGTATACCGGGAACTGCAAAAAATCAAATTTCCACCAGCACCTGCGAAGGTTCAAAAATTCAGAAGACCTTATGATAGCACAAAACAATTACACAACCCATCAATATCTAGAACAACATATGCCGAAATTGTGCAAGGTAAAATACCACCGCAAGCCAATGAACCTAACAATAAAACAAGCAATGAACAAAACTGTGACATAAAAGAATTGATGATAACAATGAAACAAATGATGGAACAATTAACAGCAATGACAAATCTAATCCTAAATCTCACGACAAAATTAACTGCACACTGGACTCCATAAAAATGGTGCTCTGGAATGCCAATGGGCTGTCACAACATACCCTTGAGGTTAAAAAATATGTTAAACTGAATAACATCGAGATCATGTTAATCTCAGAAACGCATTTCACGATGAAGAGCTATTTTAACATACCCGGATACAAATTCTATCACACTATGCACCCTGATGGTAAAGGCTATGGAGGTAGTGCAGTTCTGATTAAAAACAATGTTAGACATCACTTGGTTCATAACTACTGTACTGAGAAAATCCAGGCCACAAACGTCGTTATAGAGGACTGGTCGGGACCTGTCACAATATCAGCTATATACAGCCCACCAAAGCATGTCATAAAGCAAGAGGAATACGAAGTCTACCTTAAAACCTTGGGACAGCGGTTTGTGTCTGGTGGAGACTTTAATGCCAAGCACACATTTTGGGGCTCTCGGGTCATAAATGCAAAAGGTCGACAGTTAATACTCACTATAAATAAACTCCAACTGGGTGTTATCTCAACTGGAGAACCAACATATTGGCCTACTGACCGAAACAGGAAGCCAGATCTCATGGACTTTTGCGTCATTAAAGGTATTAGCAGCACCAACTTTAGCTGCAAATCTAGTACTGACCTCTCCTCTGACCATTCTCCTGTTGAAGTATTGTTGAGACGAAGAATCTTGCAAAAGGAAAAACCATGCTTCCTACATACTCGCAGAACTAACTGGGGATATTTTCGAGATCTAATAATCACATATCTTGATTGCAAAATACCATTACAAAAGGATGAAGATATCATAAGCGCAGTTGAGCATTTTAACAACACAATCCAACAGGCTGCATGGGAAGCCACACCTACACCAAGCCACATTAAACGAGATGAACCTGAATGCTCGTCATCCATCAAAATACTACTAGACAAGAAGCGTAAAGCTAGAAAGAGATGGCAAACCACACGATACCCAGGGGATAAAACAATATACAATGGACTCTCTACACAACTTAAGCAACTACTGAGTGATGACAGAAATCAGAATATTGCTATATACCTACAACACCTGGACGCTAAACCATCGACGGACTACTCATTGTGGAAAGCAACAAAAAGTTTCAAACGCCCGATAACTCACCAACCACCTTTAATCAAAGCAGACAATACATGGGCTAGGAATGATGTTGAGAAAGCCAATGTGTTCATGGAGCATCTGCAAGACGTCTTCCGACCAAATCTCAATAATGGCTCCACAAAGATAGAAATGGTTGCAGAATTGTTAGACCAGACTCATCAACTCGAGTTGCCTATTCAGAAACTCAGCAAAGCGGAGATCAAATCTGTAATCAGAAAACTGAAGGTAGGGAAAGCACCTGGATACGACCTTATTACACCAACTATTCTGAAAGAGTTACCAGAGAAGGGTATAACATTCTTGACGCAATTATATAATGCCATCCTAAGAAGGGATAATGTGCCTCCACAATGGAAAGTAGCAAAAATCATAATGATCCCAAAACCAGGCAAGAACCTCGAAGAAGCTAAATCTTATCGGCCAATTAGCCTACTTCCAATTACATCCAAAGTAATGGAGACACTGATCCTCGGAAAGATAAACCCAATTATCCAGGAGAACAAACTAATACCTGACCATCAATTCGGATTCAGGGCAAAGCACGGTACAATTGAGCAAATTCACAGACTCGTTGATGGTATTGCTAAGTCATTTGAACAGAAAGAATACTGTACAGCTTCTTTCCTTGACATATCACAAGCATTTGACAGAGTCTGGCACGATGGACTTCTGTACAAAGTAAAAAAGACACTGCCTATCAACTTTTATAATCTAATAAGATCTTACCTGCTCGGTAGACACTTTTTTGTTAGTCAAGGAGAAGCGAATACAGAGCTTAGAGAAATACAAGCTGGAGTGCCGCAGGGTAGTGTAATGGGACCTACTCTGTATCTACTTTATACCGCCGACTTGCCTATATCTGACGACGTAGTTATGGGCACATTCGCTGATGACACCGCAATCATGGCATCGGATGACTCACCAATCCAAGCTTCTCATAAGCTACAGAACAGCCTGGATAAAATTACAACATGGCTAAAAGACTGGCGCATCAAAGCAAATGAAACAAAATCTGTCCAGGTAACATTTACAACCCGGCGACAGACTTGTCCTCCAGTTAAATTAAACGCTGTCCAGCTTTCACAATCTGACGAAGCGAAGTATCTTGGAATGTACTTAGACCGACGCCTAACATGGAGAAAGCATATTTTTACCAAACGCCTAGCAATGGGACAACAAGTGCGCAAGATGTATTGGTTGATGAATAAAAACAGCCAGCTCTCAATGGATAACAAACTTTTGTTATACAAGAGTATAATCAAACCAATATGGACATACGGAATACAGCTGTGGGGCACGGCTGCTAACTCCAACATAGAAATCTTGCAACGGTTTCAATCAAAAATGCTAAGGTTGATAGTAGACGCACCATGGTATGTCACTAATGAAAGACTTCATCGAGAGCTTGGCATCAAAACCGTTAAAGAGGAAATAAAGGAGAGAGTCACAACATACAAAGACAGACTGCAGCTACATCCCAACGTGTTGGCACACCACCTTATGGACGAAATATTTCCAAGCGTGAGGAGACTTAAGAAAAGAGTCCCTCAAGACTTACTCTGAATATTATTTAAGAGGACATGTCACTGGACCTGTACCTCACATACCACCCATCACCACATAAGTATTGCTGAATGTCTCCTGGACAGATTGCAATAAAAAAAAAAAAAAAAAAAAAAAAAAATAATTCACAGCTCCTAAGTTCTCGCTCAGCCGATGCTTGGAAAAATTGATGAAGTATATCATTTTGTAATCTGGCAGAACTTGAAGAGCACGGTCTTTTACCAGCTGATATATCCTTTGCAGTGATATACTTGACACTAGAGCCAACTTCAGCTAGTTTGGATTTTTTCCAATAACACTGTGTCGCAGTAGTGGAAGGCTCCTCGCTTCTTCTATGAACCCACATAAGGAAAGCAACAGTATGTTTACAACCTCCTATTGAAGCAGGACAATCATGACACTGAACACTTAAAACTTTCTCTTCCTTTTCATCGACCATCATAGTTGCAGCATATGATTTTGAACGAACTTTGTGTTCTGGACACACTCTACATTTGATTGTACATATCTGAGAATCTCGTCGAAGCTGTACGTATCCTATGGCATCATCACCGTAAGATTGTCTCGCTGATCTGAAAAAAACGTAAATAGTATTAAAATAACTTACACTTTCATGTAGGATCTTTGATTTAATTCGTACTAAATTTTCTTATTATGCAGAATAAATGATGATTATGTAGAATACTTACACAGATGTTTTTACATTTCTAAATTCAGTAGCACAATAATCTGGATTAGTGGCAAAAAAATTTCCAACCATTAGAATGTTCACTCTTGGAAGATTTCGATCGTCGGCTTTTGAATATCCAGGGTCCATGGTCATAAATTATAGCAGACAACAATAATGAGAAGATTAATAGATAGCAAAACTAATGTACTTTTAGATTAGTAAGTAAAAAAAGAAAATAATTGTAGAAAACGATAAAAATCACACGAATTTACACAGTAAAGTTTTGAGTTTAGCCACAAATGACGTAACGCGTTGTGATTGGTGTTTGGTTCAAGGTGGCGAATAGATTAAAAATATTGCAAATTACGCATTTTTATTTTTAAATTAAAAATATAAATCATTATTATTACATAAAAATACTCATCGAATGGTTAATATATTTAATTAACTTTATTTCTAACAACAATTAAGATTTTTTTGTGATATCTGTCCGATCCCCTATTCTTAAATTGTCATTATGATGGCGTTCAGTGTGTGCAACACAATGTTAACAGATAACTTGTTATAGACACGTTAAAATAGTGGATATACCGTTAAAAGTATCGTAAATTTCAGTGGTAAACAAAATCATGTGAATATCTGTTATATCATATTCACTACACCCTAGCACTTCTCCGCATCAAATTAAATAACAAATCAATAAAATTATTTAATATAATGCATTAAAATACTAAAATATACTACAAGACCACTACATGATGTTTTCATAGACCTGCCAAAACTCACTAAAAATAAATCGCAGTCCCAGATTGGATGCTTAGAATTTCTCCATCTACGAAAATCCCAAAAAGATACCAAATCAGACACTTTCTCCCATATTCGCCTAATAATCACCCGATAGACAACTTCTGTTGTATATAATCTCCTAATGATACTAATCCCCGATGCACGTACTAATTCTAGTTTTACAATGAAAATCATAAAATCATTTCTATACCTACACTAACCCCTCCCGGACCCCCTTTCCAGACACCAAACCGAACGGAATAGCCTGCCAAAAAAAAACCTAACTAACAAATTATACAACGCTTAGTAGCACATTTTGTTTTCACAATTATTATTTGATACGAACAATTAGTAATTACAACTTATATTTGTATTTACCCTAAATATTTCATAGAAGACATTTTTCATAAATGCCTGAAAGATTTCAATCTGGTAACCCTGATGTTTTACAGCGGGCACTAGAGATGGGCGTTTTCAGATTTTTACGCAAACCGATACAAATTCGATTTCTGATATTTAAATCGATTTTAAAAACCGATTTCAGAAATCGATTTCCAGAGCGGTTGACGGAGCGGGTTTACTTTAGTTTCGATCGATATTCGATGTTTTTAGTTATTTTAGCGTAGCAAACGAAAAACGCAATCGAACGAACGCATTCAAATAATTTTTCTATAATTTCTTTGTTGATTGGATTTAGGTGTACGATTTTCCTTCATGCTTTATCTAGGCTTAACTAGAGTACTAGACTAGCAAAAATGTTTTGTTTTGGATATGATACAAAACTTTCTTGCGTATTTAAAAATCGTCATATTTACAATGATTTCATGATTAGATTATATAATGTACATTTTTTTTGTATGGTTTTTTTTTATTAATCCCGATTACGAAGCGAAAATCTTACCTTTTTACATTAAATAGTTATTTCTTATTTATCATCAAATCGTATGTATGATACTAACATACGTTAGTATAGTATTGAATCGTAAAATACCTATCTAATTATATAGTTCACGAGATCACAAAAATAACATTACGCGCACACCGCACGTGTCACCAAGGTCAAGTGTGCAAAAACTCTCCCATAATTCAAAAATCTATTTAACAAACACAAAACTTAAACTACTATCATTAAGTATTGTGTAATATTATCATGGAAGTAGTTGCATTCTAATATAGATCTTATTCCCTGACTCTTGTAATTCTGTTTCGTTTCCATCTGCCATTCTGAGTTTCTTAGAAACCGCCAAATTCCAAAACAGATGACAATTCGCTTCATCTCTTTCAATGCACTAAACGATCGCTTAGAATGAAAGGAGGCGAATTTTAATGAAATTCGCTTTTTCTCATTCTGACTAAGCGATCGCTTAGCGGAGTGAAAGAGATAGTTAGTAAGTTTTCAAATATTGGTTTGGTTTGCAAAACTAGCAATAGAAAACGATTGCGCGATGATTAGATTTATTATTAGTTTGCGTTTTCGTCGTTTTGTTTTGATATGTGTTGATTTAGTTTCTGCCGAAATACGTTTTCTAAAATCAGTTTGTATAGTGTTGAATATTGATACGATACGATTTCTGACTGAAATCCGATTTCAGATTCGTTTTGATATATCGGACGCATACCTAGCGGGCACAGTTGTTTTGATTGTTATATAATATATAGTATAGATAGATAGATATTCGGATATGCTACGTGAATAAAACCTATTCAGCGAAGTTTTATATGATTGTTTTTATAAGATATAAAAAAGCATATACATTGTTCTTCATAGCCTGGGGGGGCACACTTAAAACATTACTTATTTTTACTGACCGTCGCGCCGCCTACAGATTGGTTGTACAAACTTAACTGCTGCCATTTTGTCCTGCCTGTCAAACGTTTGACAACTGAGAATTGTTATTTTTTGTTCCTAGCGTAGGTACTTATTTTCATCGATCTATTTTCGGTTATTGATATTTTTCTGAAAATTATCTCAAGTTTCAATATTAGGCTGATATTATTATTGTTTAATTATCAGCTGATATGTTTTTTTTTTATATTTCAGGGTTGCTTTTATAGTAAAAGAAAATTCTATGTAATTACACATACACATGTAGATATGTATATATATTACTTCAACTTTAGTTCACCGTCTAAACTCTGGGTGGCAGCACTTTCCATACATGCATATTTTATCATCGAGTTGCCACTCTTTTTCAATTTAATAACTTTACTCTTTGTTCATAGCTTACAAATTCACTATTCGTCAAATCACCTTTAATTCAGCTTTGATATTGAATTATAGTAAGTTTTTAGCTGTTAGCCGCAGATGGCTTTAACAGGTTTACTCGAACTAAGGATGGGTGAGTTATTTATAAAAACTTTTTTTACAAGAGAAATACTTGTATAATTGTGGATGTCGTAAAAGACGACTAAAAGCTTTATATGGATCAGAGTCAACTATATCTGATGCCATCTGGTCAATAATTACATTCATATGGTGAGTTGACGTCAGGCATTTTTGCAATATGTACGATGGAAAAGGAATACATATTGCGTCAACCCTAAGTAATTGGGATAAGAGCAGGATAATGATGATGATCTACTGGAAATCCGTTTCACCACTCGGTTGACAGTCCTTGTCTTCAGCCGCAGGCCGGTCCATCCGAGGTAGTAACACACTCCCGCAGAAAATCATCGTCTGAGTAATAGCAATGTGCTATTGCGCTTCGTTCGGTGAGCGAGAGAGCTGGAAGCCCAACTGGGTGGGTTTGGGTTTTATATCGGTATGCAGCGGCCTAGCTTATACCCTTGGTATGGCAAAGGTCCATGGGCGGCAGCGACACTTAACATCAGGTAAACTGCCTGCTCCTTTGCCACCACAACCAATAAAAAAAAAAGAATTAAAAGCTTACTTAAACGAGAGTGGCCCGACATGTAACATCAAGTTTGTCGTCTGTATATGATAGCCTGTGGAATGTTTCCTATAAGACGACTTTTTAGGAAACTTTTACACGCCATCTACCGGATGTTTACATACAGGATTCCGATTTAATACTCAAACTTTCATATTTTGTGGGTTCTTTTGCGATAAATTGACAACACGATGGCATAGTAATTAAAATACCGACTTACAGTGCCAGTGTTGTGGGTGCGATTCACATGTAGACCAATACTTTGTGCGATTCACAAACTGTTGTATTTTGTCTATGTAATGTGTCCGTTTAATTATATATTTGTAAGTCTCACCACAATACAAGGATTATTTTCTTAGTGCAGGGTGTTAAAGGCATTTTTCGTTCTTAAACAAGTATTTATAAGCACCACCTAGCATGTTAAATCTCAGGAATTTAGATAATATGGTCATGTCATAGTTTAATACAATTCTAACTGAAAAGTTAGAGAATAGACTAAAAGTACTGATGTCCATTCCACTGGCAATATTTCACGACACATTGTATTTCTAACCAATCACCATATGGGATGAAAGAAGGGGACAATCGCATTTTGTTTTATATTATCGTTAATCTTACCTCTGATTACAATATTCACACGCGTGTGGTCTCTTCTGACGTTTCCTGCGAACTTTCTCATCACCTTTCAGATCTTTGGACAGCTTCTTCTTTAATTTCTTCTTCTTCTTTGTAGTCCTTTAATAAGTAATTGTAATTTTAACACCAACATTAAATATGTGGCAGTGGACTACGACTTTAAATAAAGGGATATGGCCATTATGGTCACTATTCCTTTAGTTTCCCTTGGAAATGGGGAGGTAAGGAATGTGGATGGATGTGTATGGAAACCAGATAACATCTTAGCAAGTGAAGGAAAACACGAAATAAAACGCTTTGTCAAATTATCTGGCAAGATTGGCCTATTTATAGTAGTACTGATGGTGTCACTTGCAATATAATCCATGATTCATCCACTCGCAGCTTCAGTGAGGTTTTTCTGTGTGTGACTTAGTTGTTAGTCGCAGATGGCTATGACAACTTTATCCGGACTAAAGATATGAACTGAGGGCTCTCAAATCAAGCTTCAGTGAGGTTGGTATCAGTGAGCTATAAGACGCATACTTACTTGCTACTTGCCGGTTTATCATCACCATTGATTTCATCACCCTCAGACTTGACATCATCTTTCTCAATCTTTATTTCTTCAGTTTTCACTGTGAATAAAATAGGTATTAAAAATAAAAATTATCATTCAAAAACCAGTAAAATATATTTATAGTTTCAAACATTGTACCACCATACCACCTCTACTGTTGGAGATGGGCCTTTTTACAAACGAGGGTTATTATCATAATCACCACACTTGGTAGTCTTGACAAGAAGCTTGTTATTTTCAACTACTTTTATAAGTCTCTTAGGATTGCTATTACTCATCATCTGGTATCTGGTATCTCCTATCCACAGGCGGTTTTCATGACTCACAGGAAAATGAGGAATGCTGACACATTGAATTTTTTAATTAGTCCTTACAATATGTATGTAATTAACGAACGCAATTTAAAAACCAATTTGGAATTAATAATCATGAAGTTATACGATATTGCGATCTGGTACAGATATTTTTTTTTGTTATATACATTCACCTTTGAACTCATTCACTGGAACTAATCCTTACAAATATTATAAATGCGAAAGTAACTCTGTCTGTCTGTCGCTCTTTCATGCCAAAACTACTGAACTGATCTAAATTAAATTTGGTACACAGTCTAGAGTCTAGACTCTGATAAAGGAAATAGGCTACTTTTTAATGCAAAAAAAAAGGGTTGTAAAGGTGGATGAAAAGTTGTAAGGAATTATCGCCATTTTTAAAGCTAGATGCTTGAAACTTATTTTTAGGCTATTGATTAGATATAAATAAATATGACATTAAAATTTCGTAAAAAATGTACCCTTAAGGGGTAAAATAAAAATAGGGGATGAAAAACTTTAGGAAAGTAACCTTTTACGCGGGCGAAGCCGCGTGCAGAAGCTAGTACTTACTAAACATGTATTTACATAGGTTTAAAATATATAACTTGAACTTTTCTTGGCAGGTTTTCTTAGTTTGTGACTACTTTACGATCTGGTGGTACGATTTGGTGGTAGAATTTGGTGGTAGAATATTTTGAATTCATATAAAAAATTGTAAAATTGACAATATGTAACTGGTTTAAAGGAGCTTATATATAATAAATGATTAGAGATAATCCATTAGGTATGGATGCGGGGAATAAAACAGGGATGAAAAAAAATATTAAAAAATACATACTATCTGCATCATGGGTTAGAGTATGCCTGTTCAGCTTACTACTAGTGATAAATCCTCTACCACATTTATAACACTTGAAAGGTTTCTCCCCTGTATGGGTACGCATATGGACTCTCATATACGAAGCCGAACTAATCTCCTTCTGACATATCTCGCATTTACTCATCTTGAATCTCTTCTTGGGTTTCGGAGACGGTGGCGGTGATGGATCGCATTTCGGTGTAGCCGCCCACGTATTCGCCGGGAAGTAATCCTCGTCTGAGAAGCTAGAAAGAAAATATAATTCTTTAAAAGACGATTTAATTGATATAATTTCCACACAGTACAGATATTTATGCAATACACAAATGATGCAGCTAGAATTCATATTTAAAATATATATATATTGTCATCATCCTCTTCTGCTATCATCATTCTTCTACTTTTTTTACCCCCAATTACTTGGGGTCGATACAATATGTACTCTTCTTTCATAGTACATATTGTAAAAGTTATTGGCATAGTTTTATGATCGGGCGCCTGCCAGACGTCAACCCTTCTTGGGGAATCCTCTCCTGCTATATGGGTATAATAAATATATTCAATATCTTAGTGTTTTAACTTGTTATATTAAGTAATTTTGATGGCATTTTATGTAATTTGATGCACAGAAAATACTGAGGTGTAATGAATATGATATAACACTGCCTTACATACATTTTCGTTTCTCACTAAAATTCCTAAAAGATACCTTTAACAGTGTGGCCATGGCACTGTTAAAGACCACGATTTGACTTACTGACGGACAATGACTTTAAATGAAGTTAATTTATAAACATAGATTTGACTTAAAGGTCTTAGTAACAAAGCCATAAAATCCAAAAAAAAAAAATGAAATAGCCTCTATGCAACAAGTAAAACTCCAGCGTGTGAACTGTCGTATGACATTCAATTTTCGGTTCGTATTTTCGTCTTTAGAGGAGACGTGTGCCATCTACCTGATATTTTTTACACATTGTACAGATTTATTACTTTAACTATGCAGTTAGAATTGTATTTATGCGATGACACGATCCTGTTATTCAAATTACTGAAATTTAGCATTTAACATGCTTGATTATTTATAAAAACTTGATTAAAAGCGAAAAAATGATTTTCAGTGGTATCTGAATCCACATCTATTGGAAATGCGTTCCAATGCTAGGTGTAAGTAATTTGAAGTGAAAACTCAAAATAAAACCCTATAGTTTGTTTGCACCCATTCGTCTTTTACAAGATCGAAGAGCAATGTAACAAATAGTAGTGTTCATAGCATATGGCATTGTTAATACAATTTTAAATTACTCACCTATCATCTCTATTAAAATCATCATTAGCGACATCAGCATCATCATTTTTGCTATCATCACATGGTGCATCATCAACTGCGGGTACATTATCATCACCAGTGTTCTGCTCCGTCTCCTGTTTGATTTCAATATCCATCTCGCATGAATTGATTTTATTTTCTTGTATAACATCAATTTTGGCAAATTCTTTAACATCATCTGGAGTCTGAAAAGATATCATCACCATTACCAAAAGGCGAATGCCTTTTCTTCGTTCACTGAATAATGATTTTATTATATATAGCCCAGGAGTTTCCCCACCTCCTTTCTAAACCAGTCTAGTATACTTTCTAGAAAATACGTCTAAGTGATACAATATACATATAACATATACAGATTGTCCCGAAATTCAACGTTTAACGTCCAAAGGTAAGCGGGTGGTAGGTGACTCTATGACAGCTTTGACAAAAATAAAAAAAAAAATCCATGAAACTCTTTTTTTGTGATATGAGTGTTTTACTAAAAACAGTGAAAGGCGAAGCTTGTGCGATATTTTTAAGTACTATAACGACAAATAGCACTCATAGAGTCACCTACCACCCACTTACTGTTAGACATTGAATTTCGGAGCACCCAGTATACAAGTAAAGGTAAACTATAAATAAAACTATTTCAATTATCTGACTAGACTGATATAGGTCAGTTTCTTCTATTGTGGATAGAGTCTAAGCCCAACATTGGGACGTATATGAGTTGAGGTGCAATATCAGCCAGGCTTCTCCGGCGTACACAGATGGTGTTCCAGGTAATTGCTGCTGCCTAATCCCTTACTATACCCACAGGCGACCTGGCGAGCTAAATTGTATTATACCGTCACTTTACAGAAAATCTACTACACCTTAAAAACTTATTGTAACTTGTGGGAGTCAAAGCCACATCTATTGGCAAATCATTCCGATCATCCTATCACTTAGACAAAAGTGAATTGTCGTATGACATTCAATTTGTGGCTTGCATTATGGTCTCGTCTTTATGGGAGACGTGTGCCATCTACCGAACAAAGATTAGTAATTTGAATAGTAGAGTCGTGTTATACAATTCTAACTGATAATTAGTATTAAATCGGTAAAGTGTAACATAATACGGTAAATGGCGCACGTCTCCCATAAAGACGACAAAATAATACGAGCCACAATTTGATTGTTATATGACAGCTCACACTTGTCTAAGTGGTAGGACCATTGGAACGGATTACCAATAGGTGTGGATTCAAATCACACGTGTGACGATTATTTTTTTATCGTAAACGTGTTATTATAAATAATCTTGCATGTTAAATGCTAAATATCAGGCATTTACGTGTTAAAACTTCGAACTGCAAAGTATGTGCATACTAGTTCGCAGATGATCTATTCTTGGTTTCATCGTCTAATATCGTATCCGGGCATCAGGGACTACAGAAGATCAGCTTGAATTTCCACAACCCATCCTTCCTCATACTTGTAAAAATAAGTATTGAACCATTGAAATTCTTCCCAGCAGTAAAGTGCCTAAACCTCAAGCAATTTCAAATATTAGCCTTACCTCTTCTTTGAGAGAATCCTGTACAGGAAATTCACAGTCAAACCAGGTGTCTTCTGGCTTCTGTTCCTTCGTTTCAGACTGTTCTTTCAATTGCTCTTCTAACTCCTTCAAATACGGCAAAATTGCATTATAATCTGAAATTAAAAAGGATATCTTTACTCAATATGGTGATGGAGTAAACAATGATCACCACCACCTTATAATCCTAGAAAAAGGATATAACAGTCATCTGTTATTGTCATCAATACAGCAAGAGAATGATGGCACTGGAACATGGCCAGATAAAAAGGCTCAAAGTCACTCAGCGTGCTATGGAAAGTGCTAAGCTTGGTATTTCTCTACGCGATAAAATCCGTAGAAGAACGGGTGTAACGTACATAGCCCGAAGAATTAGCAAGTTCAAGTAGCAATGGTTAGGCCACATCGCTCGATGAACCGACAACCGTTGGGGAAGTAAGGTTCTCGAGTGGCGACTACGAATCGGACGACGTAGCGTAGGATGACCCCCCACTAGGTGGACTGACGACATTATAAAGATCGCGAGTAATCGTTGGATGCAAGTGGAGCGGGACGTTTTGAATGGCATTCTCGTGGGGAGGCCTATGTCCAACAGTGGACATTTACGGGCTGATGGATGGACGGAAGAGAATGAAAAGTTTGGTTAATATGGGGTATTTTTTTTTAGAAATCGGGATGGTGGCAGTTTTCACCACGTATTCAAGCTAAATTTGTTCATTATCAAGCTTTATTTAACTTTCTATATGCATAGAAAATGTTTTAAAACCATATTAATTCAAAATTTACATGAAAATTAGATTGACTATATCATTTTTGTTATCTATGTAAAAAAAATTGTAAAATAATGTCACATATGTAGGTACCTATGTTCCCTCATCATTCTCCTACTCGTATCCCAATTACTTGGGGTCGATACAATATGTACTCTTATTTCATAATACATATTGTAAAAGTTAATGGCAATAGTTTTATGACCGGCCGCCTGCCGGACGTCAGCCCTCCTTGGGAATGTAATTGTTGACCAAACGGCATCAGATTGACTTGGCCCAAATTGTTATAGGGCTCTTAGTCGTCTTTTACGACATCCACAAGCAAAGTAAGGGTTGGTAGTATTCGTAGCCCCTACCACACAGCACCTTTAAGGTTCCCTATCAATGAATATATCCAAAATATCTATAAGAAATTGTATGTGTAATTTACTTACCATAAGGTTCACCTTCCAATTTATCCTCTGGATGATTTTTATCAAAATGATTGGTTAGAAGTTCGAATCTGAAATTTGAAAAATAATATTCATTCGTCTTTCAACGCTACTCAAGAGGTTTTCTTTGAGTAAAACCTTTTTTAAGTTCGATTAATAGGTTAACTGAATGCTTTGAAACAGAAACGTTTTTACATACATACATACATATCATCACGCCATATCCCTTGCAGGGTAGGCAGAGAGAACAGAGTGCCAGAGAACTCTATCTCTGCATACTTCACTCGCTTCCTCAACATTCATAATTCTCTTCATACACGCTCGCCGGTTTCGGAGACTCTTGACTCCACCTTCCTTCAGTACATGACCGATCTGATCTAGGTAGGTTATTCTCGGTCTCCCTCGGTACCTACATCCTTCCACTTTCGCATTGTATATCTTCTTAACCAGACGTTCGTTCGGCATTCTTTCCACATGTCCGAACCATCGGAGCATTCCCTTTCACATCTTTACACCAATACTCTCTTTCATACCTACTCGCTATCTTACGTCGTCGTTACGAATGCGGTCGGTCAGCCCTCCAAGAGATACTATACAGATAATAATTAATAACTCCATAACCTTACTTAATAACTCCACAAATACTTAATAACTCCACAGATTTGCCGCAGAGATCGAATTTCGACCGCATTAATTTTACTTTCATACTCTTTTCTGCATACCCAACTCTCGCTTCCATACAGTAATGTTGGGACAAGCACTGCGTTATGTATTGCTACACGTGCCTTCTGGCTGAGGTGGTGGCTGCCGAGAAGTTGCCCCAACGCTCCGTTCAATCTATTTCCCGCATTCACTCTTCGCTCTATATCAGTGGTGTACCTTCCATCTCGGCTAAATCCACATCCAAGATATACAAATTCATCCACTTGCTCTAGTACATCATTACCTATTGTTACTCTTACATCTGTTCTGTCAGTCGCTGACTGTGCCAGCAGGACTGCATCATCTGCATAAAGCAGAGCAGTGACCACTGAGTCGCCCATCTGGACTCCCACATTCATATCGTTCAACCTTTGGAGACATTTATCCAGATATATGATAAACAGCCTGGCTGACAGAACGCACCCCTGCTTAACGCCGATATTGACGTCAAACCAAGGCGACATTCCATCATCCAGCCGCACACAGGCTCTACAGCCCATGTAACTGGACTTCACAGCCTGTAGCAGTTTACCGTTAATACCATACTCCGGTAAAATGTCCCAAAGTTCCTTTCGTACAACCGTGTCAAATGCTCTCTCCAGATCCACAAAACTGCAGAAAACCCTCTGACCTATAGCCAGATGCTTGTGTCTCACACAGTAAACCATCGGACACCATCCTTATTCGCCTTTCAATAATTTTACCATACACTTTTGCTGCCAAACTGGTCAAGCTTATGGCTCTGTAATTTGCGAAGTCATAACGTGAACCCTTGTTTTTAAACAAAAGCACGATGACTGCGCTATTCCAGTCCCCGGGAACCATTCCCGAACTCCAACATAAATTGAGGAGCAACAGGAACGCCTCCCAGACACAGGAGCCACCAAGCTTGATCATCTCGGCAGACACCATATCAATGCCCGCTGCCTTACCATTTTTCAAACTTCTTATCGCCCATTCAACTTCATCCATACTGATGCCATCGGAGGACGCCGTTGTCGAATGTTGATCTACTAAACCACATGCAACACCGGCGCCAACCGTAGCATCCGCATACATATCGCCAAAATATTCACTCCATCGGCTTAACACGTCTTGTGTTTGTGTAAGAATGTCTCCACCTTTAGACCTTTCTGCACTCATACTTGCTCTATCACGTTTCTCTTTCACTAAGGTCTTGGTGTCATTCTTACATTGCCGATATATTTCTTTCTTCTGTTCAGTCATACTGTCATTCAGATTCAAAGAAGAGACATAGTCCAGCTACGCTTTCTTCTTTTGCTCTACGGAAGCTGCCACTTCCGCATCCCACCATGCATCACCATTTGTTTTTCTATGCTTCCTTGAACTTCCACATACTTCTTTCGCTGTATCTACCATACTCTCTTTCAATACTCTCCAGCATTCTTCAATGTCCGATTGCGGCTGGCTTGCCATCGTCAGCCGTTCTCGGACACCCGCTGCATACTTTTCTCTTACACACTCTTCTTGCAACCTTTCAACCTTTATTCTTTCAAGCCCTCCGACGTGGACACGCTCTCGCCAGTGCCTCCACTTTCTGAACAGACCACTAAATCTCGCAATAACGAGATAGTGGTCCGTATCGACTGTGGGGCCCCTGTAGGCTCTTGCGTCCAATATTTTGCTTCGGAGGCGACTGTCTACCAAAATTAAATCTATTATACTTTTCTGTTCATTCCTTCTCCATGTATACATATGGATGTCCTTATGTTGGAAAAATGTGTTTGACACAATAAGGTTTCTCTCCATGCATCCGCTATGAGCCTACCTGCGTCGTTCACTCTCTTATCACCAAATGGACTAAGTACGTCCTCATAGTCGGGACGCTTGGTCCCCACCCATCCGTTCAAATCTCCGCATACAATCACGCGTTCACTGGTTTCTGCCATATCTAGAACTTCCCTATCATTGTCCCAAAACTTTTCTAGGTCTGATGCCACCGAGGATCCTACGGGAGCATATGCTACAACCATGAATACCTTGGTGACACCTAGTTTTATACGGACCCAAAGAAGTCTGGGATCATACATTCCGTAATCCTTCACACCTGAGGCCAAGCGAGAGGACAACAGCACTCCTACCCCCATGCTGGCTCGATCGCTCTGTGGTACACCAGACCACAGAGCCATCCCGCCACTAGGAAGATCGCAGCCGTCGCTGCCCCTTCGCTTGGTCTTTGTTACACAGAGCACGTCTAGCTGTTTGTCCGCCATGACGGATATCAGCTCGTGCAACTTACCTTCCATACAACCTCTTACATTCCACGTGCCCACCCGGCACTCTGCTCTCCTCGACTCGCCTGACTGGGCAAGGCGTGATGGGTGGCGGCCCCCATCGCCGCAACTGCCGATGTTTGTACCGACGAGGGCAGGTGGGTACGCGTCGCCTCCGGGGGACGCCCTAACCCGCATTGCGGTACGCATATCGAGCCGGATTAGCAGTCTAATTAGACTGGCAGGGGACGCGAACGAGCACGCTCTGGACTATGCCCCCCACGTTCGGCAATTATTTACAGCGGCAATTATTTACAGTAAAAAAATAACAGCCAAGTTCATACTGCCGCTGCACGGTCGTTGCCGATTTACCAAAATATATTTCATTTTACCACTTTGAATGAATGGATGGATTGACGAATGCGTGGATTTCATCCAATTTTTTCCTTTTTAAGGCATGCGAGACTTCACCATAAAAGTGTTATGTGGTGATTTTATTTTTTGTTATTGCTTGTGTTGGCAAACGAGGAAGCAGCATACCTGATGGTAAATGTTAGTGCTGCCCATGGACCTTTGTAAACCAACCCAGAAAGGCAATTTTAGGCTTACAGTTCCATCACTCACCGAACGAAGTGCAACAGCACATTGCCACTGCTCAGACGGTGATTTTCTGCGAGTTTGGTATTACTTTGGACGAACCTGTACAAAGAAAACTAAAGAACAGTATCCACTCCCTGACACGCCCCGCCGCCTTCATATGCGAAGCGACTGCTTCACAGAAGGCGGCGGCCGTGTTCCAGTTACTAACACTGTCGAGATTTATAATATTAATAGTATAAAAGTATTAGATATTGTTTAGGAAGGCCACACTGTTGACAGTTCTGTGTACAGCCGAGGGCCGATCCATCCGCGGTAATACCATACTCTTGAAGAAAATCTACGTCTGTGCAATGGCAATGTGCTGCTGTTTACTGCCATAATCAATAAAAAGAAAACAAAACTTACCTTGAAAATATTTTAAAGCATATTCTACACTGAAATCGGGCAGCCAAATGTATCCTTTTATTATGTCTGCCAAGTTTGCTAGCTGTTATAAAGGATTGGCCGCAAACACTACATGTATAAGGCTTTTCATCTGAAAAGAAAAGATTTCAGTTTTATTAATATATATACAGAGACAGAAATACAAACAATATGACATCATTATTTTTAATCTCTTATATTAAACTAAGTCTCCTATTTTATACTTGTCCCAGGAGAGAGCTGCTACCCGCTTTCCAAGTGATTTCTTGACCCCCCCACGGGTTCTGACCCACATACTAGCCTTTAGTTATCAATTATATTCCTACCTCGTCGCCACCAGGATAGCCATGATAAGTACATATATTTTACCATTGGCAATACCATATATTGTATATTAACTAGTTTTTCTATAATCATTTCTTACCTGTATGTGATCTAACATGTAATTTCAAATAATAACTAAGAGTAAATTGCTTTTGACAAGCAAAACATTTATATATCTTCTCCATATTGTTCAATTCATCTTCGTTCTCACAGCTTTTACGACTTTCACTATTATTATTATGATTTTCACCATTATTGTTATGACTTTCTCCATTACTCTTTTCACATTCACCATTATTCTTTTGAAATTCACCATTATTATTGATACTTTCACCATTACGTATATCATTTTTATTTTGATCATTAGTTTCTGAATTATTCTCAACAATATCTTTACTTTCACTTTTTTCAATATTTCCACTATGAATTGTATTATTATAATCAACTGCTTTTTCATTACCTATATAACCATCTTCAGGTTTGATTTCAATTTCCAAATCTGTCTCTTCCTTAATCTTTTTCTTCTTCTTTAACTTTTTCTTTTCTTTTTTTATTTGTTTCTTTCTATATTGATTCCTAAGCCTTAATCTATAACTCGTCATTCTATTTTTATGAATCGTAACATGTTGATCGAGTTCATATAATGACATATAGCTAATATTACAAACAGAGCAACCATAAAACGCAAAAGAAGCATCATTGATCTTCTCAGAGCAAAAGCTCTTCTTATCCTTCTTAATGTTTGAAATTGCAGGTTTCTTTTCTTCATTGGTTTCTACTTTCATTATCTCTTGTTGGTTTGCCGGTGGTTGCTGACTTGTACTGTTATAAGTGGAACTGTTGAGATTATTATGACCATAGTAAAAGGTATCTTCAAGCTTAACATTATAGTTTGGGTACATTTGAGGTGTATTTACTGGGTAACTATCGTATGCTGGATATTCATATGAGCTGAGGGGATCCATATTTATACTTGCTTGGTTTCTTTTGAACCTTGCTGGGTTTTGAAATCTGCAAATAAAATTATTAATGATAGTACATAAAGACAAAATGCAGACAAAGTACACCCAGACTCAGAACAACACTTTGTGGATCACAAAAAGTATTGTCCTGCATTGAAATCGAACCCACGGCATTGGCACGGAAGGGTGGTATCATAACCACTTCGCCTAAATAAATCAGACATAATTTTTGTTTATTATATTTGCTTACACTTTTTTAAAGGTAACTTTAAAAACATTCCACCTAGATGTCAACCCACTGACATCCATTGCTAGGCATAGGTCACCCTAATAGGTGGTGATACCATAAGCACTATCATAGGGAGGTAAGTTGCCATTTGTATTCATAAGTTTCTCAGGAAAATACTGCTGTTTCTTCTAATTATTCCCTACGCCACAAATGTCAAAATATCATGTCATCATTACCCTGTTCTTATCCCAATTACTTGGGGGTTGACATTCTTTTCTTCCACACAGGTTGAATCTTATCCAATGTCATCTCTGTGTTCACTGTCTTTCTATCCATATCATGCATCACACAATCCATCCATCTCTTCTTCAGTCTTCTCTTACCGGCATGACTGCATTTTTAACAACCGTATATTGTATGCTATATAATTCGATAAATAAAATGTTATAATAATTCAGTTACTTTTTTTTTATATTCAATCTGACCCCCCTACGAATTCAAAATTTAATGCAAAATTGAGTTTGACACCTCTGACCTAAAGCTTTCAACATTCATACTTAAAAATCATATGGTTCTCATAAATTATATACAATTATAATTTCATCATTTTATGTAATGTAATGCAGAAAATGTGCTAAATCATATTGTATTTAATATAATAGTGACTTATGTGTATTTTTATGTTTAGATAAAATGCAAAGAGCCATCTATAATGGAATACTTAATTAAAGCTGACTTACTGGTGAGCATTGAGTGAGCAATATAATATGAAGAACAAACTGTCTATTCTATATGTTTAAAGAAAATTGTGTAAGACTTAGCTATACAACCAAGTATGGATGAATAGAATCTATAGAAAAAAACAAGCAACCAAAGAGTCATCGTCATCATCATTCTCCTACTCTTATCCCAATTATTCGGGGTTGACACATTATGTACTCTTTTTTCATAGTACATATTGTTAAAGTTATATGACCGGCTGCCTGTCAGACTTTTATCTACTACTTGACCAAACGGCATCAGATAGAGTTGGCCCAGGTCTTTATAACAGCTCTTAGTCATCTTTTAAGACATCCACAAGCAAATCGAGAGAAATTATATTTTAAAGCTATATACACAACACCGATTTTTTTGGAGGAAATACTCCACATTAAGAGAAGCATAAATGACTAATGTGTTCAACTGGACACATTTATACAATGTTATTAAAAATATATCCTAACATATTTTTGGCAGCAACCCATTGCTTTATGATTGTTTGTCTGTACTTATAAAAAAAAATCAACTTAGCTCTGGTTTTATTTGTGTTGTTCTTTTTTTTTTAATTAATCTAAAATATTGATTTGTATAATGTAATGACATTTAAAAGCTATAAGAGTAAGCAGGATTTTACTAAATCAATTCGTACCTCACACAATGAGCTATCATGAACATCAATCTTTTAGAAAAACATCGCAAGTTAACAAGTTATTATGTATTTTAATAATGTAAACAGATTCACAAATGATGTTTTTCAAATAGTTCTAAAGGTAAAACACGTTTTGCAAGGACAAAGCATTATGTCGAATGTACTAATCGATATTCTCAATGTAAAAAAACGTACCTGTTTGAAAGCTAAACGACAAAAAATACCTTTTTTTCACAGAATCACAAATTACTTTTTAAACACTGATTTCCTCATATTCATCCACTGATATATACTAATTAGCAGGTTTATTCTATATTAGATGTACTGCAGGTTAAATTTCTACTTAAAAACAGGTTTTAAAGTTGATATAAACCACTAAAACAAAGAATATTAAATTCTTAAATTCGCATTTTTTTCTTCGCGTGACTTATTAAACTACTATGGCCGTCATTAACAGTGTTGCCCAATAAAAATGAATACAGCAGGATGGTAAATCTATACCTACAATCCTACACAGAGTTATTATTGTCACAAAAGCATAAATAGATTTATTTAAATATAAAATTCTAATGTGTTATAAAATTTTAAATCTCAGAAGAAGATAAATATATTTTTTTTTTATATAGGTATTTCGATTTATTAAGCTATGCCTTAAATAAAATGGCAGCTTTGTGCGCCACTGTCAAATGCTAAAGTTTACGTTTCATTTTACTCATTAGGTACTGTAAATATAATCAAAACATTAAGAATTAAAAAAAATAGCTAAGATATTTTTAAAGCATTAATTTATAATTATCTTAATACGTTATCTTTTTATTTGTAATTGCATGAAACTCCTTTATTCAAGTTAATCATTTGATATTATATCAAATATCATTGTGTAGTTGTGTTGTGTTAGAATAACTTCTACCATGTAAACTAAATAACATACGAAATGGCCTCATAAACTCATTAGCACACAATGGTAGCTATAACTTAGGTAACATAACAACCTCTATTTATTAACTCGTTGACTGAAGTGCTGACCGTGACGGTCAGCAAAAATTGTATACTTATTACTTAAGGGGGAAAAAACCGGTTTATGAGGTCGAAAATTTGGTGTTTTTCATGATTTTTTTTAACCAGGAAGGAATAATCACAAATTGTTTAAACTTGGAGGATATTTTATTTATGTTTTCAAGTACACTTTAAAATTTTTCAAACGATTTCCGCCGGAAATAGTGGAGTTACCGCGTGCAGTCCATGGGCGATTGCCATCCGAGCATTTGGCTGGCGTACATCCCTGACGTCGCAATTTTTATCTGTAATCATCAGGATTTTATTTTTTCATTAAAAACATATTTTCTAAGAATATGAACCTAATTTTGATCAAACAAATTGAAAATTGCATGTTTTTGAGGTGTTTGAACACAATGTCATGTTTTTATACTATATTTTTTGTACTAACGATTCATGCAATAAAAAAAAGACGATTTTTCGATCGGTCTAAACTGGTTTCCCCCCTTAAGCAACAATAAGCTTAATACATTGTAATGATTTTACTTGTGTTTTGTTTTAATGATAATGTATTTAACTATTTACCTAAGATTTTTAAACACGATAATATACTTTCAATCGATATACTAATTTACAGCGAAATTTTTGTTATTGGTTGGGTTGGCAAATGAGCAAGCTGCACACCTGATGATAAGTATTACTGCTGCCCATGGGCCTTAACAATACGAACAGTACCTACAGCTAACCGTTGCCTACAAACCCAAAGTCACCCCGTTTAGGCTTCCGACTCTCTCATTCACCGAACTAAGTGCAACACATTGACCAGTGTCAAATCAATTTGAACAGTTTCAAACTGATTTTCTGCAAGAATGTGGTACTACCTTAGACAGATCAGCCCGCGCCTCTAGATAAAAAGCTGTTAACAGAGTACCCTGCCACAATTAAATGTTAAGAGTTTGTAATTTACTAAAAGTTTGTAAGTTAAGGGTAAACTCTGGTAGTAACAGAAATTCTCTATTACTATTGAGGCTGTTTTAAAATTATTTTCGTAAATACAAGGTACAAGATACGTCGTTATACCACTAAAAGAAAAAATAGACGAGAAAAAATGGATTACGGGTATTTAGTGGCTGATAAATTCTACATAGTTCATCCATCATCATCCATCCATCAGCCCGTAAACGTCCACTGTTGGACATAGGCCTCCCCACGAGAATGCCATCTATAACGGTCCTGTGCCACCTGCATCCAACGGTTTCCTGCGACCTTGATGAGGTCATCAGTCCACCGAGTAGGGGGTCGTCCTACGCTGCGTCGTCCGATTCGTGGTCGCCACTCGAGAACCTTTTTTCCCCAACGGTTGTCGATTCGTCGAGCGATGTGGCCTGCCCATTGCCACTTCAACGTGCTAATTCTTCGGGCTATGTCGGTTACACCCGTTCTTCTACGGATTTCCGTATTTCGGCTTTTATCACGTAGAGAAATACCGAGCATAGCCCTCTCCATAGCACGCTGAGCGACTTTGAGCCTTTTTATGAGGCCGACATTTAGACCACGTTTCAGTGCCGTAAGTCATCGCTGGTAACACACACTGGTTATAAGCCTTTGTTTTCAGACACTGCGGAATATTAGACGAGAAGATCCTACTAAGTTTCCCGAACGCTGCCCAGCCGAGTTGGATTCGTCGGCTGACCTCTTTCTCGAAATTGGATCTACCTAATTGGACTGTTTGTCCTAGATAAACATAGTGATCGACAACTTCGAGAATCGCATTCCCAACCAGGACCGGTACAGAAATGACATGGGCATTAGACATGATTTTCGTCTTGTCCATGTTCATTTTCAGCCCTACTAGTTGGGAGACCTTGCTGAGGTCATTGATCATGGTGCCAAGGTCCTCCAGGGATTCTGCCATGACTACGATATCATCTGCGAATCGAAGGTGAGTAATGTATTCGCCATTGATATTGATGCCGAGTCCGGTCCAGTCTAAGAGCTTGAAGACATCTTCCAGCGCAGTGGTGAACAGTTTCGGAGAGATAACGTCTCCCTGTCTCACGTCTTTCTGCAGCTGGATCGGTTTCGTACTCTTATCCTGGATGCGGACTGACATAGTAGCGTCTTTATACAAACACTTCAGCACTTCGATATATCGATAGTCAATTTGGCACCTCTGAAGGGACTGCAGCACTGCCCAAGTTTCGACAGAATCAAAGGCTTTCTCATAGTCCACAAACGCTAGACACAGAGGCCGATTATACTCCTCGGTCTTCTGTATAATCTGGCGTAGCGTGTGGATGTGGTCTATGGTACTATAACCTTTTCGGAAACCGGCTTGTTCGGGCGGCTGGAAGTCGTCTAGCTTGCGCGCGAGTCGGTTCGTAATGACTCTTGAAAACAATTTGTACACGTGGCTCAGGAGTGAGATGGGTCTGTAATTCTTTAAGAGCGTTTTATCGCCCTTCTTGAATAACAGCACCACCACACTCCTGGTCCACGACTCTGGAACGTCGCCCCCGAGAATGACAGAATTAAACAGCTTCTGTAGGGCTTTTAAAACTGGCTTGCCGCCTGCCCTCAGGAGCTCTGTGGTAATTCCGTCACCTCCCGGTGCCTTTCCGTTCTTTAATTGTTTTAGAGCCATTCTGATCTCGTACAAGCTGACGTCCGGGATTTCTTCGGTATAGTGCCGAGTTAGCTTAGATCTGGGGTCTTGGACCAAGCTGACAGCAGGATTCAGAGATGATTTGTACAACTGCCCATAGAACCATTCGACCTCTCCCAAGATCTCACTCGGGGATGAAATGACAGTACCGTTATCGGTCTTCAGCTTAGTCATTTGGCTCTGCCCGATAGACAAATCTCGTGCGAACACTTTGGAGCCTCGATTTCGCTCTATCGCCTCTTCAATACGCAGTGTATTGAATCGGCGAATATCGCGTCGCATAGATTTAGAAATTTGTCTATTAAGCTGCCTGAGTTCGGACCAATCGGCTGAAGACTGTACCGTCATTTCCTTTCTCCTCTCCATGAGTTGAAGAGTCTGGTCAGAAAGCTTTTTGTTCTAGTAGCGCGACGGGCCTTAAAGAATTTTGACGGCTAAGTTACATAGTTACATAAAATGATATGCTATATAGAAGACGAAGTAGTTCAACTGTCGAGAACTGTGGCTTCGATCGACGGACAACATCTTATACTATCCACAAATTAATTGTTCTAAATTGGCAATTAGGTATTCCATAGTACAGGGCAAAAAATATTCTCAAAACATTTACGTAATTTTCAATTCTCTTTATATGAGCATATAACTACCCCCACCATGTGCTTATTGGTTGTATTACAAAATATATTAATGTAAATATTTTTTGGCAGTCTAGTTTGCGTTATCTGATCCTATCTCCCAGAGTAATCCCAAGCATACCCTGCTTCATGAGAACACCGCTTGGTTTTTGAGTTTCAAGCTTGGTCATGAGGCCTACTTTAGGGACGTTTCCGTGCCATAGATAGGTAAGTCATCATTGATAACACGCAATGGTTATAGACCTTTGTTTTCAGACACTGAGGTATATTGGATAAGACGATCCTCTTAAGATTCCCGAAATATACCCATCAAGTTCGATTCGTCAGCTCTTTCTTGAAATTGGATCTACCTAACTGCACTGGACTGGTACAAGGTAAACATAATGATTGACAATTTCGTGAATCGCATTGCCAACTAGGACCAGTACCTATTGAAATGATATGAGTGTTTGACTTTCGTTTTGTCCATGTTCATTTGTGAATCCACTAGTTAGGGTACCCTCCTGAGATCGTTGAACATGGTGCTAAGGTCCTCCATGGATTCTGCCACAACGACAATATCGTCTGCAAATCGAGGGTGACTATTGTCAATAACTGTAAAAAGAGTTCGTATTGTGTCGAACACAAGTAGAGGAGGATGCTGATAATGATGTTGGTGATGATTTATGTTATAGGAATTATTTATTTTACCTATAGCAATTAGATTCAATGTCGCTCTAGGACGAAATTAATTTTCCCTAGCCGAGGCCGCGGGTGACTGGATCGGGGAATTAGTCCGTCACCCGCCGAGAGGCCGACCGCATGAGGAAAGACCGACGTCCTCCCAGAGGGGGAGACGTCGGTAATTGTCCGGTCACCCGACGTGAGGCCACCGCGTGAAGGTGACGCCCCGACGGCGAAATCTGTCGGGGCGTCGACGAGAGGAACCCGCGAGGGTAAACCGCCGGGCAAGCCACCGAAGTTAAAATCGAGTACCGGTGGTCCGCTCGCACGGCGAAGAGAGAAGGTTTTACGGTGGGTCTATGGGGTCACGCGCCGCCTTTCCGTCACCCCGGACTGATTCGGCGGGGCGAGACGCATCCATAGCCCACCAATAAAAAAAAAAAAGGGGGAGACGTCGGTCGAGGAGAAGGTACTCCTCAGGGGGTATTCCGTCGGGCCAACCACTGACGTCAAGTCACTCTGCTCCGGTGGTCAGCACCGTCAGCTCCGGTGGTCAGAGACGACGACGAGTCAACGAGTGGTGCGAGAAGTGTGCCGATCGTAACCCATCCCAAAAAAAAGGACGAAATTAATTTTACACAAATAAGTGTTATAGCCCATCGAAAAGTGGCCATTCTGCAAGTATGTCCTAACAGCATTGGCGTTACGGTTGAGCAATTTCGTGACGAACAATAAATATCGGACACGAATGTATATACGACAAATTCCGGGTTGAGAGCCTTCAGCGCTCACCCACAGTCCGGGTTAAGCTGTGAAAGCTATCTGCGGCTAACAGCTAAAATACACGATAAAACAAATGTAAACAGCAAAAAAGCATACATGGCCCGTGCGGCCATAACACGTAAAGACTCCCGCTGCCGTCCCCGCCGCGGGGGACGAAGGACGCGGCGCGCAGTAATCATGTCAGTAATCCAAACGTAGGTACTCCCACTTTACCATTAGCGACTCCCCACCCTTACTACCCTTACTCTCCTTACGATCACCCACCGGTAAGATTCCGTGAATGAATTGTATTCTTACTTGGTCATTACACGAAAAGGAAATCTTAGAATATCTTAAACTCTGAATTCTGAAAGTCATATAGTTATTATTAGCTCCATGTGATTACCAACCGTGTGGTGACGGAGTAAGAATACAATTCACCACTCCTTATATTACCCGTGGGTGGTATATTAGATTTAGAATTTATCATTCAATTAAGAGCTATAACAAATTATTAAAAATCAAAAATTACAAAAAGAAACTATTTAGAGTAAGCAATTTGTAAAAAAATATCCTTACATAAAAAAGCTAACAAACGTTTTGTGTATTTATTTTCATCCTCATGTGCCAACCCTATCAGAATAGGTAACAATTTTGCTCGCTCCTAAGGGCCCCCGCTGATTGCGACTTTTTGTCGACGTGACTTTTTGTCACTCACTCAAGTGCAATGAAAACTATACTGAGTGCGCTCATTATGGTGACATGATAATATGGTGACAAATAGTTGCAGCGGCAGGCAACATCGGAGTGACGTGACTGTCACTCGCCCTGTACATTACTATGAGAGTCCACTCACTGGTGACTTTTTGTCACTCGGCCGGCGCCACGCGTTCGGAGTAGATGTATGTTATTTAAACTATGGCTGTGTTTTGCTTTTAAAGATCTTGTCTTTTTTGCAAGAGGAAGATATTGACAATGAATTATTAATAGAGGAAGTAGAGAAGAGGCCTGCATTATATGCAAAAAAACTTAAAGCAATATTCCGATGTAATTTTAAAAAGAAGGTTATGGGAGGAAACAGTATTTTACTCTTGTTTCCAACAAGAAGTTACAAAAATGACGACGAATTACAAAAATGAATGCGATTTGTTGCCCAAGAACAGATTAAGTCAGCGCATCGTGGGTGACAGCAGGTGACAGTAACAAAAAGTCACGTCGACAAAAAGTCGCAATCAGCGGCGGCCCTTAGAAGCTTGGTCTCTGTACGTTTATTTACTCATGTGATAGTAGGTCAATTTCCCTCCCATTATGGAGGAGGCTCAAGCCCAACAGTGGGACGTATATGAGCTGAGATGGTGATGATGATTACGAAATAAAAATATAATATCCGTTATCCTTTACTTATCCAATCTACGTGAGTGATGGATTTAGGTTCAAAGTCGTCCTTAGGCCGAAGTTAATACATCGCCATTATATAATATTACCTTCTGTAGTATCAATTTGATAGATATTTTAAATTTTAGTACTTACATCATTATAACATAAGAATTTTACTATTTTGATAATTTAAGATTGTAAAGAGAATTATGAATGTTGAGGAAGCGAGTGAAGTATGCAGAGATAGAGTTCTCTGGCACTCTGTTCTCTCTGCCTACCCTGCAAGGGATATGGCGTGATGATATGTATGTATGTATGTAAGATTGTAAAGAAGGTCTTACAGTTAATATTAAAAAAAAAACAATTTCCAATTTTTGCCACATCCAATATTTTGGCGTCTTTAAAGATATACCGCTTTAGGCCTCGCGGGTCTCGTAGGCCTTGCTCCGGCATGTCACTTGGCTCACTTGCTATAGGTATGTTCCCTAATCCCCTCTTCGTATGAAATCCTATGTCCAACAATATCTGATTTTTATACAAGTATTACTCATTTGAAATAAAACTATTTTTTACGGATTATGTCTTGCAAAATGCGTCTGCGTGATATAATACACATATAACAATTCACATATATACAAGTGAAGATTAACTCTAAATAAAACTATATACCAACACGTCTGATCAGTATGACATAGTTTACCTCCCATTGTGTAGGTAGCTTGAGCCCAGCAGTGGGATGTATATGATAGCTCAGCAGTCTCTCATCGTCCATCGTTATACGTAGAATAGCGTCATAAAATACCACACGTCGTGGTCATCCTTTTTTGGCGTTATTAGGATAATTGCTACGCTTAGCCAAAGCTTTTACCAGGAGAGAACTGATGGCCACTCTCTTAGTAAATTCCCATGTGCAGTAGATGACAATTGTATTTTTATCCCGTCGCCACAAGGATAGCCGCGCTTGGGTGGGTATGATTTTAAAAAAGTTTCACGTCAAAAGAAGTGAGAAGTCTAGTGCTGTGTGGTCTACGAATACTACGAACTCGAAAGTAAGACACTTTGCTTGTGGATGTCGTAAAAGACGATTTACATCGATTTGAGTCTATCTGATGCCGAAGGTGGACGTCACACAGGCGGCCGGTCATAAAACTATTGCCAACTATTGTACATATTGCGTCGACCACAAGTAATTGGTATAAGAGAAGGATAATGATTATTTTAGAAGAAAAATTCTAACATAATTAATTTAAAATTGAATAGATCTTTTTTGCATAACAAAGTCCAATATTGTCAACAATTCCAATTCACGTACTATGGATTCGAACAAACTTATTTTGCCATCACAAAACTGGTTAACTAGAACATAACAAAGGCAAAAATATGTTATACAGCTGCATGTTAAAATTGTTTCGGATACGTCTGATAGCATTTGTTATACCACTATATACTTTACAATTAATTTAAATGAATTTAGATCTTATTGCTTTATATTAAGTGCTATTAATTACTTTATTGATGGTTTATTAATCTGGCAGGTAGTATAAATTACAGTAAGTACTATCTTTGATCATTACTGCCATTTTAGCGCTTTTTGCCACTGAATCTAGCACTTAATCGCACATGAAATAATTACTGTTGGTTTGTTTTATATACGACTTTTTTGCGAAAGCAATGGTCAATATATCTTAATGCTCTTCGTATAGTTAAATTCATCCATCCGTTCATCCATCTATCAACCTGTACATATATTATTGTACATGGTTTCTAGGTCAGAAAAATAAAATTTCTATTTATTATTTGCTAAAAGGAAATCAAAAAGCAAATTGGAAAACTCGAAATACTGCTATACCGTCTCGTATGAGCAGCGTGGTATAGAACTAAGATGATATATGTATGGTAATAGGAAACCCGTTGGTTTGTTCGTAGAACTCAATATATCGCAGCACCGCCTGGTGGCGAGTTACATCAATGGGGATAGCATATAAACCTTCTCCGTGTAAAAATACATATACATTATTCATATACATACCAATTTTCATAATGATCGGTCTAGCAGTTTTTGAGTTTAGCGATGTCATACACAAACATCCTCTTTTATAGATATAAGATGAAGAGTATATCACTAGAAGAATTTCATCTAGATTGATTCCGTAAATGAGTGTCTACTGTTGTACATAGGTTTCTTGACGAGAATACTGTTTTTGAAGCTCGAGTTTCCAAGGAACTTGCATGATGTTTATGCGGTTTGTGTTGTAGAAAAAGTTTTCGTGGTAAAGGTTTAAGATAGTTAGTTTATAATAGGCCGCCACTCTTCTTTTTTTTTGGTGGCGGGCTAGGGTGCGTTCACGCTCCGTTACCTTCCTCCCGGGCCACTGGAACCCAGTCTTTATCTTGGGTGGCCCGCCCGGCGGTTTAGCCTTCCGGATCTCTCTTCGTGTCAATGGCAGGCAGGGGCAAAGGCCCCGGCAGCTTTCAACGTCTTGGCATCTCATCTAACGTTGCTTTTGGTTGAGATGATGTACTAAAATCCTTAAGCAGAAAGCCGCTCATAAACTTCTGTACTAATACACAGCCAAATAACGGCCAATTATGTATGGCCTTCGGCTCCCTCGCTTATCAAACGAAGCATAGTATCAAATTGCTGCCACCCAGACGTGGTATTTTTGTGTATCAGACATTGGAGCAAAAAAAGTGAGATTCAAAAAATATTAAATTCCAAGTTCCTCGTAGAATTCATAAGAACCGGTTGATGAGTCATTAGAAAAATTTTACTCTTTTCTAGAAAACTTTTAACTGCAATTACTGATTAACTTGGCAAATGTAACGAATATAGGATATTGCCCCATTTTTTTTGGCAAGTTATGGTCTGAACACACTCCATTCATTCCGTTCGGGGCGACGGAATAGCGGTCTGTAACCTAATAACACCGTGTCCCCTTGCCATCGCCATTAGGCCGCCCCTGGTACCTTGACCGATAGCTTGACATCCTTCCTCTTAGAGATATATAGACGGCCTGATAAATGAATTACATAATATTAAGATGTTATACATATTTTAAGCGCTTTAAACATCGCTTTTTAACGCTGAAAATTATGCTCTCACGCTTAGTAACGCAGACATCCGCGGCGGGAATGCGCGTGCTTATCGTGTGACTATTTAAAAAAAATACTTTTATATTGTATTGTAAAATAAAGGGAATTGTTTCACTAAACAATTTTATTGTTATAAAGGTTTAATCGTGATATAAATGCCTTATTCTTATTGGAATGTGATGTGATGTGATTAATATCTGGTACAATAATGTAAAGGATCCTTCTAAATATCGCCTTTTGTCAAGGTAAAATTAATTTTATTAAATTATAGCTGTAACTATTTGAAATGATTATCTTTACTTAAATACTATGTTTCATGTTATTTGATTTTATTATTATCTCGCGTGTCGATTTAAGTTCAATATTCGCATGTGATAATTAATTTTAAATTTATACAATAAACCGTCTCAATTAACAACATTCTTTTCTATCTAAAGACTGTGTACATATTTTTTATGACCTTAAAAAACTTAATTGAATTTCCTCCGGGTAATAACAATACAATATATGTTTCTCTTTCTCTCTTGTGAATGTTATAAGAGACGAGTTAGCATCGTAAATGAAAAATAAATCACTTAAAATAAGGCAAACCTTAAGCAGTGTGGTATAGTATACCAATTACCTCGTGAAAAGTGGCTTTTGCATAAATATGAGAAACAATTAATTGAAAAGTAAACACCAAGTCAAGGTGTTCTTAGATTAGCTAATATTTTATATAATATCATTCCGAAATATGACGTTAGTCGGTATAATGACTTCTGATATTTGTAATAAAAACTATTTATACATATTTTATCGCGTTTAACGCAAATTTATAGCTTTCACATTCACATTCGCAATTCACGCTATAGTCTTAGAAATACCAGGATATTAAAATATAAATACGCGATGAAATTTGAAAAAAAAAAAAACAATAGTTTTAATTTCGAATGTGATTAGGTGTTATACTTTTGAAGTGAACTTCTTATGGGAATGTAAACCGCTTCGTTACGTAACGCGTAACGACGTTAAACTGTGTGGCTTCCCTCTCTCTCACGTATACGGTAGCGTTAGGCAGGCTCATTCTCTCTGACTCTAACCCACATCGCTATCCATATTAAGATGTGATGTTATAAGATTTTATTAATAAATAACCTTACCTTACATTATCATATTAATATACGTAAAATTTAAGTAATAACCTAAACTATTCTCAAGTTAAAGAAATTCAAAATTAAATATTTCAACTAAGATTAGTTTTTTTATTCATGTCAAATAAATAAGCAGCCCGAATGATGTTAAATGATTACTTCCGTTAATGGAGCTTATCAATACAAGGGGTATTCAGGTCACTGCCTGCCTTTTAAGGGGGTTGGGGTCCCCAGCTTCTGCGCTCACCGAAAGAAATAGAGTAGACTGAATACTGATGTTTTGATAACATAAAAATAGTTACTTAACGATTTTTTATATCGAGTTTTATATTCGAGTCTTTGTACGATCGATGGATTCGTACGATCGAAGACGATGTAAAGCACTTTTATATCATATTCACTACGCCTTAGCGTTTCCTCCGCAACATCATCATCACTATCTCAGTTCATATATGTCCCACTGTTAAGCTCGAGCTTCCTGCACAATGGGAGCGTAATTGACCTACTATACCACGCTGGTCAGACGTTTTGTATAGAGATTTGTTTCGATGTTTCCTTCTCTCGCATAGATGTTATATGCGTTTTACATCCCTTAGTCGTCTCGTACGATCACCCACGGGTAAGATATGGGGTGGTGAATTGTATTCTTACTCCGTCACCACCCATGACAAATTATTTAATATAACAGATTAAAACACTGAGATATTGAATATAATACAAGACCACATAACATTTTGATAATCCCGCCAAATGTCTCTCACCATAGATAATATATTGTTTTTTTTTAGACAACAATGTGTACTAAGGAAATAATACTTGTATAGTGTTGTAACTGTAAACACAATTAAATTAGTTAATTGTGTAAAAACAGTTTTAGTTGTAACAAAATCCACAAAGATTTTATAGCGACAATTTGTAGATAGCATAGATGTAAATGTTATCCTGTGTGTGAATCGAACCGACTAGACTCAGTAAGTTGATATCATAACCACTACGCCATATGTACAGCAACTCTGTATATTTGTTAATTGTATGTTTTTGTCGAGTCCCATCGCGAGCCAAGAAAATATTACCTACATACATACATATCATCACGCCATATCCCTTGCAGGGTAGGCAGATAGAACAGAGTGCCAGAGAACTCTATCTCTGCATACATCACTCGCTTCCTCAACATTCATAATTCTCTTCATACACGCTCGCTGGTTTCGGAGACTCTTGACTCCACCTTCCTTCAGTACATGACCGATCTGGTCTAGGTAGGTTAGTCTCGGTCTCCCTCGGTAGCTACATCCTTCCACTTTCGCATTGTATATCTTCTTAACCAGACGTTCGTTCGGCATTCTTTCCACATGTCCGAACCATCGGAGCATTCCCTTTCGCATCTTTACACCAATACTCTCTTTCATACCTAATCGCTCTCTTACATCGTCGTTGCGAACCTAGTACGCAAATTACCTTAAAAAAAAAAAGACTTATGTTCATTTTGACAATTGACCTTTAGATTTTAGATGACACTTAAGTCAGTATAAATAAAGTAACAGTTTTAATGGTACGGTCGCACTGTTGATAGTTTTCTGTATACAGCCGCGGGCCAGTCCGTCTGAGCTATTACCACACTCACAGAAAATCAACCTCTGAGCAGTGGTAATGTACTGTAGCGCTTCGTTCGGTGAGCGAGAGAGCCCGCAGCTCAACTTTCTGGGAGAATTTGAATTGATAGTAGTATTATTCAAATGCAAGACTCTTGCGAGGCTCGCAAGTCTTGCAACTCTCACTATTAGAGAAACACTGAGTCACTTGTTTTGATAGAAATGAAAAATCCAACTAAATTAATGAAATTTCATTCCTCTAGTGGCACTAACTGTACAACTATGAATAATTAGGTACATACCAACTTACGGGAGTGGGGCCATAATCATACCTATCTATCATGAGACTGTTTAATATAAAATCAAATTATTTGCCCCTTTTTTGCGGTGTTCTATGGACGTGGTCGGGTCCCGCTAAATCGGTCCGGGGCGACGGAAGAGGCGGCGCGCAACCCCATAGACCCACCCTGCAAGCACCTCTCTTCGCCGTGCGAGCGGGCCACAGGTACCCGATCTTTGTCATCGGTGGCTCAAATTATTTGCCCTGGCGTGTGACAATCCTTTATTTGCCAAAGGAATCGTAAAATGCACTGCGAGACTCTTGCAGTGAGTCTTGGTGTTGCATTTTGGCAACACTAGTTGGTAGTCAGCGGCCTAGTTACTCCTTGCAAAGATCCATGGGCGATAGTAACACATGTCATCAGGTACCGATTACTTGTTTGCCACCATGTAAATAAAAATAAAATAGGTATTGATTTGTGAATATAGTTCAAGAACAATACTTTATCATCATCATTTTCCTACTATTATTCCAATTACTTGGGGTCGATACAATATATACTCTTCTTACATAGTACATATTGTAAAACTTATTAGCAATAGTTTTATGACCGGCCGCCTGCCAGACGTCAACCCTCCTTGGGAATGTAATTGCTGACCAAACGGCATCAAACAGAGTTGGCCCAGGTCGTTATAAGGTTCTTAGTCGTCTTTTACGACATCCACGAGCAAAGTAAGGGTTGGTAGTATTCGTAGCCGCTACCACACAGCGATAATTTATGCGATTGACAAATTGTTATTCTCAATTTGAGTGTAATTAATGACTGTTAATATTGTTTCTCGTATGGCGACGGGATAAAAATACAATTATCGCCATCTCTAACTTAAAAATCGCCGAAGAGTCTTGGGGAGAGGGCAGCAGCTATCACTGGGAACGTAAACACCTCACTGCGAACACCCACCTGCCTGCTAAGTGTGGCAGTTAGGACACTATGCTCACATATGACTGTATGAGGGCGGCCTACGGCCAGTAGTGGATGACAAATATAGATTCATCATCATCTTGCTCTTATCCCAATTATTTGGGGTCGACGCAATATGTCATCCTTTTCCATACGATCCTATCAGACGTCATTATATGCTTATATTAAATACCCCGCAATAAAATGATTGTGCAAGGTTAGTGTCTTGAAAAAATAAATCAAATACACATTTGTGTTGAAGGCGACGTTACAAAATATATAATTAACGCAGACAAATTACACCCAGACTCAGAACAATCACATTTTGGAGTGTCCTGGGTATGAATCGAACCCATGGCACTGGACATATCAAGTGCAGTCAAGTTTATTTCTTAAAATTTTACGTGCAGTCAAATTTATTTATTAAGTGTTTTAATTGTCAGAGAAAATTAAGCATTGCCTGAAAGTATTAACAGTGTTTTCTACAAATAAAATATGCTGTGCGGTAGCGGCTACAAATACTACCAACCCTTACTTTGCTCGTGGATGTCGTCAAAGACGACTAAGAGCCTTATTTATCTGATGCCGTTTGGTCAACAATTACATTTCCAAGGAGGGTGTACGTCTGACAGGTGGCCGGTCATAAAACTATTGTATCGACCCTGAGTAATTGGGATAAGAGTAGGAGAATGAAGAATGATGATATTTTCTACAAATAAAACATAGACCGATTTATCGCTCCTGAAGCCTTATACATATAAAATTTCATGGAAATCGTTGAAGCCGTTGTTGAGATTCTGAACATAAAGAAATATTCAATGAATTGCTCGTTTAAAGATATTAGATAAGTAATAAAAAAATAGTGAAAGTGTTTCTTACACAACTTTTTATATTTTTATTATTAAATCTTGCATAATTATTGCCGCTCCGTTTGTTCTGTCCACTAACTCTTAAAAAATTATAGGATAACGTAATTATTACCATCCTTTCATCATCATCATCATTATTCTCCTACTCTTATTCCAATCACTTGGGGTCGATGCAATATGTACTCTTCTTTCATAGTACATATTGTAAAAGATATTGGCAATAGTCTTATGACCGGCCGCCTGCCAGACGTCAAACCTCCTTGGGAATGTAATTGTTGACCAAACGGCATCAGATGTAGTTGACCCAGGTCGTTATAAGGCTCTTAATCGTCTTTTACGACATCCACGGGCAAAGTAAGGGTTGGTGGTATTCGAAGCCGCTACCACCATACTTTCATCATCATCAACTCATATATGTCCCATTGTTGGGCTCGAGCCTCCTCCATAATGGGAGGGACATTGACTTACTATAGATACCACGCTGGTCAGACATGTTGGTATAGGGTTTTGTTTCAAGTTTTCTTTTTCTTCTATTGATGTTATATATGCGTTCTATATCCCTTAGTCGTCTCTTACGATCACCAACGGGTAAGATGGTAAAATGTATTCTTACTCCGTCACCACACGACAAGCATCATTTACATACATACATAGCCTCACGCCTGTTTCCCAGAGGGGTAGGCAGAGACTACGGATTGCCACAAACCACGATCCTGACATACCTCCATCGCTTCATTCCCACTCATCACAGTCTTCATGCACGCTCTACGATTACGCGTACTCTTAATCTGACCTTTCACTAAGCATCTTTTAGTCTAATGAAATAATGATTATTTTTAATTACACAACATTTCGAACACTTTACAGCGTTCATGGTTAAGGGAAGACTATGGGGTCTCAAATCCAACAATTCAACGTTATTACTTACAGAGATTTTTAAATTTAAAAATCAAATACAATGGCAATAGAATCTTTAAAAATAGCTTTTATTTCAAATGTGTAATAATCGCGTTTTCCGTGTGGTGACGGAGTAAGAATACAATTCACCACACCATATCTTACCCGTGGGTGATCGTATGAGACGACTAAGCGCTATAAAATGCATTTAACATCTATGCAAGAGAAGGAAAACTCAAATTAAAACCCGATACCAAAACGTCTGAATAGCTTGTTATAGTAGGTTAATTTCCCATTATGAATTAGGCTCGAGCCCAACAGTGGGACATATATGAGCTGAGATAATAATACATACATACATATCATCACGCCATATCCCTTGCAGGGTAGGCAGAGAGAACAGAGTGCCAGAGAACTTTATCTCTACATACTTCACTCGCTTCTTCAACATTCATAATTCTCTTCATACACGCTCGCCGGTTTCGGAGACTCTTGACTCCACCTTCCTTCAGTACATGACCGATCTGGTCTCGGTAGGTTAGTCTTGGTCTCCCTCGGTACCTACATCCTTCCACTTTCGCATTGTATATCTTCTTAACCAGACGTTCGTTTGGCATTCTTTCCACATGTCCGAACCATCGGAGCATTCCCTTTCGCATCTTCATCATGATAATAATGATATTAATAATCGCGTAAATATCAGAAAGCAATATGTTATCCAATAAAATTCACTGCCTGATAATAGGCGTTCAGGAAGACACAGTGTGTAGAAATACGTATAGTAATAATCCTTAAATTACTCATGCGTGTTGTAAAAGATAACTAAAAGCTTTACATAGGCCTTTTGTTGCGGTGGATTATGGAGGTTGACACGCCTCGCCAAATCGGTACGGGGCGACGAAAGTGGCGGCGCGTGACCTCATAAACCCACCCTGCAAAGCCTCTGTAGCCTCTCTTGGCCGTGTGAGCGGGCCACCGCACCGGTACCCGATCTTTGTCTTCGTAGCCGGCTTTATATAGGTCTGGGCCAAAATCCGTTGTCGTCATATCAACAATTACATTCACAAGTGAGTCTGACGTCAATAGACATAATATCTATGCAAGAGAATGAAAAACACTAAAATAAAATTAACACATCTGGTCAGCGTCTCGTAGGTCAATTTCTCTGCTATTTTGTAGAAGGATCTCTTTATTTATATGGTAGCGGCCACGAATGTTATCATTCCTTGCTTTACTCATGGATGTCGTAAAATACGATTAAGAGTTTTATATCAAACTGGGCCAACTCCACCTGATTCTGTTTGACCAACAATTACAATTACATGAGGGTTGATGTCAAACACGCGGTCGATCATAAAACTATTATTGAACTGTTCACTGTTCCTCTGCAGTCTAGAGTAAGTTGTTTTATTTTCTTTCTTTAATTTTTTTATTTTCTTTTTTAGATAATAAGAACATAACGCTAGGTATAATCTAGATTTAAGATATTTCACTACTCTGTCGCATTAGGCTCGTTGCCTGTTATGATAAATGTAAGTTTTTGATAGTAAATAAATAAATAAATCTATTGCCAATAACTTTTGCAATATGCGCAAAGGATTAGGAGTAGATATTGCATCGAATACTGGACACGTCGAGACTGGAACCCAATATTCGGAAGTAGCCGATATAGATCGAATAATACTGTGAAAACCTTAATCGGGTTGAGAGCCCTCAGCGCTTACCCATGGTCCGCGTAAAGCTGTCAAAGCCATCTGCGGCTAACAGCCAAAAACACAAAAAAAAAACTGTGAAAACCAATACATTCACAAGTTGTGGCGTGTGACGTCAGGCAGACTGTCGGACATAACAACTAATGTCAAAACTATTTTCAATATGTACGATGAAAAAATAAATAAATACAAAAGTATAATACTCGTCGTAAATATCAAATGTATTCATTTCGATTGCTCAATGAATTTGTTGTATATGTGACGATATTTAATTAAGCTTTTGTTCGTTAAAATAACCTTATTCTTTAAACAATGGCCGTATAAATAAATAGATTATTTACTACTTAGTTATATGGAATATTAGTTATACCCACGACTCTGTTAACGCATCTGATCAGCACGTAATTGGGAACAATAAAACCTCACCTCAATAAATTTTATACTTCTAAAAAGAACTCTTCTTCATAGCTACTAATGCTACCAATGATTAAATTTCTCGTGTCTTCAAAATTATCATCATCTTAATCTTATCCCAATTACTTGGGGTCGACGCAATATGTCATCTTCACGCATGATAGGATCTATCAGACGTCATCTCTGCAGTCACTCCCTGTCTATCCATGTCATGCCTCATGCAGTCCATCCATCTTTTCTTTGGTCTTCCTTACCTCTAAAGCCTTCAACATTCATACCTAAAACTTTTCTCACAACATTACTTTCATTCCGCCTCATCACATGTCCAAACCATGTTAGCCGTTCACTCCTTAACTTT
This sequence comes from Lymantria monacha, assembly GCA_905163515.2. Classification (NCBI taxonomy): domain Eukaryota; kingdom Metazoa; phylum Arthropoda; class Insecta; order Lepidoptera; family Erebidae; genus Lymantria; species Lymantria monacha. Next base: position 10,054,185 of record LR991104.1, on the reverse strand, counting down.
TCCGTCACTGGCGCAACTTTCAATCTTCCTCTAATGTGTTCATTTCTTATATTATCTATTCGTGTCACACCACACATCCATCTCAACATTCGCATCTCCGTTACATGTAGTCGTCTCTGATCCGTCGCTTTTGTCGCCCAACATGATGATTCATAAAGTACAGCAGGGCTTATTAGGGTTTTGTATATTTTGCCCTTTAATTTGAGGGGTACTCTGGGTACGCATGTTGTACTCATGACCTGCCGCTACTTCATCCATCCCGCATCAATTCTGTGCCTCACCGCACGATCCAGGTCGCCAACGCTTTGGATAAGAGAACCTAGGTAACGGAAATCCGAGCATATTGGTATAGGTAGGTACTCCATCTGAGGACATGGGTGTAAAATTGGAGAGATCGCCCAAATCGCAGAACATTTATTCTGTTTTAGGTCTGCTGATTTTCAAGCCAACATTCTCCAATTTACAGCGCAATTTTTCTAGCATGTACTGTACCTCAAGGCCATCTTCCTCAACGAGAATAATGTCATCAACGAATAGAAAGCACCAGGGTGCCTCTTCCTGTATCTCCGATGTTAATGGGTTCATTATCAGCAGGAAGAGGTAAGGACTTAACGCCGACCATTGGTGCAGACCCACTTCCACACTGAACTCGTCGGAGTATCCAGCCGCTGATTTTACGTATTTTATTGTCGGTACATGGTACAGATTAACCTAATATACTTCACAGGCACACCTTTCTCCGGCCCTGGCTGAGGTCTACCGGCTCCGTGTCGCGGCGCGGGCCAACGACGAGCAAGTCTCCGTAAGGAGACTGGGCAGAGTACTGGAAGTGGCCCGAAGGGGAGTCACTCAGCGGTGGAGAGAAGATCTGGAGTCCCCCGTAGCAGGGCGGGGGACTGTGGAGGCGGTTGCGCCACATCTCCACCGCTGGATTAGTAGAAGGCACGGCAGCCTAAGCTTTAGGATGGTGCAGGTGCTTACCGGGCATGGGGTCTTTGGTAAGTACCTGCACAGAATTGGAAGAGAAGGGGCCCCAGGATGTCACGAGTGTGGTGCGCCAGTAGATGATGCGCGTCACACTCTGGAGGTATGCCCTGCCTGGGGGCCCCAGCGCCACGTCCTATCGGCGGTCGTTGGGAGAGACCTGTCGTTGTCGACCATCATCTCGAAGATGCTTGACAGCGACAGGTGCTGGTCGTCGATGGCCTCCTTTTGCGAGGTCATCATGAAAAGGAAGGAGGCCGCGGAGCGAGAACGCGAGGCGCTTGCGTCAGCTGACTCGCTTCGTCGCCAGCGACCGGGAAGGAGGAGGCGCCGTTATGCGCACCTCCTCCCACCGCCTTGAGGGATGATAGGACGTGGCCAGAAAGCCAAGCGTGGGGGTGCCGGGGATCGAATGTCAGTAGACGATCTCTCCGGCTCCCCGTAAAAGCGCGGAAGGGGCCGCTGTGGTTTTAGTGGGTATTCCGGCCGCTAACATCTATGGCCGGCGAGTCCCACACTCCCCCTCGTCTGTCACCGGCGGGGGATAGCGCGCAAATGCGTTTCCTCAGCGAAAAAAAAAAAAAAAAAAAAAAAAAAAAAAAAAAGGCACACCTTTCTATTTCACTACCCACCGCAAAACTGTTCTCGGTATTCTGTCATTGGTCTTCTCGGGATCAACGAATACCATGTGCAATTATTTATGTGCACCACGTTATTATTCCCACAGTTGGCGCAGTGCAAATATGGCATCCGTAGTCCCGCGGCCCGACACAAAACCGAACTGGTTTTGGGTGATTTAGGGTGGTTTTAACCATCATTAATATTCTGATATACACATACATACATATCATCACGCCATATCCCTTGCAGGGTAGGCAGAGAGAACAGAGTGCCAGAGAACTCTATCTTTGCATACTTCACTCGCTTCCTCAACATTCATAATTCTCTTCATACACGCTCGTCGGTTTCGGAGACTCTTGACTCCACCTTCTTTCAGTACATGACCGATCTGGTCTAGTTAGGTTAGTCTCGGTCTCCCCCGGTACCTACATCCTTCCACTTTCGCATTGTATATCTTCTTAACCAGACGTTCGTTCGGCATGAATAAATGTGGTCGGCAAATATCCTTACCGTCTATTACCATTCTGATATAAATGTGGTCGGCAAATATCCTTACCGTTTATAGACTCTTGTCGATCGTCATATCTGCATTCACTGCTTTATTGCCACAAGCCTTTTATACCTCCTCGTCAAATATCTATACTAGAACAATTTCATGCTCTTAATCTTTTAACCGTATAATTTCTGATGTTTACGCGGGTATTACTCATCCTTACTATCCTTACTAATATTATATACGATGGTTTACTGTGTGAGACACAAGGAGGTTTCAGGAGTGGAAGGGGATGCATGGATCAAGTGTTCTCTCTGCGCAACATTGTGGAGAAGCATCTGGCTCTAGGTCAGAGGGTTTTCTGCAGTTTTGTGGATCTGGAGAGAGCATTTGACACGGTTGTACGAAAGGAACTTTGGGGCATTTTACCGGAGTATGGTATTAACGGTAAACTGCTACAGGCTGTGCAGTCCAGTTAGCCTGTGTGCGGCTGGATGATGGAATGTCGCCTTGGTTTGACGACAATATCGGCATTAAGCAGGGGTGCGTTCTGTCAGCCAGGCTGTTTATCATATATCTGGATAAATGTCTCCAAAGGTTGAACGATATGAATGTGAGAGTCCAGATGGGCGACTCAGTGGTCACTGCTCTGCTTTATGCAGATGATGCAGTCCTGCTGGCACAGTCAGCGACTGACCTGCAGACCCTAGTCGACACAATGACAGAAGATTGTAAGAAAAGGGGTCTACGCGTGAATGTGAGCAAAACCAAAATAATGGTCTTTGAAAGAGACGAAGCCAGAACAGATGTAAGAGTAATAATAGGTAATGATATACTAGAGCAAGTGGATGAATTTGTATATCTTGGATGTGGATTTAGCCGAGATGGAAGGTACACCACTGATATAGAGCGAAGAGTGAATGCGGGAAATAGAGTGAACACCACCACCACCTCAGCCAGAAGGCACGTGTAGCAATACATAACGCAGTGCTTGTCCCAACATTACTGTATGGAAGCGAGAGTTGGGTATGCAGAAAAGAGTATGAAAGTAAAATTAATGCGGTCGAAATGCGATCTCTGCGGCAAATCTGTGGAGTTAGGCTGACCGACCGCATTCGTAACGACGACGTAAGAGAGCGAGTAGGTATGAAAGAGAGTATTGGTGTAAAGATGCGAAAGGGCATGCTCCGATGGTTCGGACATGTGGAAAGAATGCCGAACGAACGTCTGGTTAAGAAGATATACACTGCGAAAGTGGAAGGATGTAGGTACCGAGGGAGACCGAGACTAACCTACCTAGAACAGATCGGTCATGTACTGAAGGAAGGTGGAGTCAAGACTCTCCGAAACCGGCGAGCGTGTATGAAGAGAATTATGAAAGTTGAGGAAGCAAGTGAAGTATGCAGAGATAGAGTTCTCTGGCACTCTGTTCTCTCTGCCTACCCTGCAAGGGATATGGCGTGATGATATGTATGTATGTATGTACTAATATTATAAATGCGAAAGTAAATCTGTCTGTTTGTCGCTCTTTCACGCTGAAACTACTGAACCTAACTAAATGAAATTTGGTACACAAATGGTCTAGAGCCTGATAAAGGACATAGGCTACTTTTTAATGCAAAAAAGGGTTGTAAATGGGGATGGAAAGTTGTAAGGAAGTATCGTCATTTTTAAAGCCAGAAGCTTTAAACTTATTTTTAGGCTATTGAGTAGATATAAATAAATATGACATTAAAATTATGTAAAAAAATTACCCTTTAGGGCTAAAATAAAAATCATCATCGTCATCATCATCTTGCTCTTATCCCAATTACTTGGGGTCGACGCAATGTGTCATCTTCGTCCATACCGTCCTATCAGACGTCATCTCTGCAGTCACTCCGTGTCTATCCATGTCATACCTCACGCAGTCCATCTATCTTTTCTTTGGGGGTAAAGGAAGACCTTTACCCCTAAAGTCTTCAACATTCATATTTAAAACTTTCCTCATAACATTACTTTCATCCCGTCTCATTACATGTCCATACCATGATAACTTTTCACTCCTTAACTTTTCAGTCACTGACGCTACTTTCAATAATAAAAATAGGGGATGAAAAACTTTAGGAAAGTAACCTTTTACGCGGGCGAAACCACGGGCAGAAGCTACTTTCAAATAAAACTATATTTACGAATTCTATAGCGTTTGTGTATTTGATATTTAATTTACGTATTAAAGAATTGTAATTTTAATATTTTATTTTTAATTTGCAAAGAATATAGTGTTTTTTTTGGGTCAGTTATATAAATAAGGGTCATAATGATATCATAATTATAAAATTAATTACCTTGAACACGTTACTTAATTATATTTTTGTAATACATACTGCATGTAACTATGTTACTAGTTACTGTGTGGTGACGCAGTACGAATACAAATCATCACCCCTTGACCTTGAGTGTTGCAAAAGACAAATAAGTGATATAATAGATATAATAATATTTATATAAGAGAAATAAAATAATAAAGCGAATTTTAGAACGTTCATGGCTCCGCAATTAAGAACGTTGGTGACTGGAACGGAGAATATTCCATCACCCGCAGAGAGGCTGAGCGCGTAAGGTCGTCGGGGAATGGTACCCGAAAGGTTAACTCACCGGGCTGGCCCCGGATGTCAAGGAAGTGGTCCCAGTGGCCGGCCCAATTGTGATGGGCGGGCGTATGGTGGGTTATGGGGCCATGAGCTGCCCTCCCGTCGCCCCGGAAGGAACGGACGGCGTGTGTCTGGAACACAGCATACCAAAAAAAAGTACTATGAACGCTATAAAGTGTTCGAAATGTTGCGTAATTAAAAATCAAATACAAACGCGATAGAATTCGTCAAAATAGTTTTTTTTAAAATTAAACTTTGTCCAGTAGATACGTAATTTACCATAAAGACGTCAAAATAATACGAGCCACAATTTGATTGTCAAACAGCTCACTTTAAGTGAAGGACGATTAGAACGGATTTCCAATTGGTGTGGGTTTGAGTGATAAATATGATAATATTTTTATTGTGGGTTTGAGTGATAATCCTTTTATCGCGCGTGAATAATTTTTTGTAAATAATATAGCATACTAAATCTCAATACTGTATGGAAGCGAGAGTTGGGTATGCAGAAAAGAGTATGAAAGTAAAATTAATGCGGTCGAAATGCGATCTCTGCGGAAAATCTGTGGAGTTAGGCTGACCGAACGCATTCGTAACGACGACGTAAGAGAGCGAATAGGTATGAAAGAGAGTATTGGTGTAAAGATGCGAAAGGGAATGCTCCGATGGTTCGGACATGTGGAAAGAATGCCGAACGAACGTCTGGTTAAGAAGATATACAATACGAAAGTGAAACTCCTTCCGTACGGGCTCAGCTGGCGGTCTTGACGGTTTGTCACCACAACATTTAAAAGATCTCGCATGCCCGACTGCGGCGGCAGCTGGCGAAGCCCTTCTAAAGGAGTTGACCAATTTAATAAACCTTATGCTCTCCGGCAATGTGAACGAATCTATCATTGATATTTTATATGGGGCCAACCTTTGTGCTCTTCTGAAAAAAGATGGTGGCATTCGTCCCATTGCCGTAGGGTGTACATACCGACGTATGGCAGCTAAAATATGTTGCCAATATTACAAATCTCAGCTCGCCTCTACATTCCAGCCACACCAACTAGGCTTCGGGTCGAGAGGAGGCTGCGAAGCTGCAATACACTCCGTGGCTACATATCTTGGTTCTGGTGAGGGTGAAGTTATTTTAAAGGTTGACTTAAAAAATGCTTTAAACTCAGTGAATAGGGACACCCTGCTGTCACAAGCAAAATTAGAGACACCAAAAATTTTTAACTTTCTTTGGCAATGTTACCGATATCCTTCTAAATTACTATATAAAGACAATCTTTTAGAATCGGCGGTTGGTTGTCAACAGGGTGACCCTCTTGGACCAGTCATTTTTAGTTTGAATTGAACGTCTGGTATTTAGATGACGGAACCCTTGGAGGCAACGCAGATACAGTTCTTCAAGATTTGGCTTTTTTACAGAATAAATTTCAATCAATAGGTTTAGTTTTAAATACATCAAAATGTGAAATATTTTTCAACAAAAATACAGTCAAAGAATCAATTTTTCAAAAATTTAACGTTTTGGCTCCAAACATTCAAATAATAGAAAGAAGTTCCTTGCGCCTCCTTGGGTCTCCTATCTTTGAAGATGCCTACAACTCTTTCATAGAAGAGAAGATACAAAATTTTAATACAGTTTCGGATCGCCTTTTCAAAATCAATATACATTCTGCTTTTACCATTATTCGACATTGTCTTTTTGTCCCAAAATTTACGTATGCAATAAGATCATCTCAGTTTTTTAAACATGCAAACCTTTTAGAAAAAATTGATAATATTATTAGAACCACTCTGAGTAAAATTTTAAATGTAAATCTAAATGATCGAGCATGGCTACAAGTATCACTTCCGGTTCACTTAGGTGGACTTGGCATACGCAAAATTTCCAGTGTGAGCTTACCGGCGTTCCTATCATCAGTCCATAGCACAGAAGAATTAACCAGGAAAATTTTAATGCGCACACTGGTTAATTCAGAAGTATTATGCAAGACTGATGCTTTGAATGCTTGGAAAATGGCTTGTCCAAACACTGACTTGCCCACCAACCCTCTCTCTCAGAGACAGTGGGACTTGCCGCTTTGCAGAGCAATTAGAGAAAATCTCTTAAATACATGTGTTGGATCTGCAGAGCGTGCTCGTTTGCTGGCTGTGTCAGAATGGGAATCTGGTATTTGGATACAGGCACTACCGTCACCCAGTATAGGTACTATGCTGGATGATACTACCTTCCGTATTGCAGTTTGCCTTCGTTTGGGTGTCCCACTTCTTTCTCCGCATCAATGTCACTGTGGACAGCAAGTTGATAGTCTCGGACACCACGGCCTATCGTGCGGCAGGAGCGCAGGTAGAATATCAAGGCATGCCAATATCAACGAAATTATCCGTCTAGCTCTTGTCACCGCCGGTATACCAGCTGTTAAAGAACCCAGCGGCTTGGTACGCGACGATGGTAAGAGACCGGACGGCATGTCCTTGCTGCCCTGGAGGATGGGTAGGCCTTTGGTGTGGGACGCGACCTGCGTTGACACCCTTGCGCCATCACATCTTCCAAACACGTCAGGTTGTGCTGGCGCTGCTGCCGCATCTGCAGAGAAGCTCAAGCGGCGAAAGTATAATAACCTTATTGGAAATTATATTTTCGAGCCGTTTGGGGTCGAAACTCTTGGGCCTTGGGGTCCCAATGCACGCATTTTATTTAAAGAGATCGCAAAAAAATTAATCGCTGCTTCACGTGATCAGAGGGCTGGCCTATATTTTGCACAAAAGGTTAGCATTGCCATTCAACGTGGCAATGCTGCTAGCCTTCTGGGCACATTACCAGTGGACAGTGATGCGGAGGAATTTTTCGATGCCTGATTGCGCCTTTTGTTTCTCCTTTTATTTATTTATTTTTTATTCCTTATTCTATTTTCTTCTATTTTTCTGTAAATATTTTAATTTAAAACTTAGCTTTAATTGTACATATTAATTAAAATACGAAAGTGGAAGGATGTAGGTACCGAGGGAGACCGAGACTAACCTACCTAGACCAGATCGGTCATGTACTGAAGGAAGGTGGAGTCAAGAGTCTCCGAAACCGGCGAGCGTGTATGAAGAGAATTATGAATGTTGAGGAAGCGAGTGAAGTATGCAGAGATAGAGTTCTCTGGCACTCTGTTCTCTCTGCCTACCCTGCAAGGGATATGGCGTGCTGATATGTATATGTATGTACTAAATCTCAATAATTTGAATCTCATTTACAGCCAAGCTTCTTAATTTTCTTACATTCACACGTACACACAGCTTGGCCGTGACGCTGCCGTCGTATGACCCTAAGGTAACGTGACCAGACGTCCCGTTTTGAACTAGACTGTCCCTTTTTATAATACCGAGTCCCGGTGTCTCCGTAACGAACGCCGGGATTGTCCCGCTTTCGGCAACCGCGCAAAGGTTGGTTTTGAGTAATTTAAAAACGTACCAAGAGTTTTATTCTTACTTAAAATCTTCACCAGTTATATTAAAGCAAATTTTTTCTCTGATAAATACGGCAACTAAACATTTTGTGTATATTTTTTAGTTCGTAACTTTTAAGTTAACTAGCTTTTTCTGAATACCTTTAAAAAGTGTTTTTCAATTGACTACACGACTAAAATGTCCCGTTTTGAGTCAAAGAATAAATGGTCACGTTACGCTAAGGTGAAAATTTTATTTACTGCTCATTATTCTTCTGTTTCGTAATAGTGCTTGTAGTAACGAAACAGCCAATTCATATATTTAACTAAAGTATAGTTTAGATTAAATAGTCGAACAATAGTAGTCATGCTGTGTGGTAGCGGCTACGAATACTACAAACCCTTACTTTGCTCGTGGTTGTCGTTACAGACGACTAAGACCCTTATAACGACCTGGGCCCACTCCATCTGATACCATGCATATCTACCCAATTAAACATGCAAACATCCCGCGATCAACCTGTCCCCCTCCAACTTTGTCCCTACGGTCCCGTGTTGAACAGCTAGCACTAGCAGACGCCCCCACTTTGGAGAAATAGGCGTTATTTGATTTTGCGCCCCGTCCGTGTTATTTTTCGACGTCGTAAAATAAGAGATAAGTGTATTTTTTTTACATTCATCATCATCATCATCATCTCAGCCCATATACGTCCCACTGTTGGGCTCGGGCTTCCTCCGTAATGGAAGGGAAATTGAACAACTATACCACGCTGGTCAGACGTTTTGGTATAGGGGTTTTGTTTCGAGTTTTCCTTCTCTCGCATAGATGTTTTATGCGTTTTATATCCCTTAGTCGTTTTGTATGATCACCCTCGGGTAAGATAGGGGGTGGTGAATTGTATTCTTACTCTATCACCACACAGATTTTTTTTACATTACGCAATTAAAATTTTCAGATTGATTTATTCAGAGATTCAAAACAGTGATACATAATTTAAATTGCGTGACTAATTCATAGGTTTTTTTTTATTTTCAACTTTTTTGTCATTAGTGTAGTTGTAGGAAATGAGAGTCAGGTGACACCTGGTCACCTGTTACCCGTAAGTTAAGAGAACTAAAATCCAGAAGAAAGACAATGAAAAGGCAAAGCGATGTGTACTTCAAGAATATAATGAAAGATCTTTATCGAATTTTAGTACCAAGGCTAAGGCCAGGCCTCATCAGCCTGGCAATAAGTTGCCAGGCTGATGAGGATGACGATATAGAAAATGCCGGCAATAGATTCCTAGTATGCTGTGATTTTGAGAGAAATAATGATATGTGGTATAGGTGTAGATACCTCATGTGGGTTATGGGCTCACACGCAGTGTACTGGTTGGAATTCGGCCGAAGGATATATTTGCGACGTCTGCTAAATTTTCTTGTCTCCGATTACCCACAGAGTGATCACCATTACCCTCACATCAGGGTAATGAGAGTCAAATGAGTTTTTTTTTTAATTATAATAATTACTAAATCTGATAGTTGTTTAGTTGGGTATGCAGAAAGCGGTCGAAATGCGATCTCTGCGGAAAATCTGTGGAGTTAGGCTGACCGACCGCATTCGTAACGACGACGTAAGAGAGCGAGTAGGTATGAAAGAGAGTATTGGTGCAAAGATGCGAAAGGGAATGCTCCGATGGTTCGGACATGTGGAAAGAATGCCGAACGAACGTCTGGTTAAGAAGATATACAATGCGAAAGTGGAAGGATGTAGGTACCGAGGGAGACCGAGACTAACCTACCTAGACCAGATCGGTCATGTACTGAAGGAAGGTGGAGTCAAGAGTCTCCGAAACCGGCGAGCGTGTATGAAGAGAATTATGAATGTTGAGGAAGCGAGTGAAGTATGCAGAGATAGAGTTCTCTGGCACTCTGTTCTCTCTGCCTACCCTGCAAGGGATATGGCGTGATGATATGTATGTATGTACTAAATCTGATTGCCAAAGTGATTGAAATCTATCTCACATGATAGCTAAATAAATAAATTTAGTATATTAGCAATAAATATACACATACATACATACCATCACGCCATGTCCTTTGCAGGTTAGGCAGAGAGAACAGAATGCCAGAGAACTCTATCCTTGCATACTTCACTCGCTTCCTCAACATTCATAATTCTCTTCATACACGCTCGCCGGTTTCGGAGACTCTTGACTCCACCTTCCTTCAGTACATGACCGATCTGGTCTAGGTAGGTTAGTCTTGGTCTACCCCGGTACCTACATCCTTCCACTTTCGCATTGTATGTATATCTTCTTAACCAGACGTTCGTTCGGCATTCTTTCTACATGTCCGAACCATCGGAGCGTTCCCTTTCGCATCTTTACACCAATACACCAATAAATATATAAATTTTAATTAATGTTTAATTTGATTTCTCGCTTAAGTGACTGCCATTACCCCCTTTCCACTACATTCCCAACGAGGTTTGACGTCTGGCAGGCGCAGTCGGTCATAAAACTATTACCAATAACTTTTGCAGTGTGTACTATGAAAGAAGAGTAAGTACATATTGTATCGACCCCAAGTAATTGGGATAAGAATAGGAGAATGATAATGATGACTGTTGACAGTTTTCTGCCTACAACCGCGGTCCAGTCCGTCCGGGGTAGTACCGCACTCTCGCACAAAATTGAGGTTTGAGCAATGGCAATGTTTTGTTGTGCTTCGTTCTGTTATATGGGTTTGATAAAGGATATTTTAAAGGAGTCACTTTTATCGACCCGAATTTATATATATTAAAATATGTAACTTAAAATTATGGATACAAATGGAACGGGCAACTGCGCTTGACGAAAACTGAAAGTGGATTGAGGACAGGGGGAAGCGAACTGGATAGGAAGACTAAAGTGCTGATGAAGGAGCAGATAGCGTTGGCACTTTTAGAAATATTTGAAGACTGTAACAGTCTGAAGTGAGAGAGACCGAAGCACAGCTTTCTGGGTGGTTTTTGATTGGTAGACAGCGGCCTAGCTATAGCCCTGGTATTGCAAAGGTCCATGAGCAGCAGTAACACTTGCCATCTGATGTGCTGCTTATTTGTAACCTGGTGCTTCATATGTGATTCTATTTAAATTTAATCAAGATCTGACGAGTCGTTTTTGAGTTATCTTCAATAATACGTATTTATTTAATCTACCCACACCACCACATTGTTATGAAACCAGTTTTTATCATACATAAATACATACATATCATCACGCCATATCCCTTGCAGGTTAGGCAGAGAGAACAGAGTGCCAGAGAACTCTATCCTTGCATACTTCACTCGCTTCCTCAACATTCATAATTCTCTTCATACACGCTCGCCGGTTTCGGAGACTCTTGACTCCACCTTCCTTCCACTTTCTATTGTATCAACTTATCAGAATTAACAAAAAGATATTAATTAAATTCTTGTTTCAGCCTGTCGACAAGATGGCGGTGTCTAGTGATGTCACGATAGCACGAAATGGCGCCGGGAATGTGAAACTGCATCCATATTTAATAACAATATTGTAAGTCAGTAAGTTAGTGTCAGTTAATAACGAATCATACTAATATTTTAAGTGTAAAAATTTGTGAAGGTGTTTGTTTGTTACTCGATTACCCGTAAACCATTGAATAGATTTAGATGAAAATTGGTATACAGATAGACCATTGCCTGGGTAACATATCATCATCATCATCATCACAGCCCATAAATGTCCCACTGTTGGGCTCGGGCCTCCTCCGTAATGGGAGGGAAATTAACCTACTAAACCACGCTGGTCAGACGTGGGGTAACATATAGGATAATTTTTATTCCTGTAATTGATATTATTGTCCTATATTTACATACACATAAGGAAATCTTTGGGATGATAATTCAACTTTAGGACAGTTACTTTTACTGCAGTTAAAGCTAGCATAGAGTAATACTTTTCATTTACTGACGTAGTAAGAATACAAGTCACCACCCCCCTGCATTGTACATGTTACACATATGTGCAATATAAGTGGTAAAATTCGACTAATTGATATACATATAACATATATACCAGTGTATGTAAACTATAAATAAACACTATATACCAACACGTCTGATCAACGTGGTATACGTACGTAGTACAATTATTCTAATGTGAAATAGCCTGAAGACCAGCATTTGGACATATATGAGCTGAGAAGATGGAATAATACTGATCAGAAATTACATTCACAAGTAGTGGTGTGTGACGTCACACAGACGGTCGGACATAACAACTATTGTCAAAACTATTTACAATATATACGATGTAAGAAGAGTATATATTATATTGTGTTGAACACATGTAATTTGTGATAAGAGCTTGATAATAACGATGATATTTTAATAACTGAAAACTTAAGTATCTTAAGTGTAGGTAATATAGTTCTAAAAGGGTTAAAGTTTAAAGGAAGTCTGGAAATGTCCATGAAGCATATAACAATAGCCGAAAAGGTAGATGGCGGTCGGGTCAATTTAGTCAAAACGGCGAAATAAAACTATTTTTATAAGTATTATTGAGTTTCAAAATTTAATAACTAATGTGGCAGTAAATTTACAACTATTGTACCGATGACTTGTTGGACGTGGGATACCTTAGTCCCCTCGTGACCATGATCGCTGTAGTATTCGAAACTGTACGAGCCAAAATTGGTCACACAGTGATTTACGTACTATAAGTACTACGTCCTAATTAATATGAAGCAGTCGTGAACAATCCTCCGTAATGCACAAACGTGTGTAGTATTACTAGTAACATTACGTAAAGGTGCGACTCAGATATCTAACTTAAAGTAAATAAACAGTTAAAATTCCTAGTGGTTTAGTATCTATTACCTACTACAACATAACAAAAAACCGAGGTTACCGTAAACTACGAGAAACCCCAAACATCTTGGTCCTTCGAGCCGGATGCTCACACATCGATTTTGCCTCGTACAGAAACGTCGATAAATAAAATATTAAATACAAACACGATAAAAATCTGTAAGAAATAGTTTTATTTCAAATATAATATTTAGGTAAACAATAAAAATAAATTCAGAGTCCCGTTCAATTGACAGTTAAAACTCGTAACCCTTCTGTGACTTAATTTAGTAATTTCCCATAAATATGCCTCCCTCTTTATTTTCTGCCCTGTTTCAAATCCCTGCGACTTCTAAGATGTTATCATTCTACCGTATCTTAGCCAGTACAATAAAAAAACGAAATGCATTCATAAAATATTCATTCATTTTTTAGAGTTCCGTACCCAAAGCGTGACTTCGCTGTCCGCCCGTCCGTCCGTCTGTCACCAGGTTTGTATCTCAAGAACCGTGATAGCTAGACTGTTGAAATTTTCACAGATGATATATTTCTATTGCCGCTATAACAACAAATGCTAAAAATAAAATAAAAGAAATATTTTAGGAGGGGCCCCATACACCAAACTTGATTTTTTTACCGTTTCTTGCTCGATACTAATAACGGTGACAGGCAGACGCTTTAACTATTCACAGAATATTTAGTTGTATATTTTCTTTAAAAATAAACAATTAGATTAATTAAAATAAATTAAATAGTTTAGGAGGGCCTTAAACCTACAATAAACGTGATTTTTTTTTAGTTTTACGGAACCCTTCGTGCGCGAGTACATTTCGCACTTGGCCGCTTTTATTTATGATCAGCGACTGTGCAAAATTAGAACACGCTGAAAGTTTTTCTGTGTGACGACGGAGTAAGAATGCAATTCACCACCCACTTTTGTGCCCGCGAATGTCGTGAAATACTTCTGCGTGATATAATATACATATTACATATAACATATATACAAGTGAAGGTAAATTATAAATAAACACTATATTCCAACACGTTAATTACTATCCAATTGTATAGGCTCGAGTCCAACAGTGGGCTAAAATAATTATTATGACGCTGAAGCTTAAAAAAGCGCTCTAAAAACATATATTCATAACACGTGTAACCTTGACCATAGAGGTATTTAAAATAGAAACACATTTTTCTCGCGGCCGACATATGTAATTATGACAATCAGTTGGTTTAATAGACGTTTTGGCGGGCATTAGGAAAGTTTTTACTTCTTTAGTTTTTTCCTTTGACCTAAAAATATATGGGAGAGTTTTGAAATTGTGATTCGTGAATGTATGACGAAAAACTAGTGATAATAGAGCTGAAGGAACTTTTATATCGTTTACTTACTTTGTATTGTAAATACAACCCTGTCAAGTCTTTTAGGACAGTATCTACCACGGAGCAAGTACAAAGTTGTTCCGTGGTATTTACGAATTGCTGATCTGGACAGTGACGGGTTTTGGCTAAAGGCTGTGAGGCCTGACCTAGAGCGGCAAATTTTTAGGGGCCTTTTTTTTTAAATAGAAGAAGTTAATCCATAAATACTTTTAATATTCGAAAAAGTCATTAGATTTTTTTTCGAATCTCTTTATTTTTTATATTTCATAGCTTTGATTGAATTTATTGTAATTTCAAACACTATATTCATCATCAAATCTGTAGATATTCCAAATTCATAATGGAATCTTAGTAGTCCGCGTATAGTTACACATACGTATATTCTGTTGTTGAAACAAGTTGGCTATCTGCCACAATATTTCAATGCCAAAAGGTTATTGACTCGTACAATATCTATGAATCCTATTATAACTTCGCTAATATTTCCGTGTGGTGACGGAGTAAGAATACTATTCACCACCCCATATCTTACCCGTGGGTGATCGTACGAGACGACTAAGGGATATAAAACGCATATAACATCTATGTGAGAGAAGGAAAACTCGAAACAAAACCCTATACCAACACGTTTGACCAGCGCGGTATAGTAGGTTAATTTCCCTCTCATTGTGGAGGAGGCCTGAGCCCAACAGTGGGACGTTTGTGGGCTGTGATGATGATGATGATGAATATTTACTAAACGCTTAATATGAGATAATTAAAAAGTGAAATTTCACTTTCATTTAAAATATATATTACAAGTATATATATTTATTTATTTTTCATATTTATTCATTATAAAATATCGCCACTGTATCAATATCTATAATTGATAAAACATTTATTTCCATTGCTTACGATGATAGAAAACTGCCGACAATGTCCTACTAGTATTTAAATTTACTAGTTTAAACTTTTTAATTTTACACTGTAATGACGAAAAATAAATCTTTATATGCTTTTTAAAGTATTTTAATATTTAATTGTGACTTTTACCGTCTAATTCAATATTTTAGTTAATTAAAAACAACCATGCGATTTTGTAATATTTTTTTCGATTACTCGTAGGCCACTTTATAATCTCCTATAGTTTGCACTTTAAGTTTTTAGTGTATACCCTTACTTTGTTCGTGGATATTGTAAAAGAAAACTAAGAGCTTTATATAGACCAGGGACAACTCCATCTGATGCCGTTTGTTCAACAATTTCATTGCCAAGGAAGGTTGACGCGAGGCAGGTGGTCGGTCATAAAACTATTGCCCATAACTTTTGCAATATGTACGATGGAAGTGGAGTACATAATGCACACCACAAGTAATTGGGATAAGAGCAGGATAACGATAACTCGTAGATATCTCTTTTCTTTTCACGGTATCTTCCATAGGATAATTGCGTGGCCCTTTGGTAGGTTCATATGGTGATACGCGTCCAATATCAATTACAAAGTGTGACAAATTAAGTGACAAATAATTATTTGTCACTTAATTAAATAATATTGAACAAAAGAACAAAAATATATAATTATATATTTTTGTTCTTTTGTTGAATATAATCTTAAATCTGTTTGTGTAATTAGGTGTATAATGGATGTGTGCAATCAATAACCTGGCGCCCTCTTGTATCAGAATGCGTGAACAAAATGGAATCGGTTGATACTAATAAGACGTTCGACTAAACTCCGAATCTCGCTGGAATGCGTTGTCGCAAGCTTAGTCTTATTGTTTTGACACGAAACCAAGTAAACGCGATCGGATTATGAAGTTACAGTGAATATAGCGACAAAGCAACCTCCCCAAACTAGTCAAATAATGCACCCACTACGTTTATAAATGGTTAGGCACTTGCTGCGTAAGGTGCTCCCGCTCCGCGCGGAGCGTTATTGTTGAGGCTCTATGTGTCCCGAGCTCCTCTTGGCGCCCCTTAACACCCGGCGCCCGGTTGCACCGCACCGTCTGCACTATAGGTAAAGCCGCCCCTGACGCTATCTATACCTAGTAGGTCGATTTCCCTCCCGTTATGGAGAAGGCTGGAGCCGAGTAACATATATGAGCTGAGATTAAAATGGAATATAACTGAATTATATTCCATTAAATCCAACCAAGCTAAGCCGAAGGTAGAGCTCTATTAGGTAATAACTATCAAACATCGAAAGTAAGGTACTCAACACGAGACCTTTATCTTTATAGCTGTAGAATTACATCATTATTTTATCTGAAGTATGTATTATATATTGGAAGGTTAGGTTTGATAACCGCATTATGAGTAAGTCTTGCGATGTGAAATGTGACAAATATCTTATTGCTATAGTGATAAATTAATATCTGGATGACCGAGATTCAGATCGGTATTTCCTTTTGAGTGTTTTTTTTTTGGTAAATATATTTACATAATAAAAAAATAATTGATAAAATAGTGAATATGGTATATAGAAACAAAATAAAAATACAATTATTAGGGTTCCGTACCCAAAGAGTAAAAACGGGACCCTATTACTGAGACTTCGCTATCCGTCCGTCTGTCACCAGGCTGTATCTCAAGAACGGTGATAGCTAGGCAGTTGAAATTTTCACAGATGATGTATTTCTATTGCCGCTATAACAACAAATACTAAAAATAAAATAAAATAAATATTTAAGGGGGGCACCCATACAACACAAACAAACTTGATTTTTTTACCGTTTCTTGCTCGATACTAATAATGGTGACAGGTAGACGCTTTAACTATTCACGAAATATTTAGTTTTATGCTCTCTTTAAATATAATTATTAATTAATTAAAATAAAATAAACAATTAAGGAGCCCCCATACAATAAAATAGGTTTTCGCCGTTTATTTAGTTTTACGGAACCCTTCGTGCGCGAGTACAAATCGCACTTGGCCGATTTTTATTATATCTATAGGTATATTCTATTAACAATATAAAATAATTATTTAATATTTTCTGTGTAATTAAATGAAAATACGTATCACTTTGTACGTAGTAAATTGTATTTTTTGCTTTTTAATTTCGGTATTTTTAAAGTCGGTTTTTATGTTAATTTTTTTTTTAACCCCATAATTTGCAAGTCAATACCCAATTTTATTTCAACTCAGTATTTTCGAATTGGAATTCGCATAAAATGTGTACATTTTTATCTTAATATTTCATCCCTTAGTCAGCTTTTACGATACATATATGTATTATATAAGAAGACTAATTGGGTTCTTAGTCCGCCCGTAGGCACTTACGTAATGTCATCATTCCCCTACTCTTGTCCCAATTACTTTGGTTCGATATAGTATGTACTCTTCTTTCATAGTATATATTGTAGAAGTTATTAGCAATAGTTTTATGACCGGCCGCCTGCCAGATGTCAACCCTTCTTGGGAATGTAATTGTTGACCAAACGGCATCAGATGGAGGCCTAGGTTGTTACAAGGCTCTTAGTCGTCTCATACGATATCCACAAGCAAAGTAAGGGTTGGTAGTATTCGAAGCCGCTACCACACAGCTGCACTTACATAATATATCCACTCATAATCCATTTAGTTCTCTTGAATATATCAAAGCATGTGTAAGGTTTCCTAAACCTTGACCGTGGGTAATGCTTCTGTTTATATGTACACGTTATTTTAGCCTTTGGGAGGTTATAGGCTTCTAGTGCCAAGGTCTCATTGTATTCATATAAGGCATACATCTCTTCTGGATCTGCGAACTGGGGATTAATCCGCCACCTGTAAGAAAGTGAACAATTGTGGGCGACGATTCGAAAATATCGTTTTTAACCGGGGCGTTTGTAACGATTGAACCGAAAGGGTAACCCTCCAAACTGGAGACGGATGTCGAGGAGTCAGTATCTGTGGCCGGCTCAATGGGAAAAAAAGCACGATGTGTTTTGTGTTGCCCGCTGCCCTTCCGTCGCCCTGGACGAAATTAACGAGATGTGTCCAGATAGAATACAAAAATAGAGTCTGCGCATTACATCTAAACACAGCGGCAACCGTCACCAAAACCATTCCACACAATTACTCAATTGTAAATTGAAACTAATCGTGTGGTATTTACTAGTAGGTAGATGATAGCAGGAGATCTCGTATCGTAAAATATAATGGCAGTAAATTGTTCGTAATCTATTTCAATAACAAATTATCTTAACTGGGATCTTGTTGGAATATCTTTTTGTATTCCGTGTGGTGACGGAGTAGGAATACTATTCACCACCCCATATCTTACCCGTGGGTGATCGTACGAGACGACTAAGGGGTATAAAACGCATATGATATGTAGGTATGCTAGAGAATGAAAACTCGAAACAAAACCTTATACCAACACGTCTGACCAGCGCGACTTCCCTCCCATTACGGAGGAGGCCCGAGCGCGACAGTGCGACATTTATGGGCTGTGATGATGTGATGATGATGATGACACTGCACTAAGGAAATAATCCTTGTATTCCGGGGGGATTTACAAACATGCAATTAACGCAGACAAATTAAACTCAGACTCAGAACAACAGTTTGTGGATCGCACAAAGTATTGTCCTGCGTGGGAATAGAAACCACGGCATTGGCACGAAAGGTAGTCTTAACCATTAGGCCATCTGTGCAGGCAAATGTTATACAGATTAAAAATAACACACAGGTATTTTTAATACGCCTTTATTAATTTAGTAGAGTTAGGACCACGTTTGACAATTTTCTGTCTACAGGCCATCTCGGTGTTATCATATAAAAAAAAATCATCAAAACCTATCCAGTCATTTAAGGAGAAAAGAGTAATTTAGGCCTTTATTAACACATTAATTTGACATAAGTGATTTCATTGCAGGGTACTGTGCTTGGGTAACTGTGTTGACTCAGCAAAAGCTGAAATACATGGCCTTGCACATTTACACATTATTTATCTTCCAAAATATATCTATGCCTTAAGCTAAATCTTTCTTTCTTTTCTTTCTTCTTTCTTTCTTTCATATGTAAACGTACAAAAGATTTATATACATTCTTTCTTTTTCCTTATTCTTTTTTTCTTAAATATACAATTATTCAACATGTAAAAAAAATATATTAATTCTTTCTTTCTGTCATATATAAACGTACAAAATACATTTCATAATTTCTTTCTTTCTTTTTGTCTTTTTTCTTTCATATATAAACGTACAAAAGATTTATTTACATTCTTTCTTATTCCTTATTCTTTCTTTCTTAAATATATGTATATAAATATAAAAGATTCATATAAATTCTTTCTTTATTTTATATATAAACGTAAAAAAAATTATTCTATCTATTTTCTTATTCTTTCTTTCTTAAACAAACAATTATTCAACATCTAAAAAAATTATATATTTTTTTCTTTAGTCTTTCTTTCTGTTATATATAAACGAACAAAATATATTTTATAAATTCTTTCTTTCTTTTTCAGTCTTTCTTTCTTTCATATATAAACGTTTGTTTCTTTCAAACATACAAAACATTTATATAAAGATGTTCAAAACTAGACAGTAGATAATATTTGTTGAGGTTTTTTTTGACAGACGCTGGTGTGTATCGTGTGTTTGGAGTACAGCCTCCGTGTTCCTACATCGGCTGGTCTTGGCACCACTACCTCCTATCGTCGGTGAGTTACCAGTATTTCCTTTTCTGTAAGACAACACTCTACACTAAGGAATCAATCAAAATCAATGCAGAAATGAAAAAAAAAAAAACAAAAATTGACAAGAAATACACAGATGACATTGTGATTAAGATACCGACCTACCGTGTCAAGTGTCGCGGGTTCGATTCACGACGCAGGACAATATGTTGTGTACACAAATTGTTGTTCTAAATCTTTGTTCTTTTTTTTTTTGTCGTGTTGGCTACGGTCGTCGCTCTCCTCGCACCACTCTGTCCGGGGCGACAGAGTGGCGTAAGCACGCATACCCATAACCCACCCGTGAACCTCGCCTTCGTCGTTGGACCGGCCACCGGAGCAGTGTGAACTTGTCGTCAGTGGCCGGCCCGACGGAATATCCCCCGAGGGGTACCCTCTTCTTGAGCGACATCCCTCGGGGAGGACGTCGGTCTTTTCCTCACGGTCAGCTTCTCGGAGGGTGCCGGACTAATTTCCCGGTTGTTCTAAGTCTGTGTGTAATTTGTGTCCATTTAATTATATGTTTATAAAGTCCCTCGCAATACAAAGAGTAGCGGCGGGTGTTGGCTTTAAAAAAAGGAAAAAGTCCCTCGTATTGTGGGTGACTTTACAAACACACAATTAAAGGGAAAATCACATCCAGACTGGGAACAAGTGTAAAATATCTCCAGTAAAGACGTTATTTAATATTTTATATATTTAATAGTTAGCTCTTTATACTTCATCTAATCTAAGAAGTGCATTTTGACGTTTCGAATGTTTTAATACACAATAACCTTGGTCAAACGTATACACAGGATTGCAAACAATAAATCTGAAATTTTAAAGAACTATTAAGTTATTTACATAATTAAAGTTGCTGCGTTCTTTCTTGTACAATGCTGAAACTCGTAAAACTAATCTAAAATAAAAATAACATGGTAAATAGTAATTCTTATTGACGATCTTACAATGTCCCGTCATCACGTTCTTACAGTAGTGCTTGACAACTTCCAATTCACGAATATCCAAATAATCGGTAAAAATATTAGAATAATATAATTAATAGAATAGAGATTTTGACAGAGATGTACGTTTCGACAATTTTATTAATAAGGAAATAATTGTTAATGTTCGCGACGATGATAATTCAAGTAATAGTAGTGATTCTGAATAAATAGCTATTTTTTCAAATGCAGTTTATGTTAAAAACAACTACTAAACAACCTAACCTAATCCTACTAAATATGATGAATAAATATTGTGATGAAATAATTAGGTAAATTTGTTTAGTATTAATTTAAAACTTAATTTATTCAACTCCTTTTAGAAAAAAAAAATACACCGATTATTAATTAAAAAGAATCAATATCGATTTTTCAGTATAATCGGATATTTTCGATAGCGATTATTTAGTTCACATAGACAACTTACTGCGACAGCTGTCAAAGTGCACTTCTTAGATTAGATAGACTATAGTTTTTGGGTCAAGGATATGGGAACCATATTTTTTTTCAGTTGTTCTAAATTGCAGTATTCTTTATATGATATTTTGCCACCGGAAATTTCCCGTCCTACTTCTTTTAAATTTCTTCTTACTCTTGCATTCACTCCGTTTATTTATACTCTCTGTAAATTTATTAAAATTAATAAAATTAAATTGTAGATATGTAAATTAGTTAAGTAGTTAGAATTCATTTTAGTTACCTATGTGTATATTTCAGTCTAGTTAGAATTGTTTTTTGTTTCAGTATACTACTCGTCACCGTATTTCTCATGTAATCTTAGAGTCATATTCACCGGCCCTTTACATACTATTTCGTACCGTACAATCTCCTTCGTTTGACGGCCTACGAACGAGTCTTACGGAACATTGGCGAAGTTGCGGTTAATCGCTAACAGAAGCCATTCATCAAGAAGAAGAAGAAGACTATAGTTGACGTAATAAGAATACAATTAACCATCCCTATTATACCTGCGGGTGCAGTAAAATACGACTGCGTGATATAACATAGGTACATATAACATATGTATATTACGAGTGAAGTTAAACTATAAATAAATATTATATATACTAACACGTCTGAATAGCGTGGTACATACGTATATGTACAATATCCCTCATATTTTATATGAGGCTTGAGTCCAGCAGTAGGACGTATGTGAGAGCTGATATGTTAAAAGACCATAATTCTAGTTACAATTTTGTTATCATACTTACGTACCCAAATTGGTCTAATTTGTAAGTTGCAACAGATTTGCAATAGAGGTTTGAATAACAAACGTGGTAATTATTTTTTGTTGTTGGAAGATTTTATGAATTTTTGAAGATTAATGAAATTAAGACTTCAAACTACAACGACACATGAATGAATGATTGATTTTATATATTTAGTAGATATTGTATGAAATTATAATAGAAAAAAAACCGGAGGTGTCAAGGGACACCCGGATGGAACGAAGTTCTATTTTAATTACATAAGTTTTTTCTGCCTTAAGCGATTTTTATCGTTATATTATGATTTTTATCGTTATAATATGATTTTATAGTTATAGCCAATTTGCAAAATATCTTTATAAATTATAGCCTATGTGTTATTCTGATGTGCAAGCTATATTACTATAAATTTCATCAAAATCCATTCAGTAGTTTTTACGTGAAAGAGCAACAAACATGTTCACATCCATACATTATTACAAACTTTCACGTTTATAATATTAATAATAGGATATACAATTCCACTAGACTACCAAAACTTTTCGGCCCCGAGCTCGAACGCGAGCCGGCCACGCGGCCCGGTCAAGGGCGAAAATAATTTCGTTGCGCATTATTTTGATTTTGCTATATCTCTTAAGGTATTGATTTAATTTGCATGGTCTGAAGGAAAAAAAATATCTTCATGAAATGCTCAAGCCAACTAATGTATTTAAAATGATAAGGATTAATACAGTATTTGTGTAAATAGCTTTTCAATTACCGTTTTATAATAGAACATTTTTTAAAGTATTAAAATGGATATAGTATGTTATCCTTAAGAGATAGATATATACCATCGCGGACTTTTTTGTAGGCCTTTTTAAGCTGTATAATACTGTAGTACTTTATTTTGATCTATTTCGTAGGGTTAGGTAGGTTTTGATCTATTTCAGCCAGCGTTTGCAATGTAAGCGCAAAATAATGTGTTTATTTACGACATCACATTAGAAACCTCTAAAATTATCAGTGTTTCTCTAGTACATTATGCATATATTATACATATAAACCTTCCTCTTGAATCACTCTATCTATAAAAAAAATCGTCGCGACACCACACTGTTCAATGCGAAATAGAAATGAAAATATCTGGCTTGCTTTCTATAAGAGAGCCGACGAGCGACGCCGCACAGCTTACAATAGCTTACTATAGCAAAAAGTGTCGTGACAACTTTTCGTAAGAATTTTTTCCGTCTAGCCCCCTTTCACAACGCGCGATAAGGAACTTCGTTCCAATAGCTGTGCGGTAGCGGCTACGAATACTATAAACCTTTACTTTGCTCGTGGATGTCGTAAAAGACGAGTAAGAGCCTTATAACCGACTTGGGCCAACTACATCTGATGCCGTTTGGTCAACTATTACGTTCCTAAGGAGGGTTGACGTCTGGCAGGCAGCCGGTCATAAAACTATTGCCAATAACTTTTACAGTATGTACTAATGAAAGAAGAGTACGTATTGTATCGACCCCAAGCAATTGGGATAAGATTAGGAGAATGATGATGTATGAAATTGTTTCAATTAGCTAAAATCTAGATACTGTTAATTGAAACGGAAGTTTCAACATATAAAACATTTTATTTTCTTACTGATAATAAATTACACTTAGTATACGTTATGCAATCGCATATTTAATTTTTAATACGAAGGTTATTAAAAATGTTTATATACAGCGATAGGTTAATTTTATTTCAATTATTTTTTTTATTTATCTGTCCTTATATGTATAACTCTTAACCTTATACTACCAAAGGTTATAAGATTGATATACATATTACTCGTACGTCGACGTCGTAACGTAAGATATATGTATATTACTCGTGGGTACCGTAAATAAAACTACTATAGTTCATCTAATCTAAGAAGTGCATTTTGACGTTTTGCATTTTTTAATACACAATAACCTCGGTTAAACGTATACACATGATTGTAAACACTAAATCTGAAATTTTAAACAACTATTAAGTTATTTACATAATTAACATTGCGGGTGACTTTCTTGTACAATAATCTAATGTTGAAACTCGTAAAACTAATTTAAAATAGAAATAACATGGTATATAGTAATTGTTAGTGACGACCTAACAATGTCACGTCATCACGATCTATACAATAGTGCTTGACAACTTCCAATTCATGAATATTCAAATAATCGGTAAAAATATTAGAAAAATACAATTAATCGAATAGAGATTTTGACAGAGATGTATATTTCGACACTTTGATTGATGAGGAAATAATTATTAATGTTCGCGACGCTGATAATTCAAGTAATAGTAGTAATTCTTAATAAATAGCTATTTTCAAATCCAGTTTTTGTTTTTAATTAACCTAATCCTACTAAATATGATGAGTAGATTCTATGCTGAAATAATTAAATTTGTTTAGTACTAATTTAGCACTTAATTTATTCATCACCTTTTTGACAAATAAAAAATAAACCGATTATTAATTATAAAGAATCAATATCGATTTCTCAGTAAAATCGGATATTTTCGATGGCGATTATTTGGTTCACATACCTAGACAAATTACTCAGACAGCTGTCAAAGTGCACTTCTTAGATTAGACAGACTATAAGGGCTTTACATAGCAATCAACAGTTACATTCACATGTAGTGGTGTGTGACGTCACACAGACGGTCGGACATAACAACTATTGTCAAAACTATTTACAATATGTACGATGTAATAAGGGAACATATTGTAACGAACATAAGTATTTGGAGATAAGAGTTAGATGATGACGACTGCCAGCCAAACCAAAGCCTTCCCAAGTGGGAAAATACTATAAGCGCCATGCTTGGTTAGGTTTGACTGTTTGCAATTGCTGTTATAATCTTCCCAGTAGACTACTTCTTTTTCTCTTAGTCACAAATTATATTCATAGCCATCGTCATATTGAAAAAGTAAAAGGAACACAATATAATAATAAAATTTTTAAGAATTAAATTACACTGTACAAAACTTGTTTACGAGCGAAAAATGATAAGATAGAGAGAGTATGCTATGGAAAAAGACATCTCTGTTATGCAAGAAGTACACGCCAATAAAAAGCAAAATTGAATGAAATAAAAAAAAACGTCATAAGCATTTGTTCTTTACAAAAGGACGTGAAATCTCACTAAAAATATTTTCATGTAAAATCTTGCCAAGACGAGACCATATGGTTCGCACTAAAAGTTATCAGATCTCATGCAGAAACTAGTTTACGGGCGAAAAATGATTGTCACATATAGGACTCGACTCTATAGACTCCATACATATTAGAAATCATTGTAAAACAAAAAAAATGCGGTTCGTATTATTTCGTCGTCTTTACCTGGGACGTGCACCATCTGCCGTACGACGATTACACATTGTACCGATTTAATACTCTAACTTTTTAGTTTGAATTGTATTAAACGACGATACAACCATATTATCCAAATTACTGATATTTAGGATGTGACATGAACTAGATTAATTATAAAAACTTATATCAGTTAATTATATGTTTATAAAATCCCGTCGTTAATGCATGGTAATATAAAAAAAAACCACAAAGCAGTCATAAGGACTGCCGATAGAAGTGAAAACTTAAAACTATGTAAAAAAAAAATTACAAAACATAAAAAAGCGTACCACAGGGAGTATGTATGTATGGGTGTGAGCATACCATAGCCAGCCGTCAAAAAAAAAAAAAAAAAATAATTAATAATAACAATTATTACATATAAAATGAATATAGTAAACATAGCGACACAGCAGTGAAGAGTAGACATGTGTAAGTAATGCGAGTGATGCATCACACGTAATATTACCCGACCGCGTACTGTCATATTACACATTACGCGACTAAACATCACATCACATTAAACATCACACGTCACATTAAACATGACGCGAACACCCGTGTACTGTTCTGCATTGCTGCAACGTTCGGTAATTTGGTGATCTATCAAACGCGCCGTGTGTCCTTTCGGGAGAGTGAGAGGGATAGAACGACTGGACCGCGCTGCGCCTGCGGTCGATAAATATTTATTTTGAGCTTTATTTTCCAAAGATTAAGGCTTATATTGAATGAAATGTCATGTGTGATGTTTGAAGTGATGGTAAAATGTAAAATTACTCGGCACGAAATATAATGCCATATAATATCACTTCGCGAAGTACTGTTTCGCGCATGTCTAGTGAAGAGCAGCTGAATCTTTCTCGCTCGGGTACACTCGGCGGTCCTAAGTTCACCCTATCGAGCCTTTCATCTCATAGCGTGACGGATCAGCCTCGCTTACAGCCTACGAAAAAATCAGTGTGCGGTGCGCCAAAAGAAGTTTTCACTTCAAAAATACAAAGAATATATCAGAAAAAATACGACGTATATACAATAATTTGCATCACTTTTTATCTTGCCCTCTATTTTCTTTTTTATGCCTATAGGACAATAATTTTAACAGATAAAAGGGACGGATAAGAGACGACTATGTGTACCGGAGATGCGAATCTTGAGATGGATGTGTGGTGTGATGAGAATGGATAAAATAAGAAATAAACATATTAGAGGAAGTTTGAAAGTAGCGCCGTGACGGAAAAGTTAAGGAGTGAATGGTTGACATGGTATGGACATGTGATGAGACGGGATGAAAGTAATGTTGTGAGGAAAGTTTTATGTATGGACGTTGAAGGCTTTAGGGGTAAAAGAATGGATAAAAAAAGGATGGACTGCGTGAGGCACGACATGGATAGACAGGGAGTGACTACAGAGATGACTTCTAACAGGATTGTATAGAAAAAGATGACATGGCGTCGACCCCAAGTAATTCGGATATTAGCATGATGACGATGATGAGAACGATAATTTATAAAATTGCTTTTCTATTTTTCCAGCATCCAAACAGCCATTGAAATCAATTGTGAAACAACGGCAGGCTGGCACAGATCACCTACATCCTGAACCAAAGGTCGAATGCGTCGTTCTCCACACACCAGAGACTCCAACCTTGGATGTTATTTTTGTCCATGGACTTTATGGTGAGTATTGTATTTAATAAATACCGACTCTCCAACGTTGATGCAATCTTGGTGGACTTACCATCAACTTTTAGAAATTAACTAGCTAAAAGGCGCTGTATTATACAAAACTAAAATAAATAAAAATTAAATTAGTTATAGCGATCGAACGCCACATTCCTGCTTAAATTGTTAATACAAACCATTCTTAAATACTCTTCAAACTACACAAAATGTTTTATCAAAATCGCTTTAGCCGTTTATGAGAAATTCAGTCACATACACAAGTATAAAAGTATAATGGTAATGCTTGAAGTACCTTAAAATTTTTCAATTTCGTATCGTGATTTTTAAAAAGATATTTTTTTTATTTTTATAATATATAATATAAAACTTTAATATATATTTTATGCAATATCTAAAATTAAAAAGATTTATACAAAATAGAACCCAACGAACCGTAACAGCAAATTGCTACTGCTCAGTGGTTGTTTATTTGCAAGAGTGTAGTACCTACTACCCCTGATGGACCGGCCCGCGGCTGCAGATAGAAAACTGTCAGTCAGCCGTGTGGCCCTAGCCTAGGTTAATGTATATATATATATATATATATATATATATATATATATATATATATATATATATATATATATGTTTGGAGCTCGGGAATGGTTCCCAGGGACTGGAATAGCGCAGTCATCGTGCCTTTCTTTAAAAACAAGGGTTCACGTTATGACTGCGCAAATTACAGAGCCATAAGCTTGACCAGTTTGGCAGCAAAAGTGTACGGTAAAATTATTGAAAGGGGAATGAGGATGGTGTCCGATGGTTTACTGTGTGAGACACAAGTAGGTTTCAGGAGTGGAAGAGGATGCATGGATCAAGTGTTCTCTCTGCGCAACATTGTGGAGAAGCATCTGGCTCTAGGTCAGAAGGTTTTCTGCAGTTTTGTTGTTCTGCAGTTCCAGATCCTGGAGAGAGCATTTGATACGGTTGTACGAAAGGAACTTTGGGACATTTTACCGGAGTATGGTATTAACGGTAAACTGCTACAGGCTGTGCAGTTCAGTTACATGGGCTGTAGAGCCTGTGTGCGGCTGGATGATGGAATGTCGCCTTGGTTTGACGTCAATATTGGCGTTAAGCAGTGGTGCGTTCTGTCAGACAGGCTGTTTACTATACATACACACATACATATTATCACGCCATATCCCTTGCAGGGTAGGCAGGGAGAACAGAGTGCCAGAGAACTCTATCTCTGCATACTTCACTCGCTTCCTCAACATTCATAATTCTCTTCATACACGCTCGCCGGTTTCGGAGACTCTTGACTCCACCTTCCTTCAGTACATGACCGATCTGGTCTAGGTAGGTTAGTCTCGGTCTCCCTCGGTACCTACATCCTTCCACTTTCGCATTGTATATCTTCTTAACCAGACGTTCGTTCGGCATTCTTTCCACATGTCCGAACCATCGGAGCATTCCCTTTCGCATCTTTACACCAATACTCTCTTTCATACCTACTCGCTCTCTTACGTTGTCGTTACGAATGCGGTCGGTCAGCCTAACTCCACAGATTTACCGAAGAGATCGCATTGCGACCGCATTAATTTTACTTTCATACTCTTTTCTGCATACCCAACTCTCGCTTCCATACAGTAATGTTGGGACAAGCACTGCGTTATGTATTGCTACACGTGACTTCTGGCTGAGGTGGTGGCTGCCGAGAAGTTGCCCCAACGCTCCGTTCACTCTATTTCCCGCATTCACTCTTCGCTCTATATCAGTGGTGTACCTTCCATCTCGGTTAAATCCACATCCAAGATATTTATTATATTTCTGTTTATTATATATCTGGATAAATGTCTCCAAAGGTTGAATGATATGAATGTGGAAGTACAGATGGCCGACTCAGTGGTCACTGCTCTGCTCTATGCAGATGATGCAGTTTATCTGGCACAGTCAGCGACTGACCTGCAGACCCTAGTCGACACAATGACAGAAGATTGTAAGATAAGGGGTCTGCGCGTGAATGTGAGCAAAATCAAAATAATGGTCTTTGAAAGAGATGAAGCCAGAACCAGTAGTAGTAAGAGTAAAAATAGGTAATGATGTACTAGAGCAAGTGGATGAATTTGTATATCTTGGATGTGGTTTTAGCCGAGATGGGAGGTACACCACTGATATAGAACGAAGAGTGAATTCGAGAAATAGAGTGAACGGAGCGTTCGGACAACTGGGTAGCCACCACCTCAGCCAGAAGGCACGTGTAGCAATACATAACGGTGTGCTTGTCCCAACATTACTATATGGAAGCGAGAGCAAAATTAATGCGGTCGAAATGCGATCTCTACGGAAAATCTGTGGAGTTAGGCTGACCGAGAGCATTCGCAACGACGACGTAAGAGAGCGAGTAGGCATGAAAGAGAGTATTGGTGTAAAGATGCGAAAGGGAATGCTCCGATGGTTCAGACATATGGAAAGAATGCCGAACGAACGTCTGGTTAAGAAGTTATACAATGCGAAAGTGGAAGGATGTAGGTACCGGGGGAGACCGAGACTCACCTACCTAGACCAGATTGGTCACGTACTGAAAGAAGATGGAGTCAAGAGTCTCCGAAACCGGCGAGCGTGTATGAAGAGAATTATGAATGTTGAAGAAGCGAGTGAAGTATGCAAGGATAGAGTTCTCTGGCACTCTGTTCTCTCTGCCTATCCTGCAAGGGATATGGCGTGATGATATGTATGTATGTATATGTTTTCAACGGAAACGCTGCAACTAATGGATATAGTAATCCTGCAATGAGCTGATTTTTATAACCCTCAAGGGGAAGTGAATGTGTGGTACATTACATTCCACTCGTGGCTACTGCCTTAAATTAATTTTATAATGTCTATAATTCTAGGATCTCTGGGCAATACCTGGCGGCAAGGCGACTGGAAATCCAAATACAAATTAGACCCACAAAAAATATCGTTGAGAAATCATACAATCAATTCATGCAAATGCCACACAAAAATTGAAGAAACCTATAATATTAACTACACATTTGAAACGAATTTAAATGAAACAGAAATAAATGAACAAATTTCATTTAAATGCATCAACGACTGTTTTGAAAAAATATTACCCAATGAAAATGATTTGATTACTGAGAATTTTTACAATCACACCGTTTTAGATGTTAATGTCAACAATTATGAAACACAGGCGAAATTTGTTAGTGAATTATTCGAAGTCGACTGCAATAAAGATTGTGATTTAAATATAGATACTTTAAAATGTAATTTAAATGAAAATATAAACAAATTTAAATGCACTGCTAAAGTTGATAAGTGTAAATGTAAAATTAATGATAATTATAAATTAAATGAATGTGATTGTAAATTAAATGAACAAATTAAAATAGATAAATGTAAAATTGGTTGTGGATGCGTATGCGATGAATGTTATTCGTATTGTTGGCCAAAAGATTGGATAAAGGAGGACTTTCCTGGTGCTAGGGTCATTTCTATTAATTACACAAGTGACCCATATCTTTGGAGACCTTTATGGGTCAAAGGAAACAAAAGGTAAGGAGTTAATTTCTTTATCCACTTGTGGAGGCTCTAAAACTTGAACCTCGTTAAGTCGTAATCCCCAGTAAGTTGAAAGAAAAGGCATTTCCTTACGCTGAACCCCTAAATATTCCGTATTTTAAATAGTGGACATTTCCTGAACTTATAGCAATTTAATCTAAAGGGAATATTTGGTGTTTCTGATTTATCGTTTGTGATTAATGTTGGGCATTGTATTCTCGCCTTTTTAAGTCACAATTTATCAATGAAATCCTCTGTATTTTGAACTACTTGCCCAGTTTAAAACTCGTTGAGTCGTTTTCCTCGTATTTCGCTTGATATTCGACTTATCGAGATTCCATTATAGTTATTATACGTCTTCAAAGAATAATCATCAATTTAATACTTATAACTCTATCCATCTGGTTAATTGACTTAAAAGCTACTGAAAATCAGTTTTTTCAAATTTGAATGATTCTTTAAAGACGCTATAATGCCTAACTAGGCGGAAAAATAAAAAATAACTATATTTAGGTCCTTTGAAAGTGTAATTGAATTAAATTTGAACAAAATCCAAAATCAGACATTTTTCTTTCATGTCATCTTCACGCGAGATGGCCCATATAACGAAGACAATAAATTAATTAGTGACTATCATATGAAAACTAGCTAACGTCGAGATTAAATAGAACATCATTTATTTATCTTATGAAAATAATTCGAATATTTTCAATTTATGAAGTCAAATTTATAAATATTAAACATATTAGTAAAAGAAAAGAAAATAAGAAATTGTGTTTTAAAATACTTAAGAATTTTATATGTGCCTCTAATAAATAAATTTCAGAAATCGTCCACAGTATTTTGGCATCCATTTAGATCTTAAGTGCTTTGTCATTAAATTCTTCAACAACACAAAATAATTATCATATTTTTGAATTTGGCTCACATTTTCACATCTATTTTTAAAATTAAACTATTTTTAGGATTTTTTTTATGTTTAGTTTGATAAAAGACGTAAAAATTCTATCTATGCTGTAGAGTTAAGTTAAAAGATCGGTAGACTAGAATGGACTTGAGCGAAGCAAATTAAACCGTTAATAATCTCAAATTTTACTTTCATATATATTTTAGATTGCGACTCCACGAAAGAGCAAATCAAATGATGGAACAACTGGTAGACTTGGGAGTTGGTAAAAGACCTATTATATGGGTTGGACATTCCAAAGGAGGTCTTTTCATTAAACAAATATATTGTGAAGGTAAATATCCATCCGTAATGAAGTAAGAATACAATTCCTCATTTATCCTGTACATGGATGTAGTAAAATACGTCTGCGTGATATAATATACATATAACATATATACAAGTGAAGAAAAATCAAAATAAAACCCTATATCAACATATTTGACCAGCGTATTTTTTTTTGTTAACGCAGTGGCTAAAAATGCATTTTTCGCATGCCCGCCCGGGCGGGGTATGTGGGACTCGCAGGCCCTGAAAGGGTCACTGAATACCCACTAAAAAACCAACTGTAAGCTGTTAGCCGTTGGAGCTTTTACAGCTGAACCGGACTATGGGCGAGCCTTATGGGCTCTCAACCCGATATTTGACCAGCGTGAAGTCAGTTTTACTTTTATACTTTGAATTGTACATTTAAAGTCACTAACGACACGAAATTTTGTTTCCTAATACAGTGTATGCTCCGCGTAATTTTTTTTTCTTTATAAGTATTTTTAGTTGATTTATAAATATGTGTGGTAGCTACTACGAGTACTATCAACCATTACTTTCCTCGTGGATGTCGTGAAAGACAACTAAAAACTTCACATCATCATCTCCCACTGTTGGGCTCGAGTCTCCTCCATAATAGGAGTGAAATTGACCTACTATACCACATTGGTCAGTCGTATTGGTATAGTTTTGTTTTGAGTTTTCCTTCTCTTGCATAAATGTTATATGCGTTTTATATCCCTTAGTCGTCTCATACGATCACCCACGGGTAAGATTGGAAGTGGTGAAATGTATTCTTACTCCGTCACCACACTGATTCTTTATATCGACCTGGGCTAGTCTGATGCCGTTTGGTCAACAATTACATTCCCAAATAGGGTTAACGTCAGCCAGGGCGGTCGGTCATAAAACTATTGTCAATATTTGCAATATTTACAAGTACCTACTTGTACTATACTGCGTCGACCACAAGTAATTGTAATAAGAGCTGGAGAATATCGATAATGAATTTATTTATAAATAATATATTTTATTTACAGCTTATGAGGCCTATATGAAAATAAAAAGTGATTTAGATAATAAATTGAAACAAAATACGACAGTAGATACAATTAATAATTTAGAAAATAATCTCAACATAGAAAAAGACAATACAATTATTATAGATAATATTAATAAAATTGCTCACAAAAACGTAGAAAATAATAAATTGGAAACCCAAATTGATATTGGTGCCAAAGATTGTGATATTAAAAAAAAATTTAGCAATAAAAGCTTCGACAAAGAAAATTCACAAAAATGCGACAAAAATTTCAACTTTCTCATGTATACAGAAAATAAAAACACTAAATATGGTTGTATTGGGAATGAAAATACTGGAATATGTGAATCTATTAAATATGAAAATATTGGTATTTATGGATCTATTGAAAATGAAAATGCTGGAATATGTGGTTCTATTAAAAACGAAAACACTGGGATACGTGCCTATATTGAAAACGAAACTATTGGAATATGTGGATTTACTAAAAATGAAAACACTGGAATTGCCTGTATTGAAAATGAAAATAATAGAATATGTGGCTGTATTGAAAACCGTGATATCGAACTGAACAAACATGGCGCTAAAGACAATGAATTACCAAATTTTAGCAGACATAGCGAAGTTATTGAAGATAACGAAACGAATGAAAAAAGTAACGACTGTTTTGGGATCCTGTCTTCAAATGATAAAGGTATTGGATTTTTATCACCAGCCCTTATTCCCTCATGGGAGTTATAAAGATAGGTTGAGGAATTACTAGGTGAATGGGAAGCAGCTTTTCCTGGGAAGATTATAACAGCAACTCGTCTGTGAAAGTTATTTCCAGCAACGATGAACATAATGAAGATGAAGCTATTTATCCTCTCGATCAATGTAAAAGGTTGGCCAGCAAAAACCCCTGTACATGAGGCACAGCTCACAGCAGTTCAGCTCATTTTCCCCTTCTTATCAGAGATTGAAGACTACGTATTGGGTTAATGGTAGAAAAATTATAGTGATTATTAATGATAATCAATCATCTTTCAGAAGACATCCAGGACTTGCAGACCAGATCTTCTCTTTGGCAGCAGAGTGCGGGATTCATGTTCTACTCGGTACCTCATAGAGGATCACCGCTGGCTGATATTAAGACACCAATTACATCTAGAAGTATAGAACTCCTTGAGATTAGCAAGGGTGAGTTTTTGCAACGTGTAAGCGATGTTCTGGTGCTTTGTAGCCAATACGCCTGTTAGAGCGTGTACACGAAATAGTTCAGATAATATACAGAATAGAAAAATGCACTGCCTTGTTGCCATTTAGGTGATATGCTCATGGCTTCCTTGTCCCTTTGTCCTTCTTCCTGTATCACTAGGGCATAGGGCAGATAGCACTTGTTACTTGTTCATCTGCGGTACTTCTGCTGGTAAGCCATTGTACCTTATATATAGTACGCTAATCAGACTCAACGCTGGAGACCAGAAATTTGGTCAAAGTCAGTTCCAGCGTGATATTTTTGAAAACCGTATCTCCATCCTGAACAGCTATGGGTACGTTCCCTTATATACGTCACATATCTAAATATGGTCCTGTCTCACAATATAAAGAATATTTCTATCTGAGGTGGTGTGAAACAGACAACTAGTGTCAATAGCTATCGAATATTGGCAAATATCATCAGTTTCCATGAGCCAAACCTCAACTAAGCTAAGTGATAGTCCTTACTTTAATATTGTACTTCAATAGCCAAATGGATGAATAAATAATACAGCGACAGGATAGGGGGATAAATTGCATCCCCTTAGGGAATTTACCCATATTAGATAATCAATTTTTTGCATCTTTTTAAACTCCTCTCTTGTGCGATCACTCGTATTATAGAAAAAGGTCCATTTTTCTCAAGCATAGTATTTTTGAAGACTAGTAAGTTTGCAATGTCTTTAAATTTGTATGCTTGTAAAGTCCCTCGTAATACCACATGAGTAAATAAACGTACAGAGACAAACATTCGAACAACTGCGCCACGGTAGGTACATCACTACAAGTATGATGCGCGTGTGTGCGTGAGCACTGGCGGCTCGTCACGTACGGAATGAAACCTGTTTAGGCTGGTTCGGCCAGTGCTCAAACAAAGGGCTCACTCACCGCTCGCTGTGCATCGCGTCGTGCGTGTTTATTTAAATTTGAAATTTCAATTAATTATAACGAGTGTAAATATGGTTTATTGTACTGTGTGCATGAACAACAATCGAAAAAATAAAAACATATCCTTTTTTGAAAATGACATTAGACATTTTTTGAAAATGATATTATGAAAGACTCTTTTTTCAGCCATTACAAAGACTTTAACGAAAGCAGTATACAATTAGGTTTTTTAATAATACCTCCTGACAACTTCAGCGCATTTGTTGAATTGCTTGAGAAGAAATTTCGAGAATATTTCGATCTAGAAATAAATATTGTTAATATTGGTAGTGATATACTAAAACGTATACAAGATTGTAAATTTGATATGCCATGCAAGTGCTTTCCCATTGATTATTTAAAAAAAACTTTATATTGGATTTAGAATTTATCATCGATTAAGAGGTTTAACAAATTATTAATTTAGAATATATCATTCGATTAAGAGATATAACAAATTATTTTAAATTAAAAATTACAAAAAAAAAACTATTTAGAGTAAGCAATTTGTAAAAAAATATTTATACAGAAAAGCTGACAAACGTTTTGTGTATTTATTTTCATCCTCATGTGCCAACCCTATCAGAATAGGTAACAATTTTGCTCGCTTCTTAGAAGCTTGGTCTCTGTACGTTTATTTACTCATGTGGTAATACTGCAGAGAGTTGCACTATAAAAAAAACTATGACATATTCTTCAAATTACTGATATTTAGGATTTAAAATGTTAGAATAATTTATATAAACTTACGATTTTCCTTCCATTTTTTATTAATCATCATCATCACAGCCCATATATGTCCCACTGTTGGGCTCGGGCTTCCTCCGTAATGGGAGGGAAATTGACCTGCTATACCGCGCTGGTCAGACGTGTTGGTATAGGGTTTTGTTTCGAGTTTACCTTCTCTCGCATAGATGTTATATGCGTTTTATATCCGTTAGTCGTCTCGTACGATCACCCACGGGTAAGATATGGGATGGTGAATAGTATTCTTACTCCGTCACCACACGGATAATTTTATTAATAATCTTAAGAAATAATCTAAATATAATTTAAGTCATTATTCTTAATAAAAATATAGTATAATTCTTATAAAAATATATTCATTATTTAAAATAAAAACTAACTTTTTTAATGATATTTATATATAAAATAAATTTTTAGAATTACTTTTTAATTATTATTTAAAAAAGGGTAGGTACAATTATTTAAAACTAGAATTAATTTTTAAATAATCCTTCTCTTCGCTGGACAGTTATAGTAACTCTATTATTTGTGTCTGTAGACTGTCAACTAGTTCTGGACCTTCAGGATCGTTGGCTGGTAGCTACCAGCACCTCACAGCCCGTGGTGAGGAGTTTGGTGGAGACTTGTCGTACTCTAATGTCAGTTCTGTGGCTTCGGATCGTCAGTGTTGATTCAGCAGGTAACATTTTCTTTTAGATTCCATAGCAAAAAAAAAATTAGCTCGAGGAACTTTTATTATCATAACCTTAACTCATATACATCCCACTGCTGGGCTACAGCCTACACAATAAGAGAGAAATTGACTATACTATCACGCTGATCAGACGTGGTATATAGTGTTTATTTATAGTTTACCTTCACTTGTATATATGTTATATGTGTATTATATCACGCAGACGTATTGTACGACACCCAGCAAGTTTTTGAGAGATTCAAGCCTTGGTCTTATTTATGGAGACGATTGTAGATCCTGACTTAGAGGAGTTACAATGGCCCACCATTGTAATAACTAATGAGGATTTACAAGCGATGGTAACTACTATGCATGAAGCTTTTGAAAGAAAAGGCATGAAAGTAAATGTACGTAAGACGAAAATAATGGTTTTTGAAAAGGATAAATGTATGACGGAATGTAAAATTAGTATAAATGGTGAGGAATTGGAACAGGTGAAAGAATTTTTGTATTTGGGTGAATTATTTATTCGAGATGGTAAAAATGATAATGATGTTGAAAGAAGAGTAAATGCTGGTAATAGAGTGAATGGGGCACTGTACACCTTTATGAGAAGCAGAAATGTGTCCAAAAAGGCACGTCTAGCTGTGCATAAGGGAGTATTAGTACCTACCCTCATGTATGGTAGTGAAAGTTGGATTTGGCAAGGAAGACATGAAAGTAGAACAAAATGCTGTAGAGATGAGAGCTCTTCATAGTATGTGTGATGTGAGCCTGAAAGATAAAATTAGGAATAGTGTAATAAGAGAGCGCTGTGGTGTGAATGAAGAAGTAGTGACAAAGATCAAAAAGAGTATGCTGAGGTGGTTTGGGACACTTAGAAAGAATGAGTGAGGAGAGGTTGATGAAGAAAATATATAAAGCAAGCGTGAATGGGACGAATACAAGGGGAAGACCTCGTCATAATTTTCTGGATCAAATTAGCGATGTATTGACGAGAGGTCATATTAAGAGTCTGCGTAATCGTAGAGCATGCATGATGACTATTATGAGTGTGAATGAAGCGATGGAAGTATGCGAGGATCGTGGTTTGTGGCAATCCGTAGTCTCTACCAACCCCTCTGGGAAACAGGCGTGAGGCTATGTATGTATGTATATCATCACGCCATATCCCTTGCAGGGTAGGCAGAGAGAACAGAATGCCAGAGAACTCTATCCTTGCATACTTCACTCGCTCACTCAACATTCATAATTCTCTTCATACACGCTCGCCGGTTTCGGACTCTTGATTCCACCTTCCTTCAGTACATGACCGATCTGGTCTAGGTAGGTTAGTCTCGGTCTCCCCCCGGCACCTACATCCTTCCACTTTCGCATTGTATATCTTCTTAACCAGACGTTCGTTCGGCATTCTTTCCACATGTCCGAACCATTGGAGCATTCCCTTTCGCATCTTTACACCAATACTCTCTTTCATACCTAATCGCTCTCTTACGTCGTCGTTACGAATAATCTAAGTCGAATAATAAAGTCTTAAATAACTAAAAAGATCAAAAAAATCTTTCTTTTTTCAGATGCAGGAGTAGGGTCTCTTCACGGCGTCTCTGTGGATCACAGGGAGATCTGTAAGCCCTCCAGCAGGGACTGCCTTCTGTACACCGAACTGACCACCGTCATAGAGTCCGCAATGAATAAGTGTTCTTGCCGAACGAATGTTAACTGATAGCGAAATAATACTACAGAGAAAATAATTCAATCAGCTTTTTTTAAAGTATTTTTGTGTAGTTGAAATACACGCGAAGTGAAACTTCAATAAAATTAATTTATAAAAAAAAATATTTTTGTAAAAAAAAACGTCTTTAATTAGCTTTAATATGTGGTAAAAGACATCGAAAGTAATTTTAATCGTGTGTGAAAAGTTTCAATTTTGTGTAGATTAAATCGTGACAGAAGTGAAACTTCACAAAAAATGCCTGACCGAAGTGAAACTTCATAAAAATAAATAATAAGAAATAAAACAGCGACGTTAACGTTATGTCAGAGAATTTATTTTGATATACACCTATAAAAGTAAAACTTCATAAAAAATAAGGGAATGTGAAATAGAACCATAAAATCAGTTTTAACAATATCTAACAAAAATATATATTTCTTTTTTAAATAAATTGCACTCGACTATATATGCCAAATGACATTGCAATAAAATTCATAAAAAAAATTACTGTCAGAAAAAGACAACGAATTACATTCTTAAGATATGTATGTATACCTAATATAAAAAGCATAGGTATAGACCCATCGATAATGGGTACCCATACAGAGGAGTGGTACTGCATTACTTTTATACCTCTCAAAAACAAGAGACGTTTTCCTCCTTCTCCTCCTCCGTCCTTTCGTTACCACGGTTACCTGGACAACATGAAGCCGGCGCCGACCAAAAAAAAGCTGGACACCTTTGATACGATCTAAAATTTACTAAAATAACGATCGCGTTGATCATTAATTCGGGGGATTTACTTAAATCCTGTAATTGCTCTTGCTTTAAATCTTTTAAGGTTAATAAAGTTAGAGAAAATATAAACGAAAGATATGCTATTAATGAAATATAAGACACTAATATATTTGTACAACGACTGACAAACGTCACATAGGTGTACGAAAGAGACAACGCTTTACGAAGCCGAAATTACCCGATTGTCTCTTTTCATAGACCGATGCGTAAAATTTTATCGCCGCGTACTGTAATACGTATTTTACAATTACCATTACTTCATCTAATAAAATAATAAATAAATAAATTATAAGTTTATATCAATTAATATTATGATTTATTGTATCAATAAATATTTTATTACTGTATTACTCTTTATTATTTGGACTTAACCCCACAACTCATTCCCGCTATGAACTCCTGTAAGCCAGGATACACAAATAATCACGGCTGACCGTTGGCAGTCTCGAGCAGCGCTTTTAATTTTCTTCATACCCGCAACAAATAAAAATGTTAAACAGCGACAAAGTGATTCCACTACCCTCATATGCTATACGGAAGACCTGAAGCAAAATTGACTGGTTTATTTATCAATACTACTTATCCTCGAAAAGCTAGGCATATGATCGATCCGAGGATTTTTTTTTACCCGCATCGGAGTAGATCATGTAAGAGCGTTATCCTAGCATTTGCTATCAGGGCGTCAACGAAGTGGTTCCGAGAGAGTAACATACCAGCTGGGCTACTGAAACCAAGACAGAGCTACCGTTAACTCGTTTCATAGGCAGAGGCAGGTATACGTGTTATGGGTGTTCGCCCAGTTTTCCATCGCTTCAGACGGGCATGCGGCCGGATCGAAGAATGTAAAAATATTCATATTTCGCTTTTTATGACCTCGTTTCTTATACGACCCACTGCTGGACTCAAGCCTCCCTCATAATAAGAGGGAAATAGACATATGCCTTGGTGATCAGAACGTTATTGTAGAGTTTTTATATCGAGTTTTCCTTGTCTTGAATAGATGTTATCTGTATAAATATATTAGTCATCTTTTACGCGTAGGACATCTACGAGCAAGATAGGAAAGTGATAAATTGTATTCTTACTCCATCATCACATGATTTAATTCAATGGAAATTGGATATTTTAATTGCCTGTATTGAAAATTGAGTAAATCCACAGACAACCATTAATTAACGTCCCTAAAACTTCAAGATTGGAAAATGTGTTAGTTTCACGCTTCTTAGTATTCCGCCTTCATTAAAGTATCGGCCCGCGATAGTATCACACTCGCCTCGCGCAGGTCCCACTTTTAAGTGTAGCATGCTGATATTACAATATGTTCTGCAAGCGTGAGAGACGGAGGCACAAACCATACCTTACCGTAGCAAGTTACCTATTACTGCCAAAGTCCTTCGAACAAATCTATCGTAGACGGTTCCAAATAGATTTTTCTGAGGATGCCTTACAAAACTGATTGACTACATAGATGACGATGACGCGGTATTGGTTAAGATAATGACTTACGATTCCAGTGGCACGGTTTCGATTCCCATACAAGACAATAATTTGTGCGATCCATAAATTTTTGTTCAGATTCTGTCTAATTTGTCTTTTTTTTTTTTTGGTGGACTATAGATGCGTCTCGCCCCGCCAAATCGGTCCGAGGTGACGGAAAGGCGGCGCGTGATCCCATAGACCCACCGTAAAACTCCTCTCTCTTCGCCGTGCGAGCCACCGGGGAGTCCACCGGGTCTAATTTGTCCCTTCATTATTTGTTTGTAAATGCAGTCGTA
The DNA here is from genome assembly GCA_905163515.2 of Lymantria monacha. NCBI lineage: Eukaryota > Metazoa > Arthropoda > Insecta > Lepidoptera > Erebidae > Lymantria > Lymantria monacha. Next base: position 10,013,225 of record LR991104.1, on the reverse strand, counting down.
ATACAAGGATTATTTCCTTAGAGCAGGGTGCGTGTTTTTAAAACAAAAATAAATACAAATACAAAAAATCCCAACGTGGACTGTCTAAGTTTTGTACTCAAGACTTTACCATTCATCCATCAATTAACTTATGCAGTAAAACCGACCCCGTGAGTGCAACGCAGTACTATACTGCCGGGTCGTTGACAGGATATGGAAAGCGATAGGTAACCCACAACAGGCCACCGATGTCAAGTAGGTAAATAGTACCTGTGATCAGCTTTAATGGTGATGGGAAGGTAATAAGATTTATGGGTGCCAACATGGCCTTTTCGTCATCTTAAATTCGGAGTGTGGCCAAACCATACTTTTGTTGTTAGAAAATGGTGAAATAAAGATGTAATCGACAGCAATTAATGTTTTAGGTTTACCGAAAAAAATCCTGCTGGCCCATTTCCATGGTTATAATTTAAGAAATAATACACAAATTTTGTTTATTTTATTTTTAATTACAGAATTTGAATCAAGTTTATTAATTATAATAGGCGTAACGAAAACTTAATAATAAGTACAGATATAAACGTCTTTGGATAATAAATTTGATGAAATTGTACTTCTCTTTACGATTTGGGTTTAAGTAATTGCTTCTAATATTATTACAGAGTAGTGAAGTTTCAAACCTGTGATTAAATACCACAGATTCAAAATGTATATGGAATACCAGAGCATTTAAAATTCATAGACGTTTCATGATCTATGGTTCATTCATGTTGAACATGATTTTTTTTTTAAATACTTTAGTAACTTTAGTTAGCAAAATATTTTTTACTTTTTATCATTTTGTTAAATTAATCAATTGCTACAATGTGGGAGACAGAATATAGTACTGGATTCCTATCAACCAGGTAATATTAATCTCAGATCGCGAAGGATGGAGGAATTAACTGAAATGTAAGATTAACGCGGGCAAATCCGCATAGCGCAATTTTATCCTATTTGAAAAAGAAATGTATCAATCATAGTTCATTTAAATTGAGCTCTATAAGGGATTGTGAATTTAATTTAAAATAGCGGTAAATTTACGATAATTTTAGTTATCGTTAATTTATCGCTATTTTACAGTCATAACGAAATCTACCAATAACTTACTTGTTAACTTAAAATGCTGCTCGCCAAAAAACCCTATCAAAACAGATTACATTGCTTAATTATAATCGATTCTTATAATAAATTCAAATTATTTGACTAATAAAAAATACTTAGTTTTGGTCTAAATAATAAATTGATTAAACTATTTTAAAGAATTAGATAATGAAATAACAAAACGATTATATTATTAACCTGATTATTTGGTAACAAATCAGTTTGTTTTTTGTAATTATTAGAAGAAACCAGAAAAAAAATTATAACATATATCTGTTTTTCTTTTTCAGTAAATTAACAAAAAATATATACGTTATCCAAATCGGTCTCATCGACAACGAGTGTTGAGTTAATCACAACATTATACAGCCTAAATAAAAAGCTTAATAGTTTCTATTTTTATTAATGCGATTTAAAAAATTTGACTAACTTATGTGAAAACCACTCGTTCATTCGTTTGTAACTTTAAAACAAATACAGAAAAAATATGGTCTATTTTTTTTTATATTTTTGATCTTAAAGTATTGAAACATATATTTTTGGAAATACCTATTGTACATGTATTTTGCAACTGAAAATGCAACACAATGAAATAATTATGAATACAAAGTTCCCGTTAGTTTTTCAAATGACTTCTGTGTAATATCTCAAAAAAAAAAACCTGATTTATAAGCATGGCAATATGTTCCATAAAGTCAATCAAATAATATTATACAAATCCTTTAAAATAGTTAGAAGTGACACCAATATTTCGTACATATATTGAAAAAACATTTTTTTAATTATAAGATACATAATAGAATTACTTTGAATTATTAATTTCTTATTATATTTTTGAGTCAAATTACCTAAAAATCACAATATACAAGAATACTTAGATAAACATTTACTTATATTTAATAAATAAAATACACAAAAGGAATCTATTTAATTATTTTTTTATTCAAAAACATTATAATATTTTTTTAGATGGCTGTGTTAGTTTTAAAGTAACGCGGCGTCAATAAAACGGCAACTATGATGACGGCATTGAAAGCTTAAAATATTTGTTTACAATTTATCGAGCTTACTTGAAATTTACTTGTGTTAGTTATGTGTATAAATATACACAAAAATAATTAGTGTATGTGTATCTCATTTACAAATATTTAGTACCTCAACACAAATAAAATTCAAGCACTTACGCATAATTCAAGCACAAACGCATAACTCAAGCACAATCGCATAATTTAAATTTTAAAGTTACCGTTTCATTGTAATAGATTATGGCAGCAATTTATATGGCTTGGTGACTATATAGTCTTATAATATTGTTTTTTTTTTTTAATAAATATACCGTTAACAAACGATTAAAACCGATTATTTTTATAGTTATTTTGGTGTCACAAATGATACCGATATTTTTGGTTAATGATAAGTTTATACTATAAGAATAATAATACCGGTTTTATAGGTTAGTGATTTTATTTTTTAAAACCTTATGATAGGTACTGAGTGAAAGAAAAAAGAAATACATTTTTTTTAGTTTTATAGACTAGATTATATTGGTATCAAATAATATAATTAACTACGTGAAATACTTAATGGTATCACAAACATTAAAAACGGTATTATTATTTGAATAGATTAATGAATCCGGTTTTTAAAAGTTTGCGATATCATTATTACAAACATATGATAAATGTTATGTGGCCAAACGCCCGCACAATAATGTAAAATAACAAAAAAAAAGAAAATACAATTTAATAAAATCGCATACATTAAATTCGCTTAAAACTAAAAATTACAAATAAATTAGAATTTCTCTGCTACCAAGGTTGGTCTGTACCGACCGCGTGGTATCACTCGATGTGATATCATGATTCTACCAAAGCATGCTATCATTACTTTATAGTGTGAGAAACATTGTCAAAAATACATATTACAGTAAACTATGGTAACCAAATGGATATTAAAACAAAATATACAATATATATGAAATTTTTTTTTTTAATTTCGTCTGGTTAAGGAAATATACAATGCGAAAGTGGAAGGATGTAGGTACCGGGGGAGACCGAGCCTAACCAACCTAGACTAGATTGGTCACGTACTGAAGGAAGGTGAAGTCAAGAGTCTCCGAATCCGGCGAGAGAGAATTATGAATGTTGAGGAAGCGAGTGAAGTATGCAAGGATAGAGCTCTCTGGCACTCTGCCTATCCTGCAAGTGATATGGCGTGATGGTATGTATGTATGAAAATTAATAAGCATTTAATTAAGGAAGATTATTTGGGCAGTTGTAATGTGAAATATTGAAAAGGATGGATGAATTTTGATGAAATTTTTCAATAACTAAAATTATGATGATTAGTCTTGGAAACTGGAATTAATAACTGATAGTATAATATAGGGAAAAATGTCAGAGCTGGTATAAAAATAATAATAATTAAAAATATATTCTTACGGCTTAATAGGTTAGCTGGATAGAGATACTACGAAATCAGTGTCAATTTTTAAATATAGTCAAATCGTAATTATTAAAATATATATATTTATTTTTAAACCAAAGATACGGCAAATTGGTAACTAAAATATAAACTATTACTAAGAGTTCTAAATCTAATTATATTAGCTTTGATAGAAACCATTTAATTATATGTATTAAGCCTAAGAGGCTGTGGTGGGGACGTTTAGGAAAGTAAATACAAAAAAAAACAAATACAATCACACAATTCACTTACATTCATTTTTAAAATAAATGGAGTGCATTCATGTAAATTATAACCTAAAATAATATCTTAAAATTAATTAAACTAAGATTCATTGAAAGAAGTTATATAATTATGTCGGTTTTATCATTTAATATATGAAAAGCAGTATATAATGACGAATCAAAAGTAACGATAAAAATAACTTATTAGATGTCGAGCGATGTGTTATGTTAAGAAATAAAGATATCTATACAGGGTGGAAGTGGACCTCTCCCGAAAACAAAGACAGGTGACCCTACTAGTCCTACTTGTAATGATGGGATAAGAAAAAAATCGATTCGGATGAAAAAAAAAAAAATTTTCACAACGAATTTTAAGTTATTTTCAGATTCCATCGTATTAGGACAGTGCCATGTAACGATATTTCCATAAAAAATACGTAACTTTACTCAGATGAGAAAAGACGCAATCTATTCAAAACTCAAATCACGATCACGATCATCACGACTCACGATCATATGTTCAAGAGTTCAACGACCTCGCATGGTGAAAAAAAATACTTCGTCGTTTTTTTTTTCTAGCCTATCATTACACGTAGGACTAGTAGGGTTATCTGTCTTTGTTTTCGGGAGCGGTTCACTTCCACCCTGTATATTAACTCTTAGTTCCTAATATAGTGAATATAGCGATAACGGTTTTTGTAACGCTAACTTAATCGAATTTAAATGATAAAATAATAAAGATTATTAAGTAATTAATCGATAAATAGGACATATTATATATTTTCATGAAGTCAATAAGAAAATCAAACAGAAGATTATTGTTATCATAAAAATAAAACACGAGATTAATAACGTTATTATACGACTCTGAATGAAACTCAAAGGCCTTTAAAATCCATAGACAAATTACAAACACGAATGCAATCGAATTTTTTAATGTTTATAATCTAGCCAATAATTAAAATTCGCCAATTTCTTAGTTGGTGAGGTTATCAATTTTAAAGTAACTACAATTAAATAAATTAGTAATTTTGAGTTTTGAGAGACTACATTAAAATTTAATAATAAAATTGTGCCTTTTCAAAATTTTATTGTGCATTTTTTAAGTCTTACGTTTATTATTTATTGGAAGAATTTAATTTGAGTGAAGAATTTGATTTAAATTTATCAAATATAAAATAATTTAATTTTAGTTTATATAGGAAATTATATTATTTATACATTGGAATTGTTAATTTAGGTTTATTTAATATCTACAAAAAAAATATTTCTCGCTTATTAAAATATGGTTTTATGGAATATCATAATCTTAACTTAGAATGAGAGCTGGGAATAACTTAATACATATTTTGAAAGACCGAGACTAACCTAACTATTAGACTGACCAGATTGGTCACGTACTTAAGGAAGGTGGAGTCAAGAGTCTCCGAAACCGGCGAGCGCGTATGAAGAGAATTATGAATGTTGAGGAAGCGAGTGAAGTATGCAAGGATAGAGTTCTCTGGCACTATTTTCTCTGTGCCTACCCTGCAAGGGATATGGCGTGATGATTTGTATGTATGTATTTTGAGAGATAAAGTTGCGTTATCACCATCGCCATTATCTATATTTATTACCAGAATTTTTACTTCAACTAAAAATTCTTATAGGTTTAATATAATTTGTTTTTGGTCTTTATAACTTTCTTTATTGGCCCTAATGGGTTTCAAGTCAAAAGATATAGGTATTATATTTACTAAAGACAAATCTTAATTGTTCAAATGTATAGATTCTTTTGCTTTTATAAATTCACCTAAATCTGCACCTGAAATAATTATCAGATGTATTCTCAATTAAAATTGTACGCTTCGCTTGACGTTTTTTTATAAAATTCACACCAAAATTTCATTCTATCACCTAAATTTATATCGCTAATTCAATCTTGTATTTCTTTAATAGAATTCTCATTAGTTACTCGTCCAGTTTTATTTGATAAATCAATTTTAATATTGTTTTCTTTTGTATTATTATTATTTTTATCTCTAGTACCACGTGTTGACCTTATAACAGTTTTTATTGATTTCGTATCTAAATCATTGACTATTTGAGGTTTATCTAGCGAACTATTTAATCTACTAACTCACCTATCACTAACGTATCTCAAATATCTACTTTTAGCTTCCTTAGATACTAAATGACTATCATTTATAATCCTTTGGTTTTCTAAGATATTAGTAACATCTGAATCACTATGCGAAGAGATTTCATCTACAAATTCACTAGTACTGTTAGAATTATATTTAGAAACATTAAAAGGATCAGTTTTAATTTCATTATCTTTTGATTTATCAAGATTACTAATTTTAGTTTTATTAGAAACAAGTTGTGCGGTATTATTACTTATATCGGTCTTCTTTTTCAATCGAACTCTAATATATCTTATCAATTTTAACTTTTTGTTTATTTCGTTATCATTTTCATCGCTAATTAATTCACTAACATCATATCGGGAATTATTTTTTATAGTACGTTTAATACAAGTGTTACCTATACTATTAATAAACAAATTTCTGTTATTACTAGTTTCAGTTTGATAATTACCATCGAATTCATCAAAACTAGAACTTATGTTACCACGACTATGCTTATCATTATTTAGAATACTTTGTTTACTATTTTTAACAAATTTACCATTTTTTTCATCAACATCCTCAAAAATATGACGATCGATTATATTTTTCTCATATTTGTCTCATTTTTCTTAATAATCATTTTAATATTACTACTTTGATCATCCTTACTACCAACTTGCACACTCTCAATACAATTTTCTTCACTTACAACCTCACAAAGCCCAGACTTCCCCACCACGTTTAACATCGAGTTCCACGCGTGGTACATACCCGCCTAAGCGAACAGTGCATTAGGATCAGTCGTGGTGATTTTGCAGACAAACTGATTCTGCTCAATTGGTTTCTGGATCCATCTGCCAAGTTTGGCCTTCTCAAACGACTCTATAAGACGACTTTTAGCTAGCTGTTGAAGGAATACATTATAAATTACAAAACAACAAATTTATATGTAATAAATCGTATATATCAGCGATAAATCTTGTACGTCGTCACTTGGAAAGAGATAATAAATTAATTTCTGCTTCGTAGAGCTCTGTCTCTGTCACACTCTACTTGTGTAAGGTCACACGAAGCATTAACAGTTTAGTATCTATTAGCTTTTAAAACAAATATGTTTTTTTTCTGTAAATAAAATACATTTATTGTACAAGCTTTTTATTCCAAAATGTTGTTGTTTTAACGATATAATTTTGAACTGAACGCCAATAAACTCATGTGTACTACGACTGACAAACATTATATAAGCAACAGAGACAACGAAGCCGAAATTAACCGACTTTTCCAAAGACCGACACATAATATTTATCACTTGGTACTCTAAGTACTTTAGTAGTGACGTGCTAAGAAATACAACGTGTTTACCACCTCTTAATTTCTCCTAACATGGCATTAACTACTATATAATAGGCCACGGGTTTTCTACAGATTAAGAATCTCAACGTTTTAATGTGTTATATTAAATAATTTAGATTTTTTATATCATTATCATCATCACAGCTCATATATGGCTCACTGTTGGGCTCAGGCCTCCTCCGTAATGGGAGGGAAATTAACCTACTACACCGCGCTGGTCAGAGGTGTTGGTATAGGGTTTTGTTTCGAGTTTTCATTCTTTATAGGCATAGATGTTATATGCGTTTTATATCCCTTAGCCATCTCTTACGATCACCCACGGGTAAGATAGTGGGTGGTGAATTGTATTCTTACTCCGTCACCACACGGATGATTGATTGATGATTTTTTATTATAATGTAATACTGATCAAGTGCTGGGATGTAATAAATATGATTGATTTATAATTGTATTGTTTTCTACTAAAATTCTAATAGATATTAACAGTCTCAAAGGTGAAGATTTCGTTCTTGACTAATTGTAGAATCGGAAGGTATGAAGAATCTGATAAAATCTGTGAAGAAGATTGTAACTCGACACTGGCCATAAGGCACTCTTATTACTAGCGAATTGCAAATCCAATACAAAAAAAAAAGAAGATGGGTGGCATAGTGTTTCAATACAAGTTTTCCTTCTCTTATATAGATATTATATGCATACTTAGTCATCTTTTAAGCACATATATCTCTTAGTCGTCTTTTACAACAGCCAAGAGTAAGAGAGGAGTGATGAATTGCCAATAACTTGTGCAATACGTACGAGTACATATGGCGTCGACCACAAGTAATTGGTGTAAGAGTTGGAGAATGCGGCTTGAAGGCAGCAGTGGGACATTATCAGCTGTAATTATGAAGTATATTTTACCTGGTAAATAGGACAGAGTTGTTTCGCCTCGTTGTATAGCAGCTCATCGAGATATTCCGGTATGATAGCTGGGTTCGTCTCCAGCTCGATATCCTGAAACAGATCAGTATGCGAGTTCCACTCGCGATATCTACGTTAAAATATTTTATAAAACCAGTAGCTGTAGGTCCAGTACTGTTGGTAGTTTTCTGTCTACACCCGCGGGCCGGTCCGATGGCGTAGTACTACAATCTCACAGAAAATAAAAGGCTATATAACATCACGCTATGATCAATAGGAGCACAGCAATAATGACAAATGTTGCCAAAACTGGCAATAAATGAACATTTTTTTGTAATTCTCAATAGTATTTTTTTGTTTTGGCTGGCTATGATATGGTCACACGCCGTCCATCTAGTCTGGGGTGATAGAAAGGGCGGCGCTAGGCCCCATATCACTTTATTTTCTCTCCATAGTCATTGGGCCGGCCACTGGTACCGCTTCCGCCGATTAATTTGTGTGGACTATTCATAGGTTAAAAAAGGTAAAATTATTCAAATGAATGAAATTTTGTATTTAACATCCTCGGTTATTTATAAAAACTTGATTGCGAGCGAAAAATGAATATCACACGTGGGTAGAGATTGCAATCCGGCGTCTTTTTCAGTCCAGCCGGATCCGATCATCTTTTCACTAATCCGGCCGGATCCGGTCGAATACGGCTGGATTGATCAAATCAAAATGATTTTCACTTTTCGACTCAAAATGAGCAGCTAGTAAGTTAATCAAGTGCCATTGTAGTTAATATAGGTAATTTATAAAAAATAAAACATATATAATAGCAATTTTATTTCTAATTCAATGTTAAGATTAGACAAAGAGCATCATCATTCTCCTGCTCCCATCCCAATCACTTGGGGTCGACGCAATATGTACTCCTCTTACTACATATTGCATAAATTATTGGCAATAGTTTTATGACCGGCCGGCCGCATGACAAGATTAGACAGAGAGCAAACAAATAAAATATAGTAATGTAGGTAACTAGTAAAATTTTAACTAATTAACGAGTAGCTCAGTCTTCCTAGATTTTATTTTCACAGGTAGATCAATTATTTTAGTAAGTAATTTTATAAACAAGTGGATTATGCGGATATAGTTATAGTGGTAGGACCACGCTGTCGACAGTTCTGTCTACAGCCACGGGCTGGTCAATCCGGGGTAGTACCATACTCTCGCAGAAGATCGACGTCTGAGTAATGGCAATGTGCTATTGCACTTCGTTCGGTGAGCGAGAGAGCCGGAAGCCTCACTGGGGTGGGTTTGGTGTTTGTATTGAGTAGGCAGCGGCCTAGCTATATTAGTATTGCAAAGGTCCATGAGCGGCAGTGATACTTACTATCAGGTGTGCTGTCTACTCGTTTGCCACCATAAGCAATAAAATAAAAAATATGTATACGAATGCGGGATGCGTGTAGCGGCGCGATTACACTAGATCGCTAACACCAGATCCAGTCGCCGGATCGGGTATACTGTTATCGGATCCGGTGAATATTTAATGACGCCGGACCCGCTGGATTAACGGATCCGGTTTCCGGATTACAATCCCTACTGGCGTGGGACTCGAACGCGCACCTATTGAAAATCTGTTCCAATCGTCCTACCACTTAGACAAATGTGAGTTATTGTATGATATTCAGTTCGCGGCTCGTATTATATTTTCGTCTTTATGAGAGACGTGTGCCAACTAACCGACAATGTGCGGCTCGTATTATATTTTCGTCGTAAAATATTATACGAGCCGCAAATTGAACATCATACGACAATTAACACTTGTCTAAATGTTAGGACGATTGGAACGATATTCCAATAGGTGTGAGTTCGAGTCCCACGTGTGACATTAATTTTTCGCTCGCAATCAAGTTTTTATAAAGGTTCAATTTTGTTCAAGTATAGTATTTTGAAGACGACAGGACATGTAGTATTGATACGTGCCCTAATTAATAAGGAACATATAAATTCCGTAATAAATAAGTAATAGTCTTTAGAAACATAACTTTTTTGAAGACAACATCCTTCACTAAGAAAAATATTCTTATATTAAGGGGTCTTATCTATTGGTTAATAAGCCAATTTTGCTCGACATATTTGCATATGAGGAAAGTAGATGTTTTTTTAACTACCCTATTTTTTTTTATAATTTTTTTTGCGGGTTCCAATAAGAATTAAAAACGTTTTCCAGGATTACTTGAGGGTCGAAACTCGATATTATAAGGAGTTAAATGGCGGGAATCTGTGTTGGAATTAGTCCTAATTTTAAAATTGCAACAATATGTAAACGTTCTCAGATAGGTGATGTGGACCGTTTTACGAAAATTTGGTTGTTAGTAGGTCTAGACTCATGTGATTGGCAAGATGATTGGAATAAATTTTCAGTAGATATGAGTTGGCAATAATTTTTCGCTCGTAAGAGAAATTTTCAGGACATTTTAGTTATAATTACAGCACTAATGGTTATCTTACCTGGGGTACGTGCGATAGCCTCTTGATCAAATACTGCCACCTGGCGAACATGCTCTGCTTGCAGAGCAGAGATGGTTGACCACTTTCTAGTTTGCCGGTAGTGGCATTTATTACTTCTGGTAACTGAAAGATGTGCATTGGAAAGGATATGAAAAATATATAATAGTCGTTTTGAACCAATTGGGTACGTATTATTGTGTATAACTCAAAAACTGTATGTCAGCTCTTGATCAAAATGAAATGGGAAATACCACCGGCTTTCAAAGAAAAACATCATCAAAAACCGATTCACAGAGAATAAGATCTGAGGTAACACGTAAAAAAATACATTCCCAATGAGAACCTGTTTTGAAGTCATTTAATATTAAATAATATATATTATGAAAGTAATCCCTTCAAATGGCACCGTCACTTTCTTTCCATAGGACGTTATTAGAGACGAGTAATCACTATTAACGCCAACGATTCTAAAAATTTTAGCTACTTAAAGCAATATAAATCACGCATCAATAAATTTGGCTTTAGGTACCACCTAAGCTATTATCTTTGTCACGTATATAACAAAAATAACGCCATATGTTACCAAAAACTAAGTTTATTTATTAACTTCACTATCAATACTGTTTATCTTGCACAAGTGTCACCTAAAATTTCATTGGTGATAACAGGCATAAAATGTGTAAGCAAATACTCACCGCAACCATTAATTGGCCTACCAACGTCCACTATAAGGACATTGAGGTCTTTATCGCGATAATCGCCATGCTTGGCAGACGGTTTGGCGATCGCTTTTTGTGTTAAAACTTTCTCAGTTGAGCACCACTTACCTTGTTGTCCTTAGTATTCCTTTAGACCCGTTTAAATTCTCCACGTAGTACAAATAATATCATCATCATTAATATCGTTATTATCATCATCTCAGCTCATATAAGTCCCACCATTGGTCTCAGTAGGTGGAAAATTGACCTTATGCAATTGTGGTCAGGGTGTTTCCAAAAAATAGTATATTCCATTTTCCTTGTCTTAGTAAAAGACCAAGAGATACGCATACAACATATATGCACGAGAAGGTACACTCAAAAATAAAACCCTATACCAACACGTCTGATCAACGTGGTATACTAGTACAATTTCCCTCCTAACGTATAGAAGGCTCGAGCACAGTGGAGGGACATGTAAGAGCCAAGGTGATGCTCCTAACCTTGTCTAACCAGCGTCTTGTAATTGGTTGACTTCCCATCCATTATACAGAATACTCGTACACTTATGTGTTGAAAAGAGAAGGAAGCAGGCTTACCGGTGTTGTGGAACACCAGCATACACTGAATGAGGGTGCCCTCGCCGGAGTCCTGGCTTCGGTGCTCGCCGCTCTAGCCAGGAGTGGACGATGCAGCCGGAATGGTGGTGGTAACGATGAAATATATGCTTCTATACGACCGCATAGCGCTCTAGAACATAGAGAGATGTTTTGTGATTAAACTTCTTCTTTCTTCTTCTTAAACCATAACAATATAAATAATTTGAAATTTTTTAACGAACAATAACAACGGCTTCTCGTCTTTTTTTATGCCTATGGTGATAACCAAGCAAACAGTACACCTGACGGTAAGCGTTACGGCCTGATCACAACTTTGGCGCGGCGCGGCATCCCGGGCGGCGGCTGCAAGCGGTGCATTTTGCACGCCACGTACCTTCAGTAGCGGTGGCCTAGGTGGACGGATTTAGGTAGTCAAAACGTGTTCAAAATCATGGTGTTATCAAAATTATCCCTTCTCTGATTAGAAAGCAGTACATTTTTAAAACAAGATATTCTTAATATGAGACAAGGAGTGCACGAACTAAATAAGTATCGGTATTTAAATTGCGAATTTCGTGACCTATACGAAGATTACAGAAAATTCCAGATAAGTTTTATGAGTAGACCAGAATGAGTGTGTAAACTTTTGATTATATTCTGCAGCACATATAAGTATATAATGCCTCGGTATCCATTACCGCCACAAAATCGTCTAAATTTATTTTTTATCTACGTCGCTGAGTACGTCCCCCCTATACCGCTGTCCGCGCCGCTATGTTTTGTGGCGTCGCGCGTCGCACTCATTCACTTGTACATTTGTTCCTGCCGCTCACCACCCCGCGCGTCGCCGTAGCGATACGCTCAAAAAAAACCGCGCGCCTTTTCGCTATGAGCGGCGTCTCGTGGCGAGCTTCAAATATTTTTATACTTTTGATTTTACCGCTCGCTGCCCCGCGCTTAGCCGCCGCTTACAGCGGAAAGATCGTGAACGGGCCGTTACTGCCGCTTATGGAGCCACGCAATACCAACGGTACAGCTAAGCTGTCCCCTAACCTAAAAGAAAGCTGTGTTACCGGCTCTTTCGTTCACCGAACGAAGTACAACAGCTTATTGCCACTGCTCAGACGTCGATTTTCTGCGATAGTGTGGTACTAGTACTACCACGGACGGACCGGCCCGCGGCTGTAGACAGAAAACTCTCAACAGTGTGGACCTACCACTAAAAAAATCATCGTCTTCATCAGGAGATATGAACAGAATTAGTTAAGACTATTCTAAAGAGTTCAAACCTAGTTTTACTAATAGAAAAAACAGTATTTCCTCTCCTATCTACGCACGAGCTACTTCATCAGAAAAACTCACTGGGATTTTCAACCATGAGTGTTACAAATGTTAAGTCGAAGATATGTTTGTAAGTAAATCTAATATAATATATTTAAATCAGGAATTTTTGTTTATTTCTATTTATTCAGAATCTCGGTAACGCCTCCAACGATTGCCAGAAAATTTAGCATGCAGGCGTTTTTATGGTAAATCGATCAAGCTAAGTTTCATCTACGACAAATATATATAATAGTTTCATTAGCTTTTTCAGTAAATGAAAAAAAATATAGAAAATAAAGGTAGGTATATTTACCTATTCAGTTCAGTTCTCTGGGAAACAAACGTGAGGCTGTGTATGTATGTAAATAGTTCAGTTGAGAAATCAAGCGGTCTAATCCAAACCGCCCCGGTTCAATCTTTATATTCACTTATTAATTTTCTCCTTTTTTACTAATTTATTAATTATATTTTAAAATCTAAAGATATTCGCCGAAAAGAAAAACACAGTTGACTAATAAAAAATACCGAGCTAAGCTTGCTCATTTAGATATTCATAGGGTAATTAATAAAAGAGCTGACGACCTTAACATGCCTAAATAGATCTTCATTAATTGTCACTATTGACTATTTTGATCACGTCAGATCCTTTGTTTAGGAGCTACAATACCACAGACAGACACCCAAATACATAGGTACTTTCAGATTTATATCAACAACAATTAATAGACAGGAGATAAATCTATTTTTAAAAATTTCGTCGCATTTGTATTTGATTTCTACATTGCAGATTTAGCGATTTCATCATTCGTAGTCACAGGCGAACTAAGATATTTCATGTATAACAAATCGTCGTTACAATAGAGGTTTTTTATCTACAGTATTAGTTTGAAATGAAATCATTTTTACGGATTCTATCGCGTTTTTGGAAATGATACACTGTGACCATGAACGCTGTAAAGTGTTCAAAACGTCGGATTAAAAATCAAATACAAACGAAAATAGTTTTATTTCAAATGTGTAATATTCGCGTAAACATCAGAAATCATTATACAGTATTAGTTATTAAATTTTAATCCACATTTTTTATATAAATTCAAACAAATTTGATGGCGATTATAAATACTACAGTACCAACCCTAAAATCGCCTGTGAGTTTAGTAAAATACGACTGCGTGCTTAACATTAGCTGTACCAACTACATCTGATGTCGTCTGATCAACAATTACATTCACATGTAGAGGTATGTGACGTCACACAGACGGTCGGACAACAACTATTGTCAAAACTATTTACAATATGTACGATGTAAGAAGAAATCATATTGTGTCGAACACAATTAATTAGTCATCATCATTCTCCTGCTCTTATCCCAATTGCTTGGTGTCGATACAATATCCACTCTTCTTTCATTACATATTGTAAAAGTTATTGGTAATATATAATTTTATGACCGACCGCCTGCCTGACGTCAACCCTCCTTGGGAATGTAATTGTTGACCAAACGGCATCAGATGGAGTTGACTCAGATCGTTATAAGGCTCTTAGAGCGGTTACGCACTACGTGCGATCCGAATCCGATCCGAAACCATGAAAATATGGATCTAGAAAACTCGGACCGAATTCGGACATTGCTTACGCACTTGGCCGATCGGAACCCGTGAAAATATGGGTCTAGAAAACTCGGGCCGAATTACGTGATTTTACGCGCAGCCACAGCAGAGTGTCCACGTCGTTGATAACGCGTCCTTTAAATCGACGTCAACTTCTGGCAATACTATTGTACGTACAAAGAACGTAGACGTACGTTCATACAAATAATTCTATGGCTACATTGGTCCGTCAAAAATCTTCTCCGGCATGGAGATTCTAGAATGACGGAAAGAAATCGGATGACGGAGATCGGATGTAGTGCGTAAATTACCATAGAAATAGTTCTACGGCTACGACAGACCATATTTTCACGGATTCGGAACGGATGTAGTGCGGAACCGCTCTTAGTCGTCTTTTACGACATCCACGCGCAAAGTAAGGGTTGGTAGTATTCGTAGTCGCCATCACACAGCGTAACACAAGTAATTAGTATAAGAGCTAAATAATTCAATTCCAGGTGAAAAATAAAATATAATAAATTCTCAGCCAATTTTTTTGACCATCAAATGCAAAGATGGCGACAATTAAATTCTTATCCCTTCGCAAGACAATATTCACTAATTAATCGCAGCAATTTTTATGCAATCGTTAATAAAACCTAATAATAATCAAATAGGTATCTAGCACATTTAGAAATACAGTTTCCTAGCGCTAGTTACATTACAAGAAAAACTGGTTAGGAATTATTGACTGTTTAGTAAAAGTTGCTGTAATAAAGTTATGTAAAAATACACTAGAGGCTTAGTGGTAACGATCTATTACAATGCGAAAGTGGAAGGATGAGGGATGTAGGTACCGGGGGCGGCCGAGACTAACCTACCTGGACCAGATTGGTCACGCACTGAAGGAAGGTGTGCGTGTATGAAGAGAATTATGAATGTTGAGGAAGCGAGTGAAGTATGCAAGGATAGAGTTCTCTGGCACTCTGTTCTCTCTGCCTACCCTGCAAGGGATATGGCGTTATGATATGTATGTATGCTTTGAATCCCGCACGAGAAATAAATTTGAAGAAACATCATCGTCATCATCTCAGCTCATTATATGTACCATTGTTGGGCTCGAGCCTCTTCCATAATGGGAAATTGATCTACTATACCACGATAGTCAGACGTGTTGGTATATGGTTTTATTTCGAGTATTCCTTCTCTCGCTCTCGATGTTATATGCGTTTTATATTCCTCAGTCGTCTCATACGATCATCCACGGTAAGATAGGTGGTGAATTGTATTCTTACTCCGTCACTACACGGATGATTTCAAGAATATAAATGTCTAAAATATTAATTACTTTTTGTTGCAGTATTTCTTTTACATATAATAAGAAAACCCTATATACAATAAAAATAGAACATCAATGAATTTATAGTTTTGTAAATTGAATAGTAAAATTGCTTTCTAGTTTTTTGTTTGACTTTTTTTGAGACACGTCTATGTGGATGACATCGCGGGCCAAAGTTAGTAATATATACATACTATATCCCCATGAAGTATGTTTAATAAAACAGGCTAACCTCTCGACCAATCTATCAGTGAAAGCGGTTAGGACCGCATAGATACTCAATAAAGTTAACAAGTATCCCCCTCTATGTTAAGCATGTAATAGAAATAGCTTAGGACCTAACATACCATTCAATCTAAACCAATCGTATCGATAACTTTAGTATTAAATTTTTACAATATAATAAACAATATTTCCAACTAAATAATAATTTAAAAATTTAGAAAACCTATTGACATAAATAATATTTATTGATAAATTTAAATCTGGAATACGTACTGACTCGAAATTTATGAAATAATTATTGATATATTTAGAAATTTAATTTTAGAATGAATAATTATGAGTTGTTTTATTGATAAATTAGATTAATTTAGATAGTTTTATTTAGTTAGATTTTATTATATATAGATTTAGTGTGCAGTTTTGTGACATAATGCAGTCCATGGTGCCTTTGGCTTGCTTGCTATCTGTCATACGTAAGTATTTAATTGCATGTAACATTTTATTTATATTACCTAAGGCATGTTACGTGTGTGACGGTGTAAGAATATAATATATCACGCTCTAACCGTGGATATCGTATGAAACGACTAAGTAATATAATATGCAAATAATACAACGGATTCTATCGAGTTTGTATTTGATTTTTAATTTCTCAACGTTTCGAACATTTTTCATGGTCGCGGGGACGTCTGTACTCCCGTGAATCAAACCAAATCAAATATAGACGGGATATAATCCGTAAAAATAGCTTTATTACAATCTATATAACATCTATGCAAGTGAAAGTGAACTCGAAATAAAACCCTATAGCAATACGTCTCACCAGCGTGGAATTGCCCTCCTATTGTGTAAGAAGTTCGAGCCCAGCAGTGGGACATGTATAACATCTAATCTAATCACTGATATAAGCATATAGTTGATGCAAATAGTATAAAATTTATCCGTTTAGCGATGAAATAAAAATAAAATCACTACCACCCACAATTTCCGTGGATATCGTAAGAATCGAATAAAGGGATATAAGTGATAAATACCAAAGCAAGAGAAGGAAAACTCGAAATAAAATTCTATGCGATTTTGTCTAGCTATCAATGGCTAGCATACTATAACAAGCTAATTACTCTCATACCCGAAGAAAGACCATGTTCAGGATTGAGGTCGTATATGGGTTGAGAAAAACTATTTGCCTGCAAAGATGATAGTGTGCAGGTAGTCCAGAGTTCGATTCCCATGCAGCACAATACTTTGTGTAATGCACGAATTATTGTTCAGAGTCTGGATGTAATTTGTGTGCCCGTTAATTGTATATAAAGCGCTCGCAATTATCTTATCTTAAAAATAAACTAAACATGATTGTATGTAGGGCAAGGTTGCGATCAATGGACCAGCGCTTTCTTTGGACCACCTAAGTAATTGAAATATTAGACAAGTTAGAACGTGTTTAATCCATTGTTAGGCAAAAGTACCGAGCCCAGTAACTGCCCCTCAAACCTCAGGATCGCCAGGCCATCCATTGCGGAGTAACGTGTTTGTGAGGACGGCGATATAAAAATTACACAACGAAAACATCCATGTAATTATTGTAATACTTTTGTTTATTAAGCGATAGTATTCTATATTGATAGAATATTAATCTGTATTTTAGTAAGTGGTTGAGAATCGTGCCGATTTCATATTCTTTTTTTAATAGAAATATATTTTTAATTTAGCATTTAGTTGCTACCATTGGCCCACCATAGCGATGCTATGAATGGACTGGTCCAATCAAAGAAACTTTAATATACAACCTTTTTAAAAAATAACTAAGTATAGGATTATACGAAGCATCTAAAATTTATGGTGTTCTAAAAACAACTCTAAAACGCAGATTGGACGGCAAAAACCAAAAAACCGTGGAAGCGACTCAAATTATAGGATCAGAAGGTGACCTTCCTGCAGTATTAGAAACGAAACTTGGCAACCACATTATAGAGATGGAGAATTCATTGTATGGAATTACTCCTATAGTACATACATACATACATATCATCACGCCATATCCCTTGCAAGGTAGGCAGAGAGAACAGAGTGCCAGAGAACTCTATCTTTGCATACTTCACTCGCTTCCTCAACATTCATAATTCTCTTCATACACGCTCGCCGGTTTCGGAGACTCTTTACTCCACCTTCCTTCAGTACATGACCGATCTGGTCTAGGTAGTTTAGTCTCGGTCTCCCCCGGTACCTACATCCTTCCTTCCTTGTATATCTTCTTAACCAGACGTTCGTTCGGCATTCTTTCCACATGTCCGAACCATCGGAGCATTCCCTTTCGCATCTTTACACCAATACTCTCTTTCATACCTACTCGCTTTCTTACGTCGTCGTTACGAATGCGGTCGGTCAGCCTAACTCCACAGATTTTCCGCAGAGATCGCATTTCGACCGCATTAATTTTACTTTCATACTCTTTTCTGCATACCCAACTCTCGCTTCCATACAGTAATGTTGGGACAAGCACTGCGTTATGTATTGCTACACGTGCCTTCTGGCTGAGGTGGTGGCTGCCGAAAAGTTGCCCCAACGCTCCGTTCACTCTATTTCCCGCATTCACTCTTCGCTCTATAACAGTGGTGTACCTCCCATCTCGGCTAAATCCACATCCAAGATATACAAATTCATCCACTTGCTCTAGTACTCATATAGTCATGGAATATATGTCATGGAACTAGCATTTCAATTAGCCGAAAAAAATAAAATTAACAATAGATTTAATAAACAGAAAAACCTAACTGAAAAAAGTGTAACGTTAAGCGTTAATTATGTGATTGCGATTGTTCTCATTAATAAAAGTTGATTAAAAAAATTATGTGGTTTAATCATATTACCATGATTGGACCTTTTGCCTATAGTTTTCTAAGTCCATTGATGGCAACTGAGTGGTCCATTCAATGCAACGGTGGTCCAAAGAAAGCAACGCATCTCTAAATCATTTTAACATTATTCTGCTAAAATTGCTCAACTTTAAATTGAAATAAATACAGCATCGTATTTGTATTAAGAAAGGATTAAATATTAATCATTAGTTTTATTCTATCACTTTTATTTTATTAGATATGAAACTTTAAAGTTATGTGGTCCAATCATCGCAACCTTCCCCTACAGTGTAACATATGTAATGTATGTACATCAAACACTTTTATATAACATACGGTTGTGTTTGTACATACATTTATTTATATACACATTATGTGCACGAGAAGTGCGTATGTCTAAAGCCGGGTATCGACTTCGCGCTCCTGGCGCGCGTACCATGAATAACCGCGCCGAGAGTGCGTTCCACGGTACGCGTTCAAAATATATGAGCTATACAAACTAAGCGCGCTTGGCGCGCGAGGCAACTGTTCCAGTGTTTGATCGTTCATCATGCAGGCATCGTATGCGAGCAGCCGCAGCGTTAATAGTTATTCACAGTATTATGTATAAGAGAAAACAGAAACCAAGAGTGCGTTGTTGGATGAAAAAGTTTTACCGAAAAAGGATGCAGTGTGGAATGACACTTATGACAGATATACACCTATTTATTATGATGCAAAGAACTTTTGGTATTCCACAGCAGTTTTTTTTGTACCACATTGACGTCAACTTCGGTTATCCATCGCTTCGAAGGCAACAAACACACAAAATACTTTCGTGGCATTCTCAACTGGCGCGCGCGCCACGTTTGATACGCGGCAAAAAACCGACATCAGATGGAACGACCCGCTCCATGTTCGAGCGTTCCAACGAACACATTGGCGCGCGTTCCAAAGTGGTACCCATTTTGCGCATCCGGAACTTGCACCAATGTTCGTCCTTTTAGAGCGCGAAGTCGATACGCAGCTTCGCACTGCACCGATACACTAACACTAAGTCAAGTCAGACACTATTCACACTATATGCGACAGAGTGTCTACCTGCTTTTCGTTAGAAAAGTTTTTAGGAGTGGTAGGACCACATGAGTAAATAAACGTACAGAGACAAAGCTTCAAACAACCGCGCCACGGTAGGTACATCACTACAAATATGATGCGCGTGTGTGCGTGAGCACTGGCGGCTCGTCACGTACGGAACGAAACCTGTTTAGGCTGGTTCGGCCAGTGCTCAAACAAAGGGCTCACTCACCGCTCGCTGTGCATCGCGTCGTGCATGTTTGTTTAAATTTGAAATTTCAATTAATTAGAAACGAGTGTAAATATGGTTTATTGTACTGTGTGCATGAACGCCTCGAACAACACAAATGTGAGAAAATGACATTGTATGTTAATAGATCTGAACAACCTATAAATATGGGGAAAGACTCTTTTTTCAGCCATTACAAAGACTTTAACGAAAGCAGTATACAATTAGGTTTTTTAATAATACCTTCTGACAACTTCATCGCATTTGTTGAATTGCTTAAGAAGAAATTTCGAGAATATTTCGATCTAGTAATAAATATTGTTAATATTGGTAGTGATATACTAAAACGTATACAAGATTGTAAATTTGGTATGTCATGCAAGTGCTTACCCATTGATTGTTTAAAAAAACTTTATATTAGATTTAGAATTTATTATTCGATTAAGAGATATAACAAATTATTAAAAATCAAAAATTACAAAAAAATCTATTTAGAGTAAGCAATTTGTAAAAAAATATCCATACATAAAAAAGCTGACAAACGTTTTGTGTATTTATTTTCATCCTCATGTGCCAACCCTATCAGAATAGGTAACAATTTAGCTCGCTCCTTAGAAGCTTGGTCTCTGTATGTTTATTTACTCATGTGGTTTCAGGAGGAAAGAATTCATGGAGGTTTCAGGAGTGGAAGGGGATGCATGGATCAAGTGTTCTCTCTGCGCAACATTGTGGAGAAGCATCTGGCTCTAGGTCAGAGGGTTTTCTGCAGTTTTGTGGATCTGGAGAGAGCATTTGACACGGTTGTACGAAAGGAACTTTGGGACATTTTACCGGAGTATGGTATTAACGGTAAACTGCTACAGGCTGTGCAGTCCAGTTACATGGGCTGTAGAGCCTGTGTGCGGCTGGATGATGGAATGTCGCCTTGGTTTGACGTCAATATCGGCGTTAAGCAGGGGTGCGTTCTGTCAGCCAGGCTGTTTATCATATATCTGGATAAATGTCTCCAAAGGTTGAACGATATGAATGTGGGAGTCCAGATGGGCGACTCAGTGGTCACTGCTCTGCTTTATGCAGATGATGCAGTCCTGCTGGCACAGTCAGCGACTGACCTGCAGACCCTAGTCGACACAATGACAGAAGATTGTAAGAAAAGGGGTCTACGCGTGAATGTGAGCAAAACCAAAATAATGGTCTTTGAAAGAGATAAAACCAGAACAGATGTAAGAGTAACAATAGGTAATGATGTACTAGAGCAAGTGGATGAATTTGTATATCTTGGATGTGGATTTAGCCGAGATGGAAGGTACACCACTGATATAGAGCGAAGAGTGAATGCGGGAAATAGAGTGAACGGAGCGTTGGGGCAACTTTTCGGCAGCCACCACCTCAGCCAGAAGGCACGTGTAGCAATACATAACGCAGTGCTTGTCCCAACATTACTGTATGGAAGCGAGAGTTGGGTATGCAGAAAAGAGTATGATAGTAAAATTAATGCGGTCGAAATGCGATCTCTGCGGAAAATCTGTGGAGTTAGGCTGACCGACCGCATTCGTAACGACGACGTAAGAGAGCGAGTAGGTATGAAAGAGAGTATTGGTGTAAAGATGCGAAAGGGAATGCTCCGATGGTTCGGACATGTGGAAAGAATGCCGAACGAACGCCTGGTTAAGAAGATATACAATGCGAAAGTGGAAGGATGTAGGTACCGAGGGAGACCGAGACTACCCTACCTAGACCAGATCGGTCATGTACTGAAGGAAGGTGGAGTCAAGAGTCTCCGAAACCGGCGAGCGTGTATGAAGAGAATTATGAATGTTGAGGAAGCGAGTGAAGTATGCAGAGATAGAGTTCTCTGGCACTCTGTTCTCTCTGCCTACCCTGCAAGGGATATGGCGTGATGATATGTATGTATGTATGTATGGTAGGACCACGCTGTTGAGAGTTTTCTGTCTACAGCCGCAGGCCAGTCCGTCCGGGGTAGTACCACGTTCTCGCAGAAGATCGACGTCTGAGTAATGGCAATGTGCTATTTGCGCTTCGTCCGGTGAGCGAGAGAGCCGGAAGCCCAACTGGGTGGGTTTGGGGTTTGTATTGGACAGTGGCCTCGTTATACCCTTGGTATTGCATAGGTCCATAGGCAGCAGTAACACTTACTACCAGGTGTGCTGCTTGCTCGTTTGCCACCAGATGCAATAAAAAAAAATATGAAATAAAACAATGTGTGAGCCAGAATTTGAAAATCCTCCTATAAAAAGTTTAAAAAAGAAAAAGAAACAGCACAAAAAAAAGAAACAGCACCAAATTCTAAATCATACACCGTAAGCATGTTTCGCACTGAAACGTGTTCTCTAAATGGCGGCCTCATAAAAGGTTCATTAGCTCAGCGTGCTGTGCACGGTATTTCCTTACGTGATAAAATCCGTCGAAGAACGGAAAGAACAACTGTTGAGGGGGCAAAGTTTCTACATGTGTTGCCTTAAAATTATTTTACCAAGTAATCGATTTTTCTTCTTTTTTTTTATTTATTTATTTGAAAGCTAGTACTTCCAATATGGTCTCTATCTAAATTTGACTAGTGGTTTGTTTGGAAAATACCATGAAAAAATTAAATTAAATTTGACCGGTCAGTGTTAGTTTCGTGCGAGTGTTACGAATTTTTAAGAATATTGTTATAATAAATTATATTCTCATCAACAATGCCGCGACCAATAAGATCAAATTTTTCTCGACCAAGCCGTAACGCAATTAGAATTCGAAACATCACAAATGTAACCACGGCAGAAGAACAAGATATTGCAGGAGAAGAACACCGCGTTAATATAGCCCAACGTCGTGCTTCTCAATCACAAGAGCAAAGCGAGGCAGCCCGTGAAACTGCTCGGTTGACAATGCGAAATCGTCGAGCAAAAATCAGAGATCAACAATTAGATCATTTTCAACGCGCAAGGAGAATGAAATGTCGTATACCACAAGGTGCTTCTTCGTCTTGCTGGCACGATATTAAAATACTTGATTTTTTAAAATTTATTATCATAATAAAAAAAAAATACTTTGAATAACAGTTAGGCGAAACGAAGTGTGCTGGGTCGGCTAGTTTGAAATAAAACTTTTTTTTACAGGCGGACCGTCATCCCGTGACGCTATTCGACGAACGAACGTCGCAACACGAACGCTATTCAAAACGTCAGGAGATTAAAAATCAAATGCAAACGCTATAATCTGTAAAAATAGTTTTATTTCATATGTGTTACATTGTATTCAGATTCCGTCAACAAGCATGAAAATAAACAATGTATTAGGCCTTACGTAAATCAAACTATAAATCGTGACGCTTGATATAAACTAGGTGTAAGCTTGTTACGGCATGATTGTAAAGTATAATTTTGTAACAAATTATTTACGGACCGCCAAACAAAACATTCAGTGCGAAGGAATTTTGTTTCATAAAGTTAATTAACATATTTCGTATAACAATGGCGTAATTTAAGACAATCTTTAAAGAAAAGAAAAACCGATATCAATATTGACGAGGTTCAACCAAATACGCAATATCGAGGTTTAACTCAAAAAACTACTTGATAGATCTCTTGATCAGGATTTAAATGAGAATCGTCATTCATCATCATTCTCCTACTCTTATCCCAATTGCTTGGGTTCGATACAATATGTACTCTTCTTTCATAGTACATATTGCAAAAGTTATTGGCAATAGTTTTATGACCGGCCGCCTGCCAGACATCAACCCTCCTTGGGAATGTAATTGTTGAACAAACGGCATCAGATGCGAGTTGGCCCAGGTCGTTATAAGGCTCTTAGTCGTCTTTTGCGACATCCACGAGCAAAGTAAAGGTTGGTAGTATGCGTAGCCGCTACCACACAGCTTTTAATACCACAGAATTTAAATGAGAATACTTGAAATAAAACATTTTTTACCGATTCTATTGTGTTTGTGTTTGGTTTTTTAATTTCTCAACGTTTCGATTACAACGTTTATGATCACGGGTATACTAAGATTTCTCACGTCCACTAAGTCATCGTTATTACAGAAATTCATATCTACCCGCTACAGTATTAGTTATTAAATTAGGACCCACATTTTTGACACAAATTAAAAAAAGATAATGATTCCAAATAAAAATAAAAAATATTGTTTATGTTACTATTAAATATTAATGACCATAAATACACCTAGATACAGAACAATTGAGCAAGAAAGTTGTGAACTAAACTGAGAAACTTACCTGCCTACGAAGGCTTACGGCATGCTTAGATCACTACGCCATTTACTAACGCTATTCTTTTTCCACCAGGACCACCAGGTATCCAATATGAAGATGCGTTACTTCAAATAGCACCAGTCGAGAAAGCCAAATGTCCTTTCGTTAAAGACGGAAATGACGTCAGCTTTCAACTATTCACTAGGTAAGTCAATAATTATCAGATGATGATATCAGCTCATATACGTGCCACTGCTGGGCACGAACCTCCTCCCAAAGTAAGAGGGAAAGTGAACTAATATACCACGCTAGTCAGACGTTAAATTCATTTCGTTATAAATGAAATTCTTTTGCAGACACAATCCGACTGCTCATCAGGAATTGGTGATAGGAGACGATGAGAGGTTATTCGCATCCAATATAGACTTCCATGCACCGACAGTAATATACTTCCACGCATTTATGGAACAACCCGCTGATGGTAGCGGTATCATGGTGAGAGAAGGTAGGTATACCTAATAGAATTCTGAAAACCACGTTATATGAGGGTTATAAAAGTTATGGATTACCTTAATTGAATTCGGATATCCGAAATTAATATCTAGCCATGCCATGAAACACTTTATAAAAATACTAGCTGACCCGGCAGACTTCGTACTGCTTTCCTTTTTTTTTACGAACGTCGTCTTTTTGACAGGTAAGATTTCTTTTTTTAATTATCGTTTTTAATATTTTTCTCGCAATTTTCCATACTTTCTCACCGTATAAACCTTCCCTGGACTTCCATAAATATTTCAAGACCAAAATTAGCCAAATCGGTCCTGCCGTTCTCGAGTTTTAGCGAGACTAACGAACAGCAATCAATTTTTATTATAAAAATATAATTTTGCAATATAAATATGTTCTGATAATATTTGCTTTTGTCCAGCATATATGCAACGTGGTGACTCTAACGTGATCATGGTGGACGCCCATCGGCTGGAAGCAGGTCCATGGTATTTTACTGCAGCGCAGAACACCTGGTACATAGGCAAATTCGCTGCACAATTCATCGATTACTTGGTGACCAGGTACGTGTTCATAGCATCTTACACAATCACTGCTTCTACTCCGTGTATAAAATTTTAAGAATAAAATCTTACTTTCTTATTATTATTACCTGAGCTGATATACGTACTGCTGGATTCGAGCCTCCTACACATCATCATTCACCTGGTCATATCCCAATTACTAGTAGTTGACGTAATATATACTCCTATTCCATTGTACATATTGTCAAAGTCTAGCAATAGTATTAGTAGAATATTAGGATTCCAAATGCTATGTAGTAGCGGTTACGAATACTACCAACACTTACTTTTAACATGGATTTCGTAAAAGACGACCAAGAGCGACCTCGGCCAACTTCATTTGAAGCCATTCGGTCAACAATTATATTGGCAAAAGTATTTTTTTTTTGACGAGACAAGCGCCCTGTCATAAAACTATCGCCAATAACTTTTGCAGTATATACGAATCATATTGTGTCGACCACAAGTAATAGGGATAAAAGCTGGAAATTGATGATGAATGATGACTATGATTCCAAATATTAGGCATTCTCATATCAACAACTGGACAATGTACCCTACATTGTCCAGTTGTTTCCAGTTAGTAGTAAATACAGAAAATTGATCACTTATTATTTTTTGCAGAGGTTTGAATTTGAACAACACACATTTGATTGGACACAGTTTGGGGGCCCAGGCGGCTGGGGTTGCTGGAACCGCATTAAAAAGCGGTAAGTAATTATTTTTTATTATATACATGATAGCGATGGAAATTCTATCTGTAAAAGATTTCAATCAATGAATCGTTTCGAATCTTTATAAAGATTGACAAAAAACTTGGGATCTTAAAGATCGACTCTCGAAAATTCGATATTTTCAGTTTTTCTTTTAACTTTGTATACAAAGTGATAATTTTTCACGTGCTTTTGAGTGATCAAATTGCTCGTGCTTTCACCTAATAAGTTTCAAGTATTAGGTCTCAATGCAAAAATTCAACTAATTATAAATAATTTTACACACACATATCATCACGCCATATCCCTTGCAGGGTAGGCAGAGAGAACAGAGTGCCAGAGAACTCTATCTTTGCATACTTCACTCGCTCACTCAACATTCATAATTCTCTTCATATACGCTCGCCGGTTTCGGAGACTCTTGACTCCACCTTCCCTCAGTACATGACCGATCTGGTCTAGGTAGGTTAGTCTCGGTCTCCCCCGGAACCTACATCCTTCCACTTTCGCATTGTATATCTTCTTAACCAGACGTTCGTTCGGCATTCTTTCCAAATGTCCGAACCCATTGCCCCAACGCTTCGTTCACTCTATTTCCCGCATTCACTCTTCGCTCTATATCAGTGGTTCCATCTCGGCTAAATCCACATCCAAGATATACAAATTCATCCAATTGCTCTAGTACATTATTACCTATTGTTACTCTTACATCTGTTCTGGCTTCATCTCTTTCAAAGACCATTATTTTGGTTTTATTCACATTCACGCGTAGACCCCTTTTCTTACAATCTTCTGTCATTGTGTCGACTAGGGTCTGCAGGTCAGTCGCTGACTGTGCCAGCAGGACTGCATCATCTGCATAAAGCAGAGCAGTAACCACTGAGTCGCCTATCTGGACTCCCACATTCATATCGTTCAACCTTTGGAGACATTTATCCAGATATATGATAAACAGCTTGGCTGACAGAACGCACCCCTGCTTAACGCCGATATTGACGTCAAACCAAGGCGACATTCCATCATCCAGCCACACACAGGCTCTACAGCCCATGTAACTGGACTGCACAGCCTGTAGCAGTTTACCGTTAATACCATACTCCGGTATGTACTTGTATGTTTGTAAAGTGAAACAAAGTACAAGTAATACAAGGATGAATTCTTTAGTAAATGAAATCTTTTTTAAATAACAAAATATTTATTTCTGCTTATTTCAAGGTCGCGTTGCTAGATTGACGGGTTTAGATCCAGCGTTGCCACTGTTCTCGGGTCTGCCTTTAGAACAGAGGTTGGACACTTCGGATGCTTTATTCGTCGATGTTATACATACCGACGCTGGTATCTTTGGTAAGTAACGTACCAATGGTAAAATTAAAATTAACAATTTAGATAAATCAGAAAATATAAATAACTAGCGGATCCGGTGACCTTGTTCCGCCTAACAGTCAATGTATGAAAAGTAAAAATCCTACAACTCGATCGCAGCGCCACCTAGCGGGTCCAATTGCGAATCTAAACCTTTCTCAAATCCACTTGAACACACACAATAAATATCAACATAATCCGTCCAGCCGTTTAGGACTTCAGTGACATAAACACGTATTAGTCGACTTGTTGGACGTAAGACATCTTAGCACCCCTCATGATCATGAACGATTTAAAGTGTAAGAAATGTTGGAAAAAATTCAAAAACAAACGCGATAGTATCCGTAAAAATGGAATTCTCAGTCGTCATATACGACACTCACGAGCAATGTAAGGGTTGGTAGTATTCATAGCCACTACCATATAGCAAAAAAATAATAATAAAGAAATGTTTATTGCTTTTAGTTATTAATTACTTAAAAATACTTTCTTTTCAATCTCTATTAATACTGTAATTTATAAAAAAATCTTAATAATTGAGGTTAGAAATTACAACACTGTGTCTGGATAAGGCTTGTTAATCATTGACCATCTGCTGGTAAATAATAGAGACACAATAGATTTCCGTTTCTATTCCTACAACTGCAGAAGTTCTACGTGTTTTCTTTTAAAACGTTTACGTATATTACTTACTATATATTCATAATCTCGTAAACAACTGCAACGATTTACATAAGATTTAGTATGCATTCATTGTATTCCAATTTTCTATTTCCGTTAAAATTCACTTTATATCGTTAAAATTCACCACCACTATTTCCGTTATAACATTTCCGTTGCTTCATTACTAAAAATAATTATTTACATTAATGTTTAATAGGATTCAAGGAGCCAATAGGACACGTGGACTTCTATCCGAACGGTGGACAAAGCCCTCAACCGGGATGTGAACTTGAAGTCGTTATACCAAAACATTTACTATTGAATAAATGTAAGTATATAACAAGTTTTTATAAATAATCAAGCGTGTTAAATGCAAAATTTCAGTAAATAAAAAGCACCTACTTCAAAAAAGAATATTCTAATATATATATATTCTAATATACGCTAAAAAGTAAAAATATACATTGGCAATTAAAAAATAAATTAGTTTCATATAGTGAAGAAGTAAGAATATAATTGCTACTGAACTTAAGGGCCGTTCATAATTTACGTAAGGGATTTTTAATTTGGCCAATACCGTAAGACATCATAAATTGCAACTTCTCCCCCCTTTTTTTTTTTTTTCGTCGCACCCCGCCAAATCGGTCCGGAACGACGGAAGAGGCGGCGCACAACCCCATTGACCTACCCTGCAAGCACCTCTTCTTCGCCGTGCGAGCGGGCCACCAGTACCCGATCTTTGTCTTCGGTGGCCCGCTCGGCAGTATGCCCTCTCGGGCTCCTCTCCTGTCGACGCCCCGGCAGCTTTCGCCGTCGAGGCGTCGTCCTCACGCGGTGGCCTCACGTCGGGTGACCGGACAATTCACCGGTCCGATCACCCGAAGCCTCGGTTAGGGCGGCATCAGGCGCAGGTACTCGTGCCTGCGCCACCCCGGCCGCGGGCGGCGGCCCGGGTCACGGGAATCCTCCCGGGCCCGTTCCGCCGCCTCCTTCTGCGAGATGACAGCCTCGCAGAAGGCGGCGACCGCGTCCCAATTCCTGACGCTGTCGATCATCGCTCGCGCAACAGCCGGCAGCGTCAGGTCGGCACCGATGACAGCGACGAGGTCACGGCGCTGCTCGTCCCAGCCCGAACATACCTCGAGCGTATGTTGCGCCGTGTCCTCGTCGCTACTGCAATGGTGGCAACTACTCCCCCTGCCCTTTAATTAGAATTTTTGCAAGAAAAGGCGATATTGATCAAATATATCCGTTTATTTTGAAAATATCTTTTATTACAATCTTGTAACTACAAGTATACCTACTTGTAGTTACAAGATTGTAATAAAAGATATTTCAAATCATTAACACACTGCAATAACATTAATCTTATTAATATATCACAGTTTTGACTAAAATTAGTAATTTTCAATATAATAACTTAGGTAATGTCAGGTTCCCTATAGTAAGAAGTTATAATATTCAGTAAACACAACCGCTAAACGACTTACATAATTTATGAATGACCCCTTATTAGAAGCAACCAAAACACACGTCAAATCACTAACAACCATTTCCTCATCAGTTTTCTGCAGTCACTGGAGATCTTATATGTTCTATACGGAATCTGTACTCCGACCCTCGGCCTTCGTAGCAGCCGAATGCCCCTCATGGAAGGCGTTCGCTAAAGGCAAATGCTCTGGGGCTAGATTAACTCATATGGGATTTGGAGTCGATCAGACGTAAGAATACCTCAAGGTTTCATAGCTGGGTTTGTAATTTTCACGAGGTGTAATGGTAGCACTAAGTGTATAAAAATCACAAGCTTTGAAGTAGTAATCTGTCACCAGTAATTTCACAGCTTCGTTATTCATCAGACTATGCGGTATGTGCTTATGAATACCACCAACCATTGCTCGTAAATTTCGTAAAAGACGATTAAAAGCTTTACATCGACCTAAGCCAATTTCATCTGCTACCATCTGGTCAACTATTCCCAAGTAGTGTGTGACGTCAGACAGATGGTCGATCATAAAACTCTTTCTATCAGTAAAACTTGGCGATTTGTTGTCCCAGAAAGTGCTGAGCAGGAAGAGGCCGAACTATAGTTGGTAAAAAAATTCCTTACCCCCAATAAAACTCATCACGATTTTTCTTGGCGCAATTCTGCACTTTATCTGCAATAGCTTATAGCACTATTTAGC
Source organism: Lymantria monacha (assembly GCA_905163515.2). NCBI lineage: Eukaryota > Metazoa > Arthropoda > Insecta > Lepidoptera > Erebidae > Lymantria > Lymantria monacha. The sequence goes on along the minus strand of LR991104.1, from coordinate 9,982,420 downwards.
ACATTTTCACGCTTTCAGGTGATGGTAGCGAACAAACACGTGGCTTCTTCACTTATTATTTAACATCAGACGGAAATCTTAAAGAAAAGTCTACAAAGCCAGAACATTATAATTCAAACCGATATAATTCGGTTAGATCCGGCGAAGACTGGATAAAACCAGATAAATATGAAAAAGAATTACAAATATTACTCAATAAGAATGAAAAATATTTATCTATATCGAAAACACTTAAAATAACGAAGATGGGAATTAATAAGAAAAGAATATATAAAAATAACGTTAAGAACAAAATTGCTTTGAGCAACGATAAATGCAAGAAACGTGTCCAACGGAATGCAAACGAAATATTCGAAATCAACGATACTTTGAAGAAAAAAGACCACTATTCACACGAAAACACTGCGGAATTTGAATTTTTGAATAACGATTCAATTCTCAGTACAACAAATATAATTACTGAAAGCAACGGAAATGAAATGACTTTGAATAACGGAAACCAACCACAGACCACTACCATCTATAATTCTAAAGATGACACAATTAGAAATAACTTCGATATATTCAGAAAAATAGCAATCATAAATAAAGTCATAAAATTTTACAAAGAAATGAAACAGGAAAAGATAAATCGAAATAACGATATAAAAACACGTAGAAAAAGATTTTTACCGTTACTTAAAACGGAAAATAACGATAGTGATAACTTCATATTCAAAACTCTAGGTTTTTTCTTAGGCAAACATAAAAAAGTACTACCTATAGTTAGCGTGGTTAAAGAAATAAATACTTTGGTGAAAAGTGCTAACGGAGAGTTGAATCACTTCACCAAAGAACGAAATAGTTACGTGGGAACGAATCCACCGATATTTAAACCCAATTTTTATTCACTAGAACTGGGTACGGATAAAGGTGTTATCGGATTTATTAAAAGATTATTAGGTTTAGGTTTGAGAGGTGATAGAATTACTGTAAGTAATATATAGATACTCCAATTCATAATTAATCCGATAATTTTCTTGGAATTTAGAATAGTCAAAAACTAAATATACATATATAGAGAGACTGGCCGACTGGATCATTCGATCATCAACACCGAGCAGATACTTCTGAAACTAGAAACATGAAATTTTGACAGTAGTTTTGTGATGTAGAAACTCACTAAAAAGGATTTTACGAGATTCATACATCAAGTGATAAAACGCGTGGCAATGTTTGTAAGTGAAGAAAAAATCTTCATTCAGTCTTCAAGTTATGTACAAATATTCTTAATTAAAATAAATAAACACGTTTTGTTTCAATATCTATCAATTTTAATCCTCTAAGGGTATAAAAAAGGGATTCAATTATGCACTAATACTTTTACATATTGCACAGCTTTCTCTTTTTACTTGCTATCACAAATGATTTTAAGTTGAAATCACGCGCAAGAGCTTTATTATATATTACATTTTATCGTTCTATTTAATTATGCAAGTATTAATCTCATTTTAAAATATGGAGTTTAATTAAACATTTATGCACAATACACTTGCAAGAAGCTGTAGCACGCCTATTCACACATTAATACTTTTTAGTACTTGTGAAACAACTCTTATATAGTGGAATCTCAAAACCTCAAACTTCGTTAAGCCGTAACCCTCGGTAAGTCGAAAGGAATTCCATTCTCTTTCGCTGAATCCTTAAATACGCGATGTTATAAATTATTTGCCTTTGTAACTCGAACAGAATAATATTTCCCTACCGCGTATTGATATCATATATTTGTACGCTATATAATTCGAACTGCAAATAACTGCGTAAGACGTAGTTAGTAAAAACAACTCCTTACTTGGTATTTCCTGAACTCATAGCAATAGAATCTAAAATGAATGAAATGGAATGTTCGGTGTTTCTAATCTATTGTTTGTACTTGGTACACGTGCTATTAATAAATTCATTTATTAACATTTCTAAGGAATTTAAAAATCGCTCTTAAATCGAAATGTTTGCAATTATTACCTCTGTATCTCGTACTACTTGTGAAGTCAATATATATTTTTTAATATTCCTCGACAATGGAGTTTGCGAGATTCCACTGTACTATAGAAAATATACGTTTTCTTAATAAAAAGGTGTATGGGCATTGATCAGAAAAGTCTAATAGTAATACTTTTTTATGGTATATTTCTAGGGCCCGAGGGACTTACTACTTAATAACCCATCGCGAAGCGCCATATTCAATAGAGTAAAATTATAATTAAGTATCTTCTTTAAGTTTTAGTCTTAATTAATATCTTCTTTATATTAAATAAATAATTACTATGTGTAGTTTATTTTATTTCATACATCATTAACAGCAAACAATTAGTTATAATAAAAATGTGTTCAAAAAATATTGAATTTAAAATTTTAGTGGAACCAAGGGGTAAAATGATGATGCCCCGACAGCGAAAGCTGCCAGGGCATCGACTCGAGAGGAACCCGCAAGGGTAAACCGCCGGGTGGGTCACCGAAGACAAAGATCGGATTTCCATGGCCCGCTCGCATGGAGGAGAGGCGCATTGCAAGGTGGGTCTATAGGGTCGCGCGCTACCTCTTACGTCGCCCCGAACCAATTTGACGGGGCGTGGCAAAAAAAGGGTAAAATGATGATACATTTTTTGGATCTTATTTCATTATTAAGTAAAAACAAAAAAATAAAATAATAGAAATGAACTTAGTGGCAAGCATTTTCATATCAACTTCCAATATTTTCTGTTCTAATTTAATTTGTTGCGGGTGATAAGCATCTTCCAGAATTGACTGAGGGTCAAACGTCAATTTCATTTACAGTCGGATTAGTCCCAAAATAAAAAAGATTTTCCATTACATTTTTTTTTCCAGAAATAACCTATCAAGTTAAATGGCTGAATATCGTTAATTTAGTTATACAAACATTTTTCTTACCTGTACATATGATGTGGATGCATTAATGAGCCCAGCACCAGGGAGTGGAGGTAGACCGGTGTTATCAGACGAGATAGAAGGGACCCTTGGAGTCCGACGACGCACCATCTGGCCACTTTGTCCGAACAAGACATGGTGAGGAGACGTTCACCCTGGTTGAAATTAATTGAGTTTATATTATTTTTTTAAATAATTTCGAAAAAATTCTAAAAACGTTTGATCTGTTTGAGTGATATTTCACAGGTCTTTGATGACGTCACAGGCCACGCTTAGTGCTTATTGACTTTTGTTACAGTAATTTGAAATCGATTTTCGTTTGTAAAAAAGTTTAAAAGCATTAAAATATTTATTCTCGTTCTAAGAAATGCGGCAACGCGAAAAGTGCTAAAATTCCACAAAAAAGCACGAGAATACAAATAAAAACTCTCTTGCCCTGTAAGACTTTGTAGCACACAGTACGAATATAAGCGATAAATGACATAATGTAGAACGTGACGTCACGTTTTGTTTCAATCAATAGTGAAAAGTTTTATTACGTTAACGTTCCTTCTCGTATTTTGCACATTTTAATTCAAATTTTCTGCAATTAAAGACGAAACGTTTTCTTAAGTTGAATTTCCGTCTCCGATTTTGCATATTTTAATTAAAATTTTCTACAATTAAAGACTAACTGGGTGTAATTTGTATACGTTAATTGCATGTTTGTAAGGTCCCCCACAATACAAAGATTATTTCCTTAGTGCAAGGTGTGTCTCTTTAAAAAAAAACTGAATAGGTAAATACATAATTGTTTAGACATTGATTCAAGAAATATTAAGTAAATTGCAATAACACGCATGTTTCCTATTTTTTTTTATTGCTTATGCTGTCAAACGAGCAAGCAGCACACCAGATGGTGTCGCTGCCGCCCATGGACTTTTGCAACACCAAGGGTAGTAGGGGCTTAGGCCGCTGCCTTCCAATAAAATCCCCAAGCCCACCCAGTTGGGCTTCCGGCTCTCTCGCTCACCGAACGAAGCGCAATAGCACATTGCCATTACTCAGACGTCGATCTTCTGCGAGAGCGTGGTACTACCCCGGAAGGACCGGCCCGCGGCTGTAGACAGTAAACTGTCAACAGCGTGGTCCAACACTATTAGAACTTCTATGATATTAGTGTTGTCACTAATAGAGAATATTGTACATCGTTGTGTTGGTGAAAGAGGAAAAATGGTATCATCATACCACTCAACAAAGTAACAGGGTTCATCCCAATTCACTTGGAAACGCTATGATCTTCAATTGCAAATTTTCAGCTATCATTTCTCCTACGTACGTGTAGAATCTGGAATGAACTACCTGCTGTGATTCCTTCCTGAAAAGAGATTTGAGAAGAGCACTTTCTTCACAGTAGATACTGACTTTGCTGTACCCCTGGTATTACAAAAGTCCATGGGCGGCAGTATCAGTTACCATCAGTCGTGCCGCTTGCTCTTTTGTCACAAAAATATAAATATCACTGATAGTCTACCTGCAGTACTCCATCCCAAGTTTGTATAACATTTGTGCAGTTCTTGACTGGTATAGTGCCTTCACCGGATTCTATTTTGGTCCTCAACTGGCCTCGAGCTAACCTGTGACAAACATTAAATTCATTAAACTCAACTCATATATGTCCCACTGTTGGGCTCAAGTCTCTTACACAATATAAGAGAGATTATACATACATATACCACGTTGATCAGACGTGTTGGTATATAGTGTTTATTTATAGTTTACATACACTTGTATATATGTTATATGTATATTATATCTTTCCATGTGGTGACAGAGTAAGAACACTATTCACCACCCCATATCTTGCCCGTGGGTGATCGTACGAGGCGACTAAGAGATATAAAACGCATATAACATCTATGCGTGAGAAAGAAAACTCGAAACAAAACCCTATACCAACACGTCTGATCAGCGCGTTATAGTAGGTCAATTTCCCTCCCATTACGGAGGAGGCCCGAACCCAACAGTGGGACATTTATGGGCTGTGATGATGATGATGATATTATATAACGCAGACGTATTTTACTACACCAACAGGTCTTACCTCGTAGGGGGTGGTTAATGGTATTCTTACTCCGTCACCACACGGACAAACTCGAGCATGGCGATTATTGCAGTTTATTGCTATTATGGTAGTTTATTGAATGCCCAGATGGCGTCACAAATTCGTTTCCAACGCATAATGTGATACCAATGCTGATATTTTTAAACTATATCCGCATTGAAGAGATTCATGTCCAACAGTATCCAGTAGGATAAATATAATCTGAAGTGTCACAAACATACCTATTTGGATGTTTATCTGGCTCTCCATCCTGCTGTTCGTGGGGGCTGAAGATACGTCCGTCCCCACACGGCGCTGTGCTGATGTACATATGTATCTGTCTGTCACTTTTCAATTGATATCCGGACGGATGAGCCGGCTCTAAATCACATTCCGTTATAGGTATTCGTGGATCTGAAAATTGCGATGATATTAGATTTTTTTTTTACATAACTTTTAAATAGAATGATATGTATAAGTGGTAGGACCACGCTGTTGACAGTTCTCTGTCTACAACCATAGCGCCGGTCCGTCCGGGGTAGTACCACACTCTCGCAGAAGATCGATGTCTGAGTAATGTGCTATTGCGCTTCGTTCGGGGAGCGAGAGAGCCGGAAGCCCAACAAGGTGGGTTTGGGGATTGTAATGGTAGGCAGCGGCCTATAGCTATACCCTTGGTATAGCAAAGGTCCATGGGCAGCTGTGATGCTTACCATCAGGTGTGCTGCTTGTTCATTTGCCACCATAAGCAATAATATAAAAAAATAAGGTAAGGGAACGTACCCAAACTACGTGACCTACCATTTTTAACCACGTTTAGGTGTCATTGATGAAAACAGGCCTGAGGCATCTTTTACTACCCCCACGAGCGATATATGAGTTGGTAGTATGGATCATCGTAATATATTAGATTAATTTCCCTTTGGTGGAGGAATATGGTGGACAAAATACAATTCATCGCCTCCAATATCTATCTCTCATGAGTATCTTAAAAGACGACCAAATGATATAATATGCATATAACATATATATAAAAGAGGAAGAAAGACTCTCGAGTGGCGACCATGAAATGGACTAAGCAGCGTAGGACGACTTCCCACTAGGTGGACTAAAAGTCAAGATGCAATTGGCGCAGGACCGTTCTGAGTGACATTGCATAAACACAATATAAAAAACTAAAATTCTAATCCCAACTATTATTATAAATGACAATATGAGTTTAATTGTCTGAATTAGGTGATACATGGCGGAAATCCATTATTATTATAAAATGGAGGAGAGGAAGGAAGACCCACCACTTTCCCATGGTTAATCAATATACCGTACACTTCAAGAAAGGAAGAAATACGGAATGGGATCAAGGTGGAATAGGATACAAGGAAATCTTACTCCTGTGATAAGGACCGCCTCCAGAACTTCTACTTGCAATTTTCCGCAGAACTTCGAATAAAGATTCGACACGTGTTTCGCCTCTAAACGAGGCATCCTCAGGACGGATCGGCTTCAAATGGCCATTTGTTCACAAGTTCTGGATGCGGTGCTCATCACAGGAGTAAGATTTCCTTGTATCCTATTCCACCTTGATCCCATCCCGTATTCCTTCCTTTCGTGAGGTGTACGGTATATTGATTAACCGTGGGAAAGTGGTGGGTCTTCCGTCCTCTCCTCCATTTCATAATAATATGAGTTTATTTATTACGTTTCGACGTCTAAACTGATAAATCTATTTTAAAAATTCTTTCACCAATGTAAAGCTACATTATTAACGAGTAATATAATCTATATATTATCCCCATATTCCCACGGGAAGGGCTACTCGAATAAAACTGCTATTTACTAGTAACTTATAAAAAATCTCCCACTCTTTATCGAACATTGGTCTACAGCGGCCATTATGGTTACCAAAAAGATAATAATAATAATATAATTTATAAAGTTATGATAATAATGATTGAAATGAAGAAAGCAGATTCATACCTGATCGTTTGGTGTACATTAGCAGCTGAGAATAAAGGTGCCTTTGCAAACAACGTCGGGCAGCAACCTGGGAATAAATATTAATATCTTTAAACGAGAAATTCTTGTTTATTTCTTGATATTCAAAATCTTGACAACGGCATTAATGATTTTCATGTACTCATCAATCTTCTGCTCTTGTCCCAATTACTTGTGGTTGATGCAATATGTACTCGTACATATAGCATAAGTTATTGGCAATAGTTTTATGATCAGCCGCCTGTATGACGTCAACCCTCCTTAGAAATGTAATTGTTGACCAAACGGCATCAGATGGAGTTGGTCCATACATACATACATACATATCATCACGCCATATCCCTTGCAGGGTAGGCAGAGAGAACAGAGTGCCAGAGAACTCTATCTCGGCATACTTCACTCGCTGCCTCAACATTCATAATTCTCTTCATACACGCCCGCCGGTTTCGGAGACTCTTGACTCCACCTTACTTCAGTACCTGACCGATCTGGTCTAGGTAGGTTAGTCTCGGTCTCCCTCGGTACCTACATCCTTCCACTTTCGCATTGTATATCTTCTTAACCAGACGTTCGTTCGGCATTCTTTCCACATGTCCAAACCATCGGAGCATTCCCTTTCGCATCTTTACACCAATACTCTCTTTCATACCTACTCGCTCTCTTACGTCGTCGTTACGCTCCAGGTCTATAAAAAGCTCTTAGTCATCTTTTACGACATCCACGGGCAAAGAAACTGTTGGTAGTATTCGGACCTGTTACCACACAGCAGTTTCATGTAATGAATATCTTAAAGAATATGTTTGTATATATGACATCGCTAAACTCAGAAAGTATATGACCGATCATTATAAAAATTGGTATGTATATGTATTTTTTCAAGAAGAAGGTCTATGTACTATCCACATTGATTTAACTCGTCACCAGGCGGCGCTGTGAGATATCGACTTCTACAAACAAACTTTCCGTGTGGTGACGGAGTAAGAATACTAATCACCACCCCATAACATACCCGTGGGTGATCGTACGAGACGACTATAAAACGCGTTCTATGCGAGAAAAGGAAAACTCGAAACAAAACCCTATACCAACATGTCTGACCAGCGCGGTATAGTAGTTTAATTTCCCTCCCATTACGGAAGAGGCCCGAGCCCAACAGTGGGACATTTATGGACTGTGATGATGATGTGATGATAACAAATAAACATGCGTCATCGATACTCGGCCTTTATCGGCAGTCCGTCCGGCGGATTACACTTACAAAGAACTGTCCTGCGTAGCAGTGGAATCCACAAGGCATAGAGCAATCGAGCAACTACGCCATCTGTATTCATTTCTCGTAATGACAGTTCTATTGGGATGACATGGTTTTTAAATCAAGTTGTCCTTATATGTTTCTCCGTTACACCTAGAAGTTGGTCAGACCATAAACCCATAATAAAAAAAAAGCCACTCACCTCAGCATGACAATCGTTGACCACACGACCGGTGACCGACATATGTTCCCCGGACACACATTTCGTCCCCGTAGTGACAGCTATCACCTGTGTAATAAACCAGTGCCAATTTAACCACTGCACTATATGAGTGTTACAAACTAACGAAATACATTGTATCCCCACCCCCTTTTCTTCCGTAATAGTCATAAAATACTATACACTGCAAGGAAAGGAACCTTTGTCCTGAATATAACGTGTATCCCCTCCTTATCTCCCCCATGGGAGTCGTAAAAAAACGATTAAGCACATAATATCACTTTGAAAGATAAAACACTTAATTTTATGCTGACGGATTAACAATATACCTAGTATTTTTTTTTCTTCTGTGTAAAAAAAAAAATTAAAAAAAAGAACAAATAAAAGGCGGTCAAAAAATCCAATCAAAATAATGTCTCACGTAATTAAAGGACGCCCCCATAGTATTAGCGTTAACACGTCACCTGACCATGTCCATGATGACTTACATGAATTTACTCACCATCTACACCTGCCTACAAGTCACTTCAAAAATTTCATCGAAATCAATCCAGCCGTTTAGTAGGCATTCAATCACATACAAAAGAATTATAATATATATACATATAAATATGAAATTATTATCAACAGATTATGATATATGCATACCCTCGCGTCATCGGTCCTGTTATTAATTGTTATCACAATACCAGCTAGGACTTTCCTCTTCGAATGCACCAGGTCGTTTTTCATCAGCTCATTGAACTTTTCGTTCACCAATCTATGAAAAAAAAAATTACAATTCAAATAAGGACTTAATTTTTTTTATCATGCGCTTAAAATACTGACCACTGCCATACCAGTAGGGTGGGTTCGATTCTTACTTAGAATATATAAAAATTTGTACTAAGTCTGGGGGTAATTTTTATGCTTTCAACGTACACCCAAAATACAATGATTATTGCCTCAATGCCAGGTGTCTTAAAAAAATATGGTTATGGTGGCAGAAGCACAAGCAGCCCACGGTATTGTAAATGGTTACTGTCACTCAGATACTGATCTTCAGATATACCAGACGCACAGTGAAATTCGGTTATGACATACAGCCCTATCATAACAGCTAAGGAACCAGGATTTATTTATTTTATAACACCCGACACTAAGATACAAGTTCATCATCATCATCATCATCTCAGCTCATATATGTCCCACTGTTGGGCTCGAGCCTTCTCCGTAATGGAGGGAAATGACTTATACCTATACCACGCTGGTCAGGCGTGACGGTATAGGGTTTTGTTTCGAGTTTTCCATCTCTCGCATAGATGTTATATGCGGTTTATATCCCTTAGTCGTCTCTTTCGATCTCCCACGGGTAAGAAAGGGGGTGTTGAATTATATTCTTACTCCGTCACCACACGGTAATAAGATAACATCTTGGTTTAGTTATTTTTATAAATATAACTGATTCCTTCTAATGTCTACTTACTTGCCGATGTGATCAGCCAAGGTTTGATGAAGGAATCCTGCCGGCGCCGTGGCCGGTACACTTTCCACTCGACCCTCATCTAACACGGCCAGCGCTGATCTTGCAGCAGCTAATTTAGCCAACTTTTTACTCGACCCTGAAAAATAAAACCAAAGTAGTTTCTAATGGTAGAGCCACACTTTTGAGTTTTCTATCTACAGCCGTGGGCTGATCTGGGCCGTCTGGATTAGTACCACACTCTTGCTGAAAATCGACGTCTGAGCGGCGGTAATGTGCTGTGGGACTTTGTTCAGTGAGCGAGAGCTGGTAGCACAATTTTCTTAGCGGGTTTTGTTTGGTAGACCGTTGCCTAACAGTACTACTGATATTGCAAAGGTCGGAGGAGCAGCAAAACACCATCAGATGTCCTGCTTGCTCGTTTGCCGTAAGCAATAAAGAAAACCCTTTTAATCTCAACATTCTCTGTCTACTGGCAGCTGACCAAAGACTAAGTCTTACAGTAAGAAAATACTAGCTAATCACTTACCATAACCCTCGAATTTCTGGTCTTTTATTTGACACACAACTTTAAACCTCATGCTGTGGCTGAGTTGGAGGGGAGCTGGAAGAAAATGATTTTAATTAGACTGAGAAAATTTAAAAGAAAACTGTGTTGATAGATTAGGAATACAATTCAGCACCCTTTTATCTTTTCTGTGTCTGTAAAGTAAAATACGTCTGCGTGATATAATATACATATAACATATGTACAAGTGAAGGTAAGCTCGGAATCAAACCCTATATCAATCTGTCTGATCAACATGGTTTAGTAGATAAATTTCCTTGCTATCCTAGAGAAGATTCAGATCCATCAGTGGAATGTAGACATCTATATAACGGAGGGAAAACTTGAAATAAAACTCTACAGCAATCCATCTGAATAGCGTGGTTACAGTAAGTCAAATTCCCTCTTATTGTGGAAGCGGCTCGGTCCCAATAATAGGTTTGATGAGCTGAGATAAGATGATGAACTACGCATTTGACTATCACAGCTGCTTTCGAGTCTCCCTCTGTTGTGGGAGGGAAATTGACCTACTATATTACGCTCGTAAGACTAACGACTTTTCGTCGCTCTGGACGGTTAGGATGGATTGTATTCAGAACATAGGTTCACACAAAATTTTTTTTTTTTTTTTTATTGTCTACGGCGACAAACGAGCAAACAGCACACCTGATGGTAAGTAATGCTGTTGCACATGGACCCAGCAACACCAGGGGTACAGCCAGGCCGCTGCCTACCGTGAAGGAAGAGCTCTTCTTAAACCTCGTTTGAAGAAGGACATGTCATAGCGCTCGGAAAACACAGCAGCAGGTAGTTCATTCCAGATCTTGCATGTACGTGGGAGAAATGATCGCTGAAAACGTACGGTCGAGGACCATATCGTTTCCAGGTGAAATGAATGAACCCTGCTACGGTGTCGAGTGGTACGGTGGTAAAATGGTGACGGTGGTACCAAGTCCAACAGTTCCTCAGAGCACTCCCCGTGAAAGAGCCGGTAGAGTACACCAAGTGACCCAAAGTCTCTCCGCGGCTCTAGGTCAGAGGGTTTTCTGCAGTTTTGTGGATCTGGAGAGAGCATTTGACACAGTTGTACGAAAGGAACTTTGGGACATTTTACCGGAGTATGGTATTAACGGTAAACTGCTACGAGCTGTGCAGTCCAGTTACATGGGCTGTAGAGCCTGTGTGTGGCTGGATGATGGAATGTCGCCTTGGTTTGACGTCAATATCGGCGTTAAGCAGGGGTGCGTTCTGTGGGGTGCGACGTCAGTAACCTCCCCGTGGTGCACCCTGGGCCCAGCGATCGCCCCCGGACCAATTGTTTCGGGAGCGTTCGCTGGTGGCAGATAACTGACATGGGAGTTAGGTCTACGAGTGTCTTGCGACAGAAGCTGTAGACGTAGGGAGAGAGCCAGAAATGGCAGCAGGGTCTGGTCGGCATCTTGGGCTTATTCCGAGTAGTGGCGACGCAGGTCTCAGGCGGCGGGGACGACTGGTTGTGAAGACACGATCAGTCAGCCAGACTTCGGCCACCGTCGGCAAACTCGCTGGAAGGTGAGGGGCTTGCCTTAATTGGCCGGTCCGCGTGGAGTAAACCACAATAAAGAATCCTCAAAGTCTCTAGGCGTCGACAGTTCCGCCTAGGGGCGCCCCTTATGGGTGGTTGGTGGAGAGCATCAACCCGCTAGAGGTCAACCACGGATACCTCTCGACCTCCGTGAGTATTAAATCGGGTTGCCTGGGCATCGGGGTCCCTGCTCAGGTGGAGTGCTATTTACCCTGCACTCGTGGGATCTACATGGATTCATTAAATAATTATAAAACACATGACGAAGAGAAGGAGGTGCATAGCGCAGAGGAAAACATAAATAGTAAGAAGAAGGGTAAGGCAGAAATGCCTCCGCCCACTGGCAGTTCAAAGTCCGCGAAGCGGACCAAAAAGGCTAATACGGTTAGCCAACCTGATTACGACTTAGGCGACGATCTGGCTGCGGAGCCTCCGCCCAAAATTAATACGGTGAGTCGCGGTAGGGCCCAACCTAAAGGCCACTCTTGGGGCTTGAAGCGTGTTGAAGTGCGGCTGGAACGCCTAGACATGGCGGCTGAAGATGGTGACTACACAGAAATGTCAGACGTCTCTGATGAGTCTGACCGGGGTACTGTTGTTGGAAAAATTCGGCCCCACCTTATGCATCACTTAAAGGCCGAAGAAATTAAAGGGCTTATATTAAGCAGTCAGGCTGATATTTTAAAGGCGGTTCGGACATCAAAGAACCTGAAGGGCACACATGTTAAGAAAATTAAAGACGCTACGGAGTTCATTGTGAGTCTTCACAATGCATATCAGAAGAGGATTGGGGACGAAAATCCTCTATTAGAGGAGGTGAAGAAACTGCGGGCGGCAAACGCAGCATTAGAGGAAAAAGTCAGCAGTATTCAAATCTCATGAGCCAGTTGTGCGAAAATAGACGATTTGCGGACAAAATATGAGGAGCAGATCTTGACCCTCACGAAGGAATTACAAGAGGCCAAAACGGCATTGCAGACGGTTGTTTCTGTAACACCAACACCAGTGGCTGTTCCTGCTACGGCTACGGCGTCGGGACCTGATTTCGAGACCATGAAGGCGGATCTATTTAGGTCTATAGGGCAGATGATGACGGCTAGGTTTACTACCTTGGAGGACCGCCTCCTTCCCCCAAAGATTGACCGTCCGCCCTTAACGGCAGACAGAAGGACTGTGACGACAGGAGAAGACACAGAAGGCACGCCGGCCCAGTCCGCATCTGCGGTAAGCTGGGCGACGGTTGTCAAAAGGAAAGGAAGGAAAAAGACTGCTTCACAAGCAGTTGTTCCAGCTGTGGATGTGCCCGCTGCTGGCATCCCACGTGCCACCGCACCCGTGGCTGAAAAGTCTGCGATGCCGCTAAGGCGAAGAACGAAGCTGACGGCCCCCCGCTCTCAGGCAGTGATTCTGACATTGCTGCCCGAGGCCGAATCTAGGGGAATGACGTATGCTGATGCCCTGGTTAAGGCTGAGCATGATGTGTCTCCCTAGCCTGGGGATAAGTGAAGGCTTAAAAATCAGGAAGGCAGCGACTGGGTCGAGGGTGCTCCAGTTGCCCAAAACTCAAACGCCGGAAACTGCAGACGCACTGGCAGCTTCACTGCGCACTGCGCTAGAAGGAGTGGCGAATATCGTACGTCCAGTAAAGCGTGCGGATATACGATTAACTGGACTGGATGACTCCGCTACAGTGGAGGGAATCCAAATGGCTGTGGTCCGTGCTTGCGGTTGCAGTGCCGCGGTGGTGCATGTTGGCGCAGTCCAGCGTGGGCCTCGCGGTATGGGTATGGCGAAGGTGCGGTGCCCCGTCCCCGCCGCCAAGACGCTCGCCGATGCCGGAAGGCTACTGGTTGGCTGGAGCTCGGTTGGTGTAGAGGTGCTGGAGGCCCTCCCTTTGAGGTGCTTCCGATGCCTAGAGTTGGGGCACACCGCAGCGCTGTGCTCGTCCTCGGTTGACCGTTCGGAACTTTGTTTCCGATGCAGCGGTCGGGGACATAAGTCAGCCGCATGCGCGGCTGTACCACACTGCGTGGTGTGCGAGTCCGCTGGCTGCTCGGCAGGGCACACTATGGGGGGACGCCTGTGCAAGGCCCCCTCCAAGAAGGCCAAACGGGCCGACAGACCCGAGGCCATGTCCTGCAACTGAGAAAGCGTTGAGCGAATGCTCCGCTGGCTGTAACGCCGGACCGGAATGGAGGACGTGGCTTAACGGCCAGACACGGGGGTCCCGGGGATAGCATGTATAAAGACGATCTCTCCAGCCCCCTACTCTGCGTCGGACGCGGGTCCGCTGTGGTTTTAGTGGGTATTCCGGCCAGACTAGCTGGCTGGCGAGTCCCACACTCCCCCTCGTCTGTAACTGGCGGGGGATAGCGCGTAAATGCGTTTCCTCAGCGTCAAACAAAAAAAAAAAAAAAAGGATGCGTTCTGTCAGCCAGGCTGTTTATCATATATCTGGATAAATGTCTCTAAAGGTCGAACGATATGATATATATAATGTAGGAGTCCAGATGGGCGACTCAGTGGTCACTGCTCTGCTATATGCAGATGATGCAGTCCTGCTGGCACAGTCAGCGACTGACCTGCAGACCCTAGTCGACACAATGACAGAAGATTGTAAGAAAAGAGGTCTACGCATGAATGTGAGCAAAACCAAAATAATGGTATTTGAAAGAGACGAAGCCAGAACAGATGTAAGAGTAATAATAGGTAATGATATACTTAGAGCAAGTGGATGAATTTGTATATCTTGATTCTTGGATGTGGATTTAGCCGAGATGGAAGGTACACCACTGATATAGAGCGAAGAGTGAATGCGGGAAATAGAGTGAACGGAGCGTTAGGGCAACTTCTCGGCAGCCACCACCTCAGCCAGAAGGCACGTGTAGCAATACATAACGCAGTGCTTGTCCCAACATTACTGTATGGAAGCGAGAGTTGGGTATGCAGAAAAGAGTATGAAAGTAAAATTAATGCGGTCGAAATGCGATCTCTGCGGAAAATCTGTGGAGTTAGGCTGACTGACCGCATTCGTAACGACGACGTAAGAGAGCGAGTAGGTATGAAAGAGAGTATTGGTGTAAAGATGCGAAAGGGAATGCTCCGATGGTTCGGACATGTGGAAAGAATGCCGAACGAACGTCTGCTTAAGAAGATATACAATGCGAAAGTGGAAGGATGTAGGTAGCGATGGAGACCGAGACTAACCTACCTAGACCAGATCGGTCATGTACTGAAGGAAGGTGGAGTCAAGAGTCTCCGAAACCGGCGAGCGTGTATGAAGAGAATTATGAATGTTGAGGAAGCGAGTGAAGTATGCAGAGATAGAGTTCTCTGGCACTCTGTTCTCTCTGCCTACCCTGCAAGGGATATGGCGTGATGTATGGCGTATGTATGTATGGACGTTGTAAAAACTTACCCTGACTAGAATCTAATGGGGAACCATCACCAAAGGTGCAAGTAAACGTCAGCCCCGAATAGTTCTCGTAGAGTACATTAATGGGACTTTTATTAGCCGCTGGTACCGCCGTGGATCCGAACAGCGCAGTGGAAGGTGACGATGACTGGGTCGCAGGCGGAGGTGGAGGAGGCATTGCTGAAATTAAATAATTTTTAAGGGATATTTTCTTCTCTACGTGAAATCAATAAATTATATATTTTTTTGTTGAATTTATAAAACCGGCTGAGGAATCACCAGGAGAATGCTGGTCACCTGGATAATCTATACACAATCATAAACTGAGAAGACTAACATCATTTGGCAACTCTTCACGGTTGTACTCTATCTACTTCATCAGGAGACGAAGTAAAGTGACGATGCAAAGCAGCTAGCACGGAATGCCGTGCGGGTGGGTCACTGGAACGCGGTCTTTTTTGATTCACACCACTATAGTCCGGTTCATCTTCGCCTCTTGGGGAGGTCCGAGTGGTCTTAATGAGGTTAAGTAGATAATGTCTCTAAAAAAATAAAAAGATATGGTCCTAATTTTACTCACCATTCCCGTTAGTGATACCATTCTTTTCTTCAGAGGTGGTATTAGGCACTGGTGATGGTAGAATTGGAGCTGTCTTCATCTTCGTTTCCAAGCATTGGAACTCTGATACTGAAAAATAGGGGATGATGAAATTTAGGCTTCGTGGCAGAGTAAATTTTTCATCAATCCCTCCATTATCCTATCGACGTCCACTTTAGGTCTTAGACTCCTCATTTGGGAGAGATAACGTTAGGAGGTGCGAAGCAGGCCAGGCGTGACGATTATGGCAGCAATGAATGTTAATGAGCTGATAAATGAATTAGAATAAAAGCAGGAGAATTATGAATACTTACCGGGGTATTTAGTCGGTTCATCACTAGTGAAGTCCTGGTTCTGATTTGGTGCTGGTAATACTCTACCAGCTCTGGCCAAGAGGGCAGCCAGACACGCTTTGGCGGCGGACGCCCTGGCCTCTCGCTTGCTATGACCCCAACCTTCGAAGGTCATATCAGCCACCTGCAGTCAATATATTCATTAATGTTATAAAACCACATACAAACCCAGCACTGGACGGATGAGATAGAGAAGGATTATTTATACATACATACATACATATCATCACGCCATATCCCTTGCAGGGTAGGTAGAGAGAACAGAGTGCCAGAGAACTCTATCTTTGCATACTTCACTCGCTTCCTCAACATTCATAATTCTCTTCATATACGCTCGCCGGTTTCGGAGACTCTTGACTCCACCTTCCTTCAGTACATGACCGATCTGGTCTAGGTAGGTTAGTCTAGGTCTCCCTTGGTACCTACATCCCTCCACTTTCGCATTGTATATCTTCTTAACCAGACGTTCGTTCGGCATTATTTATAATAGGGAATTAACGCATAAAAGAAAGTTTAAAAGATGCGCCAGTGATGGATAAGCTAAGGAGTGAACGGGATATGGGATGAGATGGGTTGAACGTAATATTGTGTGGAAAGTTTTAATTATGTATTTTGAAGGCTTTAGGAGTAAGGGAAGACCAAAGAAAAGATGGATGGACTGTGTGAAGCATGTCATAGATAGACAAGAAGTGACTACAGAGATGACGTCTGATAGGGTTGTAGGAGGGTAGGAGAGAACATATTGCGTCGGCTCCAAATAATTGGGATAAGAGCAAGATGATGATGATGATGATGATGATGACTGAAGAGTGTGTGCTTTATTTGAAGACAATGGATAGTTTTTTTTTCTTACTAACTTTACCACTGTATTTCACCCTTTTTGGACATGAATATATTTCTTTACTTCTATTTCCAGTACAGATGTAAGAGTAAAAATAGGTAATGATGTACTAGAGCAAGTGGATGAATTTGTATATCTTGGATGTGGATTTAGCCGAGATGGAAGGTACATCACTGATATAGAGCGAAAAGTGAATGCGGGAAATAGAGTGAACGGAGCGTTGGGACAACTTCTCGGTAGCCACCACCTAAGCCAGAAGGCACGTGTAGCAATACATTACGCAGCGCTTGTCCCAACATTACTATATGGAAGTGAGAGTTGGGTATGCAGAAAAGAGCATGAAAGTAAAATTAATGCGGTCGAAATGCGATCTCTACGGAAAATCTGTTGAGTTAGACTGACCGACCGCATTCGCAACGACGACGTAAGAGAGCGAGTAGAGATGAAAAATATTGGTGTAAAGATGCGAAAGGGAATGCTCCGATGGTTCGGACATGTGGAAAGAATGCCGAACAAACGTCCGGTTAAGAAGATATACAATGCGAAAGTGGAAGTATGTAGGTACCGGGGGAGACCGAGACTCACCTACCTAGACCAGATTAGTCACGTACTGAAAGAAGGTGGAGTCAAGAGTCTCCGAAACCGGCGAGCGTGTATGAAGAGAATTATGAATGTTGAAGAAGCGAGTGAAGTATGCAAGGATAGAGTTCTCTGGCACTCTGTTCTCTTTGCCTACTCTGCAAGGGATATGGCGTGATGATATGTATGTATGTATGTATGGACATGAATATAGTAAAATCCATTCCTAGTCTCTATATTACAAAAAACTACTGTCTGCTATTTCATATTTTTATTTTCAACAGTTTCAGCTCGGTCTTGACGAGTCAGCTAACCAGCTTCTTTGTAAATATAGAAGATAAAAATTACTTACGGTAACAGCCACAGTGAAACTGGGGCAGTGAGCAGGACCTCCCTGCCTGAGAACTGTGTAGTGGACTTTCACGCCCAGCTCGTTCAGAGCGGAGACAGGCGACTTACCACCTGACTGGACCGCATTGGCTGCGTTGGCTAACGTCTGGTGAAATGTAGTAAAATAAAGTATTTTATTTATACAGAACGAAGTTGAAAAAAAAAGTATAGAAATCTCTGAAGATCTTGGAGAGATTTCAAGTTAATTTTGTGGTCTACAAAGTTGACTTTCAAATAATCTGGGCAAGGAAGTTGAAGGTCAAATCTAAGGTCACCATGCGATTCCTAATTGAAAATATCATTTGAAGGTCAAATCTAAGGTCACCATGCCATTCCTAATTGAAAATATCATTTGACATGTTCTTTGATATTTCGATTGATTCAACCCACTGCGAGACTTTCTGGGGTTTTCATACTTTTTTCTCACCTCATCATCTTTAAAAGTGTATACTAATAAAACAAAGTAGCATTCCGCGGTCTGTACGTTTAGATATTTTAAAATACATAATGGATTTCAATGAGTATTTCGTCAAAAAGGAAAACATATATGAAGCACTGTTATATCATATTCAACACACCAAGCACTTCCTCCGCATCACATTACATAAAGTAATATCAGAATTATATAACATGTTAAATGACATCAATCATTTTTGAGGAGTCCCAAGCTTCACAATTATTAACTCCTTAGCGATATTAAAAAAAATATATATATATATAACAAATTCAAATCCTCATACCTGTAAATTCCATTTGAATCCAGCACCTAGGCGTATTGATGGCGTTTGCCTCTTTGCTGGCGGTTCACCATCTAAAAAAAAAAAAAACATTTTAAATTGGCTTTATCTTTATAACACGTGGGGCGTGAAACACCCATCATGTTAGGTGGTCTTCTACAGAACGCCACAATGCAATATTGCGTGCCTGCATCGTTTATTTATTTTATGAAGTATAATTATTAAGCTTGACAGATGGGTTGTAGATCGCAATGGGACGTTATACATCCCCCAAGAGAGAGCTGACTACTCACCTAGTAAGACTTTTAATTGTTTTCTACTACACCCTCGTGCAAATAAGAGCTGGCGACAAATGTATTCTAACCCCGTCACCATATAAACACAAAGATATTCCAAATCCATCGCCACATAAATTAAAATCTTATAATTGATTTACCCGTGCGGTGACGGAGTAAGAATACAATTCACCACCCCCTATCTTATTCGTGGGTGATCGTAAGAGACGACTATGGGATATAAAACGCATATAACATATATCCATGAGAAGGAAAACTCGAAACAAAACCCTATACCAACAGGTCTGACCAGCGCGGTATAGTAGATTAATTTCCCTCCCATTACGGAGGGCCCGAGCCCAACAGTGGGACATTATGGGCTGTGATGATGATGATGAATTGATTTATAAATGAACAGAAACTACTTAAAACGAATCCAATGAACCAGTTTACTAATAGACAATACAGTATTTCCTCTACT
This sequence comes from Lymantria monacha, assembly GCA_905163515.2. NCBI lineage: Eukaryota > Metazoa > Arthropoda > Insecta > Lepidoptera > Erebidae > Lymantria > Lymantria monacha. The sequence goes on along the minus strand of LR991104.1, from coordinate 9,962,703 downwards.
ACCTTCGAGGTATATCATCAGAGTAGCACAGTGGTGTCGTACATGTGTGGTTCAATGTGAAAGTAAAGTAAACACTTTTTTTTTTATTGCTTATGGTGGCAAAGGGGCAAGCAGCACACCTGATGGTGAGTGTCACTGCCGCCCATGGACCTTTGCAATACCAAGGTCTTAGGTCGCAGCCTACTAATAAAATCCCCAAACCCACCCAATTAGGCTTCCGGCTATCTCGAACAACGTCTCGTTAGCAACAAGTGGCGTCCAATATTTCAACGCAAGAGGGAGAGAGAAAGAAATATACACAAAGGTAGAAAGTAGGAGACAGAAAGAGATTGAGTCAGTAGATCCCAAGCACATGCGCGTGATGTTTTTTTGCGAATAAATATTCGGCTCAACATAGAATCTGATAGCACAGTTTTTGACAATTTTATTTAATGATTATAATATTTTTTTTATTAAAATACAAACTATAACAAAATGTTTTAAACGATAACATCAATTTTAAAAATTTCGAAAAAATGACAACTTTTTTTAACCGACGAAATACTGAGTGAAATGATATTTTTTTATTTTCGTCCTGCAATACTCTTTTTTTTTTGTGTGTCTTAGTTGTTAGCCTCAGATGGCTATGACAACTTTACCCGGACTGTGGGTGAGCGCTGAGGGTTCTCAACCCGCTGCAATACTCTATGCTGGTTACGAATATTATCCATCTCGGCTCATATATGTCTCACTGTTGGTTCAAGCCTCCTTCATAATGAGAGCGAAATTGATCTACCACGCTGGTCAGACGTGTTGGTATAGGGTTTTGTTTCGAGTTTACCATCACTTGCATAGATGTTATATGCGTTTTATATCCCTAGGTCGTCTCTTACCCACAGGTAAGATAGGTGGTGACGGACGAATACTATGAACCCTTACATTGCTCGTGGATGTCGTAAAACCCGACTAATAGCTTTTATATAGAGCTGTACCAACTACATCTGATGTCTAATCAACAATTACATTCACAAGTAGTGGTGTGTGACGTCACACAGACGGTTGAACATAAAACTATTTTCAAAACTATTTACAATATGTACGATGTAAAAAAAGTACTTACATACACATTGTGTAATTGTAATAAGAGCTGGATGATATCTTACCCATCGTTTTTCCAAGTAAATTCTTTTCGCTACAGGTCGATAATAAGTATTCCACCTTAAAACTTAAGTTATATCTGTGAATTAGTTTACGTCAATTTTCATAATCTTTAATAGTATGAAAACACTTAAACACGTTCACAAATACTTTCAATATGAATACTATAGAAATATTAAAAAATCGAACCACAATAAAGATCTAAACATATTATTTAAAATATCACACTTTCTAAAACCTCTATTGACCTAATTTAAAACTCTGTGTAACCAAATGATTACATGGTCGCACAGTAAATTATAAATATGAGGGTATTTATTAATAAAATTATTAGAATATGAATGGGAGTTTTTTGGGCGGAAAAGACAAAGTGTCGTGTGATGTTCTTGTATTATATGAGTTTTATATATTTTTTTAATTTTATAGTCAGCCAAGGAGTTTTTTTTTTGGGTTTTTAATTTTGGAGTCAAGAGTCTCCGAAACCGGCGAGCGTGTATGAAGAGAATTATGAATATTGAGGAAGCAAGTGAAGTATGCAAGGATAGAGTTCTCTAGCACTCTGTTCTCTCTGCCTACCCTGCAAAGGACATGGCGTGATGGTGTGTATGTATAGCCAGCCAGTTTTAATAAAATAAGAAAATATTTTAGCGGGAATATGAGAATGTAATAAGGTGGTCTTGTTGTATTATTAATATCGTATTATATTAAATGATGTCATTTTACGTAATGTGATACGTATGAATTGCTGGTATGTGCTGAATATGATATAAAAGTGTTTTACAATGTTTTCATTTTGCAATAAAATTCCCAGAAATAATCATTAACACTGTGACTATAGCATTGTTGATGGCGACGATTTGACTTAACGAACAATGACTAACACGGCAGAGACTAACTACACTAAAGACGTAACGAAAATTTTAGCTCGTCACTAGCAATAATGATAAATATATGTAGCCGATTGCTAATAAACAAAAAAAAAACAAAAAGTTAAAAAAAAAATAACTTACAATGAGTCATATATGTAGCTGATTGCCAATACCAAAAAGAATGAGGAAAATAAAAAACATAATAAACTTTCATCAACAAATATAAAAACGTCAATATTATTTATATTTTTAATTTAAAATATCACAGACGATAAGTATAATTATTAAATAAAATTATACATACATACATACATCATCATCATCACGCCATATCCCTTGCAGGGTAGGCAGAGAGAACAGAGTGCCAGAGAACTCTATCTCTGCATACTTCACTCGCTTCCTCAACATTCATAATTCTCTTCATACACGCTCGCCGGTTTCGGAGACTCTTGACTCCACCTTCCTTCAGTACCTGACCGATCTGGTCTAGGTAGGTTAGTCTCGGTCTCCCTCGGTACCTATATCCTTCCACTTTCGCATTGTATATCTTCTTAACCAGACGTTCGTTCGGCATTCGTTCCACATGTCCGAACCATCGGAGCATTCCCTTTCGCATCTTTACACCAATACTCTCTTTCATACCTACTCGCTCTCTTACGTCGTCGTTACGAATGCGATCGGTCAGCCTCAAATAAAATTATTTGAATTATATATATTATATAAAAATCGCGAATACTACAAGAATTAGAGCCTAAAAACTTTTAAAACCACGCGTTTTAGTAGATTTCGTTTGAACCAACTTAAAAATACTAACAACTGATTCAGTTATATAAAAAATAATAGCTTTGACAGTAATTTAAAAGCATATAAATAAAAAATCACAAATTCCTTTGCATTACATTAAAGCAATGCATTCTTTTAAAAAAAACTACGATTCTATAAAATACTTTTAAACTAAAATTGCCAACAGTAAGGCTAAGCGCATACATACAACTTTTATATCGACTAAATTGTTAAGTAATATTTTTGTTTTTGTAAATTCCATACAACTAAATCACGTGGACGCTATATTTGTCAAAATAGTGTCCATCTATCCCCTTTCTTGACCGTGGTTGTTGTAAAGAATGAGTAAGGGATACCTTATGCATAAAATATAGACTTTATATATAGATAGCATAGGCTAGTGAAGGAAAACTTGAAATAAAACTTTATATCAACCCGTCTGACCAGTGTAGTATTGGAGATCAATTTACCGCCTATTGTGGTGGAGGTTGAAGCCCAGCAGTGGGACATATATTAACAAAGATGATGGCAGGGGCGGCTCTAGCACGTGCAGCGCCCGGGTGCAATCAATTACCTGGCGCCCTCTTGTATCAAAATTCGTGAAAAAAAATGGAATAGGTTGAAAGTTTTTGACACAATATCAGGTAAACGCGATCGCATTATGATGTAACAGTGAGCATGGCGACAAAGCAACCTACCCAAACCTGTCAAATAACGCACCCACTACGACTATAGATGGTTAGGCGCCCGGGTGCACCGCACCCTCTGCACTATAGGTAAAGCCGGCCCTGGATGATGGATTTGCGCATACAATTGAATTGTCCAGTCTTACGATAATGCCCGTATGAAGGTGCTACAAACAATTTCAATTAATAAGAAAGTTTTAATTTGATTCCATTTCTTTGTTTTACAGAATGAGAGTATTAAAATAACGCTTGATCGATAGTCAGTCGACTTTTTAAACATAAGCTAATCGATGTAGCTTTTTTTTTTTTGTCGAGCATCTATTGAGTTGATATATCGTTATAAACGTATGCATACCATTTTTCCGTCTCCAATAAATAGAAGATGGTGATCTTATAAAACAAAAAGCAAACGAGAAGTTTCTTTTTAATTGATGTAGTATCTTCACTTACGTATTGTCGAAAGATTGGACAGTCCAATTATATGCGTACCTCATCATCATCTCAGCTCATATACGTCCCATTGGGCTCTAGGCTCCTCCACAATAGGAGGGCAAATGACTTTCTATAGCATGCTGGTCAGACTGATCGGTATAGGGTTTTATTTTAAGTTTTCCTTACTTTGCATAAATTTCATTTTAAATCCCTTAATCGTCTTTTACAACAACCACGCGCAAGAAAGAGGATGGGTGCAAACTATAGCGACCAAATGATTTAGTTGTGTGGAATTTACATAGAAAATAAAGGATTTCATTTTGTGGAATTTACGAGAAGTATAGTGTTCGACTAAACAGTTTAGTTGATACGAAAGTTGTATGTATGCGTCGCGCCTTACATCGATTTTCTATAAAATATAATGAGAGGTATTTATTGCCGATAAATTATTGGTTGAAAATGTAGGTAATTTTATGATATTTATTAATTTATTTGAAGACTGACATTATTCATGAAATTAAATGCATAGTTGGTCTACCGAAATAGGTATGCGATTGTTTATTTTGTGGTCTCAGGTTCAAATATTATGTTCGTGTAAGATTCATATTTGGTATTATTGGAAGAATACTCCGTATGGTGACGAATAAGAATACAAATTAATGGCATTTACTTGCCCGTGGTTTTGTTTATTGCTTGTGGTGGAAAACGAGTAAGCAGTACACCTGATGGTAAGTGATACTACCGCTCATGGGCCTCTGCAATACTAGGGGTACAGTTAGACCGCTACTTATCGTAAACAAACCTCGTTTAGAGAGAATATGATAGCATTTGGGCAACACAGAAGCAGGTAATTCATTTTACATAATGTTCAGTCAAGGAATAAGAGGGAGCACCTAGAAGTGGGCAACAATCTCCTGGGAATCTTGTAATACCAATTGGCATCGCCAACTTCACTGCCAAACGTGAAGATTATCTCGTTATACTTTCCTCTGTGGGTAGCCTTTTTTATCGCTTATGGTAGCAAATGAGCAAGCAGCACACCTAGTGGTAAGTGTGACTGCCGCCCATGGACCTTTGCAATACCAGGTGTATATAGCTAGGCCACGGCCTACCAATGAAAACCCCAAACTCACATAGACAGTTATGCTTCCGTCTCACTTGCTCATCGAACAAAGCGCAACATCACATTGTTACTGCTCAAACGTCAATTTTTAGTGAGAATGAGAGGTAGTACCACTACCATGGACAGACCGGCCCGCGGCTGTAGACAGAAAACTTTTTTTTTTTTTGTGAAAATTATAACATTTATTAGGATTTGCCAACAGATGGCGACAATTAAAATATATCAACAAAATATTTCAATTTTACTTAACATACTATATAGTAAAAGAAGACATACAAATTATCATCAGATGGCGTATTAAAATCTAAGTTTCAAACTGTTAATTTTTGCGGGTTGAGAGCCCTCAGCGCTCACCCACAGTCCGGGTAAAGTTGTCATAGCCATCTGAGGCTAACAACTAAGACACGCAAAAAAAAAAAAAAAAAATGTTAATTTTTAGAGAAAAGTCAGTATAGTATCAATTTGGTATATTTATTTCTCTTTCCTCCATTTATTTCCCTCCAAGCTGTCTGGTAGCGGCTACGAACACTACCAACCCCCACTCTGCTCGTGGATCACGTAAAAGACGACTAAGAGCCATATAACGACCTGGGCCAACTCATCTGATGCCGTTTGGTCAACAGTTACATTCCCAAGGAGGGTTGACGTCTGGCAGGCGGCCGGCCATAAATGTCAACAGCATAGCCCTACCACTAAAAGCTTTTAACCAACACTATTCGAATAGCTAATGAACGAAAGACAGCTCATACTTTCTCGTGTATGACGGGTTTAAGAATATAACGAGTCGCGACTCTTGAGTTAAAAGCATAACATTCTGAATAGGTTTTGGTTGATAGGCAGCGGGCCTATCTGTAACTTTCGTATTTCAAAGGTCCATGAGCGGCAGTAAGACACCATTAGGTGCGATGCTTGCTCGTTTGCCACCATCAGGAATGAAATGAAAGTTTTTTTAATTGTATGTTAGTAGTTTTTCGATATACCTACAAGTATTATTAAAATTATTTCCTTAGTTTCATGTCGCTTTTAAAAAATAAATTTAAAAAAATACTTGTCATTTTGACATCAAAAATTATGACATTTAAAATTTATTTTATCTGTATACAGATAAATTATAAAGAACAAAGGAGAGTAAATGAAAAAACTAAACAATTGTCAATGGTACTCATTTTTATCATGCAACAAAGACCCAATATTCATGGATATATCAACAAAGAATGTGTTTAATGGGTTCGCTAATCTATAAAGATAAAAACTTCCTAGAATTTTAACATAATTCGCTTTTAGTGACTCGTGTTTTCTCCTTACAATTGTGACAAAGTTAAAGATAGTCATGGCATTCCATAAAACTATCGAATCTCTGTAACAAAGGTCTATCCGAAACCGTAAATATATCGATATATATTTTTTTAATAACTTCGTATAGATCTATATAAAACACAAATAGGTTTTTTATCAACCTGCCAAATTGACAGCGTAAACGTAATTCTTTCCAAAGGGGAATAATTCTTTTATATATAGGGTGCCGATTTTATTACTAGAATAACTTAAACTAGGTGTAGGAATGACGTCATATAAAACATTAAAGTTAGTTGCAGACTCCTAGCTCTGCCCAATCCCGAGATAAAGTGATTTGTTTCTTATCAAAACAGTAGGTTTGCCAGCGTACATTGACCTGTAGGTACATTTCGACCCAGCTGTATGGCGGCGAGCGCAACGAGAGCACATGAGTAAATAAACGTACAGAGACAAACATTCAAACAACCTCGCCACGGTAGGTACATCACTACAAGTATGATGCGCGTGTGTGCGTGAGCACTGGCGGCTCGTCACGCACGGAACGAAACCTGTTTAGGCTGGTTCAGCCAGTGCTCAAACAAAGGGCTCACTCACCGCTCGCTGTGCATCGCGTCGTGCGTGTTTGTTTAAATTTGAAATTTGAATTAATTAGAAAAAGTGTAAATATGGTTTATTGTACTGTGTGCATGAACGCCTCGAACAACACAAATGTGAGAAAATGACATTGTATGTTAATAGATCTGAACAACCTATAAATATGGGGAAAGACTCTTTTTTCAGCCATTACAAAGACTTTAACGAAAGCAGTACACAATTAGGTTTTTTAATAATACCTCCTGACAACTTCATCGCATTTGTTGAATTGCTTGAGAAGAAATTTCGAGAATATTTCGATCTAGAAATAAATAATGTTAATATTGGTAGTGATATACTAAAACGTATACAAGATTGTAAATTTGATATGTCATGCAAGTGCTTACCCATTAATTACATTATTTAAAGAAACTTTATATTAGATTTAGAATTTATCATTCGATTAAGAGATATAACAAATTATCAAAATCAAAAATTCCAAAAGAAAACTATTTAGAGTAAGCAATTTGTAAAAAAATATCCATACATAAAAAAAGCTGACAAACGTTTTGTGTATTTATTTTCATCCTCATGTGCCAACCCTATCAGAATAGGTAACAATTTTGCTCGCTCCTTAGAAGCTTGATCTCTGTACGTTTATTTACTCATGTGGCGAGAGTGGGTCTATTTGCCTACTAGTTCAATGTCATACGCATGAGTATATGCCTACATCAAACTTTTACAGTACAAGTGTATTGACCGCTTATCAGTAGGGCAATTTAATCAAAATTTAGGTTTTTTTTTTTACTGATTTGGATAGTGTATAATGGTCTGATACGCCCCCTTCAAGGATTCTACTAATTAAATCGGCAACCTGTATATATTATATACATGTACAAGATAGGGGGTGAATTGTATTTTAATGCCGTCACTATAAGAAAACTGTCAACGATTGTGAAAAAAATAATAAAATACTACTTACATATCTTTCCTTGTCTATGCCTTTTGCCTCTTACTCTAATTTTATTATTTTTATCATTCGGAGTCATAATTTTTACGGATATATCATTTGTTTTGTTTTCAAACGTACCCTGAAATAAATATAAAATTTTAATATATTTCTAGGGGTGTGCGAATAATTCGAACTTACGAATTATTCGTTCCGAATCGAATATTAATATTCGATTCGAAACTCGAATCGAATAATTCGAAATTTCGAATTATTCGAAAGTTCCCGAATAATTCGAAAAATTTCGAATAATTCGAAAAATTTCGAATTATTCGAATAATTTCGAATTATTCGAAAAATTTCGAATTATTCGAATAATTTCGAATTTTTCCGAATTATAATATTATTCGCAAATTTTTATTGTATTTTAAATTCGGAGTTTGTTATGTTCGATATTCAAATATGACATTAATAATTAATAAATATTTTATTTAAACCATGAAAAATAACTACATGAATAGAACAATGAGTATGAACATTTGCTACAAATTTTTGTTTAAAAATAATAAATACGATACTGAATCTGGTGATAATGAAGTTCGTTTATCAGATACAATATCACCAGCAGTGGAAAATAATCTTTCACTTTCAGCAGAAGTACAAGGTATTCCTAAATATCTTCTCGCCATAAGTGACAATCGGGGATATTTATTTTTTTCGAATTATTCGAAATTTTTCGAATTATTCGATTTTTTTCGAATTATTCGTCGAATTTCGAATAATTCGAAAATTCGAATTATTCGATTCGAATTTCGAATCGAATATTAATATTCGATTCGATTCGAACGATATTCGCACACCCCTATATATTTCCTTTTTTTAGTATTCTTTGTAGACTCCATTGATAATAGATATTTTTTTACATTGATGAGAGAGATAAATGAGATAGATATACATAATAATATTCAAATTACTGAAATTTAGTATTTAATATGTTTGATTATTTATATAAATCCGATTACGAGTGAAAAAGCGTCACCTTAAAAGACGAAAATATAATGAATTGAATGTCCTACAGTAGTTCACGGTAGTGTAAGTGGCAGCACGATTGGAACGGATTTCCAATAGGTATGGGTTCGAATCCCACTTGTGACAATCATTTTTTGCTCGTAATCGGGTTTTTACATATAATAATATTTAAAAGTATGAAGGAGATAATTAATAACGCCCCATGTTTTTCATAAGGAGAAAATATTCTAAGGCTTAGAGTAATTGTATTATACTTTTTAACCCTTTATAAAAACATAGTACATTTTTTTTATTCTTTTATACTATTTCTTCCTCTTTTTTGCATTTTAATGCATTATCATTTATATCTGAGCTATAATTCAAATTTCAAAATCATCTAACTCATCAGGAAACTAGTTTAAAATCATTTACAAAATTTAACTCGGAGGGACGTACTATACAAGAAAGCAAGTTAATAAAAACATAGTAATAACAGGTAATCGGGTTTTTAAAAATAATTAAGCATATTAAATGCTAAATTTCAGTAATTTGAATAACAAGGTTGTCATCGTTTAATACAATTCTAACTGCAAAGTTTGAAGTATTAACACTATACAATGTGTAAACAATGTCGTGTAGATGGCACACGTCACCTTAAAGACGTAAATATGATACGAAGCGAGATTTGACTGTCCTACAATAGTTCACGTTGGTGTAAGTGGCAGCACCATTGGGCCGGACTCCCAATAGGTGCAGATTCGAACCCCGCTTGTGACATCATTTTTCGCTTCGTAATCGGGTTTTTATAAATAACTAAGCATATTAAATGCTAAATTTCAATCATTTGAATAGTAATAACAGGGTAAAAATTATACAATAAGATAGGAAAAAAAAATCAACTCACCCACGATTCATACTCCTCTGTAAAAATAGAGCATTAATTAATATTTAAAATAAAAGTAAATCAGTCAACATCATCATTATTAATCCCACTGCTGGGCTCGAGCGTCCTCCACAATATGAGGGAAATTGTATAACATATACCACGCTGATCAGACATGTTGGTATATGGGTGAATATACGCTATTTGAATTCCAGTGGTCCATAGACAAATTTTATGTTAAACTCAATATATTATTATTTCTATATGCTTAAAAAATAAGGAATATAGTATATTATTTGGCCCACATAATCTATTCACGATAATTGTTTAATTTAAGGCATTAATAATTTAAAATAGTTATAAATGTATTCTCCTCTGGCCTCCCCATTACTAAATTATAATGGTTTTATGACCAGATACTTTAAATATGTATTCCATTGTGTTTTTTTTACACATGATCATATACTGTTATAAACATCGAACCATATTTTATCAAGAAACACTATAAAAATATTTATTAATATAAAAAATAGTAACTTATTTTCATGTCATGTTATAATAATGTCACTTCATCTGGCGAAACTCAAAGAAATAAAATTTGACTTAAAACCGCAAAGGTATGTTTTTGTCCTTGAACAACGCGCGTACAACAGTGTGAAGTCAGAAGCAAGCTAACGACGTTGAGCAAAACTCCATTAATATTGCGTCAGTTTGCGAGTAACTGTAGGAAAGCGTGTTTGTGCCAGTCGTTGAAGTATTTCCTTTGGTAAGTATATGTTTTTGTATATTATCGTTACGAAATTGTATATTTGCACAATGCCATGTTTATTTTGTATAGATGTCATGTATTACTTTAAACTGTGGTTAGAAAAGCGAGTGATATTGTTTTTGTAGGTTATGTGCGATTTTGTCACTTCTCTGGCGTCACTTCTCTGGCATATTTCATACTAGAAGAAATACATGAGCGCCAGGGGAGTGACAATATTTTTTTGTTGATATGTAATGTTTTAAGGCTTCATTTCATTTGTTTTAGATAATCGAGTATCATCAGACATCATGGTGAATGTTAAAAAGAAACAAACAAGGGAAGAGAGGTTAGAAAAAAACGTCAAGCTGAAAAATTACGCTACCAACGAATTAATAACGATCCTGTTAAAAATGCTGAATTAAAAAAGTAATAAGTGGTAAAATAGTCAAAAAGTATAAAGTGTTGAACCAAATTAATATGAACCCTATAAGACAGTCATGTACTGCGAATAAAAGTTTGTTAGATATGACACGGAAGACAAGAAACGATAAAACGAATCCGAAGTTAGAGAAAATAGTCGCAGAGTTTTTTGAAGAAGATTGCAATAGTAGATTACGCCCAGGTATAAAAGATAGCATTACAAAAAATAAAATAAAAAAACAGAAGAGATTGTTACAGGACACCATGAAAAATCTACACACCAAAACTGTAAAGACTGAATTTATTTTTTATATTAAAAAATATCCAAATACTATAATTTATATATGTTTTATTTAATATTAGTCCCCTTTCTTAGCTAATAATCATTAGCCTGTCACTTCTCTGCTTTAATTTGTCACTATTCTGCCAATAGTGTCACTCCCCTGGTAACACATTTTCCTCTGGTGCTTATAAAATGAAAAAATAATGTAAAATCTTCTGGCCCTCATCATTACAAATTTAAAAATTGTGTCAAATAGAAAAATTATCAATATTGAATGGAACAGATTACATTTCTTTCAGGGACACAAAAAAATCAAATACCGTATATTCACCCATATAGTGTTTATTTATAGTTTACATACACTTGTATATATGTTATATGTATATTATATCACGCAGACGTATTTTACTACATCCACAGACAATTTAATAGTGGTAGAACCATGCTGTTGACAGTTCCTTCTACAGCCATGGGCCGGTCCGTCTGGGGTAGTACCACACTCTCGCAGAAGATCGACGTCTGAGTAATGGCAATGTGCTATTGCGCTGCCTTTGATGAGCGAGTGAGCCGGCAGCCCAATTGCGTGGGTTTGAGGATCGTAATGGGAGAGGGTGGCCTAGCTATTACCTTGGTATTGTAAAGGTTCGTGGGCAGCAGTGACACTTACCATCAGGTGTGCTGCTTGCTCGTTTGCCACCAAAAGCAATAAAAAAAATGGCAAGAGAGGGAGTGGTGAATTGTATTCTTACTGCTACCACACAGAGAAAATAAGTGAAAATTTATTTTATAGCTTAAAAATTGCAGATGTAGGTACCGAGGGAGACGGAGACTAACCTACCTAGACCAGATCGGTAATGTACTGAAGGAAAGTGGAGTCAAGAGTCTCCGAAACCGGCGAGCGTGTATGAAGAGAATTATGAATGTTGAGAAAGCGAGTGAAGTATGCAGAGATAGAGTTCTCTGGCACTCTGTTCTCTCTGCCTACCCTGCAAGGGATATGGCGTGATGATATGTATGTATGTAAGAATTGCAATACTTTTTTTTATGAAAACTCATCATCTATGATTGAATTTGTAAATTGACTGCATTTATATTTCAAAGATTATAGAAATATTTTTTTAATTGAATCATACAACCTCTATTAAGGAATTATTTTAGTATTTTTTTAAAGCCAAGGCCCACACTAAGACAAAAGAATGCTTGTGTTGCAGTGGACTTCACATTGTTTATGCAATAAGATACAAATTGAGAACAATAATTAGTGGAACTCAACATATTATATTGTGCGAGAATCAAACCCACGACAGAACATGAGAAATCAATACTTGAATCACTTCACCGTCTCTGCAATCAAACCTCCATTTCCATTAAAATTTTATCAGAATAGAAGGTACAGTAGCATTTTTTATTAACAACTAGCGTTTACCCACGACTTTGTCCGCATGGAAAAGTCACAAGTTAATGTTAAACCAAAGTAACTGTTCCACGTTACTGAACTCGCAAACAGAAGCTTGCGATAAATACCCACGCAATAGAAAAGAAGAAAAGAAAGAAGAAAACAGAAAAAAGAGGGTTGCTTTTTTTAAAAACTTTGAATACCATATTTATTTATATCTAATCAATAGCCTAAAACATAAGTTTTATTCTTCTAGTTCTAAAAATGACAATACTTTCATACAATCTTTCATCCCCTTTTTAATCCTTTATAACATATTTTCCAATTAAAAAGTGGCCTATGTCTTTTCTCAGGCTTTAGACTACCTGTGTACCAAGTTTCATTTAAATTGATTCAGTAGTTTTGCCGTGAAAGCGAGACAGACAGACAGAGTTACTTTCGCATTTATAATATCAGTAAAGATTATTATTTAAGACAAATTGCAGCACTAAGAAAATAATCCTTGTACTGCAAAGGACTTTTAAACCATTAACTCTAACAGTTTGTGGATTGCAAAAAGTATCGTACTCCATGGAAATCAAACCTACATACACTGACACAGGAGGTTGGTATCTTAAACACTACGCCATCTGTGCTGTCAATTTATTTAAAAATACCATATGTATTTAAATCATGTATTGAAAATAAATGAAATTGAGGAAATTAAAAAATTAAGGAAATTGTAAGCTAGCAGGCCTCAAATGCTCAATCATACATCTTAAATAAATGTACAGTGCTATATTTATAAATACATACATAGCCACGTGCCTGTTTTCCAGAGGGGTAGGCAGTGACTACGGATTGCCACAAACCATGATCCTGACATACCTCCATCGCTTCATTCACGCTCATCACAGTCTTTATGCATGCTCTACGATTATGCATACTCTTAATCTGACATTTATAAATATTGTCTAATAATGTCATTATAGTGATTGGGCCACACAGTTGACAGTTACTGTCTACAACCTCGGGTTGGTCCAGGCAGTGTAGTACCACAATTTCGCAGAAAATCAACTACATAGCAGTATTGTTGGCAAAAAATAAAATTTATATAACACCATAGATATGACATGCATCATTTATGTTATCACTTATCACCTTAAGAGTTACCTAAAATCTAGGAGTCGTTGGTAAAAATAAGCGTCAGGCTAATGATTTATTAGTTCTTACTTTAATTAAATAATGACTTTTGGCATTTAACATAATTACATATTAAACATGTATTTTTAAATTTTAAATCATAATACATATAAACTTAGTTTATTATAAATATATTTGATACGTTTAGAATTGAATATAGTTATTTTTTTTTTTATTTTAACCAGAATTCAACGGTTGATATTTTGCGCGGGCGGAAAGTATAAACATAAGGAAAATCAATAATTACAATTTAACTTTATGTCTACCTTATGGGACAATGGTCTTAAACACAAACCATATTTAAATATATTTTACTTTTACTATTAAACATAGAATGTCATTATATATGATGAAAACAAAAAATCTGAACGATTAAATTATTTTGGAGGTTATAATGACAATTTTGGAAGATAAACATATGATTTAAAACGGAACCACAATTTGTTAATTGCAATTAAATGTAATACAACAATACAACTTACCACTATCAGTCCAATCCATGATATAAAAACAAGTTTATCAACAAAAACAACCTATTACAATTTTTTAATTGGTTTCTACTTTCTAGAGATGAGGATACTGAATGAAACAGGTCTTACGAACAACTCCGGTATGAAAAGTAGAAACCCGGTACGTACCCGGTAGATATTTTTTTAGGCTAAACCCACTACCTGTAACTCCTGCAAGCCAGGACCACAATGATCTCTATATAAACCGTAAAGACACCGATGTTTGACCCTCAAGAAATCTAGAGAAACGCTTTCAATTGTCTTGTGAAGCATAACAAATTTTTTTAAAAAAAAAATCAGAAAGAATACAGTTCTCTGCTATGTAAAGTGGGAAAAGTGAAGCAAAAAGGCCGGTAGGTATTGCAAGTAAGTCACCCGCTACACGCCGAACGAAGTCTTATGACGGTAGAATTTGTACATATACATAACTGATTGTTACGAAGTACCCGCTTGCGGGTATCCAACGGTGATGGTTGTTCATTGCTGTGTGCCAAACGAACACGTTATGACCTAAATATCCAATCATAAAAGTACGGGTACCACACTTAGTGCGAGACCCATTCAACGGCCACGAACGTGTCGCGGTGTTCGCGTCGGTATCGCTATGCACCAAATTAACTCACAGGATGGTACAGCAGGTACGGTACATACTCATGAATGATCATCACATGATCATGATCATAGGTATAGGTACTACACCTGGTGTGAACGCTTTTGAACAGTAGCGCAGTGGTCCAACCCATAATCGATCAAACAAATAAAATTATATATTATAATATAACCATATACCATTATTTTCCCTCTCCACCGTCATTAAGCCTGCTCTGGTATCAATTCCTTGACATCTGTGGCCTCCTGGCAGGTTACTCTTTTGGATATTATTTCCATTTAAGCCCCGGCAACATACAACAGAGCTACTTAGGCGTTGCTCTCACGTGGTTGGCCTATCTGGGAGTGGTGGACTAATCATCAGATGCATCTACTCTCGACCTAAGTTAGGGTGGCATTAGGCGCAGGTAGCTACACCTGCGACGGAGTGAGTCAGCGTGGAAAATCTCCAACACGCTCCACCGCCTCATTCTGCAAGATTACTGGCTTACAGAAAGTGGTGACCGCACTCTAGTTCCTGATGCAATCGAGCATCGTCTTAGCGATGGTCAGCAGCGTAAGATCAGTACTGATGATCGTGTCAAGCTTACGGTGCTACTCTGCCCAGGCCACGAAGACATCGAGCGTGTACTACGCCGTGTCATCATCGCAATCGCTATGATGGTAGGGCAGGGTCCCCTCCCACCCCTCACCCATGAGCCTGTCGGAGGAACCATGCCTCGTAAGTATCTGCACCAGTTGGAAGAAGAGGACCCCATGCCGCTGACCCAACACTCCATCAGCACCAGCTGGAAGGCCTCCACCAAACAAATTCCATTGAATGGAGCGTTGGGGCAACTTCTCGGTAGCCACCACCTTAGCCAGAAGGCACGTGTAGCAATACATAACGCAATGCATATCCTAGCATTACTAAATGGAAGCGAGAGTTCGGTATGCAGAAAAGAACATGAAAGTGAAATTAATGCGGTCGAAATGCGATGTCTACGGAAAATCTGTGGAGTTAGGCTGACCAACCGCATTCACAACGACGACGTAAGAGAGCGAGTAGTATGAAAGAGAGTATTGGTGTAAAGATGCGAAAGGGAATGCTCCGATGGTACGGACATGTGGAAAGAATGTCGAACGAACGTCTGTTAAGAAGATATACAATGCGAAAGTGGAAGGATGTAGGTGCCGGGGGAGACCGAGACTTACCTACCTAGACCAGATTGGTCACGTACTGAAGAAGGGTGAAGTCAAAAGTCTCCGAAACCAGCGAGCGTGTATGAAGAGAACTATGAATGTTGAGGAAGCGAGTGAAGTATGCAAGGATAGAGTTCTCTGGCACTCTGTTCGCTCTACCTACCCTGCAATGTATATGGCGTGATGATATGTATGTATGTTTTATTCTAAATTATAATATTTTATTTATACATATAACTCATAACTAGTGAAGCTAGAATGTATGATTTACATAGTTGACCTTAAATACAAATGTAATACCATCTGTTAATTTTTAGAACGTAATGAAATTTGATTTTGTGTCAAAAATAAAACTATGTACCAAAATAAAAGCATTGTCTAAAAAATTAAGAAACTGATAATCACATAAATGGTAAACATATCATATTGAACTGTTAAAACTCCATTAAAAACATCACCAAAATAATAAAATTATCGCTAAGAGCAGCTCTAAACATACCTGTAGGTATTTAGATACCTGGTTTTTTAATCGTTTTTGGCCATACTCGTACCTCTGAGGTCAGGTCAAAGAGTAAAGTTATTAAACTGAAAAAGAGTGGCAACTCGATGATAAAATATGCATGTATGGAAAGTGCTGCCACCCAGAGTTTAAGCGGTGAACTAAAGTTGAAGTAATATATATACATATCTACATGTGTATCTGTAATTACATAGAATTTTCTTTTACTATGAAAGCTACCCTGAAATATAAAAAATAACATATCAGCTGATAACTAAACAATAATAAAATCAGCCTAACAATGAAACTTGAGATAATTTTCAGAAAGAATATCAATAACCGAAAATAGATCGATGACAATAAGTACCTATGCTAGGAACAAAAAATAACAATTCTCAGTTGTCAAACTTTTGACAGGCAGGACAAAATGGCAGCAGTTAAGTTTGTACAACCAATCTGTAGGCGGCGCGACGGTCAGTAAAAATAAGAAATGTTTTAAGTGTGCCCCCCCAGGGTCAGGTATTAAATGTTGTGTTGTTGTATATGCCTACTGGATTCATCCTTTCGCGTAGGCAAGCAAAGAAAGCAAGACTTATACAGCCAGGTCGTAATTATATTTATAAAATATAAAAGTTTAAATGAAACAGCTAGCTGTTTCTTTTACACAGTGTTTGGCAGTGCTTCACAATGTACCGCAGAGTCCCTCTTATAAGATCATCTTAGTATTATACGTAGATGATGGACTGGTCGCTGCAACTGATCAAAAGGACGCGGATAAGTTTATGGCAGAGCTTAAACGTAGGTTTAAGATAACTGCAAAGCCTGCAGACTACTATCTAGGTTTGCAACTTCAGTATAGAGATGATGGCTCAATAAGCATAACGCAGAAACACTACACCGAGAAAGTGTTAGCTCGTTTTGGTACCGTCAAACCTGGCAACTTTGCAAACGGCTGTTAAATTTGCCATAAGCTGACTTATGCGACAAAACAATTTATTACATCTAAACCGTATTTCTTTTTATGTGTATACTATCCTTATATCGACTTTGAATATTTGATTGGCAACACTATGTTTTACATGTCAATTGAGCCCTTACAGAATTGACATATTCGACGGTTACTTTTTCCTCGCGCTAGCTGTAAGTGACTTTGTGCTCCGGAACTATACTGAAAATAAGTGGCATAGACGTTACACAGGTATGTGAAATTTTAATACCACATTCTAAATAGTATATTTTAATTAAAATAATGGTGATTAACGTAACTATTGGCAATTTAACGTTCGATATTCCTATTGGCAAACTTACTTACGGAGTGCAAACTTTTAGCGATGTTAACTTTGCCATATTTTTTTAGAGGCTAGGGCTGTCACAAAAAAATTTAAAGTGATTTAAGTTTTGTTTGCTATTTACTTAAATCATTTGGTAAGTTTCCAAACCTAATTAGTGCATAAAATGTTTTTAAATTTTGTTTTAGAAAATGGGAGATCGATCAAGACGTAAGTTGGGTAGCAGAGTCTACAAAAATTATTCACCTGAAATGTTAAATACCGCAGTGGATCTGGTAAGCCGTAAAATTATATCTTCACTAGAAGCATCAAAAAGATTTCACATCCCAAGAAGAACAATAGATAATAAAGTAAATAGTAAACACACTAAAAAGCCAGGCGCCCAGCAACGGCTTACAGTTACCGAAGAGCAAGACATAGTGAAAGTTCTTATAGCAGCAGCAGACTTCGGATCACCTTTATCTAAATTTGAACTGAGCCTCCTTGTTTATAATTATTTGAAAATGAATAACAAAGAACATTTGTTTGGCGGCAAATTGCCAGGTAAGTGGTGGATCAAAAATTTTTTGACCCGCTATAAAGAGATGCTAACGGTGAGAGCTGTACAAAATATCAAAAGAGTTCGTGCTGGTACAAATGCTGGGGATTTTCAAAATTATTTTGATAATTTAAGCAGTTCAATTAATAATATTCCACCTAAAAACATACTAAATTATGAGATACTAAATTATATGAATATTCCACCTAAAAACATAATAAATTACGAGACCAATCTATCGGATAATCCTGGGTCAACAAAATGTATTTTTAAACGAAAAGTTAAGTATCCGGAACGTATAATGAATACCACCAAAGGAAACATTTCAATTATGTTTGCAGCGGCAGCGGACGGTACCTTATTGCCTACTTACACCGTTTACAAAGCAGAACATTTATGGACATCATGGTGTCAAAATGGCCCTAACGATGTTCGTTATAACAGAAGTAAATCTGGATGGTTTGACTCAACAATTTTTCATGATTGGTTTAATTCAATAATAATTCCATGGGCAAACAAGCTAAATGGTCCAAAAGTAATTATAGGTGATAATTTGTCAAGTCATCTTAATATAGAAATAGTCCGTAAATGCGAAGAATATAATATAAGGTTTATTTTCTTACCACCGAACTCAACTCACATATCTCAACCATTGGATGTAGCGTTTTTCGCCCCATTAAAAAGAAAATGGCGTACAGTTTTGACACAATATAAAATAAATAACCCAGCTGAAACACAAATCAACAAGGCTCATTTTCCAATGATGTTAAAATCATTATTAGAAGCTATAAAAATAACAAATAAAACAAATATTTGTTCTGGATTTAAAGCAACAGGCATAGTACCTCTTAATCCTCAGAAAATATTAAGAAAGCTACCAGATTATGAAGAACAAAACAATTATACGATTGATACCGCACTCTTAGATTATTTAAAAGCAAATCGTGCAACGAACCCAGCACTAAAGAAAAAAAACAAAAAAGTTAATATTACTCCAGGAAAATCTGTTTCATCCCAAGAAGTTCAATTACTAATGGCGAGAAAACCAAAGAGAAAAGATAATGCTAGCAACAAACTATGCGAAGTTCAGGAGGTTTCACTTGATCCAAAAATGAGCCTTGAAGCAGAATTACTATCCGATACACCTTGTTCAGAAACTAGACGAAAGGTTACTGTCTTATCAGAAGTTAAATTTAGTCCATACAATTACGCCTACATTGATTTAAAAAAGATGCAGACGAAAAACCTTAAAATAATTGATAAACAATTCAACTTATTTACCTCACATTGCAAAGAGAATCTGTCCGTTGATCAATCTAAAGAACAGAAAACGTTAGAGTTTATAGATTATGATAATCCGGTACCATCAACGTCTGGAGATAGTTCAATTGCAGACAAAAAAATGGTACTATTTGAAAAAACAAAACCATGTATAGCTAAAAAGAAAATAGTATGCACAAGTGACGACAGCACTGATAACGATAACTATTCTCTAAATGATACTTCAGATAACGATTGCTTTATACCATCTGAATCAGAATCATGTGGTCATGACGAAGAAATGTCTGATCAACAATTAGAAGAAATATGTGAAAATTCACCCATTCAAATTAATACTTACGTTTTGGTTAAATTTTGTGGGCCTAAAAGTAATAAGTACTATGTTGGCAAAATTTTGGATATTAACGATGATTCTGGTATGTATATAAAATTTATGAGGAAAAGAAAGGGAGAATTTTATTGGCCACGTATCGATGATACTAGCTTTATTTTAAAAAGCGACATTGAAATTGTTTTAGGAACACCTAGAGAAGGTCGCAGGGGTACCTTAAAATTTGACTGTATTGATTTTTCGAAGTATAATGTACAGTGAAGTTGTCAGTTGGTAGATGCGTATTTCAAAAATTACCTAGTTGTTAATAAATGTTAGGCTATGATCTTCCATTTACCAACCCCTTTAAACTTGAATTTGTTGATTGATTGTAAGGATAAACTTATAGTAACATTGATCTCATGAAAACATTGTGAATATAATAATTTTAATTGCGATTTATGACCATCTTATAAAATTTACGTTAAGCCCTTTTTATGATAGTTGATTGATGTTAAAGCTTTTGTTGATTTATTGATTTGATTGATTGATGTTGAATTATTGTCCTGTTGATATAATGAAAATGGTGATTATCTATAATATATTTTGTGATTCATATATAATACTTACAATATTACATGAAGCTTATTTTTGCTTATATGTTTAGCTTATAACTATCGATAAATCCAAAGATTTTAATTTACTATATGTTTTATATGATTGTTTGTAATGATTAGTAAAATTGCTTACCACAGGTACCTATTATGTTCTTTTATGATTTATTTTAATAAATATTAATTACTATAGTTTTGTTTTTCCACATTCAATCTTGTGACAACCCTGACAGCATTCTCTACTTAGTTTGAAAAAATCTAAACTAGGCAGGCAAATTTGCCACATTGCGGTAATTTTCTTTAACAGTGCAAAATTTAATGAAATTTTATTATTTTTTTACTGTATTCATGATGTGGCAATAATACTTGTTGTTTTTTTTTGGCAATTTGATTAATTTCATTCAAAATATTGGCATGGCAATCATGCCAGAAGTGGTAATTAAAATTGCCACTATGTGTAGATCGAGTAAAATTTAATTAATAAATTAGAAAGCGAATGAAATTTATAATCTAACTGATTATTTGCATTGTTCAACGTCATAGAGATTTTTTAAGAAAAAACCTTTTGAACTTTTTTTCCCACCGTAAAATGGCAAAGTTGCCAGGTTTGACGGTATGAGTAACTGCAAAACAGTCACCACGCCAATGATCAGAGATTCTGAACCAAGACAGCCAGATAAAGAGGTAATAGACGAGAAGTCATATCCTTATAGACAAGCTGTTGGTGCTCTTACTTACCTAATGGTTGGAACGCGACCAGATATTGCTTAGGCCGTTGGTATTGTATCGAGAAGCTTAGAAAACCCTTCCAAAGAAGATGTATTAAAAGTTAAGCGTATAATGCGGTATCTACAAGGTACAGCGGGTTATGGCATAACATACAGGAAAGGTTTTATGACGGGAATACTGGACTGCTTCAGTGATTCTAATCATGGAAGAGATCTTAAAGATGGTCGTTCAACAAGTGGCATATTGTGCTTATATGCTGGTGGAGCAATTGCTTGGGCAAGTAGAAAGCAGACATCGGTATCTATCTCTACAACAGAGTCAGAAATCGTTGCAGCAAGTGAAATAGCGCGTGAGATGGTGTGGCTACAGAAATTATATAATGAAATTTCTGCCCTGAAGCAAATTCCTATCTTGCAAGTAGATAACGACGCCGCAGTAAAACTGGCTCAAAATCCGGAATTACATAGAAGAACAAAGCATATATCGATAAGACATTTCTATGTAAGAGAACTGGTTGCAGATAGAGTAATTGAAATCAAGCATATAGGGTCAAACCTACAAAGTGCTGATTTCCTGACTAAGGCTCTAAGTCGACCATCAATAGATGCCATAAGTGTCCGGATCGGCTTAGGATGTTTATGATTATTTTTATTGCATGAGCTACACAAAAAGGGAGGATGTTAAAAAGGCTATCTAGCTTTTATCTATGTTTTTGTGTTGTCATGGAAACCTAAATATACCTATATATATGTCTGTTGCCTAAGAAAAATGTCTTTTCTTTAATTCGATTTCACGAGTAGATAATTCTCTGTAACACCTCTGTGTTGTAAATGGAAAGCAACCAATGTCCTTTAAACGTTGAGGCCAGTTGTTAATAGAGGCATGCACTCTTGCCATGGGAAAATTATTCACTTTCTTCACACACAAACCGTCACTGAAGTCGGATAATCTCACGTCGCGTCATCTTTTAAAATACGCGACATGGTGCTATCTTCATCTCCCGAGATAAATTCTTTTACTTTCGGACAAGATTTCTTTGAATTCTTTCCCTTACTGCTTTGACCGCCTTATTCGTACGAACACTACGCAGACGGCCAGATATTTTCTGTCGCAGAGGTCTCATTGTAACTATTAATAGCCCAGTACACAAACATTTTACTAAAACCAAGCGTAGGTATGGAAAGTTTTAAAAATTGCATTTGGTTGCATACCTACTTTGTGTAATGCAATCACAGCGCTTCGGTTCTCTTTATCAAATTATCACCCCACTCCATTTTAATATCGCAACATATTGTACAATGTATTGGTGCCAAAATGAGAAAACAATGAACTTGAACAATCATATAAAATGACAAGAGTCCAAATTAAAATGTAATATTTTGTTTATTTTTATTTGTAACAGACTAAGTATGGGTACATGTTTCTTTATATTGTGTAGTTTGTCCAAAATCATTATCTGTCCGTCACTAAGTAAGCTAAGTAGGTAAAGTCTTCATTTAAACGTATGTGAACTAATTATGGCATCCTTCCTGAATGTTCCTGAAACTTGTAAGTCCAAAAAAAAGCTTCGTTTTGTTTTTTACTTGGTATTCGGACCGTCAACACCTGGCCGGTGCTGATGGAATGGTTGGGTCGGCAGCACGGAGGAAAAAAGGCCTTTTCCCGATTGGTGCCGATTTTGACCGGGCTTGGTTGCTACGGTAACTACCTCCACGCAGTCGTGAGAGAACACCGTCCCACCACTACTATTGCGACGAGAACATGACGCAGCACATGCTCAAGGTCTGTGCGGCCTGGGCCAAACAGCGCCGTGAACTCGTCGCAATCATCGGTACCGAGCTAACGCTGTTGACCGTCGCTGATGTTTGACAGCGCCAAAAACGCGGTCACTTCTACAAAACTGTCGTCTCGCGGAAGGAGGCGGCGGGGCGCGTCCGAGAGGCATTCCTCTTTGATGATACTCTCTGCCGCCGGCGCTTGGAGCAGAGCAGGCGCGAGTATCTGCGCCTGATGACGTCCTAGCCGAGGCCGTGGTTGACTGGACAGGGTAATAGTCCATTACCCACACAGAGACTGACTGCGTGAGAACGACGTCTCAGGAGCAAGCCGGGACGTCGGTGGGGGATGTTACCAGAAAGAGTAATACAGTGGGCTGGCCAGAGAAGTCAAGGATTCGGTGCCACTGGCCTGCTCAATGGTGGTGATGGGTAGAAAATACGTATACCTTTCACACTGGACGGCGTGTCTAGACCATAGCCTGTAAAAATAAAATAATACATTTTACAGACTAAATGAAATGGTAATTTATATTTATGATGTTTACGCGATTATTACACATTTAAAATGGAACTATTTTTATGGATTTTATCGCCTTTATATTTGATTTTTAATTGCCCGATGTTTCGTACACTACAGAACGTTAATAGTCCTCCCGTGACTAACGCTGAACGCTGTATTCGAATCGTTAGGAAATTAAAAAATAAAACAAACGCGATAGAACCCCAAAATTAATTTTATTTTAAATGATAATTTTTAAATAAAACTCGACTGCCAACACTGTGGTCGTGTAAGTTTATAATTACTATTATAAAAAAAACAAATAGCATATTCATTGAAAATATATCATCTTCAGAGGTAGTAAATAAATAAAAATAAATCATTATGAAATATTGCTTTGGTATAATTATTATGGCACAGATTCACAATTTCTTATATCTAATTATAACTATACATTTAAAAATATAACTGGTACTGATAACAAATAGATTAATGGTACAAATTTCAGTATTGAGACTCATTTCATTGTATTACTTTATGGTTTTATATCTGTTGACCATAAGGCCACATACCCATACTCATCTATTTTTACAATTTCAACTCCTCGGAAACCACTCATAGTATGTGGCCCAAGACTCAAAATGGTATTTTTGAAGGCCTTTGTCCAGCTGAACAGCTCATGTACTGTCAGTATGTCATTTAATGATATGTTATAAAGGTTGATCATTATTATGATTTATTAAAACAATAATCTGGATTGACAGTCCAAGAACAAAATGCTAATGCTTTATTTCTAGTTGGTGATTGTTAAAGATGGCTTAGGGGTACAGGTAGACAACATATCTGCAAGAAAATCTGGAAATAGAACCTTATACCAAAACCAAACCATTGTGGTCCAGTGCTAAAGTAATTTAATTTTTATATCACTTGAGCACAACTGATGAGCTGACGTGATGATAATAAAATCAGTGGATTTGAGACTTACCATGTTAGGCAATACAGATTATTATATTATAAAATTATAACTGTTGTAAATTAGATTAATTTCATCATCATCATCACAGCCCATATACAGGGTGTCCCAAAATTCAACGATAAGCCGGCACCAGCAGGTGCACCTATATATGACTACTCGAGAACAAAAAAGAAAAAAATTCTACCTTGATTTTTTTTTTCATTACGACAAAAAAACCGATTTCTTTAAAAATCGTCATCTTTTATTATATTATTAAGTGCCATTGCTACAATTTTACAAGTAATTCTGTGATTTTTTTTGTATTGGCAAGGTAAGTAGCACTACTATCGATCACAATAATTAAAAATTCCAGAATATCTATAGTTTTTACACAAAAATCAACCAAAACTATGTTTTTTTTCATAAATTATGTAAGATTTTGACTTTCAGCTCACTTTCACTCATCACAGTGAAAAAAAAAAGTATGGACACTACTGTGGCAAATAGTATTAAAAATTGGCGCAACTAACTACAATTCTAAAATGGTATAACATTCTAGGCAAACTAGCCACAAAAATATACTTAGGTGTACTATTTCAAAATAACAACCATATTTCGAAAATTGTTAGTGTTGATAGTAATCACTTCTACTATGTAGCCAAAATGTTTTTGTTGCAAGTTCTCAGAATTTGAATGAGACATGTGCGTGGTCCATAAGATAACATAAGTTAGACAGAGATAGATATAGAGAGATTAGAATTTACTATATTATTAAAATTACAATAAATGTTCGAATTGTTTGCCATTGGCAGTAATGCAGGCACGACATCGCCTTAAAAATGAACGTTTTATTTTTCTTGCATATCTGATTCTGTTCATGTGATCCACAGCCTGAATTATTTTTTGGCGAAGCTCGTCCAAGGTTGCAATGGGTTTTGAGTAGACTCTGTCCTTTAGACCACCCCAATAGAAAAAGTCCAGGGGATTTAGATCGGGTGAACGGGGTGGCCAAAAGATAGGACCAAGTCGCCCGATCCAACGCCTTGGGTACTCTTGGTCTAAGTACTCTCGCACAGGGCGGGCATAGTGAGCTGGGCAACCATCGTTTTGAAACCACATGTTTTGCAAATCACTTAAGGGCACGTCTTCTAATAATCCTGGTAACTCATTTTGTAAGAAGTTCAAATAGCTATTGCCATCTATGTTTCCTTGTAACTCAAAGGGCCCTATCACTTTTCCATTTATTATGCCCGTCCATAGGTTAACCTTAAATTGATATTGGGATTTGTCTTCTCTCACCAGGTGCGGATTTTCATTGTTCCAGCTATGAAGATTGTGAAGATTTAAATAGCCATCTTTCTTGCAGGTTGTTTCATCCGACCATAAAACTTTGTCTAAGAATTGGGGATCTTCCCTGTGTTTTTGCAGCATTACACGGCAAAATGCGACCCGCAGTGGATAGTCCCGCGGTAATAACGCCTGCACGCGCCTGTAATGATATGGATGAAGCTGGTGACGTTTTAAAATTCTATGTGCAGTACTTTTTGGAATTCCCGTTGCTGCTTGTATGGCACGTACAGAGGTAGTTGTATCGCTTTCTATTTCATTGAGAACTTCTTCATCGTGTTCCGATCTAGGTCTTCCAGCGTTTCTCCTGTCAGATGGTATACGACCCTCCGAAAATGCTTGATGCACGTTAATAAATACGCGATAATCCGGATACCTTTGAAGAGTAGGGTACCTTGCTCGATATAATCTGCTAGCAGCGTTGACATTGCATCGGCATTCTCCATAAATTAGGTGCATATTAGCGTATTCTAACGCTGTATATGGTAGCGGCATAATGAATGCTAAACACTTGAAAATAAGGCAAAACTTCTTTAAAAAAACACAAAATCACAGTCTAAAATAATGCCAAGTCAGGTCAATTTCCAGGTCACTTAATTCAATCCAAAGTCGTTAGTACCAGAGCCACTTTAATTAAAACAGAATGGTGTGCAGTAAACAAAGAAGTAGAGCGTACTGACTTGCTGTGCTGCTGAGGACATTAATTACTTCTCTACCTGCATTAATGTTACTAAACAATTAGCATCTATCTATCTCCCTCTAACGTATAATCTCTCTATCTCTGTCTAACTTATGTTATCTTATGGACCACGCACATGTCTCATTCAAATTCTGAGAACTTGCAACAAAAACATTTTGGCTACATAGTAGAAGTGATTACTATCAACACTAACAATTTTCGAAATATGGTTGTTATTTTGAAATAGTACACCTAAGTATATTTTTGTGGCTAGTTTGCCTAGAATGTTATACCATTTTAGAATTGTAGTTAGTTGCGCCAATTTTTAATACAATTTGCCACAGTAGTGTCCATACTTTTTTTTTTCACTGTGATGAGTGAAAGTGAGCTGAAAGTCAAAATCTTACATAATTTATGAAAAAAACATAGTTTTGGTTGATTTTTGTGTAAAAACTATAGATATTCTGGCATTTTTAATGATTGTGATCGATAGTAGTGCTACTTACCTTGCCAATACAAAAAAAATCACAGAATTACTTGTAAAATTGTAGCAATGGTACTTAATAATATAATAAAAGATGACGATTTTTAAAGAAATCGGTTTTTTTGTCGTAATGAAAAAAAAAATCAAGGTAGAATATTTTTCTTTTTTGTTCTCGAGTAGTCATATATAGGTGCACCTGCTGGTGCCGGCTTATCGTTGAATTTTGGGACACCCTGTATGTCCCACTGTTAGGCTCGCACCTCCTCCGTATAGGGTTTTGTTTTGAGTTTTCCTTCCCTTGCATAGATGTTATATGCGTTTTATATACCTTAGTCGTCTCTTACGGGTAAGATAAGGGTGGTGAATTGTATTCTTACTCCGTCACCACGTCACCACATGGATAATTAAGGTTAATTTACCAACTACAATTCCTTAATTCATTATAGTCCATTTAGATGCTCTTTCGCATGGTCCAATGTCAGGACACAGCCTATTAAAAGTAGTATCACTATTAAAGTTTAATATTTCTCGTTCCTCCTGTATTCTATATGTAAATGTACTTTCATGTGTGCCAATAAAGTATGCAGCACGAGAACAAATAATTTGATCTATAATTGCAAGTCCACCATCACCATATTCTTCCAAAATTTCTGTACTCGGTAAAAAGAAATGTGATTCATAGCCAAAATCTGTTAACTCGTGTTCTAATTTTGAAAGTTCGGGCATAGATGCATCTGTGGCTATAAATACTTTTTTTATATCTGGCATTTTTTTTAAAGTATTATGTATCTGTTTAGCTGTACCCGTTATTGTTGGGACTTCATTGCCTCTGCTACGGGCAAAATCTTGTCTTCTCCAATGTACACTAATATAATTTTGACATTTTTTTATTTTACATTGCAAATATTCAGCCATATACTTTTTAGCAATTTTAATGAGTTTTTTATTAAATTTCATGCTTTTACGACAATCCCAATATCTTTTTGTTCCATAGTTGTCATGCAAAGGTATTTCACCATGAGCAAACATGATTTTTTTATCCATAGGATGCAGAGAAGTTAGCTCCCATAACTGTGAAATTTTTCCTTGAAATTTAACACATACAACCTCTTTTGCAGTTACATTTTTATAACCCCAAAATTTTCCTTTGTAAGTACAGTCACCAAGAGTTTGCCATTTCTCTTCAAAGATACCATTTTCGAAGGCATCATCAAAATTTTTCAAAACATATAAAGTATCTATTTCAAGTACTTTATTTTTTAATTTTGTAAATACTTCATGCAGTTCTAAGACGGGAGCGAATGATTTTAGGGAATCAATATTAAAAAAATTGCTCCAAGGCTTTGGAGCCGCACGATCAATCTTCCAATGATACAGATTATACCAAGGCGGTAACACCAAATTCCAATTAATTTTGCCCTTCTTTCTACCTTCGGATAACATTATAGCAAACCTCATGTAGACATCTCTGCATAAGTTAAAGCCTTCTGATGGGTTTACATCGTAAAATATTAATTTATTCTCGTTGCTATGAGAGGACTTTTTGTCACAAGTTACCGAGTCTTTGTCACAATATTCGTCGTCATTGGACCGAACAATGATGTCAACCTCTGCAGCAGCTATTGTTAAATAAGTGAATAATAAATATATGAAGAACATAATACAAATACGTAACATTTGTATTTTATAAAGTAACTGACGTGCTGCATACACCAAACGTTGTTGCCTTTTTTGACAATTATTTGTTTTGACTTTTGATTTTTTTTATACTTGTGCCTGATTATGGATACAAAGTCTTTTAATTAAATACATTGCTAGTTTAACAATCTAAAAATATCCCTTTCCTATCCTTTAGTATAATTTGTTTGATAAGCATAGCTTATAATCGAAATATCACGAAGGCCACAAAGACAAGGCTCGAACAAACAATCATCTTCTCCATATTTCTATACGCTGCTGAAACAGACGTTACGGGAAGTGGAAAGGAAGAAGATAAACGAACAGAGATACAAACGAGAACAAAAGATAAACGCGATGGAGGTGCCATCGCGTTTATCTTTTGTTGTCTTCGTGTTGGAGAAAAATGCTTGGAGTATCATGGACCGAATTTCGAACCAATATTTCGATACTTCAAGAACTCGGCATCAAGCAGGGTCTATTTTCTATAGTACAGTCTCACATACTATATATTTCCGACATATTTCCAGATGTGATAGCCAGTATATAGAACGCCTTGTACGCCAAGGGAAGATGGAAATCTTGGATTATAGTCATTCATGCAGATACTTAGAACGCGTTGCGACGGCAGCAATACCATTGGGCAAGTCATCAAAGTACCAGGGGATGTATACACAATGGTGCAGCAATTTCCGCCCCAATTCGACGATGATCAGGTTCAAAGTTGACGTAAAGAAGAACATGATCCATTAGATGATGCGCCAGTTGAGCAAACTGTCGATGTTTTTTACACTGAATGCTAACGAAATACTTTGAACGAATCACATTAACATACACTTGCCGGGTTCTATATCGACAACAATGTAACGAAGACAAAGTATTTGGATATAATTTGATCTACGTTACGTCGGCTAACGTTGATGTTTAAAAGTGACTTCACAGAGATTTTACCAACACTTTCAATCAATGGATCGCACAAACACTGGGCTCTACTATCTGCTTGCAGTCGATACTTGAAGAGTACAGCTGTGCCTGTGCGCCTTATGCACCTATTTGGGTACGTAAATAATTCAAACCGACGTATTAGTAATCTACATCATGAGCTAATTAAGTTACACGGTGAACACCTGGAGAAAGAATATTTATAGTTGTTGAAACTACTCAGCTTGAAGTTACTTAATACGGTTTAGATTTTATCGCAAGCGGCTGACTGGTTCTTCGCTGAAAAATTTGCCTAGCCAGCGTTGGCGTTGTTTACATGCCTACTGTTTGGCCACACGAAAGACAAAAGGCTCGACAGCATAAGACCGTAATGGACAGAGAAAGGTTAGATGAGAGTAGTAGTAATATCAGTCAGTCGCTGCTACTAGTATTTGGTTATTGCTATGACAGGTCGTGATTTTTATTATCATTGATATTTAACAGTGACGATAAATACGACTCACCACTAGAAGGCACTAGGCCGCGTGGGAGGGCACCCATACGATGGACCGGCACAGATTAGGTCTGCTGTGGGTGGTTCTTTAAATGAGTGTAGGTACTAGCATGACCTCGAATAGAAAAACATGGCGAAATATCATGAAGCGAATAACATCTGGCTCATCTCATGCTATACGATGATCACGACTGTTTTGCCAAGAACGAACCGACTAAGAAGAATAATACTATATTCCACTTCTTTATTTTAAGTAGCTTATTTATAATAACAGTCTTATTTATACTTGGAATTAAAATCATTTATATTGGAAACATAATCCTCCTGTTTTGAGAAGCTTCAGTGCTTATTTATCTTTTTGATTCAACTTGTCATTGGGCTGACGGTTCGTAACTGATGAAAATCCACACATTTAACCATGTTCTTAATGCTAGGGCCGCACCTGCGTGTATCGTCCCGAAGTAATATTTGGCGAAGCTTCGTACGTTCTGTACACTAAAAAGTTATCGCGATAATACTGTGGTCACATTAGCGACTTCGGTATTTTACACGAGGTATCGTGCAATAATTAAAGATGGCCGAAATCATTTTCATGCGATTAACTATGGATGACGAATTGCTTTACTTTTATAGCTATATTATGCTAATAATTACATAATGACCTTTTTGAATCACTTCATGGGTTCTTCATAATGGTGTAAAAATTCTAACACCATTTCATCGCTCCGCTCCATATTTATTGATTAACTGGAGATCCTCGAACGCATCTCAACACATCGAAAATTTCCACCGAAATGAAAAACGCTAGTCTAGCCACGCGCGAAAACTCTTTGACTTATCGGCACCCAAGCGATAACGCACACGAAGCCCGAATGTTCGCGACGATAGCTGATAATGACCGGTCACATCTGCGTGTATCGTCTCATTGCACGAAGCTTCGTGGCGATACACGCACATGCGGCCCTAGCATAAGTACAGCTTGATGTATCTACAGTTTTGATTAACATAATAATTAGAATTGATTTTCTGAGTATTTTTTAACTTGTAATACTGAGCAATGTGATGTCATGTTCTTATGTTCCAGTTATACAATAACTTATTAGTAGTTTATTACATTAGAGCGAGATAACTATAATAAAATATAGAAGGTGTGACGAAGATAAAGATATAAAATGTTTCAAAACTGAAATATTTTATTGAAAATATAAAAAAAACCTGCAGTGAAAAATTGTAAACGAATGTGGGATATATTGTAGCGAATTATTAAAAAAATTGGAATAATTGTTACCAAAATTAGTTAAAATGGAGCTCAACGATGTTATAGTTAACCAACCCGTCGTGATTGATAACGTAAATATCATGAAATTTGCATAAGAGCCATCAATTTTATGCCAAGTCGACCGTACAATCTTTTTCATGAAATTTTCACATAATCAATAATTTTGTCATTATAAACAGTTTTATAACTAATTTATTATATTTGCCTGTATATTCATGCACTTTATTCGTGTACTTTCATACAACAGTTTCATAAAATGAGTCATAGAATTTTGACACTACCTTATTTGTATAATTTATGCATATTTTGATATATTTATGTGTGTAATAGCCATTATTTTACAGTCTCTCGTATTTTATAGGGTTCTGGTGTGATCAAAGCTGGATTTGCTGGTGATCAAATACCAAAATGCAGATTTCCAAATTAGTAAGTACATTCTCCTTTTTTTTTCATTAAAAGTGTGTCAACAAGTTGATAGTTTTAAAATGTGTTCTTTAATAATGATTGAATATTCTTGGGCACTAAGGCATTCGATTTACGGCATCATCATTACCCTGCTCTTATCCCAATTACTTGGGGTCGACGCAATATGTCCTTTTCTTCCACTCAATCCTATCCGATGTCATCTCTGCGTTCACTCCCTGCGTTCATTCGATTTACGGCATATAAAATTATAAATAACCTGAAAACCCATTTGAATATTTTGCATCTTAATATATATTTTTTATATTATATTTGTAGCCGTTTTCTCATTTACAATTACCTTTTACCTACGTAAAAGTTGTCTAAATCTTAAAAATGTATAGAATTTATGAATAGGTTACTATTTTTATAACTATGATGTTTTCCTAAATATTCTCATTCCTCTCTCACCTAAAATGAATAAAATGAGCCTGTTAGACACATTAGCCAGATGTGTCAATATAGAGTGATACCAGGTTTCCCTCTTTTTGCATTTATTATTTTATACATTATTAAAGAAATTTATTAAGCTGTGTGGTAGCGGCTTCAAATACTGGAAGTATTTGTAAGCCTTACTTTGCTTGTGGATGTCATAAAAGACGACTAAAAGCCTTAAAAAGACCTGGGCCAACTACATCTGATATTGTTTGGTCAACAATTCCCAAGGAGGGTTGATGTCTGGCAGGCGGCCAATCATTAAAACTATTGCCAATAACTTTTACAGTATGTACTATAAATGAAGAGCACATATTGTCTCAAATCCAAGTAATTGGGATAAGAGTAGGAGAATAATGACAGGATATAAAATGAAATCAAACATCAATTTAAACCTCAGTTTGAATTCTTACATTCTAGCGAATGCCAAAACTTGTAGATATGACGGAACTAGTGCGTGACAATAAATAAAAACTATTTGAATTACATGTATAATATGAATATATTAGTCTTTTGTACTCTTTCAAATTAATTTAATGGTGCCTATTGCGTAATGCCGTGAATGATGGATGAAATTTCTAATGAAGATTGTAATGAAAATTGTTTTATTTAAAAAAAAATCCATAATTGTCTTATTGACAAAAAAAAATTAAGATTTTTTTATTGCCTATGGTGGCAAACGAGCGAGTAGAAACACCTGATGGTAAATGTTACTGCCACTCATGGACACACCTTGCCATTACTCAGACGTCGATCTTCAGCTAGAGTGTGGTACTACTCCGGACGGTCCAGCCCGCGGCTGTAGACAGTAGTGATGTAACAAATATTCACATTCGCGAAATTATTGCGAATGTTTTTGCGAATATATGTGTTCATATTTTTTTTAAGTAGGTAATAATAGTTGATTAATATAAGAAAATCCAATTCCATTAATTTTTTATGATTTTTAATACAATAAAAAGTAACTTAACCTCGTAATCACGTTATCAGTCTTCTCTTTATCATTTGGTATCATTTATTTATTTAACTTTGGACAATGAAGCTTAACAATCAAACTTTCATAACAATTTAAAAAACAAAACTATATATTAAATGGCCTAAACTCAATGTATTCAAACAAAAATAATCTTCTATGATGTTTTACCAAAGTTTAATGATAAAATTAAAGGTTATTATTTTTAGCTTTATCTAAACATAATAATCTACAAATACTTCTACAATAAATAAACTATAATTAAAATCAATTTGAATGTTAACATGAGTTGCTGTTATCATAATCACAAAATGTTCATAGTATATTTATATTATATAGTTTATAGTATTTACTATTTATAGTATAAATATAATCATTATACATAAGAGTTAACAGTTAACACTTTAAGCAAACAAAAATAAAATTAAGTCTTTTACTTTAATAAAGCCAAAAAATTTAATTGTTATTAGAACTTGTGACACAAAATTTTGATGCAATTGAAACTAATAATTTCCGTGTGGTGACCAAGTAAGAATACAATTCACCACCTCCTATCTTGGCCGTGGGTGATCGTAAGAGACGACTAAGGGATATAAAATGTATATAACATCTATGCAAGAGAAGGAAAACTCAAACCAAAACCCCATACCAACACGTCTGACCAGCGTGGTATAGTAGGTCAATTTCCATCCGGTTATGGAGAAGGCTCGAACCCAACAGTGGGACATAATGAGCTGAAATGATGATGGTGATGAATGATGAATGAAACTAATAAAATTAAATTCTTCTATTAAACTCTTCTAAAAAAAAAAAAAATATATAAGATTAATCAGAAATGTATATTGTAACAGTAAAGCGCGAATAAAATTAGAAATAGAGGGCGAAACTTTCCCACTACGCAGGGGAGTGAGGCAGGGTGATCCACTTTCACCAAAACTTTTTTCATCAGTGCTAGAGGAAGTCATCAGGAAGATGGAATGGGACGAGATGGGAATTAACATCAATGGGACCCGATTAAACCATCTAAGATTTGCAGATGATATAATACTTATAGCAGATAACAATGAAAGCCTTCAAATCATGCTCCAAGATTTGTCATGTGAAAGCAGAAAGGTGGGTTTAACAATAAACAAAACAAAGACCAAAATATTAACAAACAGATCCCAACTAAAAATCTCAATAGGTGAGGAAGACATTGAATATGTAAATTGTTATATATATTTGGGTCAACTTATTACCTTCAACAACCAAATGGATTCTGAGACAGAGAGGCGAGTAGCTAATTCATGGAAGAGATATTGGTCTCTCAAAGAAGTGCTGAAAGGTGAACAATACAGTATTGGAATGAAAAGGAAAATATATAACACATGCATATTACCAATATTAACATATGGATGTCAGACCTGGACAAACACACAAAAACAAAACCAAAAATTGATCAAATGTCAAAGAGCCATGGAGAGGAGTATTCTGGGTTACACAAAAAGAGACAAGAAAAGAGCAATAGATATAAGAAATATTACAAAAATTGAGGATGTTATAACTAAAATCAGAAAACTCAAATGGAGGTGGGTGGGTCACATGATGAGAGAGAATAGAAATAAATGGACAAGAGATGTAACAGAATGGACCCCTAGATTTCACACAAAGAGGAAAAGAGGAAGACAAAGAAAACGCTGGTCTGATGACATCAAAAACACTGTGGGTTCACTATGGTACAGAATTAGTAAAAAAAGAGAAGACTGGAAAGAGCTGGAGGAGGCCTTCATGTCACAAAGACACGCCGACATCTAATAGCTAATATATATAGGTTTTAAGTATTTACTGTAATCATTATGTATTTAAATTATGTTGGCAATAAAGGCTTAATAATAAAAAAATTAATAATGGGTATATATTGTGCTGTGTGGTAGCGGCTACTAATACTACCAACCCTTACTTTGCTCGTGGATGTCGTAAAAGACGACTAAAAGCTTTTAACGACCTGGGCCAACTCAATCTGATGCCGTTTGGTCAACAATTACATTTCCAAGGAGGGTTGACGTCTGGCAGGCGGCCGGTCATAAAACTATTGCCAATAACTTTTACATTATGTACTATGAAAGAAGAGAACATATTGTATCGACCCCAAGTAATTGGGATAAGAGTAGGAGAATGATGATGATGATGATGATAATTAATAATTGAACTTCAGTAGGGGAATATTAAACTTCAAAAATAGTAGTTTTGGTTCCTTGTTTCCTTCAAGTCTGTTTCTATGTGGCATGTAAATAAGTCCAGCGCCACTAAATATGCGCTGGCTGGGGACACTCGTTGGTGGTGGAACTAAATAAAGCCATAGATGGCATGACTATAGTAAGAACTTAAAATATTCAGTCTACCCCCTAAAAACGTCTTACATAATTTATGAATGGCCCCTAATAAGTTTTAGGTACTTATGTATGATGGACGACAAGACCATATTGTGGAGACCACAATTAGTTGAAATAAGAGCAGGATAGTGTTAATGATATTTTTGTATACTGATTCATCATCATCATCTCAGCTCATATGTATATGTCCCAGGCTTGAGCCTCCTCCATAATGGGAGGATAATTGACCTACTATACCACTCTGGTCAGACGTGTTGGTATAGGGTTTTTTTTTCGAAGTTTCCTTCTCTCGCATAGATGTTATATGCATTTCATATCCCTTAGTCGTCTCGTACGATCACCCACGGGTAAGACGAACGACACGTGGTGAATTGTATTCTTATTCCATCACCACACGGAAAATATATTGATTATGTCAATTCTATTTTATTGTACTGAAATAAAAGTATAATTATCATCATAATCATCTAATTTCTTATACATCCCACTTCTGGGCTCTAGCTTCCACCATAATTAGAGGGACATTGATCTACTATACCAAGCTGGACAGAGCTGTTGGTATAGGGTTTTATATTGAGTTATTAATCTCTTGCATAGATTTTATATGCATATGGTACCCTTGAATCGTCTTTGATTTTATTGTGGTAGGACCACGCTGTGGACAGTTCTCTGTCTACAGCCGCGGGCCGGTCCGTCCGGGGTAGTACCACACTCTCGCAGAAGATCGACGTCTGAGTAATAGCAATGTGCTATTGCGCTTCGTTCGGTGAGCGAGAGAGCCGGAAGCCTAACTGGGGTGGGTTCAGGGTTGTATTGGTAGGCAGCGGCCTAGCTATACCATTGGCAAAGGTCCATGGGCGGCAGTGACACTTACCATCAGGTGTGCTGTCTGCTCGTTTGCCGCTATAAGCAATAAAAAAAAAAAAAAAAAAAAAAAAACCCCACGGGCAAGATAGGGTGGTGAATTGTATTCCTATTTCGTCACCATTTTGTGTATTGTTTTTTTTTTTTCAAGTAAGATATCATCATCGTCATTTTCCTACACTTATCCCAATTACTTGGGGTCCATAAAATGTGTACTCTTGTTTCATAGTACCTACACATTGTAAAAGTTATTAGCAATAGTTTTATGACCGGCCGCCTGCCAGACGTCAACCCTCCTTGGGAATGTAATTGACTAAACGGCTAAGTTGGAGTTGGCCCATATCGCTATAAGACTCTAAGTCGTCTTTTACGACATCCACGTGCAAAGTAAGGGTTGGTAGTATTCGTAGCCGCTACTACACAGCATTTTTAAGTAAGATATATTTTAAATAAATGTTTTTATTTTCTTTCAGCATCGGACGTCCGAAACACGTTCGAGTGATGGCCGGCGCTCTCGAAGGGGAACTTTTCGTGGGTCCTCGCGCCGAAGAGCACCGCGGTCTGCTCAGTATCAAGTACCCCATGGAGCATGGGATTGTCACAGACTGGAATGACATGGAGAGAGTTTGGAATTACATTTATAGTAAGGTAAGGTCATCGTTCATCATTCTCCTACTCTTATCCCAATTACTTGGGGTCGATACAATAATATGTACTATTCTTTCATAGTACATATTGTAAATATTATTGTCAATCGTTTTATGACCGGCCGCCTGTCAGACATTAACTCTCCTTGGGAATATAATTGTTGACCAAACGGTTTCAGATGGAGTTTGCCAGGTCGTAATAAGACTCTTAGTTGTCTTTTACCACATCCACTAGTAAAGTAAGGGTTGGTAGTTTTCGTAGCCGCTACCTTTTTTTTTTTTTTTTTTTTTTTTTTTCATGACACCACCCTGCACCAAGGAAATAAACCTTGTATTGCGGGGGACTTTACAAACATGCAATTAACGCAGACAAATTACACCCAGACTCAGAACAACACTTTGTGGATAACACAAAGTAATGTCCTGCGTGGGAATCGAACCCACGGCACTGGCACGAAAGGTCGGTATCTTAACCACTACGCCATCTGTGCAGTCAACCGCTACCTCACAGCGCAGTAAGGTAAGGTGTGCTGATGAATTAGAAATATACCCTATTCCTATACATGGTTCGATTCCCGTGCAGGACTATATTGTTTTCAATCTAGGTGTAATTTTATGCCACTTAATTACATGTTGGTAAAGTGACACCGTCAGACTTATTTGCTTAGCTAATTGATCACCAGAATGTATGAATAACAGCATTTCCCCAAGGAGTTATAATACCATCTGGAATAACTTGGCTATCTGTCAAGCGACAATTATGACATGAACGCCCATTTAGGGCCAATAGGTCCCTCGCCCATTTCCATGAGTAGACCTTGACCGGATGCTGGAAAATAGATATTATTAGTAGGGATGTATATTCTTGTATGGCGAGGGGATGAGACTATAGTTGTCGTAATCCTTCACGAGTTTACCCTTTAAGAGTGGGCAGTCGCCTAAGAAACTTTATAAACATTTACTGCGATCGCTAATAGGCCTGCTAAGTAAGGAAATTATGCGATTATTCTCTATGTATGCGCAGCTATACAAATCACTCTAGAACCTTGTTGTCGACTTGGTACAAGCAATCAGATTTAGGCTAACTCGACACTGCACCAGAGTAAACCCCGACTTTACACGCTTGTACGAGATCAGAATGGCTCTCAAAGAATTAAAGAACGGAAAGGCACCGGGAGATGATGAAATTTCCGTAGAACACCTCAGGGGAAAGCGACAAGTCTTACGGAAGCTGTTTGAATTCTGTCAATTTGTGGGGCGTCGTTCCAGAATCGTGACACATCAGTATAGTAGTGCTGTTTTCCAAGAATGGCGATAAAATGCTTTTAAGGAATTACAGACCTATCTCACTCCTCCACGTGCACAAATAGTTTTCAAGAGTCATTACGAACCGACTCGCGTGCAAACTCGTCGAGTTCTAGCCACCTGAATGAACCGGATGACGAATAGTTCATAGTACCATAGACACACATTCTACGATCACAGATTATATAGCCGACTGAGGAATATAACCGGCTTTTGCGTCTATATTTTTTAGGTTAGATTAGCTAGTCAGTGAGATAAAGGGTTTTAACTAAGTTACATGATCGCCTAACGTCATTGCTAATTACATAAGGGTCATTATATAATATTTATATAAACTTAACTAATTTATATTGTATATTTAAGTGATACTTAATTATATTTAAATTATTCTTATATAATTGTATTGTGATGATATTTATCTGTCGTTTTGTTGTATAATAATTTTAATAATTAGTATGTGTTTTGTTATACGTGTAATGACAATTACACATACATATCATCACGCCATATCCCTTGCAGGGTAGGCAGAGAGAACAGAGTGCCAGAGAACTCTATCTCTGCATACTTCACTCGCTTCCTCAACATTCATAATTCTCTTCATACACGCTCGCCGGTTTCGGAGACTCTTGACTCCACCTTCCTTCAGTACATGACCGATCTGGTCTAGGTAGGTTAGTCTCGGTCTCCCTCGGTACCTACATCCTTCCACTTTCGCATTGCATTCGTTCGGCATTCTTTCCACATGTCCGAACCATCGGAGCATGCCCTTTCGCATCTTTACACCAAGTATTGGTGTAAAGATGCTCTTTCATACCTACTCGCTCTCTTACGTCGTCGTTACGAATGCGGTCGGTCAGCCTAACTCCACAGATTTTTCGCAGAGATCGCATTTCGACCGCATTAATTTTACTTTCATACTCTTTTCTGCATACCCAACTCTCGCTTCCATACAGTAATGTTGGGACAAGCACTGCGTTATGTATTGCTACACGTGCCTTCTGGCTGAGGTGGTGGCTGTCGAGAAGTTGCCCCAACGCTCCGTGTAATGACAATTCATTACTCTCCGTTTGACCATTAGTGTCTTAAAAGATGACTTAGGGTTGTTAGAAGATCAGTCAGTAGAGGCAAATAGAGTGGTGCGCGCTTGGGCTACCGCCCTGAGCACCAGATATAAAATAAACGCCCCCTTTTATTTCTAAAGGTATTCATCAGGAACAAGGCTGAGAAGGCTGACAAGAAACAAGGCTTGGCGGAGAAAACCGAGGCCCTCCGATTTCATGGCCCGGGTCGAGCACCCCCAGAGGAGCACACATCGGTGTGTCTGGGGTTGCCGTGCCGGTGCGGGCTCAGATGAGATATCTGGGCCTGCACCTTGACTCTAGATGGAATTTCGGGCCCCACTTTGCCCAGCTCGTCCCAAGGCTCGTCAAGACGGCCGCGGCGTTGAGTAGGCTTCTGCCAAACACTAGCGGTCCCGGGTCGTCTTGTCGGTATTTATACGCCGGAGTCGTGCGCTCCATGGCGCTGTACGGAGCCCCTATTTGGGCGGAGTCCCTTACCGCCCGCAACAGAGCCCTTTTGCGAAGACCGCAGAGGGTCATGGCGGTGAGGGCTATTAGGGGCTACCGTACGGTTTCATGGACCGCGGCGACGTTGTTAGCGGGTGACCCACCTTGGTCGTTAGTGGCTGAGACTCTGGCGGAGGCTTACCGAATCCGCGTTGCGGCGCGGGCCGACGGCGACCGAGTCTCCATAAGGGGACCGGGCAGAGCATTAGAACTGGCCCGAAGGGGAGTCATCCAGCGGTGGAGAGAAGAACTGGAGTCCCCTGTAGCAGGGCGGGGGACTGTAGAGGCGGGTGCGCCGCATTTCCACCGCTGGATCAACAGAAGGCACGGCAGCCTAAGTTTCAGGGTGGCGCAGGTGCTTACCGGACACGGGGTCTTCGGTAAGTACCTGCACAGAATTGGGAGAGAAGAGGCCCCAGGGTTCCATGAGTGTGGCGCGCCAGTGGACGATGCGCGCCACACACAGGAGGTATGCCCCGCCTGGGGGCCTCAACGCCACGTCCTGTCGGCGGTCATTGGAGGGGACCTGTCGCTGTCGACCATCATCTCGAAGATGCTCGATAGCGACGGGTGCTGGTCGTCGATGGCCTTCTATTGCGAGGAGGTCATCTCTACAAAAGAGGCGGCGGAGCGGGGACGCGAGGCAATTGCGTCTGCAAATTGGCTCCGCCGCCGGCGGCCGGGGCGGAGGAGACGTCGATATGCGCACCTCCTCCCACCGCCTTGAATGACGACAGGGCGTGGGCCAATGGCCAAGCGTTGGGGTGCCAGGGATCGAATGTCAGTAGACGATCTCTCTGGCACCCCGTAAAAGCGCGGAAGGGGCTGCTGTGGTTTTAGTGGGTATTCCGGTCAGGCAGCTGGCCGGCGAGTCCCACACTCCCCCTCGCCTGTCACCGGCGGGGGATAGCGAGGAAATGCGTTTCCACAGCGTGAAAAAAAAAAGGAACAAGGCTGTTATTCTCGCAAATAACGACCTTTTTATGTTTAATTTGATTGCACAGTTGGCGTAGTGGTTAAGATTGGTCATTGCACGGAAGGTCGGTTACCGGAAACCTTCCGTGCAATGGCACGTGGGCTCGATTCCCACGCAGGACATTACTTTGTAAGTGCTGTTCTGAGTCTGAATGTAATTTGTCTGCGTTAATTGCATGTTTGTAAAGTCCCCCGCAATACAAGGTTTATTTCCTTAATGCAGGGTGGTGTCCTTTTAAAAAAGAAAATTCTACACAATATTTCGCACTTAGTCTTTTTTTGAATTCTTATGGCGGCAAACGAGCAAGCAGCACACCTTATGATAAGTGTTACTGCCGCTGGATATTTGCAATACCAAGGGTATACCTAAGCCGTTGCCTACAAACCAAAATGCACTCAGCAAATTGGGCTACCAGCTCTCTCGCTCACCTAACTACTACTCGACTGCTTGACGTCGATTTTTTTCTGTGAGAGTATGAGTCTTGACAACCTGGCTCACATAAGAGAAAGTGAGATAGAAAGAAGGTTAGAGAGAGTGAGTCATTACCGCCCAAAATTTATGAACGTATAGTCCTCAGTAGACTAAGAACATTCGCCGAGGCTAACAACCTCATCCCAGACGCGCAATTTGGCTTTCGTGCTGGGCACAGTTGTGTGCAGCAAGTTCACAGAGTAGTAGAATACATATGTGGTCAGTCCATTATGAACAGATCCACGGCTGTAATTTTCCTAGATGTAATGAAGGCATTCGATAAAATGTGGCACGAGGGCCTGATTTACAAACTTTATCGTCTTAAGATCCCCGACTATCTAATTTTAATCATGCATGACTACTTAAGTCATCGCAGCTTTCGCTACAGGGTGGAAGGGACGTTGTCTACCTCCCACCCTATCAAGGCCGGTGTCCCACAGGGCTCGGTCTTCTCCCCTTTTCTATTTACGCTATATGCTAGCGATATGCCCAAATTTAATACAGTTCATAAAGCGCTTTACGCTGACGACACCGCACTTTTCTGTGCAGGTAAGATCCCGACAACAGTAGCAAAGACTCTCCAAACAGCGGTTACCGCCCTAGCCAATTGGTTTAGGAAGTGGAGAATAGAAATCAACCCCGATAAGAGTCAGGCGGTCAGGTTCACAAGTCGAAATGTCTGTACCTACTCTATCGATAGCATTCCGCCCCTTAAAATGTTTATCAAGCCTGTTACTTGGAGCAGGCAAACCAAATATCTAGGTGTAACTCTTGACGACCGACTCAGCTTCACCCCTCACATAACGCAAGTCCACGCGCGTGCGGCTTTCGTGATGGGACGCCTCCATAGTTTAATAAATGCTAGGTCTAAATTAACCTTGAGCAGCAAGGTCCGATTATACACCGCTTGCATACGGCCAATTCGCGCATGTTAAGGCACACAGGATCCACAGACTACAGACACTTCAAAATAGGTTCATGCGCCGAGCTACGGGAGCACCGTGGTTCATACGAAATGTCGATCTTCATGTAGACCTCGAACTACCGACCATCAGGCAATTTATGAAACTGTGCTCCCAGAGCTACTTTGACTCTGCCATGACACACCTCAACCCACTAGTGGTTGGGGCGGCTTCCTACGCGCCCTCTCGTAATTCAAAAATCCGACTTCCGCGGCACGTCATCGACGATGACGACGACGATATCACACTCGCTCAATTAAGAGCTTACACGGCCCGCGAGGCCATTACACATACATACAGGGTGTCCCAAAATTCAACGATAAGCCGGCACCAGCAGATGGACCTACATATGACTACTCGAGAACAAAAAAGAAAAAAATTCTACCTTGATTTTTTTTTTCATTACGACAAAAAAACCGATTTCTTTAAAAATCGTCATCTTTTATTATATTATTAAGTGCCATTGCTACAATTTTACAAGTAATTCTGTGATTTTTTTTGTATTGGCAAGGTAAGTAGTACTACTATCGATCACAACCATTAAAAATTCCAGAATATCTATAGTTTTTACACAAAAATCAACCAAAACTATGTTTTTTTCATAAATTATGTAAGATTTTGACTTTCAGTTCACTTTCACTCATCACAGTGAAAAAAAAAAGTATGGACACTACTGTGGCAAATAGTATTAAAAATTGGCGCAACTAACTACAATTCTAAAATGGTATAACATTCTAGGCAAACTAGCCACAAAAATATACTTAGGTGTACTATTTCAAAATAACAACCATACTTCGAAAATTGTTAGTGTTGATAGTAATCACTTCTACTATGTAGCCAAAATGTTTTTGTTGCAAGTTCTCAGAATTTGAATGAGACATGTGCGTAGTCCATAAGATAACATAAGTTAGAAAGAGATAGATATAGAGAGATTAGAATTTACTATATTATTAAAATTACAATAAATGTTCGAATTGTTTGCCATTGGCAGTAATGCAGGCACGACATCGCCTTAAAAATGAACGTTTTATTTTTCTTGCATATCTGATTCTGTTCATGTGATCCACAGCCTGAATTATTTTTTGGCGAAGCTCGTCCAAGGTTGCAATGGGTTTTGAGTAGACTCTGTCCTTTAGACAACCCCAATAGAAAAAATCCAGGGGATTTAGATCGGGTGAACGGGGTGGCCATAAGATAGGACCAAGTCGCCCGATCCAACGCCCTGGGTACTCTTGGTCTAAGTACTCTCGCACAGGGCGGGCATAGTGAGCTGGGCAACCATCGTTTTGAAACCACATGTTTTGCAAATCACTTAAGGGCACGTCTTCTAATAATCCTGGTAACTCATTTTGTAAGAAGTTCAAATAGCTATTGCCATCTATGTTTCCTTGTAACTCAAAGGGCCCTATCACTTTTCCATTTATTATGCCCGTCCATAGGTTAACCTTAAATTGATATTGGGATTTGTCTTCTCTCACCAGGTGCGGATTTTCATTGTTCCAGCTATGAAGATTGTGAAGATTTAAATAGCCATCTTTCTTGCAGGTTGTTTCATCCGACCATAAAACTTTGTCTAAGAATTGGGGATCTTCCCTGTGTTTTTGCAGCATTACACGGCAAAATGCGACCCGCAGTGGATAGTCCCGCGGTAATAACGCCTGCACGCGCCTGTAATGATATGGATGAAACTGGTGACGTTTTAAAATTCTATGTGCAGTACTTTTTGGAATTCCCGTTGCTACTTGTATGCCACGTACAGAGGTAGTTGTATCGCTTTCTATTTCTTTGAGAACTTCTTCATCGTGTTCCGATCTAGGTCTTCCAGCGTTTCTCCTGTCAGATGGTATACGACCCTCCGAAAATGCTTGATGCACGTTAA
This sequence comes from Lymantria monacha, assembly GCA_905163515.2. Taxonomy (NCBI): domain Eukaryota; kingdom Metazoa; phylum Arthropoda; class Insecta; order Lepidoptera; family Erebidae; genus Lymantria; species Lymantria monacha. Next base: position 9,918,328 of record LR991104.1, on the reverse strand, counting down.
TAAATACGCGATAATCCGGATACCTTTGAAGAGTAGGGTACCTTGCTCGATATAATCTGCTAGCAGCGTTGGCATTGCATCGGCATTCTCCATAAATTAGGTGCATATTAGCGTATTCTAACGCTGTATATGGTAGCGGCATAATGAATGCTAAACACTTGAAAATAAGGCAAAACTTCTTTAAAAAAACACAAAATCACAGTCTAAAATAATGCCAAGTCAGGTCAATTTCCAGGTCACTTAATTCAATCCAAAGTCGTTAGTATCAGAGCCACTTTAATTAAAACAGAACGGTGTGCAGTAAACAAAGAAGTAGAGCGTACTGACTTGCTGTGCTGCTGAGGACATTAATTACTTCTCTACCTGCATTAATGTTACTAAACAATTAGCATCTATCTATCTCCCTCTAACGTATAATCTCTCTATCTCTGTCTAACTTATGTTATCTTATGGACTACGCACATGTCTCATTCAAATTCTGAGAACTTGCAACAAAAACATTTGGGCTACATAGTAAAAGTGATTACTATCAACACTAACAATTTTCGAAGTATGGTTGTTATTTTGAAATAGTACACCTAAGTATATTTTTGTGGCTAGTTTGCCTAGAATGTTATACCATTTTAGAATTGTAGTTAGTTGCGCCAATTTTTAATACTATTTGCCACAGTAGTGTCCATACTTTTTTTTTTCACTGTGATGAGTGAAAGTGAGCTGAAAGTCAAAATCTTACATAATTTATGAAAAAAACATAGTTTTGGTTGATTTTTGTGTAAAAACTATAGATATTCTGGAATTTTTAATGGTTGTGATCGATAGTAGTGCTACTTACCTTACCAATACAAAAAAAAACACAGAATTACTTGTAAAATTGTAGCAATGGCACTTAATAATATAATAAAAGATGTCGATTTTTAAAGAAATCGGTTTTTTTGTCGTAATGAAAAAAAAAATCAAGGTAGAATTTTTTTCTTTTTTGTTCTCGAGTAGTCATATGTAGGTCCACCTGCTGGTGCCGGCTTATCGTTGAATTTTGGGACACCCTGTATATATCCGCGGTTTCGTCCTCGCCGTCGAGGTGCGAAATTGGGACGCGCAAAAATCATAAATCCAAACGTGGGGACGTCCACTTTGCCACCAGCGACGCCCCAAGCCGAGGTCCGTTCCCCACAGGGGGAGCCCTTGGGCGATGTCGCTTAGCTTACCTCAATCGGGTTGACAGCCCTCAGCGTTCACCCATGGTCCGCGTAAAGCTGTCAAAGCCATCTGCGGCTAACAGCTAAAAAGCACACTAAAAAAAAAACAAAGAGTGAGTCATAAATCTTTATAACGCGAAGAACAACGGAAGCTCTTAATAGGACTAATTTATTTTTCTTTTTTGGCAACAGTTTTAAAGTATTTAAGCGGAACAACGTGTAAACATTATTTAATAATGATGGCGTTGTAAAACGTCTCTCTTACTATAATACGAGTCACATTTTTTTTTATCATACGTACTTATCCACACTTGCCTAATTGTTAAGGTAATTTGACTGTATTTCTGGTAGACGTCGGTTCAAGTCCCGCGTATAGTAATATTTTGCCCGTAAATAAGTTTTTTATAAATAGCCGTTTGATATAATGTTCATACTCAATAATCTAGAAATTTGTGAATCATCTTTCGATGTTTTTTTTTGGTTTTCAGGATCAATTGTCAACATTCTCCGAGGAGCATCCGGTGTTGTTGACAGAAGCGCCACTGAACCCTCGCAGGAACAGAGAGAAGGCTGCTGAGGTGTTCTTCGAGACGTTCAACGTACCAGCCCTATTCTTGTCCATGCAGGCCGTGCTCAGTTTGTAAGTGATAATATTTTAATTTATTTCCTTAGGTTTTTTTTTTTCAAATCAGGTCCCTTAAATTCACTAAATAATTGTCAATTTTACGGAATGTTTTTTTTTTTATTGCTTATGGTGGCAAATGAGCAAGCAGTAACGCAACAGCACATTGCCATTGCTGAGACACGTCGATTTTTTGTGAGAGTGTGATACTACCGCGGATGGACCGGCCCACGGCTGTGGACAAAAAAAACTGTCAACAGTGTGATCTGCCATTAATAACTTTGAAATAAATCTATTGATATCAAATCATTCTTACAGTTTTTATAACGTTGTTATTTGATATTTAATTGCTTAATATAGTTTTGGGGTAGCTGCTACGAAAACTACCAACCCTTACTTTGCACGTGGATGGCGTAAAAGAGCTTTATATCGACCTGGGTCAACTCCACCTGATGCTGTTTGGTTAACAATTCCATTCCCAAGTAGTGTTGATGTCCGGCCATAAAACTATTGCTAATAACTTTTGCAATATGTAAGAACACTCGTGCTCTTAAATCATCATTCTCTCTCATTGATGATTACATTTCCTAATAACTATGACTTGTTAGACGTGAGACACTTTAATGCTCACGTAACTATGTACAAAGTCACACGAAGCATTAACTCTTAGAGCTGTTAAAATAATAGTTTTTTTCTTTTGTTATTATCAAATAAAACACACCAAAATATTCTGCAATATTTTTTTTTAAATTATAGCGCATCTACAACTCTCTATATATAACTTCTAATGTTTACGCGAGTATTACACATTTGAAATAAAACTACATTTACGGATTCTATCGCGTTTGTATTTGATTTATAATTTCCCGACGTTTCGAACACTTTACAGTGATAGAATAAAAAATATATATAAACTCATTTGCAAAAAAAACGGGCGGTTTTGATTTTCATTCATATTTAAAAAGATACAATACCAAAAAGGTTTCAATCGTTTGTACACGTTACTGGCCGGTTTTAAAAATGCTGTGGTATTTAAAAAAGTACGTTCTAAATTCAATTTTTCATTTGATGTTCATTTTTACAGAAAACCCCTTTTTATCCTACATTTTTGGCGCGAAGTTCCAGAAGTTAACATCGACTTTCATAACTTTTATTCAATTTTTATCGATTAATTTCATATCCTTGACTGTCAAAGCTTTATTTAATGCTGTTTGGCTGTATCAAAAATGGTAGATAAAGTGGTAAAAGCTACCAAAATTATCGCGCTGCTTGAAGAGGGTTGCAGCCAATGTTTCGTGGCTAGGAGGCTAAATGTTAGTCGCTCGACAGTCCAAAGGACCTGGCAGCGATATCAGGAGACTGGTTCCGTCGAGAGAAGGCCTGGTTCTGGAAGAAAACCATGTACCCAACCACGGGATGATCGTTTTCTTGTGAGTCGCGCATTGAGAAATCGCAAATCTTCGTATGTGGATCTTAAGAACAACCTCCAAGAAGTAAGAAATGTGCATATTAGTCTATGGACGGTCAGGAGGAGGCTTCTCGCTGCCAATATACGCAGTCACCGCCCGGCCCGCGGCCCCAAATTACTCCGTGAGCACAGAGTTCACAGGCTTAGGTTCGCTAGAAATTGTGAATCATGGACTCAAGACGATTGGAATAGGGTTTTGTTCTCTGATGAAGCCAGGATATCTCTGTTCGGTGAAGATCGACGTCGGCGAGTGCTAAGAAGACAAGGAGAACGCTTTGCAGAGGCATGTTTCGAAGAAATCACACCTTATGGTGGGGGCTCTGTTATGTTTTGGGCAGGAATAAATTCAATGGATCGTACAGAGTTAGTCTTCATTGAAAACGGCTCACTGACTGGGCATCGATACATAACGGAAGTTCTAATTTCTCATGCACAACCCGCATTGGCCGCTCTAGGTGAAGACTCGATTTTTATGGACGACAATGCTCGCGCCCACCGATCCCGCGATGTTAATGCGTATGTGCAAGAGGTCGGCATTCGTCGTTTGGATTGGCCAGCTCGAAGTCCCGACCTCAATCCCATAGAGCATGTCTGGGACGTTCTGAAACGGCGTGTGAGATCAGTACACCCGGCTCCGCAGACCATCAGAGAGCTGAAGAATGTGATTACTGCGGAGTGGGAACGTATTCCGCAAGCAAGTATCCGGGATATACTCGCTAGCATGCCCAGACGAATTCAAGCTGTGATTTTAGCTAGAGGGGGTCACACTCGATACTAAACATTTATCTGCTTTTACTTTATTAAAGAAAAACAAACAAAAAAACTTTTTTATTTTTACTTTATGAGCATATGCACTACTAGCGAATATACACTACTAGCGAGGTTTAGCATTATTTCCCATAAATTGTATCTAAATTTTATGAAATACTGATGAAAACGATTATTTTCTTATTAATTTACCAAATTGTGTGGATAAAACTACCTATAATTATCAAACAAAGAAATATTAACATTTGAAATGGTTCATTGCTTAGGTGCCCGTTTTTTTTGCAAATGAGTGTATATACATATTAAAAAATATCTTATCGGGTAGATATAAATACATTTCTGTAATAACAATGATATATTGGACGTAAGACACCTCAGTCCTCCCGTGACCATGATCACTGTAAAGTGTTCGAAACGTCGGTAAATTATAAATCAAATACAAACGCGATAGAATCCATAAATGTAGTTTTATTTCAAATCTCTATATATATATATATTTATTGCGACACAACTGCACACTTGCATTTGTACAACGACTGATATTGATCATTTAGTAGTGGTGGAGGGTCATACTGTCGCCAGTTTTCTGTCTACAGTCGTGGGCTGGTCCGTCGGGGGTATTACCACACTCTCGCAAAAAATTACGACTGAGGAGTGCCAATATGTCGATGCACTTCGTTCGGTGAGAAAGAACACAGCTCAACTTTGTGAATGGGATTTAGTTGATGGACAGCGACATAGCTGTACCTACGGCTAGTATTGCACAAGTCCATGGGCGGCCGTAACACTTACCATTAGGGGGCGTTCAAGTATTACGTAACGCAATTTGGGGAAGGGGGGGTCTTGTAAAATGTTACAATGCGTTACATAGCCGAGAGAGGAGTTCAAACAACACGTTACGTAACATTGTTATTTTATTAAATAAAAAACTAGGAAATTAAAATTTCCCAAGTTGCCAAGCAAATTTTATATTTTAGATGTTGAATAATCAATATACACATGTATTGCGAGTTTGGAAGCTCTTTTTTTATTTATTATTGCCGCAAATACGTTTAAAAACGGTCACTAGTGTGTTACGTAACGTTTAGGAAGGGGGTACAAAGAAACGTTACGGCGCGTTACATGGGGGGGAGGGAGTATCAAAAATCTTCAAAAATTGCGTTACGTAATACTTGAACGCCCCCTTAGGTGCGTACTGCTTGCAAGCAATAAAAAAAGCATCGCACAAGTGTGTGTGACAAAGACAACGCCATACGAAGCCGAAATAAAGCGATTGTCTCTTTCCAAAGATCGATGTGCTACATTTATTGTCAGTTATTGTTATGGTGTTTATTTTTACAGATACGCGACTGGTCGGACAACGGGCGTGGTGTTGGATTCCGGTGATGGCGTTACACATTCCGTGCCCATTTACGAGGGCTTCGCTATGCCACATTCTATTATGAGGGTTGATGTTGCTGGAAGGGATGTCACGAGATACCTCAGGTAATATATGTAATATATTATGATTGTACAAATGGCGTAGTGGTTAAGATACCGATCTGCTGTACGAAGTGTAGTAGGTTTGATTCAGCACGCAGTACTATACTTTGCGCTATCTATAAATTTTTGTTATGTGTTTAATTTTGTGTCCGTTAATTGCTTGATCTTTGGTTTAGTGACTAAGTATGAATACAATTCACCACTTAACGGATTTTTGGCGCGAATTTGAAAATGTCATTTTATTTTATATTGATCATCATCATCATTATCACAGGCCATATATGTCCCACTGTTGGGCTCGAGCCTCCTGCGTAATGGGAGGGAAATTAACCTACTATACCGCGCTGGTCAGACCTGTTGGTATAGGGTTTTGTTTCGAGTTTTCCTACTCTTGCATAGATGTTATATGCGTTTTTATATCCCTTAGTCGTCCCTTACGATCACCCATTGGTAAGATAGGGGGTGGTGAATATTTATATGTAATATAATACAGAGAATGAGTGGTAGTGTATTATAAATATGATATAATTGCAGTTTAAGTATATGTACATGTTATGTCAAAATTCACAAACGAATGGAAAATTGGTTGTCAGCGCCCAATTAATGGTAACGAACTGACGAACTGTTATTATGAATAAGCTACACTATATATAGAAGTGAAATATAATGCTATGAAAAAAAGTTTATATTTAGTTTTATTAATTTAATAAAAAAAACAACATAAGAACGTAAGGCCTTTATAATAACTGCGATCCCCAATCCGTCTCCTAACCGTGGATATGTATAGGTGACCATCTATCATAGATAAGTAGAAAGATGATGATGAAATCCATGAGACTTTCAGTAGTAGTTAAGTTTATCCCTTAATATGTATCCTATCTTTGCAGATTACTTCTCCGCAAAGAAGGTGTGAACCTTCGAACATCTGCTGAGTTGGAGATCGTCAAAGCTATTAAAGAAAGAGCCTGCTACCTATCACCGAACCCATTGAAAGAAGAGACTCTTGAGACTGAAAGGGCTCAGTACACATTGCCGGATGGCACTCAATTGGAGGTAAAGTACCATTTACAAAGATTCTCAAAAATGGAGGTCGAATTAGTGTTATAGACCCTATTTAAACGACTTATAATAGATTTTGTATAAGTCATGTAGACTTGCATGGCCTCATTTATATGACTTTTTTGTGCCCCAATTATATTACTTTTATATGCCCCATTTATATGACTTTTATGTGACCTCATATATATGACTTTTATGTACACACATATATAGCCTCACGTTTGTTTTCCAGAGGAGTAGGCAGAGACTACGAATTGCCACAAACCACGATCCTGACGTACCTCCATCGCTTCATTCACACTCATCACAGTCTTCATGCATGCTCTACGTTTTGTATACTCTTAATACCTGACCTTTCGCCAACACATCTTCAATTTGATCCATAAAAGTACGACGTGGTCTTCCCCTTTGTAATCGTCCCACTCACACTCGCTTTGTATACATGCTTAGTCAACCTTTCTTCACTCATTCTTTCCACGTGTTCAAATAACCTCAGCATACCCTTTTTTATCTTTGTGGCTACATTTTCATTCACACCACAGAGCTCTCTTATAACACTATTCCTAATTTCATCTTTTACTCTTATGTGATCCCATATATATTAGTTTTATGTGACCCCATACATATGAATTCTATGTGACCCCACATATATATGCCTTTGTTTGACCTCATACAAATGATTTATGTGAGTCCATACTTATGTAACCCCATATTAATGCGGTCGAAATGCGAAATGCCACACTGTGGCGTCGTGTCTTCTACACAATAAGAGGGGAAATTATAATACTATACCACAAGACCTAATTTTCTTTCAATTTAGTTTTTTTTTAAGACAATCACATAGTTGTTATTAAGATGGTGTTTCTTTACAGATTGGTCCAGCCAGATTCCGTGCCCCTGAAGTGTTGTTCAGACCTGATCTCATCGGTGAAGAGTGTGAAGGTAAAGATATATTAATCAGACTATTGGTATACACTGTTTGATCCACCGTAGAAGGTATGAAGCCAGAATCCTAGCAGGTGGATTAATCAACATAATTGATATTATAAGTTTCTCCAGGATAGTTCTGTTATTCATGATAGACTGGTCATCCCCCAGTCGAAGCACCCTAGTCAGGTTTGGTGACATATATGAGATGGGTTTATCTTCACCATAAGAGGAATAGTTTTGATGAATATAAATTGAAGTAAAAATGCACAAAAAAATATTATAAAAAAATAATATATAAATTTCGCGAGGATTTTTTTTTGTAAATCCATAACAATCTTAAAATTTGGAATAATTAAAAAAAATCTCTGTACTAAGGATACAATCACTACCACGGATCGGACGGCGCAACGTAGGACGACACCCCTCTAGGTGGACTGACGACATTACCAAAGTCGCAGGAAACCGCTGAATGCAGGTGGCAGAGGACCGTTGCAAATGGCATTCTCGTGGGGAGGCCTATGTACAACAGTGTACGTTTACGGGCTGATGGATGGATGGATGAAGGACACAATCACCACTTCACAGTGTGTGTGTGTGTAATTTGTGTTAATTAATTGTATTATTATAAAGTGAGACTTTGGCAATACAAGGTATAGTTACTTAGTGCTGCATGTTTTAAAATTTGTTTCTTTGTTTTTTATTAATATTATTTCTTTTTCAGGTCTTCATGAGGTCCTGATGTTCGCTATACAGAAGTCAGACATGGACCTACGCAAGGTTCTATATCAAAATATAGTTCTATCTGGTGGTTCCACTTTGTTCCGTGGCTTCGGTGACCGGCTTCTAGCTGAAATCCGAAGATTAGCACCTAAGGATATGAAGATCAGGGTATGTATAGACTATTTGTATATATATATACCAACTACATCTGATGTCTGATCAACAATTACATTCACATGTAGTGGTGTGTGACGTCACACAGACGGTCGGACATAACAACTATTGTCAAAACTATTTATAATATGTACGATGTAAGAAGAGTATATATTGATCTACATATCTATCCGTGTGGTGACGGAGTAGGAATACAGTTCACCACCTCCTATCTTACCCGTGAGTGATCTTAAGAGAGGACTAAGGTATATAAAACGTATATAACATCTATGCAAAAGAAGGAAGATACGAAACAAAACCCTATACCCACACGTCTGACCAGCGCGGTATAGTAGGTTAATTTCCCTCCCATTACGGAGGAGGCCTGAGCCCAACAGTGGGACGTATATGGGCTATAATGATGGTGATGGTGACATTTGAGCTGAACACAAGTAATTTCTGATAAGGGCTGGATGATGATGAATTGTATGTTTCTAAAGTCACAACACGAGGATTATTTTTCCTTAGTGCATGGTTTTGTCTTTTATGGAAAGAAAACGGGTATGGTGGTAGCAGAAAGTTGAGGAATATTTTTCAAATAACCATTTTTATTCTCCAACAGATCTCAGCGCCTCAAGAGCGTTTATACTCAACGTGGATAGGGGGTTCGATTCTCGCGTCACTCGACACATTCCGCAAAATGTGGGTCTCAAAACGTGAATACGACGAGGAGGGTCACAGGGCGGTACATCGCAAGACATTTTAGAACCACAATTGTATTATTTGTGACGTGAAACAGACCTTCAGGTATAGCGCGTAAAGTTAAAATCATCTAACATTTACAATTATATCCCTTTTCAGAAACGATACCTAAATTTTAGGTGACTCATAAGGCAATTTGCTATATTAACATTATTTGCGACCTAACTATATCTTCGAATCCGTTCCAACTGCTTTACTAATTAAGCTAGCGTGAAAAAAATGTGGTGACGGAGTAAGAATACATTTCACCACTCACATATTGCCCGTGGGCTTCGTAAAGGACGACCAAGGGGCACAAGCTAGTAACATCACTGTAAGAGAAGGAAAACTCGAAATAAAACCTTACACCTTCTGATCAGCTTGGTATAGGTATATGTCCTTGGCTTTACAAAAGGTCTCTCATAAAGACGAGAATGCGAACGGCAAATAGGTTACTACACTATTAACCCACGCTAGCCTACTTGTTAAAACTGTTAGAATTGGATTTCCAATAGATCTGAGTCCAAGTCTCAAGTGTGTTCAACAATTTTTCGTTCACAAAACAGTTTTAACGTATTAAATGCTATACAATAACATAGAACAATGTTTCATCTTGAGATTATTTATTTCTACTTCGAATTAATGTTCAGGAAACAAGATTCGTGTAAATAATTTCGGTTTTCGAATTATAATCATTAGTTACAGAGTTACATTCGAGAACTTTAATTATAGATTATCTCGATGGAAACTAGAATTATGTTTAGTAAAAAGATTAAAGAAAATAATTTCGGTGTTCGAAATATGTTTGTATAAGTTAATCAAAATGGGAGTTTGCTTTAAGGATTCTATTTAGAGATTATTTCGAAGGAATTTAGAATTATTTTTAGAATACATTGTTTGAATAATAATTTCGATGTACGAAGTATTATAATCGAAATGGCAATATGGTGCAAGAACTATTTAGAGATACGAAGAAAACTATAATTAGCGATTATGGTTATGCATAAAATATACATATTCGAGAAATTGTTTCGGTGTTTGAATATAATCTAAATGGGAGTAGGCTTAAAAAATAGACGCTTAAAAATTATCTTAAAAGAAATTAAAATTGTGTTCAGAATACAAGATTCGAGTAAATAATTTCTGTATTCGAAGTATTATATTCGAAACTTGAGTTCGATTCGAGAACTTTAATTACGAGATTACCTTGAGGATAACTAGAATTGCTTTCCTGAGCGTAGGTTTCATAGTGAATGCGATATTTATCTAAGATTGACAGCCATTTGCGCTTTACACGCTATAGTAGTATGTCATACGTTAAGTAATTTTAATAAAATTACCGCGTTCTATTTTTCTTTACGTGCTAGCCTTGTTGAAGTTAGATTTCAAAGTGAAGTTTCGTTTCATATTCGCAATAAATAAGTGAGATTTACAGATTGAATATATATTTTTGCGAGTTATTTAATAGTGTTTTTTTTTATTTATTAAACTGCTTGTGTGGTGACAAGATAATGTTACCAGCCCTTTCGATGTGATAGAGGACTATTATCGTGTTTCACTAACAACTCCTAAATTTTAGGTGACGCCCAAAGTAATATAAATGACGCACAATATTGATTTTTTTTGGATGCTTACTCTAGTTTCATAAAATATAGGTATTCGGCATGGTTTATTAATTTTATGTGTAATTTACATTGCGTTAATTTTTATCTAAGTTGATGAAAACTGTCATAAAGGGTGTGTGTGCAAATAACGTTACTGCAAGAGAAGGAAAACTCGAAATAAAACTATGTCTCATTATCTGTTCAGTAAAATAATATCCAGTCTACTTGTTTAAGGCGATTCACACACTGCTCCGCGCTCGATCGCTTGGCGCAATTAATACAGGACGTGCTCTCGCGTCGTGGCGCGTTTTCGGTGTGTTGGACCTGGCGTGTTTTCTATACTAATCGATGTACTTGCATACAATATTAAAATCTGCCACTCCGCGCCAGGCCACGAAGCGCGGAGCAGTGTGGGAAGCGCCTAAGGGTTAAGAATTTTGATGTCCCGAAAACAAATTTTGTTGGGAGCATCGATTTTAAAGGTTATCCGAAAGAATAAGCCTCCGGGCGGGTTACCAAAGTCAAGGAAACGGTACCGGTGGCCGTCAATTGACAGTAGGGTGGTAATAAGGGTATGGGTTGCATGTCGCCATTCCGTCGCCCCGGACGGTTAGGGCGGGGTGTAACTTGTACCTGGTTTATGGTTAGAGGTTCGCTAACTCTGAAACCTGTTTTCAACAAAGTTCCCTAAATTTCAGGTAATTCCTAAAGTTATATGACACTTACAATTTTAAGGCTGATATAAATATTACATAATATTGATTTGTGACCTTTATATTAATTTAGGTATAACTAAAATTTAGGAATTGTTAATGAAATCGTGTATATAGTGTGACGAAATATGGCCCTTCAGGCAGTTAATACATTGTTTTTGAAAGGGACGCATAAATATAAATTCAATTCTGGTTGTTGTATTGCTATGTATTTATGTTTAAGCAAGAATTTAACATCTAAGATTTATTCCTTTTGTATTTAAATAAATTATTTTTTTCGATGATTTGAATTTTTTTTTTCGAAAATTGGAAAACTAACTTCGAATCTATTTTTGAATTAGATTTGCCTATAACTCTGCAATCCTCTCTCCCTTCATATAAATAACATGTTGCCAGAAAGAATCAGAAATATTCAAGTTATGTAATTAGCCAAAAATATCCATATAGGTGATGGAGTAAGAAATACAATTCACCACCCCATATCTTGCACGTAGATGTAGTAAAAGACGACTGAGTGATTTAATATACATTTGTGCAAGAGCAGGAAAACTCGAAATCAAACTCATACTGTCTGACCAGCGTGGTATAGTAATTAGCTTTCGTTTGTGGAGAAAGCCCGCCGAGCCCAGCAGTCAGTGCCGGATTAAACCAGCGCGGGGCCTGTAGCAAATTCTGTCAAGGGGCCCTTGACTTGTTTTTGGTTCTCAATTTAAGGTTATAAAACAAAAAAAAACTGTTACCTACAAATGAACTTTTCTAGATTTAATTTGGTCAAATTTAGAGATAACACTTTCAATGTTGATTTCTTTAAACAAATCATGTTCTACTTATATATTCATCAAAGTGAGATTAAGACGTTCTTAGCCCATGGTGTTCCTTAACTTATTTTTATCAGTTAGTGATCATGAGAGACAAGTAAATGCGCAAGGTAATTTCTACGTTTGGGAAACACAATTCTAAAGAATTATTTAATAAAAGTTTATAAAATTGCAGTTCTAGAGGTCTGGAGGCGAAGATGCTCTCCGATCTCTACCGGCGGGTTTCTTTAGTACGCGACAAGGGTGGCTTCCAATCGTTCAGCGAGGTAGCCACCTGTCGCGAGGACGCCCGCTTGTACGTCAATGCCCGTTGGGTTACGCGGCTGGAGTGGTCTCGATACGGTGTTCGTACCGTTGAGGTCCTCCGGCCCGTACTGATCGGATGGATGGACCGGCGGCACGGAATCCTCTCTTTCTGACTGGTGCAGGTCTTGTCGGGGCACGGTTACTTCGGCAAGTACCTGCACACGGACGCAAGGGGACTCCGCCCTGCTAACAGTGCGGCAGTGACGAGGACACGGCGCAGCATACGCTCGAGTTTTGTACGAACTGGTCTCGGCAGCGCTGTGACCTCGTCACTGTCATCGGTGCCGACTTGACGTTACCGGCTGTTGTGAAAGCGATAGCCGACAGCGTCAGGAACTGGGACGCCTCCTCCTTCTGCGAGGCAGTCATCTCGCAGAAGATGGCGGCGGAACGCGTCCAGGAGGATTCCCTTCAAGCGGATTCGGGCCGCCGCCGGCGCCTCAGGCGGCACAGGCGCGAATATTTGCACCTGATGCCGCCCTAGCCGAAACATCGGATGATCGGTGAGGCTTTGGCAGGATAACCAACCTCTCCTCCTTCCAGCACTCAAGGAATTATCCAGTCGCCAAACAGGCATTGTACAGTCGCCTGAGGCATGGTTCTAGGTGCTCGAGGAGTAACGTCAACACCCGGACGGGTATTCCGTCCGGGCCGGGAGCCGTGGTGGCGAAATGAATCCTCGCCACAGCCGCCCCCATTTTCGACTCCGTCACGGACGGAACACTGTCGTCTGACCTAGCGAAACCATGACCGGGGACGTGTGTTCCGGCTGCCACGGAAAAAGCTCCTCAACCACTCTGCGGAGGAGGTCGGGCTGGAGGGTCTCAGTGAGGGAGAGGCCCTACGCGCGAAGCTTGTTGAGCGATGCGCGATACGAGCGACCCCAGGAGTCATTGACCATACTTGAGGTTTTTCCAAAATCTCTTCAGTTGTAAGAGTTTTAAGCTGTCGTAGTAGGTTCTCTAAAAACAATAATAATTTTACGTTATGCTTTCATACATTTAGTTAATTGATAGGCTTACAAATGTATCAAATCTGTTAATTAATTAATCTCCTATCTAAAGATATAGGTATTTTTATACCATATTAATGTATGATGATCTATGATCTTTAGTGGTGGGCCATCCTGTATTTAGTAGTCGTAGGCCACACTGACAGTGTACAGCCGCGGGGGAGTTTTGGCGCGAATGTGGAAATGTCATGTCACGCTCTTGTATTATATTCATTTCTTTAGTGTTTTGTGGTGTTATATTGAATAATGTATGATGATCCACATGATTAATTTGAGATAAAATTTAACGTGACGAAATCTAAATTTAGATTTTCAGTTGAAAGGGAAGCATATGGCGCTTAAGGAATGCAAATATTTTTACACTTTTAAATGGGACGTTTTTTTTATGGTCAGACAGCTGCAGTTGGAGTGCGGGGCCTGTAGCATTTGCTACTCTTGCTACGTAGCTAATCCGGCACTGCCAGCAGTGGGAGGATAAGAGATAATCTAAGTTGTTTCTTCTTATCTTTAATATAGAAACTTCCGTAATCAGTAATAAAAAACAAATACTGTTTTGGAAAAATCGTAATTAAAAACCTATTTTTACTTTCTCATGGCGGATCTAAAGAAATTTCATTAGAAAAAAAAATCATAATCGGCATGTATGGTATTTTCTTAAATACTCTATTTACTTTGTATATAAATAAAAAACTATCCGTGTAGTGACGGAGTAAGAATACAATTCACCACCTCGTATCTTACCCGTGAGTGAGCGTAAGAGACGACTATAAAGGATATAAAACGCATATAACATCTACGCGAGAGGAAACTCGAAAAAAAAACCCTAACTAATACGTTTGACCAGCGTGGTATAGTAGATCACTTTCACTCCCATTACGGAGGACCCTCGAGCCCAGCAATGGGATATATATGAGAGATGATAAATAAAAAACAGCAATTTATTAATCACCTATATTGCAAATACATAATTTATTGATGGAATAACATTGTTGCCATTTAAAAAATAAAAAAAATATAATTTAATTGGCAACACTTTTCAAGATGGCGGTGTAACACTATGGCCTTAGCAGCTAGATTATGATCCCTGATGTTCACTTCTTGGGGGTATTAACCATCTCTTCTAAGTTCTTGAGCTCGGCTGAAATGGAAAAGAAAAATTAAAAATAGATATTTAGTGGTGGGCCATACTGTATTTAGTAGTCGTAGGCCACACTGACAGTGTACAGCCGCGGGGGAGTTTTGGCGCGAATGTGGAAATGTCATGTCACGCTCTTGTATTATATTCATTTCTTTAGTGTTTTGTGGTGTTATATTGAATAATTTTGCTGATATTTTATGCAATATGGCACAGTTAAAGTGCTGAAGTGTAGTGAATTTGGTATAATAGTGGTTTACGTGTATTTTCATATTTGCCCAAAATTCCCGAAGAAAATCATTGATTAGGTTATCAGAGCCCCATTAATGGTAACGACTTGACTTACTGACAGACAATGACTATTAAGGCTACATAATATGAAGAAATGATGAACAATATATGAAAAATAATTAAATAAGACTTGGCTGTATGGGCTTTGATCCCTTTGCCTGTCCGAATGGGGGAACAGAAACAAAAAAAAAAAAAACAGCCGCGGGACAGTCCGTCCGGGACTCACGATTTTATGTGAATAAAATCGACGTTTGTGCTGTGACAATGTGCACTTCTTTTGGTGAGCGAGTGAGCTGGAAGCTCAACTTTCTGGTATGTTTTGGTTGGCAGGCAGTGTCTAAGCTGTATCCCTGATATTGCAAATGTCCATGAGCGGCAGTAACACTTACCATCAAATATGCTGTTTATTCATTTATTATCGGGTGAGCCGGAAGCCCAACTGGGTGGGTTTTGGGGATTGAAATGGTAGGCAGCGGCCTAGCTATACCCTGGTATAGCAAAGGTCCATGGGCGGCAGTGATACTTATCATCAGGTGTGCTGCTTGCTCGTTTGCCACCATAAGCAATAACAAAAAAATATCATTTGCCACTATAAGAAATAAAAACATATGTTTAAATCCCTGTGTTACCATCAATTCTTTCCAGGGTCTAACCCTGGATAGACACCTCTTAGATGCAAGAAGTTACCTTTTTTATCTGCAAGAGATTAAGATCTCAAAACAAAAGCTATGTCTTACTATCTGGTGAAAGTGGTATAACAAGATCAACTGTATTGAAGAGGCACATAAGCTACCAGTATAATATACATGGATTGAAGAATAAATAAACTCTAGCTACATAAAAACATAATAAAAGAAAGATACAAATCCCTAGAAATCATTTGCAGCGACATGCTTGAATGCACCTATATTTACAACAAAATTGTATCAATGATGATGGCCTTGACAGCTTTACGCGGACTATGGGTGAGAGCTGAGGGCTCTCCACCCGATTAAAGTAAGCTAAGCGACATCACCCAAAGGCTCCCCCTGTGGGGAACGGACCTCAGCTTGGGGCGTCGCTGGTAACAAAGTGGACGTGCCCAAGTTTGGATTAATGACTGTCGCTGCGCGATTTCGCACCTTGACGGCGAGAACGAAACCGCGGCAATGTTAGGATGTGTTAATGCCTCGCAGGCCGTATAAGCTCTTGAGCGAGTGTGATGGCGAGGAAAATCAGTACAGCCATTTAGGAGCAGTTGAATCACATAGCATAGAAGAACATATATATAAAAGTTATATCTCAAACTCACAGTGAGCTTACTCATTCAGTTCTGATTTAAAATGACAAATGTAACCTTCTCTTATTTATTCATAGTTATTAAAACCAAGTGAGGGCTCACCAGAGAATGAGTAAAGCTACTTGTGAAATTCATTCCATCAGATCCACCAACAAGTGGCAGTCATGGTGTTTTATCTTTCCTTTTGAATACAGCTATGGTCAACATTGAAAGCCTGCTGCAAATTTATTTACCAGAACTGTCCTCTCACTGAACCTTACAAACAAGGTCGGTTCAACATTTTTGTGCCTTTCCATTATACAATACTTGTCATAACATTAAACATATCTGTATAACTATTTTTATGAAGACTACTATAAACTATTTTTATGGCTGTGCCAGTAGTTTCACTTGAGTAAATTAAATGCCTAGTATTTAATTTTATTATAATGTTTAAAACCATCCATCCATGTTAATAATATTAATACTAAGAATATTAATAATACATTAATGATCAAATTTTGTTATCCCATCAGTTGCTATGCAAGTCAGAAGTTTCAATGTCAAAGAAGACATAAATAAAGTGCAGATCTAGTATAGAAATTACTAGAGCTTCTTAATGAGATTTTATAGTGAAAAAAGTATTGACAAGAGAAAAGGTTAAAAGAATTTTAAAAAAGGTTCTATTACCAGCAGCCGCTGCTTCCTTTTCCTTCCTGAGCTTCTCGTCGCGGATAACCTTCTCCTTGGCTTCAATCTCGCGGAACTTAGTTTCCTTCTTGGAGAGTCTGTTTTGATGGAATAACCCATATGCAACACCCACTGTGAGGAATGACCATCTGCCAAACTGGAATATATAAATTATTTTTTATATACAGGTTGCCGATTTAATTAGTAGAATCCTTGAAGGGGGTGTATCAGACCATGATGCACTATCCAAATCAGTAAAAAAAATAGTACCTAAATTTTGATTAAATTGCCATACTGATAAGCGGTCAATACACTTGTACTATAAAAAATCGATGTAGGCATATACTCATGCGTGTAACACTGAACTATACTAATCACAAAATAAAAGGCCCGTTTTGACAGTTCACACCCAAGAAGTTCTCTATTTTTTACCGATCGAAATGTTCTAAGGTAATTACATTTTTCATTGATGGGTACCGCCCACTCGGCTAAGTGACGTGCATAACGATTTTTTCATATTCTACACAGACTATTAACAATCGGTTAAAGAAATAATAAATCGATCAAAATATTTTCTTTTAAGGTGGACTCGCAGTTGTCCGGTTTTATTAATTTCAATACTAGTGTTTAGAATAACTGAATTTCACCAGCTGTGTATTGATCTTTACTGGAAGTTATGAGTTTGGAGCTAACAAAGTCACAAATTGGGACAATGTCATATTTGTCAAAGAGATTTGGCTGAACTCGAATCATACCGTGACACAGTCGTGGACGGACGATACCAAGGCATCTTGCTCAAAAGTGCCAATGGGAAAAGGTGGACGCTTAATAATCTGCCACGCTGAATCAGCTGGGGGAAGTTTTTTTTTAATGATGCCTTGCTTGCAATGGAGTCTAAAAGTACAAAAAAATATCACGAAGAAAAGGACGCAAATAAATTCACAGAGTGGTTCAGCATGGACACAAAATGATAAGAGCGCCACCATAGCATTGTCAGTACAATACTTTGATCTGGGCTCAAATGAAAGGATACGCAGCACGCCACAATACAAAGCCGCCATTCTCCACTAAGAAAATTATGACATTGTTGAATGAAGCTTGTGCCAAAATTACTAAAGAAGACTGGACAAAAGTGGTAGAAAACTCGAAAAATAATTAAGGAAGACTATGATAGAGACATCAATATTGACAATATAATTGAAAATGAAATAATTATAGATGCGGGTGACGATAGCTCAACCGACAATTTTGGCTCATCATTTGAAGAAAATGAAGAAATTGAAGATTCACTTTTTCTCGATTTTTATTTTGTGATTGAGTGAATGTTATCGTAACACAAATATATAATGATAGAAAATTGACCTTTCATAACATTGTGTCATTTCAAAATACCTATAATATCAAATTTTAACTTAAATTTTCAAATCAGAACTTTAATCCAATGCACTTTACAATACATATTCAAATCGATTAAATACTCACGCAAACTTGAATCGATATATCGTGAGTATCGAGTACCGAGTCGTATGGTTATATCACTATATCCATCAATAAGACAAATGTCAAAACGGGCCTTTTATATTGTGACAACTATAGTAGGCAAATAGCCCCGCTCGCGCTGCGCTCGCCGCCGCACAGTTAGCACATAAGTAAATAAACGTACAGAGACAAACATTCAAACAACCGCGCCAGGGTAGGTACATCACTAGAAGTATGATGCGCGTGTGTGCGTGAGCACTGGCGGCTCGTCACGTACGGAACGAAACCTGTTTAGGCTGGTTCGGCCAGTGCTCAAACAAAGGGTTCACTCACCGCGCGCTGTGCGTCGCGTCGTGCGTGTTTGTTTAAATTTGAATTAATTAGAAAGAGTGTAAATATGGTTTATTGTACTGTGAGCATGAACAACAATCGAAAAAATAAAAACATATCTTTTTTAATAGACATAATTAAGAGATATATTATATTATAACAAATTATTAAAAATCATAAATTACAAAAAAAAAACTATTTAGAGTAAGCAATTTGTAAAAAAATATCCATACATAAAAAAGCTGACAAACGTTTTTTGTATTTATTTTCATCCTCATGTGCCAACCCTATCAGAATAGGTAACAATTTTGCTCGCTCCTTAGAAGCTTGGTCTCTGTATGGTTCTCTACTCATGTGCAGCTAGGTCGAAATGTACCTACAAGTCAATGTACGCTGGTAAACGTATTGTTTTGATAAAAAATAAATCACTTTATCTCGGAATTGGGCAGAGCTAGGATTCTGCAACTAACTTTAATGTTTTTTATGACGTCATTCCTACACCTAGTTTAAGTTATTCTCGTAATAAAATCGGCACCATGTACATATTTACTCTTAATTTTAAGCACTGTTAGACTCTAGCCATCATCCAAAGTGGGAGTGACATAAAAATACTACATTACGCTGGTCACACAGGTTGTTATAAAGTTTTCTTTTATTTTTGAAAACACAACACCCTGCATTAACGGAAATAATCCTTGTACTGCATGGAAAAACAGAAAAAAAGGAGAACCAAAGTTCGAAGTGGAGCTGTCTGGATTCGACTGCTCGATTTCCCAACTGAGCTATTTCTATTCTATTCTTTTTAATTTCTTCCTGTCCATTTTAACCTTTCCATTTTTAAATAATTATTAAATTTGCCTTTCTACTTTCTTTATAAGCTTCTTTTTTTTTTGGGTTTTTATGATCTGGTAACAAGGAACTTTAGGTCAATTATAAGCTTCTGTTTAAATAAATAGTGGTGACCACAGTGTTAAGAATTTTTTTGTCTACAGTTACAGACCTGACAGACCACAGTGAGAGTCAGAAGCCCCACTTACTTTCTAGGTGGGTTTTGATTCTCAGACAATTGCGTAACTATGCCCCTGGTACTGCAAAGGTCCGTTAGTAATAAAAAATATACATTATTCAAGTAATATTACTTTATCTTAAGTCATGTTTTAAGAAATAATTTCATATTAATTTATTGTACTGATATCTATATAAAGACACATTTCCACTGTATAGTTTAATGAAGTATTTATTATAATTTCAGAGACAAGAGATTAGTATGTTAGCCATAGACTTTGATCAAGAAAGGGGTCTGAATATAACATTTACTAGTTGTTGACAGAGCATTGAAGTCAGATGATACTCAAAGTAGTAACTTAATAGGCAGTCCATTGAAACTATACCATTGGTCTGCTCGCACGGTAAAGGGAGAGGCTTTGCAAGGTGGGTCTATGGAGTCGCGCGCCGCCTCTTCCGTCGCCCCGGACCAATTTGGCGGGGCGTGACAACCTCCATAGGCCACCCCAAAATTAAAAAAAAACAATGAAGCTAAGGAATCAGTACAGGTTGGCAACCTAAAGACAATGGGGAGATGATAGTCTGTTATGAGGATGTACATCGACCTTCTGGGCCTGGACAGTTCAGACCAGATGTTTATAGGCCTAACTTGACACTTGTTAAAAAGAATGAGTATTCATTTAGTGATATCTGATGTGCAAGCTAGCTAGCAACTATTACACAAGTGAAATAAAACTTTACAGATTTCATGGTGGTTATCATCATGGGTGAACATTTTGCCTGCAACCATGAGCACTGATAAGTGTTTGAAACGTCAAGAAATTAAAAAGATAGATATAAGTAGATAAACTCCCATAAAAATCGTATTATTTTAAACGAGTATTCATTTACTTTACTTAATATTACTATAGTAAGTATAGAACTGTAAAACAAATTTGTTAATTGCTAAATTGGTGGGAAGTGTAATAATTAAATATATTCTTTATAAGATTCCGTAACACTGACCAAAAAGTGCATACTTACCCACAGATTAAATATTTAACTCTTTTAATTAAATTAAAAAGAAAATTTTGAATTGCTGTTCGAAAACACTGTTACATAATGGTACAAAATTATAAGAATAAAATCCTTCATTAAGAAAGTATAATTACCCTAATAAGTGGTGATACTCGCACTGGTGGTCCGTAAGGAAGTTCAGACATTTTAATTAATTTTTATTGAGATCGACAAATCCAAATAGGATTTATTGAAAATCCCAAAAATTTGCGACTGACAGATATTTTTGAGGTTATAATCGGCGTTGCCAGTACTAATTTACAAAATTCCTTAAATATATATTTCACATTCCACAAATTTAGGGAGATTGTTATACACTTTGTACTAATAAAACTTTTTACTTTCATTCATATCATTTGAAAGTAAATAATTATTCAGTGATTAATACAATAAATTTTAGTATTATAAACATAACCATTATTATATGGTAATCTCAATTATTATTATGGGTTTGGGTGAAACGAAAGTAACTTTTATAGTCACTTTTTAATATTTAATCTGTAAAATGGAACTTTAATTTAATAGATATGTCTGTATTTATTGGTGTTATTTTTTAACTATAGGCCATCATCTTTTTCAGTTGATCATTATTGTTCTTAATGTATGCCCTTCTTTATTTCTGGGGGCAAACTTTAAATGTTTCAGTTTTTCTTTTGACTTCAAGTTCGTAACTATAATGTATTATATATAGTCGGCGCATATGGTCGGCACCTTTCATTACCTTGGTCATACTTTCCAAACATTGAGTAGGACCAATGCAAAATAGCTTGAGCTGCCGCCAAATTGTGAAGTATCCATCTAGTGCAAAGGTTTCTGAAGTCTAAATGTTAATGTAAATCTATTTATACTTGATTCCTACCAATGCTTAAAGCTATCCGAATGTATTGACATGTCATCTTTTTATATGCTTCTATAATTAATCACACATTAATTAAAGTAAGTACACTTTATCGTTAGTAATCGTAATAGAAGAACGTCCTTTTTCTCGAATCATCAATAAGTTTGCTTCGACTACATTTAAATTTTTCAAACCATGGCACTGGATGAGGCTTCGTCATGAAATGCTAATTAAGTTAACAGTTATTGAGCAAGGCAGCAGTGAAATTCGTAATAAATCATTGAGAGAAAAAAATCTCTGATCAAATGCATTTCAATAGGTGATAGACATTTTTTACATATAATATAGAGTCCTGGGGGGGGCACACTTAAAACATTACTTTTTTTTACTGACCGTCGCGCCGCCTACAGACTGGTTGTACTAACTTAGCTGCTGCCATTTTGTCCTGTTTGTCAAACGTTTGACAACTGAGAATTGTTATTTTTTGTTCATAGTGTAGGTAGTTATTGTCATCGATCTATTTTCGATTATTGATGTACTTTCTGAAAATTATATCAATTTTCATTGTTAAACTTATATTATTATTGTTTCGATATCAGCTGATATGGTTTTTTTTTTATATTTCAGGGTAGATCTCATAGTAAAAGAATATTCTGTATAATTACACATACACATGTAGATATGTATATATATCACTTCAACTTTAGTTCACCGCTTAAACTCTGGGTAGCAGCACTTTCCATACATGCATATTTTATCATCGAGTTGCCACTCTTTTTCAGTTTAATAACTTTACTCTTTGATAGAGTCCTAGAGTTCCGTAATCAAAATTTAAATAATATTCTCAACTGATGATTTTGTAACAATTGGTTTATTCTAATATTTTTTTTGGAGTTTATGACTTGGTTACTAGGAACTAATTGTTTCAATGTGACCCACATATAGGACAGCAATTAGGGTGGATATTACAGACTTTACACATAACTTATTATTGAGGGTTACAGTGTACCCAAGTAATGCTTAAAAAAGTCCATTAGAAATTCGCAAATCAAAATTATAATAATACATTAATAATTCAAGTTTTTGCAAATACTAACGATGATGCTTAAGAAATTTAGCAGTGAGCAGGCTGGTTTGTTACTACGGAGACATAATTATATGACATTTAATAATTACTATAATACTAACTAGGATACAACCAAGCGCAGGTGCGGCTTTATCTATAGTGAAGAGGGTACGGTGCACCCGGGCGCCGAGAGCGCTCGGTAAACATAGAGCCCTTACTGTAACGCTCCGCACGGAGCGGGCACACCGAACGCAGCGAGTGCTTACTGCCTAACCATCTATAAACGCAGTGAGTGCGTTATTTGACAGGTTTGGGGAGGTTGCTTTGTCGCCATGCCCACTGTAACTTCATAATCCGATCGCGTTTACCTGGTTTCGTGTCAAAACAACGAGACTAAACATGCGACAACGCATTCCAGCGAGGTTTGGGGTTTAGTCGAACGTGTTGTAACTATCAAGCTATTCCATTTTGTTCACACATTTTGATACAAAAGGGCGCCAGGTTATCGATTGCACACGGGCACTACATGTGCCAGAGCCGACCCTGACCAAGTAAATAATGTGAAAATTTGCACCGATATAGCTCTGTTAGTAGGTTACATCTATTTCGTTGCTACTACTTGCTGTGAGATATATACTGCTTTCAACAGTGGTTTAGCAATATTTTTTCAATAGCAACGATTTTTCATTTGTTAGCTATAATTATAAAGCTATCTTTCTAATGTTTTAGCAATACGTATGAGCAATATTTTCTCCTAGCATTAACATGAATTTTTCAATATTTTGATATTGTCCACTCATCAGTACACTGAACATTTTGATTTTCCATGATATAAATGTGAATTATGAAACCAAGTATATAAAAAATGAATGCCTAACAAAGATATTATAAATTCAATCAATCAAGCGTAACTCCCAAGTTCGAAACACCGAATTGAGTAAAAAAATATATTTTACTAGTATAATAAAGTTTTCTATAGCGGAAGGTATAAGTAGACTGTATCCCGCTTTTTTAGCTGCTACTAATGTGGGGCTTTTGAAGGGTTTTCACTTAAATATTGAACAAGTAGTTTATTATTTCCCATATAAGGTAAAACTAAACGTATTTATGACATTATTGACAGAACTCGAATGAATGAGCCGGCGATTTCTCATTCGTTACCAAATCTGTCAAATCACTTACATTAAGTCTATGATAAATCAATCAGTCTTTAAAATGGCGTTGATAATGTCGTTCGTGTCCGTCGCGATATCCATATTGTACACACCGTTTTTACTCTTAATATTGTGCATAATATTCTTGGCATCAATCGGAAAATCATTGGGCGTAAGGAGACTCTATGTAAACATTCTCTTAAAACTTTTCGAGGTATGTAAAACATTTTCATATTTTAGTGCGTATTATATACATAAATAATAGGAAAAAACAATGATAATTATAAGTCTAAGGAATTTACACACATGTTAGTTTATCATTTATGTTGAATTACCTTCGATTTAATTAGAGTTATTTTGTCTAGAATGTTAATTTAAAGGTTATGGTAAGAGATACCGTATGTGAGTCATTGCTTCTGTTGTTAACGATATTATCCTTCATGGAATATAGATATGTATATTTTTATCTTCTTTAGTCGTTTATTTATTGTTTCTAAGGCGGAATTAATAACGGATATACTTACGATCGATTGATAAACATAGTTTATAATTATAATGATGTCAAAACATGGAGATATTTCTGATACAGCTGGCGGGTTCAAAGATAATATGATTTATCAGCTTATTAATCCTCACTGTTGGATATAGGGCTCCTTGATGTGGGAAACATTATCTTGGTGTTTTACATCCAGCTTGATATTATAGTTTATTAGAAAATTGCTTCTGTCCAAATTCTTAGTGATTACTTTGCCGTTTTTTGTCTAGTATTGGAAATTAAACCTATTACCGAACCAAAATACTTTTATGAACTATATCTTTCCATAATAAATATATCATCATCCATCCGCTTGCTCTTATACTGACTACTTGGGGTCGACACAATATGTACTCTTCTGGTCTGCATATTGCAAAAGCTATTGGCAATAGTTTTATGACCTACCGCCCGTCTTGGGAATGTAATTGTTGATTGAATGGCATCAGGTGGAGCTGGCCCAGATGAATATAAAGCTCTGTCATATTTTACGACATCCACGGACAAAGATGTGCAGAGTGCAGTTTGTGAGAAGAAGAAAGCCTGGATAGATTGGCTTGCTATCAGAGCCAGTGAGAGAATAGAGAAGGCAACGATTCATGATATAGACATAGCCAAAGAAGAGTACAAGAGAAGAAAAAGAGAAGTGAAAGAAATTGTCAGAAAAAAGAAAGAGGATCAGAAAGACGAGTATGATAGAAGATTATCGCAGGATTACCAATCTAACTTAAAGGTTTTCTGGAAATCCATAAGATCAGCTCGAGGTAAAGATCAAAGTACAGAGCTTGCCTCGATCAGGGATAAGTATGGAAGGATAGTGAATAGAGAAGAATGTGTACTAGAGAGATGGAAGGAGTATTTTGAAAGCTTATTTGAAAGAGAAGAGCCGCAAGATCTATCATTTGAGAGTGAAAGAGATCTTGAGGATGGAGAATGTGTTACTATGGTGGAAATTATGAACGCACTGAAAGGTATGAAAGCGGGTAAATCTGCAGGATACGACAGGATTACAGTTGAGATGCTGACAGCTGGACAGGATATCATAGCTAAAATGCTATACCAGCTCTTCAATCTCTGCTGGACTAATGGCCAAGTACCTGACGACTGGTGTAAGGCTGTAATTGTACCTTTGTACAAAGGGAAAGGTTCGCAGCAAGATTGTAGGAACTACAGGGGCATAAGCCTCCTTAGCATAGTCGGCAAACTGTATGCGAAAGTATTGATTGAAAGAGTAGTGAAAGTAACCGACAAGAAAATATGGGATGCACAAGCAGGTTTCCGAAAAGGTATGGGTTGTACGGATCAAGTCTTCTCCTTACAATGCATGACGCAGAAATTTTTGGCTAAAGGTCAGAAAATCTTTTGTGCATTCATTGATTTGGAGAAAGCTTATGACAAAGTGAGGAGGAATGAACTGTGGTCGGTACTGTCTATGTATGGGGTGGACAGCCATCTTATTCACGCGCTGAAATCCATCTATAAGGATTCCAGGGCGTGCGTAAGAATAAACGGAGCCTACACGGAGTGGTTTAATATCGATAAAGGTGTTAGACAGGGATGTGTAGCGTCCCCGTGGCTGTTTAACCTATTCATGGATAGCTGTTTGAAAGATCTGAAAAATAATGATTGTGGTTTACGAATGAATGAGTTACTTATCAAATGTCTTCTTTATGCCGATGATCAGGTATTACTTGCATCATCGGCAGAAGATTTGCAGGCGATGGTAACTACTATGCATGAAGCTTTTGAAAGAAAAGGTATGAAAGTAAATGTAAGTAAGACGAAAATTATGGTTTTTGAAAAGGATAAATGTATGACGGAATGTAACATTTTTATAAATGGTGAGGAACTGGAACAGGTGAAAGAATTTTTATATTTGGGTGTTTTGTTTACTGGAGATGGTAAAAATGATAATAATGTTGAAAGAAGAGTAAATGCTGGTAATAGAGTGAATGGGGCACTATACACCTTTATGAAAAGCAGAAACGTGTCCAAAAAGGCACGTTTAGCTGTACATAAGGGAGTATTAGTACCTACTCTCATGTATGGTAGTGAAAGTTGGATTTGGCAGGGAAGACATGAAAGTAGAATAAATGCTGTAGAGATGAGAGCTCTTCGTAGTATGTGTGATGTAAGTATGAAAGATAAGATTAGGAATAGTGTTATAAGAGATCGCTGTGGTGTGAATGAAGAAGTAGTGACAAAGATCAAAAAGAGTATACTGAGGTGGTTTGGACATTTAGAAAGAATGAGTGACGAGAGGTTGACGAAGCAAATATATAAAGCAAACGTGAATGGGACGAATACAAGGGGAAGACCTCGTCATACTTTTCTGCACCAAGTTGGAGATGTGTTGACGAGAGGTCTTATTAAGAGTATGCGTAATCGTAGAGCGTGCATGAAGACTATTATGAGTGTGAATGAAGCGATGGAAGTATGCCAGGATCGTGGTTTGTGGCAATCCGTAGTCTCTGCCTACCCCTCTGGGAAACAGGCGTGAGGCTATGTATGTATGTATGTACAAGCAAAGTGAGTGTTGGTAGAATTCTTAGGTACTACCATAGCAATCATCATCATTCTCCTACTCTTATCCCAATTATTTGCGGTCAATACAATATGTACCCTTCTTTTATAGTACATATTGTAAAAGTTATTGGCAATAGTTTTATGACTGGCCGCCTGCCAGACGTCAACCTTCCTTAGGAATGTAATTGTTGACCAATCGGCATCAGATGGAGTTGGCCCAGGCTATTATAAGGCTCTTAGTCATCTTTTACGACATCCACGAACAAAGCGAGGGTTGGTAGTATTCGTAGCCGCTACCACACAATTTATAGGTACTACCATAGCAATATAACCATAGTAATAACTATATATAATAAGTTAAATATTGTTGTCTATATGGTCGTGGCTATAAATAACACCAGCCATTATATTGCTGCTGTAATGTAAGATGATTAAGAGTTTAGACTTGAGCCAATTCCGTTTGATGTGCTATGGTTAACAATTTCATTCACAAGGAGTGTTGACATCAGGCTGGCGATTGGTCATAAAATTATTGCCTATAAAAATAAGCTTTCCGTGTGATGACGGAGTAAAAATACTATTCACCACCCCATATCTTACCCGTGGGTGATCATACATGACGACTAAGGGATATAAAATGCCTATACCACCATCTATGCAAGACAAGGAAAACGACGAAACTAAACCCTATACCAACACGTCTGACCAGCGCAGTATAGTAGGTTAATATCCCTCTCATTGCGGAGGAGGCTCGAGCCCAAAAGTAGGACATTTATGGGCTGTGATGTTGATGAAAAATAAGCAAAAGCTTATGTATAATGGAAGCAGTACATGTCGTGTCAACCACAAATAATTGAACTTAAGACTACTTGAAGATGATAATGACTTAGATAATTGTATCTGTCTGCTTATATTTAGCTTCACATCTAAGTTCATCATCATCATTCTCCTACTCTTATCCCAATTACTTGGGGTCGATACAATATGTACTCTTCTTTAATAGTACATATTATAAAAGTTATTGACAATAGTTTTATGACTGGCCGCTTGCCAGATACCAACCTTCTTTGGGAATGTAATTGTTGACCAATCGGCATCAGATAACATTGGCCCAGGTCGTTATAAGGCTCTTAGTCGTATTTTACGACATCCATGAGCAAAGTAAGGGTTGGTAATATTCGTGGCCTCTACCACACCTTCACTTCTAAGTTATAACATACAATGATAACTTTTTATTATGAAGAAATAAATTTTCATATGTTTTAAACTATTGCTAATGACTCTTGCAATGTGTAAGATGGAAGTGGAGTATATATTGAGTTGACCATAAGTAATTGTGATAAGCACAGAGGAATAATGATGAATTCTATTATTACTCTGTGACTGTGTGAAAAATTTCAGTTGTTTCATATATAGTTTAGTAATGGGTTTATTTCATTGAAATGTTTGCTTGCGTTAGCTACTCTGATCTGTTTTTTGTTTTTTTTTTTTTAATTTTAAAGACGCTAACCTACACTAAGGAGATAATTCTTATATTGCGGGGGACTTTACAAACATATAATTAACGACTTTACAAACTAATATTAAACAAATTACACCCAGACTCAGAACAACAGTTTTC
The DNA here is from genome assembly GCA_905163515.2 of Lymantria monacha. NCBI lineage: Eukaryota > Metazoa > Arthropoda > Insecta > Lepidoptera > Erebidae > Lymantria > Lymantria monacha. Next base: position 9,889,755 of record LR991104.1, on the reverse strand, counting down.
GGATTGCGCCAAGTATTATCCTACGTAGGAAACAAACCCACGGCACTGGCAAGGATTGTCGATATCTTAACCATTATGCTATCTATGCAGTCGAGTGGTTTTTTTTTATATATATAAGTACACAACTCCCTGCACTAAGAAAATAAACAGACACAAATTTTATCTGGACTCAGAAGAATAATATGTGGATTGTAGAAAGTATTGTTCTGCATAAGATTAGAATCAATGAAACTTCCTACATGTTATACATACATACATATCATCACGCCATATCCCTTGCAGGGTAGGCAGAGAGAACAGAGTGCCAGAGAACTCTATCTCTGCATACTTCACTCGCTTCCTCAACATTCATAATTCTCTTCATACACGCTCGCCGGTTTCGGAGACTCTTGACTCCACCTTCCTTCAGTACATGACCGATCTGGTCTAGGTAGGTTAGTCTCGGTCTCCCTCGGTACCTACATCCTTCCACTTTCGCATTGTATATCTTCTTAACCAGGCGTTCGTTCGGCATTCTTTCCACATGTCCGAACCATCGGAGCATTCCCTTTCGCATCTTTACACCAATACTCTCTTTCATACCTACTCGCTCTCTTACGTCGTCGTTACGAATGCGGTCGGTCAGCCTAACTCCACAGATTTTCCGCAGAGATCGCATTTCGACCGCATTAATTTTACTATCATACTCTTTTCTGCATACCCAACTCTCGCTTCCATACAGTAATGTTGGGACAAGCACTGCGTTATGTATTGCTACACGTGCCTTCTGGCTGAGGTGGTGGCTGCCGAGAAGTTGCCCCAACGCTCCGTTCACTCTATTTCCCGCATTCACTCTTCGCTCTATATCAGTGGTGTACCTTCCATCTCGGCTAAATCCACATCCAAGATATACAAATTCATCCACTTGCTCTAGTACATCATTACCTATTGTTACTCTTACATCTGTTCTGGTTTTATCTCTTTCAAAGACCATTATTTTGGTTTTGCTCACATTCACGCGTAGACCCCTTTTCTTACAATCTTCTGTCATTGTGTCGACTAGGGTCTGCAGGTCAATCGCTGACTGTGCCAGCAGGACTGCATCATCTGCATAAAGCAGAGCAGTGACCACTGAGTCGCCCATCTGGACTCCCACATTCATATCGTTCAACCTTTGGAGACATTTATCCAGATATATGATAAACAGCCTGGCTGACAGAACGCACCCCTGCTTAACGCCGATATTGACGTCAAACCAAGGCGACATTCCATCATCCAGCCGCACACAGGCTCTACAGCCCATGTAACTGGACTGCACAGCCTGTAGCAGTTTACCGTTAATACCATACTCCGGTAAAATGTCCCAAAGTTCCTTTCGTACAACCGTGTCAAATGCTCTCTCCAGATCCACAAAACTGCAGAAAACCCTCTGACCTAGAGCCAGATGCTTCTCCACAATGTTGCGCAGAGAGAACACTTGATCCATGCATCCCCTTCCACTCCTGAAACCTCCTTGTGTCTCACACAGTAAACCATCGGACACTACATGTTATAATATACAAAATTATATAAAAATAAGTAATTGATTGCATTCAAAGATGCTGGAAATTAATTATTATTTTATAATGTAGGAAGGAGAGTTATCTTAACTCTTTATCATCATCTCAGCTCATATATGTCCCACTGTTGGGCTCGAGCCTCCTACATAACGGGAGCGAAATTGACCTACTACACCACTCTGGTCAGACTTGCTGGTATAGGGTTTTGTTTCGAGTTGTCCTTCTCTTGCATAGATGTTATATGCGTTTTAGATCCCTTAGTCGTCTCTCACAATCACCCACGGGTAAGATAGGGGGTGGTGAATTGTATTCTTTCTTCGTCACCACACGGAATACTCTTAACATTTACTAATATTATAACAGTGAAGGTTTGTGAAGATATTTGAATTTTTTTAGATGTTTGTTACTTAAGCAAGCGTAAACCGTTGACCAGATTTAGATAATAATTGGCACATAGATAGATTATTTCCTGGATTATGTAAGATACTTTTATCCCATTATTGTGGAAGACACTTTTTTTATTGCTTATGGTGGCAAACGAGCAAGCGGCACACCTGATGGTGTCACTGCTGCCCATGGACCTTTGCAATACCAAGAGTATAGCAAGGCCGCCAAACTACCAATATAAACCCCAAACCCACCCAGTTGGGCTTCCGGCTCTCTCGCTTTCCGAACGAAGCGCAGTAGCACATTGCCATTACTTGAGCACTTGAGATAATAGATCAACTTTATACTATTTGCGCCGCAGAAGTTAGAATTATCTATTCCGCATGCTAATATATAGCATGGTTAACAAATATTATCAACAATTACTTCGCTCGTGGATGTCGTAAAAGACGACGAAGGGTTTTATGGGTCAATTCTATCTAACGCCGTTTGATCAACAATTACATTCCTTTTTTTTTTGTTTTTTTTTTGGCGGCCAGTTACGGTTCGTCAAACCCAGCTAATTTGTCCGGGGCAACAGGAAAAGCGGCGCAAGTCCCCGTAGACCCGCCCTACGATAGACCTCTCGACGCCGTGCGGGTGGGTCACTGGTACGCGGTCTTTTTCTTCAGTGACCCACCCGGCGTTCTACACTCACGGGTATCCTCTCATGTCGACGCCCCGATTGGATCTCGATGTCGGGGCGTGGTCCTCACGCAACAATTACATTCCTAAAGAGCGTTTAGGTCAGACATGCGGCTGGACATATTATAACTATTGTCAACTTTTGCAATATGTACGAGCACATATTCCGCTGATCACATGTAATTGAGATAAGAACAGGCGACAGATGATGAATCCAATATACAGCACACCACAAAGGTCCTTCCTTTTTCTCTTTTCTTTTTTTTTAGAAGACACCACTCTTCTTTTTTTTTTTTGCGGTGGTCTATGGACGTGATCGCGCCCCGCCAAATCGGTCCGGGGCGATGGAAGAGGCGGCGCGCAACCCCATAGACCTACCCTGCAAACACCTCTCTTCGCCGTGCGAGCGGGCCACCGGTATCCGATCTTTGTCTTCGGTGGCCTGAGAAGACATCACCCTGCATTAAGGGAATAATCCTTCTATTGCGGGGAACTTTACAAAGATATAATTAACGCAGACAAATTACATCCAGACTCAGGACAACAGTTTGTGGATCGTCAAACTTCTTTGTCCATGTGATGGAAGAGCAGTTTCTAGCATTTCCGATGTTTACTATAAAAAAAAAGGTTTAATTTTGTACAAACGTAATATTTTTGAAGAACCCTACCCTCCCATATTTCTTACGAAGGACTTCTTAAGAAGGACTTATCCAAATATCCCGTCCATTATCCAATAGTGGATGATATAAAGTTGGATCTATTAGCCCAATGATGTTGCGGGTGGCTAAACCGGGGATTAAATAGAAGAATTTGCTACATAATAGCTAATTATGAGGCTATATGCTGTTCTTTCCGTCACCCCGGTTAATTTTGAGAGCGCTGTAGTCGGATCATAGTGGGTCAAAAAAGAAGCGCATCGCCGTTAATCTTCTAAGGATTCTTTTTCGAAGGGGTATAATACTTTTACTTTCTACGCTCAGCAGATAATTTGGAGATTCAATCGCTATTTTAATTATTATAATTGTGAAAGTTTAGAAAATAATGATAAAAACTGTAGGTAAACTTTAAAAACAGTATAATTATTCTTATTTGTTGGTAAAAAATAGTTTTAATTAAAAATGTCTGCGCTCATAAATAATGAAACTTTTGTATTGTTACGTTAAATTGTTTTCTTATGATGGATTCATAATGTAGTTTATCGATATTCTTTCCTTTTTCGGGGTAGTCGTAAAAGGCGACTAAGAGTTAGTCACTGCAAGAGAGAAATAAAGTATGACAGTAAAGGCTTTTGGTATATTACGTAAATATTGTGTTGGAAGGTCTGAAGGTCAGGCGTTGAACTTTGAGCCAATTGATTTGTTTGTAAACAAAATTAATGACTTAATAAGCATATTTTTTATGCGTAATTTTTAATAGCATTGTATTTTCAACGTTTTATGCCTTTTGTGGTAGGTATTTTTGTTTTTGTTTTTAGACTATTCAAAGCAATAAATAATTCTAAAACAGATGACTTTACAAACTACTAAAATCTGCGTAACCATATGAGTTTTTGTGAGTTTGTTTATTTTATGACATAGAGACACGGGATACTATAGGATTTTACGAAATACAACCACAAGGAACGTTTCATTTGTAAAATTTATATAGGAATAAAAAGAAAAATGTCTCCATTCTTACCCAAATTGTCTATTTTAACAGATGCTCTTCAGTAAAAATAAATAAATTTGTTTCTCAATTTTTTGTAATTTTATTTCCCTAACGCCAAATAAAATGGATTAAATTTTGCGGCTATGCTAACTTGATTTTTCATTAAATTAAATTTAATATAATGACTTCTAATGTTTACGCGAGTATTACACATTTGAAATAAAACTACATTTACGGATTCTATCGCGTTTGTATTTGATTTATAATTTCCCGACGTTTCGAACACTTTACAGTGATCATGGTCACGGGAGGACTGAGGTGTCTTACGTCCAATATGTCATTGTTATTACAGAAATTTATTTATATCTACCCTATAAGATATTAAATTTTGACCCACATTTTTATACAAAATTAATACAATTCATTGCCAGTACAAAAAGAGAATGATTCTATATATAATTTTTTTTTTATGTTGTTGATGATTTGTTATTATTAAGGTATTTAATTTATGATAATTATTATTGTGGCAATTTTACAATTTTTACAAAACTAACAAAAACTATTCAGCTACTACCGGATCGGAACGCGGCCACTCTGAGAAAGATCCGGCGAGAAAACTCAGGAGGCATGATACTAATTTTATTATTGAATTTTTGAGTGGCGGCCTACTTTATCTTACTAAAATTTTTTATTAAATTAAAATTTAACTATTATTGTGGGTCAAATCTATACAATAAGTGCTCACAGTGTCTTGCGGTCTTGTGGTGGTTTTCTTAGTTTTATTTTTAATTAAGTGAATAACAGGATCCCAGCTTGATGATAATACCCAGCCATCCTCCCTATTGAAATTTTTATGTTTTTTGATTTCAATAGCCTCGCGAACCATTCTAGGCAGGTATCGGTGTTCTTTTGCGAGGATTTGTGGTTTATCAAACCTGATGTAATGGCGGACGCGGTCCTGACTATGCTCACAGACTGCAGACTTGGTGTGACGGCGGTGTTTCACATCAGCTATATGTTCCTTGATCCGAGTTCTTACAGATCTCTTTGTTTGGCCTATATAAGAGAGACCACAGTCGCAGTCTAATTTATAAACTCCTGCATCCTGTAGAGGGATCTGGCACTTGACAGGTGGTAAGAACTGACTAATCCTCTTCAGTGGCTTAAAATAGGTTTTTATAGAAGCATGTTTTAGGATATAGCCAATCTTGTCAGTGACTCCTTTTACATAAGGTAGGACTGCAGGGAGACGTTCAACTGTTGGTGGTTTCACACGGTCTCCGTGACGGGGGCGAGGAACTTGCAGCTTGTTTGCACGTAGAACCTGCTTGACATGCTGCAGCTCCCCAGCCAGGTGTTCATCGTCACAGATTCCTCGTGCTCTCTGTAACAAAGATTTTGAAACGGTAGCTAACTGTGAAGGGGGATGGTGAGAATCACCATTCAAGTATTTATCTGTATGGGTTGCTTTGCGATACACTGTATGACTCAAGGTGTTGTTGGGTTTACGGATAACCAAAATATCTAAGAAAGCTAAAGCGTTATTTGACTCCAGTTCCATAGTGAATTGAATTTTTGGATTGATGGAGTTAAGATGGTTAAGGAATATGGTTACTTTGTCTGATGGTAATATTGTGAATGTGTCATCTACGTACCGCTTATAGAACCTGGGTGTGACAGGCGAGCTTCTTAGGGCAGTCTCCTCGAAGTCCTCCATGAATATATCGGCTACAACGGGAGAGACTGGCGAGCCCATAGCCACTCCATCTATTTGCTTGTAGAATTCATCATTCCACAATAAATAGCCAGTTGTTAGGCATTGACGTAACAGTTCAGCATATTCCAAGGGCATATTATTGTCAGATAGCTTCTTAGTTACAGTTTTGATGCAATCCTCAACAGGTAAGCAAGTGAAAAGTGATGTGACATCAAAACTGACCATAGATTCATTATCAGCGAGATGTAGATCTTTAATTTCGCTAACAAAATGGTAAGAGTCTTTAACAAATGCACTAGTATGTCCTCGAAGTTGTGAGAGGACCTTTGCAACCATGTGAGCTAATTTGTAAGTCGGTGTGTCGATCTGACTTACTATAGGTCGCAGTGGAACATTTGGTTTGTGTATCTTCGGCAATCCATACAGTTTGGGCGGTTTTGCACACGATGGTATAAGGTTTTTGACGTCTAGATGTAATGCATCGGAGTGTTTTTTAATTAATAATAATAATAAAAAAAAAATTTATATATAGAATCATTCTCTTTTTGTACTGGCAATGAATTGTATTAATTTTGTATAAAAAATGTGGGTCAAAATTTAATATCTTATAGGGTAGATATAAATAAATTTCTGTAATAACAATGATATATTGGACGTAAGACACCTCAGTCCTCCCGTGACCATGATCACTGTAAAGTGTTCGAAACGTCGGGAAATTATAAATCAAATACAAACGCGATAAAATCCGTAAAAGTAGTTAAATTTAATAGAAATAAATACTGGGTTGCCACTTATATTTGTGATTTATAAATTTACTAAAAAGAAAATTCTTAAAATCAACACCTTCAAGAATATATAAAATAACCATGTGAGGATGACGCCCCTAGATGCCGAAGCATCGACAGGGGGTGATACCCGCCAGGCGGACCACCAGATATCAAGGAATCAATACTGGTGGTCAGTCTAAATGGTGATGCATGATGGCAGGTTATGGGGCTATATGGCGTCCAAATTTCGTCGCCCCTGGCGATGCTTGTTCAGATGGCCTGAGCGTATCAAAAAAGGGTATAAAATTGGGTTGAATTTTTTTTAAATATTTTCACCTAACTAAATAATGTTTTTTTTTTGCGCAGACGAAGTCGCTGGCAAAAGCTAGTAGCAGATCTAATTTCAATACTATTAAATCAAATCATTTATATGGTATTAAAGCTTTATAGCCTTATATATTGTCAATTTTACACTTTGTATGTCATCATCTTTCAGCCCATATATGTCCCACTGTTTGGCTCGGGCCTCCTCCATAATGGAAGGATAATTGACCTACTATACCGCGCTGGTCACTGGTCAGACGTGTTGGTATAGGGTTTTGTATCGAGTTTTCCTTCTCTCGCATAGATGTTATATGCGTTTTATATCCCTTAGTCGTCTCGTACGCGTAAGATAGGGGGTGATGTATACTTCTTACTCCGTCACCACACGGAAAACACTTTGTATGTATTTTGTTTAATAAAATCTAACCGGATCGGAACACGACCGACAAGAAACTCAGCGGACTTGTAATTTTTTAAGTTACTTATTTAAAATAAAATGTATGTTTAGCAAGTACCTATAAGTTTCAGTGTGGTGTATCTTGAACCAGGATACATTTTTTTTAAAGATATAATACTTTTTTTATAACTAAATTTATACTAACAAATAGTGTTGCCCAAATTCAGTCTTGGTCTTGCGTTTTTGCAAGACCAAGAACAAGACCGCGTATTTTTAGCAAGACCAAGACCAAGACTGACCGTGCAAGACTTGAGCAAGAACAAGACTAAGCCTGCAAGACTCTTGCGTCTTGCAGCTAGGACTTAGCGCTATTTCACGGAGTAGTTAGGTGTAACAGTTCGGTGTATAGGTACGCTTAGGAATTCTATGAGACGCAAAAAACTGTATCAAAGAATATGAAAAACTGGACCTATGCGCATTACGACTAATACCATAAACATACCTACATAGCGAATAAAAAAATATCCATTAAAATCAAACTGAGTGCATGCATAGTTATGTTTTAACCATCGGCACTTTGATAATGCGGCATCAAAGGTTTTGTACTTACTTCTCAAAGAAATTTGCCGCTTTTCGGAAGTACATGGTTATGATACACGCGCCGGCGGCTTCTTTTGAAATCATATACAACAATCGTTGCCGCCGCGCCGAAATCACAACATTTGACACTATTTGATTGCCGCCACAGGGCGTAGGTATACTCATGCAAAATAATTTCGAATTTTAAGAGTACCTACAGGTGTTCCAAAAAATAAATAAGTTTCAGAGTGCTTAGAATGAAAATGAATACATTATACTGATCACGCAAGTAGTATTATGATAGGAAAAAATGTTAAGGATAGGTAGTAGATGTCATAATAATTTATTCTAGTAAGTATATATTATAATATTGATTATATGGTTTTAAACTAATTACTTAGGTACTATTATTGTACATTTAGTCATTATATTTCTTAGTTTTACAAGAAAAAATAGCAAAAAAGTGTTCAAATATCACCCGTTTGATAAATATTGTAGCCACTTTTAAATATACTTGAAACGTGTAAAAAAATTCTACAAAACTAATAAAATAATATAAAAAGCGTAGGTACTTACCTACTAATAAAATAAAAAGCCTGCGATAAGAGTTTTGTATTGCTTACCAGCCCGAATATCTCTGAGAGAGATGATGAGAGTAAATATTTACTAGCAGTGCCCGCGACTTCGTCCACGAGGAATAGTAACTTTGGAGGTATAGTGACGTTCAGGATTTATTTATTTATTTTAAAACTTCTGTCATCAAACATACAAACAAACTCTTCAGCTTTATAATATTAGTATAGATTTTTTTTTTTTTTTTTTTTATTGCCGGTGGTGGCAAACGAGCCAGCAGCACACCTGATGGTAAGTGACACTGCCGCTCATGGACTCTTGCAATACCAGGGCATAGCTAGGCCGCTGCCTACCGTGAAGAAAGTGCTCTTCTTAAACCTCGTTTAAAAAAGGACATGTCATAGCGCTCGGGAAACACAGCAGCAGGTAGTTCGTTCCAGATCTTGCATGTACGTGGGAGAAACGAACGTTGAAAACGTACAGTTGACGTCTGTATCGTTTCCAGGTGGAATGGATGAACCCTGCTGCGGTGTCGAGTGGTACGCTGATAAAATGGTGACGGTGGTACCAAGTCAAACAGTTCCTCAGAGCACTCCCCGTGAAAGAGCCTGTAGAGTACACAGAGAGACCCAAAGTCTCTCCGGCTCCCCAATGACTCCAGTCCTTCCGTGAGATTGGGATCACCGACGATTCGAACAGCACGTCTTTGCAGGGAGTCAAATGGGTCTAGCTGATATTTGGGCGCGCCTGCCCAGAGATGTGAGCAGTACTCCACATGAGGGCGGACTTGTGCTTTATATAGCACAAGACGTTGTCTCGGTGTGAAGTATCGCCTGGCTCTGTTCAGGACGCCCAGCTTTCTACTTGCCAATTTGGCTTTGTCCTCCAAATGACTCCCAAACTGGACTTTGCTTGATAGTTCGACGCCGAGGATCCCAATACTCTCGGAAATTTGGAGAGTTACTCCTTGGAACTGAGGCGCCATGATGAAGGGGTCCTTTTTTGCAGTGAACGCGCAAACTTGTGTCTTAGTGGGATTGAACTGGACTAAGTTCCGTTCACCCCATTCGGAGGCCCGCCCCAGAGAGCGCTCGACTTCAGACACAAGTTGAGTCCTTCTTTCCTGTAATATATTCCGAGGGATATTCTGATGCTCGGTATACCGCTCGTCACCCGTGCTGTCATCCGCATAGCAATGCATACTCTTCATAGAGAGCATGTCATTGATATGCAGGATAAACAACGTCGGGGAGAGCACCGAGCCCTGTGGTACACCAGCGTTAATGGTCATGGTATCGGAGCAAGAGCCATCGACGACGACTCTTATACTCCGACCACCCAGAAAGCTGGCGATCCATTTACAGAGTCCCTCGGGGATTCCATAAGACGGTAGCTTCGATAGAAGGGCTCCGTGCCAGACCCTATCGAACGCCTTTGCGATATCTAGGCCGAATGCTAGCGCCTCACCCTTGCCCTCCAAAGCCTCTGCCCAACGGTGTGTAAGGTACACAAGAAGATCACCAGCCGATCGACCATGTCGAAAGCCGTATTGGCGATCACTGATCAGCTGGTGATCCTCAAGGTACTGCAGAAGCTGGCGGTTTATGATTTTCTCCATTACTTTGGAGAGCAAGGATGTTATCGCAATCGGCCTGTAATTCGATGGGTCCGACCGTTCTCCCTTTTTAGGGATCGGGTGGACTTGAGCTACCTTCCACGAAGATGGAACCCTATTAGTATCGTAGGAAAGACGGTATAGGCGCGTGAGGACGGGGGTTAACTCAGGGGCGCACGTCTTTAAGACCACTGCAGGGATGCCATCCGGCCCACTCGACTTATGGACGTCTAAAAGCCGCAGCTCTCGCCTGACCGCACGCTGTGAGATACGGATTTCAGGTAGAGAGCTATCACACCGCGGTATGGTAGGTGGTGTGGCAGCTCCCGCATCCAAAGTCGAGTTACAGGCAAAGAATTGACCTAAAAGATCGGCCTTCTCCTTTGCGCTGTAGGCCAGACTGCTATCGCTTTTCTGTAGTGGTGGGAGATTGGACCGGCAGAAGTTGCCTTGAGCAGCCTTGGCGAGCGACCAGAATGCACGACTCCCAGCAGGATAGCTCTCTAATCGCTCGCCAATTCTGGCAACATGTTCTGCCTTGGCTCTGGCGATAGCCTTCTTACTAGATCTGGAAGCGGCGTTAAATTTTCGCTTCACCTCTTTGACGTTCGGGTCTTGACAGTTTTTAGCCCGGTTCCAGGCCCGATATGTGGACTGCTTCTGCCGTGCAGCCGTCCTGCAGGTTTTGTTAAACCAAGGGCGGCTGCGGCCGCCGACGGGTATTTGAGTATTGGGGATAAATAAATCCATCCCCATAATAATCGTTTCGGTTACGCAGTCTGCACAAACGCCAGGGTCCTCAGAGGCGAAGCAAAGCCGCTTCCATGGGTAGGATGCATAAAACTCGCGAAGTCCATCCCAATCTGCCGACTTATATTGCCAGACTCTGCGAGTCCCAGTCGCCGTAGAGCGATTAGGCCTCGCAACAGGGGCTCTGCTACGGACTAGGCAGTGGTCAGATGACCCAAGAGGGGCTTCGACCACTACCCGGTATCCTTGCTGGTGTGTAGTCAGCAGAAGATCGAGTAAAGAAGACTCATGGCTCTCAATGTCTGGGACACGGGTGGGCTGTGTCACCAGTTGTGAGAGTCCATAGGCCGAGACCATATTGAAGAGATGTCGACCCTGGAGGTCAGTGGCTCGGGACCCCAACCACTCTTTATGATGAGCGTTGAAGTCTCCAAGAACCACCACCTCCGCTGATGGACACTGCTCCAATATTTCGTCAATCCCCCATTGGACGTTCTCAAATAACTGAGTTGACCCCGAATCACTGCCATGCGACCTGTAGAGGCACGCGTAGATGCGGGTAAACCCTCCATAGTCTACGCGCAACCACAAGATAGACAGGTCACCATGTTCGAGGGCCCGAAGCCGGCGACAACAGATATCACCCCGAATGAACACGCACACCCCGGCCTTACGACGGAAGGAGTGCTCTAACTCGTAGCCAGGGTAGTTAAGGTACGAAATATCATTCGGAGCGCCTATCTGTGTCTCCGTTAAAAAGAGCAAGGCAGGCCGCGCCGTCTCGAGATGGTGGTGAACGGCATCGAGATTGCTATGTAAACCCCTGATATTGCAAAAATCCACATCAAATGTGGATAAGGGGACCGCCGTAGAAAACCTTCTCTTTTTTCTAGTACTTTTCATACGGGTTTTTATTTAAGAAGAGGAGGAAGGGAGTGTGGATACGTATAATGAGATTAGTATAGATGTACGCCAAAACATTCACTTATATGTAAAGAATAGTGATTGGCACTAATTCTTTACATATATTTTATTCACGCGTCGCGTCTGTACAAGTAGGTAATAATCTGTGTTTGTACGCCGCACGCGGCATCGTTTGATTTGCGGCGGCATCCTTTTAATAGAGCCGGCACGTGGTGAGGCGGCGCGGTAGAAAGCAAGGAAACGTACTATAAATAAAGGAATTATTTTAATTCCAGTCATTTCCAATTGAGCTGTGCTTCGAGTCTAACTTAATAATTGTTTTTACTAATTCTTGTTGTTTTCTAAAAACGTATCACGTGTACAATTTAATATGAGTGACGAAGATTCAAATTATTCTAGTCCGAGTAACGAGAGTTTGAGTCACAGATCTAAAAGACCCAAAAGCAAATTTGAGGAGTTTTTCGAAATAATTCATGCATCCCAAACTGCCTTGTGTAAATTGTGCCAACATAAAAAGATTGAAATAAAAATGAAAAACAGAAACACTTCAGGCTTAAGGAAACATCTAATATCTTTCCACAAAAAGGAATCACAAATATTTCTTCCTGTTAAACCAAAATTAAGTGGAGATATCACAAGCTTTTTAGTAACCGCTGGAAGAAGTGGACAGGTAAGAATATTTTTTTAACAATGGTCGAAGTTGTCGCTACGGGAATTTTAACTCCGCGTAGCTATTCATGCGATACTTTCAAAAACGCCATTAACTTACGTAAGTATTTTTGAGTTAGTGGTGTTTTCATCTAGGGGTGCGACATATTAAGTATGTAATTATCGTCTTAAATATTTTTTATAAACACCCATATTTTCATTTGTTTTCATAATCGGCCAGTAACAACTAAGTACTTTATTTTGGTAATATAACAAATGTCAATTTAACGATTTTCTCGATTTAACAACAACAAACCTCCTCCTCCTAAACGCTCAAACCTAGTATGTTTTAAATAATAACACAAGATTTATTGTTTTATTTCAGTCGGAAAACAGCAGTGACAACATCACGACAGCTACAGTTGATTGGGTGGTGAAAAAATATCTTCCCTTCTCATTTTTCGATGACGAAGCTACACAAGTATATTTTCGACGTATTTGCCCTAATATGGTGTTTCCTAAAAGGTCTACACTTAGAAGGAAAGTCAAAGAGCGATTTGAAGAGCTCCAATTGAATCTCAAGGAACGACTTCAACAATTATCATCTAAAATGTCGTTTACTATTGATGGGTGGACGTCAATTGCTGGTAGGAGTTACTACGGGGTTACTATGCATTATATAGACAACGAATGGAAGTATCGATCTGTAGTTCTTGATTTTATACCATCACGCGGTCGACATACTGGGGAAGATATTGCAACGATTTTCCATGAATGTTTATTGGAATATGACATAATTGATAAAATACAAGGTATCACGGTCGACAACGCAACTGCAAATACCAAATTTATGTATGAACTGGGCAAACAGCTGCCGCCACACTTTGATTCAGACAATCAACATTTCCGGTGCTTTGCTCACATTTTAAACCTTGGTGTACAAGATTTATTAAAGACCTTAGCATTACACTATGAGTCTGACACTAACGCGCAAGATCAGCAGTATGAAGACTATGCAGATGAAACTGAGGATGAGGAAGATGAAGAATATGCACCAAATATTGCTGACTCGCGTACATCTGTAACAAAGTTACGCAGTATTTCCAGTAAAATAAAAAGAAGTGAGATAGTGAAGAAGAAGTTTCAGTCTGCTTGTGAAGCAGCTGGCGTGCCATCAAATCTAAATGCCATTCTTGACTGTCCAACGAGATGGAATTCCACACATGATATGATTGGATTTGGTTTAAAAGTGAGAGCGGGCATTAACATATTGTGCAGTTCTGTCACCGAATTGAATGATTTTCAAATCACAGCTAGTGAATGGCAGGTACTCGAAAAATTACATAAATTTCTAATAAACTTTAAACTTTTAAGTACAAAACTTGGTGGAGACAAATATGTTACATTACCGCTAGTCATTGTATCATTCAATCTCTTGCTAGATAAAATTGAATCCATGGTAAAACAGTTAGATGAGAAACCTAATCGATCTGAAGTGGATGAAAGGCTCATTCTAGCTTGCCAAGCAGCTCGAGACAAAATGCTTAAACATTATAAGAAGAGCAACTGGATTTATTGTACTTCTTTAATTTTAGACCCAAGGCATAAGGCTCAGACTTTTGACCTGACAATGTGGGGGAAGCAACTTAAAACAGAAAGCCTGCGCAAGTTCAATGAACTTTATGAAGAATATAAAAGTCTACACTCACTGAACAAATCTCTGGAATTACCAAAAAAAGAAAATAAAGTATGTGATGAAGATGAAGACGTAATAGACTTTGATAAACTCTATGAATGTCCCTCGACGTCATCTGGATCTTGTCTTCAAGGCTTAGTGATAGACGAGTTGGAGGAGTACCTGAGAAAACCAAGAACTGTCAGCTCGGAAGACATTTTAGATTGGTGGAGGACGCATGAGACAGAGTATCCGACTTTATCGAAGATGGCCCGTGATTTTCTCTCAATACCTGCAACTTCAGTACCTGCTGAGAGATTATTTTCTAAAGCATCATTAGTAATTAGAAAACATAGAAATAGGTTAAGTTATGATTCAGCCAGATGGTTACTTTGTATTAATTCTTGGTCAAAAGAATTGATATAAAGTAACATAACCTAATGATAAAGCTGTTGTGTACTGTTATGTTTGATTTGTGTTGTATTTTATTTTTTATTGAAATAAATGATAAATCGTAAAACTCTTTTATTAAATTTCATATAAATTAAGGGTTCAATCTCTTTCTAGACAGATATTGTTCTTTAAAATACAGTCAAGTTATTGTAATTAATTTGTTTTTTACATGTTTTAGCAAATGTAAGCTTATAAATCATAAATGTTTATTAAGAAACAGTTACTTCCATGGAAAACGACATATAGGTCAGTTGATTTTTCGAATTTCTTATCAAATCCTCAGTTATTTATTAATCTGCTTGATCTTTACTATGGCTATGTTAATTCAAGCTCACAATGTTTCAATTCTAATACGTTTTTCTAAGATTTAAAGTAAACTTTAATAAATAGTAATAGACTAATAGGTAATTGCAAGACTTGCAAGACTCTTGCTGCAAGACCAAGACTGGGAGCGCAAGACCAAGACCAAGACCAGGTGTATTGGCGCAAGACCAAGACCAAGACTGGCTAAGTCTCGTCTTGTTCTTGCATTTGGGCAACACTACTAACAAATGAAGAGCCGGTTTTTTGTTCGGTTATGCTGCAAAAACTACTGAACCGATCGGCATAATACTTTAACCATAAGTTGCAGCGTGTTTCGGAGAAGGTTTTAGTATATGATATGTTTGTGATTACTTATCCAGAAAGGAGTGAAGCCGGCGGAGGGGTAGTAAGCAAAATAATAAATTCTACAGTTTAGAATTAAGTCAGTATGATATGATGTCTCATTGTTTATTAATAAGGTTATTTAAACAAAGGCATTTTTGGGAATTTTGCCAAAACGATGACTTTTGTATTACAAATTACATTTTTTTTTAATTTTTAAAGCAATATGTAATTTGGGTTAATTAATTGCATGTTTGTAAAGAGAGACAACGGCAATACAAGGATTTATTAATTAGTGCTGGAGTGTTATCCTGTCAAAAAAAAAAAAATATAATTCTTAAAAATTAACGATAGGTGGCGTGTGGTTAAATATTATTTTAAAAAAATACTAACCCCGCGTTAATTATAAAGTTTTACTTTAGTAAATTAACATAAATGATGATCAGAAAGCATTTGAAATGAAACCATTTTTACGGATTCTATCGTTTTTATATTTGATTTTTATTATGTTTCGAATACTATAAGTTCAAGGTCACGGAAGGGCTGAATCCTCCCGTGAGTGTATAGTTTTTTTTTATCATACGTTTAATACTCGTGTCGATAAGATAAGGGATGAACGTATAAGAGAATGTTTGAAATTAGCGCCAGTGACGGATAAGTTAAGGAGTGAACGTTTGAGCTGGTTTATACATGTGATTAGACGGGATGAAAGTAATGTTGCGAGGAAGGTTTTAAGTATCAATATTGAAGTCTTTAGGGGTAAAGGGAGACCAAAGAAAAGATGGATGGACTGCGTGAAACATGATATGGATAGACAGTGAGTGACTACAGAGATGATATCTGATAGGTCTTTATGGAAGAAGAGGACATATTGCGTCGATGCCAATTAGTTGGGATAAGAGCAAGAGAATGATGATGACGTTTAATACTTGTGTAAACATCAGAGAACATTATATTATACGGTATTTTATGACGCAGGAACACTAAAGGCAGTATTCTGAAAATCAAACGCTTAGAGGACATATTCTTCTCTAAGGATATAAAAAAGGGTATAAATATTGCTTTGCAATTTTTCACTGTATAACACGAACAGTGAATTATTAACGGTCACATTCTGTGACTACTCGAATGAAATCCCAGGCAATAGAGTCAATATACCGGGTGTAACAGAGAATGGAGCAGCTGGTCAGAATTTTTAAGGGAACATGTTAAGGGGTCATTGACTCATCAGTAAAGGCGACGTTTGTCATACTGTAGCAAACGTAATCTTTGATTTATTTCGGTTCTAATGAATATTTAAGAAAGTATGAGTATATAGCAGATTATTTATTATTTACTTGGTACATTTAATTCAGTTTCAAAGAAAAAGCGATAATAAAATTGAAAACTTTAAATGCTTCTAATTCATTAACGAATCGACATTTTCCCTTCAAATTTTTGCTATGTGTTCCTACCATCATTACCTACCACTAGGGATTTATTTTATTTATTTATTTATTTATTTGATGAAACGATACTATGCTCTCTTTGATACTAGTACTCGATAGTAGTATCGGATCAAAGTATCGATACTTTTGAGTACTCATAAATTGGCAATACATAGAGTAAACGAGAGAGGATTGCCATACTTTAGACAATGGAGGCGTATTTACAATGAGGAAATACTACGGTCGTGCCGTGTACCTCGTATTTTTTTGGAGGTCTGTGGTTGTCAACATACGCCTTTCAACGTTGTGCTGGTGAGTCACTGCCTATACGATACCATAGTAGTAGTATTGATACCATTTGAGTACTCGGTAGTATCGATTTATCCCTATTGATACCAGTACTCAGTATCGAATGTTAGTGTTATGCACTATAAGTAGTAGTATCGATTGGAGAGTATCGATACCATATGAGTACTCAGTAGTATCGATTTATCCTTATCGATACCAGTACTCAGTATCGAATGTTAGTGTTAAGTACTACAAGTAGTAGTATCGATTGGAGAGTATCGATACCATATGAGTACTCAGTAGTATCGATTTATCCCTATCGATACCAGTACTCAGTATCGAATGTTAGTGTTATGTACTATAAGTAGTAGTATCGATTGGAGAGTATCGATACCATATGAGTACTCAGTAGTATCGATTTATCCCTATCGATACCAGTACTCAGTATCGAATGTTAGTGTTAAGTACTACAAGTAGTAGTATCGATTGGAGAGTATCGATACCATATGAGTACTAGGTAGTATCGACTCATCCCTACCTGCCACCCTTCTGACAGCTGCTCCATTTTCTGTTACACTAAGTATAATTGTTTACTAATATAGTTTCTGATAACACAGTGACCCTCAAGTAACATGCACACGAATTGAACACGTGAATGATTCACAATTAACCTTTGCACCTAAACGATAAACGAACGCAATACCATCTAATTAATTATATTAATTGCAGTTGCAAGTCAACATAACCGCCTTCCGTGTGGTGGTAGGGTTAGAATACGATTGGACATCTTCCTATCTTGCACGTGGGTGTAACGTAACACGCGACTAAGATAAATAATACGCATATAAAGGTTCATTTCCGTGCATCGCGTTTTAACGCTTACGACTATCGCGTGCGGCTCATGTGAAAATAGCCAATGTATGTAAATGTATGGCGCAAGAAACGTCATTCGTCGCTTATGACTTGCGAACCTCAGAAACGGCGCCATACATTTTCATACTTTGAGTATTGTCGCATTGGCCGCGCGCGACAGTCGTAAGCGTTTGAACGCGCGCGACCGCGTTTAAACGCTACTCACGGAAATTAACCTTAACAATAGATTGTTAAGGTTCATTTCCGTGCATCGCGTTTAATTAAAAAAATCTTCTCTTATATAGATATAAGAGTTTTTTTATTGCTTATGGTGGAAAACGAGCAAGCAGCACACCTGATGGTAAGAATCACTGCCGTCCATGGACCTTTGCAATACCAAAGTTATAGCTAGGCCGCTGCCTACCATTACAATCCCCAAACTCAGTTGGGCTTCCGGCTCTCTCGCTCACCGAACGAACCGCAATAACACATTGCCATTACTCAGACGTCGATCTTCTGTGAGAGTGTGGTACTACCCCGAACCGACCGGCCCGCGGCTGTAGACAGAGAACTGTCAACAGCGTGGTCCTACCAGTTCTAGAAGTAAACACGAAACGAATTTTAGTTGTATGGCCACAATGTTGAACGTTTTCTATCAACAGCCGCGGGTCGGTCGGTGTTCTGGGGTAGTACAACCCTCCTTGGGAATGTATTAATTGTATGGCCGCACTATTGACCGTATTCTGTTAACAGCTTCGGGTCGGTGGGTACTCCGGGGTAGTTCGGCTCTCCTTGGGAATGTAATTGTTGACCAAACGGCATCATATGTAGTTTGCCCAGGTCGATTTAAAGCTTTTACTTATCTGTTACTATATTCACTAGAAAAGTAAGGATGTAATTAATTAAAGAAAGTAAGGATCCAGATTGTAGAATATTGTCTTTAAAAAGAAATTAAGAAACTCAAATTACCTACATGGAGTGCGCGAGCATCAAACCCACGGCATTTGTAAGATGTCGAAGTTCGAATTTATATTATATGATATTTAGACTATTACTGGTGGGTTGTTTGTTGGTCTATCAGCAAAGACCAAACAACAAAATGTCAATAATACTTTTCAAGGCCTTCTAACTCTTATATATCGGTCTTATCTATCATTTTATTGACGTCCACTCTTGACCTAGGTCATAGGTCTCCTGGGGCCGTAATCCATATACTTGTCAATTAGTGAACGTATCCAGACGTGACTCATTTTATTATTAGTTCCTGACCACACTGTTGACAGTTTTCTGGCTACAACCGCGGGCCGGTCCGTCCGCCGTAGTATACACTCTTAGCGGTGTCCGTTAATTACGTGAGATATTTTTGAGAAAATTTTGAAATAACTAGTATTTACAATATGTAAGAAGAATACATATTTTGTAGAACACAAGTAAGAACTAGATAAATATTTTGATATATAAAACACAAACGTTATTTCTATGTATATTCGTTATAGAATTTGAATCTATCTAACAGATGTGACCCTTAACTGGTTACATTTGAAAGATGATAATGCGAACATGAATAATTTTAGACTAATAAATAAAGAACAAATGCTATGCTTATTTAGTTACATATTTAGGCATGCAACGGTTAGAGATTCGTGAAGACCGTATCCGTATTCATATCCAGATCTGAAAATTCACATCCGCAACATGACATGTCCGACCGTATGTGTGACGTCACACACCACTACATGTGAATGTAATTGTTGATCTGACGACATCAGATGTAGTTGTTACAGCTATATGTAAAGCATTAGAGATGGGCGTTTTCAGATTTTTACGCAAACCGATACAAATTCGATTTCTGATATTTAAATCGATTTTAAAAACCGATTTCAGAAATCGATTTCCAGAGCGGTTGACGGAGCGGGTTTACTTTAGTTTCGATCGATATTCGATGTTTTTAGTTATTTTAGCGTAGCAAACAAAAAACGCAATCGAACGAACGCATTCAAATAATTTTTCTATAATTTCTTTGTTGATTGGATTTAGGTGTACGATTTTCGTTCATGCTTTATCTAGGCTTAACTAGAGTACTAGACTAGCAAAAATGTTTTGTTTTGGATATGATACAAAACTTTCTTGCGTATTTAAAAATCGTCATATTTACAATGATTTCATGATTATATTATATAATGTACATTTTTTTTGTATGGTTTTTTTTTATTAACCCCGATTACGAAGCGAAAATCTTACCTTTTTACATTAAATAGTTATTTCTTATTTATCATCAAATCGTATGTATGATACTAACATACGTTAGTATAATATTGAATCGTAAAATACCTATCTAATTATATAGTTCACGAGATCACAAAAATAACATTACGCGCACACCGCACGTATTACCAAGGTCAAGTGTGCAAAAAGTCTCCCATAATTCAAAAATCTATTTAACAAACACAAAACTTAAGGTACTATCATTAAGTATTGTGTAATATTATCATGGAAGTAGTTGCATTCTAATATAGATCTTATTCCCTGAGTCTTGTAATTCTGTTTCGTTTCCATCTGCCATTCTGAGTTTCTTAGAAACCGCCAAATTCCAAAACAGATGACAATTCGCTTCATCTCTTTCAATGCACTAAACGATCGCTTAGTTAGAATGAAAGGAGGCGAATTTTAATGAAATTCGCTTTCTCTCATTCTGACTAAGCGATCGCTTAGCGGAGTGAAAGAGATAGTTAGTAAGTTTTCAAATATTGGTTTGGTTTGCAAAACTAGCAATAGAAAACGATTGCGCGCTGATTAGATTTATTATTAGTTTGCGTTTTCGTCGTTTTGTTTTGATATGTGTTGATTTAGTTTCTGCTGAAATACGTTTTCTAAAATCAGTTTGTATAGTGTTGAATATCGATACGATACGATTTCTGACTGAAATCCGATTTCAGATTCGTTTTGATATATCGGACGCATACCTATAAAGCATGCAGTCGTATTTTATTACATCCACGAGCAATGTAACGAGTCGTAGAAATTGTAGCCATTACCACTTAGCACTTTTCCGTTTTATATCTTGCATATACATAATAATATGTAGATTCTTAATCCTTATATCATTATCTGCATTATACATGTATATTTATTTTTCAAAACAAACATACTATAAATTAATATACGAGTATTTATTAGATATTATGTTATCAATAAGCTTGAGGTTTATGATAAGACAAATGTTTTAATACTTACTTAACGTGTTTTTTTTAAATTTATTTACATCATAAGATATCGGAAGATACCGTATGATGTAAAAATTTTTAAATAGTACCGTGGCGCGTGGGGTCAAATATTGACTTCTTAACACGCTCCTAGTCGTCCGAGTCTTCATATAAATTTTAGTATTTTTACTGTAGTTTTATTAAGCTCTGCCATGACACACCCCAACCCTTTAGTGGTTGGGGCGGCTAACTACGTCCCATCCGCCCAATATCCGCGCTCCGACGTCCTCGAAATTTACTGACGGACTCTAACGATGCTATCACGATCGCTCAAGAAAGAGCATAAACGGTCCGCGCGGCTTTAACACATAAATATCCGCGGATATATCAGGGAAAGCCCTTCCTTTTTTTTGTCCCACTCCCCGCACAACTCCGTCCGGGGCGACAGAGGGGCGTAAGCACGCACGCCCGTAACCCACCCGTGAACCTCGCCTTCGTCGTTGGACCGGCCACCGGAGCAGCGTAAACTTGTCGTCAGTGGCCGGGCCGACGGAATATCCCCTGAGGGGTACCCTCTCCTTGAGCGAATTCCACCATATTCCTCCCTATCACCATTCAGCCGGCTATTGGTACCGAATTCTTGACGTCCGTGGCTAGTCCAGTATAGTTAATTGGTAAATTGGTAAACATTTTAGATGTTATATTTTAAAGAAATACATGAAAGTTATGCCCCAAATTTGTTATGTTTAGATCTGAAAGTACAAAAAGATTAATTAAAAATATCAATATATTTAATAAATTTTTAATATCAATATGTGAGAGAAAGAAAACTCGAAACAAAACCCTATACCAACACGTCTGACCAGCGCGGTATAGTAGGTTAAATTTCCCTCCCATTATGGAGGAGGCCCAAGCCCAACAGTGGGACATTTATGGCCTGTGATGATGATGATGATGATGGATGATGATGATGACATTTCATGTGTGATGCGTAATGCGATAGTGCTCTATATATACGTCGGGCGGCGTCAAGAAATATAAGCCTTAACGTTCTGAAAATAAAGCTCAAAATAAATATTGAATTGCCAGACACCGAACATTGCAGAAATGCAGAACAGTACACGGGTGTTCGCGTCATGTTTAATGTTATGTGATGTTTAGTCACGTAATGTGTAATGGGACAGTACACGGTCGGGTAATATTACGTGTGATACATCACTCGCATTACTTACACATGTCTACTACCTGATAATAAGTACTGCACATCCTTCAAACAAAGATTAATCTATTGTCTTTTTCTAACGGCCGATGTGCAAAATATATCGCCAGTTACTTGTAAAGGAGCTGGTTGATTGACTCATCAACACCAAGCTTAAACCACTGAGACCGAAAACATTTTATTTTTGTGACGTAAGAACTCACTACGAATGGATTTTTTACGAAATTCAATCCCAAATGGAATTAAAAGCTTAAGTATTATCAATTTAATCAGTAGATAATATATGAAATAACACTATTAATCCTAATTAATATTATAAATGCGAAGGTGTTTTTGTTTGTTTGTTTATTACGTGTTCACGCTTAAACTCTTAAACTGATTTAATTTTTTTTCAACAATGGAAAGCTATATTATTAGGGTGCAACATAGGCTATATTTTATCCCCTTATTACGAAGTGAACGGGAACTACGCGAGTAAAACCGCAGGCGTTTGCTAGTTGTAAATAATTTTGCCACCGAAGTCAAAGATCGGGTACCGGTGGCCCGCTCGCACGGCGAAGAGAGGAGTTTGCAGGGTGGGTCCATGGGGTTGCGTGCCGCCTCTTCTGTCGCCCCGGACGTTTTTGTCGGGTCGCGACCACATCCATGCGGGAAAAAAAAAAGTTGTTAATAATTTTCCATTGCGGGAAAAAAAAAAGTTAATAATTTTCAATGATATCAGTATCTATATCAATATATCAAAGTATCTTTGTAGATAATACTTCGGTTATATCACGGTCGTTACCATCTCCTGAGGTTATAGTGACCTATTCGATAATTGTTATCAGTCATCACGCTGGCCTGATGATGCAGATGAGTTAGGATTTGACATTCATTTGCAGTATTGATGGCTACCAATACTACCAACCCTTAAATTGCTCGTAGATCTTCGTGAAATACGACTGCGTGCTTTACATATAGCAGTACCAACTACATCTGATGTCGTCTGATCATTTTTTTTTTTTTTTTTTGGAGTTTATGGCTTGGTTACTTAGACCTTTAAGCCAAGTCTTAATAGTTTAGACACTTCGTGCCATGTCTTCCGTATTATTTTTTACCAAACTGTAATTGGTCCTTGCTAGTCACTGTCCGTCAGTAAGTCAAGTCGTTACTATCAATTTGGTGCTGATAACCAAATTCATAGTTTCGTTGGGAATTTTGGGTGAACACGAAAACCACTATTATACCATATTCACTACACTTGAGCACTTTATCTGTATCATATTCCATAAAATACCAGCAAAATTATTCAATATAACACTACAAAACACTAAAGAAATTAATATAATACAAGAGCGTGACATGACATTTCCATATTCGCGCCAAAACTCCTGTCGTCTGATCAACAATTACATTCACAAGTAGTGGTGTGTGACGTCACACAGACGGTCGGACATAACAACTATTGTCAAAACTATTTACAATATGATATTATAAGAAGTGTACGTATTGTGTCGAGCACAAGTAAGTGGTGATAAGGGGATTAATGGACATTAATCACGTTATCTTTTTTTAGCATTTTGAAACCCCCTTCCCCATGGTGATACGTGGTGAGATTTAAGACTATGACAACATCACGTGAATTTTAGTACCTACAAAGAAGTAACCCACATCTCATTATATTCTTGGTTTTTTTGCTTTTTTATACTTCGCAAAAAGGTCTCTTTATACAGATCATCCACTTTAAATTTCGTTCGTTGCCTGGCAACGGCAAGTCAAAGTCACACCACACGCCGCTTATCAGTTTAAAAATCGCAGTGTTTGACGAAAAAATAAATGCACATGATATCTTGCTACTCCCCCCTCCCCCTTGTGATATTTTGTGATTTTTGTCAAACCCCTCCCTTTCAAATCTCACGTGATTAATGGACGGCCCCTAAGAGCTGGATGATGATGATGGTTACTCACCAAGCATAGAAGAGCAGTTATCTAACGACATCTGATTAAATTATACGTATATTTACTTTTAAAGGACCTTATGATTATCATCCCAATTCAAATACGTCCCACTGCTGGGCTTGAGCCTCTTACACAATAGAAAGAAAATCTATCTACTATACTACGTTGATCAGATAGTTTTTTTTTTGTAGTGACCAAGTAAGAACACAATTCATCACCCTATCTTGCCTGTAGGTGTCATGAAAGATTAGGAACTAATATAATATGCTTAAAACTTTTAGTATAAGAAAAGTAAAAACTTAAAAAAAGAAATTATGTACCAACCCATCTGATCAGCATGGTACAGTAGGCCAATTTTCCTCCCGCTATAGAGGAGATTTGAACTCAGCAGTGGGACATGTGTGAGCTGAAATGATGATGAACGATGATGTGTGCTTTCCATTTAATACAAAAAGTGGCGCAGTGTAACGCAGTGTTCGATAAAGCGCTTTCCATCAACGACACTGTTGAACACAGCCGTACACTGTTCGACACTCGAAAAAGTGGTGTTTGACAGATGCTTACCTACTTTCATAGAGTACTTTAAATATATAGGTACTACTTTGCTTGAATTAAGTATCATTACTTAACCTCGCAATTTATTTACGGCATATTCTAGTAGTATTATTTGAGATTATTAAATTAAGCTTGTCTCTTACTGCTAATTAAATTTTAATAAAAATCTTCAAATGTAAATATTGCACTATTGAAGTGAACCCTGATAATGTGGTTAAGTTTATAAATTATTGAGCCAAGACATTGTCAATGAACTTGCCTAATATGGTAATACCTAAATGGTATACAACGCCCATAATTTTGCGATATTGATGCACTCTAGTGTTATTTTGAGACAACTAGCTGTTTCATTTAAACTTTTACACAGTGTTTGGCAGTGTTTCACAATGTACCGCAGAGTCCCTCTGTGTTAACTAAATGGAAAACAACCAATATATCACCTTTTTTTTTTGTTTTGTGATGGTCGACGCGCTCAACCACTCCGTCCGGGGCAACAGAGGGGTGTAAGCACGCACACCCGTGACACGTCGCCTTCGTCGTTGGGTGATATTATATCACCTAGTCGTCTTTTACTACATACACATCCAAGATAGGGGGTTTAATGAATTGTATTCTTATTTCGTCACCACACGGATAATTTGGTTTGTCCAAAGTTAATTTATTTCAATAGCTTATGATGAGTTTATTCTTGATAAATAATGGTTGGTACAGTTGACCTTGTCTTATGACCTTTCGTGATGCTAAGTGCGTTACCATGTATGCAGAACGATATTAATAGCTTATATTTGTAGTATCATTTCAACTCATATATCTCCTACTGTTGTTCTCGAGCCTCCTTCGTAATAGGAGGGAAAATGACGTACCACACTGGTTAGACGTGTTGATATAAGGTTTGCTTTCGAGTTTTATTTCTCTTGCATATATGTTATATGCGTTTTATATCCCTTGGACGTCATCATCATCACAGCCCATAAATGCCCCACTGTTGGGCTCGGGCCTCCTCCTTAATGAGAGGGAAATTAACTTAATATACCGCGCTGGTCAGACGTGTTGGTATAGGGTTTTGTTTCGAGTTTTCCTTCTCTTACATATATGTTATATGCATTTTATATCTTTTAGTCGTCTCGTACGATCACCCACGGGTAAGATATGGGGTGGTGAATAGTATTCTTACTCCGTCACCACACGGAAAATGGGTTAGATAGTGGTTGGTGAATTTTATTTTGTAATATAGAGCCTAGTTATTGTAGTTTTTAGTGTTAATCATGAGTTGGACACATATTAGACAAATACGCGTTAAAATCGACTGACTGTGACTTGTACGCTTGAGGCACGTAGGCTGCGCACTCGGCCTAATGATTGAGCATCGGATATGCCAGAAACCCGGGTCGACATAATCGATTCTAACGCGTGAATATTACTGTTTATTTACACTTGTCTTATAGTTATTGTATTGCTTTGAACAGGTTAGAAATTCAATATATTCCCAACCCCCCTATTTGACAGTGGAAGTCTATGAGAATATATGTCCCACCATTGGGTTCGAGTATCCTCCGTAACGGGAAGGATAATTGACCTACTAAACTACGCTGGTCTCACGTGTTGGAATAGGGTTTTAATGACTTCTAATGTTTACGCGAGTATTACACATTTGAAATAAAATTACTTTTACGGATTCTATCGCGTTTGTATTTGATTTATAATTTCCCGACGTTTCGAACACTTTACAGTGATCATGGTCACGGGAGGACTGACTACCACACTGGTTAGACGTGTTGATATAAGGTTTGCTTTTGAGTTTTATTTCTCTTGCATATATGTTATATGCGTTTTATATCCCTTGGACGTCATCATCATCACAGCCCATAAATGCCCCACTGTTGGGCTCGGGCCTCCTCCTTAATGGGAGGGAAATTAACTTAATATACCGCGCTGGTCAGACGTGTTGGTATAGGGTTTTATTTCGAGTTTTCCTTCTCTTACATATATGTTATATGCATTTTTTTATCATTTATATGTTTGATTTTATTTATGTATCTACAATTTAATCTATGTCACATAAAACAAAGAGACAAGATTAGAGAAAGTGTGTAGTAGGCACCTATAACGTGCGGAACACGCAGTGATAATTAAAAAAAAATAGTGATTTGATTACGGGGCCTTACTCCATTCTTCCAACGCCCCGGAGGGCGTGGGCTGTGTGCGTCCAAACTATAACCTACCAAAAAAGGCATGGTCATCCAGATATAACGATTTTAGATAAGAAGCTTTCACTAGGTAGATGGAGTCAAGAGTCTCCGAAACCGGCGAGCGTGTATGAAGAGAATTATGAATGTTGAGGAAGCGAGTGAAGTATGCAAGGATAGAGTTCTCTGGCACTCTGTTCTCTCTGCCTACCCTGCAAGGGATATCGCGTGATGATATGTATGTATGTAAGCTTTCACTAAAAAGAAATATTTTGTTCTAGTATGGCCGGCAACATATCGAAGTGGCCGAGAAGGTGGCTCGACGGGACAGCTCCGATGAGGAAGAGGAGCCACCAATACCTGATGATAAACCCCCATCGGCTGTTATCAAGGAGAATGGTAGCATAAACGGTGAGTTTTTTTCTACGTAGTTTGAGTACTGACGATTATTTCAAAATGCACTGTAGCTAACTTACCCTCAAAATTTAGGAGGGATAATCTTAGGGAATTAAGAAACCTAATATTTATAGGAGATGTTCAAAGGAATTAGAACGATTCTAGTTGTTTTTTTTTTTACTTTATTTCGGGGGTAAATATTTTAAATAGTTTGTAACACTGTTTAAATGGTGACTTTTTGGAGTTTTGGCGTGAATATGGAAATGTCATGTCACGTTATTGTTTTATATTATTTTTTTTTGTGTTTTATTGAATAATTGTGATGGTATTTTATGGCATATGATACAGTTCAAATGCTGAAGTGTAGTGAATATAGTATAATAGTGGTTTACGTGTAATGCTAACGACTTGACTGACTGATGGACAATGACTATTAAGACTATACGATATGAAGAAGCATTGAATAATTTTTGAAAAAATAAATAAATAAGACTTGGCTGTATGGGCTTTGATCCCTTTGCCTGTCCGAACGGACGAGCAAAACAAAAAAAGGTGTCTTTTTGTTTGCAATTTCGAAATATCTTATTATAGCATTAATATTATGATTTCATAACGATGTTTTGATGTATATTTTACACTATAATGACGATATATAAATAAATTATCTCTAAATTAATATTTTTATTAAAAAAAAATATAGATATTCTCACGCTTGTTAATTTATAAAAAAAAATGTTGATCATATGCGATTATTAATAACGTTATGACAACTGTAAATTTTCATATGGTGATACATTGAGAATACATTTCACCAACTACCGTTTCTTGCCCGTACAGTAAAATACGTCTGCGTGATATAATATACATATAACATATATATAAGTGTATGTAAACTATAAATAAACACTATATACCAACACGACTGATTCGGGTTGAGAGCCCTCAGCGCTCACCCACAGTCCGGGTAAAGTGGTCATAGCCATCTGAGGCTAACAACTAAGACACAAAAAAAAAAAAAAAAACACGACTGATCAACGTGGTAGCGATCGATTCACCTCCAACGCAAGTGGGCAGTGGGACGTATGTGAGTTGATATGATGGTATCTCGAAATATTACTTTAGATTTATATTTATGAATGTATATGCTATTTAGAGAAACCTCTCTAGATGGTATTATCAGACTTTTGACATGGCAATGTACTGTTACGCTTCGGACGATGAGTGATATACCCGAAAGCAATTTTCAGGGTGGGTTTTGGGTGGTAGGTAACTTTTATTTTTTGATATAGCTTATAAGTGGCAAACGAGAATACAGCACACCTGATTGTAAGTGTCACTGCCGTCCATGGACCTTTACATTACCAAGGGTATATAGTTAGGCCGCTGCCTATTAATAAAATCCCTAATCCCACCCCAGTTGGACTACCGGGTTTCTCGCTCACCGAACGAAGAGCAGTAGCACATTGCCATTACTCAGACGTCGATCTTCTGCGAGAGTGTGGTACTACTCCGGAATGTAGACAGAGAACTGTCCACAGCGTGGTCCTACCACTATTACCTATACTATAACTATAGGTAGGTTTACCCATGCTATTGCAAAGGTTCATAAACGACAATAACACTTACGATCAGGTGTGCTGTTTGCCCGTGTGCTACCATAAGCAATAAAAAAAAAGATAACTAAAAAAATCATCTTAACTCGAACAAAAAACAGGCTAATGATGTGATGATGGTAATGGGTCTAAAGTTTGTATACTTGGCACCGTTAATAAAGGATTTATTGCTTATCTCACTATAACATAGCAAAGGTATCTTTACGTAAATTGTAGCATATACAGGGTGGAAGTGGACCGCTCCCGAAAACAAAAACAGGTGACCCTACTAGTCCTACTTGTAATGATAGGCTAGAAAAAAATCAATTAGGATGAAAAAAAATATTTTTTCACAACGAATAATAAGTTTTATTCACATTCCATCGTATTAGGACTGCCATGTAACGATAATTCCATAAAAAATACGCCACTTTACTCAGATGAGAAAAGACGCAATCTATTCAAAACTCACGATTATATGTTCAAGAGTTCAACGACCTCGCGTGGTGAAAAAAAAATTTTTTTTCATCCGAATCGATTTTTTTCTAGCCTATCATTACAAGTAGGACTAGTAGGGTTACCTGTACTTGTTTTCAGGAGCGGTCCCCTTACATCCTGTATTAGTCCCGTCAAGATACGTTTTTGTGCTTGCAAAAGATCGGGTAGTCGCGAATTTTTGATATGTTATTAGGACCCAAATGAACATAAAAATACACAATTTGCAACTTTCAAAGTGCTGTGCTAACGGTAGGGTGACCATAAAACCATAAAATTTTTGGACATTTTTCAGATTTTGTTAAATATCTTAGTGGAGGAAGGGTCTGACATGTTTGGTTACTAAAAAACATTTAAAGTACACTAAATAAGCTACAATTTGAGACTAAAACCACTTCTATACCGCTATTGGTTCTTGCGATACAGTCCTTCAAACATAGCCAACTTTTTCAAAAAAGTGGATATTTTTCAAAATAGTCACCTATTTTGTGTAATATCTTCTATAATACGCATTTTACGCCAAAACTTACTATAACGAAATTGAAGAACATTTAAATAGCTTTTATTTGAGATTAAATTGGTACCTGTAGGACCAGGAGTTCCCTCAAAAACGGCAGATAACCAAAACCAGGGCAAATAACCAATAAGTGGGTTTTGAGGGGTAATACAAATAAACTGCTTTCACGTCTGTCTAACCGACTTCAAAAAACCAAAAGAGGAGTTTATTGATTCTACCTGTGTTTTAAAGATGAAAATCAAAAAGTAACTTTACAGACTCAGGGATGACAGAATCAACATTGTTGAGGAAATCATACGAGGGAGGATACTGACTAGTATCATACACTTGTGTGCGAATATCTTCTACAATGATTTCTGCTGCTGTCTTCACAATTCTCAACCGCTCTTCTTAAACATTGGCTTTTTGTTCTTTGTACCAATTATCATACAAAATTTTCTGGCCACTATCTTTGAAACAGACGATAGAGTCTTTGTTGGAACCCATCTCCACTATGATTAGGTCATCACCAAAACGTTTTTGGAGGTGTTTTATTTTGCTGTTCTGATATCAGGGATACAATCACACTCAATCTGCTGTATAAGGTTTGTTAAAGAAAACTGGCATTCGTCACGGTTTTCCAATAAGTAATCGTAAACACACTTCATTGCTTCTTCAATATTACTGGCTGGACGATACCTTCTCTTTTTTCCAGAAGCAGTTGCAACTGTTAAAAACAAGATATCGTAGCACAATTTGTGGTACGTCCCATCTGCAGCAACCAGGTCGTCAAAGGCGAGGAGGCGCTCCTCAATAGCCCTTCCCCAATCGTCATTTCGGCGTTTAGCAGCATCTAGAATAGTCTGCCTACTTCCTAACTTCTCAATTGTATGGATCGCATTTCTTCTTGCCAAGGGCAGTTTGTTTTGCTGCTGGAGAAATTCTTCAGTAATGGCATTACCACACAAAAAGCAAATTCCTTTCAGAGTATTAGCCTCCTTAGTTGATGATCTGGACGATGACGGTTAGGAACCAGAACCCCTTTCTCGGCGAACTGAAGCTTCAACATTATGCAAAGCTGTATATCTCTTTCTGCATGCATCATGAACGCTGATTTCACTGCAATTGTTGAGGAATTTTGTATTATCTTCGAGACCAGGTTTTTGGTTCACCTCAACTATTGTTTTTACTCCTCGATCTTTGATAATTACGACAGGACCTGTGAAACACACGCCTGGACGGATAGACATCACGCTACAAATTTCTTAATCTGCTCTAGATAAACACTTTTACAATACAATTCAATCGTTTGGTGGCTACTCCCCTGCGTTACCGGATACACAGCCACACATACACCGCATCAATATAGACAACTACAACATAAGCCCGAAGGCATGTTAATTTAGCACTATGGTTAAATTATTTGTTAGTTTGGAAGTTTTAGCCAATATAATATTTAATAGTATATTGTTACCGCCTTCACCGCGTGGAAGTACTCCCAGCTTATATTTCTTGGAGGGGTCGTTCGACGATCGCGGCTCTGCTGCGCCTAAGGGCCGTGGCGACTGAGGCCATCGCCGGCGGAGGAGTGCTGTTGGTGGTGTCCCTGGACATCGCCAACGCATTCAATAGTCTGCCATTTAGCTGCATCAGGGAGGCGCTCCGATACCACGGAGTGCCAGTTTACCTGAGGCGGCTAGTGGCAGACTATCTGGAGGGGCGCAGCGTCCTCTACACCAACCGAGTAGGGGACGTTGTGCGAACGCCCATGACGTGCGGTGTCCCACAGGGGTCGGTCCTCGGACCCACCCTGTGGAACATCGGCTACGACTGGGCGTTGAGTGGGAGCCTCCCACCCGGGCTGGGCGTGATCTGTTACACCGACGACACGCTCGTCACAGCCCGCGGTGGGACGCTGGAGGAGGCGGTGGGCCTGGCGACTCTCGGCACCGAAGAGATCGTCAGGCGGATCGAGGCGCTGGGGTTGAGGATGGCCCTGGACAAGACGGAGGCCCTCTTGTTCCATGGGCCCCGCATGGGCCCTCCCATCGGCGTTTCGATCACCGTCAATTCGGTTGACATCAGCATCTGGGCCCATATGAGGTATTTGGGCCTGGTGCTCGACGGGCATTGGTGGTTTCGGGAGCATTTCCGCAGGCTCGCTCCGCGGCTCGTCGGCGCGGCGTCCGCCCGTTCATGGCTTATGCCGAATGTGGGCGGACCGAGCGCTACGTGCCGACAGCTGTACACGGGGGTCGTCCGGTCGATGGCCCTGTACGGCGCACCGGTGTGGGCGGGGTCCCTGACCGTCTGACTCTGGGCTCTTCTGTGGCGATCACAGAGAGCCATGGCGGTCAGGGCTGTACGCGGGTATCGCACGGTGGCGACGGAGGCAGCGTGCCTGTTGGCCGGGAGTCCCCCGTGGGACCTGGAGGCGGAAATGCTCGCCGATTTGTATCGGCGGGTGTCGGGGGTGCGCGCGGAAGGCGGTGTGGTCTCTTTGAGGGAACTCACCGCCTGGCGCGTTGACGCCCGCCTAGATGTCATTGCCCATTGGGCAGTCCGGCTGGAGAGGCCTCGGTTCGGTGTGCGGACCGTAGAGGCCTTCTGGCCGGTGCTGATTCAGTGGTTGGAACGGCGGCACGGGTTGCTCTCCTTCCGACTGGTGCAGGTTTTGACGGGGCATGGATGCTTCGCCAAATACCTGCACAAACTCGTCAGGAGGGAGAGTACACCGTCCTGCCACCACTGCGATTGCGACGAAGACACGGCGCAGCATACGCTTGAGGTTTGTGCCGCTTGGGCAGAGCAGCGTCGTGAACTCGTCGCAATCATCGGTGCCGACCTGACGCTGCCGACCATCGCCAGGGCGATGCTCGACAGCGTCAGGAGCTGGGACGCGGTCGCAACCTTCTGCGAGGCAGTAGTCTCGCGGAAGGAGGCGGCGGAGCGCGTGCGCGAGGAGCGTCTCCTCGACGGCGCGAGCCGCCGCCGGCGACTGGGGCGGCGCAGGCGCGATTACCTGCGCCTGATGCCGCCCTAGCCAAGGCCGCGGGTGACTGGATCGGAGAATTAGTCCGTCACCCGCCGAGAGGCCGACCGCGTGAGGAAAGACCGACATCCTACCCGAGGGGGGGATGTCGGTCGAGGAGAGGGTACTCCTCAGGGGTATTCCGTCGGGCTGACCACTGACGTCAAGTCACTCTGCTCCGGTGGTCGGCCCAACGACGAAGGCAACGTCACGGGTGGGTTACGGGTGTGCGCGCTTACGCCCCTCTGTCACCCCGGATGGAGTGGTGCGAGGAGTGCGCCGACCGTAGCCCATCCCAAAAAAAAAAAAAAGCTTATATTTCTTTCTTTTTTAATTGTCGTCTTTGTTTACATTTTTTTGCATATTTTATTATTTAGAAAAAAAAAAGAATATTTGTGGCCGTTACGAAAAATATCCACTTTTCGGCATATTTTTGAAGATTTGTATGTTATTTGTCAAATCATCATCATCATCATCATCACAACCCATAAACGTCCCACTGTTGGGCTCGCGCCTCCTCCGTAATGGGAGGGATTATAACCTACTATACCGCGCTGGTCAGACGTGTTGGTATAGGGTTTTGTTTTGAGTTTTCCTTCTCTTGCATAGATGTTATATGCATTTTATATCCCTTAGTCGTCTCGTACGATCACCCACGGGTAAGATATGGGGTGGTGAATAGTATTCTTACTCCGTCACCACACGGCAAATCATCATCATCATCTTTAAAAAGACGTGAAAACAGTTTTTTTGCTTTGCCTCGTTATCTGCGTTTTTAAGGGATCTGCTGGTTAAACAAGTACCAATTTGATCTTAAATGAAAGCTGATTGAATGTACTACAACTTTGTTATAGTAAGTTTTGGTGTGAAATGCGTATTATAGAAGATATTACACGAAATAGGTGAATACTTTGAAAAATATCCACTTTTTTGAAAAAATCGGCTATGTTTGAAGACCTGTATCTCAGCAAATAATAACACAGGCCTACAAAAAAAAATTTTTTGTTTGGTGCCGCTAATTCTAGGTTATATTTTGGTTAATTAGCCCACAAGATGTCGCGTGAAGCTGTCAAAATTGTGAAGCTACGTTCAGGTTTGTATCGATCGATATAATAACCTAAAAAACGTATTTTATCATAATTAATGTCATTATAATCAATAATTTTTTTTTAAATTAATAATATTGATATGCTGTCGTCAAGAAGGTGTTGTGTAAATAATCCAAATACATTTTGTTACATTTGTGGTGAATATGTAGTGAAAAAGTTTAGAAAACCTATAACAGATTCAGTGAAGAAGACATATATTGATTACTTTAAAATAGAAATGAAGGCTCTGAACAAACCGTGGGTTCCAAACATTGTGTGCAAGTTGTGTAGTGAACATTTAAGACAGTGGGCAAACGGTAAACGTAATCATTTAAAATTTAATGTGCCGATGATTTGGACAGAACCGAAAAATCACATTGATGACTGTTATTTTTGTGTTGTAGAATTACATGGTATAAACAAAAGAAAAATGACATATCCTGATTTAGCGTCTGCTAAAAGACCTCGACTGTGTTCAGATAACGTACCATCTCCTATGAGTCAAGATCTTTCAGATCTATCAGATTTGTCGGACACCGAGATGATGGAAGTTTTTTCTGATGAACGTGACAGTGATTTTAAAGTATCAACAGCGCCTTCACTTTTTTCTCAAGATGCTTTAAGTGATTTGATTAGAGACCTTGACCTTTCGAAAGAGCGCTCTGAGCTACTAGCATCTAGACTCAAAGAAAGAAATTTGTTATCTCAAGGTACAAAAATAACATTTTATCGTGATCGCGAAAAAGAATTTCTTCCATTTTTTAGCTCAGAAGATGATATAGTTTTTTGTAATAACATTGGTGGCCTTCTAATGAAATTGGGGCTCTCAGGGTACAAAGCTGAAGAATGGAGATTGTTTATGGACAGCTGTAAGCGAAGTTTAAAATGTGTTTTACTAGATATTGGTAACAATCATGCAGCTGTGCCTATTGCTCATTCAACGAAATTAAAAGAGGAGTATCAAAACGTGGATCTTGTTTTGAAAAAACTTAAGTACTCGGAGCACCAATGGGTTATATGTGTCGATTTAAAAATGGTCAACTTTCTATTAGGCCAACAAAGTGGGTACACTAAATTTCCGTGCTTCATATGTTTATGGGACAGCAGAGCAAAAAAAGACCACTGGATTAAGAAAGATTGGCCTTTGAGAAATAACATGACGGTTGGCAAACAAAATATTATAAACCCGCCTCTAGTTTCTAGTGATAAGATTATTTTGCCTCCATTGCACATCAAATTGGGACTTATGAAGCAATATGTTAAGGCATTAGATAAAACTAGTCCGTGTTTTGTATATCTTTCAAGAAAGTTTCCTGGTTTAAGTAATGAAAAACTAAAAGCTGGTATTTTTGATGGCCCACAGATAAGACTTTTAATGAAAGACAACGATTTCATACATTCAATGAATAATTTAGAAGCAGCGGCTTGGAAATCTTTTGTTGCTGTTATAAAAAATTTCTTAGGAAATCAGAAGGCCGAAAATTACAAAGAGTTGGTTCAAAACCTCTTAATTAGCTTTAAAAATCTTGGATGTAATTTGAGTATAAAAGTACACTATCTGGACAATCATTTAGACAAGTTTCCTGAAAATCTTGGAGCGTATAGCGAAGAACAAGGAGAACGTTTACATCAAGATTTAAAGGTGATGGAAGATAGATACCAAGGTCGCTGGGATGAGCATATGATGGCAGATTACTGTTGGAGTATTACACGGGAATGTCCTGAAGACATCCATTGGAGAAAATCTAAAAAGAGAAGCTTCTAACCTGTGAAATAAAATGTGTAATTAAATGTATTTAACTGTTTTGAATTAAATGTTCTTTTGTTTGTTAATAAATAAAATCTCGAAAACTATACGTAGCATTAAAAAAGTAAGTATCACGTTTTTATCAGGGTACCGAATGTACTTGAAATCAGTTTTACTTTAAGCCGCACCAAAATCATTGTAGACCTGTGTAATGGTATAGAGCTGGTTTTAGTCTCAAATTGTAGCTTATTTAGTGTAATTTTAATGTTTTATAACAACTAAACATGTCAGACCCTTCCTCCACTAAGATATTCAACAAAATCTGAAAAATGTCCAAAAAATTTATGGTTTTATGGTCACCCTACCGTTAGCACAGCACTTTGGAAGTTGCAAATTGTGTATTTTTATGTTCATTTGGGCCCTAACAACATATCAAAAATTTGTGACTACACGATCTTTTGCAAGCACGAAGGTGTTTTTGGGCCTATCTTGACGGGACTATATATATTTTAATAAAAACCTATTTGAAATATTTTAATAATATTTCGTCATTATAGTGTAAAATAATATTCTTAATGTGTTATCAAATAATAATATTGACTCTGAATTATAACAGATATTTGATAAACATAAAAAAGTTAGACATGATGTCTTATAAATACAAACGATGGAATTGAAACTTATTTTATTATAATGAAACATTTTAGTTATTTATATCGATGAATCGATACTACCGAGTACTCATACGGTATCAATACTCTCCAATCGATACTACTACTTGTAGTACATAACACTAAAATTCGATACTGAGTACTGGTATCGATAGGGATAAATCGATACTACGAGTACTCGTATATCGATGCTACTACTATGGTATTGTATAGGCAGTGACTCCGGCGTTAAAAGGCGTATGTTGACAACCGCAGACCTCCAAAAAATAAAAGTGCTAAGGTACACGGCACGACCGTAGTATTTCCCCATTGTAAATATGCCTCCATTGTCTAAAGTATGCCAATACTCTCTCGTTTACTTTGTGTATTGCAAATTTATGAGTACTCAAAAGTATCGATACTTCGATCAGATACTACTATAGAGTACTAGTATCGAAGAGAGAATAGTATCGTTTCATCCCTAATTATGTACCTCAAACAATTTTGTATAAGTCAGATTGTGTTTTATTTTCTTAATCATTTTAGGTCATATACGGTCCCACGGTACCACGGGTGTGATGAATTGTATTCGTACTCTTATCATTACACTGATACGTTATTTGCTTATTTATATATATAGCATTATATGTGCGAGAAGTGCGTATGTCTGGCACTACTCCGATACACTAAGTCAGTGAGACACTACTTACACTATACAGGGTGGAAGTGGACCGCTCCCGAAAACAAAGACAGGGGACCCTACTAGTCCTACTTAAAAAATCGATTCGAATAAAAAAATTTTTTTCACCACGCGAGATTGTTGAACTCTTGAACATATAATCGTGAGTTTTTAATAGATTGCATCTTTTCTCATCTGAATAAAGTGACGTATTTTTTATGGAATTATCGTTACATGGCACTGTTCTAATACTATGGAATGTGAAAAAAGCTTAAAATTAGTGTAAAAAAATTTTTTTTTCATTCGAATCGATTTCTTTCTAGCCTATCATTACAAGTAGGACTAGTAGGGTCTCTCAGAGGGTTATGGCGGTGAGGGCTATCAGGGGCTACCGTACGGTGTCCTGGACTGCGGCGACACTACTGGCAGGTGACCCGCCTTGGCCATTTGTGGCTAAGGCGTTGGCGGAGGTTTACCGGCTCCGCGCCACAGCGCGGGCCAACGGTGAGCAGGTCTCCGCAAGGAGACTGGGCAGAGCACAAGAAGTGGCCCAAAGGACGGTCATCCAGCGGTGGAAGGAAGATCTGGAGTCCCCTGTAGCAGGGCGGGGGACTGTGGAGGCGGTTGCCCCACACCTTCACCGCTGGCTTACGAGAAGGCACGGCAGCCTAACATTTAGGATGGTGCAGGTGCTTACCGGACACGGGGTCTTCGGTAAGTACCTGCATAAAATTGGAAGGGAAGGGGCCCCAGGATGTCAAGAGTGTGGCGCGCTAATTGACGATGCGCGCCACACAGTGGAAGTATGCCCCACCTGGGGGCCCCAGCGCCACGACCTGTCGTCGGAACTGGGAATGGATCTGTCGCTGCCGACCATCATCTCCAAGATGCTTGGTAGCAACAGGTGCTGGTCGTCGATGGCCTCTTTTTGTGAGGCCGTCATGAAGAGGAAGGAAGCCGCGGAGCGGGAGCGCGAGGCGCTTGCGTCCGCTGACTCGCTCCGACGACGGCGACCAGGAAGAGGGAGGCGCAGATACGCGCTTCTTCTTCCAGCGCCTTGAATGACGACGGGACGTGGCCAAACGGCCATGCGTTGGGGTGTCGGGGATTGAATGTCATCAGACGATCTCCCCGACACCCTGTAAAAGCGCGGATGGGGCCGCTGTGGTTTTA
The DNA here is from genome assembly GCA_905163515.2 of Lymantria monacha. Classification (NCBI taxonomy): domain Eukaryota; kingdom Metazoa; phylum Arthropoda; class Insecta; order Lepidoptera; family Erebidae; genus Lymantria; species Lymantria monacha. Next base: position 9,851,417 of record LR991104.1, on the reverse strand, counting down.
GTGGGTATTTCGGTCGCACGGTGGCCGGTGAGTCCCACACAAGTCTTCCCACTCTCAACGGTGGAGGGATAGTGCGCAAAAGCATTTCCACAGCGTGAAAAAAAAAAAAAAAAAGGACTAGTAGGGTCACCTGTCTTTGTTTTCGGGAGCGGTCCACTTCCACCCTGTATCACAGTGTTTACAGTATTTAGTGTGTTATGAATAACACGAAAAGGAGCTGCATATCAGAATTTCAAAGCCTTAAAAAATATGTTTAAGAAATAATCATCATTCTCCAGCTCTTATCACAATTACTTGTGGTCGACGCAATGTGTACTCCTTTTCTATCCTACATATTGCAAAAGTTAATAGTTTTATGACCGGCCGCCTGTTGTTAGTAGTATTCATAGCCACTATCACATAGCAATATTTGAAATATCCGTGTGGTGATTAAGTAAGAATACGATTCACCACCCCCCTATCTTCCGCGTGGGTGATCGTAAGAGAGGATAATAGTGAGTGGAGTGATATAAGGGATATCAACGCATATAACATCTATGCAAGAAATGGAACACTCGAAACAAAACACTATATTAACACGTCTGACCAGCGTGATATAGTAAATAGGTAAATTTTCCTCCCATTATGGAGGAGGCTCGAGCCCAACAGTGGGACACATATGAGCTGAGATAATGATGATGATTTTAGAAGTAATATAGATAAATAATACTAATTTATTATTCCCATGCAAATTTTTTATCCTTACTAATATTATAAATGCGAAAGTAACTCTTGTCTGTCTGTCGCTCTTTCACGCCAAAACTACTGAACCGATCTAAATGAAATTTAGTACACAGATGGTCTAGAGCCTGACAAAGGACATAGGCTACTTTTTAATGCAAAAAAAAACCTTTACGGGTTGTAAAGGGGGATGAAAAATTGTAAGGAAGTATTGTCATTTTTAAAGCCAGAAGCTTGAAACTTATTTTTAGGCTATTGATTAGATATAAATAAATATGACAATAACATTTTTTTTTTAAATTTACACTAAAAGGGGTAAAATAAAAAATAGGGTATGAAAAACTTTAGGAAAGTAACCTTTTATGCGGGCGAAGCCGCGGGCAGAAGCTAGTCGTAATATAAAGATATTTCGTATATATAGTTTTTATTGGAAGTTTGTCATGTGTAAATTTAATATTCTAAGCGCTGTGACGTGTTATTATTGTTTCCTTAAAATCGTATTTGCATGCGGCATTGAAGAAATGATTGCTTTATCATTATTGAATACGGAGGACAAATAACATTGCTTTGTATAATAGACAAATGCTTGTTTTTTTTATTAAATCCTATAGCTATGCTTCGTCTATAAGTATTTTTAGAGTTTTAGCGGGAAAGGAAAAGTGTTATGTGATGCTCTTGTATTATATTCGATATCTTAGTGTTTTAACGTGTTATATTAGATAATTTTGATAGCATTTTATGTAATTTGATGTGCAGGAATATACATACGTTTTCGTTTTCTACCAAAATTTAAAAAAAGATACCTTTAACAGTGTGGCCATGGCGCTGTTGAAGGCGACGATTTGGTTTACTGACTGACGGTGACTTTAAATGAAGTTAATTTATAAATCAAGATTTGGCTTAAAGGTCTTACAGTCATCATCATCATTATTATCACAGACTATAAATGTCCCACTGTTGGGCTCCGGGTTCTTCCACTGTGGGAGGGAAATTAAACTACTATACCGCGCTGTAGGGCTACCCTTGAATCTCGATCCCAATCCTAAATCGGATTCCAGCTCGAATTTAAGCAATTTGGTACTCTTGAAAGCGACACTAGCGCAGGATTGGTTTCAAATTGGGTGGAATTTTTTTAAACTAGAAACTAACGAGATCGACTTTTCACGATAGAGTCAAATATTTGCTACTCTTGACGCAATTTTGACATAAACATTCACGTTGGAATCGTAAAAATTTCACGATCCCACCAAAGCATCATTTGGCGATTGAGTTCTGTGATTGTAATAATTTTTTAAAAAAGTAAGGCACGTTTGGAACTAATATTGAATATTTTAGATAATACTCATAAGATAGAAGTACTATAGAGGTGAAGATTGAAGAGAACTGCGAGTTATATCAAAAAAACTTTTCCATGACTGACAATTATTTACACTAGACGACAAGGGTCTTGCAGGAACTTTTTAAAGTGTTAGATGGTGAATTAGAGCCTTTAATGTTAAAGGCCGCAACGATATATCCACACGATACAAAGTATGTATAGTCTTATTACTTATTTATAAAAGATTGTTTTCGTGCTTGGTATTTTATAATTTAGTCCCATTTGTATTTTAAGGTATAAGCTGCTCTTTCATTCTATGCTACTGGAAGTTACCAGCATTACTGATATACATTGATGGACAACAATTGTTGTGAAGGCCATACACGAAGAAACATTGGTACTCAATAGACAACAAATTCTAGATAAATGGAAATCAAAATTGATGCAAATGAAGGTATATTACATACGTTTTAATAAATAAGAACAATAGACATCATTTTTAAAAACCATTAGTTGCTTGTGAAAGATTTTCAGTAATTTTTATGAAAACTATAATATTCCATCTGTTGTAAGTTGTATTGATGGCACATACAGTCACATACAGTACCATAATAAGACTAGCATAAAATGAGGAAAGGTTTATCAAAAAGCTATGCATATAGTTGGTGTAACTGTGATCTTCAACCTGTGTAAGTGTGTACCATAGGTGATTATTGCACTATGTACCCGCTGTGGTGAGGCCTATATTCAATAATGAATATTGATAACTTGATGAACAGTTGGAAATAGACATATTAGTAGGTTAGTTTCCCCTAGGCCCTATGTGATTCTTCTATATGAAATGATAGTGAATAATAAGAAATTCAGTATGTTAAATAATTGTTATTTGTTTATGAAAGAAGTATGTAAACTTCTGATATTTAGGCGTTGACAAAGGAAGAATACAATGTCACCATCATCCCTAAACTTTAATAACAGGAGTAAGCGCTATTGTATTATATAAAATATACCAATTAGAGAATAAAAATATTATAGAACAATCATTACTAATTTAAAAAAATGCCTTGGGAATTGTTAATTTATATATTTATTTTAGAGCTTCATATCTAACTGTAATGTTGATAGTGTTTTATATTGGTTGTAAAATAATATTATATATTTTCCCTGCTGTCATCTTATCTTTTCTTACCTTATATCTCAATAGTAACAGTAAAGGTAAAATAGGTTTGGCTAATAATAAACTTATAAATCATCAGACTTATTGTATTTTCATAGATTTGTAATGCAGTTATTGTATTTTCATAGATTTGTAATGAAGTGTAATGAAATGCTTCTATAACAAGATGATAATGAAGATATGGCCACAAAATCCTCAAGAGCAGCATATCCTCATCAAGAAGCAGCTGAGTATGAAGAACATTTTTCTTCGGAGTTGCGGGAGACTAAAATGTCATACTATAGAAAGTGCTGTGAGCTGCATGGCATATTCAATAAAATGTTAATGTTTTAATTTAATAGTGATTTGTAAATCATATTTTCCATTATTTAGTTACTTAAGAATAAAAAAATAACTTTTTAAAGATTAAATAATAATATAAATATAAAATAAAAAGCCTTTATTTCATGGAAATATTACATAGTTATTGTTTTTTTTTACTTAAGCTTAATCTATACTTAAAAGAAAAATTACTATTCTATATCCTAATATATTAAATCTTAAGTTTCTAATTATGTATGATTGAAAGATTAAATATACTTTTTATTTAAAATTGAAACAGTTTTTACTATATTTCTACTTTTCTTCAAAATTCATATAATGAAATAATATAGGTATGTCTGTGTTAGATACATGTGCTATGAATATAATAGCAACTATTCCTTGGTCATTCATCATCTCAGCTTAAATTGCTTCCCACTGCTTGGCTCAAGCCTTCTCACAATAGAAGGGAAATTGACCAACTATAACAGGCAGGTTGTTATAGAGGTTTTCATTTTCTTTTCTTACATCACTTATGATGTTATATGTATATAATATACCTTAGTCATCTTTTTCGACACCCACTGGTAAGATAATATGTGTGTTGAATTGAATTCTTACTCCATCACCACACTGAATTCCATAGTATTTGTGGCAGACTTATAATATTGTAAGGCCATTTCGGGCAACTGCTATATCATGAGATGCCTCATTGGGTCGATACTTTCAAATTGCCTTACAAAAAGAAATTAGGTCAAATTTAAAAGCATATATGTAATTGCATTTTTGTAACATTCGTATTTACTTGGAATCATAAAATTAAGAAGTAATATGCAAGTAGATACTTCTGTTCTTAAGCTACCAAAGCCTTCACCCTCCTACTGCTAAATAACTACTTCAAAATCGCAAAAAGAGAACAATTTTCATCTTGTCTTAATATAAAATTTTAAATTTGTCGAAACAGCTGGTATTTCTTCTTTGTCTTCATAAAATTTTGCTACGTACTATTTTTAAAACTTGGAGTATTGACACTATTAGCCACAGTTATTATACATTTGTAAGCTTTAATTCTGTTTAGATGTCATAAACTAGTATAATGCTATATTATATTTAATAATAATTAATTTTATGAATAATCGTAAAGATTTTCCAAGAAATATTATCTTTTTTATAATTTTATGAATGGTGGGTTAAGTTTAATTTTATATGGCCACACTCTATAGTGTTAATCGCAATACTTCTTAATATTCCGAGTCGATCGTGTTTACGATTTCAATTTCATTTTCGATTTTGTTCAAGAGTACCAAATATAAATTTGGTGAGATTGGAATTGAATCGGAATCGAAATCGAAACTGTATTCAAGAGTAAGCCTACTGGTCAGACGTGTTGGTATAGGGTTTTCTTTCGAGTTTTCCTTCTCTCGCATAGATGTTATATGCGTTTTATATCCCTTAGTCGTCTCGTACGATCACCCACGGGTAAGATATGGGGTGGTGAATAGTATTCTACTCCGTCACCACACGGAGAGGTCTTATAGTAACAAGGTCTTATACATAGTAACCAAGCCATAAACTTCAAAAAACTGAAGTATTTTTTTTTAAAACAATTTCCGTGTGGTGACGGAGTTAGAATACAATTCACCATATCTTGCACGTGGTTGTTGTTAGATGACTAAGGTTTATAATATGCATATAATATCTATGCAAGAAAAAGATAATTCTATTAACTTTACTTCGTTACTTATTATGTCAATTTTCTTTACATTGTGAAGGAGGCTCGAGCCCAGTCATCATCATCATACACGTCCCACTGTTGGGCTCGAGCCTCCTCCACAATGGGAAGGAAATTGACCTACTATACCACGCTGGTCAGACGTGTTGGTATAGGGTTTTGTTTAGAGTTTTCCTTCTCTCGCTGTTACATGCGTTTTATATCCCTTAGTCGTCTCGTTCGATCACCCACGGGTAAGATAGGGGGTGGTGAATTGTATTCTTACTCTGTCACCACACGGAAAGCCCAGTCCAGCGAGCCCAGTAGTGGGTCGTAAATTATGATTTACAAAGAAGGTTGACTGAGTCACCAACATCTAGCTGAAATGATTGAAACATGAAATTTTGATTGTAGCTTCTTTTTGTGATGTAGAGACCTATTGAGAAGGAATTTTACGAAATTTGTACCCTAGAAATGCATTGGCATCACATATTTTTTACTGTCTGGGAACGCAATCGAATTGTAACCACGTCTTTGCACTCGAAGCATAATTTTTTTAACGTGTTTTTTAACAACCGTATCCGTAGGTACATTTATTCGTAATAAAAAATGGTCTACAATAGCTCTTTGCTCAATTGCATCCAAACCTATAAAATCATATTTGCGTGATTGTTAAAAAAAAAAAACTTTCCGTCTGGTGACGAAGTAAGAATACTATTCACTACCCATATCTTACCCGTGGGTGATCGTACAAGACGACTAAGGGATATAAAACGCATATAACATCTATGCGAGAGGAGAAAAACTCGAAACAAAACCCTATACCAACACATCCAGCGCGGTATAGTAGGTTAATTTCTCTCCCATTATAGAGGAGGCCCAAGCCCAACAGTGGGATATTTATGGGCTTTGATGATGATGATGATGTTTAAAAACATCCATTCTTCTTATTTTTTTTTTGTATTGGCAAATCAGCTATTAATATGAGCCCCTTGTTGCCAGTGTGGAGTTACAATTCTCTTCACAAATTCTCAGTTTTCTGATATTTGAAGAAAAAAAAAAAACGGGCGGACTCCTCTCGTGTCCATAATCCCCCACTGTAAAGTGTTCGAAACGTCGGGAAATTAAAAATCAAATACAAATGCGATAGAATCGTAAAAGTAGTTTTATTTTTCATATTTGTCTGTATTGTGTCTGTTTTGTTGTGTGGTAGCGGCTACGAATACTACCAACTCTTACTTTGCTTGTGGATGTCGTAAAAGACGACTAAGAGCCTTATAACGACTTGGGCAGACTCCATCTGATGCCGTTTGGTCGACAATTACATTCCCAAGGAGCGTTGACATCTGGCAGGCGGCCGGTCATAAAACTATTGCCAATAACATTTACAATATGTACTATGAAACAAAAGTACATATTGTATCGATCCCAATTGATTGGGATAAGAGTAGAATAATAATGATTTGTCATTGTTCTTTAGTAAGTCAAATCGTCGCTTTCAACAGTGCTATGGTAATATTTTTAATATATTGTCTTCTGGAAATTTTGGTGGCAAACTAAAATATTTTGAAGCACTTTTATATCGTATTCGACTGACACTAGTAGTTTCTCTGCATTTCATAAAATCATATTCAACTGACCCCCTCAGTTTCTTTGCATCTCATTTACTTTTTTTTTTATCTTCAGGCACAAAGATGACTGTGATAGAGAGGCACGAGATCCTCGGTCCGTCACCGGAATTAAATTACAAAAGAAGTTCCAGCCAGGAAAGGGTTCAGAATGGAGATCAGACCGAGCAGGCGAAGGGAGAGGTTAGTATTGTTTTTTTTTTAATTTATTGCCAATGGTGGCAAACGAGCAGGCAGCACACCTGATGGTAAGTGTCACTGCTGCCCATGGACCTTTGCAATACCAAGAGTACAACTAGGCCGCTGCCTACCAATATAAACCCCAAACCCACTCAGTTGGGCTTCCGGCTCTCTCGCTCACCGAACGAAGCGCAATAGCACATTGCCATTACTCAGACGTCGATCTTCTGCGAGAGTGTGGTACTACCCCGGACGGACCGGCCCGCGGCTGTAGACAGAGAACTTCAACAACGTGGTCCTACCACTATTAAATCTTTGACCATGCCGGGTTTCTCGGCCACACAAGAATTTAAGGCTCAGTGGGAAAATAAGTTTTATTTAGTTTCACCTGTCCCGGTGTCTGTTTGTCTGTAATCAAATTCGGCTTATTAATTTGGCTCATGAGATTTTACATTTTTCGGTGTCCAATGGAGCTGAATATTTGTATACAGGATGTATACAATAACAATGCAATATATAATATAATAATACTCTATCGTAATAAATAAAATATGATCGCCGTTCCGAGATAGCGCATAACAATTTGCTCTTCAATCCCCCCTTAATATGGGTATCAAATGAAAAGGGCTTAAAGAGTCATTATCATCCTGCTCCTAACTCAATTAATTGGGGTCGATGCAATATTTACTTATCTTAAACATTGCAATAGTTATTGGCAATATTTTTATAATCTGCCTCTTGCCTGACGTCAACTCTCCTTGGGTGTGTCGTTGTTAACCAGACAGCATCAGGTGCAACTGGCCTAGGTCGATATAAAGTTCTTAGTCGTCTTTTACGACATTCACGAGCAAAGTAAGGGTTGATAATATTAGTAGCCGTTACTATACAGCAAAAGGGCTTAAAGAGTAGAAAACGATAAATGTGATGACATCATGTTTAAAATTAATGATGACATCATTATTAAAATTCATTCGCAACGACAAGTATTGGTGTAAAGATGCGAAAGGGGATGCTCCGATGGTTCGGACATGTGGAAAGAATGCCGAACGAACGTCTGGTTAAGAAGATATACAATGTGAAAGTGGAAGAATGTAGGTACCAGGGGAGACCGAGACTCACCTACCTAGACCAGATTGGTCACGTACTGAAGGAAGGTGGAGTCAAGAGTCTCCGAAACCGGCGAGCGTGTATGAAGAGAATTATGAATGTTGAGGAAGCGAGTGAAGTATGCAAGTTCTCTGGCACTCTGTTCTCTCTGCCTACCCTGCAAGGGATACGGCTTGATGTTATGTATGTATTTTTAAAATCAATATGGCCGTTGCTCCATAATAGCGAAATTTTCATTTTCTATTCAACCACTTTAAAATAAACACCGATTTTCATTTCAGAACAAAGTAGACTTCCACCTGTCCCATTGCTTGGACCTCGTCAAAGCTGGTATGGAATCAATAATCGAGGACCAAGTGACTTCAGTCTTTGAGGCTGAAGAGTTGAGGAGTTGGAATCTTTTGACGAGAACCAACAGGTATATTTTAAGACATTTAAAACTTATAAATAATCCGTGTGGTGACGAGGAGATAAGGATAAAATTCACCACCACAGTTTTTGCCCATGTTTTTACATATAACATATATACAAGTGTATATAAGCTATAAATAAACACTATAGACCAACACGACTGATCAGCGTGGTATACGTACGTACAATTTATCTCTTATTGTAGAGGATACTTGAGCCCAACAGTGGGCTATATATCAGCTGAGATGAGAAAAAAAATTATAACATTAAATTTCAGTAATTTGATTAATTCGTTAACCGAAAAAGATATTGTCACGGATAATACTTTAACAAATATCTATTTGGAAGTCCTATTAAAATTTCATATTATATAAGCTTGTGGCAGTGTGGAAATCAATTTTTCATTCACATTCTCGATTGCACAGATCACTGAGTGGTCGCGGAACTGGCATTTCGCCTATAGTGCATAGGTTAGATCACTATGCAGAAAAATTCTATGTGCTATTTCCAAATGAATGTGCCGAGTCTGTATGTAATTTGACCTTGATTTTATATTTGTAAAGTCCCACCACTACATATTTGCAAAAGTAGGCCAATTCACGTTTTAAGTATCAAAGTCGCCTTAAAAATAATCTTGAAATTAAAAATTCAAGGTCTCAAATATGAGCTCATCATGAGATTTGTAATTGAAAATATCCATTTCAGGTGTTTTTCATATTTCAATTAAGTTGTGCCTCTCTGAGACTTTTACGGGCTTCCATACTTTTTGGCAATCCCCATTTGACCTTCAGGGGTGACCATGACACACATATTTGTGCGTAAATTTTCTTTCTATTGTTGGTGTGAAAAATAGGAGGTATCAATAAAACAAAAAAAAACAGTTGACTTTAATTTTACCTTAAAATTGAAGTGCAAGGTCAATTCTTAGGTCACCTCGAGAATCTTAATTAAAAATCTGCCCAAACATATTTTTTCGTAATTTGTTTTTTAAACAGGAATGATCTTTTTTTTTATAAAATACCACCTTGTACCAAGGAAATAATCCTAGTATTCTGGGGAACTTTGCAAAGATATAATAAACGCAGATAAATTACAACCAGATTCAGAACAACACTTTGTGATCGCACAAAGTATTGTCCTGCGTAAGAATCGAACCCGTGACACTGGTATTGAAGGCCAAGTAAGCCACTGCGCCATCTGTGCAGTCAAATCTTCAAAGGTTTTCAAATTTTTCCCTGACCTCAGCTTAGTGGGTAACTTTAGACGTCGAAAGGTTGGATAGGTAATACCGTTTCCCTTTCTTTATTAATATTTTTCATAAACTTATAGATACTTTTTTGCAGAATTCATGGGAATAATGAAAAGTTAGTACTTAAAAAAATATTGTGTTACACTGTCCAAGTCATTCTTTACAAAATCAATGCATCTACTATTTGGTCTCACTTTTCCTTCACCTCAACAAGCTTCTACATTCATACTTTTGATTCACCCATCAATAGTCTGGTTCCGTCACCTTTATATCCACAACACGGCAGACGAGTTCATCACTTCGAAACATAAATAAAATAATTATGTTAAAAAAAGCTTCAAGAGAAATAGAGAAATCTTTTTTTGTTTACTAAACGGCCACTACGTTACACGGTCAATTGTCAATCGACGATTTCATATTTCGATCCATTGACTATGAAGTATTACATATTACGATCCATTAACAATCGACTACTTCATATAACAATCCATTGACTATGAATTACTACATATTACGATTCATTATGAATCGACTACTACAATCCATTGACTATGAACTACTTCATATTACGATCCATTGACTATGAATTACTACATATTACGATCCATTATCAATCGACTACTACAATCCATTGACTATGAACTACTTCATATTACGATCCATTGACTATGAATTACTACATATTACGATCCATTATGAATCGACTACTACAATCCATTGACTATGAACTACTTCATATTACGATCCATTGACTATGAATTACTACATATTACGATCCATTATGAATCGACTACTACAATCCATTGACTTTGAACTACTACATATTACGATCCATTGACAACCGACCAATTTATATTACGATCCATTGACTATGAATTACTACATATTACGATCCATTATGAATCGACTACTACAATCCATTGACTATGAACTACTTCATATTACGATCCATTGACTATGAATTACTACATATTACGATCCATTATGAATCGACTACTACAATCCATTGACTATGAACTACTACATATTACGATCCATTGACAACCGACCAATTTATATTACGATCCATTGACTATGAATTACTACATATTACGATCCATTATGAATCGACTACTACAATCCATTGACTATGAACTACTACATATTACGATCCATAGACAACCGACCAATTTATATTACGATCCATTGACTATGAACTACTACATATTGCTATCCATTGACAGCCGACTATTTCATATTACGGTCCATTGACTATGAGCTACTACATATTGCTATCCATTGACAGCCGACTATTTCATATTACGATTCATTGACTATGAACTACTACATATTACGATCCATTGGCTATCGACTACATTTTACTATCCATTAACAATGTTATGTCGACTACATTTTACTATCCATTAACAATGTTATGATCTTAGGTCCTTCGGCTACTACATATTAAGATCCGTTGACAATCAATATTACGATGCATTGACAATTGACTACTACACATTACGAGCCATTGTCAGCGATTACTATAGTCTATAAAATATAGCTTGATGTCTGTGACAGTTCTCACTAGTGCCGCACGCTTACGATGCAGTCCGTGTTTTTGTCGATATGATTCTTTATTTTTTAAAGTTATTTGCTACTGCAATTGAAAAACAATGTATGAAAATCTTATTCAATTTCAATCAAACAGATGGGTGAAAATTGATTATAAATTTAAAACAATCTATGAAAATCTTATTGAATTTAAATTAATGGATTTTATTTAAACTAAAGCTGTTAATTAATTCTTTTTATTATTCGAAAGGAATACATCCAAGTTCATCGTCACTATTATCATCATCGCTGGAGCATTCCTGTAGGTTGATGATGAGTTCTTGGTCACAGATTATTTCATGAATAATCATGTTTATTTTATAAAAGAAATTATCGTTTGAATATAAAAGAAATGGTCTTATTAATATTATAACTGATGTCTGAATACTAAATTAACACAATTTACTTATTTTATAGCGTAACCATATGGTTTATATAGGTAATGTATTGGTTTTACTTGTTTTATAAATAATAAATAAGAATGTTATCGATTTACGTTTATCGATTGCCCCATCTCTATCTTATTCTCAGTCCAGTATGACTTTGTACTTGCGTAAACATCATATTTTTATAAAATGGTAACTAAGTATTTTAAAACATATGAGGTACAAGTTTTAGTGTAAATATTCATATTTTTATATTCATAATTCAGTTGAGATTTAAGTGGCATATCAACATCATTCTCATACTCTTATCCCAATTACTTGGGGTCGATACAATATGTACTTTTCTTTCATAGGACACATTGTAAAAGTTATTGGCAATAGTTTTATGACCGGTCGCTTGCCAGATGTAAATCCTGCTTGGGAATGTAATTGTTGACCAAACGGCATCAGATGGAGTTGGCCCAGGTCGTTATAAGGCTCTTAGTCGTCTTTTACGACATCCACGAGCCAAGTAAGGGTTGGTAGTATTCGTAGCCGCTACCACACAGCTAAGTGGCATGTAAAGAATGAGAATATATGCGATACAAAATTAAATTGTAAACATGACGCGAATTCAAAATTACTTCATCGGTTTTGTAGCTAACTGTCACAGAGATCAAGCTATATTTTAAGGACTATACATAATGTGATCTATTAACAATTGCCTACTGGACTTGCGGCTATTACGTATTATTGTCTTTGAAAAAATTGTACATTTGCCTCTCGCCGTTCCCTACAGCTCTGATGTGTCCATTTTATACTATTTTATACCGTACCGCTGGCACTTATGACGGGGCGGTAATGGTGTATAATTATTGAATTTTTTTTTGCAGACAATACGAGTTTCTTACGTGGAGGTTGACCATCATATGGGCTATGGGTTTTGTTGTCAGATACCTCTTCCTGCTACCGCTGAGGATCATGATATTTGTCATAGGGGTGAGTATTATTAAACTGTTTAGATCTATATGTTATGGGTTAAAAATATAAAATGACGCCAACTCTTACCTCTCCCGTGGCAGTCGTATAACTATGTAAAAAAATGCGGGTAACTTACAAAAAATGAAGAATAAAACTGTTTTTTTTTTATACAATCTGCATGAATGGAGTAGTGTAAAGATGGCGATCTACAATGCCAGTGTCGTAGGTTCGATTCTCATGCAGTACAACACTATTACGATCTACAAATTGTTGTTCAGAATCTGTGTGCAGTTTCTGTTAGTTAATTGTATGTTTGTAAAGTGAGACAACGGCAATACAATTATTATTTCCTTAGTGCTGGGTGTCTTAATTTCTTTTTTCTATGTTTCATCACTTACGGGAGTCGTAAAAATGCTCTCTGATATCATCAAAAGAGGGTAGCTGCACTCTTTTGAGAAGCTTATAACAGTAACTGTTATTGCCAATCAGACTGCCAAACTTCGCGGTTATACCTTCATGCTCCTCGGACAGTTCTGCGTACATCTATTAGCTATGTATAGAGGATGAATTTTTATCAAATGGGAAGTTTCTGAAGTTCTTGGAGAAGTTTCTTTTGTTTAGAATATGTTACAAATATATAACTTGCTAAATTTTTTAATATAATATACATAATGTGATAATACCTATCTCTATCAGTAAAATAAAAGGGTAAATAAAAAAAAAGCAACAATAAGAGGGTAAGGAAAAAAAGCATCAATAAAAGAGGTGTATAAAAAAGAAAAAAGAAAATGGTCAGCGATAATGAGTAATAAAACTAAAAATAAAATATTTAATAAAATAGCAGTGAATACGATGAAAGAAAAAAAATCAAAAAAATCAATAAGTATCATCTATATTGTCAACTTTTGGTATTAAATACGTATGTAGTTAGCAATAAAGGCGAAACAGTTAGAAATTAACAAAAATATCTATGCATATTCCTCCATTACTCTCCCATAGCACGTCATAGGACGTCTTATAATAAATGGGTAACTTAAAAAAAATGGTTGATTGATAATTAGATAAGAATACAAGAAAATGTGTTAGAAAGTCAAGAAAAGTTACCCCCCTATATTGCCAATTATCAAGAGTGTATCAGCTGCATTATCTAAATTCTAAAGATATTAGAAACATTCTCACATACCAGTCAATCCCAGGTTACTGTCATGCTGTTTAACACTTGGATGCTGAGTATGATACCATTCGATGGTATCCGTCGACGGCTGGGCCGGATCTCGTATATGATGTCGTTCCGTATCCTCGTCAGGAGTATATCTCTTGTGGCACGATTCCACGACGAAGAATATTCTCCGAAAACTAACGGCTTCTGTGTGGCGAATCATACGAGTGTTATTGACGTCGCGATACTTAGCAACAATACATGTTACTCTCTGGTATTTAAGTTTTTATAAAAAAAGAAATGGGAGTTTATTGGAATTTTTGGGATTTAAATGTTGGGAATTTTGATATATTATCACGGGATTGTATTTGTTGGGCATGCTGAATGTATGATTTGGGTAGTATTGTTTCATTTAGGGTATTTAGCGACATTGCCGGGACAAATACATCTGAATATATGTTATAGGGTTGTTTCATAACGTGTTTTAACCCTCATCCGTGTACGTCTAATGTGATTGTAATATTTTAAATGTGTCATTTTTAGCAGGGTAATACTTGATTTATCGATATCAAAATTTTTGATTGGTTAAGTAATTTTTTTTTGCAAATTTGTGAAATGGCATTTTTAATCCTACTTCTGAGTTTACCGTATACGTCGTAAAACTATATGACTGTATTTAACCAATCAAAAACGCACAAATTTTTATTGCAATTTAAATAAAAGCACTAACAGTATAATTGCAATAAAAATGGGATTTATCGATAAATCTTTTAGTTCCATCCATGGTTTCATTACCATAATCATTGCTATAGGTATGGTGGTTGATTGTCTGCACCGCATGCGTGGGTTTCCTGCCAGAGGGGAAGACGAAGCAGCACATCAATTATGTTATGTCGCTGATGTGTTTTAATTTCCTCTCGAGGTGCATATCCGCTGTAATAACATATCACGACACACATAATAAACCCAAGCGTGGTATATGCGTTGCGAATCATACGAGTCCAATCGATGCGCTTGTATTGATGTGCGACAACTGTTATTCATTGGTGAGTTTAAATTATTTTATTTATTACAAATTTTCGGTTATAATTAGAAATAAAACGCATGAAATTTTCTAAATAAATTAGATTTTATTTAAAATTATTTAATTAATTGAAAGGGTAACTTTAAAAAAATAGGGTAATTTTGCAAAAAATGTAGTATATTTGGTTGTGCTGGTTTAAACTATTTTTGATTTGCTTTGTATCTGTATAAATAAGTAGTAGTGTAAAAATTTGTTATTTTCCAACTCTATTACGCTATTTCATCAAGGTTAGTTTCTACAAAAGCGAGGCTATTTTTTTTTTTATTATAATTAATTTAAATAAATTTATTTGTTATTGTACGCTTTTACGACAAGCTTCACGTGTTTCGCTATTACTAAGAGGGTTCCCTTACTATGGGCATATATATTAATTTAATTTATTTAAACTTTTAGATAGGTACAATCTTTTTTTCATACAAAGTTTAGGTATAATGAAAAATTAATACTATGACAATTTTTGTCAAAAATACCCTTTGCAGAAATTACCCTTATTTTTTTTGAATTACCTACATTTGGAGAAAAGTTATATTATATAATTACGATATTTATCTGGTATTTTTTAATTATAATATATCTATTATGGGTATCTTGGATTAATATATTATATTTTTTATGCATGTATGTATGCTTATAAAATATATGTTGGTTTTAACGCATGTAAGGGTTCCTACATATATTAGTTATAGACAAACAAATATTTATATATACATAGAAGCAGTGGCTAGACTATGGACTGCCAGACCAGAAGTGTCGTTTTCAAACAGGTATGCAAAATAATTATATTTAACATATCATAGATTCGCGTCCTGTTTCTTTCAATAGTTTAATTGGATGATTTTTGATTTTCCTTGTGGTTAAAATATTATGTGTCCCTATCCTTTATTTTGAACCTGGAAGTCGTGAAATTACGCCGATGGATCACCAGATATATGGACCTAGCAAACTTATAACAATTCGATTGCCACTTCGCTTGCTAATCGTAATGATTTCATTATTCTCGTCAGGTCGAACGTCTTATATCCAAAGACTAAAAGATGGATTAATTGATAGAATATAAACTAAACCATTCAAAATGAAATCATCTCGGCTCATATACGTCCCACTTCGGGGTTCGAGTCCCTTCCATTATAGGAGGGAAATTGTACTATTCTATTACGCTGATCAAACGGATAAGTCTAGGGTTTTATTTAGAGTTTGCCGTCTTTTCATAGATGTAAGCTACATATATCACTTACTTGTCTTTTACCACGCCTACGGGTAAGAAATGTGATGGTGAATTGTACTCTTATTCCAACATCGTACGGAAATTTCAAACCGAGATATCGTGATGTAATTCTTCTTCAGCTATCGGGTTGAGAGCCCTCAGCGCTCATCCACAGTCCAGGTAAAGTTGTCATAGCCATCTGAGGTCAACAACTAAGTCACAAAAAAAAATCTTCTTCAGCCTTCATCACAGAAGTTAGGACTATTATCACCCGCTAGTATCTGGCGCAGGATTTCGTGTATTTCTTACTGATATCGTACGCTACGATCATTAGTCATGTAATTATGATACCAATACGCGAGAAAGTGGTGACGAATTGTATTCTGACTCTCACCACATGAATAGGGATAAATGGCTGGGTTCAACGGATGGATCTACAAAGTTCTTCAGTCAAATGTAAAATAGATACACAATAGTATTTTCAAAGATAAATGCCATGATTTCTCATATTCATGTTTGCTATGTCAAGCTGTTATAAATAAATCTCTCCCTCTTTTACTTTGGATTCCTCAGCCTTCTTTTTTTCACGCTGTGGAAATGCATTTACGCTCTATCTCCCGCCAGTGATAGACAAGGATGTGTATGGGACTCACCGGCCGATATACCCGAAATACCTACTAAAACCACAGCGGTCCCTTCCACACTTTTACGGGGTGCCGGAGAGATCGTCTATTGACATTCTATTCCCGACACCCCAATCGGTTCTCCAACCTACCATTGTGTCTATAACTCCCATTCTATAAGAGTAAGGGTCGTCAACCTTCAAAATCAGTCTAAAATCGTCAATAATAATGTTGATATGGTTTTTTTTATTTAATTACAGATAGGTCAACGTCATAATGGATTTCTGGGGTTGCTTCAGAGAGCTTTAGCCAGGGCCTCACCTCACATCTGGTTCGAGCGGTCAGAGGTCAAGGACAGACATGCTGTCGCGAGACGGTAAGGCAATTGAATCTATCCTATCAGTAAAACCTTGTATTAAAATATATATTTTTTAAAAACAACGAAGTAATCCTTGTATTTCCGTGTGGTGACGAAGTAAGAATACAGTTCACCACCCCCTACCTTACCCGTGGGTGATCGTAAGAGACGACTAAGGGATATAAAACGCATATAACATCTATGCGAGAGAAGGAAAACTCCAAACACAACCCTATACCGACACGTTTGATAAGCATGGTATAGTAGATCAATTACCCTCCCATTATGGAGGAGGCTCGAGCCCAACACGGGTGAGTCCCCATTATGGAGGAGGCTCGAGCCCAACCCGAGTGAAGTGTGTTGCTAAGCGACATGCCCGAGGGCTCCCCCTGTGGGGAACGGTCGTGGACGTGTCCACCTTTTGATCGGTGACTATTGCGCGCCGTGATTTCGCACCTCGACGGCGAGGACGAAAACGCGGATATTTGAGTGAGATGGCCTCGCGGCTGGCGTAGGCTTTTGTTTGGGCGAGTGTTATTGTGTCGTCATCGTCATTGAGAACGTGACGCGGACGTCGAATTTTAGAAATACGCGATGGGGTATAGGCAGCCGCCCCAACCACTAGTGGGTTGAGGTGTGTCATGGCAGAGTCAAAGTAGCTCTGGGCGCACCGCTTCATAAACTGCACGATGGTCGGCAGTTCGAGGTCGATGTGAAGATCGGCGTTTCGAATGAACCACGGTGCTCCCGTAGCTCGGCGCATGAACCTATTCTGAAGGGTCTGTAACCTATGGATCCTGTGTGCCTTAGCGTGCGCGAACACTACGCTCGCATAGGTCATGATCGGCCGTATACAAGCGGTGTGTAGTCGGACCTTAAAGTACTGCTTCGCGCATGTCTAATATAAATATGTCTTTTTTATAGTTTTAAATTTTTACTTCTGTCGGCAGTCATGTTTAAATTAAATGCGGGTAAATAAAAATATAACACTAAGTTATTTGTTCCAGGTTAAAAGAGCACATATCGGTCCAGGACAATCCACCGATACTGATCTTTCCAGAAGGCACGTGCATCAATAATACTTCTGTGATGCAATTCAAGAAGGGTAGCTTCGAAGTTGGCGGTACCATATACCCAGTAGCTATCAAGTAAGAATTTCTGCTATTACACCTTGGCGTGATATGATGACTATGGGACTAGAGTACTGATCTAAGTATCCACATGCAGAAAACTTCTTTGGGGCAATCTATTTAATGCTGGATAGCTTGTATATCACTCACTTTTGGGCTCGAATCTCTTTCATAATATGAGGAAAACTTATCTATTATATCACGCTGATTTCGTTTAGTAACTGAATTAAAATGCATTTGAGCACTCCATATTTTGACAGTAGATATCTTAAAAGATAATCAATTGATATACATACATACATATCATCACGCCATATCCCTTGCAGGGTAGGCAGAGAGAACAGAGTGCCAGAGAACTCTATCTCTGCATACTTCATTCGCTTCCTCAACATTCATAATTCTCTTCATGTGTATGAAGCTCGCCGGTTTCGGAGACTCTTGACTCCGCCTTCCTTCAGTACGTGACCAATCTGGTCTAAGTAGGTTAGTCTCGGTCTCCCCCAGTACCTACATCCTTCCACTTTCGCATTGTATATCTTCTTAACCAGACGTTCGTTCGGCATTCTTTCCACATGTCCGAACCATCGGAGCATTCCCTTTCGCATCTTTACACCAATACTCTCTTTCATACCAATTGATATAATACGCATAATATCTATGCAAGGGAAATAAAACTATACCAATACGTCTGATCTGCGTGGTACATTAGGTCACTTTCCTTCCCATTGTGGAACACAACTGCTGTTAACCATGAAACAATATGGGCTGTACTAAACATAGCTTCACGTATTTAGCATGATGAAATTTTCGATTTTTACCCATTTATAAAAATTTCAAGAATTTTAAATTACTGAAATTTAGCATTTAATATGCTTAATTATTTATAAAACCCGATTACGAAGCGAAGTAATCGGGTTTTATAAATTTCAAGAATTTTAAACATTTTCGAAAAAATTTACACCTTAGTCCTCCCGTGACCATGATCACTGTAAAGTGTTTGAAACGTCGGGAAATTAAAAATTAAATACAAACCCGACAGAATCCGTAAAAGTAGTTTTAATTTTATTCATTTTCAAAACTTCAAATATATTTGCCTATTTTCAAAAAAATTCTTCACCAAATTTGAAATTTCAAAATATTTTACTCTTATTTCAAAAATTCTAAATGTTTACCCAATTTTAAAAATCCAAAAATTATATACAATAGCGCAAATCCTTTTTTTTTCTACACAATTTCTTTAATATAAATTCTTTCACTCAATTTTGATAATTTTGTAATACTTGACATTTCATATAGAATGAAAAATACGTTAATATTATTTTGTATTTCTGAATCAACTTGTTATCTTTTAACAGAGCAACTTATACTGCTAAAACACAGATGGCAGGACCAGCGTTGTCCTGTCATCTAACATGACATTCTGTTGCAAATCTATAGAGACAGATAGATAGTTTATTCCTAAGTGTCTGTCGTGAGGGATGATATTTCTATACGTAGGTCGATAGATGACATTTCTTTATGTCGCTATGCCCGAGAGAGTCGTAAAAGGAACGACATATAAGCATCTACCCAAGAGAAGTAAAACTCAAAAACCTATACCAAATTTCCCCTGCACTGAGAAAATAATTACGGGGACTTTACAAACATATAATTAAATCTGCGACACTTGGCAAGGTATGTCCAGTGTATTAAGCACCACGTCATCGGTATAGTCAATTACCCTCATCTGTAGCAGGTCCACGCCCAGCGGTGCTTATATTCTGATAAAGAATAAATTATCTTTCTCTCTTTTTATTTAGATACGACCCACGTTTTGGGGAAGCGTTCTGGAACAGCTCCAGATATGGTATGCTACACTATTTATTGAATATGATGACCTCATGGGCGATCGTTTGCGACGTGTGGTACTTACCAGCGATGACCAGAGCGCCAGGTGAAACGGCGGTTGACTTCGCGAACAGAGTGAAAGCTGTCATCGCAAGGAGAGGCGGACTAGTTGATTTGCAATGGTGAGTTTTTGGTTTATCATATCCCTATTATTATCATCGTCCAGCTCTTATCACCAATTACTTGTGTTCGAAATAATATGTACTATTCTTACGTCGTACATATTGTAAATAGTTTTGACAATAGTTGTTATGTCCGACCGTCTGTATGACGTCACATACCACTACTTGTGAATGTAATTCCGGTCATAAAACTATTGCCAATAACTTTTGTATACAGGGTGGAAGTGGACCGCTCCCGAAAACAAAGACAGGTGACCCTACTTGTAATGATAGGCTAGAAAAAATCGATTCGGATGAGAAAAAAGTTTTGTTTTTCACGAAATTTAAGTTTTTTTCACATTCCATCGTATTAGAACAGTGCCACGTAACGATAATTCCATAAAAAATACGTAACTATACTCAGATGAGAAAAGACGCAATCTATTCATAACTCACGATCATATGTTCAAGAGTTCAACGACCTCGCGTGGTGAAAAATTTTTTTCTTCCATCCGAATCGATTTTTTTCTAACCTATCATTACAAGTAGGATTAGTAGGGTTACCTGTCTTTGTTTTCGGGAGCGGTCTACTTCCACCCTGTATATGTACGAGTACATTGCGTCGACCACAACTAATTGTCAATAAGAGTAGGGGAATGATGATGATATAGACTTCGATATTAAATTTTAATTTCTTTTCCTAGGGATGGTCAACTGAAGAGGATAAAAGCGAAAAAGGAATGGAGGGAACTACAGCAAGAGGAAATCAGTAAAAGGTTAAAAAGTGAATAAAGTCTGTGATTGTGATGGAACTGTTACATATAACAGTGAATTTTACTAGCAGTGTAGTAAGGACCTGTTAAAATAGCAGTGATAAATATCGAAACCCCAAGGACTTTATATAATTGAAAGGATTCAGTATTTATGTTTGTGCAGACAAAAAAAAATGAGGAGTGTTGAAGTTTACTTATTAGGTGTCTAGTTATAGCAACTGCGATGCGTGTTTTTTGTTTTTAATTATGGTTCAATCTCATCAGTTTCCTACCAGGATATGTAGACCTGCATCCACAATGGTTTCCTTAAATAATTTACCGATTGCTCAAATGGCGTACTGGTTAAGATACCGACCTACAGTGCACATATCGCGGGTTTGATTCCCACTTAGGACAATACTTTGTGCGATCCACAGATTGTTGTTCTGAGTCTGAGTGTATCTAAAAAAAATATTAGGTTTGGAAGCCATAGCAAACAGCGCGACTCTATGTTATATCTTGACGATGGCCGTGCTTGGACACTGAATGACCTCACAGTCCCGTTCCATTCTGCCCAACACCCGCTACAACGCCTCACGTATCTCAATTCGCATCACGTGTGTGACATACTTCATACAATTTCGTAC
Organism: Lymantria monacha; assembly: GCA_905163515.2. Taxonomy (NCBI): domain Eukaryota; kingdom Metazoa; phylum Arthropoda; class Insecta; order Lepidoptera; family Erebidae; genus Lymantria; species Lymantria monacha. The sequence continues at coordinate 9,829,735 of LR991104.1, read as the reverse complement.
ATTTAAATTGGTCGCCAGTTGATAACTTCATTTCAATTTACATCACAATATTGGGCGATAAGAATGATTATCTTCTAAACATATATTTCTATTAATTATCACATTTTAAAATTAAAAGTGTGTGATAAATACGCGTAAGTATTAATTAATGTAGCAGTTGCTTAAACTCATTTCTTTTCAAACTTGAGAAGAATGAGACATAACCTTCTAGCTTTCATATTTATATTCAGAAGTGATTGATATAATAATAACGACTTTACTCTTTCTATCGTTTGTCTTTAAGACATACTGCGTATTGTTTTTTAGAGTTATTTACTACAAAATATTTGTTGTAGGTACCTTGGTTTAAATCACGCTTATAAACTTGTCTTAACTTCTCATTCCAACAAGAGTTTAATGATTTACCGTAATATGAAACGCACACGATAAATAAGTCGCAAAGGCGAAACTGCTATTACGAAACTATAAAATATGAAGTCCTTGGTATTGATCAAAAACATACCTATTATAAATAACAGATGGTTATGGAACTGCTATTAGGAACAGTTATTTATACTAGCTCCAGTGGGGACGAGATGTGATTTTTTAGTGATGTACCGATTTTTGAAATTGATTTCTTCTTTTGATGGTGATTTTTATATTTGTGTATTCTCCTTGTTTTTGTATATAATGTTGAATCACAACTTTAATATCGCTATTATTTTATTGTAAATGTATCTTTTATTGATATTACAGTTGATTTTTTAATAGAAAATATTTAATAAAAAAATTACCTATGTATATCAGTTTTTTCGTTTATATATTCATATTATATATGTACGTGTGTAAGTAAACTCATAAACGGCTGGACTGATTCTGATGAAATTTATGAGTGTTTGAGTGGGTACGTTTTTTTTTAGTTTTTTTTTATTGCAGTCTAGTCATTATTCTAATAAAAACACTTATCTTATTCCCTTAAATTTATAATAATTAAAAAAACATTGTTCTGCGTTCTTGTAACCAATATAAAATTAAATTTCCCTCCCAAATTAAATTCCTTAACATCACGGTATAAGGGGAATACATAATTTCAAAATCACCGTATACTTTGTATTTATATACGTTAGCAATAATAACTTGTATAAATAAAACTAAATGAATACAATACAATTAACATAATACACTGAAGTTAATAATGGTACTGAATAATACACTAAAGTTATAACAACTTAATATGTTAGTAAAATTATTATTTTAAAGCAAAATCAAGAATATATTAGTAATTTTGAAATTATATGTGAAATAATAAATTCATATAACCATCCACCAATTGGCGTAAAGTCCACTATCGAGAGTTAGGACTTTTCATAGAGGGATACGGCCACAATCGCCACGCTTGGCAAGCGAGCAGTTGAACGCAGTTCGTATTATAAAATTCCTATAAAAGTGCTGTAATTTCTTCAGGTGGCTCTTCAGCAGGTTTTTATAATTCCCATGAGCCAAGTAGTGGTATCACATTCGAGTTCTTGAACTGTGTAGGAGATCTCATGGGGCCCAACCAACTCATCGCTCTTCAGGTCGGTCATATGTTTTTATTTCAAATTTTCCTTCTCTTGCATCTTTTAGTTATATTTTTAATACATGATGGTAAAAAGTTTGTGGTTATTTGTATTCTTAGTCCATCACAACGCGGAAATTCCTTTAATATTCTAACCCGTGTGGGAGGCGTAAAATTGACGCAGGAATAAGATGGTTAACAGCTTTTGGGCAATATATTATTGCGATCGCCAATTCGAATGACAAGCGTGGCGATTACAGAACTATGACCTTAGTAGGTAGGTCGGTATATTGATGGACGGAATTGAACCTACTTTTATACTCTATAATTGCTAATAACGAGTTGTATTGTTGTGTATTTTTTTATTCATGCCCCTTGTATTGTATTCATTCAGTTATTTAATCTAATTCGGTATAATTTTATAAATGTGTAATGTATTTGAATGAGTGAATGGTTAGCAATATATTTTTTTATTGCTCTTGTTAACTTATGTATCGTGATTAAATGTTGTATTTAATTAATGTGTATTATTTTTAATACAATATTATTCAGGCTCTATCTACGTGTGGTGACGAAATAAGAATACAATTCACCATCCCCTATCTTACCCGTGGGTGATTGTAAGAGACGACTAAGGGATATAAACCGCATAAAACATCTATGCAAGCCTGTACCAACACGTCTGACCAGCGTGGTATAGTAGGTCGATTTCCCTTTCACTATAGAGGAGGCTCGAGCCCAACAGTGGGACATATGAGCTAAGATGATTATTCGGGCGCAATTTAACTAAGCAACCTATTGTCTAACCAAAGTGTCAATTTTGTATGTTATCGATCATTTATGTCTTATTAATAAATAACAGATGAGGGTATATATTTCTTATACCGGTTCTTGCACTATAATGTTTTATTTCAATAAATATGTACCTAACTAGCGACTCGCCCTCGCTTCGCTTCGGTTACGTCAGTTCAGTTGCGTAGTTTACTTTCGCTACATAGAATTAATTTCGGAGAAGGACCTTCTTAAAATCCTAATTCAACTGACCTTTACAGGGTAGAAAGAAAGTCCACACCAAATTGCAAGTCTGTAGGAGTTATAATTAAAAAAATGTGATTTTTACAGCCCAGCAACCCCCATTGCGGGTGGAATTTCTTAAAATCCGTTATTAGCTGACCTTTACTCGGCGAAAGGAATATTCCTACCAAATTTAAAGTCTGTAGACCTTATGGTTCCAAAGATATCGTGATGAGTCAATACATAGGTGGCAATCTCTTATATATATATATATATATATATATATAGAAGATAATAAATAATGTAGAAATGAAAAAAAGAGGTTTAAAAATATATATTTTTAATAGAGTTTATAAGACACCGCCGCTCTACGCAGATTGTGATAGCGAAGTTAAGTTATGATCAATCAGAAATCATCATTTTCAAATGGATGTAATTTATGTCCAAGAGACCTGAAAAAAAAGAACAATTCTCAATTAATTATTATAATATTATGTGGTTAAAAGTTAGGTAAAATTCTCATTAGTAGTTAATTTCTTTTTATAAGACAACTTAACACTTTTTTTTCTTGTGGTGGACTATGGATGTGAACGCGCCCGCCAAGTCGGTCCGAGGCGACAGAAGAGGCGGCGCGCAACCCCATAGACCCACCCTGCAAGAACTCTCTTCGCCGTGCGAGCGGGCCACCGGTACCCGATCTTTGTCTTCGGTGGCCAGACAAGCTAACAATAATGATACGGGCGAGAAAATCAACACATTTTTAATGAAAAACCATTAGTACAAAGATTTTTCGTCATTGTATAGGTAAATGGTCATCAAAAGTAAACCATAAGAGACGTTATTTTATAAAAACCCGATTACTAGCGAAAAATGATGTTAAGTTGAATGACTTACTTAGTTCACGGTGGTGTAAATGGCAGCACGATTGGAACGGATTTCCAATGGGCGTGGGTTCGAATCCCACTTATGACATTATTTTTCGCTCGTAATCGGGTTTTTATAAAATAATCAAGCATATTAAATGCTAAAAATTTCAGTAATTTGCATAAGAGACGTTATTAAATTTAATAAATTAGTAATAAAATTAAATATGGTTTAAATTATTTTCATATTTCTATATGAGAACAAGCTGTGTGGTAGCTGCTACGAATACTACCAAACCTTACTTTGCTCTTGGATGTCGTAAAAGACGACTAAAAGCCTCATAACGATCTAGGCCAACTACATCTAAAGCCGTTTGGTCAACAATTACATTCCCAAGGAGGGTTGACGTCTGGCAGGCAGCCGGTCATAAAACTATTGCCAATAACTTTTACAATATGTACTATGAAAGAAGAGTACATATTGTATCGACCCCAAGTTATTGGGATAAGAGTAGGAGAATGATGATTTCTATATGAGAACAATATAATACAAAATGCTACACGAAGCAGTTAGGAATAGTTTAGCCTTTATATATATATAGATACTTACGCAGTCATAGGCACCATTCTGCCATTACAATCAAACGTGTCAATTAAATCGACGTCCTCCTTGGATAGTTTGAAATCAAACACATCGAAATTACTCGCTATCCGGGATTTGGTCACGGATTTTGGTATAACAATATTACCACGATCAAGCTGATATCTGAAATAAATAATTAGTTATGAGCGATATTGATAAAATATCAATAGGTTCTTATTAGTGGTGGGACCATGCTGTTGATCATTTGTCTACAGCCGCGGGCCGGTCCTTCCGGAGTAATACCACACTCTCGTAGAAGAAGGACGTCTGAGTAATGGCAATGTACTATTGCGCTTCGTTCGGTGAGCGAGAGAGCCGGAAGCCCAACTGAGTGGGTTTGGGGTTTGTATTGGTAGGCCGTGGCCTTGCTATATGCCCTTGGTATTGCAAAGGTCCATGGGCGGCAGTAACACTTACCATCACGGGTGCTGTTTGCTCGTTTACCACCATAAGCAGTAAAAAAAAGGTTATCAGTGTAATTTCTATAACTCGAATACTCGTTAAGTCGTATTTCTCAGTTAAGTAGCAAAACAAATGGCATTACTTTCCGCTGAGCCTTTAAATACACGAAATCTCTAATTATGTAGACTTTTCTAACAAAATGTTATTTTCTCGCGAGGTATTATATCAAACGCCGAACGAATGTCTGGTTAAGAATATATACAATGCGAAAGTGGAAGGATGTAGGTACCGGGGGAGACCGAGACTAACCTACCTAGACCAGATTGGTCATGTACTGAAGGAAGGTGGAGTCAAGAGTCTCCGAAACCGGTGAGCGTCTATGAAGAGAATTATGAATGTTGAGGAAGCGAGTGAAGTATGCAAGGATAGAGTTCTCTGGCATTCTGTTCTCTCTGCCTACCCTGCAAGGGATATCCCCATCCCTGGCGTGATGATATGTATGTATGTATTATATCAAAAAAGCAGACTCCGTAAGTCGTAGTTAGTAAAATATAATGACGGACTTGGTATTAATATTATGGTATTAGCAATATATCTATTGCAAATATCTACAAGTGCCTCTTACCTAATAAGCACTTGGGCTACAGTCTTGCCGAGTCTACTAGCTATCGCCTTCAGTTTGGGGTCTTCCATCAGTTGTGGATCGTCAGGCTTAGCCCATGGTCTGTCGGGTGATCCCAAAGGTGAATACGCTGTGATAACTATACCCTTAGCTTCACAAAAGTCCTTCAAACGACGCTGGTTCAGGTAAGGATGACATTCAATCTATTTATAAACAAAATAAATCATTAAAAATAATAATAGCAATAGAATATATCCATTTTTACTGTTTGGTAGTGGCTACGGATACACTCGCAGAAGATCGACGTCTGAGTAATGGCAATATGCTATTGCGCTTCGTTCGGTGAGCGAGAGAGCCGGAAGCACAACTAGGAAGGTTTGGGGTTTGTATTGGTAGCCAGCGGTCTAGCTATGCACTTGCTTTTGCAAAGGTCCATGGGCGATGACAGTCACACTTACCACCAGGTGTGCCGTCTGCTCGTTTGCCACCATAAAAAAAAAGGTTGGCGACCACTGTCGTAAAATGCATGCCGTATATTACGACAGTGGTCGAAAACCTTATTTTTTACATAGAGCTGTACCAATTTCAACTTTTAGGTATCTCAATATTATATAAAAAAAATATTTATATAAAAAAACTAGCGACCCGCCCTCGCTTCGGTTACGTCGGTTCGGTTAGTAGTTCGGGTAGTTTACTTTCGCGACATAGAATTCCTCTCGGAGATGCAATTTCTTAAAATCTTACTTCATCTAGTCACCTTTACAGGGCAGAAAGAAAGTACACACCAAATTCCAAACTGTAGGGGTAGTATTGGAAAATGTGGATTTTTTGGGTTAACACCTACACAATCCCTTTTAGGGCTGGAATTTTTAAAAAGCTGTTCTTAGTTTACCTACGTATCGTTACACAAATATGCCTACCGAAATTCAAGTCTGTAGGAGCTATATTTAAAAAATGTGATTTTTCCAACCCTTGCGGTTGGTGGTATTTCGTAAAATCCGTTCTTAGCTGACCTCTACTCGGTGAAAGGAATATTCCTGCCAAATTTAAAGTCTGTAGGCTTATGGGTCCAGAGATATCGTGATGAGTCAATACATAGGTGGAAATCTCTTACAATATAAAAAAAAATGTAAAAGATTTCCATTTAGTCAACTATCCTTAGGTAATGATTTAGATTCTCACCTGATTAGTGACAGGTTTGATCTTGGCGGTCTCCAAAAGTCTTGCGACTTGTTTTGAATTGAAGTTTGATATTCCAATGCTGTAACAAACGAATGATTTCTGAAGAAAATTTGTTTCCGGCAAATGTTTGAGTTGAGTGTAGAATATTTGGGTCGAGTGTCAAATATTTGGGTTTGATGTAAAATATTTGGGTTGCGTGTTAATAAATTAGGTTTAGATGTAAATATATAGAATTAAGAGGCTAATAATTAATATAAAGGCTAATAATTAATATAAAGGATAATAATTAATATAAAGGCTAATAATTAATATAAAGGATAATAATTAATATATTAAGGGACTAATAAATTTATTTGGGCTAATAGCTTGTTTGTCGTAAAATATTCGAGTTGAGTGTTAAACATTTGGATTTGGTATAATTATTTAGAATGGAGGATAAACATTTTTTTATGACAACATGCCGCACTAAAGAAATAATCCTTGTATTGTGGGGGACTTTACAAACATATGAGCTACTCATTCTCTTACCGACCCTCAGACGGCTTCATGATTACCATGGAATATTGATGAATTATTGACTCATCGTCAAAGGGAACGTTGAAAATATTGATAACATAAAATTCTTTCATTGCTCTCATCATCAATACTGCTTCCAGCTCCAAAGACATTAGGAACTTTCCCATACTATTTGACAATTTTATTTACAGTTTTGAATCCCCTCCCTACCCTCGGTGACCACCAAATAGGATGTAGTCAAGACCCAATTTTTGTTCCAGCATGGCATGTTGGAAGACTTTCCTGAACAGATCATGCAGGTAGTATGGGTAAGTTCACTTGTTCCAAAATATGAAAATCATTCTTACCTCTTAACCAGCCCATCTGCTACTAAAGATTCCATGGCTTTCCATGTATCAACAAAGTCCACATCAGAGAATTGAATCTTCCCGGCTTCATCTGTGGGGAATAGGGGACCATCTTCCTGTAATAGAAAATGATCTGTATTAATATTGTCAATTAAAAGAGCAGGTTGCATTCCCTTCAATGTGGATGAGGGAGTGATGGCTGCTCTAGTAGTTAGCTCATGATCGCAAAGTGAACCATCACATTTGTCAAAAATGAGATTTTGAATTGGTTTACTTAAGAAATTTAAAATAACACATTAAATTTCCTCTTTGAAGGTTTCCATTAATTACGTGAGGTATTCATGCTCGAGGTTATCGAGCGGAATCTTACTAAATCTCATCTGGGAGGGGAAGGGGGTTTGGTCTTGGTAAATATCACGTAATTTCTTTAACAGAAAATGATGTAAAACTCCGTGAAAGTTGAGTTAAAATAAAATTAAATGAAAGTAAAAAAACCTTTATACCCAAATACAAGTTTTAAAAAATCTCACGTGAGATTGGGGGAGGGGATCGAGTAAAATCTTACGACATCTCACACTCAAGGGTTGGGTTTCAAAAATCCTCAAAAAATGCCTCGCGTAATTAACGCACGCCCCCTTTGGCGTTAGTCGTAGTGATAACAGCTCACCGTAACCCAGATGAAACTTTCACTGTTAACTTGGTACGGTTTATTATAATGATTTACGTTGATAAGAATATTAGAAATAAAATAAATAAAAAAATAAAATAAATAAAGAAATAAATTTATAGGAAACATCGTTTTCTTAGTGTTTTTCATCATCATCACAGCCCATATATGTTCCACTGTTGGGCTCAGACCTCCTCCGTAATGGAAGGGCAATTAACCTACTATACCACGCTGGTCAGACGTGTTGGTATAGGGTATTTTTCGAGTTTTCCTTCTCTTGCATAGATGTTATATGCATTTTATATCCTTTAGTCGTCTCTTACAATCACCCACGGGTAAGATAGGGGTGGTGAATTGTATTTTTACTCCGTCACCACACGGAAAACGGTTTTCAGCCAAGAAAAATAGAATTTTTGCCTGAATACTATATTAGGAAACTATATTATTACTAGATTAATTTGAAGATGTGATGAGCGTGAATGAAGCGATGGAGGTATGTCAGGATCGTGGTTTGTGGCAATCCGTAGTCTCTGCCTACCCCTCTGGGAAACAGGCGTGAGCCTATGTATGTAATTTGAAGAAAAATCAAAATTGACAATATAATTACGCTTATGGATAATAAATGATTGGATTATATTTATCTAGCAAACTGTATGTACCTGGTATGCCTGGGGCCAGTGGATAAGGTACAAATCCAAATATGTCAGTTGGAGATTCTCCAGTGTCTTCTCCAAGGCACCACGAACTAGATCCGGTCGGTGGAAGGTGTTCCATAATTTGGATGTGACGTAGAGGTCTCCTCTGTAATAATTATTTTATTAATTTATATATTACTAGCTTCTGCCCGCGGCTTCGCCCGCGTAAAAGGTTACTTTCCTAAAGTTTTTGATCCCTTATTTTTATTTTTGACCGTCGGTAATACAGTGCAACGGTATTACAATACTCAGGGTTGGAACTTCATTACTGGACTGCTAGATGGCGTTGAAGAGGCTACATTTTGAGATTTTTTGACAAACAATTTTTTTATTTTTCATATAAAAATTTTGATTTTTTTTTAATAAAAAGTATCCTATGTTACTTTTAATACCTCCAAGAATATGTGTACAATGTTTCATGATGATCCGTTGAGTAGTTTTAGCGTGAAAGCGTAACAAATAAACTTACATTCACATTTATAATATTAGTAGGGATTATTGTTTCACGCTGTATTCCGTACGGAGTCCATAAGCCACACTTATGCAGATCCCACTTCTGAGTTACTGCCTATTGATATTGTGATACATTCGGTGAGCTAGAGAGGCGGAGGCACAAATCCTACCTCACAGTACATTAGAGTAGACTTTTTAGCGGTAGGACCGCGTTGTTGACAGTTTCCTGTCTACAGCCGCGGGCCGGTCCGTTCAGGGTACTACCACGTTCTCACAGAAAATCGACGTCTGAGAAATGGTAATGCGAGCTTGGTTCGGTGAGCCGGAGGCCCAACTGGGTGGGTTTGGGGTTTGTATTGGTATGCAACGGCCTAGCTTTGGCAAAGGTCCATGGGCGGCAGTAACACTTACTATATAAAATTTAATAAGCAATAAAAAAAAGAAGACAGAGAGCTAGCTATTGTAGAGATCTATGAGGTCCAGTTACCATTTTAACATCAAGTGAACTGCTAGTTAGTCTGCCACTGAAGTCAATTAAAAACAATAATATATAATATATATTTTTTTAATTAAACCTGGCATACATACATACATACATATCATCACGCCATATCCCTTGCAGGGTAGGCAGAGAGAACAGAGTGCCAGAGAACTCTATCTCTGCATACTTCACTCGCTTCCTCAACATTCATAATTCTCTTCATACACGCTCGCCGGTTTCGGAGACTCTTGACTCCACCTTCCTTCAGTACATGACCGATCTGGTCTAGGTAGGTTAGTCTCGGTCTCCCTCGGTACCTACATCCTTCCACTTTCGCATTGTATATCTTCTTAACCAGGCGTTCGTTCGGCATTCTTTCCACATGTCCGAACCATCGGAGCATTCCCTTTCGCATCTTTACACCAATACTCTCTTTCATACCTACTCGCTCTCTTACGTCGTCGTTACGAATGCGGTCGGTCAGCCTAACTCCACAGATTTTCCGCAGAGATCGCATTTCGACCGCATTAATTTTACTATCATACTCTTTTCTGCATACCCAACTCTCGCTTCCATATAGTAATGTTGGGACAAGCACTGCGTTATGTATTGCTACACGTGCCTTCTGGCTGAGGTGGTGGCTGCCGAAAAGTTGCCCCAACGCTCCGTTCACTCTATTTCCCGCATTCACTCTTCGCTCTATATCAGTGGTGTACCTTCCATCTCGGCTAAATCCACATCCAAGATATACAAATTCATCCACTTGCTCTAGTACATCATTACCTATTGTTACTCTTACATCTGTTCTGGTTTTATCTCTTTCAAAGACCATTATTTTGGTTTTGCTCTCATTCACGCGTAGACCCCTTTTCTTACAATCTTCTGTCATTGTGTCGACTAGGGTCTGCAGGTCAGTCGCTGACTGTGCCAGCAGGACTGCATCATCTGCATAAAGCAGAGCAGTGACCACTGAGTCGCCCATCTGGACTCCCACATTCATATCGTTCAACCTTTGGAGACATTTATCCAGATATATGATAAACAGCCTGGCTGACAGAACGCACCCCTGCTTAACGCCGATATTGACGTCAAACCAAGGCGACATTCCATCATCCAGCCGCACACAGGCTCTACAGCCCATGTAACTGGACTGCACAGCCTGTAGCAGTTTACCGTTAATACCATACTCCGGTAAAATGTCCCAAAGTTCCTTTCGTACAACCGTGTCAAATGCTCTCTCCAGATCCACAAAACTGCAGAAAACCCTCTGACCTAGAGCCAGATGCTTCTCCACAATGTTGCGCAGAGAGAACACTTGATCCATGCATCCCCTTCCACTCCTGAAACCTCCTTGTGTCTCACACAGTAAACCATCGGACACCATCCTCATTCTCCTTTCAATAACTTTTCCATACACTTTTGCTGCCAAACTGGTCAAGCTTATGGCTCTGTAATTTGCGCAGTCATAACGTGAACCCTTGTTTTTAAACAAAGGCACGATGACTGCGCTATTCCAGTCCCTGGGAATCATTCCCGAGCTCCAACATAAATTGAGGAGCAACAGGAACGCCTCCCAGACACAAGAGCCACCGAGCTTGATCATCTCGGCAGACACCATATCAATGCCCGCTGCCTTACCATTTTTCAAACTTCTTATCGCCCATTCAACTTCATCCATACTGATGCCATCGGAGGACGCCGCTGTCGAATGTTGATCTACTAAACCACATCCAACACCGGCGCCAACCGTAGCATCCGCATACATATCGCCAAAATATTCACTCCATCGGCTTAACACGTCTTGTGTTTGTGTAAGAATGTCTCCACCTTTAGACCTTATTTTATTCATTCTGAAGGCTGACCAACCACCCCGAGACTTCTTCACCTCCCTCCAAAAGAGTTTGGTGTTACCCTCGAAGTTTTTAGTCAGCCTATCTTCTGCACTCATACTTGCTCTATCACGTTTCTCTTTCACTAAGGCCTTGGTGTCATTCTTACATTGCCGATATATTTCTTTCTTCTGTTCAGTCATACTGTCATTCAGATTCAAAGAAGAGACATAGTCCAGCCACGCTTTCTTCTTTTGCTCTACTGGCATAAATAAGTATAATAACTTAAATGAACAATTTTAAGTCCTTTTTTGTTTGGGTTATTAAAAATGGGCCGCCTCTGAGTCGGGGGGTAGCGTGTGATGTGTGTGTTTCCCATCTAATGACAGATTAATATAATTTATGATCAGTCATTACTTAACTATGGAAGTCTGACTAAGAGAACTTTAGAAGAATGGACAGCAGTACTGTTCTGAATTTTATCATCAACTCGCCTGCTAAGCGTGACGCTTGAGGTATTAGGAAACTTAACCATAGTATGTTACCCATTTTTTACAATACTTTAATCCCCTTTCAGTGACCATCCGTAATATACAGGTTGGAAGTGGACCGCTCTTGAAAACAAAAACAGGTGACCCTACTAGTCCTACTTGTAATGATAGGCTAGTAAAAAAATCGATTCGGATGATAAATGTTTTTTCACAGCAAATTTAAGTTTTTTTCACATTCCATCGTATTAAGACAGTGCCATGTAACGATAATTCCATAAAAAATACGTCACTTTACTCAGCTGAGAAATGACGCATTCTATTCAAAACTCACGATCATATGTTCAAGAGTTCAACGACCTCGTGTGGTGAAAAATATTTTTTTCATCTGCATCGTTTTTTTTTCTAGCCTATCATTACAAGTAGGACTAGTAGGGTGCCCTGTCTTTGTTTTTGGGAGCGGTCCACTTCCACCCTATATATCAAGACATGCCCTATACCATTATGGAGATGGCTCGGGTAGTGGGATTTACCTATATAAGCTGAAATAATGAATTCTGGTAGGTAGTGATTTTGAAACTCACCTCTTGACAGTACCATCAGCTATCTTGGCTGTGATGGCTTCTCCCACTTCTTTCTCATTACCGTAGACAAAAGCACAGTCAATGTGCCTGTATCCAATTTCAATGGCATCCTTCACAGCTTGAGTTACTTCACCTGGCTTTGACTGTGAAAGACAATTTTTATTTATTTAAATTTCTTTATATAAAGAAAATAATTGACCGAATTATCAACGCCAAGGCGAAACTAGAAACAGTAAATTTTGACTGTAGTTTCTTTTTGTAACGCAGAGTCTCAGTAAGAAAGGACTTCACGAAATTCAAATCCAAAGGAGATAAAACGCAGTGGCAAAGTTTATATGGGAAGAAGAAAATCTTTATCCATTGTATTCAAATGAAGCACAATTACTCTTCAGTAAAAATAAATGAAAACGTGTTTCATTTTGCATTTGTCAATTTTTATCATCTAAGGGTTTATACCCTTAGATGATAAATAGGGGATTAAATTTTGCGATGATCCGAATTCTCATTGCATGAAAAACTTGTACACTAGTATTACTTTTGTGATGTATAGGCGCTAAAAAGAATCAGCCCCTTTAGGAATATAATATATTATTCCCTAAAGTTATAAAATAGGGGTTAAATTTTGCTTTGATATTTTTAGCCCTCAAGATAAATAATAAAATCATATTTAATAGTTACGTCACACATGACTTTTATGCGGATGTAATCGCAGGCAAAAGCTAGTTAGCCTATATAGACGTAAGCCGAATAAGTGCTTCGTAGTGGTCTCGTATCCAATTCTGTGTATTATAGATATTTAACTTCCCTTATTTTTGTTTCACAACTATCTAGCTAGATGCCCTAACGCTCAGTAGCTAACAATGTTGCCAGAGCACACTCCTGGAATCGCCACCTTTCGATGGGCGATGACTAGCGGCTATAAAAAACGATAAAACAACCTTCAATGTCGGAACTTACTGTTCTGAGGAAAGAAGTTTTCACTTTATTATTATGCAAACTGCTAAGTTTTACCTAAATAAAATCGATTGATTGATTTTTTTTAAAGTTTTATAAATTAACTGCTTTCGGGTTTTTGCAGCAGTGTGGTATCGGCTAAGAATACTACCAATCCTTACTTTGCTCGTGGATGTCGTAAAAGACGACTAAGAGCCTTATAACGACCTGGGCCTATTCCATCCGATGCCGTTTGGTCAACAATTACATTCCCAACGTTGACGTTTGGCAGGCGGCCGGTCATAAAACTATTGCCAATAACTTTTACAATATGTACATATATGAAAGAAGAGTACATATTGTATCGACACCAAGTAATTGGGATAAGAGTAGGAGGAATGATGACACACAATTACCTGGATGCCAAATTTGAACTTTGTGGATCATTTGAAAGTGGTTTATGTTTTTCTATATGTGAGTCAGACAGTCGTAAAAATAACCGGCAACAGCGCAGGCGCGATTACCTGCACCTGATGTCGCTCTAGCCGAGGCCACGAGTGTGAGGCTAATTCGCTGCCAAGCATTGATTCGAGAGGAAACTCATAAGAGTAACCCGCCGGGCGGACCAAAGAGCAAGCACTGGTGGTCAGAGAAGTTATGATGATCAAGATTTTTACCATGTCTTTTATTACTTACAATTTTTGATGTTTGGTAGCGATTACGAATACCTACCTACTACCAAAAGCTCATGGGTATCGTAAAGACGACTAAAAACTTAACGAAGACCTGTGCCAATTTTATTTGATGTCGTCTGATCAACAATTACATTCACAAGTAGTGGTGTGTGACGTCACACAGACGGTCGGACATAACGACTATTGTCAAAACTATGTACAATATGTACGATGTAAGAGTAAATATTGTGTCGATCCCAAGGGATTGTTTTAATAGCGGGATAGTGATGAATCAAAAATAATTTCTTTTACATTTATAAACTTGTTTAGTATGTATACAGAAAGATAAAACTATTGGTTAACAAGTATAACAGATAGTTATATCTATAAATTATTATCTTCGATGATAATAGTATGACATATTCACTTACTAGTCTATAAGATTATTTTACATATTCTAAAAACTTTTTTACGAGCGAAAAAATATTATACATCCATTATGTCCCTTGCAGGGTAGGCAGAGAGAACAGAGTGCCAGAGAACTCTATCCTTGCATACTTCACTCGCTTCCTCAATATTCATAATTCTCTTCATACACGCTCGCCGGTTTCGGAGACTCTTGACTCCACCTTCCTTCAGTACATGACCGATCTGGTCTAGGTAGGTTAGTCTCGGTCTGCCCCGGTACTTACATCCTTCCACTTTCGCATTGTATATCTTCTTAACCAGACGTTCGTTCGGCATTCTTTCCACATATCCGAACCATCGGAGCATTCCCTTTCGCAAAAAAATATATTATCATAAAGCATTATCAGCTTACTCTTATTATAATTACTTGTGGTCGACATAAGCAACTTATAACGACTTGGGCCAACTCCATCTGATGCCGTTTGGTCAACAATTACATTCCCAAGGAGGGTTGACGTCTGGCAGGCGGCCGGTCATAAAACTATTGCCAATAACTTTTACAATATATGCTATGAAAGAAGAGTACATATTGTATCGACCCCAAGCAATTGGGATAAGCGTAGGAGAATGATGACTTATGTTCGACGCAATATCCCTCTCTTCATCGCCCTCTTTTTCCATACAGCCCTATCAGACGTCATCTCTGTAGTCACTCCCTCTCTATCTATGTCATGCTTCACACAGTCCATCCATCTTTTGTTTGATCATCCTTTACCCCTAAAGCATTCGACATTCATACTTAAAACTTTCCTCACAACATTACGTTCATCCCGTCTCATCACATGTCTATACCAGGTCAAGCATTCACTATTTAACTTATCCGTCACTAGCGCCAATTTCAAACTGTTCTCTTATACCTCATTCCTTATCTTATCCATTCTCGTCACCCCGCATATCTATCTCAACAGTCGCATTAAAAAAAATTATCACATATGGAGCTGACATCCGTTCCAATCGTCGTACCATCTAGACAAGTGTTAGCTGTTTGTATGATAAACAATTTTCATAAATTGTGACTTGTATTATTTTATTTCCGTGTGGTGACGGAGTAAGAATACTATTCACCACCCTATATCTTACCCGTGGGTGATCGTACGAGACGACTAAGGGATATAAAACGCGTATAAAAACTATGCGAGAGAAGGAAAACTCGAAACAAAACCCTATACCAACACGTCTGATCAGCGCGGTATAGTAGGTTAATTTCCTTCCCATTACGGAGGCCCGAGCCGAACAATGGGACATTTACGGGCTGTGATGATGATTCGTTTATCATCTTTATGGAAGATGTGCGCCATCTACCGGACAAAGATTACACATTGTGCCGATTTGATACTCTAACTTTTCAGTTAGTATTGTATTAAATGATGACACGTCCCAATTATACAAATTATTGAGATTTAGCATTTAACATGCTAGGTTAATTATAAAAACAAACCTACTACATATGAAATAAAATTATTTCATTGATTTCATGCATATGTAATTGATTGCCGCTTTCCTGACGTTTTGAGACCAATTGAACATTCATGGTCACAGGAGGACTAAGATATCTCAAGTCCAATAAGTCATTGTTATTACAGAAATTTATGCAACACTATTAGTTTTTAAACTTTCCACATTTTTGATACAAATTCATAACATATATAATTAACCAACGGAATAACAATTTGTGGGTTGCACAAAGTATTGTCCTGTATAGGAATTGAACCTACTGCACTGACATGGTAAATCAGTATTTTAACCACTATACCATCTGTGCAGTTATGATATAAAATGTACATACATACATACATATCATCACGCCATATCCTTTGCAGGGTAGGCAGAGAGAACAGAGTGCCAGAGAACTCTATCCTTCCATATTTCACTTGCTTCCTCAACATTCATAATTCTCTTATTTTATCTTTTTTTTTATAAAATGTAAGTTCTAAATAAAAACACATAACTAGTATCGGCATAGTATAGCTCAAATTAACTTCTTATTTTAAAGAAGGCTTCAGCTCAGCAGTGGCAAGAATGATGACAAGAAATATTGGATAATATGCCCAACATTTTTATGTATTTTTTTTTTAAATTAACTTAATTTTTCTTAAAAAAATAATCACTAATAAATTTAATTACCAAGATTGTCCATTACGTCAGACAGTTATGTAATAACTTATTGAACCAGAGACCTCTGTCATATTAATGCAAAGTAATAATTAATATAAAAATAATTTGCCCAATGCACGATAACAACTGATAATATAATCTATAAACATTGAAACAAAAACATATATTTTATTTTTCTTATCATATAAACTTTTGAGTACCTATGAAATAAAGTGGAAATGTATGTTTTTTATTTTTCCATTTAGTGATCATCATCATCATCACAGCCCACATATGTCCCACTGTTGGGCTTGGGCCTCCTCCGTAATGGGAGGGAAATTAACCTACTATACCGCGCTGGTCAGACGTGTTGGTATAGGGTTTTGTTTCGAGTTTTCCTTCTCTCGCTATATATATATATATATATGTCATATGCGTTTTATATCTCTTAGTCGTCTCGTACAATCACCCACGGGTAAGATATGGGGTGGTGAATATTATTCTTACTCCGTCACCACACGGAATATTTAGTGATAGTATAAGAATACAATTCATTGCTGTATCTTGTCTTGCACTAAGTGATATAATATGTATATAACATATATGCAAGAGAAGGTAAACTTGAAATAAAGCCCTATACCAGGGGTTGGCAACCTGCGGCTCGCGAGCCACATGCGGCTCTTTAGATGTGAAGTTACGGCTCTATAGTTCTATACGCAAAATAAATGTTATATAAAGAAAACATTTAACAATGGTTCTGAATTATTTAGTAAGGATTGGGCACAAATTATTGATGGTTAAAAAAAAAATGGGGCTCTTTAAAAAATGTAACCTTTAAACCTTTATAAATTCTAATTTTTGGCTCTTTCGACTCAAAAGGTTGCCAACCCCTGCCCTATACCAAAAGGAAAGTCATGATACAGTAGTTTAATTTCCCTTTTATTGTAGATGAAGCTCAAACCCAGAGGTCATAATATATGAGCTAAGTTTAATTTTTTTATCCCAATTACTTAGGGTTGTCGCAATATGTAATTTTCTTCCATCGTACATATTGCAAAGTTCTTATCAATACTTTCATAACTGGTTGTCTGTCTATCGTCAACTGTTTATGGGAATTTAATTGTTGACCGGACAGCATCAGGTAGAGTTAGCACAGGTTGACGTAAAGCTCTTAATCATCTTTTACAACATCCATGAGCGAAGTCAAGTTTGGTAGTATTCATAGCTACTCTACACATAGCTGATATGATGAAATTTTATATAGTATTTTTTTATGTTATAAGAGAGCTTTATTACATCCTACTTACAGAGTGGTACAATAGATACATGCTAGAAATGAAAAATGTGAATCATTATCACAACTATTATTTTAATATTAATTTATAAATATTTTGTGATAATTATACTCCAAGAATAGTAACGATTTAAATGGAATGTAATAATAATATAAAGAAATTGTATATTATATTTTTCTATGCTTTCTTGATATAAAATAAAATTGAAATAAAAGAAACTTTAAAGGCTTGGGTGAAAATATAATTAACTATAATTTTGTTGTTTATAGTATGGTTTTTGCATACATAAATGTAAAATAAAATATATAAATGCAGAATCGCCATAATTAATATAGACACAATTAAATAATAATACTAAACAAAATAGTTTATTCAGAAAATTTTAACGTAAGTTTATTTTACCTTCCAAGTGCCTATGCCGAGTATAGGATATTCGCAACCATTGTAAAATTTAACCATGGGTACTTTTGAAGACATTTTAATTCACAAATGACTTGCAACTTAAATAAAAACAAACTTATTTGAATGTAAAATATGCGAATTATCCGGTTAAGAATGTTAATTGTTTCGTCACACTCTAAATGTCACGTTATATTTTAAATGGTAACATTCGTTTCTGATAAGAAAATTTGAGTTTTGGCGCGAATGTGGAAATGTCATGTCACGCTCTTGTATTATATTCATTTCTTTAGTGTTTTGTGGTGTTATATTGAATAATTTTGCTGGTATTTTATGCAATATGGTACAGTTAAAGTGCTGAAGTGTAGTGAATATGGTATAATAGTGGTTTACGTGTATTTTCATACTTGCCCAAAATTCCCAAAGAAAATCATTGATTAGGTTATCAGCGCCCGATTAATGGTAACGACTTGACTTACTGACAGACAATGACTATTAAGGCTACATATTATGAAGAAATGATGAACAATATATGAAAAATAATTAAATAAGACTTGGCTGTATGGGCTTTGATCCCTTTGCCTGTCCGAATGGACGAATAGAACCAAAAAAAAAAAATAAGAAAATTTTATTTTTCGGTTTTGGCAATTAGTTCTTAGTATTTTTTTTATTGTAACTTTAACAATGGAGCCATCAGTTTAAATTAGAAAATTCGTACTGTTCGTTTTTTTCAATTCATTGTTGATTGTGTTATACACAATCACTTGGACAATAGTTTTCTTCATAAATTATAGAAAAATATTACACTTCATTAAACATTATATCTACTTTGATTGAGTGATAGTCACAGATTTTATCCCGAAGTTGTATCTATACTTCGTGGATTTTACAATAAAACAAACTGACTTAGAGCATAACAAGTCAATGCTTAATTATAGGTACTTTCTTTTATAAATAAAAACAAAGATACATCTATTAGCGGCAATATAAAAGCGTTATCTGAGGGTTTTATTTATTTTAATAATAAAGTAATGTAGTGAAAGGGCTAAACAGTAGTGAATAAACAAGACTTTAGCAGCGTTTTCACGTTGCACCAAAATTTCACAGAAGAAATAATTAATAGTCGGTTAACATATTATTGAAGGCGATGATTTAAGCTACTCATTAACCTCAGATTATGTGATTTTTTTTCCCGCAAGGTGGACCATGGATGTGGTCGCACCCCGACAAATCGTCCGGGGCGACAGAAGAAGCGGCACGCAACCCCATGGACCCACCCCGCAAACACCTCTCTTCGCCGTGCGAGCGGGCCACCGGTACCCGATCTTTGTCTTCGGTGGCAAAGATTATGTGAATAAGGATTTAGAATTCTTTTTTTATAACGATTCCGTGAAATTCTTAGGAAAACGAGTAATGTCGAATAAAATAGATATGCTATTCATATTCATACAGGTTTTTTTTTTGTCGGGAGTATAGCTACTAACCGCCGATAGTTTTGACAGCTTTGCCGGCAATATGGGTAATCGTTAAGGGCTTCCAATCCGGTAAATCATTAAGTTTATCACACTTTTCAATGTGGCAACAGGTATTCTATGGTAACGTTTTAAAATACAATGACGTCACACCCCTGCTTTCTCGCGGGAATCTTAAAACTGGATAACAAGGATTTTTTTGTGGTTGTCTTGTATTGCAAACCAAGATTGATCAATCTGCCTCCCAAGAGTAGCGATTATGGTATTATCTGTCCATTGGATAGGCAGCCTAGCATTGAACGTCAAAAAATGAAGGATAGATGAATGGAATCTTATTTACCTGAGTGATTAATTTTAAGTGGCATTAAAAGATATGTCCCTTGGCTATCGCATTTAATATGTAAGTACCTATTGACGAAATTGAATTTTAAATGTATTATATTTTTTTAATGCTAGGGCCGTATCTGCGTGTATCGTCCCGAAGTAATGTGTGGCAAAGCTTCGTACGTTTTGTACACCAGAAAGTTATCGCGATAATACTGTGGTCACCTTAGCGACTTCGGTATTTTACACGAAGTATCGTGCAATAATTAAAGATGGCCGAAATCATTTTCATGCGATTAACTATGGATGACGAATTGCTTTACTTTTATAGCTATATTATGCTAATAATTACATAATGACCTTTTTGAATCCCTTCATGGGTTCAGCTTCATAATGGTGTAAAAATTCTAACACTATTTCATCGCTCCACTCCATATTTATTGATTAACTGGAGATCCTCGAACGCGTCTAAACACATCGAAAATTTCCGCCGAAATGAAAAACGCTAGTCTGACCACGCTGGCGCGCTAAAACTCTTTGACTTATCGCCTACCAAGCGATAACGCACACGAAGCCCGAATGTTCGCGACGATAGCCGATAATGACCGGTCACATCTGCGTGTATTGTCTCATTGCACGAAGCTTCGTGGCGATACACGCAGGTGGGGCCCTAGCATAAGGATAATACTCTACACTAAGTCGAAAACTTTACAAATATACAATTAATAGTAGTACAATAAAACTCAGTGCGATCGAACCAAAGAGTAAAGTTATTAAATTGAAAAAGAGTGGCAACTCGATGATAAAATATGCATGTATGGAAAGTGCTGCCACCCAGAGTTTAGGCGGTGAACTAAAGTTGAAGTAATATATATACATATCTACATGTGTATGTGTAATTACATAGAATTTTCTTTTACTATGAAAGCTACCCTGAAATATAAAAAAAAACATATCAGCTGATAATTAAACAATAATAATATCAGCCTAACATTGAAACTTGAGATAATTTTCAGAAAAATATCAATAATCGAAAATAGATCGATGACAATAAGTCCCTACGCTAGGAACAAAAAATAACAATTCTCAGTTGTCAAACGTTTGACAGGCAGGACAAAATGGCAGCAGTTAAGTTTGTACAACCAATCTGTAGGCGGCGCGACGGTCAGTAAAAATAAGTAATGTTTTAAGTGTGCCCTCCCAGGATCGAACCCATAACTCTGACACAGTAGTTCGATATTTTTATTGGCACGCCATCTGTGCAGTCAAATTAGCACTTGCTTAAATTAAAATATATTACTTTATTGAAGCATCAAATATATATAGTTTACTATATTTAGTCAAAAATATCACACATACCTTCCATGTACCAATACCAATGACTGGATAACTTTGCCCATTGTTAAACTTTATTGTCGGGATAGGCGCCATTTTACAAAGATGTCAACCGCGTAGAGAGGCAATGGTAAACTGTTTGAACAGCCTTGTAGAAACCGATCGTATACACGGGGTTATCTCAATTATCATACAATATTATTAAAATAATACATTGCGTAATATGCCGCGTTTTTTATCTTTCATATAGAGTATGGTGTTATCAAAGTAGATTTTTTAGGGTTCCCTAGATTGTTTATATCAAAACATAAAACTTTTTTCTTCTTCTTCTTTTTATGTATTGGCATTCAGCACTTATACGAGCCATTGTTGCCAGTGTCGAGTTATAATTTGCTTTACGTCTTTAGTCTCTTCAGGTTAATCATCGGCAGTCGGTCATTCAATCACTATCGACAGTGATATAGCCACACTGTTAATAGTATCTTTTGGGAATTTTTATGGCAAACGAAAACGTTGTAATGCACTTTTATATCATATCTACTAGATCACAACAGTTCCTTCGTATCACATTGCATAAAATGTCATCAAAATTATTTAATGAAGCACATTAAAACACTAAGATATTGAATATAATACAAGAACATCACACAACACTTTCACGTTCTCGCCAAAACTCCAATCTTCTGTCTGATAAGATGGACTGATTTTCTTAGGAAAGCATAGACGCACATAGGTACTATAAGATCTATAGTGTTTGTTGCGGATGTATCTTTCAAAGCTATGATAAAATTTAGTAGTAGTAGGACCACGCTGTTGACAGTTATTTGTCTATAGACGCGGGCCGCTCCATCCGGACATCCAGATCCATAGTGACACACATACTCGCAGAAGATCGACGTCTGAGCAACGGCTTGTGCTTCGTTCTGTGAGCACGAGAGCCGGAAGCTCAACTGGTTGGGTTTGGAGTATGTATTGGTAGACAGCGGCCTAGATATACCCCTGGAATTGTAAAGGTCCATGGGCGGCTGTAACACTTACCATCAGGTGTGCTATCTGCACGTTTGTCACCAAAAGCTAAAAGAAAAATTGACGATACAAAGAATTTTATATCTAGTTATTATCATTTCTACTTCATTTTTGAAATTGATATATAAATTACTGAAATTTAGCATTTAATATGCTTAATTATTTATAAAAACCCGATTACGAAGAGAAAATATACAATTCTAACTGTAAAGTTTGAAGTATTAAGCCCATATAATGTGTAAACATTGTCGGGTAAATGGCACACGTCTCCTTAAAGACGTAAATATAAAATGAAGCGAGATTTGAATGTCCTACAATAGTAATCGGGTTTTTATAAATTGATATATAATTTATATTACATAGATATTAAATACGGAAGCTTTAGTGTACAAATGCGATTCGCACTTGACTGGCTTTTTTTCTTTAAGTTGTTTACATATAATATCTTCGAAGTTGTGCCTACACTGTAAAGAATAACTGTACCTAACTATCTGTGTTATTTATTTTATTAACTTTAATTTTATTTATTTAATATATATTTTCTATAATAACGTATTTGAGTAATACTTGACTGCACAGATGGCTGACGGGCAGTGGTGGATTTATATTTGATGTCGCCTAGGCAACACGAGACATGAAGTGCATTTAATGTTTCTACCGCCCTTAAAATTTACGGATTATATACATTAAAGGTATGGTCAAACCTGCGCGTCCAACATGCGGGTTTGGCCATACGTAGCGTCTAAAAACGCGTATAATAAGTCTCGCGCCGTGGTCGCTTAGGTGTGCATGGCCCCATAAGACATCACGGGTAGCGTCTGTTGCGGGGCTGACGCTCCCGCTTCGCAGTCGCTTTGGCCATACCTTAATACTGCCATTTTTTTTTCGTAGACTATGGAGGTGGTCATTTTCCGCCATATCTGTCCGGGGCAAGACGCCGCACGACCCCATAGACCCACCCTGCAAAATGCCTCCCTTCGCCGTGCGAGCGGGCCATAGGTACCCGATCTTTGTCTTCGATGGCTCACATTTGAGACATTAATACTGCCCTAGAGCGGGCTTCACGCTTCATACACGCTTTAAGCTTATAAGGGTAAATCCATAACTTTCAGTGGCGCATTTATGTTCGCCGCCATTTTGTTTTCATTTTGGCAGGCAATGTTTTGGGCACACGCGGTCCGTTGCATCCGTGGCGATAGAGGAGCGATGCGCAGTCCCATAACCCATCGTATTCCCTCTCCGTCGTCATTCAGTTGACTACTGGTACTGATTAGCTGGATATACATAGTCAGTCTGGATGTTTGTCGCCCTACATTAACACGTCTTAATGGGCTTTATTAATCTTTGCAATGCACTTACAATTTAGTAACGCAGGTTTCTCAGGCCCAAGCGTAAATTCACTATTGTGGAGAGGTTAAGTACAGTATGTGACTTTCGTAGGTTTAATTCTCGTGCAAGATAATTTATTGTACAGTTTATAAATATGTATGATTTATAAATATATTTCTCTAATTTTCAGTCTTTCTTGTATGATGTAATGAATTAACGCGGTTCAGTTACAATAAAACAACTTGGAGATATAAAAATGCTTACTGAAACTAGCGGATATCCGAAATAAAAAAAAAAACGTGTGCGTCTCTGGACGCCAGACAGAAGTGAAAACTTAAACTAATCTAAGTTGAACTATTTAATATTGAAATTGTATTATTTAAATTTTATGTATATTAAAATTATCACTTTTGGACGTAAAACACCTTAGTCCTCCCGTGACCATGATCACTGAAATTAAAAATCAAATACAAACGCGATAGAATCCGTAAAAGTAGTTTTATTTCACAATACTGGCGTAAAAATTAGGGATCATTAATATGATAATGTAAGTAAAGGTTATTTATTAACAAAATCTTTTATTGTTTATAAAATATATTTTATTCTTAGTTACAATTCTTGAATATGTACATTAGTGTATGTTCATTATTAATATCATTATTTAATCCGATAAAAGTTACAATTGACTTATGGTAGCTGTAATAAGCAACGAAATTTTTACTTTGTACATCATCTAACTATCTTGCACTGCCACTGGCGCCGTAACGCGTTACGTAACGAAGGTATACCCAGGGCCGCACCGTGAGTTTAGGTAGCCCTAAGCTAATACTACTTAGAAGCTCACTTAATTACTCGAAGTATAGGAAAAACCTAATACAAAATACTTGATTTATATTATAATATAATATGCTTTAGTCAGGGGCGGCTTTAGCAGATGTAGCGCCCTGGTGCCCTCTTGTATCAAAATGCGTGAACAAAATGGAATAGGTTGATAGTTACAACACATTCGACTAAACTCCGAACCTCGCTGGAATGCGAATGCATGGTTAGTCTCGTTATTTTGACACGAAACCAGGTAAACGATATCAGGTTATGAAGTTAAGCATGGCGACAAAGCAACCTACCCAAACCTGTAAAATAACGCACCCACTACGCTTATAGATGGTTAGGCACTCGCTGCGTTCGGTGCGCCCGTTCCGTGCGGAGCGTTACAGTGGAGGCTCTATGTGTCGAGCGGCTCTCGGCGCCCCCTAACACCCGGCGCCCGGGTGCACCGCACCCTGCGCTATAGGTAAAGCCGCCCCTTGCTTTAGTGTTTGTTAAATACAACCGTAAATATATTGACAAATTATAAAACAACATATCAGCACTTTTTCTTTTGGCAAATACTTTAAATTATTATCGTCTATTTTTGACTATCATTTGACTTAGATGGGGCCCTAGGCTGAAGCAATATGGTAGATCCGGCCCTGGGTACCCCTGGGTTACCCTCCCATAAATATTCGAAATCATAACTGGACTTGATAAAATTCAAATAGATTCAGATAATATCTAGACCTGTGAAACACATTACGATTGGTTTTCTTCCAATCGACCGTACCGACAGTCTATAAAAAAATCGGCCAAGTGCGAGTTGTACTCGCGCACGAAGGGTTCCGTAAAACTAAAAAAATATTTATGCACTAGTTTTTTTGATATTATTTCAATTTTTTTTTTGTGCTGTGTGGTAGCGGCTACGAATACTACCAACTCTTACTTTGCTCGTGGATGTCGTAAAAGACGACTAAGAGCTTTTAACGACGTGGGCCAACTCCATCTGATGTCGTTTGGTCAACAATTGCATTCCCAAGGAGGGTTGACGTCTGGCAGGGGGCTGGTCATAAAACTATTGCCAATAACTTTTACATTATGTACTACTAGCTTTCGCCCGCGGCTTCACCCGCGTGTTTTTTGATAAAGGAAGGACACACCTTCCCCAGGCCT
Organism: Lymantria monacha; assembly: GCA_905163515.2. Classification (NCBI taxonomy): domain Eukaryota; kingdom Metazoa; phylum Arthropoda; class Insecta; order Lepidoptera; family Erebidae; genus Lymantria; species Lymantria monacha. Next base: position 9,804,080 of record LR991104.1, on the reverse strand, counting down.
CAGTCGCGCATTCGATGTTGAAACGTCATTGCTTAGGCCCACAATACGCTCTACCCATCTTATCGTGATATTTTCCCAAATATTGAAATCTACATTAAATATTGAAAGCGACAAATATCACTATTTAGATAAGAATTAACTAAATGCTCTAATTCCGCGTGGTAACAGAGTAAGAATACAATTCACCACCCCCTGTACCTGTGGGAGATCATAAAAGATGACTAACGTATACAAATGCATATAACATCTATGCAAGAGAAGGAAAACTCAACTAAATTATCTACCTTATACTAACACATCTAACCAGCGTGGTGTAGGTCAATTTCTCTTTCAGTGTGAAGGAGGCTCGAGCCCAACAAAGGGTGATGTATAAGCTTATAATTAAGGATATATTGGCTTCCATATAAAGAGTAAACTGTCGCTATTTTTTGTTCAGAACTATTTAAAATAAACTATACGTTATCTTCGTGTGAATTCTACAGTTTAGGTAGCGCTCGCCAATGTAATTCAGATGGAAAGAATTATATTATATTGCTTAACAACAAATAGGTATTATTGTAAATACTAAAAAGAAAAAATAAACTAAAAATAAAAAACAAAGCCGGTCTCTAAAGTAACTTGTTATTTCTGTTTATTATTATAATTGACATTTTACATATAAAAAAGAGTGAATTTAATTTAAGATTAATATTTAATTTTTAATGTCACACTTATGTTAGACAGCTATCCCTGGCATACGCGCGCACACACAAATTAGTAGAGAATAGCGGCGTAGTATCACGGCATGACACATTTACCTTAGTACCTACCTACCTAATCTATCATTTCCAGTAGTCGACACAATTTTACTACCAAGGCGCACAAAAAGATGTTTTACAAACCTTCACTACCTATCTATATATATATATATACAGGTATAGTATGTTATTAACAAATCGATAGTGCTGTCAAAAATACAACAATCATCAACGATGACTGCCCTCACACCTTTACTTGTGTTCGGGTCGCTCAATCGGCGATCATAGATTTCTAGCCATATTTCTGTAGTGCGCCCGGTTGCTGCTTGACCACAGCACTGCGCATTCTTATTGTCCTAACATTTGAAATATTGTACCAAACGACACACGGTAAAAGGCAAAAAATATGTACTTTAAATATCGAAAGCAATAAAAGCAAACAAATGCATGAGAATCAATTAGTTACTATAAAATGTGCATCGGCAATAAATACCAAATTATTTTGTATTTTTAATGTACTATTTTAACGATAAATGCTTACATATTAAAAATAGATATATGCTGTCGCGGACTTTTTTGTAGAACTATTTAAGAGGTACATTTCCACAATACATAACATTCGTCTGAGTTTCAAGATCTGATCAGCGTATGCAGAAATAGCTCGCAGATGGACGATTTTTTCTGTCTTAAGCAATTTTTATCGTTATATTTTAGCCAATTTACAAAATATCTTTATAAATTATAACCTATGTGTTATTCTGATGTGTAAGCTGTATTACTATAAAGTTTCATCAAAATCCATTTGGTAGTTTTTGCGTGAAAGAGCAACAAAGATGTTCACATCCATACATTATTACAAACTTTCGCCTTTATAATATTATTATGTATCTCCTTTTTTCACGGGATCTTCCATAGGGAAGATGCCCGGTCCTTTGGGAGGCTTACATGGGGATATGGATCCAACACGCAGAGGCCTTTGGAGAAATTTAATCTAAATATTGGGATGGGACATCTACTGATGACATTCCACGTCTGCACATAACATACGTGGACTGCCAGCGGTAAGTGTAACATTTTGAAGATGTAATGTATGTTAGTAGATAATTCCCATCCGTCTGCGTCCTCTCTAACACGTATCAAGTTTATAAAATAATATGCTACTACATAAAGTAGAAGCGGTGTTCCTAATAAAGTACCTACGTCAGAATTTTCAAAGCTGGACTGTAATTCTCGAAATCTCTCATTCTCCATTGCACGGGGGATAATTACTGTCTCAATATGTGGAAAACGTGAACATAAATAATAATAAAAAAAATTATAGATCTTAAATAAGTAATATTTAATTGTATCATTATACGGTATTGATCCTCTTTTCTCTTTTATATAATACATGATAGATAGCGCATTATTAATCTGGAAGTCATATAGATTACTAAATATTAATTCGCTCTGCCATATTTTACTTACGTATTCTTCTTGCTCTAATTCATTGAGATATCCTATTTCGTATGATCTGCCTAAAATTCTAATCAATTGAGGAAAAATGTCGTTATATGGTCTACTGGTCACCCACATTTTGTGTTGTTGAAGGCAATTTCTGACCACATTCAGAAACTTTACAACGGAATCTATGTAGTTTGGACAAATTTCATCGAATCCATTAAATAGAAATATCACTTTTTTCTTATTATACAATTTAAAAAATATATTTAATTCAAATTTACCACATTCATCGCCAGTACATTCTTTGAGAAATGCCATGTCCTTAGTTTCTCCTATCGCAACTTCTAGATTATATTGTTTGATTACAAGCAGACAAATAAAATTCAGGGCGGTCAATGAATCGATTACTTTCCCATTTTCTTGCCATTGGTAGAAATCTTTCGAATAGTCCAATAAGTTAATCCTAATTATCCAATAACTACTATCAATTTCTTTGATTTTCAGTGATAAGTGAGTGAGTAGCGTAGATTTACCCATACCAGGCATAGCTGTTAATAATACAGATTCTTGAATGAGATCAAGAAGTGAATTTACTTCATATTCATGGTTTGGTTTTTTTTTTTTTTTTTTTTTTATTCGCGGGTACCGCACGGTGTCGACAGAGGCAGCGTGCCTGTTGGCCGGGACACCCCCGTGGGACCTAGAGGCGGAGATGCTCTCCGACCTCTACCGGCGGGTTATCACAGCGCGCGAGGAAGGTGGCTCCCCATCGTTGAGCGAGATAGCCACCTGGCGCGTGGATGCCCGCCGAGACGTCATCGCCCGTTGGGCTACGCGGCTGGAGAGGCCTAGGCACGGTGTGGAGACCGTTGAGGCCCTCCGGCCCGTATTGATAGAGTGGATGGAGCGGCGGCACGGAGTCCTCACCTTTCGGCTGGTGCAGGTATTGACGGGGCACGGGTGTTTCGGGTTGTACCTGCACAGGGTCGTGTATAGGGAGTGGACTCCGGCCTGCCACCACTGCAGGAGTGACGAGGACACGGCGCAACACACGCTGGAGGTGTGTCCGGGATGGGAGCGGCAGCGCCGTGACCTCGTCGCTGTCATCGGTGCCGACCTGACGCTGCCGGCCGTCGCGAGGGCGATGGTCGACAGCATCAGGAACTGGGACGCGGTCGCCGCCTTCTGCGAGGCTGTCATCTCGCAGAAGGAAGCGGCGGAACAGGCAAGGGAGGATTCCCGCGCCCCGGGCCGCCGCCAGCGGCCGGGGCGGCACAGGCGCGAATACCTGCGCCTGATGCCGCCCTAACCGAGGCTTCGGGTGATCGGACCGGGGAATTGTCCGGTCACCCGACGTGAGGCCACCGCGTGAGGGCGACGCCCCGACGGCGAAATCTGTCGGGGCGTCGACGGGAGGAACCCGCGAGGGTGAACCGCCGGGCGGGCCACCGAAGTTAAAAATCGGGTCCCGGTGACCCGCTCGCACGGCGAAGAGAGAGGAGTTTTTACGGTGGGTCTATGGGGTCACGCGCCGCCTTCTCCGTCACCCCGGACCGATTTGGCGGGGCGAGACTAATCCATAGTCCACCAAAAAAAAAAAAAAAAAAATGGTTATCTTTTTTATTGCCTGAAACTCGATTTAGTTTTCTTTCTATGTAAAATTGTTTTGTTTTTTCATAATCTGTATTATTAAGAGTTTCGCCTATAATAATGCTTTCATTTCGAATTATTTTTTCTAACACAGTTCCGTTTATAAGGTCTATTGATTTATCATCCAAAAGTACATCGAAATCACATTTATATTCTTGAAATATTACAGTAGCATTACTTATTACACCTGTCTGCGTAGCTGGATCTAAATCAGCTAGACTTGTCTTGTCATTTGCTAAGAAATCATCAGCCCGATTGTAATATATCCTTATAGCTTCGGCAAATGTGTTGTGTATAACAATAATATAATGTTTTTGTTCTAGGACATGTAAAAGTTCTTCTAGGCGCTTTGGTAAGTTATTATCTTGAGTACTATCACAAACAATGATAATAACTTTCCCTGTACTTTTTAATTCTACTATTAATGCATTAAAATCTTCAGTGTTCATGTTTAATATATACTCCAAGTCTAATACCGCATATTTACTAATATTCTTTTGCCTTAAATACTGAATTACTTTTAATGTCGTAAATGTAGTTACTTCGGTAACTATAACCCTCCTTGATATATTTCCGAGTGAACTTATAGACTGCATAGCATTTTCATTAAAGATATATGTAATATTTCTTATTTTGTTTATGTTAAATACATTCTGTAATTTACTGATTTGTGGTTCTATTAGGATATTATTTAATGATTGCTGAAATATATTACACGTTTTTGTTAGATATGTCCCTGTCGGTGTCGACATCCACACATTTCTGAATTTCATTATGGTAATACAAATACACCGAGTCAGTATGGACTGAACTATTTTGGCCATTGGAATTATTATAGGAGTTTATTTCTTTCTTTAATAATTCTTCAATATCGCAATGGTTGCTTTGCTTAGCGTAGACAACAACATTATCAAATATTTTTTTGGCAAGGTCAGTATAATCGAAAGTTAGTCTCGGCAATTTTAGTGTTTCCACATTAAATCTGTATTTATGTATATTATCGATTTTATTTTGTAGTTGAAAGTATAAAGTCTTGGCGTTATGCATTAGTGATGTGCAACTATCTGCAAATTTATATAATTTTGTCTGTTCATCATAAATCAGAAGATTGCCTACAATACTACCCAAGCATCCATTAGGGCCTAGAAATTCTTCGCCTATAGTATTATCTATTGTAATAACGTCAAAACCATCTTTCTGTTTTGATCTTTGACACAAATCAATGATAACATTTGCCAAGTGGTTCAGTCTACATACAATTTTCTTTGCATTACCTGCTATTGACAAGTCTATGTTACCAAAACTAATTGGTACTCTTATCTTAAGAGACAAAAGTGTATTTATCACATTAGCTTCATGTTCTTTATCAATTGTCATAGGTGAAGTATACTTGTTATTTGATTTATATTGGCTTGATATACGTGAAAGTTTTAATCGAGTAGCTAAAGTTGATGTACTAGAAAATATATTTTCATATAAATGGTCTTTAAATAAAATAAGGATGTCATCATTTGCATTGAAAAATTCGGGCCGGAATGTGAGGTGTCGCCATTTCACATCTGGATTTTTTTCGTCACATTGGATTTCAGACACATTGAAAATATGTATCGCTAGAATTACATGGTACTTTACAATGAAATCATCATTCATTATCTTCATTGAATGGTTACCGCTATGATATAAATATTTAGTGAGATGTTCAGCCAAAGTGGAGATTTCTTCTTTACAAATTCTCATACTAAAATCTCGTATATTTTTCCGGTATATAGTGGCCGGCAGCCTATTGTGCTTTTAGTTGTCAGCAAACGATTCAGAGGCGTAGAGATACTGTTTTCAAATCCATTGCTTAAAGAGTCCCATTTACCATTGGTACCTATATAAAATATATATACATTCTGTGTCAGAAGGCTTACCACCAAATAAAGTGTCACAGCTTTTTCCAGATCCAAATTTTCGTTTAATTTTCAATATATTATGTGACCACTTCACTAAGTCGTTATTACCATCAAAGGCTTTAGTTTTATCGTCATTATCTTTGTGTTTCACTTGAATGAATAACATAACGGGTTGATGTCCTTTTATTTTGATTTTTACACAAATATCATTAAATACTTCGATGTCATCTATATTGGATGCCAAATAAAAATCTTCGATGTCGTCATTGTGGAGCAGTCTGAAGAGTAATAGACTAATAAGTTTAGTCTCATAAAGCTGTCCACTGATACCGGACGTACCTGGACGCTTGTTGTATGATATATCCATTTGTTCATACTCTGCTTTATGCACAGTAGTAAAATTGTTGGTCTTAAATTTTTTTTCGTTAAACGCAATTTTCTGAATTTGAAGCAACCGGACTCAACTAGTTTTTGATTTTTCAATATTTTCAATGGTAGTCAAGATGTTATAATAACCGAGTTTAAAGAATGTGTTTTCCAATGGCTAATTTTAAACTCTTTTTTTCAATAAATAAGCCTTTCTTATAACATCTATACTTTTGGTTTGCGATATAATCTGTGAAAGAAAAATAAGAATGTAATTGTCGCTTATTTAGTTAGTGATTCCGTATTTGGAATTGTGTTACACGAAGCAGCATGTGGCATTATATGGTACTTACAAATATAAACTGTACATGATAGAATTACTATGAATGTTTGAGACTACAAAAACAATACACATTCATTTATTAATAAATTTAAAGATAACTTATTTTGTACAGCGACGGAGTAAGAATACAATTAACTGCTCCTTTTGCTATCCTTGTATGTCGTAAAAGACTATGCAATACGATCGACAAATAACATCGATGCGAGAGAACGAAAACCTGAAATAAAACTCTACCAACCTGCCTGATAAGTGTGGTACTGTAGATCGATTTTCCTCACTTTGTGGAGTGGAGGCATGGGCCCAGGAGTGGTACGTAAATCAGCTGAGATGATGATGATGAATTTATTGATTACATGTACCTATATATCTATATGTACTTGTAAATTAAAGTCGCTTACATCTGCAGCCAATGACAATTTTAATTCTTGTTCCGACTTGCTTATATGTATGTGCCATTACGTAGCACGGGTTTCTCATACAATGTAAGATACATTTAGGTACTACTTATGTCTTGTTGCTTATATGAGTGTGTTCCTATACATTTTTTACGAGATTTCTTTCATATGCAGTTACGTTATCTGTTTACATTCTATAGACGTCTTCAGTGTTCACAAGAATGAAAGGGATGGTTATTTATATTCTTATAAATTTGAACTAACTAACACTTATCTGTCGGTAACTTCAAATTATTTAAAATTTCTTCATTATCAACCTAGCTTATATACTTCCCATTACGGGCTTCCTTAGCCACTAAACTATCACGCCGGTCAGACGTAGGTATTTATATCGGGTTATACATCAAATTTTCCTTTATTTGTCGATTCAATTCAAATTCGTCAATTTGATTCTGAATTAGATTTTCAATCCAATCGGAACATCCTGCCAGTTGTAAAATTTGTACTCAATATTTTTTTACCCACATATTGCCAGCTGTATGCCGGTTAAACACATTGTACATGCGCCATAGGCTACGTGCTATCAACCACTAACGCAAACAGTAGTAGGAACGACTTGATGCAACACTCCAAAAGAAAATAAAATTTAAATGTACATAAAAATTATGTTTTCATCAAAAAATCAATGAGGTACTAATCCTACCTTAAACGATTATTTTACCCTTTACAGTAAATTTAAAAAGGTGTAAAATTTAAGAATTAATCAGTTTATATAATAACTAATAGTTATTAAATTTTGACCCATATTTTTTAAATAAATTCATTAGGACTGTTTGTGTCTTAGATAAATTGAAATCTCTGTAATAGCGATGACTTGATGGACTTGAAACGTGGATGTTGGAGTACCTATTCGAAACGTTGGGCAAGTAAAATATCACATAAATGACTGCACAGACGACAAAGTGGCTAAGACCTAGCGTACCAGTGTCGCGAATTCGATTCCCACGTTGGCAATACTTTGTGCGATTGCCGCAAATTGTCGTTCTGAGTCTAGGTGTAAAGTCTGGTTGTAATTTATGTTCATTAATTATATGTTTGTAAAAGTTATCCGAAATACAGGGACTAATGTCTTAGTGCAAGTTGTTGTCTTTTTATTTAAAAAAAAGCAATGATACAAACGTGACAGAATCCGTAAAAATAGTTTTATTTCAATATAGGTTTACGATTGCGATTGACGTGAAAAAAAACATAACACGAGAGCCCTATTTGTAAACTATCTTATTTTAATAATGCATGACTATCTAAGTCACTTAAGTTTTCGCCTCAGGCTTGAAAAGGCGACCCCTTACCTTGGCGACATTTACAAGCCTGGCGTCCCGTCGGGGTCGGCCCTCTATGTCTATACTCGTTACTAAAATTAGAAGAGTACAGAGTTTTACGCTAATGACACCGCAATTATTTGTATATGCATGATCCAGACAATCGTAGCTAAAGCACTCCAGATAGCAGTTACAGTGCTCACCAAATTGGTTACAAAATACAGACGAGAAAATAAATACGGCAAAGATGCATGCGGTTCATGTTTCTATCTACACGGACTGTCTGCACGTACTTTCTGGACAATATCAACAGGGCTACGTTATAAGGAAACTTTCCTAAATTACCTCACACATACCAATGCATTAAAGTCTTTATATTTATATTCAAAAATAAATGAAATTCACAAATTATGGTATTTTTAGGAGACGAGGGATTAAAAAAAAAAGTAACGCGATAGTTTTTAATGTGTAACGCTTAAATATTAATTATCACCATTAGGTACATTCAATATACATAAAACAAACCAATAAGCGAATATATTATTCGCTTATTACACATTAAACTAAATTAGCATTTGTTAAATCCTAACACTTTCAACGATATAACAAAGCAAATGGCGATCGATACACGAGCGATCGGAGCTTCCGCTTTCTATCGAGATCGGATGCAAACAAGCGGCAAATTACTCTCCGTGACATCACTTAATACAGGTCTGGTTCGCCCTTCTTAATCGATATCAGTTTGACATCTTACAGTATTAGAAAATGAACTAACAATCAATGAAATGGGTTAAATAAATAGGTACATATTCCCAAATACAAAAACTCTATTACTATTATTAATTAAGCATATTAAATGCTAAATTTCAGGAATACAAATAAAAATAAATTAAATATTGATAATGTGATGAAGCGCTTTTTGCTCTGATGTTTTGCTCTAACTGTTGATGACCACCGACTACACGTCCCCAAATTCTACGGAAAAAAGTATAACATTTCAACCGCCAGCACGAACATGACGGTGATGTGTGTAGCAAATCCATTAAAGCACGACGAAGATAAAAATCAATTTTTCTTTTGTTAAGAACCCAAGGCAAAATATCATCAGCGCAACAGATGTACGTTGCTGTAAGTAAAAGCCTTCTATCTGCCAGGCTGAATTGATTGTTCTTCAATATGTCACAAATATACTCAGCGGCGAAATACTCCGCAAAACTTCTATGAATGAATACTGGCATATTATCATCAGTGACGTGCGATATTAATCCAGTTTTCTCTGTGCCTATTTTGATAGATTTTATAATATCGAAAAAAATATCTGGACCTGCTTCAGTTACAGGATCCATCCTTTGGAATTCCTTTAAATTCAATCCCCAGAATAAAGGACTACCAAGCATAACGTAGACACCCATTTTTTTATGCAAGTCCCAACAATCTTTCTCTTCTGCTTTATATATAGTAATAATATTTGGATTATAAATATCCATTTTATTTTTATCTTGAAATAATATTACTTTGAATTTAAGTTCTATAAACATTGTAAAGATATAATGTATGTTAGTAGACAGTTCACATTTGTCTCCGTCCTTTCTATTGCGTATTAGGTTTATAAAATAATATGCAACTAAATATAATAGTAACGGTGTTCCTAATAATTTAGCTAGGTCTGGAGTAGAGCGCAAATATATTTCCAGCATCCGTTCTTTCTTCTTTTCACGAAGATTAATTGGTGTATCAATATGTGGAAAACGTGAACATAAATAATTATAAAAAAAAATATAGATCTTAAATAAGCAATAGTTCATTGTATCATTAAACGGTATTTTTACTCTATTCTCTTTTATATAATACATGATAGATAGCGCATTATTAACCTGAAAGTCATATAGATTATTAAATATTAATTCGCTCTGACATATTTTACTTACGTATATTTCTTGCTCTAATTCATTGAGGGTTCCTATTTCGTATGATTTGCCTAAGATTTTAGTCAACTGAGGCAAAATATCGCTATATGGTCTACTGGTCACCCACAGTTTGTGTTGTCGAAGGCAATTTCTGACCACATTCAGAAACTTTACAACGGAATCTATGTAGTTTGGGCAAATTTCATCGAATCCATCAAATAGAAATATCACCTTTTTCTTATTATACAAATTCAAAAATATATTTAGTTCAAATTTACCCCATTCATCGCCAGTATATTCCTTGAGAAATGCCATGTTATTAGTTTCTCCTATCGCAACTTCCAGATTATATTTTTTGACAACAAGCGAACAAATAAAATTTAGAGCGGTCAATGAATCGACTACTTTCCCGTCTTCTTGCCATTTGTAAAAATCTTTTGAATAGTCCAATAAATTTAACCTAACTATCCAATAACTACTATCAATTTTTTTGGTTTTCAGTGACAAGTGAGTCAGTAGTGTAGATTTACCCATACCAGACATAGCTGTTACTAGTACCGAATCTTGATTGAGATCAAGAAGTGAATTTACTTCATATTCATGATTATTACTTACTTCATATTTATGAGTATTGCTTGAAACTCGATGTAGTTTTCTTTCAATGTAAAATTGTTTTTTTTGTTTATAATCTGTATTATTAAGAGTTTCGCCTATAATGATAGTTTCATTTCGAATTATTTTATCTAACACAGCTCCGTTTATAAGGTTTATTGATTGATCATCTAAAAGTACATCGAAATCAGACTTATATTCTTGAAATATTATATTAGCATTACTTATTACATCTATCTGCGTAGCTGAATCTAAATCGGCTAGACTTGTCTTGTCATTTGCTAAGAAATGATCAGTGCGTTTTAAATATATACTTATAGCTTCAGCAAATATGTTGTGTATAACAATAATAAAATGTTTGTGTTCTAATACATGTAAAAGTTCTTCAAAACGCTTTGGTAAGTTATTGTCTTGAGTACTATCGCAAACAATGATAATAACTTTCCCTGTACTTTTTAATTCTACAGTTAATGCACTAAAATCTTCAGTGGTCATGTTTAATATATACTCCAAGTCTAATACCGCATATTTACTAATGTTCTTTTGTCTTAAATACTGAATCACTTTCAATGTCGTTAATGTGGCTACTTCCGTAACTATAACGCTCCTTGATATATTTCCGAGTAAACTTATAGACTGCAAAGCATTTTCATTAAAGGTATATGTAATATTTCTTATTTTGTTTATGTTAAATACATTCTGTAATTTACTGATTTGTGGTTCTATTAGGATATTATTTAATGATTGCTGAAATATATTACACGTTTTTGTTAGATATGTCCCTGTCTGTGTCGACATCCACCATTTCTGAATTTCATTATGATAATACAAATACACCGAGTCTGTATGGACTGAACTATTTTGGCCATTGGAATTATTATAGGAGTTTATTTCTTTCTTTAATAATTCTTCAATATCGTAATGGTTGCTTTGCTTAGCGTAGACAACAACATTATCAAATATTTTTTTGGCAAAATCAGTGTAATCGAAAGTTAGTCTCGGCAATCTTAGTGTTTTTACATTAAATCTGTATTCATGTATATTATCGATTTTATTTTGTAGTTGATAGTATAAAGTCTTGGCGTTATGCATTAGTGATGTGCAACTATCTGCGAATTTATAACATTTTTTTTGTTCATCATAAATCAGAATGTTGCCTACGATACCACCCAAACCTCCATCAGGGTCTAGAAGTTCTTCGTCAATAGTATCGTCTATTGTAATAACATTAAAACCATCTTCCTGTTTTGATCTTCGACACAAATCAATGATAACATTTGCCAAGTGGTTCAGTCTACATACAATTTTCTTTGCATTACCTGCTATTGATAAGTCTATGTTACCAAAATTAATTGGTACTCTTATCTTAAGAGACAAAAGTATATTTATCACATTAGCTTCATGTTCTTTATCAATTGTCAAAGGTGAAGTATGTTTGACATTTGATTTATATTGACTTGATATACTTGAAAGTTTTAATCGAGTAGCTAAAGTTGATGTACTAGAAAATATATTTTCATATAAATGGTCTTTAAGTAAAAGAAGGATTTCATCGTTTGCATTGAAAAATTCGGGCCGGAACGTGAGGTGTCGCCAGTTTACATCTGGATTTTTTTCGTCACATTGGATTTCAGATACGTTGAAAATATGTATCGCTAGAATTACATGGTACTTTACTATGAAATCATCTTTCATTATCTTCATTGATTGGTTACTGCTATGATATAAATATTTAGTAAGATGTTCAGCCAAAATGGAGATTTCTTTTTTACAAATTCCCATACTAAAATCTTGTATATTTTTTTCAGTATATAGTGGCCGGCAGCCTATTGTGCTTTTTGTTGTTAGCAAACGATTCAGAGGCGTAGAGATACTGTTTTCAAATCTATTGCTTAAAGAGTCCCATTTACCATTGGTATATAAAATATATATACATTCAGTGTCAGAAGGCTTACCACCAAATAAAGTGTCACAGCTTTTTCCAGATCCAAATTTTCGTTTAATTTTCAATGTATTATGCGACCACTTCACTAAGTCGTTATTACTATCAAAGACTTTAGTTTTATCGTCATTATCTTTGTGTTTCACTTGAATGAATAACATAACGGGTTGATGTCCTTTTATTTTGATTTTTACACAAATATCATTAAATACTTCGATGTCATCTATATTGGATGCCAAATAAAAATCTTCGATGTCGTCATTGTGGAGCAGTCTGAAGAGTAATAGACTAATAAGTTTAGTCTGATAAAGCTGTCCCCTGATACCGGACGTACCTGAACGCTTATTGTATGATATATCCATTTGTTCATACTCTGCTTTATGCACAGTAGTAAAATTGTTGGTCTTACCACAATTGTTTTCATTAAATGCAATTTTCTGAATTTGACGCAACCGGACACAACTATTTTTTGATTTTTCAATATTTTCAATGGTAGTCAAGATGTTATATTAATCGAGTTTCAAGAATGTGTTTTCCAATGGCTAATTTTAAACTCTTTTTTTCAATAAATAAGCCTTTCTTATAACATCTATACTTTTGGTTTGCGATATAATCTGTGAAAGAAAAATAAGAATGTAATTATCGCTTATTTAGTTAGTGATTCCGTATTTGGAATTGTGTTACACGAAGCAGCATGTGGCATTATATGGTACTTACAAATATAAACTGTACATGATAGAATTACTATGAATGTTTGAGACTACAAAAACAATACACATTCATTTATTAATAAATTTAAAGATAACTTATTTTGTACAGCGACGGAGTAAGAATACAATTAACTGCTCCTTTTGCTATCCTTGTATGTCGTAAAAGACTATGCAATACGATCGATAAATAACATCGATGCGAGAGAACGAAAACCTGAAATAAAACTCTACCAACCTGCCTGATCAGTGTGGTACTGTAGATCGATTTTCCTCACTTTGTGGAGTGGAGGCATAGGCCCAGGAGTGGTACGTAAATCAGCTGAGATGATGATGATGAATTTATTGATTACATGTACCTATATATCTATATGTACTTGTAAATTAAAGTCGCTTACATCTGCAGCCAATGACAATTTTAATTCTTGTTCCGACTTGCTTATATGTATGTGCCATTACGTAGCACGGGTTTCTCATACAATGTAAGATACATTTAGGTACTACTTATGTCTTGTTGCTTATATGAGTGTGTTCCTATACATTTTTTACGAGATTTCTTTCATATGCAGTTACGTTATCTGTTTACATTCTATAGACGTCTTCAGTGTTCACAAGAATGAAAGGGATGGTTATTTATATTCTTATAAATTTGAACTAACTAACACTTATCTGTCGGTGACTTCAAATTATTTAAAATTTCTTCATTATCAACCTAGCTTATATACTTCCCATTACGGGCTTCCTTAGCCACTAAACTATCACGCCGGTCAGACGTAGGTATTTATATCGGGTTATACATCAAATTTTCCTTTATTTGTCGATTCAATTCAAATTCTTCAATTTGATTCTGAATTAGATTTTCAATCCAATCGGAACATCCTGCCAGTTGTAAAATTTGTACTCAATATTTTTTGACCCACATATTGCCAGCTGTATGCCGGTTAAACACATTGTACATGCGCCATAGGCTACGTGCTATCAACCACTAACGCAAACAGTAGTAGGAACGACTTGATGCAACACTCCAAAAGAAAATAAAATTTAAATGTACATAAAAATTATGTTTTCATCAAAAAATCAATGAGGTACTAATTCTACCTTAAACGATTATTTTACCCTTTACAGCAAAATTTAAAAGGTGTGAAATTTAAGAATTAATCAGTTTATATAATAACTAATAGTTATTAAATTTTGACCCATATTTTTTAAATAAATTCATTAAGACTGTTTGTGTCTTAGATAAATTGAAATCTCTGTAATAGCGATGACTTGTTGGACTTGAAACGTGGATGTTGGAGTACCTATTCGAAACGTTGGGCAAGTAAAAAATCACATAAATGACTGCACAGACGGCAAAGTGGCTAAGTCCTAGCGTACCTGTGTCGCGAATTCGATTCCCACGTGGGCTACACTTTGTGCGATTGCCGCAAATTGTTGTTCTGAGTCTAGGTGTAAAGTCTGGTTGTAATTTATGTTCGTTAATTATATGTTTGTAAAAGTTATCCGAAATACAGGGACTAATTTCTTAGTGCAAGTTGTTGTCTTTTTATTAAAAAAAAAAAAACATTTGTATCATACAAACGTGACAGAATCCGTAAAAATAGTTTTATTTCAATATAGGTTTACGATTGCGATTGACGTGAAAAAACCATAACACGAGAGCCCTATTTGTAAACTATCTTATTTTAATAATACATGACTATCTAAGTCACTTAAGTTTTCGCCTCAGGGTTGAAAAGGCGACTCCTACCTTGGCGACATTTTCAAGCCCGGCGTCCCGTAGGGGTCGGTCCCTCTATGTCTATACTCGCTACTAAAATTAGAAGAGTACAGAGTTTTACGCTAATGACACCGCAATTATTTGTATATGCATGATCCCGACAACCGTAGCTAAAGCACTCCAGATAGCAGTTACAGTGCTCACCAAATTGGTTACAAAATACAGACGAGAAAATAAATACGGCAAAGATGCATGCGGTTCACGTTTCTATCTACACGGACTGTCTGCACGTACTTTCTGGACAATATCAACAGGGCTACGTTATAAGGAAACTTTCCTAAATTACCTCACACATACCAATGCATTAAAGTCTTTATATTTATATTCAAAAATAAATGAAATTCACAAATTATGGTATTTTTAGGAGACGAGGGATTTTAAAAAAAAAAGTAACTCAATAGTTTTTAATGTGTAACGCTTAAATATTAATTATCACCATTAGGTACATTCAATATACATAAAACAAACCAATAAGCGAATATATTATTCGCTTATTACACATTAAACTAAATTAGCATTTGTTAAATCCTAACACTTTCAACGATATAACAAAGCAAATGGCGATCGATACACGAGCGGTCGGAGCTTCCGCTTTCTATCGAGATCGGATGCAAACAAGCGGCAAATTACTCTCCGTGACAGCACTTAATACAGGTCTGGTTCGCCATTCTTAATCGATATCAGTTTGACATCTTACAGTATTAGAAAATGAACTAACAATCTATGAAATGGGTTAAATAAAGACATATTCCCGATTACAAAAACTCGATTACTATTATTAATTAAGCATATTAAATGCTAAATTTCAGACATCGGAATAAAAATTAATTGAATAATTTGATGAAGCGCTTTTTGCTCTGATGTTTTGCTCTAACTGTTGATGACCACCAACTACACGTCCCAAAATTCTACGGAAAAACTTATAACATTTGAACCGCCAGCATGAACATGACGGTGATGTGCGTAGCAAATTCATTAAAGCATAACGGAGATCAAAATCAATTTTTCTTTTGATAAGAATCCAACGACAAATATCATCAGCGCAACAGATGTGCGTTGCTGTAAGTAAAAGCCTTCTATCAGCCAGGCTGAATTTATGGTTCTTCAATATGTCACAAATATACTCAGCGGCGAAATACTCCGCAAAACTTCTATGACAAAATACTGGCATATTATCATCAGTGACGTGCGATATTAATCCAGTTTTCTCTGTGCCTTTTTTGATAGATTTAATAATATCGAAAAAAATATCTGGACCTGCTTCAGTTACAGGATCCATCCTTTGGAATTCCTTTAAATTCAATCCCCAGAATTTATTCTGAAATAAAGGACTACCAAGCATAACGTAGACACCCATTTTTTTATGCAAGTCCCAACAATCTTTCTCTTCTGCTTTATATATAGTAATAATATTTGGATTATAAATATCCATTTTATTTTTATCTTGAAATAATATTACTTTGAATTTAAGTTCTATAAACATTGTAAAGATATAATGTATGTTAGTAGACAGTTCACATTTGTCTCCGTCCTTGCTATTGCGTATTAGGTTTATAAAATAATATGCAACTAAATATAATAGTAATGGTGTTCCTAATAATTTACCAAGGTCTGAAGTAGAGCGCAAATTCATTTCCAGAACCCGTTCTTTCGTCTTTTCATAAGAATTAATTGGTGTATCAATATGTGGAAAACGTGAACATAAATAATTATAAAAAAAAATATAGATCTTAAATAAGAAATAGTTCATTGTATCATTATACGATATTTTTACTCTATTCTCTTTTATATAATACATAATAGATAGCGCATTGTTAACCTGAAAGTCATATAGATTACTAAATATTAATTCGCTCTGACATATTTTACTTACGTATATTTCTTGCTCTAATTCATTGAGGGTTCCTATTTCGTATGATTTGCCTAAGATTTTAGTTAACTGAGGCAAAATATCGCTATATGGTCTACTGGTCACCCACAGTTTGTGTTGTCGAAGACAATTTCTGACCACATTCAGAAACTTTACAACGGAATCTATGTAGTTTGGGCAAATTTCATCGAATCCATCAAATAGAAATATTACTTTTTTCTTATTATACAAATTCAAAAATATATTTAATTCAAATTTACCCCATTCATCGCCAGTATATTCCTTGAGAAATGCCATGTTATTAGTTTCTCCTATCGCAACTTCCAGATTATATTTTTTGACAACAAGCGAACAAATAAAATTTAGAGCGGTCAATGAATCGACTACTTTCCCGTATTCTTGCCATTTGTAAAAATCTTTTGAATAGTCCAATAAATTTATCCTAACAATCCAATAACTACTATCAATTTTTTTGGTTTTCAGTGACAAGTGAGTCAGTAGTGTAGATTTACCCATACCAGACATAGCTGTTACTAGTACCGAATCTTGATTGAGATCAAGAAGTGAATTTACTTCATATTCATGATTATTATCGACTTCATATTCATGAGTATTGCTTGAAACTCGATTTAGTTTTCTTTCAATGTAAAATTGTTTTTTTTGTTCATAATCTGTATTATTAAGAGTTTCGCCTATAATGATAGTTTCATTTCGAATTATTTTATCTAACACAGCTTCGTTTATAAGGTTTATTGATTGATCATCTAAAAGTACATCGAAATCAGACTTATATTCTTGAAATATTATATTAGCATTACTTATTACATCTGTCTGCGTAGCTGAATCTAAATCGGCTAGACTTGTCTTGTCATTTGCTAAGAAATGATCAGTCCGTTTTAAATATATACTTATAGCTTCAGCAAATATGTTGTGTGTAACAATAATAAAATGTTTGTGTTCTAGTACATGTAAAAGTTCTTCAAAACGCTTTGGTAAGTTATTGTCTTGAGTACTATCGCAAACAATGATAATAACTTTCCCTGTACTTTTTAATTCTACAATTAATGCACTAAAATCTTCAGTGGTCATGTTTAATATATACTCCAAGTCTAATACCGCATATTTACTAATGTTCTTTTGTCTTAAATACTGAATCACTTTCAATGTCGTTAATGTGGCTACTTTCGTAACTATAACGCTCCTTGATATATTTCCGAGTAAACTTATAGACTGCAAAGCATTTTCATTAAAGGTATATGTAATATTTCTTATTTTGTTTATGTTAAATACATTCTGTAATTTACTGATTTGTGGTTCTATTAGGATATTATTTAATGATTGCTGAAATATATTACACGTTTTTGTTAGATATGTCCCTGTCTGTGTCGACACCCACCATTTCTGAATTTCATTATGGTAATACAAATACACCGAGTCAGTATGGACTGAAATATTATGGCCATTACAATTATTATAAGAGCTGATTTCTTTCTTCAATAATTCTTCAATATCGTAATGGTTGCTTTGCTTAGCGTAGACAACAACATTATCAAATATTTTTTTGGCAAAATCAGTGTAATCGAAAGTTAGTCTCGGCAATCTTAGTGTTTTCACATTAAATCTGTATTCATGTATATTATCGATTTTATTTTGTAGTTGAAAGTATAAAGTCTTGGCGTTATGCATTAGTGATGTGCAACTATCTGCGAATTTATAAATTTTTTTTTGTTCATCGTAAATCAGAATGTTGCCTACGATACCACCCAAACCTCCATCAGGGTCTAGAAGTTCTTCGTCAATAGTATCGTCTATTGTAATAACGTTAAAACCATCTTCCTGTTTTGATCTTCGACACAAATCAATGATAACATTTGCCAAGTGGTTCAGTCTACATACAATTTTCTTTGCATTACCTGCTATTGATAAGTCTATGTTACCAAAATTAATTGGTACTCTTATCTTAAGAGACAAAAGTATATTTATCACATTAGCTTCATGTTCTTTATCAATTGTCAAAGTATGTTTGACATTTGATTTATATTGACTTGCTATACTTGAAAGTTTTAATCGAGTAGCTAAAGTTGATGTACTAGAAAATATATTTTCATATAAATGGTCTTTAAGTAAAAGAAGGATTTCATCATTTGCATTGAAAAATTCGGGCCGGAACGTGAGGTGTCGCCAGTTTACATCTGGATTTTTTTCGTCACATTGGATTTCAGATACGTTGAAAATATGTATCGCTAGAATTACATGGTACTTTACTATGAAATCATCTTTCATTATCTTCATTGATTGGTTACTGCTATGATATAAATATTTAGTAAGATGTTCAGCCAAAATGGAGATTTCTTTTTTACAAATTCCCATACTAAAATCTTGTATATTTTTTTCAGTATATAGTGGCCGGCAGCCTATTGTGCTTTTAGTTGTTAGCAAACAATTCAGAGGCGTAGAGATACTTTTTTCAAATCTATTGCTTAAAGAGTCCCATTTACCATTGGTATATAAAATATATATACATTCAGTGTCAGAAGGGTTACCACCAAATAAAGTGTCACAGCTTTTTCCAGATCCAAATTTTCGTTTAATTTTCAATGTATTATGCGACCACTTCACTAAGTCGTTATTACTATCAAAGACTTTAGTTTTATCGTCATTATCTTTGTGTTTCACTTGAATGAATAACATAACGGGTTGATGTCCTTTTATTTTGATTTTTACACAAATATCATTAAATACTTCGATGTCATCTATATTGGATGCCAAATAAAAATCTTCGATGTCGTCATTGTGGAGCAGTCTGAAGAGTAATAGACTAATAAGTTTAGTCTGATAAAGCTGTCCCCTGATACCGGACGTACCTGAACGCTTATTGTATGATATATCCATTTGTTCATACTCTGCTTTATGCACAGTAGTAAAATTGTTGGTCTTACCACAATTGTTTTCATTAAATGCAATTTTCTGAATTTGACGCAACCGGACACAACTATTTTTTGATTTTTCAATATTTTCAATGGTAGTCAAGATGTTATATTAATCGAGTTTCAAGAATGTGTTTTCCAATGGCTAATTTTAATTTTTTTTTTTCAATAAATTAGCCTTTCTTATAACATCTATGCTTTTGGTTTGCGATATAATCTGTGAAAGAAAAATAAGAATGTAATTTTCGCTTATTTAGTTAGTGATTCCGTATTTGGAATTGTGTTACATGAAGCAGCATGTGGCATTATATGGTACTTACAAATATAGACTGTACATGATAGAATTACTATGAATGTTTGAGACTACAAAAACAATACATATTAATTTATTAATAAATTTAAAGTAACATATTATTCTGTGCGGTGACGGAGTAAGAGTACAATTCACTACCATCTTTCTTGTTCTTGTATGTTGTAAAACACTATGACGGTCAAACACTATACGGTCGACAAATAACATCGATGCGAGAGAACAAAAACCTGAAATAAAACTCTACCAGCCCGCCTGACCATTGTGGTATAGTAGATCGATTTTCCTTAGATTGTGGAGGCTTGGACCCAGGGGTGATACGTAAATCAGCTGAGATAATGATGATGATGAATTTATTGATTGCATGTATATTATGTATTTGTAAATTAAAGCCGTTTACATCTGCAACCAATGGCAATCTCAATTCTTGTTCCAACTAGCATATATGTATGTCTCACCCCCACTACGTAGCATGGATTTCTCATACAATGTTAGAGAAATTTATGTACTAATTCTATGTCTTGCTGTTCACGTAAGTTTGTATACATTTTTTTCAAGATTTCTTTCATATGCATTGATTTTATCTGTTTACATTCCATCGAAGTCTTCAGCGTTCACAAGAATGAAAGCTGTGGTTATATGTATTCTTGCAAATTTAACAGTTCACGTAAGATACCCCTATACTGCAGTAAGATCAGTACACTCAACGAGTTCAAGCTAAAAACATAATTTTCACATACATTTTGTTATCGCCCATCGAAAGGTGGCGATTCCAAGAGTGTGCCCTAGCAACATTAGCGGCCTTTACACACACACTCAATCGCGCGTGAAACAGCAATCGTGCGCGAAAGAGCGTGTGTATAAAGGATGTGGAAGGGAAAAGAAAAGATCTCGCGCCGCGCTTGTCAGTCGTGTGCGCAATCGCGTTGCCTCAGGTTACCTTTATTACATTATAATTCTTTCGCGCACGAGATGGCGGACATACGTAAAGACATAAGTAAAGAATTAATCTTAGAGTTAATTACAATGTACAAATCTTTTCCTTGCCTCTGGAAAATCAAGTCCGATGAATATAAAATTTGCCGGATAGTTTTCTGTCTATACTTTTTTTACCCACACTGATCGTTTCTTCTTCTTTTTGAGTTGAATTATACCAATGAACATGATACCCGCGATATCTGCTATCCATTTTTCACCGCAACATCCACGTTCTTCAGTAAAACTGTGTGAATTGCATACACTCCAACACGCGCCAGTTTCACGCGATCTATCCCGCACGATTAGCCTTTACACGGCCGCTCATTCCGCTGAGGAAAACGAACGCGAGCAATCGCGCACGAAAGAACGGGTAGCGTAAACAAAACTATTAGCGCTACGGTTGAGTGGTTTCGAAAACGGGTATAAATAGCGGTTACAGACGCGTAGACTGGATTCTGTTGTGATATCTAATCTATGGTAGAAAGTCTGTTCTTTTTTTTTTCTTTAAAGACACCTCCCTTCACTAAGGTAATAATCCTTGTATTGCGGGGGACTTTACAAACATGCAATTAACGCAGACAAATTACACCCAGACTCAGAACTATACTTTGTGGAACGCACAAAGTGTTGTCCTGCGTGGGAATCGAACCCATGGCACTGGCACGGAAGGTCGGTATCTTAACCACTACGCCATCTGTACAGTCAAAGTTGTTTATAAGTTATATGTAGTTATAAATGTTTAAGTGTATATCTATGTCATTTGTTTGGTGTTACTCTTATATTAGAAGTGCTATACGAATTACTGCCCACACAAAACCCACCGCGCTCCATTCTGCAAGGATACATGTAGCGGGTAAGGTACAAACATATTTGCAAAATATTGTAAAGTGATTCTGGATGTCCCGGTATTTATTCACTGTATGTAAATATAAAATACGTAAAGATGATGATTGTAAAGTATGTAGGTGTGATGATTGTATGTTAAAATACAGGATTTATTTTGGAATGGTGTGTTTAAAGGGATAATCTGAAACCGTAGGTAGCGCCTACCACTAATAATTGTAATCGTGAGCAGGTTATATTGTAAAATAAGCGATGGATTGTAACGTTTAGTTCACTAAACGTTACAATCCATCGCATGTGACATGTGCCGTGTGTTCTTTTATGTACAAAAATGACTCGAGTTTTGTTGAGTATTGGGATCATGACTAGGATAATGAATGCATATATAAAATAATTGTTCTGTGATTTAGAAATGACTAAATATTGCTACCGTCGTATGTAAATAAAGTTAGAAGCGTATGTTTTCTCACTGTATACATACCTATATACTTAGATAATGACACCGCATTGAACATAGCTCAGCTAAATGTGATACAAATCCATAAGCGAAAGGTAAAATAATAGTGTATTAACCAAACCGAATAAGTTTCAGTACGCAAAAGTGCAGTCGGGTGAACCAGGTATCGGCGTATGATACCGCTGTGGTTCCAGAATGTTACTGTGATACACAACACATACACAAAGTTGATCGATCTGAAGCGGATAGGTGCGACCGTCCAACATTGTGGTGAGATCTATCCTTTGTACAATTATGGTAAAAATGCTGAGATTAATTTATGGACAAAGTGTATATAAAGGCACGATGTAAAAGTGGTACCTACTGCATAAATTCCTTAAAAATGCTGAGATTAATTAATAGATAAAGTGTATGTCGGTAAAGGCACGATGCAAAAGTATAAATGCATAAATGCCTAAGTTAAGCATATGCACTGCGTCTTACTATTTTGTATAAAATCGTAGAATTTAGAAAGGTACTTACCGAAGACCCTGTGTCCGGTAAGTACCTGAGTCATCCTGAAGGACAAGTTGCCGTGCCTTCTCTTCATCCAGCGGTGGAGGTGGGGCGCAATCGCCTCAACGGTCCCCCACCCTACTACAGGGCACTCTAATTCCTCCCTCCACCGCCGGATAACTGCCGCTCGAGCCGCTTCCCTTGCCCTACTCAGTTCCCCCACGGTAATATGCTCGCCGCTTTCCCGCGCCACAGCGCAGAATTGGTAGACCTCTGCCTGTGCCCTAGCCTGAAGCAGCCAGGGTGAATCGCCCGCTAGCAATGTGGCTGCGGTCCAGGACACTGTACGGTAGCCTCTTATAGTCCCCACCGCCATGGTTCTTTGTTTTACGCAGCAGAGCCTTGTCAGGGCGATGAGAGACTCGACCATATCGGGGCACCGTACAATGCCATATACCGCAGAACACCCGCGTATAGACACCGGCAGGACGATCCAGGACCACCAGTATTTGGCAGAAGCCTACCCAGCGCCACGTCTGCTCCGACGACCCTGGGGACTAACTGGGCAAAGTGCGGCCCGAAGCTTGATTTACTATCTAGGTGCAGAACCAGGTACTTCATCCGGGTCTGCACCGGCACGGCAATTCCAGACACCCTGATCTGTGCTCCTCGGGGGAGACCTTGGCACCGGCCATAGAATAGGAGGGCCTCCGTCTTCTCATAATAATCAAGGAAATATATATATATGCTGCATGACTGCACAGATGGCGTAGTGGTTAAGATACCGACCTTCCGTGCCAGTGCCGTGGGTTCGATTCCCACGCAGGACATTACTTTGTGTGATCCACAAGGTGTTGTTCTGAGTCTGGGTGTAATTTGTCTGCGTTAATTGCATGTTTGTAAAGTCCCCCGCAATACAAGGATTATTTCCTTAGTGCGGGGTGGTAAAAAAAAAAAAAAAAAAAAAAAAACATATATCCTATATAACAAAGGAAACGGAAACAAATTTCTGAGTATTGCATGTGTTGTTTTGGTTGCAGTGGCCTAGCCAGGGCCGGCTTTACCTATAGTGTAGAGGGTGCGGTGCACCCGGGCGTCGGGTGTTAGGGGGCGCTGAGAGCCACTCGGGACACATAGAGTCTCCACTGTAACACTCCGCACGGAGCGGGTGCACCGTACGCAACGTGTACCTAACCATTTATAAACGTAGTGGGTGCGTTATTTGACAGGTTTGGGTACCTACCCAAGGGTTGCTTTGTCGCCATGCTCACTGTATCTTCATAATCCGATCGCGTTTACCTGGTTTTGTGTCAAAACAACGAGACTAAGCATGCGATAACGCATTCCAGCGAGATTCGAAATTTAGTCTAACGTGTTGTAACTATCAACCTATTCCATTTTGTTCACGCATTTTTATACAAGAGGGCGCCAGATGATTGCTTGCACCCGGGCGCTACATTTGCTAGAGCCGCCCCTGGGCCTAGCTATACTCCTAGTATTGCAAAAGGTCATGAGCGGCAGTAACACTTACTATCAAGTATGCTGCTTCCTCATTTGCTGTCATGAGGAATAAAAAAAAGTTCTGTGCTTTTAGACGTTTCTGGCGTTATCCGTGTGGTGACGGAGTAAGAATACAAATCACCACCCCCTATCTTCTCAATAGGTGATCGTAAGAGACGACTAAGGGATATAAAAGGCTTATAACATCTATGCAAGAGAAGAAAATCTCGAAACAACAACAAAACCCTATACCAACACGTCTGACCAGCGTGGAATAGTAGCTTAATTTCCCTCCCATTACGGAGGAGGCTCGAGCCAACAATGGGACATATTATGAGCCGAGATGATGATGATCTTGAGACGTTTCTGCCATGCCTACTATTGTAAAAACTCTTATGCCGGTTGCAGACCGAAAACTAAGCTATGCCAAAGCTAAACTAAGCAAGCCAGGCTGAGCTAAGCTAAACTTGAAATAAGTGGCTTGCACACCAAAAACTAAGCCAAAGCTCAGTCAGTGTTGGGAAGTTTAACTAGACGGACGACGCTCGCTATGAATGTAATCGATGAAGAAAGCAATGAATACGTCAGACATAGAAAAAGAAGATTAATAGTGATTTATTATTATTTGAGGAAAAGATACTCCAGACCTTGGATATGTCAACACATTAAATCTCGGCACACAAGTGGAGAGTTTAGAACTTTATTTTATGAGTTAGATGATGAACATTTTCAGTTATATTATCGTGTTACAAGAGTTCAGTTTTATGATTTGTTATCATTGATTATTGGAGATATTACCAAACAAGATACTAACTATCGAAAGGCTATAACCCAAAGAGTAAAGTTATTAAACTGAAAAAGAGTGGCAACTCGATGATAAAATATGCATGTATGGAAAGTGCTGCTACCCAGCGTTTAGGCGGTGAACTAAAGTTGAAGTGACATATATACATATCTACATATGTATGTGTAATTATATAGAAATTTTCTTTTACTATGAGAGCTACCCTGAAATATAAAAAAAAACAAATCAGCTGAAAACGAAGCAATCATAATATCAGCTTAACAATGAAAGTTGAGATAATTTTCAGAAAGTACATCAATAACCGAAAATAGATCGATGACAATAAGTACCTACGCTAGGAACAAAAAATAACAATTCTCAGTTGTCAAACGTTTGACAGACAGAACAAATTGGCTGCGGCTAAGTTTATACAACCAATCTGTAGGCGGCGCGACGGTCAGTAAAAATAAGTAATGTTTTAAGTGTGCCCCCCCAGCTATAACCCCAGAAGAAAGATTAGCTATTTGTTTGAGGTAAGTAAAACAATTTTAATTCAAAAAAATGTTTATTCATATTTTTTATTGGTAACTGCCAAAAGGTTACAAATTATCTAAGCTATCGTTTTGAGCTGGTGTCGAGTAACTGGATGATGATGAGTACCCATATTGGTAAGTCTGCGTAGACAAATATCTTTCATAATTTGCCTCTGCTTCGTTTACAATTTGAAAAATCTTTTTTTTTACATCTCTTTATATCCAATCGGGAAACTTTTTAATTGACTCGCACATACTGTCAAAAAACAAATTAAGCGAATGTCTGTGTTTCTCCGCCTCTTTTGCCTCCTCAGCCTTCCGTTTCTCTCTTTGCTCACATCGTTTCATAAAATCGTTATCGACTTCCTGAAGTAAGTCGCGTAATGATGAGTCATCGGCAACTTTTCTTTTTTTTAACCTTGGTGGTTCGGAAGTGCTTTCATCATCATCATTCGGAATTGCTTCGAAAATCCCAGTACTTTGATCATCATTTGATGCACCGGGCAAAATACTTTGACTTTCGGTTGATGGGCCAGGAAAAATACTTTGACTTTCGGTTGATGTACTGGCCACTGTACCAGTTCTCTTACGGTTTTTCATATAAGGTAAAAGAAATTCGAGAAGCTCGGCATATTTCCAGTTATTCGTCGGAGAAGCAGCCTGACCACTTGTACTGGCTTTCATCCTTTTGAGTGATTCCCGATGACTATCGCGTAATTTTTTCCACTCATTTTTCGCAGTTTTCACTGTAACATACACCAAGTCAAACTTAGTAATAAATATTTATGTGTTTCAGGTTTTTAGCTACGGGCGACTCCTTTAGAATGATTGGATACAATTACAGAGTGGGTAATAATACAGTTTCTTTGATAGTAAAAGATGTGTGCAATGCACTTTGGATTAATTTGCAACCAACGTATATGAAGTTACCGACAGAAAGTGAATGGGAAGCAATTGCAGAAGACTTTAATGATAAATGGCAATTTCCTAACTGCCTTGGTGCCGTGGATGGGAAGCATATCTCAATAAAATGCCCTCCTCAGTCGGGTTCTAATTATTATAATTATAAAAATTTTATTCTATAGTCCTTCTAGCAGTCGTTGATGCGCACAAAAGATTTATTATAATAGATGTTGGTTCAATGGGGCGATTTAGCGACGGAGGTATTTTTGCAGAAAGCGCATTTGGCTACAAATTACAAAACGGGCAACTAAACGTACCTAATCATAAACCTTTAACGCCCGGTGGCGATCCAACACCTTTTGTGTTTATAGGTGATCAAGCATTCCCGTTACAAAAACACTTTATGAGACCGTACCCACGGAGTACATGTTTAGATAACAGAGCAAAAAACACCTTTAACTATAGTCTCAGCAGAGCACGAAATGTAGTAGAAAATGCGTTCGGCATATTGTCAGCCCGATTTCGTGTGTATCGTCGACCATTTGAATGTCAATTAGAACTAGTAGACGTCATTTCAAAAACCACCTGTGTCTTGCACAATTATTTAATGTCTACAACAAGAACAACAACGATAGATCATTTAGGACTCTATGAGTAGACGTCACACGTACAAGAGGGATTTTTATTAATATTATGTTATTTGTTTAAAATTACATAAAAATTACAAAATTTTGCATTCTACATTAGTCTTTACATTAGTTAGATATAAATTACCGTAGAAAAGTATAAATTTGTATATAAAATTGGGTAAGTATTGTTTTTGACATTACGTCTTCATTTGTTTGCGTTCATTTATTTTTTTTGTTGTTTTATTAATAATTTTATAAGAAGCCGAAACGGAGAAGGAGGTGTGGATGGATCCCCAGGACCCAGATCCACCAGATCCGCTTGATCCTCCTGATCCTCCAGACGATCGGAGTAAGAGCAAAGTTAGCAGTATAGTTTCTGGTGCTAAGCGTCATCTCGATGACATTCAAGGGCAAGATAGTTCAAATATTGCCAAAAAAGTTATTATCGACAAAGATATGGCTGTAGCTTCTATACAAAATATATATGTTCATCCTAGATTAGTTGTCGGCATAAAAGCATACACAGATATTGACAATGGTCCTTTTATTGTTCACGTCTCCAGAACAGAGCCAGATCTGGTTACAGGTACTGTTATCCGACCCATTAAGTTTGGCCAGTTTATATTCCGTAACAAGATAAAAAATATTTGTACCGATGGAGTCAAGGCAGTCGGTAGAAATAAAATATCCATTGAGTTTTCCTCCGGATTAGACGCTAATAAATTTTTGGACAATCCAATTTTGGAGATGTCCAAATTATATAGCAACAATTCCCACCTATAACATTACCAAAATGGGTGTCGTTCGTCAAGTCCCTGTCGACATGTCGATGGATGAATTTGTCGAGTCTTTGACCCTTCCAAATGGATGTGGTCCTATTCTCAAGGCTCGCAGGCTCAATCGCAAGACTTTAACTGATGGTAAGGTGTCATGGATACCAACACAGACTATAGTTTTAATTTTCCAAGGCCAAATTCTACCCAAAAAAAATTTCTGTTATTACACTTCCCTTCCCCTTGAGTTATACCAGTTTCCAACAATACAGTGTTACAGCTGTTGTAGATTTGGCCATGTAAAAAATCAATGTAGATCGAAACCAAGGTGCTATCGTTGTGCTCAGCCTCATGCTGGAGATGGTTGCAGTGTGTCTGAGTCTGAAGCTTATTGCTTGCATTGTTCCGGTCAGCACTTTGCTAACAGTAGGAGTTGTCCTGAGCAGGGTAGGCAGAGGTCTATTAAGATACTCATGTCACAAAAAAATATATCTTACCATGAAGCATCAAAACAGTCACCCAAAACAGTTAAGCCTTATGCAGAATTTGCACAAGGGTCAAACAATCATCTTTCTCAAACACATACTTCATCCAATACCACCCAACCAACAAATTCTCATATTTCATACAGGAAAACAGTTTACTCAACTCCACGTCCTCATGTCCCACTCGGCAAATCATATGATAAGGCTGCCCATCAAGCTCTTATTGCTGGCCAGTCTTCTTCCTTACCAAATGGTTGTGCATTACTCTTAGATAATTCTTCCAATTCTTCACCTCTTCAGGATGATAACCTCCTGGAAATTCTTTTAACAACTATTATTAACTTGATTTCAAAATCCAACTCTAGTATACCGCCCCACGTTGCCAATAAACTTTCTCAAATTTTTACTTCATCAAATAAATATGGACCTAGTATCTCTACTACAATGGAACATAAAAAGCCTTCGTCATAAGAAGCATGAACTTCTCCACCTGATTAACAAATTCCAGCCATCGGTTATTGCCATCTCGGAGACATGGTTGGTGCCTGGTTCCCATTTTAGGGTTTCGGGCTACTCCTGTATTCGGGATGACAGGGCTGATGGATATGCTGGAAGCGCTTTACTAGTAAGGCGTTCTTTACCCTTCTCTCTTTTATCTCTTCCTCCTGTATCACCTAACATTAATGTAGTTGCTGTAAATATGCTTAACATCTCATTTCTATCGTTTTACATCTCTCATCCTCACTCTTCATTAGTGTCAGACATTTTGTATATAATCTCATCGGTTCCCTCACCTGTCATTATAATGGGTGACTTTAATGCTCACCACTCCTCATGGGGTTCGGGCCACGATGACCCTTTTGGCCTTGCCCTTTTGGAAATTTTTGACCAGGCAGATTTGTGTGTCATGAATAATGGTTGCCCTACACGGAGAGTCTTACCTCACCAAAACCCTAGGAGTGTAGTGGACCTTTCCATATGTTCCCCATCCCTCCGGTCTCTTTTGTCTTGGAGTGTTTTGGAACATACATATGGCAGCGATCACTACCCAATTGTAATTTCTATGCCCAACAGAGTTACTCCAGCTTTAAATTTTTGTTCTTCTTTTAAATACAGATTAAATAATGTAGATTGGGGAGCATATGCTTCCTCCCTTGACAATATGCTATCTAGTCTTGCTTTTCCTGAGATTAATAATATTTCTCAATTCTATTCTAAAATCCATCATATTATCTCAAGTGCTAATGAACATTTCCCTTTAAAAAAACATAATAAATTCAAAATTTCTACTCCTTGGTGGGATGCTGAATGTTCCAATGCGGTGAAGGTACGAAAAGTTTCAGAAAAAAGATATAAGGCCAATATGTCCATTGAAAATTATTTATCATATAAAAGAAATGCTGCAAAAGCAACCAGACTATTGAAAAGGAAAAAAAGGCTAGGTTGGGTTAATTTCTGTGAACAGATGTCTCCTAGGACTCCATCTTCTATGGTCTGGGAGCAAATAAAAAGATTTAGAGGTGCATTGAATGATAATATTGTTACCGATAATAATTGTTTATCATGGATTGAGGCTTTTTCAAACAAAATGTCTCCTACTTTTGTCCCAAATATAGATTCTTTACCTTCTCCTCCTAGTCCTCTTCCAAATTCCAGTATATTTGACTCATACTTTTCATTTTCCGAACTTAGTCTGGCCCTTGAAGGTTTAATAGATTCCTCTCCAGGTGGAGATGGAATTCCTTATTCCTTTTTGAAAAAGGCCTCATTACAAACTAAGGAATTCTATCTGAAATTAGTTAATAAATTTTTTGAGCATGGCATTATTCCACAGCCTTGGAAAAATCAAATAATTATGCCTATCCGAAAACCTGGTAAGCCAGCCTCAGATCCTACTAGCTATAGACCTATAGCTCTGTCTTCTGTTCTGAGTAAAATCACAGAGCACATGATTAAACATCGCCTTGAATGACTTTTAGAAAATGGTAATTTGCTAGCAAAATCCCAATTTGGTTTCAGAAAAGGTATGAGCACTATTGATAATCTTAGTATATTAACTACTGATATACGTCTCTCTTTTTTTAAAAAAGAATATTTAGTTGCCGTTTTTTTGGACATTACATCAGCATACGATAATGTACTACTTCCAGTTCTTAAAAATAAACTCATGCATCATAACATACCTGAAAAATTAGTTCGTTTTATATGTAATTTATTTATGGAAAGATCCATCACAATTAAACACCAGAATTCCTTTTTACCACCTAGGTTAGTATGGAGGGGCTTGCCACAAGGGTCAGTCCTAAGTCCTTTGTTGTACAGCTTGTACACCAGTGATTTGGAAGCTGCAGTTCATTCTTTTTGTCAAATTCTACAATATGCTGATGACATTGTTCTCTATGTCTCTGTTAAATCTTTGGAAGAAGCCAAAAGTCGCTTAAATTCTGCTCTTCATTATCTGTCACAGTGGCTTATTCAACATGGCTTATCCATTTCTGCGCCCAAAAGTAATGTTGTTATTTTTACCAAAAAAAGGATTATTCCACCTGTGACAATTAACATTAACAGGGATGTAATACCTCAAGTACACAAAGTTAAATTTTTAGGAGTATGATTAGACTGTAGATTATCTGGTGTTGCTCACTGCGATTATGTTACTCAAAAGTGTGAGAAAAATTTAAATATTCTACGCTGTTTATCTGGTGTCTGGTGGGGTGCACATCCTTCCACACAAAAATTATTGTATAATGCAATCATTCGTAGCCACATGGACTATGGAAGCTTTCTTTTATATCCATGTAACAAATTGGCATTCAAGAAAATGGATAAAATACAATCAAAATGTTTACGTATTATTCTTGGAGCAATGAGGTCATCCCCAATCAATGCAATGCAAGTGGAGTGTGGTGACCCTCCACTCTCAAAACGCAGACAATACCTTTGTAATAGATATCTCTTTAAAATTATTCAAAATTCTAATCACCCTATTTTTCCTAAGTTAATACAATTGGCTGAATTATATGATTTTCATAGTCATCAATCAGTTGATGAACTTCCTTGTATTGTTTACAGTTATATTTTATTTACACGTTTACCTAATCCAGTTTTTCAAACACATTTATTGCCTCTATATTGTACAGATTATAATGTATTAGTTTACCATGCGAAAATAATTCTCAACTTTGGTATTGACAAAAGTACAATTGAGGCCAACCAAATTTTCAAAATTAAACTTCATTTGGAGTACAAGGACTGGTTCACTTTATATACTGATGCTTCCAAATCGTTAGGTAATGTGGGTGTAGCGGTATGGATACCTTTCACTGGGGTTATACTAAGCTATAAATGCCCACCCGCCACATCTATATTTACTGCAGAGTCCATAGCCATTCTAGAGGCAAT